>CM035838.1:396481528-398894028 GCA_020510985.1 Pholidichthys leucotaenia | reverse complement strand
AAACTCAACTTGTCGTGTTTGGAGGAGAAAGAACACCATACCTACTGTGAAGCATGGGAGTGGAAACATCATACTTTGGGGCTGTTTTTCTGCAAAGGGACCGGGACGACTGACTGTATAAAGGAAAGAATGAATGGGGCCATGTATCATGAGATTTTGAGTGAAAACCTACTTCCACCAGCAAGGGCATTGAAGATGAAACGTGGCTGGGTCTTTCAGCATGACAATGATCCCAAACACACTGCCCGGGCAATGAAGGAGTGGCTTCGTAAGAAGCATTTTAAGGTCCTGGAGTGGCCTAGCCAGTCTCCAGAGCTCAACCCCATAGAAAATCTTTGGAGGGAGTTGAAAGTCTGTGTTGCCCAGCGACAGCCTCAAAACATCACTGCTCTAGAGGAGATCTGCATGGAGGAATGGGCCAAAATATCAGCAACAGTGTGTGAAAACCTTGTGAAAACTTACAGAAAACGTTTGACCTTTGTCATTGCCAACAAAGGGTATATAACAAAGTATTGAGATGAACTTTTGTTATTGACCAAATACTTATTTTACCGAGGAATTTACCAATTAATTCATTAAAAATCCTTCAATGTGATTTTCTGGATTTTTTTTTTCTTATTTTGTCTCTCATAGTTGAGGTATACCTATGATGAAAATTGGAGACCTCTCTCATCTTTTAAGTGGGAGAACTTGCACAATTGGTGGCTGACTAAATACTTTTTTACCCCACGGTATATATATATATATATATATATATATATATATATATATATATATATATATATATATATATATATATATATATATATATATATATATATATGCTTCTTACGGTGCCGCCATGTTCAAAATGAAACTTTGCTGTGTTTTTCCCTGTAATCGCTAACGGACATAGAAGTTTTAATATGAACAAAACACTGACTAATGGACCAATGAGGAGCTCAGAGCTTTTCTGGCCTTGTATGCCACAGAGGAGGATCCACGAGAATTCAAGGGCTCGCAGCAGAGCGTAATATTTTTCAGAAAATAAGCTCGCAATTAGCGGGGATTTTTCACAATGCAGAGCAGTGAGGAAGAAGATTACAAAACTCAAACAGGACTGAAACAAATAAGGACACCAATAATCAGAACCAGGAGAACCAGAAGACCAGGAAATGTCCCGACACTTTAGACGCAATCTTGCATCGACCTGCCTAAACAGGGCATGAAACCCTGGCACCACAGCCACATGATACCGCAGTCTGGAGTCGGCGTCCTTGGAGGAGCTGAAAGTTGGTAAATATGTGCAAAAATATGCAATTTAACTCATAAATTTGAAGTTTTTTTCACCTTCTAATTTGTCTCTCCCAAATATGAAATCAATGTTATGCGCTGGCCCTCACGAGCCAGCATAAGACGCATACAGTCACCAGTGAGTTTTTCAGTGAGTTTATTTACGGTGAAAGGGTGTTAACACAAGCTGCTGAGATAATGACAGGAGTCTTCACAGAACAGGAGGCATAGGGCTATACAGCACACTATAGGTCCAGAGCAGGAGACGGTCACACACAAACAGGCTTGGTAATAATTACACACAGGCTGCTAAGGCAGGGACTTACAGAACAATTCACGCCGGGAGGAATAAGGCTAATACAGCACACTTACTGGTACCAGGGAATGACGGTCAAGCCCAAAGCAGCCGAGGTGTGAAAACAGTCCAGGCATCCGCAACGTGACGGTGGGTGAACAGGTAAGTGATCAGGTTAGTAACCAGTTAAGCGACCAGGTTGGCGACCAGGTTGGCGACCAGACACTGCTGCGTCCTACCGATGCCAGTGCTGGGCTTAAATTGACGAAGCACTAATGACGATGATGACACTCAGCTGACCGACCGTTGACAGGCGGAAGCCCCACCGAGCACTTTCACAATAAGAGCCCGGAGAGGCCAGAACACCGCCCGCAGCTGTCAAGGCCGGCAGCGAGACATAACTTAGCCTGAGCGCGATCAGAACCGACGCTCGGGTCATAACAGTACCCTCCCTCCACGGGCGGACTCTGAACTCCCCAAGGAACCACCCTGCCCCCCCCCCGCCCCCCCAGGGTGGGAGGTTGGTTGACAGGTGCGGAGGGAGAGAAACCAACCCAAGAACAAGACAAAGACCAGACAAGAAAACCATACAAGAAATACATGGAAACACACGATAACTATGGAAACCAACAAGAAATAAATACAAATACATGACTCTGGAAAAAAAACAAAGGAAAGAAATACATGACTAACTGTGGAAACACATGACTATAAAAAAAAATACATGACTGTAACTATGGACACAAAAGAAATACGTGCTAAACACGGCGACTATGAAAAAACAAACACACGCGAGACCAAAAATACAAGTAAACCCCTGGAAACTATGAACAAAACCTCCATACTATAGCCCCTCAAGGAAAGAGGAGAGAACAAAAACAAAGACAAGACTTGACCATAGCCCCTCAAAAAAAGAGGGGAGAAAAAAAAAAAACAATTAGCAAAACAAGACCAAACTATGGATACAAAACACAAAAGGCAATATAGATTGCTTTACCTGACTATGGCTTTCAAAACACGAACAAAACAAAAAAAAAAAAAACACACCAACACACAGGGAGCAATCTAAAATTGCTTTGCTTTGGCTATGACTATGACTATGGTTTTCCAAAAGAACAAGAACAAGAGGCAATCAAAAATTGCTCAGAACTAGACTGTGACTAAGACTGTGGCTTACAAAGAAGAAAAAAAACAACAAAAAAAACAAGAGGCAATCAAAAATTGCTCAGACTTGACTGTGACTATGACTTTGGCTTACAAGAGAGAAAAAAACAAGAGGCAATCTAAAAATTCCTCAGACTTGACTAAGACTATGACTTCGACTTACAAGGAAACAAGAGGCAATCTAAAAATTGCTCAGACTTGACTAAGACTATGACTTCGACTTACAAGGAAACAAGAGGCAATCAAAAATTGCTCAGACTTGACTAAGACTATGACTTCGACTTACAAGGAAACAAGAGGCAATCTAAAAATTGCTCAGACTTGACTAAGACTATGACTTCGACTTACAAGGAAACAAGAGGCAATCTAAAAATTGCTCAGACTTGACTAAGACTATGACTTCGACTTACAAGGAAACAAGAGGCAATCTAAAAATTGCTCAGACTTGACTAAGACTAGGACTTCGATTTACAAAGAAACAACAAAAAATCTCAAGACATACTTAACATGACCAGGCCCCGCATGGGCCCACAGATAGTCCCACAGTACATGATAATCAGGTGGCCTGCTCCAGTCCCATGCCCCCAGAAACAAGTCCTCTGGTGGCCGAACCAGGTCACCCCGTAACACACACAGTTTATTGGGTGGCCAACCCAAGACGTCGAACGCTCCAAGCAGTTCCTCAGGTGGCCGACCCGTATCCCACAACCACCAGGACCGTGGAGGGATTGCATGCAGCCGCTCACCTGAACACGACAAAACAGGGGAGCGCCAGACCGTCAAACAAGAACCTCTCACGGCCCCCAGCTGGTGGCTCCTGAGAGGGGGACAACCAAAAACTTGGACCCCCTTGAATCCTGATTGGGTCACAGCCGCACCTGTGCTGGACCCCCACTGGACCTTGTCGGACCCCGATTGGGTCATCGTTGCACCCACGTCAGACCCCGACTGGGTCACAGCCGCACCTGCGCTGGACCCCCACTGGACCTCGCCGGACCCCGATTGGGTCATCGTTGGACCCACGTCGGACCCCGACTGGGTCACCTCAGCCCATGCATCGGACCCCGACTGGGTCACCTCAGCCCATGCATCGGACCCCGACTGGGTCAGGACGGGCCCCGATTGGGTCACCGCTGCACCCACGTCGGACCCCGACTGGGTCACCTCGGCCCACGCGTCGGACCCCGACTGGGTCTCCTCGGCCCACGCGTCGGACCCCGACCAGGTCTCCTCGGCCCACGCGTCGGACCCCGACTGGATCACCTCGGTCCATATGTCGGACCCCGACTGGGTCATCTCCGCCCACACGTCGGACCCCGACTGGGTCAGGACTGCTCCGGCGACGACCTCCATCTCCGAACCTGGAACCCCCAGTCCCGTGACCTTGACTGGCTCCGGACCGGTAACGCTGTGGAGGTGCTCAGAAAACAAGAGAGGACCGGAATCAGTTCCACCGGCAGCGCCAGAGCCCAGCGAGACGAGCTCGGGTGCAGCAGACGGCTGCCCCTCACTCGCCTCCCCATGAGGCAGGCAAAAATGCTCTAACACACCATACAGGAAAACAAGAAAGAGCACTTGCCTGCACTCGGGCTCTGGAGCCGTCCAGAACTTCGCCGATCCAGGTTCAAGGAGAAGCTCGTCGTCGGGCTCCCACTCGGCTGCGTCGGGTTCCACAGCCGGCCTGATGGTCTCTGCAGCTGGATCCTCACGTGCTGGCGTCCACGTCAATAACCCGTATGGCGTGGGGGCAGAGGACCCTGAACCTGCTGACTCGGGCTGCATCTCTGAGGAACCCTGGGGACGATCTCTCGTCTGCTCTGGCTCCTCACTGCAGTCCGTTCTGCTCTGTCCAATGCAAGGCTGCAGGGCCGGGATATTTCCCAGAGCTGCAGGCCTCCCCCTCGTTCGACGGCGTGGGACTGACGCCGAGGACCGCTCCACAGGAGGAGGCACAGATGCAGCAGGTTTAATACAAGTGGCTACAGCTGGGAAAAGTGACTCAGGGAGCTGCAAACCCCGAGCTTCACCCCCAGGAGTCAGACAAGACAGATCACTATTATCAATAGGAAAGTGAACTTGGACTTGCCTGTCTCCCGGGGAGAGGATGTTGTCAGCTGTAGCAGACGTTGCTCCTTCCCTCGCTTGCTGGATGGTAAAAAAGGATCCAAGAACGGAGCCCACCGGCACAGGACTCAGCTCACTCTCAGCAGCTGGCTGGTTGAGGGGGTCATCCCGGTGGCCCGGAACTGGATCCGGAGCAGGAGCTTGCCGAAGATGCGCCCGGCCGTGACGCCGACGCCTTCGCCGGCCCCCAGATGGTGCGAACTCCCGAAACGGATCGAAGGCAGGATCAGGATCCATAGGCAAAGAGCAGGAGTGCCTCTTCTCCTGCTTCATGCCGCGTTCCTCCTCCATCATCAGGAATATTTCGCGTTGTGCGGCGATGTCCTCCCTCCTCGCGTCGACTTCCGGGTGGTTGGCGTAGCGGGGAGAGAGATTACAGAGAACATCTTCGGCGGCGTCCAGGTACCAATGTATGCCGTGGTCATAGTCCAGCAGGGAAGCGGAGATGAGCAGCTCATCCACGGCTTCCAAAACACCTGTCAGCACGTGGCTCTTCGGCGATGGCATTCCTCACATACCCAGGACCCAGACAGGGAAAAGCAACGTCCAAAACTCAAACCCACTGGTGAATAGCGTCTCGGGTTGGCGTCACCGTAAACGCTGTTTTGGCAGCAGTGTACTGTCATGCGCTGGCCCTCACGAGCCAGCATAAGACGCACACAGTCACCAGTGAGTTTTTCAGTGAGTTTATTTACGGTGAAAGGGTATTAACACAAGCTGCTGAGATAATGACAGGAGTCTTCACAGAACAGGAGGCATAGGGCTATACAGCACACTATAGGTCCAGAGCAGGAGACGGTCACACACAGACAGGCTTGGTAATAATTACACACAGGCTGCTAAGGCAGGGACTTACAGAACAATTCACGCCGGGAGGAATAAGGCTAATACAGCACACTTACTGGTACCGGGGAATGACGGTCAAGCCCAAAGCAGCCGAGGTGTGAAAACAGTCCAGGCATCCGCAACGTGACGGTGGGTGAACAGGTAAGTGATCAGGTTAGTAACCAGTTAAGCGACCAGGTTGGCGACCAGACACTGCTGCGTCCTACCGACGCCAGTGCTGGGCTTAAATTGACGAAGCACTAATGACGATGATGACACTCAGCTGACCGACCGTTGACAGGCGGAAGCCCCACCGAGCACTTTCACAATAAGGGCCCGGAGAGGCCAGAATACCGCCCGCAGCTGTCAAGGCCGGCAGCGAGACATAGCTTAGCCCGAGCGTGATCAGAACCGATGCTCGGGTCATAACAATCAATTTGCAACTCCTTTCCTAAACACCAGCACTTTTTGCCATGTAAATCTGCAATATTTTTCTCTTAAATTCACAACTTTCTCTTCTTAATTTGTTAACCTTTTTCCTCTGAAATTTGTTTTGTTATGAATGTACACCTTATTTCATAGAAGTTTCCAATGTTTTTCTCTCTAATATGCAGTTTTTTTCTTGGAATGTGCATTAAGTTTCTCACGTTTGCATCCTTGTCCTCTTTAATCTGCAGGGGGTTTTTTAACTATAAATTTGCAACATTTTTCCATGTAAACTTAAGGCATTTTTTTTTATTTGAAACTGTTTTTCATTAATCTGGAGCTTTTTGTAAATGCACAGCTTTTTTCCTAATAATTTCGCACTTTCTAAAATATGCAACACAAAAATTTGCCTATTTTTCTTTTTAATTTTGAATGTTTTTCTAATAAATTCACAATTATGGTCTTATAAATAAACAACATTCTTGTAGATTATACTTACTGTATTTTTGTCATGAACCAAGCCGGTGTTTCTTGTAGGCTCGGTTCTGACCATTCTCTGTGGCTCGGGTATCGGGTGATTTATGTATTGTGTGTTCTTTTGAATTGTTGTGTTTATGTCTTTGTTCTTTTTCTTTTCCGTGCCCGTAGCCATCGCTCTGGCCGGCGGCTGTTAGGCAGCCTCTTTGACCCACATTCATGTGGGCATTGTCTAACACTCCCTGGTCCGACCACACCCCCTCTCTCTTGACAGCCAGCTGATTCCTCCCCGGTAATTGTCTTTCCCGCGCCTCGCCCAGGTGTGCCTAATTTGTGGAACCAGCATTGCTTGTACTTAGGCGGTTTTTGCCATTCAAGCACTGCTGGACCATTGAGCTAGTCGCACGGATGTCAGTTGCCGTGTGACTGCCTGTGTTAACGAAGGATTGTGTTTTGCTGGCTGGATGCTTGGACTATTGGACTTCTGTTCTGTAAGGTAATCTTTTTTGCATTTCTCCATGCAGTTGACTGCTATGCTACCGCTCCCGTAGCGTGGGTTGATTTGTTGGCGTTTCTCTGTGCAGTCGACTGCTACGCTTTGGCTGGTTAGCCCAGGTTTTTTCTTCAGCCAGTTGAGCCTCCTAGAGGTCTCCTAGCTTCCCGAGCCAAGACATTAATTGTATTGTTTGTTTTTGTGGCCACTGTGCACTGTGGTCTGCCTGCTGCACGTTGTTGTGTTATGCCCTTAAGTGCACCCTGTTCCCTTTTTGTACGTCGTTATTTTTTAACTGTCTGCCCTTGTGTTTAATAAATGTGTTGTGGTGAACTCCTGCACATAAATCCATTCTTCCTTCCCCTCATCTGTGCGCTGTGTGAAAGCGCACGAGGAGGCTCATGACAATTTTTCTCTCATATTGCAGTTTTTTGCTCTTCATCTTTTCTTGCATATCAGTGAATGTATTCTGTCATACATGAGAGAGTTTTTCTGTCCACTGAATATGAGAAGAGCCACAGGTTTCAGACCTCTGGCCTAGCTCATCTACCTTGCCAGTTTTGCCATCTAAAATAAAGTCTTCAGCTGATCCAAAATGCTGCAGCAAGAGTTTTAACAGGTACTAGAAAGGGAGCTCATATCTCTCCAGTTCTGGCCTCCCTTCATTGGCTTCCCATAGAGTTTAGAATTAAGTTTAAAATCTTTCTTCTCACTTACAAAACTCTAAATAATCAGGCCCCTTTATATTTAAAAGATCTGATACTACCCTATTATCCTGACAGAGCACTACGTTCCCAAAATGCAGGATTACTTGTAATACCTAGAACAGGGGTGGGCAGTGAGGGCCATTCCAGTGCAGATTTTCTGTTCCACCCAGTGTCTTCAGCAGGTGTTTTCAATTATTAGTGATCCTTGAAGCTGATCAGAACAAGCACCTGCTGAAGACACTGGGTGGAACAGAAAAACTGCAGTGGAATGGCCCTCCATGGCACATGATTGCCCACCCCTGACCTAGAATCTCGAAAAGTACAATGGGAGGCAGAGCCTTCAGTTATCAAGCTCCTCTACTGTGGAACCAGCTGCCAATTTGGATTCGGGAGTCAGACTCGATCTCTGTTTTTAAGAATAGGGTTAAAACCTTCCTTTTTGATATAGCCTACAATTAGGGAGGGATCATGTGTTTCTGAACCCTCCCTTAGTTATGCTGCTAATTGGTTTAGTCAGCCGGGGGACCTCCAACAATGCACTGGGCTTCACTCCTTTCTTCACCCTCAATGAAATATTTTTGCTGGTCATTAACATCTCTTTGTTCTCTCCCATAGATTGAGTCCCCATCGTGCTGTTTGCTCTCTACATGTCTGTTCTTTTCTTCTTCTCTATCCCCCCCCCCCCCCCCCCCCAGCCAGTCGCAGCAGATGACTGCCCCTCCCTGAGCCTGGTTCTGCTGGAGGTTTCTCCATGTTAAAAGGGAGTTTTTCCTCTCCACTATTGCCAAGCACTTGCTCACAGGGGATCGCCTGATTGCTGGGGTCTTTCTGCAATTGTGGGGGCTTCCCCTACAGTTGAAAGTGCTATGAGATGACTGTTGTTGTGAAATGGCGCTATATAAATAAAGTTGAATTGAATTTCCTTTTTTATAATATGGTTCTGATCCAGAAATGTGTCTTTATTCAGACTTCCATCTGCCTAATATCTGCTGCTGCCAGCACCCTTTGCCACCTTAGACCAGGTAAGGGAAACATTTCTGTTGCATTGCCCATACATGTTGTTGAGCCTCACAGAACTGGATCAGAATTGTCTGTTAATATATGTCTTCATCCTCGCTGTGTTTTTCTTCCAGGATAGAGAAAGTGGAGGGAAACTCTTCTGGCTGCTGTGCACAACATGCTGGAGTCAGAAGCCGAAGCGAGAAGAAACCATCCATTCATCCATCTTCTACCGCTTTTCCGGAGGTCCGGGAATTTTGCACGTTTAAGTTTGTTTGAGGTTTTGTTTTCATTAAAGTTATGCATCTTTTCACCATCTGAGTCTGTGTTCATCTGGTGTAGCTGCTCTGCGTTTGAGCCTATCTGGTGTAATCATGACAATGTCTATGTTTAAAAACATAGATGTATACAGGGTGACCTGATTTTGTCACATGATGCGCTTGTGGCCACTTCTAAAAGTAAAGCAAACAATTCACCACATTCCTTCCACATTTTAACCCTCACATACTGATCATGCATTGTGACAGTATCCCCACATAAAACATTTTTAAACCACAAATAACCCCTTCAGTCACTGATTAATGGCTGTTGGACTCCTCGTCTTGTTTCTGGACTCATTCTGTGAATTCCTCCAGCCTTGACATTAGACGCCCGTTTGGCAGTGCAGAATAATACCGCGATGAAGAACATGACGAATGTTGTAGCATCCTCACTCTCCATGCTGACTTCCTTGTTAAGTGTGGCGCTTAAGTACACGTCACTCGCAGATCCTTGCATCTCCCCAGTCCCTACCATGCCCCCTCACTGCCTGTGCGAATGCAAAATGAAAAGGTTCCCCCAGGGGAAGGTAGTTCCTAGAACTAAACAGTTCTAGAACTGAGTTCTTGAACTTCTCTGTCCGAAAGCGCCCGTGTCACTCATGTTTTTGAGGAAGTAAATTGACACTGCCCCCGAAAAATCATCTGTGAATAAAAGGGCATATTTATATTGATATTAAAGGTGCGTTCAGATCAAACACGAATGGGTGCGCAGCGTGATTACATTTTAAATTGACTTTGATGTGCCACCCCAAGATTTTCAGTGGCTCCCCCATGAAAAATTTCTGGAGGCACCCCTGTGGCTGGTTGTAGTTTTCTCAAATGCGTCTAAAATAATAAACCGATTGCAATGTGAGACTACAAAACTTCAACTCCCTTAAGCACTGTTTTTTTGTTTTTTTTTCTAATCAGTTTTCTTTTTCTTTCTCCTCTTTTTTGGGGGGGTAAAAACAGGTAGTGTCCATTTAGGTTAAATCAATCAGCAACTACTAATGACATCGTGCAACCATGATGATATTTTTCTCTACCATTTTACAGTATTTACTGCCCTTCATAAATAATTAAACAAATAGTGTCCCTCTTGCTGTTTTTTATGTATGTACAGTCATGTGAAAAAATTAGGACACCCTGTATAAGCTTGTGTGTTTTTTTAACATATTTGGACATATGGATATTTAATGTCAGTGTTTAAAATACTGGGAGATTCATGTAATACAACTAAACAATCAAAAATGAATTAAACACTTTTCAAATTTTCTGTAAAATGTAATTCTAAACAAATAATGAGGAAAAAATTAGGATATCCTCCATCTTTTTTAGGACACCCCCTGTCATGATTGGCAATTATTTGACAGCTCACGTGCAGGGAGTGACACCAAGGAAACATAAAATGACACAGTAATACGTTGTGATTGAATTTTATTAATTGCAAAGAACCCCTCCACAAGAGAAAACCACCACTCGCCAGGGAAAGCACACAGCCTGAAATGAGAGATGAGAGCAGGTGAATTAGGATGGAGGCTAGACACAGGGAAAATAGGACAGCACTCACGTGGGAGTAATAGAGGGACCCAGCAGAGGAACCCAGCACTTACAGCGAACCTCCCGCTGAAACAGGATGGCATAGAAGAGCTGGGTGAGGTGTCTGACCGGGTGATGACAGTCGCTGATGTGGTGATGATGACGGGGCAGGTGAGCGCACAACAACCCTGGAGACGCACCACAAGCAGGTAGCAACCTGTGAAGATAAAGCAGAGTATTAAATGGTTTTTCTAGATGAGGCAAAAATGGATTAAACTGCTGTTGTAGGTAGTCTACCCAACGAGCCAGCGCCGAGACGTAGAAGAGACGGTCTATTTAAGCGCTGGTGAGTCAGAGGAGCAGGTGCGTCTCATCACGCAGGTGGAGATGATTACCCGCAGACGAGGTGAAAGTGTCATGTGCTCTGCTCAGTCTCTTTATGTATTTTTGAGTATTTTCCTGTTATTGTTTTTTTGTTTGGTTCTGTTTATTTTGGTAGTGTGACATGAGCCTCTTCCTTTCCCAGGCCCCCACTATTCACTTGCAGTCTGCTTCAGTTCTCAGCTGTGTATAATTGTTAATTAGGTCACCCTGCCTGCTCAGTCACATGTGCTGCTCAATTGTCTGCCCAGTATTTAAGCTCTGCTAGTTCATTGGTTCACTGTGGCAGCATTACATGGACTCTATTGTTGGACTCCATTTCTTGGACTTATCCTCTCCCCTCCCCAGAGCATGGCCTGCTCTGGGTTGCCAGTTTTGTAAGTTGTCTCTTCTTACATTCATGGTCAGCTCTGTTTAGTTTGCCATGTTTATTTTCTGACTCTAAAAGTATTTTGGACTACTCCTCTCTCCTTCCCTCCAGAGCTTTCCATGCTCTGGAATGCCATTGCTATTAGTTGTTTTGTTTGGTATTTTTTATGTTAGTGCACTGTTTGAATCTTTTGGTTAATAAATGTCACAAAGCAATTCAGCATTTGGATGTGCCTTTTTGCCCCGGAGGGGCCTGTTCATGACAGAAAGTTGAGCCGGATGGGCGGGGGGAGGAGTGCGCTCACCAAACCATGACACCCCCACATTCATTCCAACTTAAAATGGCTAAAATACATGTTAAAAAAAATGCAAATAAAAACAAGGTTAGACATAGATATGTGAACATTTCTTAATAAAAAACTGAATATTTAATGGGGTATCCTAATTTTTTCACGACTGTATAAGGCAAGGCAAGTTTATTTGTATAGCACATTTCGTGTACAAGACAATTCAAAGTGCTTTACATAAAAACATTAAAACATTACAGCAAGTTGCAAAAGGAATGCATAAGAATTTAAAAGCAGACTAAAAACTAAATTAAAGAGAAACAAAACCAAGCTAAATGTCATGAATCTGGGTTTGGAAGCCAAACTCAGTTCGGACTTATTGTTATGCTTCGCTCTAGTTTCCTCCTGACAGCTCTGGCATGCCCCCTCCTCTTTTTGCACGTTTAAGTTTGTTTGAGGTTTTGTTTTCATTAAAGTTATGCATCTTTTCACCATCTGAGTCTGTGTTCATCTGGTGTAGCTGCTCTGCGTTTGAGCCTATCTGGTGTAATCATGACAATGTCTATGTTTAAAAACATAGATGTATACAGGGTGACCTGATTTTGTCACATGATGCGCTTGTGGCCACTTCTAAAAGTAAAGCAAACAATTCACCACATTCCTTCCACATTTTAACCCTCACATACTGATCATGCATTGTGACAGTATCCCCACATAAAACATTTTTAAACCACAAATAACCCCTTCAGTCACTGATTAATGGCTGTTGGACTCCTCGTCTTGTTTCTGGACTCATTCTGTGAATTCCTCCAGCCTTGACATTAGACGCCCGTTTGGCAGTGCAGAATAATACCGCGATGAAGAACATGACGAATGTTGTAGCATCCTCACTCTCCATGCTGACTTCCTTGTTAAGTGTGGCGCTTAAGTACACGTCACTCGCAGATCCTTGCATCTCCCCAGTCCCTACCATGCCCCCTCACTGCCTGTGCGAATGCAAAATGAAAAGGTTCCCCCAGGGGAAGGTAGTTCCTAGAACTAAACAGTTCTAGAACTGAGTTCTTGAACTTCTCTGTCCGAAAGCGCCCGTGTCACTCATGTTTTTGAGGAAGTAAATTGACACTGCCCCCGAAAAATCATCTGTGAATAAAAGGGCATATTTATATTGATATTAAAGGTGCGTTCAGATCAAACACGAATGGGTGCGCAGCGTGATTACATTTTAAATTGACTTTGATGTGCCACCCCAAGATTTTCAGTGGCTCCCCCATGAAAAATTTCTGGAGGCACCCCTGTGGCTGGTTGTAGTTTTCTCAAATGCGTCTAAAATAATAAACCGATTGCAATGTGAGACTACAAAACTTCAACTCCCTTAAGCACTGTTTTTTTGTTTTTTTTTCTAATCAGTTTTCTTTTTCTTTCTCCTCTTTTTTGGGGGGGTAAAAACAGGTAGTGTCCATTTAGGTTAAATCAATCAGCAACTACTAATGACATCGTGCAACCATGATGATATTTTTCTCTACCATTTTACAGTATTTACTGCCCTTCATAAATAATTAAACAAATAGTGTCCCTCTTGCTGTTTTTTATGTATGTACAGTCATGTGAAAAAATTAGGACACCCTGTATAAGCTTGTGTGTTTTTTTAACATATTTGGACATATGGATATTTAATGTCAGTGTTTAAAATACTGGGAGATTCATGTAATACAACTAAACAATCAAAAATGAATTAAACACTTTTCAAATTTTCTGTAAAATGTAATTCTAAACAAATAATGAGGAAAAAATTAGGATATCCTCCATCTTTTTTAGGACACCCCCTGTCATGATTGGCAATTATTTGACAGCTCACGTGCAGGGAGTGACACCAAGGAAACATAAAATGACACAGTAATACGTTGTGATTGAATTTTATTAATTGCAAAGAACCCCTCCACAAGAGAAAACCACCACTCGCCAGGGAAAGCACACAGCCTGAAATGAGAGATGAGAGCAGGTGAATTAGGATGGAGGCTAGACACAGGGAAAATAGGACAGCACTCACGTGGGAGTAATAGAGGGACCCAGCAGAGGAACCCAGCACTTACAGCGAACCTCCCGCTGAAACAGGATGGCATAGAAGAGCTGGGTGAGGTGTCTGACCGGGTGATGACAGTCGCTGATGTGGTGATGATGACGGGGCAGGTGAGCGCACAACAACCCTGGAGACGCACCACAAGCAGGTAGCAACCTGTGAAGATAAAGCAGAGTATTAAATGGTTTTTCTAGATGAGGCAAAAATGGATTAAACTGCTGTTGTAGGTAGTCTACCCAACGAGCCAGCGCCGAGACGTAGAAGAGACGGTCTATTTAAGCGCTGGTGAGTCAGAGGAGCAGGTGCGTCTCATCACGCAGGTGGAGATGATTACCCGCAGACGAGGTGAAAGTGTCATGTGCTCTGCTCAGTCTCTTTATGTATTTTTGAGTATTTTCCTGTTATTGTTTTTTTGTTTGGTTCTGTTTATTTTGGTAGTGTGACATGAGCCTCTTCCTTTCCCAGGCCCCCACTATTCACTTGCAGTCTGCTTCAGTTCTCAGCTGTGTATAATTGTTAATTAGGTCACCCTGCCTGCTCAGTCACATGTGCTGCTCAATTGTCTGCCCAGTATTTAAGCTCTGCTAGTTCATTGGTTCACTGTGGCAGCATTACATGGACTCTATTGTTGGACTCCATTTCTTGGACTTATCCTCTCCCCTCCCCAGAGCATGGCCTGCTCTGGGTTGCCAGTTTTGTAAGTTGTCTCTTCTTACATTCATGGTCAGCTCTGTTTAGTTTGCCATGTTTATTTTCTGACTCTAAAAGTATTTTGGACTACTCCTCTCTCCTTCCCTCCAGAGCTTTCCATGCTCTGGAATGCCATTGCTATTAGTTGTTTTGTTTGGTATTTTTTATGTTAGTGCACTGTTTGAATCTTTTGGTTAATAAATGTCACAAAGCAATTCAGCATTTGGATGTGCCTTTTTGCCCCGGAGGGGCCTGTTCATGACAGAAAGTTGAGCCGGATGGGCGGGGGGAGGAGTGCGCTCACCAAACCATGACACCCCCACATTCATTCCAACTTAAAATGGCTAAAATACATGTTAAAAAAAATGCAAATAAAAACAAGGTTAGACATAGATATGTGAACATTTCTTAATAAAAAACTGAATATTTAATGGGGTATCCTAATTTTTTCACGACTGTATAAGGCAAGGCAAGTTTATTTGTATAGCACATTTCGTGTACAAGACAATTCAAAGTGCTTTACATAAAAACATTAAAACATTACAGCAAGTTGCAAAAGGAATGCATAAGAATTTAAAAGCAGACTAAAAACTAAATTAAAGAGAAACAAAACCAAGCTAAATGTCATGAATCTGGGTTTGGAAGCCAAACTCAGTTCGGACTTATTGTTATGCTTCGCTCTAGTTTCCTCCTGACAGCTCTGGCATGCCCCCTCCTCTTTTTGCACGTTTAAGTTTGTTTGAGGTTTTGTTTTCATTAAAGTTATGCATCTTTTCACCATCTGAGTCTGTGTTCATCTGGTGTAGCTGCTCTGCGTTTGAGCCTATCTGGTGTAATCATGACAATGTCTATGTTTAAAAACATAGATGTATACAGGGTGACCTGATTTTGTCACATGATGCGCTTGTGGCCACTTCTAAAAGTAAAGCAAACAATTCACCACATTCCTTCCACATTTTAACCCTCACATACTGATCATGCATTGTGACAGTATCCCCACATAAAACATTTTTAAACCACAAATAACCCCTTCAGTCACTGATTAATGGCTGTTGGACTCCTCGTCTTGTTTCTGGACTCATTCTGTGAATTCCTCCAGCCTTGACATTAGACGCCCGTTTGGCAGTGCAGAATAATACCGCGATGAAGAACATGACGAATGTTGTAGCATCCTCACTCTCCATGCTGACTTCCTTGTTAAGTGTGGCGCTTAAGTACACGTCACTCGCAGATCCTTGCATCTCCCCAGTCCCTACCATGCCCCCTCACTGCCTGTGCGAATGCAAAATGAAAAGGTTCCCCCAGGGGAAGGTAGTTCCTAGAACTAAACAGTTCTAGAACTGAGTTCTTGAACTTCTCTGTCCGAAAGCGCCCGTGTCACTCATGTTTTTGAGGAAGTAAATTGACACTGCCCCCGAAAAATCATCTGTGAATAAAAGGGCATATTTATATTGATATTAAAGGTGCGTTCAGATCAAACACGAATGGGTGCGCAGCGTGATTACATTTTAAATTGACTTTGATGTGCCACCCCAAGATTTTCAGTGGCTCCCCCATGAAAAATTTCTGGAGGCACCCCTGTGGCTGGTTGTAGTTTTCTCAAATGCGTCTAAAATAATAAACCGATTGCAATGTGAGACTACAAAACTTCAACTCCCTTAAGCACTGTTTTTTTGTTTTTTTTTCTAATCAGTTTTCTTTTTCTTTCTCCTCTTTTTTGGGGGGGTAAAAACAGGTAGTGTCCATTTAGGTTAAATCAATCAGCAACTACTAATGACATCGTGCAACCATGATGATATTTTTCTCTACCATTTTACAGTATTTACTGCCCTTCATAAATAATTAAACAAATAGTGTCCCTCTTGCTGTTTTTTATGTATGTACAGTCATGTGAAAAAATTAGGACACCCTGTATAAGCTTGTGTGTTTTTTTAACATATTTGGACATATGGATATTTAATGTCAGTGTTTAAAATACTGGGAGATTCATGTAATACAACTAAACAATCAAAAATGAATTAAACACTTTTCAAATTTTCTGTAAAATGTAATTCTAAACAAATAATGAGGAAAAAATTAGGATATCCTCCATCTTTTTTAGGACACCCCCTGTCATGATTGGCAATTATTTGACAGCTCACGTGCAGGGAGTGACACCAAGGAAACATAAAATGACACAGTAATACGTTGTGATTGAATTTTATTAATTGCAAAGAACCCCTCCACAAGAGAAAACCACCACTCGCCAGGGAAAGCACACAGCCTGAAATGAGAGATGAGAGCAGGTGAATTAGGATGGAGGCTAGACACAGGGAAAATAGGACAGCACTCACGTGGGAGTAATAGAGGGACCCAGCAGAGGAACCCAGCACTTACAGCGAACCTCCCGCTGAAACAGGATGGCATAGAAGAGCTGGGTGAGGTGTCTGACCGGGTGATGACAGTCGCTGATGTGGTGATGATGACGGGGCAGGTGAGCGCACAACAACCCTGGAGACGCACCACAAGCAGGTAGCAACCTGTGAAGATAAAGCAGAGTATTAAATGGTTTTTCTAGATGAGGCAAAAATGGATTAAACTGCTGTTGTAGGTAGTCTACCCAACGAGCCAGCGCCGAGACGTAGAAGAGACGGTCTATTTAAGCGCTGGTGAGTCAGAGGAGCAGGTGCGTCTCATCACGCAGGTGGAGATGATTACCCGCAGACGAGGTGAAAGTGTCATGTGCTCTGCTCAGTCTCTTTATGTATTTTTGAGTATTTTCCTGTTATTGTTTTTTTGTTTGGTTCTGTTTATTTTGGTAGTGTGACATGAGCCTCTTCCTTTCCCAGGCCCCCACTATTCACTTGCAGTCTGCTTCAGTTCTCAGCTGTGTATAATTGTTAATTAGGTCACCCTGCCTGCTCAGTCACATGTGCTGCTCAATTGTCTGCCCAGTATTTAAGCTCTGCTAGTTCATTGGTTCACTGTGGCAGCATTACATGGACTCTATTGTTGGACTCCATTTCTTGGACTTATCCTCTCCCCTCCCCAGAGCATGGCCTGCTCTGGGTTGCCAGTTTTGTAAGTTGTCTCTTCTTACATTCATGGTCAGCTCTGTTTAGTTTGCCATGTTTATTTTCTGACTCTAAAAGTATTTTGGACTACTCCTCTCTCCTTCCCTCCAGAGCTTTCCATGCTCTGGAATGCCATTGCTATTAGTTGTTTTGTTTGGTATTTTTTATGTTAGTGCACTGTTTGAATCTTTTGGTTAATAAATGTCACAAAGCAATTCAGCATTTGGATGTGCCTTTTTGCCCCGGAGGGGCCTGTTCATGACAGAAAGTTGAGCCGGATGGGCGGGGGGAGGAGTGCGCTCACCAAACCATGACACCCCCACATTCATTCCAACTTAAAATGGCTAAAATACATGTTAAAAAAAATGCAAATAAAAACAAGGTTAGACATAGATATGTGAACATTTCTTAATAAAAAACTGAATATTTAATGGGGTATCCTAATTTTTTCACGACTGTATAAGGCAAGGCAAGTTTATTTGTATAGCACATTTCGTGTACAAGACAATTCAAAGTGCTTTACATAAAAACATTAAAACATTACAGCAAGTTGCAAAAGGAATGCATAAGAATTTAAAAGCAGACTAAAAACTAAATTAAAGAGAAACAAAACCAAGCTAAATGTCATGAATCTGGGTTTGGAAGCCAAACTCAGTTCGGACTTATTGTTATGCTTCGCTCTAGTTTCCTCCTGACAGCTCTGGCATGCCCCCTCCTCTTGTCAAGTGCCGTCAGCTGCACTGCCACGGGTGTTCACACACATACACACACCCACACGCACACACACTTGCACACGCTCCATTCACTCTCATTCTCATGCTCTCTCACACACCTGGTGTCGATCAGTCCTGCCCACGCATTCTCGCACCGGCAATCTTTTTCCTCGTTAGCTTCAGGAGTATTTGTTCGCCGCTTCGGAGGAAAGAGATTGTTGGGGCATTCGCCTCCATATGCGGCAGCCAGTTCTCTCCGTATGTGATTCATTACCTGCATTGTTTTCCAGCTCGTCACTTCTCTTGGTGTTTCGGCTGGTCCAGCTTCTCTATCCTCATCCTCCAGACTGCACAGTTTGCCCCGGATTAGCTCCAGCCCTGTAAGTGTCTTTATCGCCTTTCTGTTTTTGTGCTTATCGCAGCCCTGCAGCACTAGGCTCCATTTAGACTGGGCTGTAGAACATCCAGTAGACGCCCTG
This sequence comes from Pholidichthys leucotaenia, assembly GCA_020510985.1. Lineage (NCBI taxonomy): Eukaryota > Metazoa > Chordata > Actinopteri > Cichliformes > Pholidichthyidae > Pholidichthys > Pholidichthys leucotaenia. Next base: position 398,875,359 of record CM035838.1, on the reverse strand, counting down.
TATGTCTGGTGGCCTTATCCCGTCATTACACCTCTCCGTATTTGTGTGTAGCTAACTGAAATGTAACTTGGTGATTACAGGACTTGTTGTTTTTGTGAACTTTAATAAACATGGCACTCTCCACTCCCGCAATTGGGTTTCTCATTGGGTTTGTGACAGAATGCCCGGACCATAAAAAAAAAAAAAAAAAAAAACCCACCAGAGTACAGTTGTGGGGGTTTTTTTTCCCCTTCTCCCTTTCCTCCTCGTACATTGGCACTATGATCTGGACGGACGAGGAGCTGGAAGTCCAGGATTTGCTGGAGGAGGTGATCTTTGCCTTTCAGTGGCCCCCCGAGGACCGGGAATGGGCACGACTCGTCGCAGAGGACATCAAGCGGCGTCATCCTAACCTCCGGATTATTCATAGGGTGGACACCATCCTTCCCGTTCCGGACGTAGAGCCGGAGGATGTCTCTTCATGATCGGAGCCGGCCTCTTGCCAGAAGAAGCGCTCCCATCGGAGGAAGACTTCCTCCTTCCCTGGATCCCTTTCATCTCCTGGACCAGCACCCACCCAATTTTTGAATGAGAAGACAGAGGTGGAGTGCCGCGAGAGAGAGACACGAGGATGCACTTCTCCAGCAGAAAGCGTTCCCACCCCCGTGTCTACCCAATCCACGGACTCGACAGAGGAGGAGTGGTTGGCCCTGTTCGCTCTGCTGGATCACCGGGTGAAGGAGGAGCAGAGATTGGCCCAGCTTAACTGCCGGATGGAGGATGAGCTGGATGAGGATCCCCCAGTGCTCAAACTCTCCGTAGCCACTCCACCTCCCTCTCCGGAGAAGACAGAGTCTCTCTGCGTGGGTGACCCGCTGCCCGGCACAGTGCTCCACATCCTGGATTACCTCATCCCCGTGTCACCCAAGTGGAGGAGAGGGAGGAGGCCCCGCAGCAAGAAGCGTTCAGTCCCACGAACATGGAGCTTCACCTTCCTGCTCTGAGCTATGCTCCGCCCCGCCACGGGAGGAGATGGAGGAACGTAGGCGGGCTCTCCTGGCTGAAACAGACATCATCTTGGATGTGAAGCCGTGGCTCCTCCTGGAGATGGCTGAAAGACCTAAAGAACTTTCCCCGAGGGAGGAGGAGCCTCAACCCGATGAGGAATGCCAGGAGAGTAGCGAGGACACCTCGGAGGCCGCTGGGGACCTCCAGTGCCAGGAGAACAGGCAAGTCTCTTTTCATTCAATTTTCACGGTCGATGATCAATTTTGCCTGCCTTCTGGTGAGGAGACTCGGGGTGTTCAGTCCCCTGAATGTTCCGCCCCAGTGGCATATAGTGCTCTCGTGCCTGGTCTCACCGGCTCCTTCCTGCATGCCCCTACGAGCCCATCGGTCCTGGATCCAGTTCGCTCGGGGGAGGAAGAGCCAGAGGGCCAGGAGGGTCCAGCCCACGGGCCAGCGGAGGAGTCATCCACGGCTGCCACGCCAGAGGGATCGGAGGCGTGGAGGACAGCACACGAGAATTCCACTCCTGTTACCATCATCACACCCGCTGTGGGGCCGCCGCAGTGGAGTCATCCCCTGGACTGGACCTCCAGCCGATGGGCCCCGGGGCGTCGTCGTCAGAGTCCTGGACGATGGTAGAGCTTAAGCACAGGCATGTAATCTCTCCTGTAGTTCATTTGTTGATGGTGGAGGGATCTTGCCTGGCTTTTGGGGAGGGGAGTCGGGTGCAGCTCCCAGCCACATCTGGACCCCCCTCGCCGGGCTCTGCTGCTGCCTGCGACCCTAACCGCTCTTCCTCTCCTATCCCCTTTGAGCTCCATCCTAGGGTTGCCGGAGAGGAGCTGCCACCACCTGGACCGCCCTCAGACGACGAGGCGGGTCCAGTTCTCTCGGAGGAGGTCGACGGGGATGAAGCACCTAACGGACTGGAGGAACCCGTGCACCCTAAATCTCCGGAGTCCTGGACGGCAGTGGAGCCTGAGTTCATGCAAGTGTGCTCCATTATGTCAGGAATTTCAATATTAATGTCACACTGCCGACTCATGGTGAGGCGGACCCAGGGCAGCTCACAGTAGCCTTTGGGCTACTGTGAGCCAGCCCAGTCACCAGAAACCTGCTGGAAACCGGAAACCTCACCGGAATGCAGCAGGTCACCGGAAACCTCCGGCCGGGGTCACCGGAGACCTGCTGGAGGCTACCGAGGATCGGGGTTCAACGCCTGAGGATGTGAGGGGCATCACCTCCCTCGCTGGGGAGGCCACCGCGGGAGCAATGAGGCCCCCGATGGGGGTCACCACAGGTGCAATGGTGATCCAACCGTAGCCCACTGCGGGTGCAGCAGAGCCTCAGCTGGAGTCCACCGCCGGTGCAGCTGAGCCCCAGCTGAATTCCACTGCCAGTGCAGTAGAGCCCCAGCTGGAGTTCCATCAGCTTTTTTTTACTAAAAAAAAAAAAAAAATCAGCCCGGGCAGGCCGCTGGACACTTTCCCATGGGCTGCCTGCTGGACTTGGGACTTGGGCAGACCACCCGATCTGCCACTTCTCACCTTGCTGGGGGCCTGGGACTCTGGTCGACCCCCTGAACTTTGGATTTCTTCAGAGGGGGGTTTGTGTTCCAGGTCGGCGGTTGGTAGGAGGGGTTTGCTCTTTATTCTGTTTTTGTACTGATTGTGTTTTCACTGGTTGCTTCCCTCCTAACCGGTTTTCCCCCACTTCCCACCCTGGGTTAGTATTTGTTGCTGGAGGGAGGGGTTCCCTTGAGGGGTGTTGGTTCGTCTGGTAACCACCCCTGGGGGGGGGGGGGTGCTGTCATGAAGCTGGGTTTGGAAGCCAAACCCAGTTCAGACTTATTGTTATGCTTCGCTCTAGCAGGCTGTTCCGACTGAGGAGACTCAGGTCTTTTGGTGTACAAGGGGTGCTCCTGAAGACCTTCTACGATTCGGTGGTGGAATCAGCCATCACTTTTGGAGTGGTCTGCTGGGGCAGTGGCATCACAGCAGTTGATAGGAAGAGACTGAACAAACTGATCAAGAAAGCTAGCTCTGTCCTGGGGCATCGCCTTGACCCAGTGGAGGAGATAGGAGAGAGAAGGATGGTGGCTAAGCTGTCATCTCTGTTGGAGTCCGAGTCCCACCCTATGCAGGACATACTGAATGCACTGAGGAGCTCATTTAGCAGTAGGGTACATCATCCTAGGTGCGTGGCCGAGAGGTTTCACAGGTCCTTCCTACCTACGACTGTCAAGACTTTATAACCTAAGCAGGGCTGCTCACAGAGAGAGCAAAAAAACGTGACGACCTAATGGTATTGAATGCAAAAGACGCAACAGACTTACACAAAATGGTCCCCTCCATTATACAACTAGGACAATATCAATCGCTACAGAGGGTGACAATATGTATGGGTACATATTCATACTATGTGGGGTAACTAAATAGACGGTTATGCTGTTTATTCCATCTAGCTACAATGCTCCGCACTGTGTATATATATTTATATATTTATGTGTACATATGTATATTCACTGCTCTTATTTTCTTATCTTATAAATTATTGCGCTGAGTGTTGCTATCCCTGTGCTGTTGCAATCCTGGAATTTCCCCATTGTGGGACTAACAAAGGCTTATCTTATCTTATCTTAGTTTCCTCCTGACAGCTCTGGCACACCCCCTCTTCCTGTCAAGTGCCATCAGCTGCACTGTCACGGGTGTTCACACACACACTTGCACTCTCCATTCACTCTCATTCACACGCTCTCTCACACACCTGGTGCCAATCAGTCCTGCCCATACATTCTCACACCGGCAATCTTTTTCCTCGTTAGCTTCAGGAGTATTTGTTCGCCGCTTCGGAGGAAAGAGATTGTTGGGGCATTCGCCTCCATATGCGGCAGCCAGTTCTCTCCGTATGTGATTCATTACCTGCATTGTTCTCCAGCCCGTCACTTCACTTGGTGACTGCACAGTTTGCCCCGGATTAGCTCCAGCCCTGTAAGTGTCTTTATCGCCTTTCTGTTTTTGTGCTTATCGCAGCCCTGCAGCACTAGGCTCCATTTAGACTGGGCTGTAGAGCATCCAGTAGACGCCCTGTATGTCTGGTGGCCTTATCCCGTCATTACACCTCTCCTTATTTGTGTGTAGCTAACTGAACTGTAACTTGGTGATTACAGGACTTGTTATTTTTATGAACTTTAATAAACATGGCACTCTCTACTCCCGCAATTGGGTTTCTCATTCCCTCCCTCGTGCACCGTGTTATGGCACATGGGGGTTTGTGACACTAAAATAGAATATGACAGAAATAAAAGTTACAGCACATTGTAGGAGATTAACAATTGTTCTACTGAAAGGCTGCAGCAAATAGGAGAATTTTTAACCTCGATTTAAAGCAGCTGAGAGTTTCAGCATCCCTGATGTGAGGAGCATAAAAATTGAACGCTGCTGTTATGTCTGAAATAAGCCAACCGTGAGCCGTCTTGCACCAAACATCAACCTTTTATTAGATACACTTCACTATATACAAAATGGTGGCGTTGCCCAGTGTCATCCATCACCTACGTCATGACGTCAGCTATGGCAAGCCCCCCCCCCCCCCCGAAAAAAATCAGAAACCATAAACACAGTTTGCCTATCTGGGCACCTGGGTAGAGTGCCAGGGTACTCACATGATGGAGTGGGTCATTCTACCACTTTTTTGACTGATCACGCCCTAACTAATCAAAGGTCCACTCTAAAATGTCAGGGTCTCTGCCAGACTCTGGTCAATCATTGCTCGGGCTGCAGCACCACTGCTGACTCCAGCGAACGCTCCCTGTGGGGTTGCAGGTCGGCAAAGTCCCAACCTAGATCCATCATGTCTATGGCCGTCCTCTGATCTGGGGTTGGAGCCGGTGAAGATTTTTGGAGACAGCTGGAGTGCCACCGTGATCCATCAGAGAGACGGAATGTGGCTGGACCCAGCTGTGCTGTGATCTGCAATGGCGTTGTCCCAAATGACTGCAGCTTGTGGGCACGGTTAGGGCTCCTGATCCTGACCCAGTCCAGCACTGAGTCCGGGCTGCCTCACCTGGTGTTTCCTGTCAAACCTTAGTTTCATGGCATTGCTGCTCGACCACCCTCCCCTTCAGTGATGGCTTCTCTGCTGAAATGGCTCCCTCTGGAGGGGGGGCATAGGTGTTGCTCTATAGTGCAGCAGGGTACTCTGTAGTGCAGCTGAGAATTGGAGTCTGTCTGCCAGGTGTGCTCTGAACCCGTTTTTAGGGTTTTGTTGAATCTTTATACATACACACACACACAGCATTTGCTTGCAGATGGTAAAATGCAGTCTTAATGCGTTTCTATTTTATGGGGTTTTGAGTGCCCTTACCACTCACACAGACCCAAAACTACACCACTACCTTATCTCACACATACAGCTCACATCAAAAATGGCTCTGGTGATCATCCCCAAAATAGGAGCATGGTTACCCCAACAGTAGGTGATGTCACTGACAGATTTTTTTTTTCCCTTACCCAGGCTCTTATGATTCTCTCTGTAGTGGAGCTGAAATAACGAGGCGGTTTTGTATTAAAAACAGGGTTTTTAATGAATAGCTCCTCTATCAAATCTCATCAGGTGTAGAGCTTGGCAGAAGGCAAGAGAGAGATCTCTGCTTCGCTCGCTGGTTAAATACAAGCACACATAGGACCACTCATTGAAAAAGCTGACGTAAGAGCCACTCATTGAAAAAGGTAACATCTCCCCGTTATCTTAACCCCCATTGTCCTGCCATCCCCTCTCCCTGTCTTGGGAGGTGATGGGAAACTCCCCCTCTCGCTTTAGGGGTAAAGGTGTCGAGTCCATCTCCACTGCCGCGTCTTGGGAGGTCCATTGTCTTTAACCCGGCGTGGGGAATGCTCTGTCCTTTCTAGGTGTGAAGCTCCTTACATATGCTGTCACAAAACATTTCCACTTGTTCTAACATATGTAGATATGGGATATAAGAGTCATATATACCACACTCTCAACCTTTTTGATAATGATGAAGTCCCAGGTGTTTCTGATTCAGATGATTTGCACTTTACAATGGTTTAAATAATGTCAAAAGCAACAAAGAATTACTCCTGTCCAGCGCCATATTGTTTGCGATTAATAGTTAACACCTTTCAGGTATATCAACATGTCCATGTCAAATTCCAGGAAATACCTACAGAAATACCATTAAAATCCTTTTGTAATCACTATTTTGGTTCCCAGCCATGTCCTCAGAGGATCTCTCAATCGCCTGGTGATGTAAGTGGTAATAGGGATTGTTGTAAGAGTTTTGCTTAATGTGTTTCTTTTACTTACTGATTGCACCCCCTATTGTTAGACACTTACACTGCATTTGCAGTGAAGAACGCTTGTTGCTCCTGGAATGAAGATCAACTTACATGCTCACATAGGTTTACACTGTGAAATGGTGTAAAAAGGGGGATTTGTTGGCTATTTAGAATAATTAATGACTATATTGAATAATTAGGTATTTGGTAAACCTGTGTTACTTATTATAATAATATACTCATTGCAGTAATGTTTGAATGTGTCAAACAGGGTCACAAGCTCCAGCTTGCAAGGTTTGTTCAAGCTGTACAAGGTCAGATAGTGACACTTCATGTGAAATGGATGTGCTTGCTTAGACACTGATAAGTTGTTAAACTGCTTGAATAGAAACTTTTGTGTAACTAGATGATAAAACAGACTGCTTTTTTGTTCAGAACAGCTGCTCCTAGGACAAGGGGTCACCAACTAAAACTGCAAGAGGTCCGATAAGTCGGCCCTCCCCTGGTGTGTGTGTGTGTGTGTGTGTGTGTGTGAGAGTGGTGTGTGTGTGTGTGTGTGTGTGTGTGTGTGTGTGTGTGGCCCTAAGGGCTTGCTGTAGCCACCCTGGCGGTGACATCAGACGGGCTGGGGCACCAGTATATATTCTGTGGTTCTCTCAATAAAGAGGCAGTTCGCTGCATGGCATAAGACAGACTCCAGTTCCTGATTTTTTATTTATCTTTTGTTCTTATAAAAGACAAAAATAAAATAGAAAGGAGATGTCTTTACCTTCTTAACATGTTTCGACTGTACACTGCAGCCTTCATCAGAAGAGTCAGCTGATTGCTGCCAGGTGACATTTATCAGCTGATTTTCGTAGGCGAGGCCAGCTCAGCAGATCTGTCAGATGGCGGGGCCGGCTGTTGGCTTCGCTATCTACAGAGAAGAAGAAGCTAAGCTAGCTAGCTCGGGGAAGCTAACAGCTCAGTCAGTGGCAATGGTGAAGTTAGCCACGAAGCTAGGTGCGCACCAAAAACAAGCTACAGGCTACCAGCTAGATATCGAGACGGGACCGGAGCCATGAGTGGGGGAGCCCCCGGTCACTGAAGACCAGAAGCCAGCCGAGGAGCTCAGCACGGTGCATGACCGTAGCACTGGTGGTGAAGACAGCACAATGAGTGGAGACAGCATGAAGGGAGAGCAGCAACCAGACTCAGCTCAATTTCCCCGCGGCTGGAGTCGGAGCAGTGGGAGGAGGGGTGCGAGCATGCTGGGAGCCACAGGAAACAGCAGTGACAGTTGGGCACAGAGGCAGCACAGTGGAGCACCTCGGACAATGGCGAGGAGGTGCCAGACTGTCCTTGTGTCCGAGATGAACTGCTGGCAAAGACGGACACTGAGAGCGAGCAGACCGGGGATTGCCGGGCACCATGGAGGTCGAGCGGGCCCAGCCTCACTCAGGGTCGGCATGGGAGGACCTCAGTGTCGTAGCTCAAGGGGCCTTGGACGAGGGTGCTGAGCATAACGGCGAGGCACCCGGGTCGACGAGTGAGACCGACGAGCAAGATACAGTTTTCCCCGGAGTTCAGCCACAGGGGGCTGGAGTGTGTGGGGCTACAACGGCGGCAGCTGCAGCAGTTTTGAAGACGGTCGTGGGCGGACCGAGGCACAGAGGGCCTGCGTGCCGGGCAGCAGCACTGCAGGTCAAGCGGACCCCCCCTGAGAGTTACAGACCGGGTTTGGTTCCGTGAAGAGGTGTTGGATGGAGATAAACCATTCTCAGTGAATCTTGACGTAATTTTTTTTTTCTATTCAGGATTTTTTTTCTCCCACTGTGTGACAATTTGGTCCTTTTAAAGCAAATTATTTGCAATGACCCATGAATTTACTTTCAGCATCTTTTATTAAAACAAATCGAAGAGAAATTTGACATATGGACAAATTTATGTCAAAATGTGGTTTTAAAAACTGCCATCATTTCATTAACATTCTTTCAGAAGACCACAGCTATCTACAGACAGGTCAGTATTTAACTTGCTTTAAGACATTATTTTATTAAACTCGTGTTTTAGCTGCTTTTAGCTCTATATTAGTTTTTAAACAAAAAAAATAAAATGAGTTCTTTGTTTAATTTCAAACAAAATATGTAATTTAAAATTTTATAATACAGTGGAACACTAAGGGGCAGATTTACTAAGGCAGCGCAAATTAACGAGTGCACAATTTAGATAGAGCGTCAAAGGGGTGGCCAATTTTTAAAAGTGATCTACTAACAACACGCAAAATTATGAACACAGATGCAGACACTTCATTTCAATAATGCCCACCCATCCACCAAGAGCACCGCAAAATTGTGCATAGGCACAGCTGATAAGGAAGCGGGTCATCAACACAGGCACAGCCAGTTCGGAGGAACATAATATATTGTGGTGGTATGGGTGGGGGATTCTCCATTCAGAGAAGGCAGCTGGGGGAGGGGGGAACAATGGACCAAAGGAGGAAGTGTCACCGGGGGGGTATCAGACGGGACAGTAAGGACTATGCGCCCCCCAGGGAGAGAAGGAACTGCCGTTGCCGCTGGAAGAGGAGAGGGTGTGAAAGCGGTGTTATGTCATGTTAATGTGCCACACAGGTCTTTGTTCCAAACATTGTATTGATGTAGCCGAATTTTATCTAAACACTTTAAAAAGTCCTGGAGTAAAATAATCAACCCGATCTGTGAGGTGAATCTTCCTTTATTGCTGCAGCAAACAAAAGGGGTGAGACCAGAAAACAGCTCTGCTCTCCCAAGGGAGAGAAAAACACACACTTTTATAGCTCTACAGTAAGGCTTCTGGAAAGAGATAAGACACGGCTGTACAGCTCAAAGACATCGCAAGATACAGGCGAGGGCTTCAAGGCCATCAAACAGTTCTCCCAGGACAGGGGTGAGAAGGGAGGAGAGGGAGTGAGAGCGTGAATACCAGCTGGTCACTGTGACATAAAACTTCATCTTGGGACACAAAGTATAACAAACTCATCAAACAGCTTGTTAATATAGCATATCAAAACAGTTCATATATGGATAAAAGTTACAGTCATATGTTGTAACACACACACACTTATAAAACATGTGATCTCAACAGATAAATGCATAATCAGTGAATTTCTAGTATTACAATATTCCCTTCTTTTGGTCATATATGATCATATGTACAAGACTGTCAAAGTAAGAAAAATCAGCAAAAGTACACCCTCTCAGGTTTAAACTAATGCATCATGAACAATGACATGGAATGACATAATAGGTGAAGTATCACAGACCATTGCATCATAAACTGGGAATAATAGTGTAACATGGTAACAACAAACTTTCAAAATTTATTCTGTAACATTATCATAGCCATCAGGGAAAGGAAGGTGTGACATATCTGAAGCAGTGTGAATAGACATTTTCTGTTTAATTGTGTCCGAATCCTGTTCTGCTGTGGGGAGAGCTGTGTAATGCATCATGTTGATAGCAAACATTTTGGACATCATATGGCAAATTATTGGAATCAGACAACAGCCACAGAAAAGCAAAATCAAAAGAATTATTAAAAACATGAGTCCAATACGTACAAGCCAGTCTTTCCAACCACCACTAGTTAGCCAGGACCAGATATCCCAGCCGGAGGAGATTGTACTATCGCTCTGCAGCTGCTGTGAGAGAAGGTCATTAAGGTGACTCACGACATATGTCATATCATTGTGATCAGGTATATAGGTGCAGCACTCCTGACCTATAATGTGACATATCCCTCCCTGAGCTGCCAAAACTATGTCTAGGGCCAATCTGTTTTGTAGCACAACGTTACGCATAGCCTTCATTTCAGTTGTCATTGATGAAAAACCCATTTCAGTTAAAGCAGTGAGATTCTCCAGATCAACAGCTAGACAGTCAATATGATGGGCTGTATTTACCATACCCCACGTGGGTACTAATGCGCTAAGAACTTTCACCCCTGGACTTATCCTGACCCTGGTCTGGTCATCAGTTGCTCTTTTCTGTCGCCCATGATGTTCATGTGGTGGAAAGTAATGGGAATATGAAAACTGAGCATGATGAGTCAGGTTTTTACAATGTGCATGCTAGGAATTAGTTTAGCCTGTCATGGTCCGAGCGCCGATCTCGTCTGCGCTTGGGCCATACATCTTCTCCACCAGGTTTGACAGCAGGGTTACCTTCTGGCTCCCCGAGCTCTTGCTGTGACAGCGCTTGGAGGAGCTTCCTGCTGTCAAAACCGAACAGCTGTGCTGCATTTACAGCTCATCAGCAGCCCGGCATTTAAGCAGGTGCTGAAGAGCAGTACAATGCAGCAGTCTTGTTGATGATTCCCTTGTCAGACGTTGAGCGAGCATTCCTCGTCTCAGGTGTCAATATTCCTTATTGATTCCACATCTATGATCATCCTTCATCCTAATCCTGAATCGTAAGTGAGCTTGTTCAGCCTTGCGATTTCTGCATCTAGTGTTTTGTGTTTTAGCCCACCGAGGCTCATTACTTTCTGTTACTTTGTGTATTATCTTGTGTTCATCTTTATTAATAAACATCATGCAAACTTCACTGGCGACCGTTGGCGTCTTATGGTGGCCCGCGAGGGCCACCGCGTGACAGTAGACTGCTGCCCGGGCGCCTAAACGGAGGCACCAAACCGAGACGCCATTCCCGGTGAGTTTGCATTGGACTTTGTTCTTTCCTGTCTGGGTACTGCATCCTGAGAGAATGCCGTCGCCGAGGGGCTGCGCTCGGAGTCTGAGCTACGAGCTGGCGGACGTCCTGGAATACGTAGATGAGACACTCATCTCCGCCTCCCTCCTCGACTATCACAGCGACGTACGCTGGTACCCGGACTGCGCTGAGGACGCCTTAAATCATCTCCCTCGCTACGCCAACCACCCTGAAGTCAGCACGAGGAGGGATGGCATCGCTGCACAGCACGAGATACTCCGTATGATGGAGGAGGACTACGGCAGGAAGCAGAGGAGGAGGCATCCCCGCTCCCCGCTCTGGGATCCCGTTCCTGTCCTCGATCCAGTCCAGGAGTTCGCACTATCTGGGGGCCGTCGAAGACGTCGGCGCCACGGCCAAGGTCAACCTCAGCAAGAACCCCGTCCGGATCCTGTTCCGGGCCGCCAGAATGACTCAACCTCACAGTCAGCTGCCTCTTCAGCGCCTCGCCAGGAGGGAATCCCCGCAGCCTCTCCCCCCGGGTCATCTTCTCCTGCTGTTCCGTCATCGCTCCATGCCCGGTTCGTCTCGGCTGTCGCCCCCTCCTCCTCGATGCCTTCCCCGGCTGCTGTGTGTGTCAGGAGTCCTGCTTCGGTGAGCCCCGTCCCTGATCCATCGCGAGCAGCTCCCCCTCGTCCTTCCAGGGGGCCCTCTCTCACCATCTGGCAGGGAAAGGGAGGAGCAACGTTCCCTACAGCAGGCACCATCCTTCCTCCGGGAGACAGGCAAGTACAAGTTCACTCTTCTCCTCATAATTGTGATTTGCCTTGTCTGACTCCTAGGGGTGGAATTCGGGGTTTGCAGTCCCCCGAGCTCCCACTACCTGCTGTAGCTTCTGTTATTTTTTTTTTATTATTATTTTTTTTTATTATTACTTATTTTGTACCCGTAGGTAGATTTGTTTTGCAGTCTGGTGACAAGCCACCAGCTGCCGGTCGCTGCGTGCGCAAGCGCCCCGTGTCCCTAGCCTGCATGTTTTTGGTATGTGGGAGGAAACCGGAGAAATCCCGGAGTAAACCCACGCAACACGGGGAGAACATGCAATGTTAATGTGTTATTAAACCCGCTGCCTCTGTGTCTCCCTCCGCTGAGTGGTCCTCGATGCCAGGCCAACATCGCCGGATGAGGAGGGGGCCTGCAGCTCTGGAGAGCTTGGTTCCAGCCCCGCAGCCACGTCATGGGCGGAGGAGGAGAGTGGACTGCAGCGTGGAGCCTGCGCCGACGACGAAGCATCCCCGGGCCTCCGCAGATGAGCGGTCCGATCCAGCGGGTCGGGGGTCACCTGCCACCACACCGTGCGGGTTGTCGGCATGGACATCAGTGCCGGAGGGTCCTCAGGCTGCGGAGACCACCATGCCAGCTGCGGAAACCGACGTAGCTGAGTGGGAGCCGGAAGACGATCTCCTTCCATCTGAGCCCAGATCGTCGGAGTCCTGGACAGCAACAGAACCCGAGTACCGGCAAGTGCTCTACTTTGTTTTTCTCCTCTCTATTCTGGAGCACTTTTGTCTGTCTCTCGGAGAGACGAGCCAGGGAAAGTGGTCCGCTGCACCCAAACTTGTCTCGCTGGGCTCTGTCGCTACCGGTGATCCTGATCCCGGTTCTTCTCTTTCTCCTGAGCCTTCTCCCAGGGTCACCGGTGCAGAGCTGGTGCCAATCGCTGTGCTGGAGGTTCCAGGTTCGGGGTTGGAGGTCAGTACTGGAGCTGCGCCGACCCAGTCGGGGTCCATCGTGGGTGCAGCCATGACCCAATCGGGATCCATCGCGGGTGCAGCCGTGACCCAATCGGGGTTCATCGCGGGTGCAGCACCAGTAGGGTTCAAGGTCGGTGAGGGAGCTGAAGATCCCCTGCTACCTGACACTGGACGGGCTTGTCATCATCTTCTCTCCCCTCATCCAAGTCGCCACCCCTGCTCTTCGTCGCCGGGGGCCGTTGGGAGCCTTCTACGCTCGGCCCGGCTCATCCCACGTTTTTCCCCTGCCAGGGAGGTCGCCACAGGCTGTTTTTCCACGGTTCTGGTGGCTGAGGGACATGGGTCGACCTCCCGAGAAACTGTTTCGCCGGTTCGGCGCCTTGGGTCGGCCACCCGACATTCTGTGTTTGCTGCGGGGTGACTTGGTTCCGCCGCCAGAGAATTGGACTGATCCTCATATTCCCCTGTTGGCCTTGGGATGCAGGGAGACCACCGGAACTGTCCCCATGGATTTTTGGTCTCTGCCTGTCCCCCTTTTCCTGTATTGTCTGGGTTAAAGGTCATGCGGGGTGATAATCTTGTTCTATGTTCTGCCTGTGTTAATGTGAGGTTTTTTTTCCCTGTCTTGGTCGTCCTGTGTGTTTTTGTGCCTTTGGTGAATATTGTATTTTCTGTTATCGTGCCCTGTAATTGTTTCATTTGTAGTCTGCCTTAATCTTGGTTTTTGCATTTAGGAATATTTTATTTTCTGTTATCGTGCCTTGTAATTGTTTCTTTTGCAGTCTGCTTTAACCATGGTTTTTGCTTTTGGGAATATTGTACTTTCTGTTATCGTGCCCTGTAATTGTTTCATTTGTTGTCTGCCTTAATCATGGTTTTTGCATTTGGGAACGTTGTATTTTTCGTTATCGTGCCCTGTGTTCTGTGTGATTCATGTATTTGGGAGTTTTGTCTTTTTTTTTCTGGTTGTCTCTGTGCTTTGTTTTCATCATGTCTTTTGGTCTATGGCTGGGCCTCTCCCTCCTGGCCTGTTCCCCGATCCGCCCACCCTGGGGGGGGTGGGGGGCTTGGGTGTCCCTGGGCATTCAGAGCCCGCCCTCGGGGGGGGGGGGGTACTGTCATGGTCCGAGCACCGATCTCGTCCACGCTTGGGCCATACATCTTCTCCACCAGGTTTGACAGCAAGGTTACCTTCTGGCTCCCCGAACTCTTATTGTGACAGTGCTCGGAGGAGCTTCCTGCTGTCAAAACCGAACAGCTGTGCTGCATTTACAGCTCATCAGCAGCCTGGCATTTAAGCAGGCGCTGAAGAGCAGTACAATGCAGCAGTCTCGTCGTTGATTCCCTCGTCAGACGTTGAGCGAGCGTTCCTCATCTCAGGCGTCAATATTCCTTATTGATTCCATGTCTATGATCATCCTTCATCCTAATCCTGAATCGTAAGTGAGTTTGTTCAGCTTTGCAGTTTCCGTATCTAGTGTTGTGTGTTTTAGCCCACCAAGGCTCATTACTTTCTGTTACTTTGTGTATTATCTTGTGTTCGTCTTCATTAATAAACATCATGCAAACTTCACTGGCGACTGTTGGCGTCTTATGGTGGCCCGCGAGGGCCAATGCGTGGCATAGCCATGTAGCATGTTCCACACCAGCCAGGTGGCAAATACTGATAAACCTGTGACCCACATACCCAAACATGAGCAGTTAGGCTACCGTAGCCATCAGAGCTAGGGAAAAGCAACTGAGGATTGTCAGAGCATTGACTTTTATTTTGACGTCCACATGTAGCCCTCGGTAGGGTGAGGTTTGGTGTTGTGAAAAATGGTATCCTTAGTGTGTGTAAACATGGGGTACCAGTCACATGGAAGCCACAGGTAGCATTAAGGGTAGTGTTACATCATCGTGTGGTTCCCAAATATGTTGACCCATTGTGATGGCAGCTGAGGTGAAAACATACTGAAGCTGTAAAAAGGGTGTGTCACAGTCCGTGTGCTGACTCTGTCTGCACTCGGTGTGCGGTAGTCTCCCGTTCTCTCCTCTGGCGCACCTCCAGGCTTTTGTTGTGACAGCGTCTCAGTGGGGCTCAGTGGGGCTTCCGGCTGTCAAGAGCAGAGCTCCGCTGTACGGCAGGATTCCAATCAGCTGATGACCCTTCATCAGCTGGTTAATCTGTCAAGCGCTGTTTAAGGGAACAGCCCTGTTTGCTTGGGGCTGCGACCGAGAGAAGGCACCTTCGCTCCGCGCTTCGGGATCCCGTTCCTGTCCCCGTTCCAGTCCAGGAGTTCGCACCACCCAGGGGTCATCCCCAAAGGAGTAAGATGTCAGTCGGGATTCCCCCGGAGAAGTTACAGCTGACAGCTATTTCCATCCGGGACCGAGTGGCTGCAGCTCGCTCCGTCGTCCACCCCACACAGATCATGAAGCATGTGACGGCAGTGATCAGGCTGGTGGAGAGGAATCCTGAACTGTGTGATTATACGGAATATGCTGACCTGCTCGCCTCCGTTTCCTCACAGGAGCGGCGTTTTCCTAACCTCACCTTCGCCTCGCCCTCTGCCAGTAAACGTCGTCTCCAAGCAGATCGCACACCTCAGTGAGAACCCCGTCTGGATCCAGTTCCGGGTAGCCACACGAACTCTGTCTCCCAGCCAGATGTAGCCTCCGTGTTTCGCCAAAGAGGTAAAACAGCCGCCTCTGCCCCCGGGTCATCTCTCCCTGCTGTTCCGTCAGCTCCTCGTTCCCGGTTCGCCTCGGCTGTTTCTCCCTTCTCCTCGACGTTCACCCCAGCTGCTGTGGGTTCCACGAGTCCGTCTCCGGATGCTCCCGGTCCTGATCCGGTGCGAGAGGCTCCTCTTCGTCTTCCCGGGTGGTCCTCCATTTCCATCCAGCAGGGGAAGGGAAGGTTCAAATTCACTGCGGTAGGTCCCATCAGCCCTCCGGGAATCAGGCAAGTGTCTATTCATTCTTTTCCTGTATTGGGTGAATTGCCTTGTTTGATTCCTGGGGGTGGAGTTCGGGGTTCACAGCCCCTCGAGCTTCCTCCACCTGCTGCAGAAATTAATTATGAACCTGCCACCTTTGTGTCTCATTCCCCTGAGCGTTCCGCGACACCAGGCCTATGCCGCCGGACGTGGAGGGAGTCTGCGGGCCTGGAGAGCCTGGTTCCAGCCCCGCAGCCACGACACGGGCAGAGGAGGAGGGCGGACTGCATGTTGGAGCCTGTGCCGACGATAAAGCGTCCCCGGGTCTCCAGGGAGGAGCAGTTCGACTTAGCAGGTTGAGGATCTCCCATGTAGTTGCCCATGTTTGTATTTTTTGTATTTCTCCTGGTTCTGGCCCACCTTGGCCTTTTTCCCCCTCCTCCCTCCCTGGGGCGGTCCCGTGGACCTTCCAGGTGGGGGGTCTTGATGTTACACCGCGTCTGGAATCCGCTTCGTGAACGAGGGCAACTGTCACAGTCCGTGTGCTGACTCTGTCTGCACTCGGTGTGCGGAAGTCTCCCGTTCTCTCCTCTGGCGCACCTCCAGGCTTTTGTTGTGACAGCGTCTCAGTGGGGCTTCCGGCTGTCAAGAGCGGAGCTCCGCTGTACGGCGGGATTCCAATCAGCTGATGACCCTTCATCAGCTGGTTAATCTGTCAAGTGCTATTTAAGGGAGCAGCCCTGTTTGCTCGGGGCTGCGACCTCGCTTACGGATAACGCTGGTCTCCCCAACGTTAGACTGGAGTCCCTACGCTCCGGCTCCAGTCATCCTCTTTTCCTCGCAACACCCTGTAAGTTTATTCCGTAACCTGTGTTTATCGTCAGTGTGCTATTACCTTTGTCCTTATTTGTGTTTTGCCCCTCGTGGCTCATTATTTTGTACCTTTTTGTCATTGTTTAATAAATATGCAAACTCACTGGTCGTCTATAGCGTCTCGTTGCGGTCCGTGAGGGCCGCAGGTGACAGGATGGGGTTAGTAGTGAATACAGGCCTCTGTGCCTTCTTGCTTATGCAGGTTACTAACTAACTACTAACCTGCACTTATATAGCGCTTTTCAAGTCACAAAGACCACTCAAAGCGCTTTCATTAATACCAACCCTCTATTCTAAGGGCCTATAGGAAACAAATATCTAGGGACAATTTAGAACAGCCAATTAACCTAACATGCATGTTTTTGGCATGTGGGAGGAAACCGGAGAAATCCCGGAGTAAACCCACGCAACACGGGGAGAACATGCAAACTCCACACAGATCACTGTTGGTCGGGGGCTGGGATCGAACCCACGATCCCACGATCCCCACAATCCCCCGGCCAAGGGTAAACTGTGCTGCCGCAGTGCTAACCACTGCGCCACCGTGCTGCCTCTCCCATGTGTCAATTTAGCAAAATGATTGAAAAAATGAGCCGGTAGGCAGGGGAGAGCATTGGGGCCTCTCCACACACCAGCATGATCTGTGTGACAGCCTTTGTTGGTCCACTTCTGATGTTCCTGTGGGGAGGAAAGAGATTGCATAGAATTGAGGGAGTCAGGAGGTGTTAGTGGAGAGGAAGCAGGAAGGGGAGGGGAAGGAGTGGGAGGGGGAGCATGAGTGGCAGAGATGGAAAGAGCCGCAGCCTTAGCTGCAGCATCAGCACGAGCATCGCCCCGAGAAACAGAGTCAGAAAAGGAAGTGTGGGCCGTGCATTTGCACACTGCCACAGAAGAAGGCAGGAGGATTGCATCCAAAAGACGGGAAACATAAGAGGAGTTCTTTATGGGTGAGCCTGCAGACGTGAGGAAGTTCCTTTCACGCCACAGCGCACCAAAATCATGAACTACCCCAAAGGCATAGCATGAGTCAGTGTAAATAGTAACAGACTGACCTGCTGCATAAGTGCAGGTCTCTGCCAAGGCGACAAGCTCCCCAGCTTGTGCAGAAAGATGAGATGGCAAAGAGCCAGAAAGCAACGTACAGTGATCATCACACACTGCCCAACCCACTTTGTTGCGGCCTACCGAGGGATCAACAGATGCAGAGCCGTCAACATACAGGACGAGGTCTGGGTTTGACAGTGGGGTATCAGACAGGTCAGATCTTGGGAAAGTGACAAGGTCCATCAAGGACAAACAGTCATGGTCACAGTCTGTGTCATCGTCACAAGTGGGTGGGGGAAGATTGGTGGCCGGGTTAACTGACTGTGCACAGCGTTTGACAGTAAGGTTTGGCGATTCAAAGAGGGTGGAATGATATCTAAGCCATCTTGCATGGGAGAGGTGTGACAACTTCTGCTCATTCAGAAGCAGTGCAACAGCATGAGGAACATACAGAATGAGAGGAGAATACAGAACAATGTCCCGAGATGCCTCTACCGCGCGCTCTGCCGCAGCCACAGCACAGAGACAGAGCAAGTCCTGCCACAACAGCGTCCAATTTGCAGGAGTAATATGCAACTGGGCGAAGTCTGTCACCGTGGGGCTGCAGGAGAACGGAGGTCCTGCATCCAGACTTTTCATCAACATACTGAACATAGGGTTTAGATGAATCAGGAAGTGAAAGAGTTGGAGGAGCCAAGAGAGCTTTTCTCATGTTGTCAAAGGAGTTATTAGCAGCGGGTGTCCACTCAAGAGGGAAGTGTGAGGGACCCTTTGATGGAATGATGTCACGCATTGGTCTCTCAATGCATGAAAAATCAGGAATGAAAAGACGGTAATAGGATGCCATGCCAAGGAAAGAGAGAAGTTCCTTCTTGGTTTTAGGGTTGTCCATGTGACAGATTGCTTGTGCACGCTTTGGAGAAACAGATTTGCCTTGATTAGGGATTTGATGGCCCAAAAATGTGACCATTGGTTTGCAAAATTGCAATTTGGACTTTGAAGCCTTGTGGCCTTCTGCAGCAAGGTGACACAAAAGCTTCAAAGAATCTGCTTGGCATTGTGCTTCATTTGGCGCGCACAGCAAAAGGTCATCGACATATTGAATCAGGACAGAGCCGTCTGACAGTTGAAGAGAGTCAAGGAGCTTTTGAGAGCCGCATTATAGATGGTTGGACTTTCACAGTAGCCCTGGGCCAATCTGGTGAATGTGTAAAGAGCCCCATTGAATTGGAATGTGAACCAAATGTCATGACGGCCGCTGGGCCGTCATCCCGCTCATCAGCTCCAGCCGCGCACAGACCAACAGGTGCTAATCAGCGGCTCTTAAAAGCCAGCGTCATTGACAGCCTGGCACGGAGTCGTCTGTCTACCTCGACTGAGTATGAGCCAGAGCTTCGTTTCACAGCCAAGTCAAGAACGCCACGACAAGACCTACCACGTAAGAAGACTATTTGCTTTTCTACGCCTAATCTTTACCCCTGTGCACAGGTGGACCTCCCAGGCGGCGGACCGGTATCTCCAGCGGACGGAGAATTACCCTCTCCCTTCCGGAGCTCCTCCTGGCCTTCGCTAATTCAGGAATTCTCTCCACTGCAGCTGCAGGTACTGTCACTCCCTCAGTCACAGGAGTCATTGTCACCACGGTTACGGACATTATCACCTTCACGGCTACGGGGACAGTCAACGTCACAGCTGTCAGTGCAGTCATTGCTCTCGCCACGAACTCCACCACGGTTACTGGAGTTATCACCGTCACAGCTTCAAGCACCAGAACCACCACAGCTCACGGACATCGGGGAACAGCCAGATACAGTCAGAGACAACCTCAAGGTTGCCAGGTCGTCTTCTGTATCGCTCAGCTCCGGTGACCAGGCTGCTATATCTGCACTCTCACTTGCACTACACTCACTCACACTTGACAATAAAGAATAACTATTTTGTATCTGCCCGTGTCTGTGTCTGTCTCTTGGGTCCTGAAACATGTCATTACGACTCCGTCACGTTGACCCAACAGACAGCACACAGCCGCGCGGACTTAACACCCTTAGCACCCGGGTAGACATGCTCGTACATCAGCAAACAGTTATTCTTAATCAGCTGTCACAAATTAACGGCCGGCTGGATCGCCTGGAGGGACAACAGGCATTTCCCCCAGTCACTAGTGTCTCAACCCCTGCAGGTTTAGCACAAACTCAAGCTAACACCACGTTCGTATCTCGCCTCACCCCTGTTCCCACTCCAGCTCGTTTCAGTGGCAAACTCAGAGAGGCTCAGGGATTTATTCTCCAATGTGAGTCAGTTTTTCTCCGAGCCCCGGGGGACTTCGCCATTGACTCAAACAAGATAGGATACATCATTAACCTACTGGGAGGCAGAGCCTTAGATTGGGCCTATACTGTAATGGCGAGCCCAGGTTATCCTACATTAACTTACCAGCAGTTTTTGGCGGAGTTTATGTCCGTGTTCGATCATTCGGATAGGGGTGCGGTATTGACTGAACGGCTGTTGAGCCTGCAGCAGGGCGCAAGATCAGCTGCTGACTATGCAATAGACTTCCGGGTCCTTGCCGCTGAGATTTGGTGGGGGGAACCGGCACTATACGGTATTTTCCTCCGCAGTCTCAACGCGGAGTTAAAGGACGAGTTAGCGGCACGGGACAAACCTGATAATTTGGGTGAGCTAATTGCCCTTGCCATAAGCATAGACAGTAGACTAAGGGAACGAGCGGCAGAACGGCGGTCTACCGCCCATCCTGTCAAACCCCGCCCTCGTTCCACCAGCTTTCCCCCGCTCGCTCTACCGGCGTCAGGGGAGCTTTCAGATCAGGAAGCCATGGTAATAGGACTATCTAAAGTGTCTGCGGCTGAGAGACAGTGCCGCAGAGATTTAGGCCTTTGTTTTTATTGTGGAAAGGAGTCACATGGGGTTTTTGAGTGCCCGAGTCGGTTAAAAGGGAGGGTCCGTGGATTGCTGTAGGGGGATTCACGGACACGGACCCAGAAAGACCCCTCACGAGTTTTCAAATACCCATTAGACTTATCCACAAACACGCAGAACATTCCACGCTAGCCTTAGTGGATTCAGGAGCTGAGCAAAACTTTGTTTCCAAGGACCTGGCAACCCAGATGGGCCTCAGCTGTCAGCCCCTGGATCCACCTGTCAAGCTGATTACGTTATCTAAGACATCACTGACCACCATAGCCTATCAGACAGCCCCAGTGTCCGTGATAGTCTCAGGGAATCACAGAGAGGAGATTAGGTTTTTAGTCCTGCCTATCTCTTCTTCGCCTGTCATCCTGGGTTACCCCTGGCTCCACCTTCATAATCCCACCATCGATTGGCAAGGAGGGAGTATTACAGCACGGAGTACCTTCTGCTTAAGCGCCTGGCTCCAATCGGCGGCATGCACCCCTTCTGTCAAGGTGCCACCCCCCTCGACGCCAACTCAGGAGCTGTCCAAGGTACCAGAAGTTTACCACGATTTGGGACTAGTGTTCAGCAAGTCACAGGCGTTGTCTTTACCCCCTCACCGGCCGTACGATTGCACAATAAATCTGAAGGCTGGGGCCCCTCTCCCTGCGAGCCGCCTGTACAGCCTGTCAGCCCCGGAGCGCGAGGCCATGGATACCTACATTAAAGAATCCCTGGCCTCAAGAATCATCCGCCCGTCGTCCTCAGCCGTGGGGGCCGGCTTCTTCTTTGTTGGAAAGAAAGACAGGTCGTTACGCCCTTGCATCGACTTCAGGGGGCTTAATGAAATCACTATAAAAGATAAATACACTCTGCCTTTGATGAATACTGCCTTTGACTCCCTCCAGGGGGCGAATTGGTTTACTAAGCTTGATCTCCGCAATGCCTATCACCTGGTGCGCATCAGAGAGGGGGATGAGTGGAAGACGGCGTTCAGGACCCCAAGCGGCCACTTTGAGTATCTGGTAATGCCGTTTGGGTTGACCAACGCTCCGGCCGTCTTCCAGCGGCTAATTAACGACGTGCAGCGGAATTTCCTTAACTCCTTTGTGTTTGTGTATCTAGATGATATATTGATCTTCTCCCGCACTCTGGAAGAGCACCAGGTGCACGTGCGCAGAGTGTTACAGCGCCTCCTGGAGAATCAACTCTTTGTCAAAGCGGAGAAGTGTGAATTCCACACAAACCAGACCTCTTTCCTTGGGTTCATCATCGCCCGGAACCAGGTGCTTCCCGACCCAGCCAAGGTTAAGGTGGTAGTGGATTGGCCCACTCCGTCCTCTAGGAAACAGCTCCAGGGGTTCCTGGGCTTTGCTAATTTTTATCGCCGTTTTGTGCCCAATTTTGGGAACCTGGCTCGCCCTTTGACTGCGCTCACCTCCCCTAAGACCCCGTTTTGCTGGAGTGAGGAAGCAGCCAGGGCGTTTAAGAAATTAAAGGACGAGTTTGCTTCAGCCCGTGTTCTCTCTCAGGTGGACCCGAATCTTCAGTGCTTGGTGGAAGTGGATGCCTCTGATTCGGGGGTGGGAGCGGTACTCTCCCAGCGTTCTCCTGAGGACGGCAAGATTCGGCCATGTGCATATTTCTCCCGTCGCTTGTCATCGGCAGAGAGGAACTACAGCATCGGGGACAGGGAACTGTTAGCAGTGAAGCTCGCCTTGGAGGAGTGGAGACATTGGCTTGAGGGGGCCGCTCAGCCGTTCGTTGTATGGACTGACCACCGCAACCTGGAGTACCTCAGGACAGCGAAGCGGCTGAACGCACGTCAGGCTCGTTGGTCTCTCTTCTTTGGCCGCTTCAACTTCTCCATCACCTATCGGCCAGGGAGCAAGAACGGTAAGCCGGATGCCCTCTCACGACAGTTTGACGCACCATCTTCCAAGGATCAGGACGCACCCATCCTACCACCCTCCTGTGTTGTGGGCGCGCTGTCCTGGGGTATCTGTACCAAGGTCCGGAGAGCGTTGAAGATGGAACCAGACCCGGGGGGGGGGGGGGGGGTGCCAGGCCGCTTGTTTGTTTCACGCTCTATTCGGGGTCAGGTGATTGAATGGGGTCACGCCTCCAAGTTGGCTTGTCATCCAGGAGTAGGCCGGACTGTGGACCTGCTCCAGAGGACCTTCTGGTGGCCAGGGCTACGGAAGGACGTGGTGAACTACATCCGGGCTTGCGCTCAGTGCGCCACTGGGAAAACGACATCTTCTCCCCCGTCGGGTCTGTTGCATCCCCTGCCCGTTCCTTCCCGCCCCTGGTCTCATGTGGCCATGGATTTTGTGACTGGTTTGCCCCTTTCTGATACTTTCACCACTGTTTTGACTATTGTGGACCGTTTTTCAAAGGCGGCCCATTTTGTGCCTCTTCGGGGCTTGCCTTCAGCTCAGGAAATGGTGGACCTCCTTGTTAAGCATGTGGTTCGCCTCCATGGTATCCCCGCTGACATAGTGTCAGATCAGGGACCACAGTTTGTCTCTCAGGTATGGAAGGCATTCTGCGCAGCGTTGGGAGCTACAGCCAGCCTTTCTTCTGGGTACCATCCTCAAAGTAATGGCCAGTGCGAACGGGCTAACCAGGAGCTCGAGGCCGCACTGCGCTATGTTATCTCCTCCTGTTCCTCCTCTTGGAGCAAACATCTTCCCTGGATAGAGTACGCCCATAATACTACAATCTCTACGGCCACGGGCGTTTCTCCTTTCAAGGCTACTTTTGGATTTGATCCGCCATTATTCCCGGAGGAGGAGAAGGAGGTAGCGGTTCCGTCTGTCCAGGCCCAGATTAAGCGCTGTCGGCGAGTTTGGTCCATCGCCCGCCGAGCTCTTTTGAGGACCACTGAACGCAACATCCAGGTGGCCAACCGTCACAGGAGACCTGCCCCGAACTACAAGGTTAAACCGTACGTTATGGACCCTCTGTGCCCGGCCCCTGCGGCGCCTGCCCCCCCGAGGATGATCGATGGCTATCCAGCCTGGGGCGTGACTGCCATCCTGGACGTGCGCAGGCGGGGTCGTGGTCTTCAGTATTTGGTGGACTGGGAGGGTTTTGGACCGGAGGATCGTTCTTGGATTCGCCCAGCGTTGATCTTGGATAAGCAGTTGATCCGTGATTTCCATCGGGCGAATCCAGGTAAGATTGGGCAGGTGCCTGGAGGCACTGCTAGAGGGGGGAGTACTGTCATGACGGTCGCTGGGCCGTCATCCCGCTCATCAGCTCCAGCCGCACACAGACCAACAGGTGCTAATCAGCGGCTCTTAAAAGCCAGCGTCATTGACAGCCCGGCACGGAGTCGTCTGTCTACTTCGACTGAGTATGAGCCAGAGCTTCGTTTCACAGCCAAGTCAAGAACGCCACGACAAGACCTACCACGTAAGAAGACTATTTGCTTTTCTACGCCTAATCTTTACTCCTGTGCACAGGTGGACCTCCCAGGCGGTGGACCGGTATCTCCAGCGGACGGAGAATTACCCTCTCCCTTCCGGAGCTCCTCCTGGCCTTCGCTAATTCAGGAATTCTCTCCACTGCAGCTGCAGGTACTGTCACTCCCTCAGTCACAGGAGTCATTGTCACCACGGTTACGGACATTATCACCTTCACGGCTACGGGGACAGTCAACGTCACAGCTGTCAGTGCAGTCATTGCTCTCACCACGAACTCCACCACGGTTACTGGAGTTATCACCGTCACAGCTTCAAGCACCAGAACCACCACAGCTCACGGACATCAGGGAACAGCCAGATACAGTCAGAGACAACCTCAAGGTTGCCAGGTCGTCTTCTGTGTCGCTCAGCTCCGGTGACCAGGCTGCTATATCTGCACTCTCACTTGCACTACACTCACTCACACTTGACAATAAAGAATAACTATTTTGTATCTGCCCATGTCTGTGTCTGTCTCTTGGGTCCTGAAACATGTCACCAAAACTGTGAGTCTTTGTGGATAGGGACGCTGAAAAATACGTTTGACAAATCCACCACTGTGAAGCAGGTTGAATTTGGAGGAATTTGGGTCAAAATAGTGTGGGGGTTGGGGACCACAGGAGCACGCTGGATGACGGCATCATTAACAGCCTGAAGGTCTTGGACAAAATGGCATTCAGCAGGTTGGCCCTTATCTCTGATCTTTTTTACGGGAAAAATTGGCGTACAAACTAGAGAATTTGGCACTACAACAATAATCCCTTCTTTTAAAAGTGATTCAAAGACAGGAGTGATGCCGTCACGTACCTCAGCCCTGAGTGGGTACTGCATACATTTCGGTCGGAAATCATATTTCAGCCTTATCGTGACCGGAGGGCAGTTTTTTATTAGCCCCACGTCATATTTGTGCACAGCCCACAAAGATGGTGGAACACATGAGAGCATGTGGTCTTCCTGACTCTGTACAGATGGCATGATAACAGGTTTCATCCATCTGTATCACCTGGTATCATCCAAAGTTTGGATGAAATGCTCACAGGAAAGCGTCACCGCGTACTCTGCACGATACATCTGCAGAGAGGGGGAAAATGAAACTGTACTGAGGCCCACATGGTGCAGTGGTGCAGATGAAACCCAGTCATCAGCGCGATGAGCGGCAAGGGCCCGTGCACTCATATCGCTCCACACTGAGGAGGGGGCTTTGGTGAGTGAAACATGTGGGTAACTGCGTGAAACTGAGAATACTGCAGACATGCAGGGAGTCACTGCAATTAGCAAGAAGCTAAAATCTGCTGACCACACAATGTGTGTCGTTTGCAATGGGGCAGATTTAACTTGTAACCATCCATCCATCCATCCATCTTCTTCCGCTTAATCCTTTTCGGGTCGCGGGGGGGCTGGAGCCTATCCCAGCATCTTTGGGCGAGAGGCAGGGTACACCCTGGACAGATCGCCAGTCCATCGCAGGGCCAACACAAAGAGACAGACAACCATTCACTCTCACAGTCATACCTAAGGACAATTTAGAATCCCCATTTTGATGCCAATTAACCTAACTTGCATGTTTTTGGCATGTGGGAGGAAACCGGAGAAATCCCGGAGTAAACCCACGCAGACACGTAACCATTATTTCTCATATTCTGTGTCAGGGCCCTGTAAAGATGTGTTGTACACTGTGTTCTGTGTGGTAACATGGATACTGTGGCCTGTGGTGAGGGCTTCTTTCCCATTTCAACTAAATGAAATCTCTGCCCTTCATCTGTCAGTGCCCACTTATAAATGCACAGCAGAGATGGAATTTTGGCAAAGGTCGAGCTGGGAGTTTCAATTTGGGTTCCCTGTGGTGTGCAGGATAGTGAGAGTGGCAAACTGCACATCAGATCTCTGCCTAACAAACTGAAAGGGCACTGAGGTGAAAATAGAAAGTTGTGAGTGAAAGTTTTCCCATCCAATGTACATGACAATGGTTCAGTGAAAAACTCGTGTAAAACCTCCATTCGCCACCTGTGAGGTAAGTTAACGGGAGGTAAGGGGTGGTTTTAACCCGGAAGCTGACGAAAGAATGAAATTTGTCACTCCAGAGTCGACCATGAAATCTATCACTTTTTCCTGAAACTTTAACAGGTAGGATGGGCAGGTCTCTGAAATGAGAAGTAGAATAAAATGCAAAGGTAAGTGCTGCATGTTTATTATGAGATGTGTGTGTGGCTGCAGCGTGATTTTTATTGGCAAGCACATGTGCGGTGTCTGCTGGGGGTGAGGGTAGAGAAGGCGTACATGTTCCAGTCTTATCTGCCCGGCGTGATTGCTGTGGTTGTTGAGGCTGGAACTGAGGTGGTGGCAGATGAGGGTAGGGGTGTGGTGGCTGGCCAGGATTTTGTTGGGTCCAGGACCCACGATTGTTCCACTGAAGGTTGCCTCTTCCTCTGCCACGTCCTCGTGGACCAAACCTTGATCTCACAGGGCAGGCTGTGATCCAATGGCCAACTTGCTTGCAGTAAGTGCAGGGTAGTTGTGGGCAGTGTCACATCCATTGTCCCTCTTGGCCACAGTTATGGCACTGGTTGGGGCCAGCCGCAGGGGCGGTATGTTGTTGAGGTGGGGCAGGTTCCCACTGCGCCACGGTGAGCAGTGCCTTTTCCAAAGCGTCCTCCCTGGCCTTGGATTTCTTTTTGGCAGAGCTCTCATTCTTCCTGTGGTGATGTTCAGCATGACAAAGTATTTCTTATGATGTTTGAGTTTCCCAACCAATGCAGGTCTGCTTCACGTCTGCAGCCAAGTTGGGGAGGAGGCCTGCCATAAACCACATATTCAAATGCGTGCCATATGCCCCTGTATCTTTCATGTAATCTTCAGGGGGAGGAATGGCTGTCGCTCCGTTGAAGATCTTCCTCAGCCTGTAGAAGTAATCGCCCAGAGACTCATCGTCTTTCTGCTTATAGTTTGACACCTTGCTCAAATCAGAGCATTTTGTACAGTCGTCAGCAATCACTTTCATCAGTCTCATCAGCGCCACCTTGTAGTCTTTATTTTGTTGGCCCCGCTCCGTGCCCCATTCACGGTCGGTTGAGCGGATGTCTTTCTCGAACAGAGGCATCAGTTTTGCCATATTGGTTGGGGTGCACTTCTGTGCCATTATCCTCTGAAGCTTGTGGAATGTTGGGCGGTATGTCTGACAAAATGCTTCCAGCTGTTCACAGAAGTATAGTGGATCATTCTCCAGCTGTTGGAGTGTTGCTGCAAGCTTGGGTATGTCTTCTGGTGCCCACGGTCTGAATACGTCCTGTGGTCCCGTTGGTCCCATGACCTCTACCATTGGCATGGTAAACTCCTGGTTCTTTTCTTGTTTTAAGGGTGTAGCTAGATGTCGGTGTGACGCCATTGATTGGTCATTATGAATTGACAGCAACCGCAGGGCATCTACCTCGTTAAGACGTGGCTTCCTTTCTTTCACACCTGTTTCCCCTTCAAGAGGTGGCAAATCCTCATCAATAGGCGGTGGGAAAGGGCATGAGTCATCGTCCTTATTTAGCGCAAATGGACCGGACAGTGCTGGGTACAGTGCGGCGGTGAAAGGGTTAGTAGGGTGAGGTTGTGGGGGAACGGGTCGTTCACTTTCATAAGGTGGAGGAAATTTAGGGTCCCCAGCAGATTGTATAAATTGCTTTTGTGTGGTGTGTGTATTTTCTCTATCCTTTTTCTTTCGTTCATTTTCCCTTCTATTCTGTTCCTGCTTATCCTTACGTGCCTTTGCCTCCGTCAGCCACATGTCGGCCACACCCTTTTCCAATTGTAGCTGCATCAGCTTTTCCCTGTCCTTCTTACTCTGTTTCTTTTTTGTCTGTAATTTCTGAATTTCATCATTTATGTTATCCCTCAAAGTAGTAATAACCTCGACAGAGAATGACCCCCCAGAAGGAAATTTAGCCCTGCAGATCCATTTTTCCAAAAAGTCCACACTCTCAGGACCATAGTTATCAGTCATGTATTTCACCTTCGGTCCCGTCACGCCGGACGGATCCTGTCTGGGCTTGGACTTGCAAGACCCCATTTTAGCCGATATGACCGCTCAGTCAGCACAAAACGTCTTAAGTACCGGCTAGCGCGTCCTTTGCTGGACCATGGTCACCTCAGGTGTCCCCAGGCTTGCCTCAATGCGTCCAATTGTGCAATTCAGGACTATGTCGTAATTTGTCTTCTATTATTTGAGGCTATGTCCCCAAATTTGCATGAAACAAATACTGTACACCATCCTATATTTAGGTTCCTGCCACGAGATCAACTCGCCGGACCCCAGAGTTTGTCCAGGGGACTTTAACCCACTGGGCATGCACAGATATCATCGGTCTGTCAAGGTGAACTACACAACTGATATTTTATCAATAAACTTCTAAAAACACAGCAAAAGTTCACTTACTGAGATTTGGAGGCTTCTGAGACGGTTCTTTGGGATTATGTATCATCGACCTCCGTCGATCGGCGCACTTACATCACCTGAGAGGCGGAAAGAGTCGAACTCCATTCGGGTGATCAATCCACGTCGGCGACCGGAGATCAGTGATCAATAATCCCACTTCTGACACCACTGATGTAGCCAAATTTTATCTAAACACTTTAAAAGGTCCTGGAGTAAAATAATCAACCAGATCTGTGAGGTGAATCTTCCTTTATTGCTGCAGCAAACAAAAGGGGTGAGACCAGAAAACAGCTTTACAGTAAGGCTTCTGGAAAGAGATAAGACACAGCTGTACAGCTCAGAGACATCGCAAGATACAGGTGAGGGCTTCAAGGCCATCAAACAGTTCTCCCAGGAGAGGGGTGAGAAGGGAGGAGAGGGAGTGAGAGCATGAATACCTTAGCTGGTCACTGTGACATAAAACTTCATCTTGGGACACAAAGTATAACAAACTCATCAAACAGCTTGTTAAAATAGCATATCAAAACAGTTCATATATGGATAAAAGTTACAGTCCTATGTTGTAACACACACACACACACACTTATAAAACATGTGATCTCAACAGATGAATGCATAATCAGTGAATTTCTATTACAGTATTATGGTCGGACATTCTGGGTCTCAATGCATGAAATTAAAGGGATAAAAGAGGAATGCACAGAGACTCGGGAGCTCTTTTACTGTACTTGATGTTAGAGAACGAACAAAGCTCATGTGTCGTTCAGCTCGCTGCCTCGCCTGTTTCCTTTCTCCACATTGGTGACCTCAAAACGTGCCATGGAACATGAGCAGAGCACCGCCCCGGAGACTACCTGGAGGGAGAGCACCAGCACCGTGTGCACTGTCTCGGTCAAGCTCCCAGACTTCTGACTTCACAACCCGACTGCATGGTTCTTGCACATAGAAGCCCAGTTCGCACTCCACAGGATAACAACGGACAATTCCAAGTATTACTCGTGGTCGCTGTGCTAGATGCGCGTGCTACGCAACAGCTGACAAGCCTTCTCCAGGAGCCGTCAGCCCAGGGGAAATATGAAGCGCTCAATAGGATGCTACTCCAGCGATATACCCTTTCTGACAGTGACAGAGCAGAGAGACTCCTAATGTGTTCAGATGTAAGTGACAGATCAGCAGTGGAGCTCATGGAGAGCATGTTGGCACTGAGGGGGAAGGACGATGAATCTTTCCTGTTCACCCACTTGTTCCTCAGGAACTTATCGGCTACAGCGAGGACGATCCTGGCCAACTCGCCACGACTGGTTGCCAAGGACTACCCCGCCCTGGCGCAGGAAGCGGACTGCATCATTTTGACGACCAGAACTCTCAGCATGCAGGCAGTGGCACTGGCATCCATGACGGACTCCAGCAAAGTCGAGGAGCTGTTGGTGGTAGCCGGGATGGACATGAGGAGATGAAGGAACAGGGCGATCTGTTTTTATGATCGCCGTTTCAGCTCGAATACCCAGCGCTGCTTGTCGCCATGCCAATTCAAGAAGCTGGGAAGATGGCACGTTCGGCATTCAGTTGCAGCTGCAACCGCTGGTGACAGGAACAAACTGATTTATGTCATGGACACACGTTCAGGGAGACGGTTTTTGGTGGACTCCGGCTCCCAGAAGAGCCTCAACCTGCCGGTCGATGCAGACAGGTTGGCAGTAGGCACTGGTCCCGAGCTCACGGCCGCCAACAGATCCACCATCAGGACGTTTGGCAAACGGACTCTGATGATATGCTTGCACGGATGCAATTTCCAGTGGGACTTTGTGATAGCTGCATGTGCTGCCCCCATTTTAGGTGCAGATTTTCTATGTGCTTATGGGTTGTTAGTCGATGTTGCTAATAAGCGATTAGTGGATGCTGTCTCTTTTTCCTCACTCCCCTGCACAGCTCAGGGAGCTGGATCAACAACACTGGCTAATGTTATAGCTCCAGGGGGTAAGTACCAATATTTACTCGCACAGTTCCCAGCACTCATGGTCCCAACCTTTTCAGCTAGGATAACAAAACATGGGGTCGACAACAAAAGGCCCGCCGGTGTTCGCCCGTCCTCAGCGCCTGGATGCAGCTAAGCTGGCCAGCACACGCGAGGAGTTTGCCAACTTAGAGCAGTTGGGCATCGTCAGGTGCTCCAACACCCCGTGGGTATCCCCGCTTCACATGTGCCTAAAGCCGACGGGTCATGTGACCGTGCAGCAATTTCCAGTGCTTGAACAACGCCACTGAACACAATTGTTATCCTATTCCGCGCATCCAGGATTGTTCCCTGCACCTGGCTGGGGGTATGTGTTTTTTCAAAAGTGGATCTGGTCTGCGGATACCATCAGGTCCTGGTGCGCGAAGAAGATGTTCCAAAAACAGCAGTAATAACTCCTTTTGGCCTTTTTGAGTTTTTACGCATGCCGTTTGGATTAAAAGGCACGGCGCAGACTTTCCAGAGGATGATGGACGCAGTGCTTCGCGACTTGTCCTTCATTTTTGTCTATTTAGATGACATTCTGGTAGCTAGCACATCCGAGGAGGAGCACGTCACCCATCACAAAACTGTTTTCCAGAGGTTGGAAGTGTACGGACTTATAGTGAACCCAGCAAAGTGCCAGTTCGATGTGCCAGTGATTGATTTTTTGGGCCATTGCATTTCGCCGGAGGGCGCGATTTTGCTTCCGGATAAGGGGCGCGCTGTATCAGACTTTCCACGTCCACAGACCGTGAAAGCCCTGCACGAGTTTTTGGGAATGGTCAATTTTTACAACAGTTTCCCGGGCAGCCCAGCTGATGCAGCCGTTGCATGCCACACTGAAAAAAAATAAGCCCGCAGAAAACATCGACTGGACTCCCGAGCGAGTCCAGGCTTTCACAGACACCAAAACAGCGCTGGAGAATGCCACGTTGCTAGCCCATCCAGATCCGTCGGCCCGGATAGCTCTCACTCCGGACACATCTGATGTTGCCATAGTCGAACGTTGCGCGACAATAAACGCAAATACAGCACGTTCGACAGAGTTGTTGGCTCTACACCTGGTGCCACGCCATTTCCAGTTTTGGCTAGAAGGGCGTGAGTTCACCGTATTTGTGGACCATAAGCCACTGATGTACACAATGTCCAAGGTCTCGGAACTGTGGTATGGATGGCAGCAATGGCATTTGTCCACGATCTCAGAGTTTACGACCAACATTTAACACGATGCTGATAAGCTCAATATCGTGGCCGATTGTCTGTCACACATGTTTGTCTCCCTGGTCTACATGGGAATAGATTTCCCTGCTATGGCCACAGAGCAAGCCGGGGACGCAGACACTTGCGCGCTCCAGTCAGTGCCTACTGGGAGGAAGAGGGTGCCCTCCGTTTCTCTGCGATGTCTCCTTCAGCTGCCCGCGCCCAGTGGTTCTGATTCTTGGTGCCGCCACATTTTTAAGTCAGTCCACTCCCTTTCACATCCTAGAGTGCATGCTTTGGTGAAGCTAGTGGGGGTGAAATTCGTCTGGCCATGCTTGCGCAAGGATGTGAAAGAGTGGACTGCAGCTTGCATCGCATGCCAGCAGGCCAAAGTGCACAAGCACACCAGAGCCCCCCTCGAGCCCTTGCAAATCCCGGCCAGGAGGTTCAACCACATCCATGTGGATTTGGTGGGACCCCTCCCGCTGTCGCAAGGTTTCATGCACCTTTTGACAACTGTGGACTGTACCATGCGCTGGCCTGAAGTGGTTACATTGGCTTCTACCACGTCCGCGGAAGTAGCTCACGCTTTTTTGTCGGCTTGGGTTGCACGGTTTGGATCCCTGTCGAGCATCACTTCCATCAGGGGTCTGCAATTCGTTTTGGAACTCTGGTCCGCGATGGCCTACAGCCTGGGTGTCAAAATTCACCACATTACCATGTACAACCCACAAGCTAACAGGTTATGCGAGCATTTTCATAGGTCGCTTAAAGCAGCGCTCAGAGCTTTGCTCACGACACAAATTGGGTCGACTACCTGCCCTAGGTTCTTTTTGGATTTGGCAGCCTTCCTGGTGGAACTTGTTTTTTCTCAGCCACTGCAGATCCCCGGACAGTTTTTACTGGAAAACCCTGCACCCGAGGCTGATCTGCCTACACAATTTTTGCACAGCACGGAGGCTTTTAACATACCAGGCCCGGCCCACCATTGTTTTCCCTGCACTTTTGTCCCCACGAGTTTACAGAACACCAGCTTTGTTTTTGTCAGGCACGATGCGCTCCAGACCCCACTGCACCCACTGTACGATGGACCGTTCAGGGTGTTGGAATCTGGGGCAAAACATTTTGTATTAGACTTGGGAGGGCGTAGGGAGACCGTCTGCATTGACAAGCTGAAGCCCGCTTTTGTGTTGGCAGACGAGCAGGTGGTGTTGGCCCACAAGCAGGTGGTGTTAGCCCAAGCTCCCCGGCCCAGACGTCCACCGTTGGTGGCTCTGCAAGTTGGTGTTAACTCAGTAGGGACCTGTGCCCGTGAAGCTGATGTCCCCCGCCTCCCTTTTTCCCTCCACAGACTGACGTGCCCTCCTGTACACCTCGCCAGCAGGGTGTTTTGACTGGATCGGCAACTCCCTGTTACAGCCGCTATGGGTGCTGGCTCAAGCCCAAAGGACAGGGGTTAATGCCCCTTCTGGGTGTTCGGGGGGGGGGGGGTTGTGTGGTGGTACAGGTGGGGGATTCTCCACCCAGAGAAAGCAGCTGGGGAAGGGGGAAACAATGGACCTAAGGAGGAAGTGTCATCGGGGGTATCAATTCAATTCAATTTAATTCAACTTTATTTATATAGCGCCATTTCACAACAACAGTCATCTCATAACACTTTCAACTGTAGGGGAAACCTCCACAATTGCAGAAAGACCCCAGGAATCAGGCGATCCCCTGTGAGTAAGCGCTTGGCGACGCTGGAGAGGAAAAACTCCCTTTTAACAGGAAGAAACCTCCAGCAGAACCAGGCTCAGGGAGGGGCAGTCATCTGCTGCGACTGGCTGGGGGGTGAGGGGATAGAGAAGACGAAAAGAACAGACATGTAGAGAGCAAACAGCACGATAGGGACTCAATCTATGGGAGAGAACAAACAGATATTAATGACCAGCAAAAATATTATATTGAGAGTGAAGAAAGGAGTGAAGCCCAGTGCATTGTTGGAGGTCGCCCGGCTGTCTAAACCTATTAGCAGCATAACTAAGGGAGGGTTCAGAGGCACATAGGTTTTAACCCTATTCTTAAAAACAGAGATCAAGTCTGACTTCCGAATCTAGATTGGCAGTTGGTTCCACAGGAGAGGAGCTTGATACTGTAACTGAAGGTTCTACATCCCATTGTACACGCCACGGACAGACGGGACAGTAAGGACTATGAGCCCCCTGGGGAGAGGAGGAACTGCCGGAGCCACTGGAAGAGGAGAGGGTGTGAGACCGGTGCCGGCGTTATGTCATGTTAATGTGCCACACAGGTCTTTCTTCCAAACATTGTATTATTGTAGGACGTTCCGGGTCTCAGTGCATGGAATTAAAGGGATAAAAGAGGAATGCACAGAGACCCGGGAGCTCTTTTACTGTACTTGATGTTGGAGAAGGAATAAAGTTCATGTGTCAATCAGCTCACTGCCTTGCCTGTTTCCTTTCTCCACAATATAAAGCTTTTTTAAGCATTTGTTTAAGCATAAACCCCACTAAAATAGTCTATTTTTGTAAGATAAGATAAGATAAGCCTTTATTAGTCCCACAATGGGGAAATTCCAGGATTGCAACAGCACAGGGATAGCAACACTCAGAGCAATAATTAATAAGATATGGAAGATATAAAAAAGAGCAGTGGATATACATACATACACATAAATATATAAATATATATACAAAGTGCGGAGCATTGTAGCAAGATGGAATAAACAGCATAACCGTCTTCTTAGTTATCCTAGATAGTATGAATATGTACCCATACATATTGTCACCCTTCGTAGCGACCGATAATGTCCTAGTTGTGTATACTGGAGGGGACCATTGTGTAAGTCTATTGCGTCTTTTGCTTTCAATACTATTAGGTTGTCACGTTTTTTTGCTATTTCTGCGAGCAGCCCTGCTTAGGTTATACAGTCTGACAGCCGTAGGTAGGAAGGACCTGCGAAACCTCTCGGTTGCGCACTTAGGATGATGTAGTCTGCTGCTAAATGAGCTCCTCAGTGCGTTCAGTATGTCCTGCATAGGGTGGGACTCGGACTCCAGCAGAGATGACAGTTTAGCCACCATCCTTCTCTCTCCTATCTCCTCCACTGGGTCAGGGCGCTGCCCCAGGACAGAGCTAGCTTTCTTGATCAGTTTGTTCAATCTCTTCCTATCGGCTGCTGTAATGCCACTGCCCCAGCAGACCACTCCAAAAGTAATGGCTGATGCCCCCACCGTGTCGTAGAATGTCTTCAGCAGCACCCTTTGTACACCAAAAGACCTG
The DNA here is from genome assembly GCA_020510985.1 of Pholidichthys leucotaenia. NCBI lineage: Eukaryota > Metazoa > Chordata > Actinopteri > Cichliformes > Pholidichthyidae > Pholidichthys > Pholidichthys leucotaenia. The sequence goes on along the minus strand of CM035838.1, from coordinate 398,840,538 downwards.
AGTCTCCTCAGTAGGAACAGCCTGCACTGTCCCTTCTTGTAGAGTGCGTCGGTATTGTGTGACCAGTCTAGTTTATTGTTCAAATGAACACCCAGGTACTTGTAGGATGCCATCATCTCGATATCTGTTCCCTGTATGTTTACTGGTGCTGTGAGGGGTTTCCTTGCCTGCAGCAGTCCACCACCAGCTCCTTAGTTTTCCTCGCGTTGATCTGGAGGCAGTTCCGATGGCACCAGTCCACGAAGTCCTGGATAAGTCCTCTGTACTCAGCTTCATCTCCGTTGGAGATGAGGCCGACGATCGCAGAGTCGTCAGAGAACTTCTGTAGATGGCAGTGTGTTGTGTTGTGTGAGAAGTCCGCAGTATAAAGGGTGAACAGGAAGGGAGCCAAAACCGTTCCCTGGGGGGCCCCTGTGCTACCGATGATCGTGTCAGACACACAGTCCCGGGTTCTCACAAACTGTGGCCGGTTAGTGAGGTAGTCCAGGATCCATGATGACACAGCAGCTTGTCCTTCAGGATCATCGGTTGGATGGTGTTGAAAGCACTGGAGAAGTCAAAGAACATGATCCTCACCGCATTCCCGGGCTTCTCCAGGTGGGACAGAGAATGGTGAAGGAGGAAGATCATTGCATCCTCCACCCCAATGCCATGCTGGTAGGCGAACTGGAGTGGATCCATCACTGGTCCCACCAGGGGGCAAAGGTGAGCAAGGAGCAGTCTCTTCAGGGTCTTCATCATGTGGGACGTCAGGGCCACTGGTCTGTAGCTGTTCAGGTCTTTGGGGCAGGAGGTCTTTGGTACAGGTACCACACAAGATGTTTTCCACAACTGTGGTACCCTCCCCAGCTTCAGGCTCAGGTTGAAGATGAGCTCCACAATCCCACACAGCTGATCTGCACAGGACTTGAGGAGCTTTGCGCTGATGCCGTCCGGTCCCGACGCCTTCCTCGCCTTGATCTTCCTCAGCTCCGTCCTCACCTGGGTCTTAGTGAGGGTCATGTTGGGGGGCTGTGTGTTGGGAGTGGGGGGGGTGTTGGTGGAGTGGGGTGTGGGCAGCAGGACTCGATGTCTTTAGAGGCAGCAGTGGTTGTTGTGCAGTCGGGGGGAGGGCGGTTGGTCAAACCTATTAAAAAACAGGTTCAGATTGTTCGCCCACTCCCTGCCCCCCGTGGCCTGGGAGGAGGTATTCTGGAGCCCAGAGATGGTTTTAAGGTTTCTCCAGACCCCACCAATGTCGCTCTGTTGCAGCTTGTCCTCCATCTTCTTCCTGAAGCTGTCCTTGCCTTCTCTGATCTTCCTCCTCAGCTCCCTCTATACGGACTTCAGCATCTCCCTGTTCCCCGACCTGAAGATCCTCTTCTTCTCTCTCAGAAGTGTTTTTATCTCAGGGTTGATCCAGGGTTTGTTGTTCGAGCAACACCGTACGGTCTTGGTGGGTACGGTGTTGTCCACACAGAAGCTGATGTAGTCCGTGATGGTGTGAGTGAGGCCATCGATGTCCTCACCATGTGGATCGCAGAGCTGCTCCCAGGCAGTGGTTTCAAAGCAGTCCTTTAGAGCGTCCATTGCCTCCTCAGACCATAACTTCACTGTGCGCATGACCGGAGGTTGTCTGTGCACTAGGGGTTTGTACACCGGCTGGGGATGTACCAAGTTGTGATCCGATCTCCCAATTGGGGGGAGTTGTGATGAGGTGTACGCCTCCTTGGTGTTTGCGTAGAATAAGTCCAGTGTTTTATTGTCTCTAGTGTGGCATGTGACATACTGGGTGAACGTGGGTAGAATGGGAGACAGTGAAATATGGTTGAAATCACCTGAGATGAGGAGAAGAGCATCTGGGTGTTCTGTCAGCAGCCTGCCAGTTACTGAGTGGATGACGTCACGCACTGTCCCAGCGTTCACCGTCGGATTTGCATAAATAACGATGCATATCACGTGTGAGTATTCCCTCGGGAGATAGGTAGGCCGCATGCTAACAGCTAGCAACTCGATGTCTTTGCTACAGTGCTGTTCCTTAACCGTGATATGTCCCGGTCTGCACCAGTTGTTATTGACGTACATCAACACTCCACCGCCCCTTGCCTTCCCACTGTCTGGTGTTCGGTCTGCCCGTATTGCGTGGAAACCCTCCAGTTCAATGTTAGCATCTGCTGCTAGTCCTGTTAGCCACATCTCTGTGAATAGCATCAGACTACACTCCCGGTATATGCTATCGTAGGGGGAGATAGCCACTAGTTCATCTGTTTTTCCGAGTATCGATCGTATATTCCCCATTATGACAGATGGGAGGGCGGGTCTGTACCTTATATTCCTTGTCTGCCATCTTACACCAGCACGACACCCACGTTGTTTTCGTCTTAATTCTCCCGGTATGTCGAGTTTTTGCGTTAGCATCATGGGCCGGTTAAGTGCTAACAGCTGGTCCCTGTTATACTGCCTCCTGCCAGAAACAGTGGCGCCGTCCGCTGACTCAGGAGACATTTGGGTGATCTACGTGTTCGGATGGAATAAAGGTGACGCTGGATCATAAAGATTGGCAAGAGAGTCAGATAGAAATAGGCAGAAATTGATCCGCTGTTGCAAAAGGCAGCCTACTCGTGTGGTGCCGGAAGTTATTTGTCATATTTCAAAATTTTGATTTTCATTTAACTTGGCAGACTCTTTTGTTTAATATGTATGAATGAAGCATTTGTATCTAATTTATAAAATGACTACTCATGAATAAATTGATTATTTGACCAACATGTTTATTTTATTAACACAAGAACCCTCATGGTCTGATGGAGACTCTGGGGTTTTATTTTGTGAATAACTTTGTTTAAAAAAAATCTACAGGTCTCCCAGTTCACAACTTTTTATAAATGCCATTGAGTTACACTGTTGCAATTTCAGGAGATGTTTTTATGGAACTGTGTGCTCTTTTTGTTAATAATGTCATTGTTGTTTTCCTCCTATATTGTGTATCCTGAACTGGCAGAGAGAAATAGAGAGAAGAGGGAACTGAATTACCATTTTATGCACAGCAAAAAGAAATACTGTAAATGTAGAAATATGGATGAAGAAAACAAAACAAAGAAAACTGACAATGTGGAGGATTTTGCTTCAAGAGTGAGAGGGATCTGATAGGAGAGGAAAACTCCAGAGTCCAAGTCTGAACCTCCACAAAAAAAAAAAAATTCACTATCGGCTGACACCATCTGTATGTCTACTGCAGGTAGGAAGGGCTCCTATATCCTATTTTATGGATGCAAATTCATGCAGTGGGCTATATACAGTATAAACAAATGAAATTTTAAAAAAAGCTGCCGGCTGATGTCCAGTTCAGCATAACACCGATCTCTGTGAGACCATATAATCTGTTCTGTCATGCCACGTGCATTCTGTCTCTTCTGCCACACGCCCTCGGTTCTCGCCGTTGTCTCAGCACCACCGATCACTGTCATCAAGTGCAGATGAATTAAGACAAGCTTTTTGGGGGCTTTAAATCCTGGCATATTTAGCAGGAGACTGACAACCGCAAACCTTAATAAATCACCTTGCACTGTTCATTTAAATACTCCCCTCCCTCAAATTTGCGCTTTGACATGACGACTTCCACAAATGCATATGCAATGAGGCCAGGGGGAAAATCAACATTGTCCCCGCCTTTCCACCACTAACTTTGCCCTGCGCCCTTAAGAAAATCTCAACAGTAGATTTTTAACACCAAAACAGGATTTTGCGATGGCACAGCACATTAGTAAATCTGCCCCTAAATATGTTTGTTGACTCCAAATAAATAGGTTTAAACTTCTAAAATCTATAACTAAAATCCTAAAATTGTTTTCCAGGAGAACACAAACTAAACTGTATTGCATTAAAAAAAAAGATTAATATCTAAAAAAACAAAATTTCACAAAAAGTCCACCTCTATACAATATTTTCAGTGCAGAGAAACTGTTTCAAACTGTAAGACAAAAAAAAAAACAGACACAAAATATAATTCCACCCAGATAACAATGGATGGATGGATGGACTACAGAATTCCTCTGACCTTTTTTTTTTTTTAAATCTCAACAGTAAATGCTGTTACAGCATGGATGGAGCTGTAACTCTGATTACAGGCAAAGGGGAGGTGGAACTTTTCATCTTCAGTAACACACAGAGCTTTTACTGAGTTTTTACATGCTATTGGAGGCTATGAAAAGGGCCTCCATAACTAACGACCTTACCCCTGCATCCCAGCATGGACTACTCTCGGCAGAATAGAGGAAGTGCCCTGGTAAATGCATTCAATTTCACAACAGTCCTTCATTTCATGGTTACAGACCTGAAACGAAGCGTGTCTGTCCGGGGTGGATGTCCTGGCTGTCGGCCTTGTGTGTGTGGCACCCACAGTAAACCATGATTTTGCGACTCGCTGCATACGTACATGCTCCCACTGCCTGAGATTATGCAAAGTGACAAAATATGTTATCATAGTTATGCAGATGGCACACAAGTTTATACAACCATGTCACCAGGTGATTATAATCTCTTCCAAACACTCAGTAAGTGCCTTTGGCGAATTAATAATTGGATGCTTCAGCTAAACAAAGACAAAACAATCACAAAACAGTCCTCCAATCATCTTTGGAGCAAAGGTAGAATAGTTAAGAATCAGAGCTCAGCTTCAGTCTGTAAAATTGGAAAGCACAAACCAAGCCAGAAACCTAGGTGTCATTATTGACTCAGACGTAAATTTTAGCAGCCACATCAAGTCAGTTATGAAGTCAGCCTACTATCATCTCAAGAATATTTCTAGAATTAAACAACTAATGTCTCAGAGTGACATAGAAAAACTGGTCCACGCATTTATTTTTAGTAGACTTGATTATTGTAACAGTGTACTTACTGGTCTGCATAAAAGGTCAATCAGACAGTTGCAGCTGATTCAGAATGCTGCAGCTCAAGTCCTCACCAAGACCAAAAAAGTGGATCATATCACTCCAGTTCTAAGATCGCTTCACTGGCTTCCTGTTCGTCAAAGAGTTGAGTTTAAAATACTGCTGCTGGTTTATAAAGCTTTGAATGGGTTAGGGCCAAAATATATCTCAGATCTTCTAGTTCTTTATGAACCATCCAGGCAGCTCAGGTCATCTGGAACAGGTTTGCTGTCTGTTCCCAGAGTTAAAACCAAACATGGAGAAGCTGCTTTCAGTTTTTATGCACCATATACAGTGGGGTAAAAAAGTATTTAGTCAGCCACCAATTGTGCAAGTTCTCCCACTTAAAAGATGAGAGAGGTCTCCAATTTTCATCATGGGTATGCCTCAACTATGGGCTGCAAGGTGGCGCAGTGGTTAGCACTGCGGCAGCATAGTTTACCCTCGGCCAGGGGATCGCGGGAATCATGAGATCGTGGGTTCGATCCCTGCCCCCGGCCAACAGTGATCTGTGTGGAGTTTGCATGTTCTCCCCGTGTTGCGTAGGTTTACTCCGGGATTTCTCCGGTTTCCTCCCACATGCCAAAAACATGCAGGTTAGGGATATGGGGCGCTTGCGCACGCAGCGACCAGCAGCTGGTGGCTTGTCACCAGACTGCAAAACAAATCTACCTACGGGTACAAAATAAGTACAAAAAACAAAAAAACAAAAAAACCCAAAAAAACTATGAGACACAAAATGACATAATGCACGGCTCAGGAGACACGCATGCAGGCTCAGGGTAGATTTAATAGTTTTATTAACAAACAAGTGTGTGTGTGTGCGTGTATGTGAGATGGCAATGTATATGTGATGGCGTCTGCGTCAGGCACGGGGACAGGAAACCGTACAGCCGGACAACCCTATGGGAGAAGCAGAGGGAGAAGGGTAACGGGCACCACACCAACACAGGAGATGAGATAATGGCTACAAGCTTACTTGGTTAAGCCGGGGAACTGGCGTTGCAAGGACGTAGCCCGGTAGACAGCAACCCGGAGCGCCTGAAGCAGCAACGAGAAGGAGATGGCTGGGGAGCGTGGTCCGCCGCCGGGAAATCCACCTGTGCACAGGGGAGGATAACTGGAAGAAGAAGGTAAGGATGCTTACTTGCAATCTTGCTTGGTGAAGGGGATTCCTTGCAGCAAGAATAGCCGATGAGAACAGACTGCTTCAGGCCGAAGCCCAGGGCGAGGCGGCTTAAATCCCTCGCCGCTGACGAGGCGCAGGTGTGCGTGCAGCTGGCGCCGCTGATGAGCGGCGAGATGTGACAGTACTCCCCCCTCTAGCAGCGCCTCCTGGCGATGGTTTTTCCGGGTGCGCTCGGTGGAACTCAGTGATGAGAGATGGATCCAACACAAACGACGAGGGTACCCACTGCATATATTCAGGTCCATAGCCCTCCCAGTCCACCAAGTACTGTAACCCGCGACCCCGGCGCCGGGAGTCCAGGATGGAAGAGACTGACCAGGCTGGATGACCATCAATCATCCGGGGCACAGGCTGCGCAGCAGGAGGAGGGCAAAGGGGGTCGGAGACTGCCAGCTTCACCTTGGAAACGTGGAAGGTGGGATGGATGCGGAGGGAGGGGGGAATAGCCACACGCACAGCCACCGGGTTGATAATCCTGGTGATGGGGTATGAGCCCATGAAACGCTGTGCCAACTTCCTCCTCTCACCCTTTAAAACAATGTCCTGGGTAGACACGTAGACACGTTGACCCACCTGGTAGGCTGGGGCAGGTCTTCTGTGCCGGTCCACCGTAGTCTTGTTGCGCTCCGCCGTGCGTAAAAGCGCATTGTGCGCCGACGCCCAGATGGAGCGGCACCGCCTGAGGTGCACCCGAACTGAAGGGACAGTTACCTCACTCTCCTGCGTAGGGAACAGAGGGGGGTCGTAGCCTAGGGACGCCTTAAATGGGGACATCCCAGTGGCAGAAGAGTGGGCGGTGTTATGGGGGTACTCAACCCAGGCGAGATGGGTGCTCCAGGACGCAGGCTTGGATGTTGTGACGCAGCGGAGCGCAGCCTCCAGCTCCTGGTTGGTCCGCTCACACTGCCCGTTGGTTTGGGGGTGATGGCCGGAGGAGAGGCTTACCTTGGCTCCCAGGGCGTTACAGAAGGACCTCCAAACCTCTGAGGAAAACTGGGGGCCCCGGTCCGAGACCACGTCCACCGGGATCCCGTGCAACCTGACCACGTGCTGGATAAGGAGGTCCGCTGTCTCCAAGGCAGATGGAAGCCCTCGTAATGGGATGAAGTGAGCAGACTTGGAGAAACGATCAACAATGGTCAGGACAGTGTTGAAGGTGTTAGAGACCGGGAGGCCGGTGACGAAATCCAGGGCGATATGCGACCAGGGCCTGCCAGGGACGGGCAGAGGCTGGAGCAAACCCGCTGGAGGGGCATTACCTGATTTGCTGGTGGCGCAGACGGGGCAGGCCCGAGCGTAGCGGGAAGCGTCCTTCCGCAGGTCCGGCCACCAGAAGGACCGTTGGAGTAAGTCAATCATCCGGGAGGACCCAGGGTGGCAGGTGAGCTTTGATGTGTGCAGCCAGTGGATGACCTCCCCCCGGACCGTGGACGGCACAAAAAGCCTCCCCTCCGGTCCGCCGCCAGGGTCTGGTCCCGACTCCTGCGCCTTCCGGATCTTACTTTCAATGTCCCAAGTGACGGCTCCCACGATGCACGACCTGGGCAGGATGGTATGGGCTGCGTCCTCAGACGCCTCAGGGGCAAATTACCTAGAGAGGGCATCAGGCAGGCCGTTCTTGGAGCCAGGCCTGAAGGTGATGTTAAAGCAGAACCTGGCGAAGAACAAGGACCAACGCGCCTGGCGGGCGTTCAGACGCTTGGCAGATCTTAAATATTCCAGGTTCTTGTGGTCGGTTAGAACCACGAACAGCAGGGCCGCCCCCTCTAGCCAGTGACGCCACTCCTGCAGCGCGAGCTTGATGGCGAGGAGCTCTCTGTCCCCCACGTCGTAATTAAGTTCCGCCGGGGACAAGCGCCGAGAGAAGAAGGCGCAGGGACGTTTGATTCCGTCGTCTGGTGACCGCTGAGATAACACCGCCCCCACCCCGGTGTCCGAAGCATCCACCTCCACGATGCATTGCAGCAAGGGATTGACTTGGCTGAGGACCCGGGAGGAGGAGAACTCCGCCTTCAGCGCCTGGAAAGCAGCCGCGGCCTCTTCAGTCCACCGGAATGGGACCTTAGGAGACGTGAGGCGGGTCAGGGGATCGACGATGGTACCAAAGTTCGGGACAAAGCGGCGGTAGAAATTGGTGAACCCAATAAACTGTTGTACTTGTTTTCTAGACGTGGGAGTGGGCCATTCCACCACCGCCTTCACCTTCGCTGGGTCAGGAAGCACCTGGTCGTGGGAGATGATGAACCCAAGGAAGGACGTTGTTTTAGCGTAAAACTTGCACTTCTCAGCCTTGACATACAACTGGTTCTCCAGCAGCCTCTGGAGGACCCGCCTCACATGGACCTGGTGCTCGTCCCTGGATCTGGAGAAGATGAAGATATCATTCAGGTAGACGAACACAAACAGGCCGATGAAATCCCGGAGGACGTCATTTATAAGGCGCTGAAAGACGGCTGGAGCGTTGGTCAACCCGAACGGCATAACCAGGTACTCGAAATGGCCGTTCGGGGTACGGAAGGCTGTTTTTCACTCATCTCCCTCCCGGATCCAGACGAGGTGGTATGCGCTGCGAAGATCCAGCTTGGTGAACCAAGTCGCCCCCTGGAGGGAGTGGAAGGCGGTGTCCATCAAGGGCAAGGTGTATCGGTCCTTCTCCGTGATGTCATTCAGGGCGCGGTAGTCAATACAAGGACGGATGGAGCCGTCCTTCTTGCCCACGAAGAAGAACCCTGCGCCTAATGGTGATGACGAGGGGCGGATGATTCCGGCACTCAGTGATTCCTTCAGGTATGAATTCATGGCCTCCTTCTCCGGCGTAGACAGGCTGTAGAGTCGCCCCGAGGGTAAGAGTGCCCCCTGGCGGATGTTTATAGCGCAGTCATAGGGCCTGTGCGGGGGAAGAGACATCGCCTTGGATTTGCTAAACACCATACCCAGGTCGTGAAACTCCGATGGCACCAGGGTGAGATCCGGAGGCGCGGCGTCCTTGGGAGTAGAAGGTGAGGACGGGGCGCAGGCAGCGGATTGGAGGCAGGTGCTCATGCAGAAGGAGCTCCAGGCGGACACTCTGCCAGACCTCCAGTCCAGGACAGGGTTGTGGAGGCGGAGCCAGGGGTATCCGAGAATGACGGGAGATACAGCGTTAGGTAGGACGTAGAAGATGATCTCCTCCCGATGGTTTCCAGATATAATAACAGGGACGGGGATGGTCTGGTGTGTTATTCTTCCTTGGGAAACACGGGTAAGATTTACCAGGGCAAGAGGAGTCTTGAGGGTATGGCAACTGATGCCCAATCGAGTTGCCAGGCTCTGTGAAATAAAGCTGCCCTCCGCGCCTGAATCCACCAGTGCATGGGTGAGGTGCCCCGTGGAGTTGTGACAGAAACGAATGGGCAGCGTCAATTGAGTGAGGGGAGTTAACCGATTAGCGTCCGCAAGGCCCCCTACTGTAACTCGCGGACCTCCCCGTTTGGCCTCTGTGGACAAAGCTCCACCGTGTGTTGACTGTCTCCGCAATACATACAGAGACCCAACTCATGGTGGCATTGTTTCTCCGCTGGGGGGAGCTTTGTCCAACCGGTCACCATCGGCTCCGACTCCTCGGGGAACGATGGTGACGGCAGCGCCAGGGGGCGAGCTTGGTGCGGGCGCAACGAGGCACCTCGAGGGCGAGAAGACAACTTCCGCTCCGAGGCCCGCTCGCGTAGCCTGTTATCCAAGCTGATGGCTAGGGAAATTAGCTCCGCTAACGTCTCCGGGGTATCCCGTCCAGCCAGTTCATCCTTCAGACCAGCACTGAGATTGCGAAGGAAGATGCCACAGAGCGATCGTTCGCCCCAGCCAACCTCCTCCGCTGCAACCCGGAAGTCGATCGCGTAGTCAGCTGCCGACCGGCTTCCTTGCTGAAGGCTGAGAAGATGGTCGACCTAAACGCTTTCGGTACGCGAATGATCAAACACTTCCAGGAACAGTCTCACGAATTGGCCATAGGTGAGGGTGGCGTAACTGGGCTTCGCCATTACGGCGTAAGCCCAGGTAAGCGCTCTTCCCTCCAGGAGATTCCCTATGTAGCCAATTCGGCTGTGGTCTGATGGAAAATCTCCGGGCACCCGGTGAAACACAGACTCACATTGCATGACAAACCCCCGCGCTCCACCGAGCTTACCGCTAAGGCGGGCGGGGGTTGGAATGGGTGTGAGCCGTGTTGGTGCCGCCGGAGCTGGCAGAACGGCCGCTGGAGCAGCAGGAGCTACACCACCCTGGTGAGCCGGGGGGAACGGCTGCTGGGGGTCCAAGCGGTCCAATCGGCTAGTTATTATGCCCAATTGGGTTAAAATCACCTGTTGTTGATGGGCTATTAGATCCACCCGAGCCTCGAGGGTGGAAAGACGGCGTGCGAGCCCGCTGTCTGCCAAGCCGCTCTGCTGAAGCCGTACTGACATAATGCACGGCTCAGGAGACACGCACGCAGGCTCAGGGTAGATTTAATAGCTTTATTAACAAACAAGTGTGTGTGTGTGCGTGTATGTGAGATGGCAATGTATTGGTGGTGGCGTCTGCGTCAGGCACGGGGACAGGAAACCGTACAGCCGGACAACCCTATGGGAGAAGCAGAGGGAGAAGGGTAACGGGCACCACACCAACACAGGAGATGAGATCATGGCTACAAGCTTACTTGGTTAAGCCGGGGAACTGGCGTTGCAAGGACGTAGCCCGGTAGACAGCAACCCGGAGCGCCTGAAGCAGCAGCGAGAAGGAGATGGCTGGGGAGCGTGGTCCGCCGCCGGGAAATCCACCTGTGCACAGGGGAGGATAACTGGAAGAAGAAGGTAAGGATGCTTACTTGCAATCTTGCTTGGTGAAGGAGATTCCTTGCAGCAAGAATAGCCGATGAGAACAGACGGCTTCAGGCTCGAAGCCCAGGGCGAGGCGGCTTAAATCCCTCGCCGCTGACGAGGCGCAGGTGTGCGTGCAGCTGGCGCCGCTGATGAGCGGCGAGATGTGACACAAAATAAGAAAAATAAGAATAAATAAATAAGAAAAAAAAATCCAGAAAATCACATAGAAGGATTTTTAATGAATTAATTGGTAAATTCCTCGGTAAAATAAGTATTTGGTCAATAACAAAAGTTCATCTCAATACTTTGTTATATACCCTTTGTTGGCAATGACAGAGGTCAAACGTTTTCTGTAAGTTTTCACAAGGTTTTCACACACTGTTGCTGGTATTTTGGCCCATTCCTCCATGCAGATCTCCTCTAGAGCAGTGATGTTTTGGGGCTGTCGCTGGGCAACACAGACTTTCAACTCCCTCCAAAGATTTTCTATGGGGTTGAGATCTGGAGACTGGCTAGGCCACTCCAGGACCTTGAAATGCTTCTTACAAAGCCATCCCTTCGTTGCCCGGGCGGTGTGTTTGGGATCATTGTCATGCTGAAAGACCCAGCCACGTTTCATCTTCAATGCCCTTGCTGGTGGAAGGAGGTTTTCACTCAAAATCTCACGATACATGGCCCCATTCATTCTTTCCTTTACACGGATCAGTCGTCCTGGTCCCTTTGCAGAAAAACAGCCCCAAAGTATGATGTTTCCACCCCCATGCTTCACAGTAGGTATGGTGTTCTTTCTCCTCCAAACACGACAAGTTGAGTTTTTAACCAAAAAGTTCTATTTTGGTTTCATCTGACCATATGACATTCTCCCAATCTTCTTCTGGATCATCCAAATGCTCTCTAGCAAACTTCAGATGGGCCTGGACATGTACTGGCTTAAGCAGGGGGACACGTCTGGCACTGCAGGATTTGAGTCCCTGGCGGTGTAGTGTGTTTCTGATGTAGCCTTTGTTACTTTGGTCCCAGCTCTCTGCAGATCATTCACTAGGTCCCCCCATGTGGTTCTGGGATTTTTGCTCACCGTTCTCGTGATAATTTTGACCCCACGGGGTGAGATCTTGCGTGGAGGGAGATTGTCAGTGGTCTTGTATATCTTCCATTTTCTAATAATTGCTCCCACAGTTGATTTCTTCACACCAAGCTGCTTACCTATTGCAGATTCCGTCTTCCCAGCCTGGTGCAGGTCTACAATTTTGTTTCTGGTGTCCTTTGACAGCTCTTTGGTCTTCGCCATAGTGGAGTTTGGAGTCTGACTGTTTGAGGTTGTGGACAGGTGTCTTTTATACTGATAACGAGTTCAAACAGGTGCCATTAATACAGGTAATGAGTGGAGGACAGAGAAGCCTCTTAAAGAAGAAGTTACAGGTCTGTGAGAGCCAGAAATCTTGCTTGTTTGTAGGTGACCAAATACTTATTTTACTGAGGAATTTACCAATTAATTCATTAAAAATCCTTCAATGTGATTTTCTGGATTTTTTTTTCTCATTTTGTCTCTCATCGTTGAGGTATACCTATGATGAAAATTGGAGACCTCTCTCATCTTTTAAGTGGGAGAACTTGCACAATTGGTGGCTGACTAAATACTTTTTTGCCCCACTGTATGTGGAACAAACTGCCAGAAAACTGCAGGTCTGCCAACACTGCTGCTTCTTTTAAATCAAATCTTAAGACTTTCCTGTTTGCCACAGCATTTGATGACCTATGATGTTTAATAATTTTCACTACTATGCTTTTATTGTTCTTTTATTTTTAACAAAATTTTATATCTTAATGCATTTTGTTTGTATATAAATAAATTTTCCTTCCCTTCCCTTACCAGCTTTGGAGAATACTTTCTCACGGCACAGAGGGTGTGCAAAGGAAGGCTACTACTGTCATGGCCGCCAATCTGGCACACCTGTGTGCGCACCTGCCTGCCGTCTCCTTCTACCTATTTATTCCATCAGGTCCAGTGCTCAGTGCGGAGTCGTCTGGTTCTCTACCTAGAATCCTGCTATGCCAGCCTTCAAGCTTCAGAGCCTCGTTGTGTGTTTCCACACCGGCTTCCAAGCCATTGTTTCTCTCTGTCCAGGCCTGCGCCTCCCGGACCACCAACCTACAAGTAAGCCACCACGATTCCCTTTCACCCTGTCAGCTTCCCCTGTGCACAGGCGAAGATCCATGGCGGCGGACCTCTCTCTTTCTGGCGGTGGATTATCTGCCTCCCTCACCAGCATCCGGCTCACTGGCCACCTACGGGCACTTTCTTCCTAGCTGCAGCTTCGGCGCTTACCTGGGCTACTCTCTACCACCTCTGACAATAAGCACAATTCCATCTGAAGTGCCTATCCGGCCTGAACTGTTATTAACGGCCTCTGTCTCTTTCCAGGGTTGCCAGGTCGTATGGTGCTCTGCCGGCCCCAGCTGGAGTTCCAGATTACACTACACTACACTACACAACCCTGCACACACGCATCCACTCACGCACACTTATTCAATAAACGGTTAATTGTCTGAGACGTGTCTGCTTTGTGGGTCACTAGTACCATGTCAGTACGACTCCGCCAGAGTGGGCCAGCAGACAGTGTGCTAGCGCGCAGGATGGCCAACTTAGAGACTCGGGTAGATCAGTTAGCCTATCAACAGCTGGTGATGCTAACACAGTTAGCCCACATCACAGACAGGACAGGCTAGATCGGTTGGTTAGCCCACAGGGTTTCCCTGCAGCCCCAGCTAGCTCCTCTGCTTCCGCTAGTTCCACCGCTAATTCCACCCTTAGTCAGCCTACTCCGAGCTCCGCTTGTCAGCTTACTCCCGTCCAGACTCACACCCGTTTTAGGGGGAGGCCAGGGGGTTTCTCATGCAATGCGACATCGTATTCCAACAGGTACCCGGGGATTTTCTCACTGACCAAAGTTGCATAGGCTATGTGATTAATTTGTTAGAGGGACGGGCTTTGGCTTGGGCATATGCGGTGATGGCTAGGGCTAATTATGCTTCACTAACATATACTCAGTTTGTAAATGAATTTCAGGAGGCATTCGACCACTCGGACCACGAAGACGTGCTTACCTCCCGGTTGCTAAATCTCCGGCAGGGGTCGAAGGCCTTTGCCATCTATGCCATGGACTTCCGGGTCGTTGCCACAGAGGTTGGGTGGGAAGGTGCCACTCTATGTAGTATCTTTGTTAGAAGCCTAAGCCCTAGCCTACAGGACGAGCTGGCCCATTTGGCAAAGCCCTTGACGCTGCATGAGCTAATCTCCCTGGCTATCAGTATCGACAACAGACTAAGGGAGTGGGCGGCCGAACGGAGAACTTCCGGTCACTCGGGTGACCTGGCTCGCCGCTCCCTACAGCTCCCCTGCTGGCCCTTCCATCTGCTGATTGCCCGTAAGATCAGAAACCTATGGTTATGGGTGGGTTTAAGCTATCATCCGTGGAGAGACAGCACCGCCGGGAGTTGGGGTTGTGTGTTTATTGTGGGAGCGAGGAGCATGAGCTCGAGTCCTGTCCCAAACGACCAAAAGGGGGAGTCCGTGCGTCGCAGTAGGGGGTCTCACGGACTTAACCCGCAGAAATCCCCTCACCCGTTTCTCGATCCCCATTCATTTCAATTATGGACACAAGGAGACAAACACACATGCACTCATTGATTCAGGGGCCGAGAAGAGCTTTATTTCAGGTAGCCTGGCAACCCGGTTGGGGCTTCCCATGCAGCCATTAGAGACCCCACTCAGGCTCATAGCATTGTCCAAAGCTCCGTTGGCCACAGTCACTCACCAGACCGCCCCAGTGTCAGTCATTATATCAGGCAACCATCGGGAGGAGTTAGGGCTGTACGTCTTACCAGTGTCGTCCACTCCGGTCATCCTTGGCTACCCCTGGCTTCGCCTACACAACCCCTCGATTGACTGGCATTCGGGGTGTGTGGTTTCTTGGAGTTTGTTTTGTCTGAGTGCCTGTTTGCAGTCTGCTGCATGCTCGCCTGCCGTGCCTCTGGGTGCACCTGCCTCTCCTCCTCCCCACCTGTCTAAAGTGCCATCTGAGTATCACGATTTAGGGACCATGTTCAGTAAGTCCCAGGCCCTTTCCCTTCCCCCTCACCGCCCATATGATTGTGCGATCAACCTCCGAGCCGGTGCTCCACTGCCATCTAGCAGACTATACAACTTGTCTGCTCCGGAGCGCGCGGCTATGGACACTTATATTAAGGAGTCCCTGAGTTCGGGCATAAAAAGACCTTCTTCATCAGTGGTGGGGGCAGGGGGGGGGTTTTGTCGGGAAGAAGGATGGTTCTCTCAGGCCATGCATTGACTTTTGTGAACTCAATAACATAACCATCAAAGATAAATACACTCTCCCTCTCATCAACTCTGCATTCGATTCCCTCCAGGGGGCCTGTTGCTTCACAAAGCTAGACCTGTGCAACGCCTATCATCTGGTGCAGATACGGGAGGGGGATGAGTGGAAGACGGCCTTTCGGACCCCTAGTGGGCATTTTGAATATTTGGTCATGCCGTTCGGGCTGACCAATGCCTCGGCCGTCTTCCAACGTCTTATTAATGATGTTCTGAGAGACTTTTTGGACACATTTGTGTTTGTATACCTGGATGACTTCTCATCTTTTCACAGTCCATGGAGGAACATCGCGTGCACGTCGGGCGGGTTCTGCAGCGGCTGCTGGAAAATAAGCTCTTTGTAAAGGCGGAGAAGTGCGAGTTCCATGTTTCCCAGACCTCCTTCCTAGGCTTCATCATCGCCCACAAGGAGATCATCCTTGACCCAGCTAAGGTGAAGGCGGTGGTGGAATGGCCCACATCCTCATCTAGGAAGCAGCTCCTACGGTTCCTGGGGTTCATTAATTTCTACTGCCATTCTGTACAGAACTACAGCCACATTGCCCTACCACTCACCAACCTGACATCCACCAAGGTGCCTGTTCGATGGACGGAGGAGGCGGACGCAGCCTTCTCTCTCCTGAAGGACAAGTTCTCTTCCTTGCCTATATTGACGCAGGTGGACCCCACTCTCCAATGCTTGGTGGAGGGTGATGCCTCGGACTCGGGGGTTGGGGCCATCTTGTCCCAGCGCTCCCTGGCGGATGGTAAGATATGCCCCTGTGCGTATTTTTCCCGTCGCCTGTCGCCAGCGGAGCGCAACTACAACATCGGTGACAGAGAGCTGCTGGCGGTCAAACTTGCGTTGGAGGAGTGGCGTCACTGGTTGGAGGGAGCTTTGCAGCCATTCATCATCTGGACTGACCACAAAAACCTGGAGTACCTCCGGACGGCTAAGCATCTGAACGCTCGACAGGGCGGGGGGGGGGGGGGGGGAGGCAGCGGGGAGGTTGTTTGTCCCTTTGGCTGTCCGGGGGGAGGTCATTCAGTGGGGTCATGCGTCCAAATTTGCTTGTCACTCGGGAAGGGCGCGCACGGTGGCGCTCCTGCAGAGGTCGTTTTGGTGGCCATCTCTCCAGAAGGACGTGGGGGACTACATTCGAGCCTGCCCTCAGTGTGCGACTGGCAAGACGTCCTCTTCTCCACCTGCCGGGTTGCTTCACCTCCTTCCCATCCCGGGCAGGCCATGGTCACACGTGGCATTGGACTTTGTCACCGGTCTTCCCACATCCAATCACTACACTACCATCCTCACACTGGTTGACAGGTTCTCCAAAGCCGCCCATTTCATCCCTACCTGTCCACGGCTAAGGAGACAGCCGACCTCTTGGTCCAGCACGTAGTTAGGCTGCATGGCATTCCCCGGGACATCGTCTCTGATAGAGGTCCCCAGTTCATCTCCAGGGTCTGGAGGTCTTTCTGCGTGGTGTTGGGAGCCACAGCAAGTCTGTCATCCGGATATCACCCACAAACCAACAGACAGTGCGAGCGAGCCAACCAGGAGGTGGAGGCATCGCTGCGGTGCATCGCGACCTCCAACCCTTCATCGTGGAGCACGCACCTCCCCTGGATTGAATATGCTCACAACACTGCTGTATCAACAGCCATCGGCATGTCCCCCTTCGAAGCCTCGTTGGGTTATAATCCCCCGCTGTTCCCTGAGGAGGAGGGGGACATCGCCGTTTCTTCTGTTCATGCCCACCTGAAGCATTGCCGGCAGATCTGGAGGACGGCCAGGGCAGAACGTAACACCTCGGTGGCCAACCGGCGCAGGATCCCAGCTCCCGCCTACCGGGTGGGTTAGCAGGTATGGTTGTCCACCAAACATATTAATCTGAAGGCAGAGCGCAGGAAGACATCACAACGATTCACTGGTCCTTTTCCCATCAGCCGGATTATTAACCCTGTATCTGTGTGCCTAACTCTCCCCCCCTCCCTCCGCATCTGCCCGACCTTTCATGTGTCACAGGTGAAGCCCGTCTTCTCCAGCCCTTTGTGTCCTCCTCCCAGGTCTCCACCTCCACCGATGGTGATCGACGGCGACCTGGCATGGCCAGTCACCGCCATCTTGGACGTTTGTCACCGGAGTCATGGCCTGCAGTACCTGGTGGACTGGGAGGGTTACGGGCCAGAGTGGAGGTCCTGGGTGCGTCCCTCCTTCGTGCTGGACAAGCAGCTCATCAGGGACTTCCACCGGATGCACCCGGGAAGGTTGGAACGCCTGCCAAGAGGCATGCCGTAGCGGGGGAGTATTGTCATGGCTGGCAATCTGGCACACCTGTGTGCACACCTGCCTGCCATCTCCCTCTGCCTATTTATTCCATCAGGTCCAGTGCTCGGTGCTGAGTCGTCTGGTTCTCTACCTAGAATCCTGCTATGCCAGCCTTCGAGCTTTTCAGCCTCGTTGTGTGTTTCCATGCCGGCTTCCAAGCCATCGTTTCTCTCTGTCCGGGCCTGCGCCTCCCGGACCACCAACCTACAAGTAAGCCACCACGATTCCCTTTCACCCTGTCAGCTTCCCCTGTGCACAGGTGGAGATCCGTGGCGGCAGATCTCTCTCTTCCTGGCGGTGGATTATCTGCCTCCCTCACCAGCATCCAGCTCGCCAGCCACCTGCGGGCACTTTCTTCCTAGCTGCAGCTTCGGTGCTTACCTGGGCTACTGTCTACCACATCTGACAGTAAGCACAATTCCATCTGAAGTGCCTATCCGGCCTGAACTGTTATTAACGGCCTCTGTCTCTTCCCAGGGTTGCCAGGTCGTATAGTGCTCTGCCCGCCCCAGCTGGAGTTCCAGATTACACTACACTACACTACACAACCCTGCACACACGCATCCACTCACGCACACTTATTCAATAAGTTAAACGGTTAATTGTATTTACCTTGAGTTGTGTCTGCTTTGTGGGTCACTAGTACCATGTCAACTACAAGTTTGTACATTGTAGGTGTTGAGTCTAAAATACCTTAACCCCCAGTTCTTTTATACAAAGGCCAAATAACCAGACCGAGAGATGAAGTATACTTTCACTTATTTTACTGAAATTGAGATATGGATTCAGGCAGCGCTGGAACACAACTCTTTAGCTAATTCCCCAAGAGAGTGCTGTTAAAAAAGTGGGCCCTATAGTTTTTATAAAGCTTAACCATTCCCTCATGCAAGAGGGAGGGGGTTTTCTTCAGTATATCAGTACTTTTCCATTTATGTGACAGTTAGGCTGTGTACAGAACTGATTCTGAGTGGTTTCAGCGAATGAATTATAGGGTGTAACCTAAACTCTGCAGTGTAGCGTGGGAAGCAAGCAGATAAAGAAGTGTGAGAAAGACAGGCGAATTATTTCATTTTACCGACAATTCCCCCTGTTGAGGTGTCCTATTAGGGCACCTCACTATAACCTAGTAACATAAGCTTACGTTTTGCATCTTTCCCTGTTGAGATGGGCGCTAGCCCATCTCATAACCCAATTAACCCTATTCTAACCCCTGTGTGTAGTGTTTCTAAAGTTCTATATGTGTTTGATGCCCCCTTCCGGCAGTCACGTGGACCTGCCTCCCATCAGGTCGCCATTTCTCCAGTGGACATCGGGTGTAGTGCAGACATTATGAGTCAATATAGCGAACAATCCTATATGTGTAAAATATATTCAAAACTAAGCTATCTCCATATACAGTATGCATATATATGAATACTATATTCATATATGCATATATTTATATATGCATATATGCATCTATTTTTTCATTAATCATTTATCACAAAGGAAACCTGTAGGGCAGAAGCACAGCAGAGCAAAATCTAACACCATGTGAATGTACATTGTAGACCCTATTGCAGGCCCTAAACTATCTCCTCGGCATCATCTAGGTCCCCATTTAGTTTCAGTCATGGCACAACCTCATCATTGTCCTGGCAATAGGAGAGCAGGTGGGCAGCTTCCTGGACCCCTTGATATGGAGGCGGATCCTTGGAAAAGAAGGCCACTAAAATAGATCTTTCTTTTATTTTTTTTATTCTTTTAATTTTTATTCTTTAATCATGGGAATACAACAACATCCACAAAAAACAAAGATCAATAAACTAATAATAATACTTATAAGGGCTCCTTGAATTATTTTTCCCCATTTGCCAAATATATTATCAAACCAACTACCTACAAGATTATCAATGCCAGATTAAGCTTTATTGAGCTTTTAGCTCTTACAAAGATTTTCATTTTTCTAAAATTTAAGCTATACTTTATGATAATTTTATTAAAAATATGCAACTTATGGATTTTATAACTATTTTAGTAAGTTGATTGATTGCTTATGCAAAAGGTTGTTGTTTTTTTTTAAACTTTAATTGTGCTGTATAATAATCAACCAGATCCCGCAATTTCAATAACTTTAAATGTGTAAACAATAAATTAGTATGTTCAAGATACCCGACTTTATGTATAACATGGACAGCCCTTTTTGTAATGTTAGCAATGAATTAAGTGTACTTTTATAATTGTTACCCCAGACCCCTATACAAAAATTCAAGTATGGAACTACTAATGAGCAATACAAGATATGAAGTGATTTGTAGTCTAGGACTTGCTTAATTTTATTTATGATTGCAATATTTTTTGCAACTTTGTTTTGTATTTATCTGACATGTGGTTTCCAACTACTTTTATCATCTAGTATTACATTGTAATAGAAATTCACTGATTATGCATTTATCTATTTGGCTGCACGGTGGCGCAGTGGTTAGCACTGCGGCAGCACAGTTTTACCCTCGGCCGGGGGATCGTGGGGATCATGAGATCGTGGGTTCGATCCCTGCCCCCGGCCAACAGTGATCTGTGTGGAGTTTGCATGTTCTCCCTGTGTTGCGTGGGTTTACTCCGCGATTTCTCCGGTTTCCTCCCACATGCTAAAAACATGCAGGTTAGGGATACGGGGCACTTGCGCACGCAGCGACCGGCAGCTGGTGGCTTGTCACCAGACTGCAAAACAAATCTACCTACGGGTACAAAATAAGTAAAAAAAAAAAATCTGTTGAGATCACATGTTTTATAAGTGTGTGTGTGTGTGTGTGTGTTACAACATATGACTGTAACTTTTATCCATATATGAACTGTTCTAATATGCTATATTAACAAGCTGTTTGATGTGTCTGTTATATTCTGCGTTCCAAGATGAAGTTTTATGTCACACTGACCGGCTAAAGGGTTTCATGCTCTTACTCCCTCCTCCCTTTTCTCCTCTCCTGGGAATAAACTGCTTGATGGCCTTGAAGCCCTGTGCCTATATCTTATGATGTCTCCAAGTTATGCAGCTGTGTCTTATCATATATTGTGGAGGCTTCACTGAATGCCAATAAAAAGGGTGTCCACTTTTTTACTTTTTAATTTTCTATCTGCTTACAGTGCTACCCCACCACCACTTTTACATTTCCTATTTTGTGTGTACATCTCATATTCATATAATTCAAAATTTACATCTTTTTCTTCATTAATCCATCTTTCACTTATTGCAATAATACTAAATGGGGTGTTAAATTAATTTAAAAGCTCCTTAATGCTATCAAAGTTTGCATAGAGACTCCTACTATTAATATGTATTATTGTCATTGTCTGATCCGAATTCATAATTCCATTTAATTGTTGTTCATCATAATAAGCACACTTATTGTTAATATGATTAAAATAGTTATTGTCTGGGTCAATATCTCCTAAAATGTCTTGTGGTTGCTGTTCAGTATTGACAAAGGTTTTAGCTTCAATTTGCCCTAATACACTTCCATTATTAAATGAGGAAGGATGATGGGTTAAAATACTAATCATAAGTTATGTTACCAATGTACACCAAAAGAAAAAAAAAAGAGAAGAAACACAAAGAAAAAAAAGAACACAAAAATCTCCATTCATAATCTTACTGCACTATTATTCGTACATCAGAACTAAGGTTTAAATTTATCTAATTCCTCCATTTCTCTAATCATTATTACTTCAGCTTCTTCTGGAGTTCCAAACAGTTTTATCCACACCTTACAGTTCTTTGTCCAAGTCAACTGTATTTCCCCCTGTTTTCTGAGAGCCCTGGCTTGTCTAGCTATTTCAGAGTTCTCTTTTTTTTTGTTTTTTTTTTGTTAAGTTATAAACGCTCTTTTAAATTTCAAAAATTTTATGAAGTGTATGTTTATATTATCATATGTCTTTTTGCATCTGATTAGAATTTTAGCGTTACGAAGATAATGAATCACGGACTTCTGCCAATGTCCGAGTTCCTGGAGGCACTGGACACTTGATACAGTGGGACTTGTGCCAGTACCCACTCAATTTTTTGTGAAGCAATTTTAATAAATGTAAAAATCTGTATTGTCTTTGTAGTAGATATCTAAATCAAGTACCACAGTAAACATAAATTCAGCACAAGTTGGACTTTCCTTAGACATTTGGAACTTTTCTCATAAATTTGCATGGTTTTCTTCCTTATCAGTTTACTTTGTTCCTTATAGACATGATATTTCCTTTACAATTATCTACAGATATTTCCTTAAATATCTGGAAATTTATTGATATAACTTTTAACTTCTCCTATTGAATGTAATGATTTCATTACCAAGCAGTTGCATTTATATTTTTCTCTTCATTATTGATCATCTATTGATAATTTTTATGTATTATTTATTTTTCTGAGGATTGCTAATTATTTTTGCTTATTAATTTCTTTGATACCCCCTTTTTGATGCATGGAGACGCACATACAGCAAAGTTACAGGGTATTTGCTTGATGGGTAGTATCTTTTACTGGAAGGAAGCGTGTTACCATTTTTATGTGTCACACACAGTTAATTTAGATGAAAATTTGTTGGTAGTACAGCTCCTTCAAAATGAGATTTCAATAATCATGGCTTCTTTTGTGACGTCTCTTGAACTAATTTACAAATTCCATTTACAGTAGGAAAAACAATATAGCTGTTCGTGCAGATTTGATATGCTTTAGCATTGATAACTAAAATCAGTTTATCCAGGTGAACACAGACAGGTTGAATCCTTGTGAAAGGTTATGTCACACTCCTTCAGTCAATAGAAAGGTGGACATTTTGCCTAATTACAATTTAGCTTAATTTTGTACAAGGAATGCCTCATTTTATACATTCCTTGGTAAATTATGGGGTGGAAGGTAGTCCCGAGGCCCAGCTTGGCCACGGCTGAGCATCGGGAAAACACATTCCTTATTACTGTCACATTTCTGAAATGTGATGTTGTCACACCATTATGTGGTGAGTAACATCAGATGTATCCTGCAGTGTAAAATCATATATACATTTGTAAAGTCAGAGTCATTTAAATCATTATACTTTATGTCATTTACAATGTCATGCAAAGTCATACTTAGCTTCAAAAAATGCTTATCAATTTAGGGGTCCTTTCCCCTGTGGTCAGTCAGTGTCACCCCTTCCATACTTTATTTTTTACTTATGTTCCAACCATCATCATTAGTTTTGTATCCCTTAAATGTTTATCCCAGTTGTTTATTAATATTAAGAAACACAAGTGAATTATTGTTTTTTTACTATTTTATTACATATTGCATATGTCACCAAAGATTTATTAAATTGAAAGGTAATGATGATGTTATGATTCCTTGTTAATTTGGCTAATCTAATTCCTGGTGAAAGCTTAAAAAATTTTGTGAATGCTTTTCCCTTTCCTTTTGAAAAACAAAGAATAAAGAACAGCAGAAAAACCTTTAAATCACACCTAAAGCTTCCGCAATTTGAATGTGAGTTCGCTACTCACAACAAGTATTCGCTAAATATTCTGTGAATCAATAAAGGTTTTACCAATTAACATGGGTAATCACTTAGTTTAGGATTATATTCAGACAGAACAGTATCATATATTAAAAGCCTTAGACCAGTGCAGCATTTAGAATTAGTAACTGCAGGTGTAAACCTAATCTCTGTTTTCAGGAATTTATAGCACAGGACCACAATCTGTGGCCTGTGTGTTTTTTCCTTTTGAAGGCTGATTCTGTCTATTCTTATCTAAGTCAGACTGACACAACTCACTAATCAGTCTCAGTTTACCATTGAAATTAGATTCCCTTTCTCCATTTTATCAGAATTCTTGTGCTATTTCTGTCTTTTCTGTTCATAAATTTACCATCTCCCGATAATAAAAACTTCATCATCATCTTGCTATGTTCTTTAGGGGGGAAAAGATCACAGCATGGACTGTCTCAGATCCTGCTCTCGCATTGTCCCCCTTTTTTTTACATGGTCAGGCCTAGGGTCTAAATGTAAATAAGATTGCATATGTCATTTATTAAAAGGTGAGTATAGTATTATTTAAACAAAGCAACAATATAACATACAATTACCAAGACCTCTGTTTGATAAGCCGTAGTCTCTGGCAAATCATATGCACAAACACATTAATTATCAATCTCTTTTGAACCTCTATGCTTTAAATCATGTAATATAGGGTATACATAAAGCCTTCAGTGATTAGGCATTATTAAGTGACAGCATGATATTATAATATTCAATTAATTTCATCATTGTCATGCTGGTAACATTGATTAAGATGTACAGTAAGCATTTGTACTTAACTTAGTGTTCTATGTGCCTATGGTCACGTCGAGGGAGGTACGGACAGCTGCAAGGGACTGGGTCGCAGAGGCCGGTTGTTTTGGTGACAGCGGGGAGATCGTTTAGTCCTGTGTCCTTTTTCCCTGTAAAGTGCACTGATATGTTTCAGTCAAAGACAAAAGTCAGTGATACGTCAAAAAATTGCTTTAAAAATTATGTAAATAATTTATCACGTATGCAACATTAGTTAAAAACCCGCAAAGTTAGATTGAAAAAGTAAAACCCCAAAACTTTGCAAAAATACCCATATTTAGATTACTTCTCTTTCACTCCCCTGTCACACAGGTCAGCACCCACACAGCCTGTGTTTTTTCATTCTCTTTTATTTCTCAAGCAACCACACACACACACACACACACACACACACAGAGAATTGCTCCTCTCTCCGTTATCTCCACAAAGTCGAAGCAGCATGAAGGTCCTTCCATTTTTTTCTACACTGCCGTGACACACACAACACTAGTCGACTCCTTTTGCTCAAAGCTACTGTTTTTAAATACCTATAATTTTAAACATCTCTCAAAAAGATAACAATTAATTAACCAACTCTTTTACACTCCACAAATATCAAAAAGGAAAAAAATCACAAACAATTTCACAGCCTGCTCCCCCCGTCTCCGCAGAGAATTCACTTTTTTCTCTTCCACACCAGAGCAGATTACACAAAGACATAACAACCCTGACTGCAATAGTCCACATAAGCGGCTTTGTCTAATTTATTTGGTAGGGGGGCCCCCATATTGCCAAACAAGCCATCTCTTTGTAACCATTTTACCCATGTTTTGAGCTGTTTTTGCTCTTCATTTAGTTTCTCTCGAAGCACAGTAGCTTTTAACACGTCCTTCATTTTATTTATAGCATAACCCAGACTACGCAAAGGATATTCAGAGCTGTGTTTATCATTATCCATTTTATCGTTGTCTTTATCGCTATCCAGTTTTGTTGCCATTTTAATCCAACCGTCTTTAAATGTTATAGTCTAATATCAATATCTTATAACATAGAATGAAATTATTATTATGATCTTATTTATTTCCACTCTTTCACGCCAACTTTTCCACAATTTTAGAACTCTTTGCAGTATGACCAACTGTATTTCAGAGACGCGCTCGTTGCAGTTTCTCAAGGAGTTACAACCTTTTGGTCTGAGCTAAATACGCTAATGGTGCCAACTCTACTTTTTGAAATCAAGCAATAATCTCAAGGGGTTAAAACCTTTTGGCAAAGCTATGCATCAGCCGAGTGACACTTCTTTTTCAGTAACCCTATATCAGTTACTTCGGGGATAAAAACCTTTTACCTGGGCTATGCAATGCTCAGCGGGGCAAAACTTCTTTTTCGGTGGCCCTACAGGATTGTTTTTGTCTTTTTTATATGTCCACCTCGGGGTTTAAACCTCTTGCCTAAACTATCTCCAACTCTACTTTCTGGAACAGTATTAACGCGTATAACTAATTCCACAGGGTTAAAACCGTTTGGAGATTTCCTCATCAAACTCAGTAAATATATTTCTTAAAACAACATATCATAAAGTCAAGACCATATCTCAGCTTCATTCCACAAAAAAATCACATGTGCATGAATTTTTAATCTCCACAGTAAGGTCTGTCCCCGAAGGGACAGGCAGAAATTTGTTGAAAAACGTTTTCTGCTCACCTCTTATAATGTTGCGGCTGCTAGACTGTAGAGAAAAAATCCTCACACCATTTACAGAACTAAAACTAAAATTTAGCCTCGTAACCAGGCGGAAACACAAAATTGTTGCATCTAAAATACCTTAACCCCCAGTTCTTTTATACGAAGACCAAATAACCAGACTGAGAAATGAAGTATACTTTCACTTATTTTACTGAAATTGAGATATGGATTCAGGCAGCGCTGGAACACAACTCTTTAGGCAATTCCCCAAGAGAGTGCTGCTAAAAAAGTGGGCCCTATAGTTTTTATAAAGCTTAACCACTTCCTCATGCAAGAGGGAGGGGTTTTTCCTCAGTGTATCAGTACTTTTCCACTTATGTGACAGTTCGGCTGTGTACAGAACTGATTCTGACTGGTTTCAGCGAATGAATTATAGGGTGTAACCTAAACTCTGCAGTGTAGCATGTGAAGCAAGCAGATAAAGAAGTGTGAAAAAGACAGGCGAATCATTTCATTTTACCAACATAGGGTAGACACGTTTCTGTCTTTCCCAGTACATTCACCTCTGTTGTCCTTATTCTCATGCAGGGCACGACAGTGCATCAGCATAGAGGATGTGTTATTGTTGTATCCAAGCTCTTTGAAACACAACAGATACTTGACCTTGCAAATACAAATGAATCTAAAATAAAGAAATTACAAGAAACTTCCACTATTTATGAAAAATGCACCCAACTTAATAACTGTAAATACCTTAGTGGAAGAAATGAAATCAAAACATTCTCAAATGGGAGAAGTTTATCTTTTCAGTGCTGGCTCCATCTGAAGATGCAGATTGGCTGTGACAAATCACACACACAGTCAAAGAGCTGACAACACAAATCATGAGGGATGGGGATTTCCATCATAGCTGCTCACTTTATTTCATGTTGTGTGCCAAATCATAAACGGCTTGCTGACCCAGTTGTGTGGTACGGCCAGCCGGCGAGGCTTCAGACGTCATTACATATGTCATCAGTACATGCCTCGATACGCACTTCGCAAAATATTTCCTTACTCAGTGCACACTCTGAAGCTCCCCACTGCAAGTCCCATCACTACTTTTGACTCAGCAGTGTTTGTTTTGTTTCAGCCCCCATGCTGGTGTTTATTTTGTTTGTTCCTGAGTTATGTTAATGTGTGGGAGGTCACTGAGCTTGGGGGCTGACATTAGGTTTGGAACACCCCTTGTAGGTGGAAGCATGATGAGATCACCTTTATAATCCCAGGTGGTGGTAATTGGCTCTGATTGAGCTGATGTTGGTGCTGCAGGTAAGGAGCTGGAAGAGCTCATGGCCTTATCAAACTACTCTCCATATTATGTTTATCTTTGTTTGTCACATGTGGAATTCATGTTACAGGTAGTGATGGTGAAACTGAGGCCTTATGAAACAATGAACAACTTTGAGACAATTGCTTCATGATCAACACAGTATTATGAAGCATTTAATAGAGTACCATCTGCTGACTGTCTGAATTGCATTTGAATGGAAGACCTGAAAAAGCCTCAATACTCTGTATTAGAGGCTGCACTACATTTTTTGTTATAAATTTTCAGTGAACGATACCTCTGAGATGATTATATATATACGTATATATATATATATATATATATATATATTTGCATCCTTTTATAGAAACGTGGACAGACTGTAATTTACTGTACATACTCTGGTTGTCATTGAATCCTTATTTAAATCCTTCACCTGAACAACGAGAGCAAGTTTTTAGCCAAAGTCAAATTCCTTGTATGTGTTGTGCATACTTGGCCAATAAAGCTGATTCTGATTCTGGTTCTGATTCTGATATATATATATATATATATATATATATATATATATATATATATATATATATATACACACACACTACCGTTCAAAAGTTTGGGGTCACCCAGACAATTATTTTGTGTTTTCCATGAAAAGTCACACTTATTTACCACCATGAGTTGTAAAATGAATAGAAAATATAGTCAAGACATTGACAAGGTTAGAAATAATGATTTGTATTTGAAATAATATTTTTTTCCAGATACTCAACCTGCTCAAAGGAAGGTCATTTTTATAGCTTCTCTAACCAGCTAAACTGTTTTCAGCTGTGCTAACATGATTGCACAAGGGTTTTCTAATCATCCATTAGCCTTCTGACGCAATGAGCAAACACATTGTACCATTAGAACACTGGAGTGATAGTTGCTAGAAATGGGCCTCTATACACCTATGTAGATATTGCACCAAAAACCAGACATTTGCAGCTAGAATAGTCATTTACCACATTAGCAATGTATATTAGATATTAGAGTGTATTTCTGATTAGTTTAAAGTTATCTTCATTTGAAAAAAACAGTGCTTTTCTTTCAAAAATAAGGAAATTTCTAAGTGACCCCAAACTTTTGAACGGTACTGTATATATATATACGTATATGTATATATATATATATATATATATATATATATATATATATATATATATATAGAGAGAGAGAGAGAGAGAGAGAGAGAGAGAGAGAGAGAGAGAGAGATTTTTTTTGATTTTTCAACACACCTTTATTGTCACAAGTTCAACAGAAAAACACTCTAACTAAAGGAAGCAATGAAAAATAAAATAATTCACTGACAAGAAATCAAAGACACAAGCAACTAAACCAAGAAAACTAAAACAAAAACTTGCTTCTTACATCAGAACCACACCATAGGTAATTTTCCCTTCCTTAACACAACACAGGATGTGCTTAAAGCACCACATAGCCTCAAAAGTACCAGCATTTTGCATCAGATGATAGTAATTGTAATCAATCATTATTCGAGTCTTGATCATGCCTACCAGCATGTATTTTACATTACAATCCAGCATTTGTTCAAATTTTTCTTTTCCTACTAACATAAATAGCCATTTTAGCCTGACCCAAGATGAAATTTAAAAGTTCATTTTTTCTTGCTTCTCTGTCTATATGGAAAACCCAAGATAAAAATCTGCAGGGAAAAGACTTCTCCAAACAGATAAAACAGCTTCCCCAACAAAACAAACAATTGCAGTCTGTTACAGTCCAGAAAACAATGGAACACAGTCTCTTTCTGAGGACAAAATGGACAAACCTCAACAACATTTGGGTTTAAAATGGAGATAAAAGCATTTACAGCCACAGCACCATGTAAAACTCGCCATTGCAGGTCTCCAACCTTCTTAGTTAACCTCTTGCACTCTGGTGTACCGCGGGCGGGCACGTCTGCGTCCTAGAGCGCACGAGGGCGCCCTAGTACGCACACTGTGCATCCTAGGGCGCACTGAAGAAAAAAAAACCTGCATTTCCATTCTTCCACTACAGACACAGCCGCGAACAGAAAGCCAAAGGAGTGCTTTGATTGGTTTAGATGTGATTGACCTCTCATTCGACTAATAAGAGCCTTGAATTGGGTTTCTGAAACCTTGAAGAACCAATGACTGAAAACCTAGCAAGAAGGACCCGCCTACCAACGGCTGCGAATACAGCCAGCCAATTGAAGCACAGAAGTTTGAAAGCTGTTTTGTGTAAGGCTGGGTGAAGAGAGACTGACTGCTGCAGCAGATGAAAAAAGGACCTGCAGGAAGAACCGCCACAGACCCAGCAGCATGGAGACCACCCACAAGTGCGACCTGTGTGACAGGGACTGCCATTCACACATCGGCCTGTTCAGCCACAGGCGGTGCTGTACCAGCAGAGTAGACGTTTAGGATTCTCTTCCATGGTCATCATAGACCGACGGAGGCCGACGACGAAGGCTGGGTGACACACCCAGTCTTTTTTTCTTACTACTGTTATTTGTTTGGAAAAATTGTTCGCCTAAACCACAATCATGGAAGCGCAAAACCACAATAATGGAATTATGCTTTGACTGGGTCGCGTGACCAGAACCATGAGTCCGTAACAAGCGGACCAGCTTCATGTTCGTCTGACAATGAGGAAGAGAAGTTCGCCAGCTGCGCTGCTGTTGTGAACAGGTAAGTGTTATAAGCTAAATTATTCTTTATCCCTGAAAATTGTAATCAAAAATGACTTTTGACCGATCGGTAAATTACAACTGTGCGTAGCAGACCGCGGCGCGCCGTGACCGCGGCGCACCGGGTGATGTCCGTCCTCTGTAGCCGGGGGGGGGGGGACAACCCCACACACAAACACACACACACACAGCCCTGAGTGTCACCTTTCATTAGAGCCCAACATCAAGCTTCTATATTGAATCATTCAAAAGTTTTTTTTTTGTTTTTTTTTTTGACTTATTTTGTACCCGTAGGTAGATTTGTTCTGCAGTCCCGTGACAAGCCACCAGCTGCTGGTCACTGCGTGTGCAAGCGCCCCTTAACTCCCTAACCTGCATGTTTTGGCATGTGGGAGGAAGCCGGAGAAATCCCGGAGTAAACCCACGCAAACACGGGGAGAACATGCAAACTCCACACAGATCACTGTTGGCCGGGGGCAGGGATCGAACCCATGATCTCATGATCCCCGCGATCCCCTGGCCGAGGGTAAAACTGTGCTGCCGCGGTGCTAACCACTGCGCCACCGTGCAGCCAGATGTTACAGACATTACAGAAGTTACAGACATTTTTCCAAACTGTGCCATTTGGCACAATTTGGCACAGTTCAAAAATGCCTGGGAACAACCTAAGAAAAAAGCTGTGTAATATATTCATTTTTTGTGGTATTGCTACAAAATTTTGACCTCAGCTGGATAACACTTGGTTCTACATTTCTGTTGCATTTTCCAGCCCGGATCTGAAGCTGTGTGTTATTTGCAAGCATTTGTATCCAATAAAACACCCAGGCGAAATTTATTTTCTTCAAGTTCAGTATGTTTAGATGACTGTTTCTCAGTGGCCGGAGCACTTAGAGAGATTATGACTGTTTTGCCAAAAAATTCAAAGTGTTTTCTTTTAAATGAGACCAACCCCATGAAGACACTGCAAAGGGTTGAAGAACAGCTTTTGATTTACTTTGGGTACATTATTTTTTGGCGTTTTTAGGGAAATTGACCAGAGTGCAAGGGGTTAATGGTGGTTTATAGAGTGCTCCCCAGGCAGGCCTCACCTCTGAACCCAAACCCAAGTGTTTCCTCCATGGTGTATCAGCTCAACCTTTTAACTTATTCACATTTAGAACTTTCACCAAAAGTCAATACATTTTTTTACCAGAAGAGTCACAAATGTTAATGTGTTCAGAGTTTAAAAACACACCACTGCCATCTTTAAAATCAGGAGATAAAACACGAAAAGGAAAAGGCTCATCAGCAGTTCGCACAGAGTTTTTGCAGTGTAAAGCAATAGCAGAGTGTTCTTCTGCGGAGAGGCAGTCTCTCCAATCTTTCAGCAAGTTCATTATAACTCTGACTGAAGAAATCCCAAGAGCCGAGCTCAGGGCAACAGCATTGTCCAGGTTAGGACCACATAAGTTCACCAAGTGTCCCAGCGTTGTAACCTTTGCAGAAAGGAACTTTTTTAAAACAGAAGGTCCTAAAACAGTGCCCACATCAAAACGGGTCCCGAACACAAGTGGTTCCTTTAAAAGCCAAAAAGGTGACAAGGAAGCCTGAGGAGAGTTCTTTTTAAAAAGTCCCCAGATTTTAAAAGCACTTTGATAAAACTGGGGAAGTTCTGGGAGTTTTGGGCTCTTTAAGTCCATTAAAAACAATGACTCCTCTAGTCCCAGCCCTCCACAGCAAGCCAGGACAGCTCTAACAATAGGTCTCCACACAAGGTCGAGAGGGCCACTCGGCAGTCGCTGAATGAACTGCAAGAAAAAGACGGCCCCCCTGCTGGCCAGATGGATGAGCCCTTGACCACCTTCTTGCCTCGGTAAAAACAGGATCCTCTGTGGAACCCAGTGAAGACGGTCCCAGAAAAAGTCCACGACTATAGATTGCATTCAGGCCAGCAAATTGGTTGGAGGGTCCAGACAAGACAGTCGACGCCACAGCACTGAAGCAATCAAGTTGTTGATGATTAAAACACGACCTCTGAAGGACAAGTTTGGCAAAATCCATTTCCATTTTTTTAATCTTCCTTCGACTTTTTCCAAAAAACACTCCCAATATTTCCCAGTAAAAGTCTGATTTTCTAAAAACACACCAAGATATTTAAAACCACCTTGTGTCCACAAAAGGCCACCAGGTAGGGCAATTTTTTGTAGTCTCCCCCCCACCATAACAGCTTCACTCTTACCCCAATTCACTCTTGCTGAGGAGCACTCACCAAAAAAATTAACATTTCTTAAAAGGTAGTCTACGTCATTTTGATTTCTTGTAAAAACAACAACATCATCAGCATATGCAGACACTTTAAAAACAGAGTCAGAGTTGGGGACTTTAAAACCAGTGAGGCCTTGCTTTAGTTTACAAAGGAGGGGCTCGATGGCAAGAGAGTGCAGTATACCTGAGAGGGGGCAGCCCTGTCGGACACCCCTCTCAACTTTGAAAGGAGCACTCAAACCACCATTAATCTTAAGAATACTCTCAATGTCTCTATACAAGGCCTGGATCTTGGCGATGAACCCTGAGCTGAAACCGAAGGCTTCTAGTGTCTGCCAAAGGTATGGATGTTCAACTCAGTCAAACGCCTTTTCTTGGTCTATTGAAATGAGACCAAGTTCCTTGACCAATAAGCTGGAGTGGTCCAAAACATCACAAATTTAAAAAATGTTGTCTGTAACCAACCTACCAGGTACACAGTAGGTCTGGTCTACATTTATGACCTGCTCCATCACCTTCTTCAGTCTGGTAGCCAACACTTTGGAGAGAATTTTGTAGTCAGTACAGAGAAGGGCCACCGGACGCCAGTTTTTAATGTCTTTCAAGTCGCCTTTCTTGGGAAGGAGGGTGAGGACTGCTCTCCTACAACTTAGGGGCAGGTGACCCTTCCGCAGACTGTCAGACAGTACTTCCAGCAAGTCCTCACAGATCTCAGACCAAAACGCCCTGTAGAACTCCCATGGTAGACCGTCTATCCCTGGGGCTTTTCCACACTGAAGAGATTGGACAGCCACTGCTAGTTCTTGCAGAGTGATCCCGCTCTCCAGCTCTGCATTCACGCTAGCCATCACCTTCAGCAAGTCCGTCAAAAAATTACTCAGCGCATGCGGTTTCTCAACAAATTCTTTCTTAAAGAGATCTTTATAGAACGCAGCTGCAAAGCGATGGATCTCTGCAGACTCATGGATCAGCCGCCCGTCTTCGGAGCTGAGAGAGTGGATCATCCTCCTCTGACCATTCTTCCTCTCCAAACCAAAGAAAAAATGAGATGGAGAGTCCATTAGTGCAATGTTCTGGAACCTACTGCGTACCACAGCGCCCCTAGCAGCCACGCCCAGTAAGTCAGTTAAAACAGACTTTTTGCCATTGAGGGCCTCAAAATGTCCTCTTTCTCCTGTGGAGCCTGCCAAAGATTGCAGCTCCACTATTTCTCTCTCCAGGTCCCTGACAGACCTGGCCAAGTCTCCAGAGACATTGCGAGTATACTGTAGGTACAGATTCTTTATTTGGCTCTTCCCTACATCCCGCCACTGCTGCAAAGAACTAAAATTTGATTTTGTTAATTTAAAATTACTCCAAAAAACATAAAAGCAGTTTTAAAACTGTTATCTGATAAAAGTGATGTGTTAAAATGCCAGCATGCACTACTGCACTTTATATTCTTGATAAAAACACAACACTGAACCAGAGAGTGATCTGTAAAGCCAACAGGGACTATAAAAGCACTTTTAAAAATGCTAAAATGGTGCTTAAAACTGTAAACCCTATCTAGTCTAGCTAAGGACAGAATATTATCCTTGCTATGGCTCCACGTGTACTGTCTAGCCTTGCCATGAAAATTCCTCCACACATCACACAGATCATGAGCTTCTATGAGACCCTTTAGACTCTCTTGGATGCAGCATGTGGCTCTGGGTGATTTGTGTCTATAAAAGGATTTTCTGTACAATTAAAATCACCTCCCACAAATAAAAAGTCATCATTACTGCAATTTTTGATCGTGTCATTTAAAATATTTAAAAAGGCCAATCTTTCTGTGCCTACGGTTGGAGCATACACATTTATAAAAACAGCTTTCACGTTCTCAAAAACAGCTTGAACTTTTAAAATGTGGCCTGCAATTATCTCATCAATGTCATAAGAAAGTGGAATAAAATCTTGAGAAAATAAAATACCCACTCCACCACTGCTGCTATTTTTGTGACTGAGAATAATTTCCCCTTGAAATTCCCTCCTCCAGTCAGCAGCATTGTCCTCAGAACTATGAGTTTCCTGAACAAACAGAACATTAATTTTCTTACATTCTGCAAGAGTAAAAACACATGCTCTCTTGGACATTTCTCTTGCTCCATTGATAGTGAGTGTGCCAAAATTAAAACTGCACATGCGTATGAGAGGGCAAAGCCAATACAAAAACAGAAAAGAAAGAATGAGCAATAAAAAACTAATCATCCTGGGTAATTTGGTTCTTAACTTTTAGTACAAGCTTTTTTAGTCTGTAGATCTCCTGATCAGTGAAACTTTCCTGCTCAAGCTCTCCCCTATTTTTCATGTAGGCTCGAGGAGAGTCAACAAAACATTTTAGATCAGGGAAAAAGTTTTCAACTCTAACCATTCTGGATCCCTTAGTGTCCTGCAAAAACTTCTGTATTTTTGTGAAGGGGTAACCACCTCCACTGGCCACACCATCACTGCTTTCACCATCACTCTCTATCTCAGATCCAGCATAAGAATCTGGCTGAGATAGAGAAACCTCAGAAATTTCTTTGACAACCCTTTTTACTTTACTCCTCTGCTGTTTGTTTTCCAAATTTTTCCGCTTGACTGAAACTTTAGATAACTCTTCATCTATTTCATTGTCATCCTCATCCTCCAACACTGACTCAGCCACCCTGGTAGCTGTCTCTTCTTGCTTTTCACTCACCCTCTGCTGTGGTTTTATATTCGTCTTTACGGTCCCACCGTCTACCTGTGCCTCATTTGGCTCATCTGTCTGGTCATGAGCGTGATCCCTCTCGGTAATCTCACCCTTGTCCACAATGTTGGTCTGTGCAGTAGCCCTGCGATGTACTTTAACTTTTGTTGTTGTTCCATTTATGATCAACAGCCTGGCTGCGGAGGGCAGCAAAGCCGCCCCGCGGCCTCGGCCAAAGCGCCCGATGGCGCGACCGCGCCAACAGCCTCAGAGGACAGCGAAGCCGCTCTGTCGCCAGATGACCCCGCGGCCGCGGTGCCCAACTGCGAGGCCGCACTAGCGGCCTCCCCCAAGCGATCACCCCCCACTCCCTGAGGGCATGATCGAATCAAATGCCCCTCCATTCCGCAGCCGAAACACTTCATATTATCAGAGGTGACGTGGATGGTATAATCAAAGCTGTCAATCCGGTACTTAAATATGAGGTTGAGGCTTTCCTCGCTGTTCTTTAAAATCATGAGCACCTGTCATCTAAAAGACATGGCATGTTTAAAATGCGGGGACTTACAACTGAGAGGGATGTGTTTAATGGGGAACAAAAGCTGCCCGTATCTCGACAGCTCCTTCTCCAACAGCTCATTCTTTAAAAACGGTGGGACATTTGATATTGTGATTCTCTTCGCGGGATTTACCAGAGACAGAACAGGAACCAGTGTGTCTTTAATTACAACCCCGCTCTCCACCACCTGATTAACTTTTTCAACACTATCTAGGAAAATTACCACGGCATTATTCATTCTAGAAGCAGACCTAATGCTTTCATAACCAACCAACTCCCCCACAGCCAGACTACATTCTTCCACTGAGCAGCTGACAGCCGGAGCCAGTTTGACAGCATGCCAACGTGTCAGCTTCTCGAACCCGAAGCCTCACTCCAAAACCATGCTGACCAGCAAGGCTGGCTGCAGAAACCCCCCTCCAAGAACACCTACCCCACCCCAGCTACAGAAAACAACGGAACTTAAGATTATTTAACAAAAAAACACCTTAAACACAAAAAGATAGAGAAAGGTTTGAGACAACTCACTCACACTGTCACACACTCCCAGCTCGCACTCACAACCACGCCCACTCAGAGAGAGAGAGAGGGAGAGAGAGAGAGAGGGAGAGAGGGAGAGAGAGAGAGAGTTTTAAAAAATCCCTTTATTGCACAATTCAAAAATGTAAGATCGCCAATATCATTCCACCAAGTGTCTCACATTTCAAAAGTGCAAACATAACTCATCCCCCTCTCCCACAGAACACAAAATATTCCCTACAGTCCATCTATTGGTGAATACCTCCAAATTGTCCACCATTTTATAGTAAGAGTACTCCACCTGGAGTCTGACTTTTAGCAAGGCCTTGAAAACAAACACAGGATCCACATTGCCAGTGTTAGTAGTCCGATTTTTCCTTGTCAGCCAGATGGCAAGTTTAGCAGTACCAGATAGGAAGTTCATCAAAGTGTGCACAGACTTCTTTGCAACTTTATACTTTGGCCTGTAAATAAACAAACTAAAAGAGAAACATTCACCCAAATCATGAAACCACACTTTCAGAAGATCAAAAAGCCCAGATAAACGAAAACATTGAACAAACAAATGCTCCAGGGTCTCAACTTGAGAACAAAATGTCACGCCTCGCCGCCCATCAGCGGCGCCAGCTGCACACACACCTGCGCCTCGTCAGCGGCGAGGGATTTAAGCCGCCTCGCCCTGGGCTTCGGCCTGAAGCCGTCTGTCTTCGTTGGCTTCCCTTGCTGCAAGGAATCCCTTTCGTCGAGCAAGAATACACGTAAGAATCACTTACCTTCTCCTTCCAGTCTGCTCCCCTGTGCACAGGTGGATTTCCCGGCAGCGGACTACTTCCTTCTGCCACCGCCTCCTCGCTGCTGCATCGGGCGCTCCAGGTCGCTGTCTACCGGGCTACTCCCTTGCTGTGCCAGCCACCTGCCATAACCAAGTAAGCCTGTGATCATTGTCATATCTCCCGTGTTGGTGTGGTGCCCGTTACCCTTCTCCCTTTGCTTCTCCCATAGGGTTGTCCGGCTGTACGGCCTCCTGCCTCCGTGCCTGACGCAGACGCCACCACCAACACATTTACATCTCGCATACACACACTCATACACGCTTGTTGTCAATAAAGCTATTAAGTCTACCCTGAGCCTGCATGTGTGTCTCCTGAGCCGTGCATTATGTCACAAAACAAACATTCCTCCCCCACATTTGGATCCAGGTGTGCTCTGTATTTATTCGTAGCTATTGCCCCATGAACAATCCTCCACTGGAGATCTACCGTCCGAGAGAGAGAGAGAGAGAGAGAGAGAGAGAGAGAGAGAGAGAGAGATGGGAAAATCTATGTTGTGGAACATCAGGGAACATGCTGGTGCTTCTGCAACTGGTGAGTGTTATTAAATGGGGAGTGTTATTGTTAGATCAAAAATGAATTGATTGAGACTGAATCAATAATCAATAGGTGGTTTCCAAGTTCTGAGCCATTTATTCTCTTTCTGATCAGAAAGGAGGTAATCGGTCACAGCATAACTTGCCTCAGAGCTTACTCACACCAATTCCCTATCATGTGTTCAAGGATGTTGCTTCTTATACCTCAGGCAGGGTCCCTGACCTTATTTAAGCTAGACTGGCTGGAGCCATCTCTCCAAGAGACTGCTTCTAATCTATGGTCAGCACTGAACATTCTGCTATGATCTTTACATGACCTGGTCATCCTAAGTCATCCTAACTTCAGGCATACAGTATAGAACAGCTTGGTATGATAAAACAATAAAATCTTCGTCATTATTTACAATCTTGCTCAACCTAATCTTACACTGAGAAACAGGCATTCTTTTCAAGTTCTGAGACAATAGAAAAACGCAGTGAATCAGACATTGGCTCATTATATGCACCAGATACAATTATAATATAAAATAGAATAATACAGCATTAAAATCATACAGAATAATTAATGAAACCTGAAGATATCCTATCATTCCCCCCTTTGATGCTTAAAAAGCATCAGAGATGAAACACTATGGCTTCTAAAACCTCACTGGGCAGCTCACTAAGTTCCGGTGTATTTTATGCTAAAGCATTTTATTGCAAAAGATCCTAACTCGCTTTTTAATGAGGAAAGTCTGCCCCGCTGCCACTCCCGAGCATCGCTGGAATGTTTCATTTCCTGAGGAGCATGTGAGGATAATACCTTTTATTTCAAAAAAGAAATCAATCATCTAATTAAGTCATAAAAGAGAAAAAATGAACCAGTGATGGTGATTAACCATAGATTGAGATGGAAAAAGTGTATGTATTTGTCGTTCTATGTGTCAGTAGATTAGTAGTGATTTAATAAAAAGTTATTACTTATATGTAAATGTAACTTCAATGAAGAACAATAAAAATGACCAAAAACGATTATATGTGTAAGAGACTTATGTGTATGTTTGTATTAGAGATCTATGTGTGCTAGCATCCTAACCTATATGTATTAGTACCTCAATGTGGAAATGCAACAAGGTATCAACAATCAAACAACAGTCAATACAGTAAAACTGTATACTGGCTAAATAGTGATTAGTAACATAATGGTTTCAAATACAACATATATTAAAACAGAACATAAACAAGACAAAGTGAAAATCTCAAATAAGGATAACACAACTTCTCTGAACTTGAAGACATATT
This sequence comes from Pholidichthys leucotaenia, assembly GCA_020510985.1. NCBI lineage: Eukaryota > Metazoa > Chordata > Actinopteri > Cichliformes > Pholidichthyidae > Pholidichthys > Pholidichthys leucotaenia. The sequence goes on along the minus strand of CM035838.1, from coordinate 398,802,226 downwards.
TGATTACTCTTGCAGCTCAGTACATTTCAGATTCATATCATGAACATACATCTCCTTTCGGTTTTTTGCATGTCAGTCATATTTTTACTCTGTACTCATAGAACATTAAGCTGATGTTGTTTCCCCATCATCTCCAGTGGTGGCCTCGTGATTTAATACTAAATTCACATGAACACGTTTCAGCATCATATCATGGATGCAAGGAATGAAACATGAAAAGATCAAAAGTATCACTACAATAATCACCGCCAAGTTTATGACAAGACTCCTCCATGAGGAAAACAACCAGTTTATCCAGTATGATGAGTCATTAACATTATCCTTAGCTCCAGCATTCTGCAAAGCAGTCAGATTACGTATGGCTGAAGCAATGACACCTCCATCTGCATCATGTGCAGGTATAAAGGTGCAACAGTACTGACCTACAATTGCGCACACATCCCCACGGGCGGCAGTCAACTGATCAAGTACCATTCTATTCTGTGTTGCTACAAGTCTCATAGCAGTCATTTCCTCCCTTTCACCTTTCCAGGCAGCTAAGGAAAATTTCACAAAAGACTGTAGTCTATAATTAAGAGTCTCAATCCACAAGGTATTTTTTGCCACTCCCACCCAAGGGAATAGCGACTGAACTACCTTTTGACCTGTAGTAAGTATCTTGAACTGCTCTGGCACGTCCGTACCCCAGATGGAATCATGTGATGTGAAAATGGCATCCTGTGATAAGGCTGTCTTCCCTCTGCTCATCTGACCCACTGACATAATCAGGGTGTTGTCAGTCACAAAGACGGGGGCACAGGTTCCTGCCCAATTCATAGGCAGATGGGAATACGCCTTACGACCACACAGCCACAAACCACCCGTCACCATATGTGCGCCATACATATGGAAGTTGCAGATAGCAGCACTGCAGAGCTCCAGCATGGTGATAGGTCCGTAATGACAACGGTCAACCCGTGGACACCAACTGCCCATCCGACTGGTCAGGGTGCTAGCATCACAAGTGCGGTGTATACTGTACACTGCCTCACACCGAGAAAGGGGTAGGTCGCCCAGAGGGTTGTTACCACTTCCCTTCAGACAAAAAGAAAAGTTCCCCAACAAAACTAACCTTGCCCTTACAGAGTTAGGGGTACCATAAGTTCTCTGATTGGTAGAGTGATGAAAGATTTCACAAAAGTGATTTAAAATAATCTTTTTTGTATAGTCCCTTTTCATAGCCTTCTGTAAAAAAGAGAGCTTTTGCTGGTTCCATCATTTTAGCTACAACAGCAGTCTGTCCAGCTGACATTGGCACTAATAACAATTGGAATGATTAGCTGCCCTGGCGGTATAATTAGCATACCTCCACCACGTATTGACAGCATATTCATGATCGTGATGCTCATGTTGCTCTAGCTAATTATGCTGAATATGTGCAAGGTCCCTAGCACTACAATGTATGGTTTGTGGTGCAGCTAAAAGAAACCAAAGTAATAATGTCACCCCTAGGATGATGATGTAAAGGAAACAACAACAACTACACCATTTAATGATTGAACGTCTTCCTTCCGCTTCTTGTCTCTCCATGATGGTCAACCACTTTCTTCCCTATCCCAAGCCGATACTAGATACCTCACAGGGTGTCGTCAGTCGACACTTGTATAGGGAAACAATTAAAAAAGTCTCTTCTGAAAGTCTTTAATGGAATGAAGTTGAAAATATTTATTCAGTAGTCCCTAGCTGTGAGTTCAGAGTAGGGTAAAGTTTACAGTGTGTTAAATGCACCCAAGACTCCCGTCCTTCAACTTTCACCGCTGTTGGCTTTGACAAAACAACTTTATGTGGTCCTTGCCAGGGTGAATCAGTCCAATTCTTCTTTTTGATGGCTTTGATGAGGACGAGGTCTCCTGGCTTGGCCAAGATCGGTGCAGCTTCCTCATGAGCCCTCCTGGGGAGAGTGACATAATGCACGGCTCAGGAGACACACACGCAGGCTCAGAGTAGATCTAATAGCTTTATTAACAACAAGTGTGTATGAATGTGTGTCTGCGAGATGTGAATGTATTGGTGGTGGCGTCTGCGTCGGGCATGGAGGCAGGAGACCGTACAGCCGGACAACCCTATGGGAGAAGCAAAGGGAGAAGGGTAACGGGCACCACACCAACACAGGAGATATGAAAATGGTGACTGGCTTACTTGGAATTAACAGGTGGCTGGCACAGCAAGGATGAGGTCCGGTAGACAGCGACCTGGAGCGCCCGGTGCAGCAGCGAGGGAATGGAGGCGGAGAGGAGTGGTCCGCCGCCGGGGAATCCACCTGTGCACAGGGGAGCAGACTGGGAGAAGAATGAGGTAAGAGCTTCTTACCAGAATGTTTGCTGAGTGGTTGAGATTCCTTACAGCAATCGTAGCGAGTGAAGACTGACGGCTTCAGGCCGAAGCCCAGGGCGAGGCGGCTTAAATCCCTCGCCACAGATGAGGTGCAGGTGTGCGTGCAGCTGGCGCCGCAGATGGGCGGCGAGGCTTGACAGTACTCCCCCCTCTAGCAGCGCCTCCTGGCGATGGTTTCTCCGGGTGCGCTCAGTGGAACTCAGTAATGAGGGACAGGTCCAACACAAATGACGAGGGTACCCATTGCCGATGTTCAGGCCCATAACCCTCCCAGTCCACCAAGTACTGCAACCTGTGACCCCGGCGCCGGGAGTCCAGGATGGAGGAGACAGGCCAGGCCGGATGGCCATCAATCATCCGGGGCGCGGGCTGCGCAGCAGGAGGAGGGCAAAGGGGATCGGAGACTGCCGGCTTCACCTTGGAAACGTGGAAGGTGGAATGGATGGGGAGGGAGGGGGGAATAGCCACACGCACAGCCACCGGGTTGATAATCCTGGTGATGGGGTATGGGCCCATAAAACGCTGTGCCAGCTTCCTCCTCTCACCCTTTAAAATGACGTCCTGGGTTGACACATAGACACGTTGACCCACCTGGTACGCTGGGGCAGGTCTTCTGTGCCGGTCCGCCGTGGTTCTGTTGCACTCCGCCGTGCGTAAAAGCGCATTGCGCGCCGACGCCCAGATGGAGCGGAACTGCCTGAGGTGCGCCCGAACTGAGGGAACAGTTACCTCACTCTCCTGCGCTGGGAAAAGAGGGGGGTCGTAGCCCAGGGACGCCTTAAAGGGAGACATCCCTGTGGCAGAAGAGCGGGCGGTGTTGTGGGCGTACTCAACCCAGGCGAGATGGTTACTCCAGGACGCAGGCTTGGACGCAGTGACGCAGCGGAGCGCAGCCTCCAGCTCCTGGTTGGTCCGCTCACACTGCCCGTTGGTTTGGGGGTGATGGCCGGAGGAGAGGCTTACCTTGGCTCCCAGGGCGTTACAAAATGACCTCCAAACCTCTGAGGAAAATTGGGGCCCCCGGTCCGAGACCACGTCCACCGGAATCCCGTGCAGCCTGACCACGGGTTGGACTAGGAGGTCCGCCATCTCCAGGGCAGATGGAAGACCTCGTAGAGGGACGAAGTGCGCCGCCTTGGAGAAACGGTCTACGATGGTCAGGACGGTGTCGAAGGTGTTAGAGACTGGGAGTCCGGTGACGAAATCCAGGGCGATGTGCGACCAGGGCCTGCCAGGGACGGGCAGAGGCTGGAGCAAACCCGCTGGAGGGGCATTACCTGACTTACTGGTGCACATACAGGGCAGGCCCGGACGTAGCGGGCAGCGTCCTTCCGCAGGCCCAGCCACCAGAAGGACCGTTGAAGAAGGTCGATCATCCGGGAGGAACCAGGGTGGCAGGTGAGCTTGGATGTATGTAGCCAGTGGACGACCTCCCCTCGAACCGTGGATGGCACGAAAAGCCTCCCCTCCGGTCCGCCGCCAGGGTCAGGTTCCACTTCCTGCGCCTTCCGGATCTTGCTTTCTATGTCCCAAGTGACGGCTCCCACGATGCACGACCTGGGCAGGATGGTGTGGACCGTGTCCTCAGACTCCTCAGGGGCAAATTGCCTAGAGAGGGCGTCGGGCCGTTCTTGGAGCCAGGCCTGAAGGTGATGTTAAAACGGAACCTGGCAAAGAACAAGGACCAACGCGCCTGGCAGGCGTTCAGACGCTTGGCAGATCTCAAGTATTCCAAGTTCTGGTGGTCCGTCAGGACCACGAACGGCAGGTCCGCCCCCTCTAGCCAGTGACGCCACTCCTGCAGCACAAGCTTGATGGCGAGGAGCTCTCTGTCCCCCACGTCGTAGTTCCGCTCCGCCGGGGACAAGCGCCGAGAGAAGAAAGCGCAGGGCCGTTTGACTCCGTCATCTGGCAACCGCTGAGATAGAACCGCCCCCACTCCTGTGTCCGAAGCATCCACTTCCACGATGCATTGCAGCGACGGGTCGACTTGGCTAAGGACCCGGGAGGAGGAGAACTCTGCCTTCAGTGCCTGGAAAGCAGCCGCGGCCTCTTCGGTCCACCGGAACGGGACCATAGGGGACGTGAGGCGGGTCAGAGGGCCGACGATGGTGCCAAAATTCGGGACGAAGCGGCGGTAGAAATTTGCAAACCCAATGAATTGTTGCACCTGTTTTCTCGATGTAGGTGTAGGCCATTCCACCACCGCCTTCACCTTCACTGGGTCCGGAAGCACCTGGTCGTGGGAGATGATGAACCCGAGGAAGGACGTTGTCTTAGCGTAGAATTCACATTTTTCTGCCTTCACATACAACCGGTTCTCCAGCAGCCTTTGGAGGACCCGCCTCACATAGACCCGGTGCTCGTCCCTGGATTTGGAGAAGATGAGGATGTCATCCAGGTAGACGAACACAAATAGGCCGATGAAATCCCGGAGGACGTCATTTATTAGGCGCTGAAAGACGGCTGGAGCATTGGTCAACCCGAACGGCATCACCAGGTACTCGAAGTGGCCATTCGGGGTATGGAAGGCTGTCTTCCACTCATCTCCCTCCCGGATCTGGACGAGGTGGTATGCGCTGCGTAGATCCAGCTTGGTGAACCAAGTCGCCCCCTGGAGGGAGTGGAAGGCGGTGTCCATAAGTGGCAGGGTGTAGCGATCCTTCTCCGTGATATCATTCAGGGCGCAGTAGTCGATACAAGGATGGAGGGAACCGTCCTTCTTGCCCACGAAGAAGAATCCTGCACCTAATGGTGATGACGAGGGATGGATAATTCCAGCACTCAGCGATTCCTTGAGGTAGGAATTCATGGTCTCCTTCTCCGGCGCTGACAGGCTGTAGAGTCGCCCAGAGGGTAAGGGTACCCCCTGGTGGATGTTTATCGCACAGTCGTAGGGCCTGTGTGGAGGAAGAGACATCGCCTTGGACTTGCTGAAAACCATACCCAGGTTGTGAAATTCTGATGGCACCAGGGAGAGATCCGGGGGCGCAGCGTTCATAGGAGTTGGAGAAGAGGACGGAGAGCAGGCAGCGGATTGCAAGCAGGTGCTCATGCAGAAGGTACTCCATGCCGATACCCTGGCGGACTTCCAATCCAGGACGGGGTTATGGAGGCGAAGCCAGGGGTACCCCAGGATGACGGGCGACACAGAGTTGGGGAGGACGTAGAAGGTGATTTCCTCCCGGTGGTTCCCAGAGATGATCACAGGAACAGGGATGGTCTGATGTGTTACTCTCCCCAGGGAGACATGGGAGAGGTTGACGAGGGCGAGAGGAGATTTGAGGACTTGGCAATGGATGCCCAATCGGGTTGCCAGGCTTTGTGAAATAAAGCTACCCTCCGCGCCCGAATCCACCAGTGCGTGAGTGAGGTACCCAGTGGAGTTGTGACAAAATCAGACGGGCAGCTTCAATTGGGAGAGGGGATTTAACCGATTGATGTCCGCGAGGCCTCCTACAGTGACTCGCGGACCCCGCCGTTTGGCTTCTGTGGGCAAAGCTCCACCGTGTGTTGGCTGTCTCCGCAATACATGCAGAGACCCAACTCATGGCGGCGTTGTCTCTCCGCAGGAGGGAGCTTTGTCCAGCCCGTCACCATCGGCTCCGACTCCTCGGGGCGCGATGGAGGCGGTGACGCCAGGGGTCGAGCTTGGGACAGGCGCGACGAGGCACCACGAGAGCGAGAAGAAGACGACTTCCGCTCCGAGGTGTGCTCGCGCAGCCTGTTATCCAGGCTGATGGCTAGGGACGTTAGCTCCGCTAAAGTCTCCGGGATGTCCCGCCCAGCCAGTTCGTCCCTCAGACCATCATTGAGACTGCGGAGGAAGAGGCCGCAGAATGAACGTTCATCCCAGCCTAACTCCTCCGCCGCTACCCGGAAGTCGATCGCGTAGTCAGCTGCCGACCGGCTTCCCTGCTGGAGGCTGAGAAGCCGATCGACCTGAACGCTCTCAGTACGAGAATGATCAAAGACTTCCAGGAATTGTCTCACGAATTGGCCATAGGTGAGGGTGGCGTAACTGGGCCTCGCCATTACGGCATAAGCCCAAGTTAGCGCTCGCCCCTCCAGGAGATTCCCTATGTAGCCAATTCGGCTATGGTCTGAGGGAAAATCTCCGGGCACACGGTGGAACACGGACTCACACTGCATTATAAACCCCCGTGCTCCGCCGAGCTTACCGCTAAAGCGGGCGGGGGTCGGAATGGGTGTGAGCTGAACCGGTGCTACCGGAGCAGGCTGGACGGCCGCTGGAGCAGCAGGAGCCGTGCCGCCCTGACGAGCCGGGGGGAGCGGCTGTTGGGGGTCCAAGCGGGCCAATCGGTTAGTAATGATGGTTAATTGATTAAGAATCACCTGTTGCTGGTGGGCTATTAGGTCCACTCGAGCCTCGAGGGTGGAAAGTCGGCGTGTGAGCCCGCCGTCTGCCGAGCCGCTCTGCTGAAGCCGTACTGACAATGCACGGCTCAGGAGACACACACGCAGGCTCAGAGTAGATCTAATAGCTTTATTAACAACAAGTGTGTATGAATGTGTGTCTGCGAGATGTGAATGTATTGGTGGTGGCGTCTGCGTCGGGCACGGAGGCAGGAGACCGTACAGCCAGACAACCCTATGGGAGAAGCAAAGGGAGAAGGGTGACGGGCACCACACCAACACAGGAGATATGAAAATGGTGACCGGCTTACTTGGAATTAACAGGTGGCTGGCACAGCAAGGATGAGGTCCGGTAGACAGCAACCTGGAGCGCCCGGTGCAGCAGCGAGGGAATGGAGGCGGAGAGGAGTGGTCCGCCGCCGGGGAATCCACCTGTGCACAGGGGAGCAGACTGGGAGAAGAATGAGGTAAGAGCTTCTTACCAGAATGTTTGCTGAGTGGTTGAAATTCCTTACAGCAATCGTAGCGAGTGAAGACTGACGGCTTCAGGCCGAAGCCCAGGGCGAGGCGGCTTAAATCCCTCGCCGCTGATGAGGTGCAGGTGTGCGTGCAGCTGGCGCCGCAGATGGGCGGCGAGGCGTGACAGAGAGTAGCAGCGATAACATCTCTGTTAGTCAACATCCTTCTCATGTAATCTGCTAAACACACTTCTTCATCACTAGGATTGAACGGTCTCAAAGGTGGCAGCAAGTATGGTTTGCCATACATGATTTCAAATGGAGACAACCCCCCTTTGGTTGGGATTATCCTCATGTAAAACAAAACTAATGGAAGGCAATAAATCCAATTTTGCCCTGTTTCTGCCATTGTTTTTCTGAGTCTTTCTTTAAAGGCCAAATGTTGCCTAATTTTTTTTGCCAAATGCCTACGAATTATGATAAAATACACATAGCTTAAACCAAATATTCATACCGGAGACCATATCACCCACCCGTATTTACATAATTGTACAAAATACACCAGGCGAAGGCCCCGCCTTGCTCGCTGGCTTGTGACAGCAAATCCAGACCGCAGCCATGATTTTGACGTCACAAATTGTACCCTGGCTGCCCTGCCTATCCACATTCACACTTATCAACATTGGACAATCATGACGGAAAGTGCCAGCGATTGTGAAGAAATTAGTTTAGTTTTGTCCTCTGGTGAATCGGACTTGGAATTCAGGGAAGACGACACCCCAGATACTGACGACAGTGGTTCAGAAAGTGACAGAGGCATAGAACCTTACCGGTTCGAGCCGTCCGAGATGGAATCGGATGCTTTGTCTGATGACAACAGTTCCGACGATGACCAGAGAGCAGAACCAGTGGAAAATGTCATTGAATTGGACATTAATCGCCTCCAGAATTGGGAAGCCGAAGGGGGTCTGTCGAGGGCGCCCCATAAATATTGATTTTTCGGAAGCCATTATTATTACAGTGGAGGAGAGCCGCTGCTGTCAAGAAATTGACCAAATCAGAATGAGAATGGAGGCGCACCTGTCAAGTGATACGTTTTCGCCGTATTTTAATACGGGGAAAATGCAATTTTTGCAAATACGGGCGTATTGCCATTTCTGTACGCCCAAAAGAAAAATATACGGGAAAAAAATTAGTGAGTGTGTTGAGGAACACGTCGTGTGTGTGACCCCCACAGCTAGGAGGCTGGCAGAGCGCTCAGCCTGAGCTATTATCACTACAGTTAGAAGTGTGGACTCAATCATTAGGCTGATGGCCGGGGCGGGCAGATCGCTCAGCGTGAGCTATTCTCACTACATTGAGAAGTGTGGACTCAATCATTAGACTGATGGCCAGGGCAGGCAGATTGCTCAGCGTGAGCTATTCTCACTACAATGAGAAGTCATTAGGCTGATGGCCTCACACTTTCAACTGTCCTACGGCTGCGGAACAGAGAGGAATCGCCTTCCAAATCCAGAATTCTGCTTTTTTTATTTTGAGCACGATGCTGAGTTGTGTTGTTATTGTCAAATATCCATGAATCCTTAAAATATTTGACAATAACAACACGAATTACATTTAAAACATTTCCCAGAAAAGTGTCCCTTATTACTCCGCCGTCCCTTATAGCCCCGTTTTACGGTATTAAAATACGGTGAAAACGTATCACTTGGCAGGTAGGAAAACATTTCCCAGAAAAGTGTCCCTTATTACCCCGCCGTCCCTTATAGCCCCGTTTTACGGTATTAAAATACGACGAAAACGTATCACTTGACAGGTATGAAAACATTTCCCAGAAAAGTGTCCCTTATTACCCAGCTGTCCCTTATAGCCCCATTTTACGGTATCGGTGAAATATCCAATTTTTTCTTTCTTGTTGCTCACTTCAATCTTCCAGTCTCCATATAAACAATCAATCGGGATACCCCAAGCGCCAAACTAGGGTACAATCTGTTTCGTCACTTCCGCCTTCTTCCCCAGGCGATTCCGGGGGCCGTGAGTAGGAACGTTAGGCCAAGCGCGGCAGTTTTAAATTAACGAATGTTCCGGCGTTACTGAAGCATATGCACCAAGACCCGAACGGATCGGTTCCCTTTTATATCTAGTTTCAAGACATTTTAAGGACCCTGTTACGTGACATTTGGCCTTTAATAGTTCTGTTTGTGCGTTCTACCAATCATGCAGATTGTGGGTGATAAGCTGAATGATTCTTCAAACTGATGTTCAGTGCTGTGCCTAAATGTGATATAACTTGATTTACAAAATGTGTACCATTATCTGAGTAAATTTTCTCAGGTATTCCAAACCTAGGTACAATTTCGGCAAGCAATTTCTTTGCCACTGTGATTGCATTTGGATGTGTGCAAGGAAAAGCTTCTGTCCATTTAGAAAACATATCACAAATGACCAAACAATATTTCTTGCCTTCACATTTATTCAGTTCAATAAAATCCATGCAAATGTTCTGAAATGGATAAGGTAGAGGCTGGAAAAGTGTTTCTCTCAGGTTTGAAATTTCCCTGTGCATTGTTTTTTGCACAGATCAGACATTTTTTACAAAACTGTGTGGCAAACTGGCTAAACCCATAAGCAATAAAGGTTTTATTCAATGTAGATACCATCCCCCCCGCCGCTACATGTGATACGCCATGCAGCAAGGTAGAGACTTGGTGAAACAGTTTTCGTGGTAGAATAGGCTTGCTTGCCTTACATTTGTAGAGCTTTGAAGTGTTATCAAAAATAGCTCCCTTCTTTATCCATTTGTAAATTTCAGCCTGTGGTGCTGTTTTTTGAGCCTCAATAAGAACATCATGTGATAGCTCTTCAGTCAGTGTCAGAACAGAATCAAATGTGCTTTGTCCAGGTTGCAAGCCTTGTGCAACCACCTTTGCAGTTTGATCCACAAAATGATTATCTTTAGAAACCGGATCATTGCCATTTGTATGAGCAGCACATTTGCACATGGCCAGTTGTGGTGGCAGTTTGACACTTTCAAGCAGCTCCAAAATGAAGTATTTGCACTTTTTGTGCAAAGTGGTGAACAGCATAAAATGCATACTGGCTAGCAGTGTAAACTGTAAGTTTTTTTATATTGTAAATGAGGTTAGACAATAGTGTCTTTTCTGCATGTGATTTCATCAGGGGATGCCAGCAAAATGTCATCAACATACAGGAGTAATTGACTTCCATAAGGTGGAACAAACTGGGCCAAATTTGCTGACATTGCCTGTGAAAAAAAAATGGTTGGTGATCACAATAGCCCTGTGGCAGCCTTGTAAATGTGTACCTCTTGCCTTCAAATGTAAATGCAAACCAAAACTGATGATCTGGGTGAATGAGAATACTAAAAAAAACATTACTGATGTCAATCACTGTGAAAAATTTCATCTGTGATTGTAAATCATTTAACAAAGTGTATTGCATGGTGTTTTTGGACATAATACTATAACCCCTGCATCTATCAATCCCTGTATAACAGGCTTAATGCCTTCTTAAATTCAATTCAATTCAACTTTATTTATATAGCACCATATCTCAACAACAGTCATCTCATGGCTTCTGGGCGTAGAAGATATTGTCTCTGATAAGGCCTAAAATGAGATTTTACATTTATTGTTACCAATTCTGCATTTTTCATTAAGCCTACATCCTTCCACTGCATGTGTTTAGGCTTGATCAGTGCAAGGTGTGGTGTCTCCCAGTGTTTAAAGTGGCTTTTATCTTCATCTGATAACCTCACAGAAGCTCCTGCATAGCCCTTTGGTGACCAATACAAATTTGCAATGACTATTCTGGAGGATGAGTTTGAAAAAAAAAAAAAATGTTTTCTCAAATTTGTCATCTGAGCCACTCAAATATCTGTCATACATGTTGCAATGATATTGATTTGTGGCCTGCACATTTGTAGGAACCTGTGTTTTGAAATATTGCATTATTTTGGCTTCCAAGCTCTCAGTCACCCAGGTTGGTCCAGCTGGTACCAAACGAAGCGACCATGAGTTGGTACTGCTAAATCTTGCAAAATATGAATTTCTGATGCATGTGGGAAATGTGATGCCCTCATACCACCTTCTGTAATAATTACGGCGATATTGAGGGTTGTGAACAAATCCCTTCCCAATAAGTTAACTAGACAAACTTGTGACAAAATGAATGAACCTTCTGCACTGTCCCCTGTAACAGGATCTTTTACTGTTACAATTACAGAAAGACATTTCTTCTTTAGCTTCCCATTTGCTGATTTAATGATCACTGTGTGTTCTGATTTTGTGAGCCCCCAGCATCTAGGCCTGAAATGACAGATCTGCAAGCCCCAGTATCACAAAGAAATTTCAAAGGAGTTCCCTGAACTTTTAGAGTAACCTCTGGTAAACCCTTTAGTGTCATGATTAGGTCAAAGTCAGGCGAATGAAATACTATATGTCAACTGTCATTGTCAGTAGCTGTACTTAGCTTTGATTCGGTCAGTTACATGTTGGGATGTGATGAGTCCAGTTGTTGTTGTTGTTGTTGTGTCCGCTGAGCAGGGCGTAGTCCCCTCCCCTCCCCTCCCCTCCCTCCAGCCTCCTGAATGTGGTCTGCAGACCCAGCACCAAGGCCTCCCCCCCCCCCACGCCGGGGACCCTGCAAAAATACAGAAGTGGGGGAAGCAAAGACCTCCCCCTGAGGGTCAGCTCAGTTGTTCTGCATGTTTTGCATATATATCAACACATCAGCAAATGAACATGTACGATATGTTACCGTACACGCTGTGCTAAATTTGGATGCATGTTCTGTAGGAATACACTTTTCAAATGTTGCCAATAAGGTTCTGAACCTGTATCTGCGGTAGGATTTTCCAAACCTGAATGGTTATTAAAAAAAAAAAAAAAAGAAAGAAACATCCTGTAGTCTACACCTATAGGCTTCAACACTTTCTGTTTTCTGTTAAGTGGCATTCTGAATGGCTGTCAAATCATGTTTTAATCTCCACTTGTTCCTAATATGTTCATTCAATTCCTTCACCTGCTGAGCTAATACTGCATCAGTTGGTGGTTAACTAGCACAGTGGGAATATTTTGGAATAGTAGCTTCACTGCCCTCAGCCGCTGGGCCAACATAAGCTGGGTTGTATAATTTAACCATAGGAAATTGTCCTAATTCTATTGCATGTTCCTCTTCCTTAATGTGTTTATCTAAGGGTAAGAATACATGTGCTGTTGAAATGGCATAATTTGAAGGTGCATAATCACTTAACTTTTTTGTCAGATGAAAAAGCTGGGCTCTAGGCTTGATGTCCGGCATGCGTTGAAAGGAAGGAGGAGACGGGCGAGGAGTCAGGTGCCCAGCCGTGGAGGAGGGGTGAACCAGGTCTGCAGTCTGTGCCATGGGGGCGGTCACCGTCTCAAGGTCCGGATCCAGAGAGGAAGGAGTCAGGTTGTCTCCACGCCATCTGCTCCGGCCGTTATCTTCTTCATCACCTCAGAATTTTGAGGAAAAAAATGTGCATTAGTCAAACCCTTCTTATTACAAACATCCGAGTCTTTTAAGGTCTGGTCTTGTCTATTCAAATTAGCATGCCATTGCGTGGCAATCTGAAGCCACTATTCAGCCTCAAAAAGTCCATATTTTAACTCTTTTTGCCTACTGCCACCTGCTGCTAATCTAATGGCAGAGCTCAAACTCTCGTAATCTTTAACCTCAAGTTCCCCACTGAAATTAAATTTCTTTCTCCATTTTGCCAGAAAACTTGTGCTATTTCTGTCTTTTTTGTTCATAAATTTACCATCTCCTGCCAATACATAAATTTCAATCTCATCTTGCTGTGTTCTGCAACCCTTACAGCAAAATGAGGCATTATTTCTTCCTGTCTGGACACTTTGTGGCTGTCTTACGTCCTGCTTGCTGTAACAGCAACCCATGTTTGAAAGTCTTTTGTTCTGTTTTTACCAAGTTTCCACACACGAATCAGTGGCTACTCAGCTTTTCTATTTTTTTTCCCAAGCTCTCTCTGTTTCTTTTTTTCCCCCTCTCTCAAGGACACACATACACAGAATCACAAGACAGATACACACACAGAGAATCAGACATTATACACACACAGACAGGGCCCAGTCACGTTTTCTTTTACGTTATCTCCACAAGGTCATACAATAAAGACTTTTAGGTTCATGCCAAAACCCAAAACAGCATGAGAATTACTTCAATTAATCTCCAGATCTGGCAACCTTAGCGGAAAAAATTAAATATGGCAACCCTCACACCTCTATTTGCAGCATGAAGCTCTCTCTTTTTTTTTTTTACACTGCCATAAAACACAACACCAGTCCACTGTTTCTGCTCAAGGCTACTATTTTCAAATACCTATAATTTTAAACACTTCCCAAAAGATAATTAACTAACCAACCCTTTTATGCTCCACAAATATTAGGAAAAAAAATCACAGACATTAGTTTCACACCCTATTCACTCCGCCTCCGTGGGAACTCAGCCTCTCTGTGTTTCACACCGGAGTGGATTTCATGTAACACAGACAAAGCAAATTCAGACCGCAGTAACCTTTTTTTCTAGCGCTTCAACAAACTCACAAAATAAAATCTCTCTTTTTTTTCCCCCTTCGGGGTTCACGTAGCCTCCCCACTAATGCTGGAGGTCCAAAACTGGACCATAAGCAGAAGCGGTCACAAGAGGCACGAATCTTACCCCAAAAATTCACTTCTCTGGGATCACGTGACTCTTCCGGACAGGATCGAGACCACGAATCTTTCCCTTTTTCTCTACATGCAGCTTGTTATCCTCCACTGAACTTACTTGAGCGTAGAAATCGGCGAATTTCTAAGAATTACCTCGGGTCTTGAAATATCGATCACCGTTTGCAAAGGAAAAACTCGTTCCTCCCAAGGGATTATTGCGATATTCTCACCGTGGGTAAAATAACTCATCAGTTAGGCCGTTAGTTTCATTCTTTTAGTCTTTCACAAGTGTACAATCGGCTTAGGTTATCACTCACTGGCCATAACAACAATAACAAAAACTGAAATAAATTACTCACACTTGGTATCCGCCTCTATGAGTTCCGGTAGACCCGTCAGAGCTCCACGTCACTTCCCGACGTCTCCAGGGCTTTTGAAGAGGGTCAGCGTCTCTTTTCAGTTCTTCCCAGAAATGTAGGCTTCTCCTCTCCTTTGACTGTGCACTGTCCAAGTCCAGGTCCATCGGAAAATGCTGTGGACCTCTTTATGTGGGTCCCACGTCGGGCGCCAATAATGTTAGATCAAAAATGAATTGATTGAGACTGAATCAGTAATCAATAGGCGATTTCCAAGTTCTGAGCCATTTATTCTCTTTCTGATCAGAAAGGAGGTAATCGGTCACAGCATAACTTGCCTCAGAGCTTACTCACACCAATTCCCTAACATGTGTTCAAGGATGTTGCTTCTTATACCTCAGGCAGGGTCCCAGACCTTATCTAAGCTAGACTGGCTGGAGCCATCTCTCCAAGAGACTGCTTCTAATCTATGGTCAGCACTGAACATTCTGCTATGATCTTTACATGACCTGGTCATCCTAAGTCATCCTAACTTCAGGCATACAGTACAGAACAGCTTGGTATGATAAAACAATAAAATCTTCGTCATTGTTTACAATCTTGCTCAACGTAATCTTACACTGAGAAACAGGCATTCTTTTCAAGCTCTGAGACAATGGAAAAACACAGTGAATCAGACATTGGCTCATTATATGCACCAGATACAATTATAATATAAAATAGAATAATACAGCATTAAAATCATATAGAATAATTAATGAAACCTGAAAATATCCTATCAGTTATTGATAAAAGAAGCATTTCAACAGTATGTCGTTTCATTCTGCTCCTCTTGTGACTTACTACCTCTCCAGCTTCGAAGAACACCCTCTCACATAGCATTGATGTTGTGGAGATACTTTTTGCCATCTTATAAAGATTTGGGTATGTGGTTTTGTGTGTTGCCCAGTAAGAGTGGGTCTTCTGCCCTGGAGAGGTAGGGCTCAGACAAATAACACTGAACTTCCACTGTGGCATCTGCTGTTGCACTTTGAGAGTGCTGTGTTTCACCTAAACAACAACAACAAAAAAAAACAAATATAATTAGCAATCTTTTATAATAAGCAAATGATGCTTAAAGTAATAACATAATACAAACCAACTCTGCTATCCAAAAGGTCCCACAAGTTGTCTTCTGCTGAAGGCCCAGGTTCTTCCTCTGCTGCTGACTGATGGAGTTCCTAACATTTTAATACATGTGGCTAGAGAGGTTTGGAAAACACAGTAATAATATGGAATAATAAATGGTTACTATGTTGATGGCATTGTCGTCTCCATCCTCATGGTTGCAGCGCACTCAGCAGTCAGTTTTGGCATGGCCTCTTGTGCATGTGTTTCATTGCCAAAAACCTAATGTTTTAAATCGTGGGTCCAAAAATGAGGTTGTCCTCCATGTCCCTTCTTTACTACACTTACACACACACACACACACACACACACACACACACACACACACACACACACATGCACTCACTCACTCACTCACACATTCCAAAAACACACCTTACACTCTCAAAAAAATGACACTCAACCACACTAACAACTCTCCTGTGGAGGAATGATGATACGAGACATGAGCATTGAAGACTCAGACTTTATTCCTCTATCATCAAAACAAGACTGTCCTCCGGGTGCCAAAGTGAACCTTTAATACAGCTTACACTTCTCTTCCTTAGCACCAAGAGCACATAACATCACAACAGAGCACATAACATCACAATACATTCACAACTGGAATCCCAGGTGTCAAGGCACAATCTTAACATCATTTCTCCCCCCGGCGCTCATGCACCTACCTTTGCATCTCCTCATTTCATCTCTCCCCCCTGGGTGCCACAGCTCCTATCTTCGCCTCTCCCACCTGAGGCACATGCATTTCCATTTCTCGCTCCTTCCCCCCATTCCCAAAGTCACTGAGTGGGCGTAAGACCTCCCAGTGTGCCACCACACGCCCCCTCCCCCCCCCGAACACCCAGAAGGGGCCTTAACCGTCCGGTACCTTAGGCTTGAGCACTCACCCGTAACTGCTGTAACTTGGAGCACCTGGGCCGACCAAAGGACCTTCCTGTCAAGGTGGGGAGGAAAAAGACTCGGTCCCCGGTGAACAGTCCTCTGGAGGCGGAAAAGGTGGGAAGGGGAAAGATTTAGTCTCCTGAAAACTGTTCTCTGAAGGGGGAACACAAAACTGCGAACCCACTGCAGGCGGGTGTCCACACCGGGGAGCCTGGGCCAGCCCCACCTGCTCATCTGCCAACACGTAAGCGGGCTTAAGCCTGTCTATACAGATGGTTTCCTTAAGCCCCCCAAAATCTAACACAAAATGTTTCGCCCCTGTTTCCAAAATTCTGAAGGGGCCATCGTAAGGCGGACACAGTGGGGTTCTGTGGGCGTTGTGTCTAACGAAAACAAACTCGGCATTTTCCAAATGCTTCGGAACGGAAGTGGGGTGAAACTAATGGTGCACCGGCCCCGGAACTCTGCTAGCCTCTGCCCCGGGAAAAAGGGGCACAGACGAGTTGGTAATGGGCATGGGACTTTCCAGCAAAAATTCACCTGGGATCCGTAACAGCTGACAAAAAAACGAGTTCCGCTAGGGAAGTTGTCAAATCTTCTTTGGGTGCGAAGCGCAACCCCAATAGGGCACAAGGCAGACGGTCAACCCAATTCACCTCTGTTAACAAGGCTCTGAGCACTGGAACCTCTCGCACAAACCATTAGCCTGCGGGTTGTACACTGTGGTACGGTGGACTTTGACTCAGGCTCTCGGCCATCATAGACAAGAGTTCCAAAACGAACTGGGGACCCCTGTCGGAAGTGATGACCGACGGGGAATCTAAATGTGTGACCCAAGATGACAAAAACGCATGGGCAACATAGGCGAACGTGGTGGAAGCCAGCGGAACTGCCTCTGGCCAATGCATGGTGCAGTCCACTATTGTCAAAAGGTGCGTGAAACTATGCAACGGTGGAAGGGGGCCCACTATTCCCACGTGTACATGGTTGAACCTCCTGCTTGGAATCCAGAAAGGTTTGAGGGGGGCCTTGGTGTGCCTCTGAACCTTAGCCTGCTGGCGCGCAACACATGCCGCAGCCCACTCCTTCACATCCTTGCATAAGCGGGGCCAGACGAATTTAGACCCCACCAGCTTAACCAAAGCCCATACACCAGGGTGTGAGAGAGAGTGGATGGACTCAAAAATGCGGTGGTGCCAAGAGCTCGGAACCACTGGGCGGGGACAGCCAGTGGAGACGTCGCAAAGCGGGGGGCGGGGGGGGCAACCCTCTTGTACCACCCTGCTCTCCAGTTTTAGTCTGGTACCTGCGGATCGAAGCGTGCAAATGTCTATGTCCCCTGGTTGGTCGGCAGCCATGGCGGAAAAATTAATACCCACATAGACTGAGGAAATCAGCGCACACGACTGGCAGCAGCCACAACATTGAGTTTAACGGCCACATGTTGAATGTCGGTAGTGAACCCCGAAATTGCGGCAAAGTGCTATTGCTGCCAAGCCGACCACAATTCCAAAACTTTGGAAATCGCGTAGATTAGGGGCTTGTGGTCAACAAACGCGGTAAATTTGTGACCCTCGACCCAGAACTGAAAGTGATGCTTGGCCAGGTGGAGGGCCAACAGCTCGCTGTCAAAAGTGCTATACCTAGGCTCATTGTCGCGCAAAGTATGGCTGAAAAAGGCGAGAGGTTGCCACGAATCGGAGACATACTGTTCCACCACAGCTCCTACCGCAATGCCAGACGCGTCTTTAATGAGCGCTATCCGAGCCGACGGGGATATGTGGGCCAGCAAAGCCGCATTAGCGAGGACCGTTTTGGTGCCTGTAAACGCCTGGACCAGATCGGGGGTCCAGTCAACGCTATCCGTGTGGTTTCTTTTTCTTGAGCACACCGTACAGCGGTTGCAGCAGCTCGGCTGCCTGGAAAAGGAAATGGTTGTAAAAATTGACCATCCCCAAAATTTCCTGCAGCACTCTCATGGTCTGTGGATGCAGGAAATCTGACACAGCTCGTACCTTATCCGACAGCAGAATCGCACTCTACAGCAAAATGCGGTAGCCAAAGAAATCGATCACCGGCAGCCCGAACTGACACTTCATTAGATTAACGCCTTCTAACCCAAACGACATGCGTAAAAGCTCGAAAAGGCTGAAAGGTGTTATCACCGCCATTTTTGGGACGCCTTCAGCGCGAACCGGGATCTGGTGGTAGCCATGGACCAGATACACTTTAGAAAAAATGTACATTCTGGCCAGGTGCACCGAAAAATCTTGGATGTGCAGGATGGGATGGCGGTCATGCTCATTGATGTTCAGGCGACGGAAATCACCGCATGGCCGCCATGAACCATCGGACTTGGGCAACATGTGCAGCGGGGATGCCCAAGGGCTATTGGAGTGCCTAACAATCCTCAGATGTTACAAGTTAGCAAACGCTTTCTGCAAGATGGTTAGCTTAGCTGCATCCAGGCGGCGCAGACGCTCAGAAACTGGTGGGCCCTTAGTAGTGATAAAATGCTCGACCCCATGCTTGGTCACAGTAGCAGAAAAGGTGGGCACCGTGAGCGCGGGAAACTCGGAAAGCAAATGTTGATACACATCCCCCAAGGCTAAGAAATTGGCATGTGTTAGTGGCCCAGCTCCCCGAGTCACACAAGGCAGTGAGGAAAAAGACACAGCATCCGCCAAACGTCTGTTAGCAACATCGACAAGGAGACCATAAGCACACAGAAAATCAGCACCTAAGATAGGAACTGAGCAGGCAGCTACCATAAAGTCCCATTTGTAGTTGCATCCATTCAAACACACAGTCACTGACCTTTCTCCAAAAGTCTTAATAGGGGATCCATTGGCGGCCGTTAATGACGGGCCACAGCCTTCCGCCAGTCTGTCAGCGCCAACTGGCAAAATAAGACTCTTCTGGGAACCAGAGTCCATCAAAAACCATCTCCCAGAATGTGTGTCCTCGATGAAGAGCAGCTTCTCCCTGTTGTTAGTGGCCATAGCTGCTACTGACTGCTGGCTGGCCCGTTTTGCCAAAACAGTGCCAAAACGCTGATGGAAGAATCACACTGTCCCGTTCCAGCGTCCCCAAGTGGCTGTCCTGGCCACAAACTTCCAAGATCCCGGTCTCACCACCTGGACTCCGAAACTCCTGCTCGCCAGGATAATGCGGTCCACTTCCTCCACCAGCAAGCAGTAGTCCCTAGCAGCGAGCAGCGGTGAGTTGGCCAAAATTGTCCGTGCCAAAACCAGCAGTTTCCTCTGGAAGAGATGGGCAAAGAGAAAGAATCCATCATCTGCACCCAGCAAAGCCAGCATACTCTCCATTAATTCCACAGCCAATCCGTCCCCAAACTCCGAGTGTGAGAGGAGCTTTTTGTCATGCGGTGATCCTCGCGGATCACCATAAGACGCCAAGAGTCCACCGGTGAGTTTTGCAATGATGGTGTTTATTAACAAGACAGAACGTAACACAAGACTGTGAGCCGCTAAGGGCAAAAACACACACTATGAGATACAGGGGCTCGTAGGGCTAACCCCAGCCACTACGAGCTAAACTATGACATGACAAGGATAAAAACGAACCTGACATGAAGGTCTGACGAACGTACGACGACCAAACTCGACAAAGATTTGACAAGGTTTGACGATAGTTTGACGATGCTCCTGCAATTGGACTGCCATTAGCGCCCGCCTTATAAAGCCAAACGTTAACGAGCAGTAATGACAACCAGCTGACCGCCCTTGACAGGCGGAAGCCCCACCGAGTGCTTTCACAATAACAGCCCGGTGAAGCCAGAATATAACCCACAGCTGTCAAGGCCGGCAGTGAGCTATGCGTGGCCCGAGCGCGGACAGGACCGGCGCTCAGGTCATAACACTTCTCTGCCTTCTCTCCAGCAGAAAGTGTGTAACACCGCAACAGCAGCTGTTTGAGAGCATTGTTTGAGGGGTTCTAGGGAAGCCACCATGTAATGGTACTTTGTGTCATCAGCAGAAATCCCACGAAGAGCGAACTGAGCTTCCATGTGGATGAACCAGGCAGCCGGGTCATGAAGTCAAAAGTCCAGGAGCTTGACCGCCATGGCAAATGCGGCAGGGGGAAACCCTAGCATGGGTGTTCCTGCAGAGGTGCTCAGTTCGTCTTCCATTCTCATGTCGTAGGTCACCAGTGTGGAGGAATGATAAGACGAGACAAAAGCATTGCAGAATCAGACTTTGTTCCTTCATCATCAAAATAAGACTGTCCTCCAAGTGCCAAAGTGAATCTTTAATACAGCTTACACTTCTCTTCCTTGGCACCAAGAGCACATAACATCACAATACATTCACACCTGGAATCCCAGGTGTCAAGGCACATTCTTAACATCATCCCCTCCCCCCCGGCGCTCAGGCAAACATTGCCATAGAAATGCATTGAAATCATTTTTTTATACCTCGGCGCATCGTTCTGCGCGTTCAGTTCAATTCAATTCAATTCAACTTTATTTATATAGCACCATTTCACAACAACAGTCATCTCATAGCACTTTCAACTGTAGGGGAAACCCCCACAATTGCAGAAAGACCCCAGCAATCAGGCAATCCCCTGTGAGCAAGCACTTGGTGACGGTGGAGAGGAAAACCTCCCTTTTAGCAGGAAGAAACCTCCAGCAGAACCAGGCTCAGGGAGGGGCAGTCATCTGCCGCGACTGGCTGAGAGGTGAGGGGATAGAGAAGAAGAAGAAAAGACCAGACATGTAGAGAGCAAACAAGGACTCAATCTATGGGAGAAAACAAATAGATGTTAATGACCAGCAGAAAGGGCAGCGCAGTGGCAGAGTGGTTAGCACTGCAGCAGCACAGCAACTCGCCCTTGGCCAGGGGATCCTGGGTTCGATCCCAGCCCCCGACCAACAGTGATCTGTGTGGAGTTTGCATTTTCTCCCTGTGTCTGCATGGGTTTACTCCGGAATTTCTCCGGTTTCCTCCCACATGCCAAAAACATGCATGTTAGGTTAATTGGCATCAAACTGGGGATTCTAAATTGTCCTTAGGTATGACTGTGAGAGTGAATGGTTGTCTGTCTCTCTGTGTTGGCCCTGTGATGGACTGGCGATCTGTCCAGGGTGTACCTTGCCTCTTGCCCAAAGATGCTGGAATAGGCTCCAGCCCCCCACGACCCGAAAAGGATTAAGCGGAAGAAGATGGATGGATAGATGGACCAGCAAAAATATTTCATTGAGGGTGAAGAAAGGAGTGAAGCCCAGTGCATTGTTGGAGGTCTCCCAGCTGTCTAAACCTATTAGCAGCATAACTAAGGGAGGGTTCAGGGGCACATGATCCCTCCCTAATTATAGGCCATATCAAAAAGGAAGGTTTTAACTCTATTCTTAAAAACAGAGATCGAGACTGACTCCCGAATCCAAATTGGCAGCTGGTTCCACAGGAGAGGAGCTTGATAACTGAAGGCTCTGCCTCCCATTGTACTTTTGGAGATTCTAGGTATTACAAGTAATCCTGCATTTTGGGAGCGTAGTGCTCTGTTAGGATAATAGGGTAGTATCAGAGCTTTTAAATAAAAAGGGACCTGATTATTTAGAGCTGTGTAAGTGAGAAGACGGATTTTAAACTTAATTCTAAACTCTATGGGAAGCCAATGAAGGGAGGCCAGAACCGGAGAGATATGATCTCTCTTTCTAGTACCTGTTAAAACTCTTGCTGCAGCATTTTGGATCAGCTGAAGACTTTTTAAAGATGTTTTAGGACAGCCTGATAATAGAGAGTTACAAAAATCTAATCTCGAGCTAACAAAAGCGTGGATTGGTTTCTCAGCATTACTCTGAGACAAGATGCTCCTAATCTTGGCAATATTATGCAAATGATAGAAGGCAGCCTTAGAAACAAGTTTAATATGTGAATTAAAAAACAGATTTTTCTCAAAAATAACTCCAAAGTTCCTCACAGAACTATTAAGAGAAAGAGTAACCGCATCCAAACTAAGCGTTTGATTTGGAAAGGTATTTCTAAGGTTTTTTGGACCAACTAGAATGACTTCAGTCGTATCTGAATTTAATAGCAGGAAATTACAAGTCATCCATGACATGGATGGCTCTCACGAGCCATCAGTGAGACGCTGTAGGCAGCCGTGAGTTCGTACATTTATTAAATAAAGCACAATGACAAAATAACAAGCCTCGTGGGGCAAAACACAAATAATGACAAACACTTACATATGAACAGCGAGGGCGGAACCTGAACGCTGGAAGGAACTGACCTCAGGGTTAGGGAAGGCAGACTGGAAAGGAGATGTAGATGTAGGTTGCAGCCCTGAGCAAACAGAGCTGCTCCCTTAAATAGGGCTGAATAGATTGATCAGCTGATAAAGGGTCATCAGCTGATTGGAATCAGGCTGTTCAGTGGGGCTCCACTGACAGCCGGAAGCCCTGCCGAGACGCTGTCAAAATAAACGTCTAGAAGTGCACCAGAGGAGAGAACAGAGACTACCACTCAGCCTGAGTGCTGACAGAGTCAGCACACGACCCATGACAATCCAAGCTTTGATTTCCTTAAGACAGGCCTCTAACATGGCTAATTGATTACTATCATCTGGCTTCATTGACAGGTATAATTGTGTGTCATCTGCATAACAATGAGAATGTATGCAGTGTTTTCTAATAATGCTGCCTAGCGGAAGCATATATAAACTAAAAATAGGGCCTAGCACAGATCCCTGTGGAACTCCATGACTGAGCTTTGAGTTGGAAGAAAACTCATTATTGACATGAACAAACTGGAACCTATCAGATAAATAAGATCTAAACCACTGCAACGAAGTTCCATTAACCACTTGCACTCCGGACAATTTTCCTAAAAATGCCAAAAAATAACGTGCCCAAAGTAAATCGAAAGCTGTTATTCAACCCTTTGCAGCATCTTCATGGGGTTGGTCTCATTTAAAAGAAAACACTTTGAATTTTTTGGCAAAAAAAACATAATCTCGGGGACTTCCGGTCTGGACGCCATGGCGACTGCAGCTTAACACTGAAGTTCTCAGACCCAATCCAGGATAACACCTTGAAAATCAAACTTAACGGATTTTTGGAGGAGTGAAAATCAAAAGACAAAATCATCATGTCTAAAGGAAAACAGAAGAAACTGAAATTCTCCAGGCCAGGACACGTACCGGCCGGAGAATCCAAACTGGAAGATCTCCGTTCAGAAGACGAGGAACTGGTGATAGCTAACAAAAGGGTTAGCCTGAAATCACTATTTGAGGAGCTACGACGATTTCGCCGAGATGTTACGGCCGAATTTCGGGAATTCAGAGAAGAATTGAAAAGGACAAACAGCAGAGTGGACCAGGCCGAGAACCGAATCTTGGAAACAGAGGATCGAATAAAAGTGCTCGAAGATTCTGTGCTAGACCTACGCAAAAGACAAGCAGCTATAGAGGCTAAGCTAACCGACCAAGAAGGAAAACAAAGAAGAGACAACATAAGAATTCATGGTCTGATAGAAGGAACCGAAAATGGTTTTAACTCAATGGCAGAATGCGTGGAATCCTTACTAAGAGAGAAATTGGATATTCCACAAACCACCGACTTGAAGATAGAAAAGGCATATCGTTCATTAGCCGCTAGGCCGGCGGCGGAAGCGCCCCCACGTTCGGTGTTGGTAAGATTTTCCAATTTCAAAATAAAACAAGAGGTTGTAAGACTGGCCTGGCAGAAAAAAGGATTTATGCACCAGGAGAGAAAAGTCTACGTGGAACACGATTACGCCCCGGAGGTCCTTAAAAAGCGCAAGGAATACAATGACGCGAAAAAGGTGTTAAGAGAGAAGAAATTGCGCTTTCAGACACCATTTCCTGCGAAGTTAAGGGTCTTCTACGGCGATGAAACGTGTCTCTATAATTCGGCGGAAGAAGCAACAGCTGACATGGCGAAAAGAGGCCTCCCGGTAACGGTATTTAAACCCGCAGCAGACCCGAGTGAGAAGATCAAAGCGCAAACATGGACAACACAAAGACCTTCAAAATCCACGGACCAGCAGCGGGAAACCCAGCACCAGAGCGTCACGGATAAACTATCCGTTTTCAGGTTGGAATAGCGACCTTTTTTTTTTTTTTTTTCTCTTGAATCAATCCGCACATCCAACCCCCCTCATACAAGGTAACAAACATTAAAGGAGATGCATATTCAGCATGTGGTAAAACATTTCATGGAACAATCATATTATTTGAAACAAATAAGTCTTTGTAATTAAAAAAAAAAAACTTGTTAAAATAGAAATGTGACAATAATCCACATGTTCTCCTCATACTAACAAATACTGTTTTTGCGTGAATGTTTGATGTGATGGGGGTGGGAGGGTGCACACAATTTCACAGGGTTTAGGCATAAAAGGAAAAAAAAAAAATCATTACAAGTTTGGATTGGGTTCTGAAACTCACGTTAAAAGCATGGGACTACTTTCAGTGGTAAGAGAGGGCCCTCAACACGTAACAGAGTTTGAGGAATTTCCCTCAGAGCCTTCACTCCATCAAGGCTCTTACAGGGTCTTTAAAAAGACCTCAGCTCAGGAAGTTCTTATGACAGCTTTTTGTTTTAAAGTTTTTTACACTATGTTCTTAATGTTTTTCTTGTTTTTAATGTTCTTTCAGTTTCTGAGTAGCACAAAAGAGGGCCACCACACAGTTATACTAAACAAAACAACACAATGGAGAAACAGGGTGTAACCAAAATAATTTCATATAATGTAAAAGGAATCCTGAATCCAGTTAAAAGATCCAAGATTCTAGGCAAAATGAAAAAAGACAAAGCAGGAATAATACTTTTACAAGAAACCCACCTAACAGACGTGGAACACAATAAACTCAGTAGACAAGGGTTTAAAATGATCTCTTCATCTTCATATAAATCAGGGAGGAGGAGGGGAGTAGCGACATTGATATCAACCAAAATTACATTTGAAAAAAAATCAGAACACAAAGATAAAGAAGGGAGATACAGTTTGGTAACTGGGCGGCTAGAGGGAGAAGATATCACCCTGCTGAATGTGTATGCTCCCCCAGGGGCTAACTGGAAATTTTATAAAAATGTATTCGACCTAATGATAACTAAAGCTCAAGGTTTAGTGATATGTGGTGGGGACTTCAATCTTAGACTGAATCCATACTGGGATGCTTCTGGTAATTCCCCACATCAAAATAACACCCAAAACAGGAAGACTCGGATGCTACTAAAAGAATTGGGAATCTGTGACGTGTGGAGGGAACTCAACCCCAGTGTAAAAGACTATACATTTTACTCAACTCCACATTCATCTTACTCAAGGATTGACTATTTTTTTATGTTTAATAGAGACATTGGAAGAGTAAAAACATGTAAAATAGGACTGATGGATCTCTCCGACCACAGTCCGATCTACATGGACTTAAATATCCAAAAATACACAAATAATACATTTTCTTGGAGGTTAAATTCAAATGTCCTGAAAGGACCATTGAAAGATGAATTGGAATCAGATATTCTCAGATATTTGGAAGATAACGATAATGGAGAAGTATCCCCTTTAATACTGTGGGATGCATGTAAAGCTGTAATAAGAGGAAAGATTATTGCAAAACTGGCAACCCAAAAGAAACTAAGACAAGAAAAACTATCCACATTAGAGTCAGAACTTAGGAACCTAGAAAAAGAACACAAAGGCAACACTCATTCTACTGACTCGCTCAAGATTAAGGAAATTAAAAACCAAATAAATGAGATCTACACAATAGAAATCCAGAAGAAACTTACATTTCTGAAACAAAAATACTATGAAGCAGGCAGTAAATCGGCAAAATTGCTAGCCTATAAATTGAGGAAACATCAAACAGAAAGAGCAATCTACAAAATCAGAGACCCAGTATCAAAGGAAATAAAATTCAGAATTCAGGATATTCTTAAAAACTTCGAGAATTACTATAAGAACTTATACTCCCACAAAAAACATAAAAACGCATCCGAGGCATTCCTAAACACATTAAACCTTCCCCAACTTACGGAATCACAAAATAAAACACTACTGTCAGAAATACATCCTAAAGAATTGGAAAAAGCAATTATGAAACTTAAAGCTAACAAATCCCCAGGAGCTGATGGCTATGCAGCAGAGTGGTACAAAACCTTTAAACAGCAACTATCTCCTCTCCTCCTGAAAACATTTAATTATGTCCTCCACACAGGGGAAATCCCCCCCTCCTGGAGAGAAGGGGTCATTGCAGTTATACCTAAACCTGAAAAGGATAAACTAGAGTGCTCCAACTACAGACCAATCAGTGTACTAAATCAGGACTATAAGCTTTTTACCATTATCCTTGCCAAAAGGTTAGAAAATATACTGACAGACCTAATTCATTTAGACCAAACAGGTTTTATAAGACAAAGACAGACACAAGACAACATTCGACGCACTTTACACATAATTCATCATATAAAAAAATATAACTTAAATGCAGTCATATTGGGATTAGATGCTGAAAAAGCATTCGATTCGGTTGACTGGTCTTTTCTATATAGAATCTTATCCAGTTTCAATTTTTATAACAACTTCATTAGAACTATACAGGCATTATATAAAAAACCAACAGCTAAAATAAGGATTAACGGTAATTTATCATCATCTTTTGAACTGGAAAGAGGATGTCGTCAGGGCTGCCCCCTGTCTCCACTGCTCTTTGCAATCTTCATAGAACCTCTGAGCCAATGGATAAGACAAAACCAAAAAATTCAAGGTATTACACTTGGTCAGAAGGAACATAAAATAGCACTCTTTGCTGATGACCTTTTAATATACCTAGGGCAGCCGGACACTTCTTTACCAGAACTAACCTCAGTTTTTTCAGAGTATGGAGATTTATCGGGGTACAAATTAAATATGCATAAAACCCAAGTTTTAACATTCAACTATGACCCAAATCATTATTCACTAAGCAAACTCAAAACTAACTGGGAGTCGGAATCTATGAAATATCTGGGGGTCAATATCCCGAAACAACTCAACAAAATTATATCACTAAACTATGATCCACTGGTGACAAAAATAAAATCTGACCTAGCAAGATGGAATATGATACCATTCTTGGGTACTGCACAAAGAATTGAAGCAGTCAAAATGAATATACTTCCACGTCTTCTATACCTTTTCCAAACAATACCGGTAGAACCTCCCAAAAAAACATGGCAGGAGCTGGACAGAAGGATCTCAAGATTCATATGGCAGGGCAAGAGACCTAGAATCAGATATAGAACCCTACAGCTAAACAAAGACAAAGGTGGGCTCGCGCTGCCAAATATCAGGGACTACTTTAAAGCCGCACAAATTAAAACTTTAGTAGAGATATGTAACCCAGTCTACACTGCACAATGGAAGGAGATCGAATGCCAAATAACAAGTGACATCCCCCTACAGGCGATAATAGGGAACAATGTCTTACCTAAGCTTTTGAATAACACTAACCCGTGGATAGAGACCCCGCTAAAAATTTGGTTTAAGATAGTCAGAGAGAATCAAACTAAAGAGCCCTATCGACTTCTGCAATGGATCGCCTATGATCAGGACTTTACTCCTAATAAAACAGACACCAGATTTAAAAAGTGGAAGGAGAAAGGGCTGATAAAATATTACGATTTTTTTAAAGGGCAAATCTTAAGAAGTTTTGAAGATTTGAAAAAACAAGGCCTAATAAATCAAGACCTTTACAGGTTCTTCCAGCTTAGACACCACATAAACAATATACTTAAAAAGGAGGTTTTGGAAAGGGCCCAGTCAGGTGTTCTGAAGGTCTTCTTAATGGCATATAAAGGGATCCCAGGGATCAGATACATTTCTAAAATATACCAAGGTCTTCAAGACTTAAAAGGAGACAACACATCTTATATAAAAGAGAGATGGGAAAAAGAGGGGAATTTCACTTTACAACTGGAAATATGGGAAAAGCTAAATAAACAGCAATGGAAAAGTACCTCATCCCTGCAGTGGAGAGAATTTGGATGGAAAAACTTGGCAAGATTTTTCAGAACACCTGCACAAAACAAATTTACCCATAAGGGATTGAACTGTTGGCGCTTGTGTGGTGAAAAGACTGCAAATCATTTTCATGTGTTTTGGTCATGCCCAGTTATCCACCAATATTGGACCAAGGTACAGACAATATTGGGGAAAATATTCAAAATTACAGTTCCCTTTTCTTTTGTAACTTTGTATTTGGGTTTACTACCGGACTCACTGGAAAGACGAGGAGAAAAATACTTATTCAATGTTTTAATATTGGCAAGCAAAAAAGCTCTAACTAAAAAATGGATGTTGAAGGACTGTCCTACACCTGAAGATTGGACTAACGTGATCCAAGACATTTACTCGATGGAAAAGTTGACATTCGCACTGAGACAGGACATGGATGTGTTCATGAACTTTTGGCAACCCTGGACCGCATATGTGTCTTCCATTAGATCTAATCTTTGACAAATACCATTTCAATAATGGTTCCGCTCTTTGTTCCAACGCTACTCAGATGCTCTTTTATCTTTATTTACTTACTTTTTCTTTTTGTTTGTTTTTTACTGGTTTGTTTGTTTTTTTTTTGTTATTTGTTTCTTGTTTTTTTTTCTCTTTAATTTCACTTTTTCTTTCACTTTAAAAAAAAAAAAAAGGGGTGTTGTAAGAATTAATCTTCCAATGTTGTCAGATATCAGAAAATAAGGGAACATGTGATGAAAATGTAAACACTGCATTGCTGTAACGACCTGTATACCCTTTACAAAAACTTAAATTAAAAAAAAAAAAAAAAAAAAACATAATCTCTCTACGTGCTCCGGCCACTGAGTTACAGTCATCTAAACATACTGAACTTGAAGAAAAAAAAATTGGACACAGTGTTTTTTTGGATACAAATGCTTGTAAATAACACACAGCTGTCCGATCCGGCTGGAAAATGCAACAGAAATGTAGAACCAAGCGTTATCCAGCTGAGATCCAAATTTGGTAACAATACCACAAAAAATGAATATTTTACACAGCTTTGTTCTCAGGCTGTTCCCAGGCGTTTTGGAACTGTGCCAAATTGTGCCAAATGGCACAGTTTGGAAAAACGTCTGTAACTTTTGAATAATTCAATGTAGAATCTTCATTTTAGGCTCTAATGAAAGGTCACACTCAGGGCTGTGTCTGTGTGTGTGTGTGTGGGCGGGGGGTCGTTCCCCCCCCCCGCTACCAAGGACCGACTTCGGCCCTCGCTACAGACGGATTACACTCCTTGCATGTTTTCACAGCGGCTCCCCCCCCCTCGCTACTGTGTGTGGGGGGGGGGACCGTGAACGGACCGTGAACGCCCCCCCCCCTCGCTACAGAAGAGGGCCATCGCTACATGATGGAATAGACTGATATGCTTCCCCCCGCGGACCGGGGGCGTTCGGACCGTGAACGCCCCCCCCCCGCTCCTCTTCTGCAGCGGGGGGGGGGGTGCCGTTCACAGTCCGAACACGGCAAATGAACCGTTTATCGCGGCGCACGCACTTCGTACTTTGTGCGCAGTACAGTTGTAATTTACCGATCGGTCAAAAGTCATTTTTGGATTACAGTTTTCAGGGATAAATAATAATTTAGCTTATAACACCTTACCTCTTCAAAGCAGCAGAGTCGTGGCGAACATCTCTTCCCACGCGTCAGACGAACGCGACGCTGCTCCGCTCGTGGATCCCGATCAACATAATTCCATTATTGCCGTTTTGGCGAATGATTTACGACTTTTGTCGTCGGCCTCCGTCTATTCTACTGGAATGAGTGCAGGTCCCACTTGTGGGTGTTCTCCATGCTGCTGGGTCTGTATTAGATTCGTCCAGCGTCCTTTGTTTTCATCTGTGGCAACAGTAAATCTCTCTTCACCCTGCCTGAATTTCTGTGCTTCAATTGGCTCCTGCGTTCACAGTAGGCGGGTCCTCCTTCCTAGATTTTCATTCATTGGCTCCTCAAGGTTTCAGAAACCCAATTCAAGGCTCTTATTAGTCGAATGAGAGGTCAATCAGATGAACTAATCTGTTCGCGGCTGTCTCTGCAGTTTTTTTTTGAGTGGCGCTTGGACGCTACTACATCACCATCACCACCATCATGCGTCATGCATCCAAGCGCGCACGTCATAGGACGCAGAGACTTGCCCGCCCGCGGAACAACGGAGTGCAAGTGGTTTTAAGTCCAACATGGTGATCTAATCTATCAAGTAAAATATACTGCTCAAAAAAATAAAGGGAACACTTTGAAAACACATCAGATTTTAATGGGAAAAAATAAGCTGATTATCAAAATTGTGGCAGGCTAGTCCAGCTTTCTCAGATTAAAGGAACACTTTTTAATCTGAGTAAGCTGGACTAGCCTGCCACAATTTCGATATCCAGCTTATTTTTTCCCATTAAAATCTGATGTGTTTTCAAAGTGTTCCCTTTATTTTTTTTGAGCAGTATATTATGATCAATAGTATCAAAAGCTGCACTAAGGTCTAAAAGGGCAAGTACAGAAACAAGTCTATTATCAGATGTGATAAGGAGGTCGTGAGTGACCTTCACTAAAGCTGTTTCAGTTCTATGATGGATTCTAAACCCAGATTGAAACTCTTCAAATAAACCATTTCCCTGCAAGTGGTCAAATAATTGTGGAGCAACAACTCTTTCTAAGATTTTTGAAATGAAAGGCAGATTAGAGATTAGTCTATAGTTAGCTAAAACTCCTGGATCCAGTACAGGCTTTTTGAGTAAGGGTTTAATTGCAGCCTGCGGTAAAAGCCTGCGGTACATGGCCTAATGTTAATGAAGAAATGATTATTTGAAGAATAGAGCTACCAATAAATGGGAAGACTGTTATGTCTGAATATGGAGCCGAGGACGAGGCCAGGTGTCGAACTGAACAAACGTTTATTAAGGAGGCACTACACAGCACACAAGCGCATCCGCCAGGCAGAGAGGTGGCAAAGAGACCACCCCTCCTGCCCACTGTGTTACGACCCGAGCGCTGGGTTCTGTCCGCGCTCAGGCTAAGCACAGCTCGCTGCCGGCCTTGACAGCGGGGGGTTGTATTCTGGCCTCACCGGGCTCTTATTGTGAAGGTGCTCGATGGGGCTTCCGCCTCTCAAGGTTGGTCAGCTGTTTGTCATTACTGCTCGTTAGTGTTCGTCTTTATAAAGCGGGCACTAGCGGCAGTTAAATCGCAGGAGTATCGTCAAACTATCCTCGTCAGACATCGTCAGATATGGTCTAAACCTCGTTAGACCTTCATGTCAGGTTTGTGTGCTTTCATGTCATAGTTTAGCTCGTAGTGGCTGGGGTTAGCCCTACAAGTTAGTGATGGCAGAAATGGAATGATGGAGAGATTGAATCATTTGGAACAATTGATTCAGAAAAAGAATTGATGTTTTGGAACATTTGAAAAATCTCACCACAGCGACATCTGGTGGCCAAATGTTATAATACTACACTGAACCAGTCAAGTGTTTTCGGGTCTTTATCTCAGCATTTCGTGTATTATTTGTCTGAAAATATATATTTTTTCAATTAGTATTTGTAGGGGGTGCTTGTTTACAAAATAGACATCAGTCACTGTTTTTAGAGGTGCTTGTGTACATTCAGTTCTTTTTGCCTTCCTGTCAAGGAACAACAAAAAGACTGAGTTAAGAGGAATGCTGCCATGCAACTTCATAAACATTACGCTGGCCATGGCTTGATTCAGCACTCGGTTGTGTTGTGCTAGGAATGCAGGCGTCATGATGTTTTGTCCGTAGGTGTCTCCACCTACTTGTTGTATTGTTACAAAATGCAAGATGTTGCATACAGTGCATACATTTAACTTTTTTTTCCCTCAAGAAGGTCATAGTGATCCCAAACAGCTGACCTGAGACGCTTTCTACCCCCATCCATTTCCAAATAATGTAAATCCAAAAGCAGCTCAGTACAAGACACTCAGAGAGGCAAGACTTCACAAACAAACTGCACTTCAGAGGAGCTTTTAAATGTTTCAGGCATGTGGTGACATAATGTAGCACACAGGCCCAGGAAACACGCACGCAGGCTCAGGATAGATTTAACAGCTTTATTCAACAAGCAGGTGTGTGTGGATGGATGGATGCGGTATGGGAATGTGCTGGGGTGAACGCCGATGCGCAGGCAGCAGAGCAGCGCGCCATACAGCCGGACAACCCTATGGAGACAAGAACAAAGGACAAGGGTAACGGGCACCACACCGAGACAGGGAATATAAGTGACGGTGTTGCTTACTTGCAGGGACAGGTGGCTGGCGTCGGCAGGCGATGAGCCCGGGAGACAGCGTCCTGCTGGGTCTGCGCAGAAGATGGAGATGCTATGGCGATGACGGGGGGAATCCGCCGCCAGGAGGGTCCACCTGTGCACAGGGGTGAGAACTTGGAAGACAAGGTAAGGAGTTCTTACGTGTCGTTGAATCTTGCTGGTGATCTGAGGTAGAATCACGAGCTTTGGAAATGCTGATGAGAACAGACGGCTCCAGACTGCAGCAGAGGGCAGAGTGGGCTAAATAGCCCGCTGCTGACGAGACGCAGGTGTGCGAGCAGCTGAAGCCGCTGATGAGCGGCGGGTCGTGACATGTGGGCTGATGAATCAGCAGCCAGTCAGGCAAGGACATGAGAAATTAGTATTTTACATATTAAGTATTTATATAATACATAAATTGTGCATAGAATAGGCAATTTAATATTGTGTAGTGGCAGCATTTTATTATTCCATTTGAGAAACGGGATAACACAATCACTGCATAAAACAATGGTGAAGTCTGAAAACAGTTGGTGATGTAATGGAACGCGAAATGGAACAGTCACGTGACATCCTCTTTCTGACACAGACCTCGGAACAATGATTTTTATTTATATATTTCGGATAGATTAAAAGTAAAGATTAAAAAGAAACAGTGTAGTGGATGCGTTCGAATGATGAGGCTGAGTTTTATTTCTCAGGTTCAGCTTTATTGACAGAACACATCCTCTAGCATTCTCAAAGCAGGAAGAAGAGAAAGAATCATCTCACATCACCCTTTTATACGTTTCCAGCATCAGAACTCAAGTCACATGGTGCTTCAGTAAACATACAGTCACAAAGCATCTCTTTGAACCTTCACCATTGTCTCTCATTCATTGATGAACCGGAAATCCCTCCGGGGCATCTTCTTTGGGACAAAAAGGCAAATCTCACACCTCCTCGTTATCTTCTGCAGATTCGAGTCTTTTGTCCTTCCAGACGTGAAGCCCCCAATACACATGCAGTCATACCTCTGTGGAAATGTGAGCCCAACATATGTGTCACCACATATAACCCCCCCCCCCCAAACGTCTATTGAGGGCAAAACATGCATGGCATAAAAAAGAAAAGAAAAAACACAAAACACTCCACATATCACTAATCAATCCACCAGCTGCCTGGGTTTTAACCTTCTGCCGAATCTGCTGCAACCTGGCTTTGCTACCCCTGCAGTGTCTCTCTGCATCTGTGGATTAAAGCTGTTAGCACGTCTCTGTGAAGATTCTGGAGAATGTTTCCTCGGCGGCCTGCCATGGCGGGGGGGCCTCGCTAGCTGCACTTGCTCATCAGCCAAAACAAAAGCGGGTTTGAGCCTGTTTATGCAAATCAACTCCCTTCTGCCCCCTAATTCTAGCAGAAAATGCTTCTGCCCGGTCTCCAGCACTCTGAAAGGTCCGTCATAAAACGGTTGCAAATTTGGACGCTGAGCATCATGTCTAACAAAAACAAACTCTGCATTTTTTAAAGCCTTTGGCACAAAAACGCATGGGAAACTGTGATGAACTGGGCCAGGGAGTGTGTTTGCTCCTGAGTCGCTCTGCCACGGCTGAGCAGGGGGACAATTTGGTGCGGGATTATTGGGGAGAAATTCCCCCGGCAAACGGAGAGGTTGTGCAAAAACTAACTCAGCTGGGGAAGCATGCAAATCTTCTTTAGGTGCAGAACGCAACCCCAATAAAACCCATGGAAGTTTGTCCACCCAATTTGTATCCGTCAGCGACGCTCTGAGGGCTGCTTTCAATGACCTGTGAAAGCGTTCGCATAAACCATTAGCCTGGGGGTTATACGCGGTGGTGCGATGAATCTTCACCCCCAAGCTGCGGGCCATCGATGACCATAGTTCGGAAATAAATTGGGGGCCCCTGTCGGACGTTATGTCCGACAGGACTCCGAAACGCGCAACCCACGCTGTTAAAAATGCTCGTGCAACTTCTTCCGCTGTGGTTGATGTCAGAGGAATCGCCTCTGACCAACGCATGGTGCGATCCACCATCGTCAAAAGATGTGTGTGCCCGTGTGATGGCGGAAGCGGGCCCACCAAGTCAACATGCACGTGATCAAAACGCTTAGCGGGGATGTGAAAAGGTTCCAATGGAGCCTTAGTGTGTCTGTGTATTTTGGCTCGCTGACACGCTACGCAGGCCGCCGCCCATTCCTTGACCTGTTTGCGCAACCCGGGCCAAACAAATTTCTCCCCCACCAACTTAATCGATGCGCGCACTCCCGGGTGCACCAGAGAATGGACCGAGTCAAAAACGCGGCGATGCCACACGGCTGGCACCACGGGGCAGGGCCATCCCGTGGAGACATCGCAGATTAGTGGGGGCATACCAATTTGCTGCACCCTGTGCTCCAGCCTTAACCCTGTTGGTCCAGACTGGAGCGCGCGCACGTCCGCATCATTAACCTGTTCCGCGGCCATGGGTGCATAATCTAACCCTACACAGACCGGAGCTGCGCGCGCTCCCGCGTCGCTGCCCGGGTCTGCGGCCATGGCTACAGAGTCTGCCCCCATGGGGCTTGGTGTTGCTACCGCGCGCGAGAGACAGTCTGCCACAACATTGTGTTTACCCACGACATGCTGGATATCAGTGGTGAACTCCGATATCGCGGCTAGTTGCCTTTGTTGCCGGCCTGACCAGGGTTCTGAAATCTTGGCCATCGCAAACGTTAGCGGTTTGTGATCCACAAACGCGGTGAAGCGTCGCCCTTCCAACCAGAACTGGAAATGGCGGATGGCCAAGTGTAGGGCCAAAAGCTCCCTGTCGAACGCACTGTATTTACGCTCACTATCACGCAGGGTTCTGCTGAAAAACGCGAGAGGTTGCCAGGTACCTGCCACAAACTGTTCAACAACCGCCCCCACTGCTACATCGGAAGCGTCGGTGGTAAGCGCCATGTGGGCCGTTGGAACTGGGTGCGCTAACAAAACTGCGTTTGCCAGGGCTGATTTGACCTGGGCAAAAGCGCGCTCCCGCTCCGGAGACCATTCAGCTTTATTTGCGGGCTTCTGTTTTTTTAATGCAGTGTATAATGGCTGCATGAGCCGTGCTGCGCTTGGGAGGAACCGGTTGTAAAAATTAACCATTCCCAGAAACTCCTGTAGTGCCTTGACCGTTTGAGGTTGCGGAAAATCTGTTATTGCGCGCACCTTATCGGGCAGAGGAACCGCTCCTTCTGCCGAAACGCGATGCCCCAAAAAATCAATCTGCGCCACCCCAAACTGGCATTTCGCTGGGTTAATTATTAACCCGTGCTCTGCCAGCCTCCGAAAAACTGCTGTGAGGTGGCTTTCGTGTTCGCCTTCGGACGTGCTGGCTACTAAAATATCATCCAAATAAACAAACACGAAAGGAAGGTCGCGTAAAACTGCATCCATCATACGTTGGAAAGTCTGCGCTGCCCCCTTGAGGCCAAAAGGCATGCACAAAAACTCAAAAAGGCCGAAAGGAGTTATAACCGCTGTTTTGGGTACATCCTGCGCGCGCACTGGAACTTGGTGGTAACCGCGCACCAAGTCTATTTTAGAAAAAATGCACGCCCCCGCCAAATGAACAGAAAAATCCTGAATGTGCGGAATCGGGTAGCGGTCATGTGCTGAAACGTTGTTCAACCTGCGGAAATCGCCGCAAGGTCGCCACGAGCCATCAGCTTTTGGGACCATGTGTAGCGTCGAAGCCCAGGGGCTTTTGGAGCGTCTAATAATGCCCAGTTTTTCCAGGTTAGCGAACTCCTCGTGCGCGATGGCCAGTTTAGCTGGGTCCAAGCGCCGAGCTTTTGCAAAAATGGGGGGCCCGGTGGTGGTGATAAAATGCTCCACCCCATGTTTAGCCACCGTCGCCGAAAACGTGGGGACTGTGAGTGCTGGGAACTGAGTGAGCAATGTGTGAAACTTACCACCCGCAGCTGAGACGCTGGCATGTGCTGTCGGCGGGGCCACCCGAGCTGTGCAGGGGATAGAATGAAAAGACAGTGCATTAATCAGACGTCTATTAGCAAGGTCAACCAATAAACCATGTGAGCACAAAAAATCAGCCCCTAACATGTTGAAACTGACTGCTGCTACAATAAAAGTCCACTCAAATGAACGGCCCTGTAAGGACAGGAGCATGGTCCTCTCACTGAAAGTTTTAATCGTGGAGCCGTTCGCTGCTGACACTGACACCCAGGGAGCTTTAGACGGCATCAGCCGTTCTGCGTAGGTAGGTGTGACGAAACTCAGCTGGGAGCCTGTGTCCATGAGGAACTGTTTCCCCGAGTGTGCATCCGTCAGGTAAAGCAGCTTGTTCTCGTCACCGAGGGTCGCAGCTGCTACCGGCCCTCGGTCTTGGCGTTTCCCTGGCGTTTGAAGTGGCACGGTGGGGCGCACTTGTGTGCTCTCTCTGCAAAACGGTGGTGGTAGAAGCACAGGCCGTCCTCCGCTCCGTGCCGCCTGGTCCCCATCGCCGCCGTCGTTGGTGCGTCTGGCGCCGCGGCCGCTGGTTCAGAGCCGTCTCCAGACGTCGTTCCTGAGCTGGCTGCCGCGGCCGAAACCGCGTTCCTCTTGTGGGCGTCGACAAGCCGCTGCGCCCCCTTGCTCAGCCCATGGTAGTCTCGCCTGGCCAATCGGGGCGACTCTGCCAGGGCTACTCTCACTGCTGGCGGCAGGGTCCGGAGGAAAAGGTGGGCGAAAATAAATTTGCCATCCTCGGAGTCTTTCAACCTCAGCATCTTCACCATCAGGTCCGCAGGTCTATCGTTCTCCGACTCCGTCAACGTCAGGAGCCCCTCTGCTCGCTGTTGGACCGAAGGGGTGAAATGGCTGATCAGCGCGTCCTTCAATGCGCTGTACTTGTCGCTGTTCGGTGGGTGATTAACCAGATCCTCCACCCTCTGGACCGTGTGGCTGTCCAGCTTCGCTACCACATGGTAGAATCTTGTGTCGTCGTCAGAGATTCTCCGGAGGTTGAACTGCGCCTCGACCGCGCTAAACCATGAGCGCGGGCTGTGCTGCCAGAAATCGGGCAGCCGAATCGTGGAGGGGCCATCAGGCTGGCTTCCGCCGAGCCCCGCTCGGGAGAATTCTGTCTGCTCATTCTTAGCCATAGGTCACCAGTGTAGTGGATGCGTTCGAATGATGAGGCTGAGTTTTATTTCTCAGGTTCAGCTTTATTGACAGAACACATCCTCTAGCATTCTCAAAGCAGGAAAAGAGAAAGAATCATCTCACATCACCCTTTTATACGTTTCCAGCATCAGAACTCAAGTCACATGGTGCTTCAGTAAACATACAGTCACAAAGCATCTCTTTGAACCTTCACCATTGTCTCTCATTCATTGATGAACCGGAAATCCCTCCGGGGCATTTTCTTTGGGACAAAAAGGCAAATCTCACACCTCCTCGTTATCTTCTGCAGATTCGAGTCTTTTGTCCTTCCAGACGTGAAGCCCCCAATACACATGCAGTCATACCTCTGTGGAAATGTGAGCCCAACATATGTGTCACCACAACAGAATAATATAACAAAGGGGAAAAAAATCCAACAAGGTCAAATTAAACAATAACTCCTCTGATTATACAGTTCAACATAAGTTATCCGAAATGGGTGATGGCTGAAGCTGCAGCTTACAGTATATTGCAATTCAATTGCTTATATTGATTCAATTCAGAAGTTCCACCTCGGTTTTGGTACGCACTAAAACACTGTTTTGACTTTGCCATCACTAGTTTTCATATAATAGGCATTTTAATTTTGTGTAATGGAGGTCAGATATCATAGATAAAACTAGAGACACTTTAAATAACTGATTAAACTCATCACCTACACTAACATTAACACTTCCGGTGTCGCAAAATAGTAAACCAAAATAATAACTTAATATTTTTGTTTTGACTATAAAACAATAAGAGCAAAATTAAACGCAGGTATGTCCCAACATTTGAAAATATATTTTTTTCTACCTAAGTTTAGAAAAGGACAAAACAAAAATGAGACCAAAAATTTGTTTTTTCTGATTTTATTTTGAATTGGAATTACAAATGAAGGAACCATACACGGATTTGTATTCACTTGCTGAAACAAAAACGACTGTGACGTTTCAAAACAATTGGGGGCAGAATGGAACGCGATATGGAACAGTCACGTGACACCGTCCTTCTGATACAAACCTCGGAACAGCGTTTTGAATCACAAGTTCCACCTAGGTTCCGGTACGTTCCAAAACACTGTTTCGGCTTTGCCATCACTACTACGAGCCCTTGTATTGCTTAATGTGTGTTTTTGCCCTGAGCGGCTCATAGTCTTGTCTTGTCATGTTGTATTAATAAATCACCATCATTGCAAAAACTCACTAGTGGACTCTTGGCGTCTTATGGTGATCCGCGAGGGTCACTGCATGACAGTATACTCCTGCCAGACGTCTAAACGGAGACGCCACACCGAGACGCCTTTTCACCGTGAGTTTTTGCTTTAATTGGACTATTGTTCTTCCCTGTCTGAGTGTCATTTGCTGGGAGAATGCCGTCATCCAGGGGCCGCGGTCAGCGCCTGGGCAAGGAGCTAGCGGAGGCTTTGGAGTACGTGGATGGAACTCTATTCACCGCTACGCTGTAGGACACTCCCAGCAACATACATTGGCACCTGGACTGCGCTGAGGCTCTTCTCGACAACCTTCCTCTCCACTACGACAATCACCCGGAGGTGATGACGGGGAGAGATGAACTCGCCACGCAGCGCGAGATACTCCGCGAGCTGGAGGAGGAGGAAAGCAGGAAGCAGAGGAGGAGGCATCCTCGCTCCCCGTGTTGGGTTCCTGTCCCTGACCCAGTCCAGGAGGTCGCGCCATCTGGAGGTCATCGACGACGTTGGCACCACGGCCAAGGAGAACCTTGGCAGAATCCCCGGCTGGACTCGCTGCCGGCAAGGCCCGTCAGCGAACTTCGGAGAGCGGCTCCACCTCGTCCTTCCAGGGGGCCCTCTGTCGCCATCCAGCGGGGAGAAGGAGGAACAACGTCCCCTACAGCAGGAACCATCTCTTCCCTGGGAGGAAGGCAAGTGCATGTTAATTTATTACAACATGATTGTAATCTGCCTTGTCTGACTCCTGGGGGCGGAGTTCGGGGTTTGCAGCCCCCCGAGCTCCCTCCACCTGCTGTAGAGAAAATGACTAAACCTGCTGCCTCTGTGTCCCCCCCGTTGAGCGGTCCGCGACGCCAGGCCAACGTCGTCGGATGAAGAGGGGGCCTGCAGTGCTGGAAAGCCTGGATCCGGCCCTGCAGCCACGTCGTGGGCGGAGGAGAAGAGCGGACTGCGGCCCGGAGCCTGAGCCGACAATGAAGCGTCCCCGGGTCTCCTCGCCAGAGCGGTCCGAGCCAGTGGGTTGAGGGTCCCCTGCCCCCACACCATACGGGTCATCGGCGTGGACAGCAGCGCGGGAGGAACCTCAGGCTGCAGATGACGTCTTGCCAGCTGTGGAGCCCGACGCAGCTGAGTTGGAGCCTGCTGACGAGAGTCGCCGCCCTGAACCTGGATCGTCGAAGTCCTGGGTAGCAACAGAACCTGAGTGCAGGCAAGTGCTCCCTCTTGTGTCTCTGTCCCCTGTTTTGGAGCATTTTTGCCTGCCTCTCGGGGAGGCGAGTGAGGAGCAGCCGTCTGCTGCGCCCAAGCTCGTCTCGCTGGGTTCTGTTGCTACCGGTGATTCTAATCCCGGTTTCCTTCTTGTTTATGAGCCTCATTGCAGTGTCGCCGGCATGGAACCAGTCGGAGTCACTGGGTTGGAGGTCCCAGGTTCGGGGGTGGAGATGTCAGCGGAGCTGCGCCGACCCAGTCGGGGTCCGTCGTGGAGGCTGCTGTGGCCCAATCGGGGTCCGACGTGGGTGCACCAGAGGTCCAATTGGGGTCCACCGCAGGGGCGGTTCTGGCTTAATCAGGGTCCAACGTGGATGCGCCAGAGGCCCAATCTGGCCCAATTGGGGTCCGACGTGGGTGCGCCAGAGGCTCAATCGGGGTCCACCGCAGCTGCGGTTCTGGCCCAATCGGGGCCCGACGTGGGTGCAGCTGCGACCCAATCGGGGTCCAGCAGAGGTGCAGCGCCGGTGTGGTCCGCGGACGGGGGAGAAGCTGTAGACCTTTCGCCGTCGGACGGATTGCAAGCTCATCCTTGCCTTCTTTCCTCTCCACTGAGTCACCGCCCCTGTGCATCATCGCCGGGGGCCGTGGGGGTTTCTTTTCACTCACCCCAGCTCTTCCGAGTTTTGTCCTCGTCAGGGAGGCTGCCGCAGGCTGTTTTTCCCCGGGACTGGTGGATGAGGGACACAGGTCGGCCGCCTGAGGAACTGCTTCGCCAGTTCGGCGCCCCGGATCGGCCACCCGACGTGTTGTGTGTTTCATTGGGCGACCTGGTTTGACCACCAGAGGAGCGGACGTGCTGGGCGTTGGACTGTGGTGAGCCGCCTGGTCATGTTCCGCCTCCTATGACCACCCGCCGGCTGTTGGACGCGGGGAGACCACCTGAACTGTTCCTGTGGCGCCTGGTCTCCGCCGGTCGGCATAAACTGTTGGGGGGGTAGTGGTTGTTTTCTGGTGTTGATCCTCCCAGTGATTGTTCTGGGGGGTTTTTCCTTGCTATCCTGTGTGCTTTGTTTTATGGTTATGTCTTGCAGTTGCCTTAGTTTGTATTGTGTGTAGTCAGGTATGAGCCAGTAAGTGCTCTGTTTTCTGTATTTGGTTTTTTGAAAACTCTCATGAGAATTCACACAGGTGGGAAGTCATTTTCTTGTGTAACTTGTGGGCAGGGATTTGTTTTTCTCTTTCTGTCCTGTGCTGTTGCTGTAAGTGTTTGAGTATTTGATTTAATCTGAGTATTCGGTATTTTGTCATTGTCCTGTATTTAGTTTTTCTGGCCCAGTGATTCTGTTTTTTTTTGTTTGTTTGTTTTGTCCATGTTATCCTGTGCAATTTTTTGTGATTGTTAGTCGAACATTTGATTTAATCGGAGTAGCTGGTATTCTTGTCACTGTCCTGTACTTAGTTGTTCTTGTCGGGTTTGGATTGTTCCTGGGTTTGGTCTCTCTCCCTCCGCACCTAACCCCAGCCACCCACCCTGGGGGGTGGGGGGGGCGAGGTTGTCCTTGGGCGTTCTGAGCCCGCCCTTGGAGGGAGGGTACTGTTACGACCCGATCGCTGGGTTCTGTCCGCGCTCGGGCTAAGCACAGCTCGCTGCCGGCCTTGACAGCGGGGGGTTGTATTCTGGCCTCACCAGGCTCTTATTGTGAAGGCGCTCGGTGGAGCTTCCACCTGTCAAGGTTGGTCAGCTGTTTGTCATTACTGCTCGTTAGTGTTCGCCTTTATAAAGCGGGCACTAGCGGCAGTTAAATCGTAGGAGTATCGTCAAACTATCCTCGTCAGACATCATCAGATATGGTCTAAACCTCGTTAGACCTTCATGTCAGGTTTGTGTGCTTTCATGTCATAGTTTAGCTCGTAGTGGCTGGTGTTAGCCCTACGAGCCCTTGTATTGCTTAATGTGTGTTTTTGCCCTGAGCGGCTCATAGTCTTGTCTTGTCATGTTGTATTAATAAATCACCATCATTGCAAAAACTCACTAGTGGACTCTTGGCATCTTATGGTGATCCGCGAGGGTCACCGCATGACACACTGCCTTCTTATAACCACCCATACCACACAAATAAAAGACCAAACTCTAACACAACAAAGACTTCTTTAAATAACCTGGTAGGAATAGGGTCTAAAAGACAAGTTGAAAGCTTGGATGAGGAAATTATTTTATCTAACTCTAAAAGGTCAATTAGAGTAAATTCATCCAAACAGATATCAGTTGAAGGAGTTGTACTAGTTACTGTATTATTTAAGTTAACGGTGGGAAGAATCTGATTTTATCTCTGATAGAAATAAAATTAAAAAAATGTTATTGTTGAAGAAGTTCATAAAGTCCTGACTAGTAAGCTTGAAGGGAATGCTAAGATTGACAGAGTCCCTGACTATTTGTCAGCCTGGCTACAGTGCTGAAAAGAAACCTGGGATTATTCTTGTTCTCTTCTATTAATGCGGAATAATAACTTGTTCTAGCTTTCCTAAGAGATGTTTTTATAAATTAGAAGATGATTTCTCCAAGCTAAATAGATTTCATCTAATTTAGTGGAATGCCATTTTCTTTCTAATTGACAAGTCTTCTGTTTTAAGCTACGAGTTTCTGTGTTGAACCAAGGAGTTAGAAATCTCTGATTAGACTTTTTCTTTTTTAAAGAGGCCAACATGTCTAGAGTTGTCACACTATCTACCATGCTATCAATTACAGAAGGAGCAAGCTCTCCATAGCTAATCTCCGTTGTGTTGACACATGGCATAGAGGAAACAATCTGCTTAAATTTGGTAAAAGAAGCATCTGAGAACCATCTACTGTAGTAATATTTTTTTTAGGAGTCAAATAGTCAGAAATAGTCAAATCAAAAGCTAACAGATAATGGTCTGATAGTACAGGGTTATGAGGAGACACTACCAGATTTTCTATTTCTATGCCGTATGTCAGAACAAGGTCCAATGTGTGGTGGAAATAATGGGCAGAATTTCCTACTTTGTGAGAAAACACCATTGAGTCTAATATTGAATTAAATGCCATATTAAGGCAATCACTGTCTACACCTACATGTATATTAAAGTCCCCTTCTGCGGCGGATGATAAAATAAGGCAGCGATGCTGAGGTTTTAAGGAAGTTTATTATATCATACCGCCGTCACGAGCTCCTCTCCCGGCGCCGTGCGTGCGCGCCAGGAGCGAGCCCACGGCTCTCAGTGAAGAGGGGACACAAAGTCTGTGTCCTGCAGCAGAGGTTGAAGTGAGAGAATGAGAGGTTGAGCATGGATTTCAGTCAGCTTATATACCAGTTACAAACAATGCATGAAAGGCATTCACAGCAGGGAGTATGGCATTTGCATTTGAGAGGCACAGACAGGATGCATGAACACAATGCATGGATGGCACATTAACCTCACAGCAGTGAAATGCATAAATGGCAGATTAGATCACAGCATGCAGCGGAAAAAACCCAGGAGTAGCGAGCTGTCTGTCCCTGTGTGTTGTGGGGGTTTTCCCAAACCGCCACAGCTCCCCCCCAGAGGGCTCGGCAGGTGGCCGAGACCTCGATAGTGCAGCTTGGGCAGCGAGCAGGGAAAAGCTCTGTGCAGGAGGGGGTGGAGGGGGGTGGGGGGTAGTAAAAGCCGGCCGGAGACGATGAAAACGTCCGGGCCACGCAAAAATTGCTTGTGGGTCCGCGATGTCTTAGGGCTGTCCCGTTGAACGTGCAGAGGTCCACAAGAAGAAAAATTAGTCACTGGCTCCTCTCGCGATTAAGTCCTGCAAGGATTAATAGCGGCCATGAAGAAAAGACGAGGCTGCGTGGCGGCTGTAATGAGAGCAGAGGGACTGGCGTGTTGGCTTTAGGTGCGGGCACAACCTTAAAGCTCTCGGGAACCGCAAACCGCTGAATTTCCCTTGTGTGCCGTGGCTAAGACCATAAAATCCAGTGAGCAAGCTGCGTGCCTCAGGTGAACGAGCAAGCCTGAAGGGCCAG
Source organism: Pholidichthys leucotaenia (assembly GCA_020510985.1). Classification (NCBI taxonomy): domain Eukaryota; kingdom Metazoa; phylum Chordata; class Actinopteri; order Cichliformes; family Pholidichthyidae; genus Pholidichthys; species Pholidichthys leucotaenia. Next base: position 398,757,995 of record CM035838.1, on the reverse strand, counting down.
TGTGCAGCAGAAGGAAGGCGGTCAGAAAAGCCGTATTTGTCCCGTGCGTGGTGTGCGCCGTCCTCGTAACTCCCCGGTGCGTGTGCGGGGGCTCCGTGCGTGTGTGGGCCAGCTGGAGAGGAGAACCAGGGTCAGGGAGCTTAATCATCCCTGTTCAGTGTGTTGGAGCGGTGAAGGGAAGTAGACGCTCTGTCACTCGCTCGGTCATGGTGCGTTCAGGTCCACGTGTGCTCCGTCGGCCATGGGGATCGCCGTCGTGGAGAGGGGACGAGGTGCATGCGCTCTCGTGTGGAGGAGCTGTGAGCGCGGCCGGTCCAGCGTGGATGTGCCGATCTAGGCGTGCAGATCTCACCATGAAACGTTGCTCAGCTTTCCCGGTCGTGGGTGTTCTCCGGGGAGTTTCGCCTGGAAACTCCGCGTTGAGGTCTCCCTGAAGCAGAAGGAAGGGCAGTCAGGCTGCCGCGTTCGCTGGTCATCGGAGAATCACCGCCGGGTGTTGCGTTCGCTGGCAGCGTGTTCGTTTCAGCGTCGGGTCACCAGTGCGGCGGATGATAAAATAAGGCTGCGATGCTGAGGTTTTAAGGAAGTTTATTATATCATACCGCCGTCACGAGCTCCACTCCCGGCGCCGTGCGTGGGCGCCAGGAGCGAGCCCACGGCTCTCAGAGAAGGAGAGGAGGACACAAAGTCTGTGTCCTGCAGCAGCCGTTGTAGAAGTGAGAATGAGAGGTTGAGCATGGATTTCAGTCAGCTTATAAACCAGTTACAAACAATGCATGAAAGGCATTCACAGCAGGGAGTATGGCATTTGCATTTGAGAGGCACAGACAGGATGCATGAACACAATGCATGGATGGCACATTAACCTCACAGCAGTGAAATGCATAAATGGCAGATTAGATCACAGCATGCAGCGGAAAAAACCCAGGAGTAGCGAGCTGTCTGTCCCTGTGTGTTGTGGGGGTTTTCCCAAACCGCCACACCTTCTATAATTATTCTATCTGACTTCAGCACTAAATCCACTAAGAATTTGACAAATTCGGATAAAAACTCTGAATAGGCTGAGGGAGGATGATAAACTACGGCAAATAAAATTGGGTTTAACCTAAAATTGCTAAAATGCCCAATACTGAGGACCAGGCCCTCAAAGGAATTATAATGTGTTTTTTGCTTTACATTAACTAGTAATTTGGAATGGTAAATTGTTGCTACTCCTTCTCCACAACCAGAACTTCTGGGATTTTGACAGTTTAAATAACCAGAGGGAGTTGATTCATTTAAACCAACATAATCCTCTTGCCCTAGCCAAGTCTCTGTAAGGGATATTAAACCAATCTGATGATCAATTAACAGATCATGGACTAGCAGAGACTTGGGAGTTAGAGACCTAATATTTAATAAACCACATTTAATTTTTAAACTATGAGTCATCAAATTTAGAGGCTTCATGTATAAAACTGGTCAACACCAAATTTATTGTCTCATTTTTTATTTTTTATTTTTTGGCTGATTTAGGTCAATTTTGATGTGCTGAATCCAAAAAATCACATTGGTTTTGCTCAATCAGGTCAACTTTTTGAATTATGGCCACATGATGTTTTATACGTTTTTGTTTACATGTACAGGTATTTTTGCTTTATATGATGCACAATTCTTTTTTGTCTTGAAATTCTCTGAATTTTGAACAATGATGATGTAACATTGAATTTACATGTACTTACCTTTATGTAAAGGTAAGTACATGCACAGTACTAAGTAAGTACTAAGTACAGGTTTTTACTTAGTACCTGATCGAGAGAAACTGATGTCATTTTCAGATTCAGCGGTGCAAAATTGTCTTAAATCAGTTGAAAAAACACAGACAACTTACAAAAAAAATTATTTTTGTAACCCTGTGTAATTTGAGTTTTACCAACTTTTTGTTTAATCACTTTGGGATGCTTATACTGTATATTATATTTATATTTACTTTGGATGGAGCAGACAGAGATTCTCTGATGGGGAGTCAGGGGCTAAGTTGAGGGGTGGCGGATGAAGAGGAGCTGCAGAGAGGCGTGTAAGACTGCGACTCTGCTTCCTGGTCCCAACTCTGACTTGTCAAGGTTTTGGAAATTTGGATAAAAATTGTGCCAAATTGCGAGATAAAAGAGACGCACCATCCAAAGTGGGATGAACGCCGTCTTGTCTAATAAGACCAGGGTTTCCCCAAAATGAGTTCCAATTGTCTACGTAGCCCACATTGTTTGCAGGACGCCACACAGACAGCCAGAGGTTAAAGGATGACATGTGGCTAAACATGTCATCGCTGGTCAGATTGGGGAGGGGCCCAGAGAATACTACAGAGGCAGACATTGTTTTGGCAAAGTCACACACCGATTCCACACTAAGTTTTGTAACTTCTGACTGCCAAAGTCGGATTTCATTAATGCCAGCGTGGATAACAATTGTGGAGTATTTACAGTTCCTTTTAGCCAGCATTTTCAAATTTGACTCGATGTCGCCTGCTCTGGCCCCAGGAATGCATTTGACTATGGCCGCTGGAGTCTCTAGGTTCACGTTTCTGACTACAGAGTTGCCAGTGATCAGAGTTTTTTCCTCAGCAGGTGTGTCGCTGAGCGGGGAAAAGCAATTAGAAATATGAACAGGTTGGTGGTGAACCAGGGGCTTGTGACTATGCTTCCTTCTCATGTCACCCACCCATTCTCTCCTGGCTGCTCAGGAGAGGTAGAAGCCGGGGGATGGCTGCTGATAAGGGGAGTCCGTCATTATTAACTGGCGCTGATGGTGTTTCAATGCAGCGGAGCTGAGATTCCAACTCACACAACCTCGCCTCAAGCTCCTCAAAAAGACAACATTTATTACATTTACCATTAACAGTAAAAGAGGCAGAGGTGTAGCTAAACATTTGACACAGAGTGCACACCAGAAAGGAGAAGGGGATGGAGAGCTAGTCGTCATGACTAGTGGCTAACCCAAAGCTAATGCAAACACCGATGAAAGGTGAACAGAAGGCTAAAGAGGGTGATTAGATGACACTGAGTGCGCACACAGGTGCAAGAGGCTTGTTAAACAGAAGTGAGAGGCGACGGTAGATGGATGTCGGCGTGGATAACAATTGTGGAGCATTTACAGTTACTTTTAGCCAGTATTTCCAAATTTGACTCGATGACGCTTGCTCCGGCCCCAGGAGTGCATCTATGATCAGTGACGTAAGCGTAGACAGCCCTATGAAATATAACACTACAGCCAGGCTTGTAACCATTTGTGCATTTTTACAAGTACCCATTATACATTTTTAGAAGTAAAAATTGTTATTACTTCTTGTAAATTATTTTTAAATTATGTTTATTCACCAGACGTTTTAGTGTTTCAAAGAGGGTTAGAAATCATCGTGATCCAACTCCACGTTTTACAATCTTCAGAGTCGAGATTTTGTATTTATGCATTGTCAGCAAAAAGGATAATCACTTTTTCAAAGTATATAGTTGCATTGACTTGACTTACACTAAACACCTGCTTGCGACGATGGGATGCAATTCTCGGCAAGAGAGCAATTCTTGGCACAACACTGGGACACTCTGTGCTGGAACAAGCTAACTGCTAAAGCTAACCTTAGCTGGAGTTAAGGCTTTTCGAGAAGGATGCTGAGATCCAGACTTCACCAACATTCAGGAGTGTCACTCACTTGGGAAATCTTAATTCTTCTGAACAATAACTGAAGAAAATGATGGAGTAGTAACCCAAGGTTTGCTGTTCTGATGCCAAAATGTCAGAACACTGGCTAATTAACTTGTGGCTTTGACGATTATTACAAGTAGCTGGGAGTCTACAAATCAGCTGCTTATTGTTATCAATAAGATAAAATTAATTAAAATAAAGAGTATTCAGTTGGGGTATTCCTGGATCTTAAAAAAGCATTTGATACAGTGGATCATAATTTATTATTAAAGAAACTACAAAATTGTGGTATTAGAGGGGTAGCACTGTCCTGGTTAAGTAGTTACTTAAAGAATAGATATCAGTATGTATGTGTTGGTAACAAAAACTCACAGTTACTGAAGGGTACTTGTGGAGTCCCACAGGGTTCAGTTTTGGGGCCATTATTATTCAATATGTACAGTATATAAATGATATATGTAAAGTTTCAGAAAAAATGGACTTAATATTGTTTGCCGATGACACTAATCTATTATGCAGTGGAAGCAATTTGGAACAACTTCTGGATACACTTGGGAAGGAATTAGGAAAGCTTAAACTGTGGTTTGATTCAAACAAATCAACGCTCAATTTAAGTAAGACAAAATTTATAGTCTTTAACAACCATCACAACAACTCAGTATCTAAACTCAGTGTAAATGGTGTAGAGATTGAAAGGGTATCTGAAACTAAATTTCTTGGAGTAATAATTGATAATAAACTGTGTTGGAAGTCACATATTAATTATATTAAAGGTAAAATATCCAAATCAATTGCAATATTACACAGAGTGAAATATTTGCTGAATCAACCCACACTATATACCTTGTGTCATTCATTAATACTCCCATACATGACATATTGTACTGAAGTATGGGGAAATACATATAAAACAAACATATATCCAGTCTTTATGCTTCAGAAGAGAGCTATTAGAATAATAAACAAAGCAGCTTACAGGGAACCAACAAACCCACTTTTTCTTAAATTAAAAGCTCTCAAGTTGAAAGATCTGGTTGACTTTAAAACTGCAGTAATAATGTTTAAAGTGAAGAATCTATCACTGCCCGCAAATATCCAAAAGTTGTTCCAAATAAGGCAGAAACAATATCATTTCAGAGGAACATGTATATTTCAAAAACCTTCAGTGAGAACTACCACCAAGCAACACTGTGTTTCAGTGCAAGGAGTCAGATTATGGAACGATTTTGGACCTGAATTAAAATCATGTACAACGCTTGGGCAATTTAAACAAAAACTAAAGGAAGAAATACTCCAAACATATATACAAGATGACATGTAAAATCACATAAGGATTGTCATATCCAGCCTGTGTTGTGTTGTTGCGTAGTTTTTTTCTGTCACATTTTGTCTTAGCTTTGTTCTGAATTGTAATCGCTCTTGTCTTGTTTTTTTTTTTCTTTTGAATTCTTGGATGGAATATGGGTGGGTGTGGCTTATATTAATCATATATTCCATACCTACATATGTATAGACATATTAGAATGTTTAGTGATTACATATGTGGAATGACCTAACGCCTATGAACAGGACAAGAGGTCTCAACCGCCAGCGAGGATCAAAGAGCAGACAGAGTCGCAGCGGTGGAGACCGGATCGATCTCCCTGACCACCCAGGGTCAGGTGGAGGAGACGGAGGACAATGGAGGGGGGATTACGTTAATGCGGGATGTCAGCTTTGATATGCAATGTCTTTTGTTGAGTGCGAGTATAAGTATGAAGGTCTGACTGCGTTCGATCTCTTATTCTGCTTCTGCACCGAGATGAGATGTTAGGGAGTGAAAGCTGATATTAAACTTTGATTTATAAAGCCATATCGCTTCTTCATTTCCAACTCCCTACACTGGTGACCAGACGTGAGGATGGAACAGAGACGTTCTCCCACGAGTAACTCATCAGAGGCGACCCAGGCAAGTGCCGGCGCCCATGCAGACAGGGGAACGGATGGAAGACGTTCCCCCACGGCAGAAGCTACAGAGAGGGCTCAACCGAGCACCATCCCCAGCCCCGCCGGGAGAGCAGAAGAAAGGCGCTCTCACCCGGCGGACACATCAGGGACGGCCCACACAAGCGCCGTCACCGTCAAGCTGCCAGAATTCTGGCAAGAAGACCCGAGCTCGTGGTTCCAGCAAGCTGAGGCTCAGTTCGCACTGGCGGGCATAACGGCGGACGAGACGAAGTTCTATCACATCGTCGCCAAACTCGACGCTGCCACGTCAAGATGTGCGCGGAGCATAATCCAACAGCCGCCCGCCCACGACAAATACAGAGAGCTTAAAGCGACCATCGTCGAGAACTTCGTCCCCTCAGCCGAGGAGAGAGCAGAGAGGATCCTGGCGATCTACAGCCACAGAGGATGCAGACCCAAGGCCCTCATGGAGGACATGCTGCAGCTCAAGGAAGAGGACAACGACAACTTCCTCTTCCAACACATCTTCCTCAGCACCCTGCCGCCACACATGAGAGGGACGCTGGTCAACATGCGGTGCAGCACCCAGCAGGACTTCCGCGCGCTGGCCCGAGAAGCGCAGCGCCTCATCAACGCCTGCGGGGAACAGATGGCCACAGCAGCATCCGCAGATCTCAGCGTGGAAGCCCAGAGCAGCGGAGAACCACAGACAACCGAGCAGAGCCCGCCCACCATGGCGGCAACACGACCAAGGCGCAGCAAGTGGAGCGACATCTGCTATTACCACCACCGTTTCGCCGAGAAGGCATACAAATGCGTGACCCCCCTGCAAATTCAAAAGTTCGGGAAACGCCAAAGCCGAGAACCGTTAACAGCTGCGGCTCTCGGCGAAAAAAATAAGCTGCTTTATGTGACTGACGGACACACCGGGAGACAGTTCCTGATCGACACCGGAGCTCAGCTGAGTTTTATCACCCCTTCCCACGCAGACCGGGCCATGGTCCCCCGGGGAAATGGAGCGATGGCAGCCAACGGCTCGATCATCGACACCTTCAGGGAAAGGAACCTCCCTCTTTGCATCCACGGCCGCAACTATAGATGGACATTTATTGTAGCGGCGGTGAGTTTTAATTTGTTGGGCGCTGATTTTTTGTGTGCACATGGGTTGTTAGTCGATCTAGCAAATAGGCGCTTGGTTAATGCACTGTCATTTTCTTCTATTCCCTGCTCAGCTCGAGTTTCTCCACCATCCGTGCAGGCCAGCATCACAACAGCAGGAGATAAGTTTGACCAACTCTTCACCCAATTTCCAGCACTCACAGTTCCAAAATTTTCAGCGACAGTAGCGAAACACGGGGTTGAACACTTCATCCCTACAATAGGCCCACCCGTGTTCGCCAAAGCTCGGCGCTTAGACGCGACCAAGCTCGCCATAGCACGGGACGAGTTTGCCACCCTTGAAAAATTAGGCATTATTAGACGCTCAAAGAGCCCCTGGGCATCGCCACTCCACATGGTCCCGAAAACCGACGGTTCTTGGAGGCCTTGCGGCGATTACTGCAGACTAAACAATGCGACAGCGCATGACCGCTACCCAATTCCTCACATCCAAGATTTTTCACTACATCTGGCGGGCGCGCGCATTTTTTCTAAAATAGACCTGGTCCGCGGCTACCACCAAGTCCCCGTTCAAGCAGAAGACATTCCTAAAACGGCTGTAATAACCCCGTTCGGTCTTTTTGAATTTTTGCGGATGCCGTTTGGCCTCAAAGGCGCTGCTCAAACCTTTCAGCGTATGATGGACGTGGTATTACGCGACCTCCCCTTCGTGTTCGTCTACCTCGACAATATGCTGGTAGCCAGCCCGTCAGAGGAAGAACACGAACAACACCTCACTACAGTTTTTCAGAGACTAGAGGAGCACGGGTTAATAATCAACCCAGCCAAATGCAAATTCGGCGTGTCACAAATTGATTTTTTGGGACACAGAGTCTCACCGAAGGGGGCGGTCCCATTGCCAGACAAAGTCCGCACGGTAAAAAATTTTCCACGACCACAAACGGTCAAATCGCTGCAAGAATTTTTGGGAATGGTGAATTTTTACAACCGTTTCCTCCCCCGCACAGCGCAACTCATGCAGCCCCTATATGCCGCGCTCAGAAAATAAAAGCCTTCCAACGCGGTCGAATGGACCCCGGAGCGCGAACACGCCTTTGCAGAAGTAAAAAGTGCTCTAGCGAACGCCACATTGTTGGTTCACCCCGATCCCTCGGCCCGCATAGCGTTAACCACAGACGCTTCAGACCTGGCCATAGGGGCAGTTGTGGAGCAACATGTTGGCGGAACCTGGCAACCTTTAGCATTTTTTAGCAAATCTTTAAACCAAACCGAGCGTAAATACAGCACTTTTGACAGGGAGCTGTTAGCGTTTCATTTATCCATCCGCCACTTCCAGTTCTGGTTAGAAGGGCGGCGCTTCACGGCTTTTGTAGACCACAAACCGCTCACTTTTGCGATGGCTAAAATTTCAGAACCATGGTCAGGCAGGCAACAAAGACAGCTAGCTGCAATTTCAGAGTTCACCACAGACATTCGACATGTGGCAGGCAAACTTAACATGGTAGCAGACTGCCTCTCTCGTGCTGTGACATCGCCAGAGCACGAGAAGACAGATTATACTACCTCAGCCGCAGAACTCTTCGCCAACGCGGACACGTACGCGGCCCCAATTCACATAGGGATAGATTACGCGGCCATGGCAGAGGAACAAAGCAGCGACGCGGACATGCGCGCGCTCCTGTCTGGACCAACAGGGTTAAGACTGGAGGAAAGGGATTTACGTGACGGTGTACCCCCCCAATCTGCGACGTTTCAACCGGCCGACCTCGCCCGGTAGTCCCAGCTGCATGGCGCCGCTGCATTTTCGACTCGGTTCACTCCCTCGTGCACCCAGGGGTGCGTGCCTCGGTTAAAATGGTCGCAGAAAAGTTTGTTTGGCCGGGCCTGCGCAAAAATGTAAAGGAATGGGCAAAAACTTGCATGTCTTGTCAACGTGCCAAAATTCACAAACACACAAAAGCTCCTCTAGAGCCTTTTCGAATCCCAGCCAGAAGGTTTGACCACGTTCATGTCGACCTCGTGGGACCACTACCTTCGTCTCAGGGTTTCACACACCTGTTGACAATGATAGACCGTACTACGCGCTGGCCTGAGGCGGTCCCTCTGGCGTCAACCACAGCTGCGGAAGTCGCTCGCATTTTTTTAACAAACTGGGTGGCACGTTTCGGCGTCCCATCGGACATCACGTCCGATAGGGGGCCTCAATTTGTCTCAGAGCTTTGGTCAGCCATGGCTAGCAGCTTAGGGGCGACAATTCACCGCACCACCGCATATCACCCTCAGGCTAATGGGTTATGCGAGCGTTTTCACAGATCTTTAAAGGCCGCCCTCAGGGCCTCACTAATGGATACAAATTGGGTGAATAAACTTCCCTGGGTTTTATTAGGGTTGCGTTCTGCGCCTAAAGAGGATCTAGACACCTCCCCAGCAGAATTAGTTTTTGCACAACCTCTCAGACTCCCAGGTGAGTTTTTACCAGAGAACCCAGAGCCCGGGCTTCTTCCAGCCCTGAGGCCTTTAGGCAGCACTGGACCGGACACTGTCCCCGGACCGGCACATCACTCTTTTCCACGGGTTTTTGTCCCCCAAGCTTTAAAAAATGCCGAGTTCGTTTTTGTTAGGCACGAAGCTTTAAAACCAACCCTCCATCCACCTTACGATGGACCATTCAGAGTGCTGGAACCTGGTGATAAGCATTTTGTGCTTGATTTAGGGGACAGAAAAGAAACAGTCAGCATTGACCGACTTAAACCTGCCTTCTTGTTGAGAGACGAACCTGCACGGGTGGCGAGAGCGCCTCGATGGGGTAGACCCCCCAAGGAAAAAAACTCAGCCCCCCTGCAGGGAACAAATAACCACTCTCCTCCCCAAGCTGCAGATTCCTTACAGGAGGGTCCCACCACGACGCCAAAGCGGACCTACAGCAGATTCGGGAGAAGATTAAAACCCAGACGGCACAGGGACTGATACAAATTGACTAAGAGTTGTTAACTGTGTTATCAGATTGTACTGTGACAGTTTTAAGGATGATTTGTGATATTACTATACTGTTGTTGTTACCACTGAATTTCCTACAGGAGCATGACTGCTGGAAAGATTTTTCCTCCTTTTTCCTGTCAAGAGGTTAACAGTATAATATGTCATAGAGATTATCTTAAACTGTAAATTTAATTTGATTGTCCTTTTCTTAGTCGTTTGGGGGGGCTGTGGTTTATATTAATCATATATTCCATACCTACATATGTATAGACATATTAGAATGTTTAGTGATTACATACGTGGAATGACCTAACGCCTATGAACAGGACAAGAGGTCTCAACCGCCAGCGAGGATCAAAGAGCAGACAGAGTCGCAGCGGTGGAGACCGGATCGATCTCCCTGACCACCCAGGGTCAGGTGGAGGAGACGGAGGACAATGGAGGGGGGATTATGTAATGCGGGATGTCAGCTTTGATATGCAATGTCTTTTGTTGAGTGCGAGTATAAGTATGAAGGTCTGACTGCGTTCGACCTCTTATTCTGCTTCTGCACCGAGATGAGATGTTAGGGAGTGAAAGCTGATATTAAACTTTTGATTTATAAAGCCATATCGCTTCTTCATTTCCAACTCCCTACAGTGGGCAATATAAGCTGCGGCTTCAGCCATCACCCATTTCGGATAACTTATGTTGAACTGTATAATCAGAGGAGTTATTGTTTAATTTGACCTTGTTGGATTTTCTTTCCCCCTTTGTTATATTATTCAGTTTCTTTTAACCTGTACTATCCGAAATAAATAAAGACTCATTCATTCATAAGGGATAACGATTAGACACCAAGACAACGATGTCTAACTTCATCTGAAGGCACCTGGACAGGTGAGTGTGCTGAATGAAGCCAGCCTTTAGCTAATGCTAAATCGTTATGAAGATCAACAAATATATTCAGCTTTTACATGTCTGGATGGGTGATGCTAGCCCACTTCGCCGTGTCTTTTAGCCAGTTTTGCTTTGGAATGAGATAGGGGGCCTGCTTCTCAATTCAAACTAATTTGCCGTCATACCACTGTCTGTTATTATCAAGCGTTTCATAATAAATTTTGTTCGTTTTCACATTTTTTGTTCCGTTTTGCTCCGTGATTATTCCTGCCAACATGGCCGGTGATCTGTATGACCCCGCCAGAAGCTTTGCTTTACAGCTGCTTTTCTTCAGAAAATTCACAACTTTCCAGTTCTTGTGTATTAGTTACTGCAACTATTATAGATGAAATAATAAACTCATTTCTTTGTGTCCTGTTGTGCTCCAGCGAACATTTCCTCCCCTGCTACTCCTCACTTGTAGGTAAAAGGTCAGCTGCCGGTGCGGGTGAACCGGCGGTATGCTAATGAAATTGCCCTGCCCCCTTCTGACGTCACCAAATGTACCCTGGTTGTGATTGGCTGCTGTGGCGTAAGCGCCGACACGTACGCCACGGTGCGCTTGTGGAAGAGTGAGCGGAGCTGTTTGACTGAGGGTCAGATGAAGAAGGGAGGGAATGACAGTCAGCGCATAGGAGAGATAATGCTGTATTTAACTTTTTAACCTGCCGATGTTTTATTGCTGTCGTTTTGATTTGTCATTATTTATTCTTTTTAAATGACTGCTGAATGCTCCTCATTCCCCCTGATGTCAATGAAAGCTGCAGCCACCCTCCTGAACTAAATCAGTGAACAAGAGCACCTCGCACAGCAGGAGAGATGGAGCGACCAAACGGCTTCCCATCGGACAGAAACGTCCTCTGCCTGTTCGACGTGGACGGCACCCTGACACCCCCCAGAGAGGTGAGGTTTATGGTTGTCGCAGCCCGCTGTGGCGGCGGCTTCCTGCTGCTCTGCAGCTCCGAGGCTTCACCTTCTACTGTCAGCGCGCACGCCGCGTCTTCCTCACGCCGCCTCTACCCTTTTCATCAACACACAGACAGGATGTGTGCGTGCTTGCTCTAAGTTTAGTTTAGTTTATTTGTCAGGGACCATGTACAGAAAAAAAACCCATTAAACAATGGGTCAAGATGCTGTGTAGCAGATTATAGCATTCTCACTCATTTCCATCTGTAGTCCCCTAGTAAAGTGTAACACATACCTCAGCTGGTGACTGGTGAATTCACAAGTGGAGACTGTTCTGATACTGGAACCTAATGAATGAAATAGTTGTTTTTGTGTAATAGCCAGTGTTGAGCAAGTTACTAAAAATAGTAACTAGTTACAGTTACTAGTTACTTCTTTTCAAAAGTAACTGAGTTACTTACCAATTACTGCATGATTACATGTCAGGTCAGGCATTGTTTGCTTGCTACCAGATAACCATGAAAACCAGTACTACCAATCTCATGGGTCGGGCCGCTGGCGACTCAACCGGCAACCCCGCCCTTCCATGGGTGTGGAGAGTGAAACTGGGCATCCTGGCAGAACTAAAAACAATATCTGTCACAGGTCTGTGGTGGACCACTCCCAGTTACACGGGGTGAGACTGGACATCCTGGCAAATAAACACATCTGTCGCAAGGTCTGTGGTGGACTTTTTCCAGTTGGTGCATCATGATATGCACTCTACAAAGAGTAGAGATAAACAAACCTATCATCTGGTCAGTCACTGCAACAGATACTGGAGTCAGTTTGTCTTGGCCCGTCCTTGCCACTGATAATACCTCTATCTGCCAAGAATATGCCGCTAGTCCAGCAAAAGCTAGCGGTACTCAGATACTTTGCAAGCAGTTTCATGAAATGGTCAGTCAGAAAGCAACTCATACTGGCTCGGACGTTGCCCCAGTTCACAATGTCAGGAGTTCCTGGCAGCAGAGAGCGAAGGACAGAGCAGTGTGGAAGAATTGATCGGATCTAAATGAAACAGTCATTGGCTATGTTTACATGGACACAAGTAACCAGATTAAAAGCCTGATCAGAATAAAAATGCTTCATGTAAACACGCCAATCTGAATATTCTAACCCGATCACGCTCCTCCTGATCAAAATTTCATTCCGATTGAGAGGGGTGGGTTATGCTGATTGTTAATCTGAATGGTGCGCATGAAAACACTTATTCCAAATGTAGAGCAGAAAATATCTTTACTGCGCATGTCTGTACACCAGCCGCACGTCGACATGACGTATTTCCGCCTTAGCAGCATCTAGCAGAAAACATAGCGGGAGTAAAACAAAACTGGTCTGTATCGTCCTGCTGTCTCCCTCTGTTCGTCATATGCAGAAGTATGTTCTTGTAGCTTCCTTATGGAGACCAGCAGAAGCAAAAGTACTGTCTGAATAACACAATACAGGTCAATTTTGACACGAAGCGGGGCTTGCTAACACCGGAAGTTGCTTCTTCTTCTACTATTTTCGGAATGTCGAAATGTCGATGTGCGCATGTCAAAATGATTTATTCCGTTGAAACGTGTGACACATGGAAACGCACATCCTAATCAGATCAGCTTTTTCAGGATCCATGTAAACAGTAAAATTCTGATCTGAATTGTAATCAGATTGAAGAAATTTTGCCCATGTAACTGTCGCCATCGTCGCCCCCAACAGACTGCTATGATGATGTGATGATGACTGCGTGATTAAAGTAACTAGTTACTTGGAAAAGTAACTTTCATGTTACTTTTAAATCCATACTTAAATCATCTTGCACACAGAAAGATAATTTGATTAATGGACTGTTTCAGACAGAGCTTTTCGAACATGTTCAGTCTTCTTTATCCTGCCTTGAGAGCTCTTACTGTGGGAAAAATCTGAAGAAAATAAACACAAAATTGCCAGTAATTTCCTAATTTTGGAGTGAGAAATAGTGTTTGTCGAGTGAGAGGGAAAAAGAGTGAGTTGGCGACACTGCATAAAGCTGTCAACGTTTCTTACCTTTATATTATGGATTTAATCCGATGTGCAGTGATCCAAAGAAAATGTCCATTATCCACAGTCCAAATGTCTGCTGTGACAGAGACATGATCCAGTCCCTTAAATTCCTTTTGGAGATCAAATCCATTTTTGAATAATCTTTATCCAGGTAGCAAGTAAATGTGTTTTAACTTCAGTGGATCACAGTCTCACTGTCTGATGGGAAATGATTTATCAGATCTTCATTCTGTAACAACGTATCTGGCAATCAGTCGGTTTAATTCTTGCTGGGTCACAAACTGTCCAGATGCAGACCTGTGCTTGAAATCCAGAGGTGGCTGTTCAGATAACGTAGAGCCACTACACGATGTTGTTAGCATAGCATAGCACTAGCTTTTTTGGATCTTGTTGCTGTTCTCAGGCTCTACTGAAGATGGCAGTCGGTCTCAACCGCACTTTAGCTTGCAACCCAATAATATGCTTTTGTCCTTAACTGTGACAAAGGAAATACAATCTGTCTATTTCCACAAAAACAAAGTAGCTTCATCTTTTCCCAGCAGGAGCAAGCTCCGTTTGTGGCTGCTGACTGCAACAGTGAACAGGCTCTTTGCAAGAGGTTACGTTGACTGACAGCTGCGTTAGCTATGTAGGGTCAGTTTGTATTTATTTGCACTAAAAATATCTATCCATATTAATAAAACGAGTAAAGCAAGTAACACATCTGATCAAATTTCAGTAACTGTAATGCATTACTGAATTTTTAAACAATAATTTTGTTACTCAGCATGTTACTGCAACAGTAGTGGCGTTACAGTAACATGCTACTCCCAACACTGGTAATAGCCACGTTTTCAAAAATTGTTTGTGTGGAGTTTAATGGGGGGTTGCACTACTTTAGTGCTGTTTTAGGGGGAAATGATAAATGTCCTGATTGTTCTTTTGTTCCTTGGTTTGAATGTTTGGGTTCCTTTAGGCCCTAAAGTTTAGGGTAACTGTGTATATATAGGAAGCATGTCAGTGCCCACATATTACATAATATAGGCTTGCTTCTTCAGCTCAGATATTCTTTGAAGTAGCTCCCTGCAATCTCTACTTTGATTAAAATGCACTCTGGTGGCTCTAAAACCACCTCAAAAACTACTATGTATTGCCCAAAATAGTATATTGTGGCTTTTTACACACACACACAAAAAAAAAACTTTCATTGCCTTAGAATTGCTTGGAAAGAGCTTTTAAATCTTTCACCTACAGTGCATTCGGAACGTATTCACAGCGCTTCACTTTTTCCACATTTTGTTATGTTACAGCCTTATTCCAAAATGGATTAAATTCATTTTTTTCCTCAAAATTCTACGCACAACACCCCATAATGACGATGTGAAAAAAGTTTTTTTTTTTTTTTTGAGATTTTGAGATTTTTGCAAATTTGTTATAAATAAAAAAAATTAAGAAATCACATGTACGTAAGTATTCACAGCCTTTGCCATGAAGCTCAAAATTGAGCTCAGGTGCATCCTGTTTGCACTGACCATCCTTGAGATGTTTCTATAGCTTAATTGGAGTCCACCTGTGGTGAATTCAGTTGATTGGACATGAGTTGGAAAGGCACACACCTGTCTATATAAGGTCCCACAGTTGACAGTGCATTTCGGAGCACAAACCAAGAAAGGAAGTCAAAGACCTCCAAGACAGGATTGTCTTGAGGCACAAATCTGGGAAGGATACAGAAAAATTTCTGCTGCTTTAAATGTCCCAATGAGCACAGTGGCCTCCATCATCCGTAAATGGAAGAAGTTGGGAACCACCAGAACTCTTCCTAGAGCTGGCCGGCCGCCTAAACTGAGTGATCAGGGGAGAAGGGCCTTATTCAGGGAGGTGACCAAGAACCCAATGGTCACTCTGTCAGAGCTCCAGCATTGCTCTGTGAAGAGAGGAGAACCTTCCAGAAGGACAACCATCTCTGCAGCAATCCACCAATCAGGCCTGTATGGTAGAGTGGCCAGATGGAAGCCGCTCCTTAGTGAAAGGCACATGGCAGCCCAGCTGGAGTTTGCCAAAAGGCATCTGAAGGACTCTCAGACCATGAGAAACAAAATTCTCTGGTCTGATGAGACAAAGATTGAGCTCTTTGGCATGAATGCCAGGCGTCATGTTTGGAGGAAACCAGGCACCACTCATAACCATGCCAGTGTTGGTAGCAGCATCATGCTGTGGGGATGTTTTTCAGCGGCAGGAACTGGGAGACTAGTCAGGATAGAGGGAAGATGAATGCAGCAATGTACAGAGACATCCTGGATGAAAACCTGCTCCAGAACGCTCTTGACCTCAGACTGGGGCAACAGTTCATCTTTCAGCAGGACAACGACCCTAAGCACACAGCCAAGATATCAAAGGAGTGGCTTCAGGATAACTCTGTGAATGTCCTTGAGTGGCCCAGCCAAAGCTCAGACTTGAATCCAAATGAACATCTCTGGAGAGATCTGAAAATGGCTGTGCACCCAAGCTTCCCATCCAACCTGATGGAGCTTGAGAGGTGCTGCAAAGAGGAATGGGCCAAACTGCCCAAAGATAGATGTGCCAAGCTTGTGGCGTCATATTCAAAAAGACTTGAGGCTGTAATTACTGCCAAAGGTGCATCAACAAAGTATTGAGCAAAGGCTATGAATACTGTACATGTGATTTCTTAGTTTTTTATTTTTAATAAATTTGCAAAAATTTCAAAAACATGTTTTTCACATTGTCATTATGGGGTATTGTGTGTAGAATTTTGAGGGAAAAAAAATTTAATCCCTCTGGGAGTAAGGCTGTAACATAACAATGTGGAAAAAGTGAAGCGCTGTGAATACTTTCTGGATGCACTGTACTTAAGTACTGTATGTGCAGATCTATGAATATTCTAATTAGCGGCCTGCAGGGCTTGCACGTGATTGGTCACCGCTAGGAATGTTCATGATTAATTGACTTTTGATTAATTATCGGTAAGAATTTAGTCAACTAAATTAAATTAGTTGTCAGTTAATTGGTAACTCAGCAGTCCTTTTCAATGGGAGCTTATTCTATGAAATGTAGTGGCTACGCTGTCCAGGCGGGGGTACACGCAGTCACCCACTGCTGCATTTCAACCAAAAAAGCGGAAGAAAACGCTAAACCCTTCCATGTTACGTTGGAGAGCCACCACAACAAGTTCTAACGGCATATTCCAATGTCCAGCCGTCCAATAGTGATGTTCAATACCACTGATTTCCTTTCCGATCCGATACTGAGTAAAATTCAGGCTGGTATCGGCGATACCGATATTTTTTGCGACTACACCGAATATGTCTTTTAAATCTAAAAAAACGCATGACGCACTTACCCAGGCAGAAGAAAAAGTAGTCCCACCAACCGCGTGTCACTTAGACAACATCTCAATAGTTTAGTTACTTTTCACCGTGTTTCTGTTAAGGATATATACTGTATATGTATGCTCACTGCTCTTGTTTTTCTCTTGCCTTCGGATTATTGCTCTGAATGTTGCTATCCCTGTGCTGTTGCAATCCTGGAATTTCCCCATTGTGGGACTAATAAAGGCTTATCTTATCTCATCTTATCTTATACCCTACCTCAAATGACTTAAGTATCAAAAGTATCGATATTTTGATTTGAGTATCGATTACAGAGCATAAAGATCCGGTATCGGAGGTATCGATATTTCAGGATCGATCCGCACATCACTACCGTCCAATCAACAGGGCGGAGAAACAGACTGCAGCAGGCTGAACGAGCACAAAAAAATCCCCGCTGTCTCCCTTCAACATGTCACTAGACGGAAAAGCAGACCAGACTCCAGTTGCCACTGAGGTAACACAACAGAGGGAGCCCAGATCTTACTGGGTTTGCGTGGATACTGTGACAATGTTTAACATGCAACAGATGAAGCAGCTCACAATTTATTTTCCTGTTAAAACAGGGGGCAGCGATGTTTTCCTGTTAAGACAGGGGGCGGCGGTGGCGCAGGTGTAGTGTGACCGACTACTGATCGGAGTGTCATGGGTTCGATTCCCAATCTGTCTGCTGTCCGCTTGTCGAAGTGTCCTTGAGCAAGACACTGAACCCCCTGGTGGCCTGGTTAGTGCCTGTGTGTATGGCAGCTCTGCCGCCATCAGTGTGTGAATGTGTGTTTGAATGGGTGGATTGCAGGATCTGTAAAGTGCTTTGGTCATCCTAGATGAGAAGAACAGCGCTATATAAGTGAACGCCATTTACCATTTAAAACAGCCTACTAGTGCATCTCAGTAAATTAGAATGTGAACGTTTTTTTAATATATATAACTGTAAAGGATAAATTCATGATATTGGTAGTAGTTTTTTAAAATAAATAAACAAATCATGAGTTTACTGAGATGTACCCGCGCATAGTACGCACTATATAGTGCAAAATTTATTAAACTACAGTGTAGTAAAAAAAATAATTCAAATGGTACAATAAATCACTGAGGAATATAGTGTTCATGTTTTATTCAGTATATGAAAAAACAGCAACTTTTTATGTTAAAAATAGACGGTATTGTACCGAGGGAAATTCAGATTCTCAGGAAAAACGCAGCTTATCAATGAATTGTTAATCAATCAATAAGGTGAATCAGTTATTAATTAATGAATTAATTGACAACTTGCATCCCTAGTCACTGCAACTCCTGGCTGCTAGTCTGTTCACGACGCTTCTGGACGTTAAAGTTTTGCCTATATCTTCAAAAGTAAAAAGCGAAGTATTTTTCTGAAAACAGTCGAGGCGAGAGATAAATGTGTAGCTGCCAAATATGTGTTTACTTTTTACTAACGATCAGTTGCCTGTCCACTGGCGACTGAGCGGTGGTGGTGGGGGGATTCGATTTGAATGTGGCTGCTCTCAGCTCATAGTGTGGCGCCCGTCTGCTGGCGAAGTGAGCATTTCAGTGTGACTGTGCGAGACTGGGGTCTCCACAGCCACATTCAAATCGGGTTCCCCCCCACTCTCTCTCTCTGCTGCTACCCCAACCCGCTCTGCCTCAATCCTGCTGCTCCTCGGCTCCTCCCTCTTTCCCCAAGGTAGCCAAGAGTATCCGTCTGATTGGTCAATGTTATAACCAACCAGGCTAAGCAGGAATGCTTGCGTAGCTACTAACGGTCTGTCCAAACTCACCCGTTCCAGGGGGGCATTACCAAACTGGAAATTCACAACAGAAAAGACTTCAGACTGTGGTGAGATTTTGTGCTTGATATGTCTTGTAAGTCACAAAGAACATGTTACAGACATGTTAACAACAGAAAAAACTTGATTTTTGCGAGTGTCACTTTAACTCTTAACAATGACAGTGACTCTACTGTTGGCATAGGCAGTTATGTCCTTTTTCACATAACACACAAAGAAATAACTGGCAGTGTATCTCTCTGTGTGCAGAAAATCGACCCTCAGCTGGATGAGTTCTTCCAGACTCTGCGGAGGAAAGTCAAGATCGGCATTGTGGGAGGGTCTGACTACTCCAAGATAGCAGAGCAGCTTGGAGAGGATGATGATGGTGAGTTGGAAGCACACGGAATAGACGGAGACTCAGCCAGTTGAATCCTGAGAGACTGATTTATAACAGCTTTGTCAATCAGTCAGTCTACAAAAGGTGCAAGGCTTAAAGGTGCATTCCTAACCCTATTTCACCTCATGGACTGATTACACATTAAAAAAAATTGCAGACCAGCAGGGTGGGAGGTGGGGTGTTAAACCGAATGGAAACAAAGTGTGTGTTTTAAAAAAAATTAAAAATAAAAATTAAAAAAAACCCAGGCCTAGGCTTGTTTCTTTAGTTTTTTGCTTTTCTTATTTCAGACAAGGATGAAAAGACATTTTTATCTTTACATGTTTCGACTGGCATCTGCAGTCTTCCTCAGAAGTGTCAGCTGATTGCTGTGAAGTGTCATTTATCAGCTGTTTTTCCTAGGTGTGGCCAGCCCAGCGGAACCGTCGGATCCACTGGGCTTGCCATGCCCCCGCAGTCCAATGGTCCCTGGAGAATGTAGTCCCAGGTGTGAGAAAGCATAAATTCCCCCTCATCCCGATTCATGAGGACTTTGCCCCGCTTCCTGATTTCTATAGCCTCCTTAAGCCAACGTTTGTGTCTGTTACTCTCCAATCTAATAATTTTTGTGTTGTCCCAGTAAATGATGTGATTATTTCTTTTGCTGTGATCTGATATTGCTGATTTTAGTGTTGCTTGTTCTGCCTTTTCTTTTTGTGATCTTGAGAGTCGTCCTTGCGTTTCCTTCTCACATTCCTTCTGGTGTTCTTTTTTTCTTATGGTGAATGATCTTCCTGTTTCTGTGATGTAGGTATTGTCACATGAGCTGCATGATATTTCATATATTACGTTGCATTTTTTTTGCCTTGTTCTATTTTGCTCTTAGGGTGTACTAATAACTGTTTTAACTTTTTGTGTGGTTTTACCGCTGTGTTTATTTTGTGTTTTTTCATGATCCTTTGAATTGGTTCTGTTATTCCTTGGATGTATGGTATGGTTATGATGTCTTTGTCCTTGTTGCAAAATCCACCTATTTTCAGTACAGAGAAAAAATCTACAGACAAAAAGAAGGATTTGCAATGGTAGACCCACTATCGGCCATCATGAGCAGCTTTTTCATGGAGAATCTGGAAAATTAATCCATCAACAGAGCACCCATACAATGCAAATCCACCCTCTGGAGGACATATGTGGATGACATATTGAAGAAAATAAAAAAGGACACACACAAGAACTCACAGACCATCTGAACAATACAGACAGCACTGGGAACATAAAATTTACACACGAAGAGGAAGAAAATGGGACCATAGCCTTTCTGGACATGAAAATCCATCACAATGATGATGGCAGTATAAAAATTTCAGTTTACAGGAAGCCAACCCACACGAATCAGTACCTACTATGGACATCAGAACACCCCACAGCACACAAACTATCAGTCGTCAGGACACTATATGAACGGGCCACCATCATCACAGATCAAGAAGACAGACAGGAGGAGGAAAACCACATAAGACATGCACTCACATGCTGCCAATATCCGAAATGAGCCATAAATAAAGGGCAACAACAAGTCAAAAACAAAGAAAACAAACTGAAAACAAGACATGGACCAAAAGCAGAAATCAAAAACAAGGACATCATAACCATACCATACATCCAAGGAATAACAGAACCAATTCAAAGGATCATGAAGAAGCACAACATGAACACAGTGGTAAAACCACACAAAAATTAAGACGGTTATTAGTACACCCAAAGGACAAAATAGAACAAGGTAAAAAATGCAACGTAATATATGAAATATCATGCAGCTCATGTAACAAGACGTGCATTGGAAAAATGGGAAGATCATTCTGTCATGAATTGCCCTCCGGGCAATAAATGAAGCCCCGGGCGCTGAACTGTGAGTTGCTGGTGAATTTAATTAAACACAAAGTAACATACAACAAAACTTACACATGTAGGAGTTGACAGGAGTTGTACAGGAGAAGCCAAAATAGCGAGTGGCTAAGGCAAGAGGAATCGCCGGCTTCACCAGGAACATAGAGCAACGACGAAGCACCGAGAAGAAACACAGCGATCATTAAATAGGGCAACAGGAATCAAACACAAATGATGACAGCTGTGAGTAACATGAGCGAGGATAATTATACAAACTGGTGACACCTTTGACAGCCCGTGAACCAAACTTGAAATAACGGAAACACACAGACAACTGTCAAAGTGGAAGCGCAACCGGAAACTACTAACAGCTCATAATGCAGAGGATGAACAGAGACACCAAGGACAAGGATCAGATAACAGTAAATGACAAACTAATGCCTATGTGCTAAAAGTGAGGACGAGATAAATGCAAAACCTCCAGAGATGCAAACACTGGAAAACTAATATCAATATAACACAAGGTGGACTGGAGGAGAAGGTGAGGGTGGCTTATGTCAAAACAGATGGATAATATTAATAATACAAAACTAGATGATCATGGATGCATGAGATGAATAACAAAGTAGCAAAGAACAAAGACTTTCATAACCGAAACAGCTAGCAAACTAAAATCACATAATACATCCAAAACCAACCTGAAATTCATAATAACCCAGAAATGAGGAAATACAGGAAATAACCAGAAATGAACTGACAGCATGAGCACGGTGTGTCCACCGTGCTCAGCATCATGACACTTTCACCATAAGGCAAAAAGAACACCAGAAGGAATGTGAGAAGGAAACAAAAGGATGACTCACAAGATCACAAAAAGAAAAGGCAGAACAAGCAACACTACAGTCGGCAATATCAGATCACTGCAAAAGAAATAACCATACCATGGAGTGGGACAATGCAAAAATCATTGGATCAGAGAGCAGCAGACACAAGCGTTGGATTAAGGAGGCTATAGAAATCAGGAAGCAAGGCAAAGATGGCATGAATTGGGATGAGGAGGCATTTATGCTTTCTCACACTTGGGACTACGTTCTCCAGAGACCATTGGATGGCAGGGGGCATGACCAGCCCAGTGGATCTGACAGTTCCGCTGGGCTGGCCACACCTAGGAAAAGCAGTTGATGAATGACACTTCACAGCGATCAGCTGACACTTCTGAGGAAGACTGCAGACGCCAGTCGAAACATGTAAAGGTAAAAACATCTTCTTTTCATCCTTGTCTGAAATAAGAAAAGCAAAAGTCTAATGATTGAAAAGGAATACAAAACGAGCCTACTCAAGCTAGGCTTGTTTCTGTGTGTGTGGAAGGGGGGAACGCCAGCCCCGACCAGCACCTTGTCCTGGTTGCCGTCGCTGCTGGGGATCATATCCCACAAGGATGGGAGGTTGGCAGTGTGAGTGGGGACTTCCACTGCATCTCTGGCAGTCTCAGGATGCTCCACCCTGACTTCGGTCCAGGGCGTCACAGTGGGGATGCTGCCCTTGGCGTGCTTTCGTGTCTGCCATAATTTGCAGTCCCGGGCAGCCAGTCTTCCTGTGGGTGCAGGGTTGACTCATGTGGCATGCTCATTGCGCCCATTAAAGCAAAGATAGGTGATCACACACCAGTTGGTACAAGAGAGCACCAAACTGGTTTGCCAGTTTATGGGTTTAATTCTTGAGCATCACTGCTAATTACTGATAGGTGTGTGATAACACCACACAGACAGACACAGCAGGATGGAAATTAGGCATGATGTAGTTTTTCAAAATAAAAGATCCGACAGACTTGTTCAATACAGAGGAACATAATAATCTATTAGTTGTTGTTTTTTTGTTTGTTTGTTTTTCTCTCTGTATTCTCTGCAGCTCTGTACCAAGTGGTTCGGTGGTTGGAGACTGCTGTTGTAGACCATCTGACAAAATAATGTCACGTCCAAGTCGGTTTCTTTCTATAAAACAACAGCATGGAAAATCAAGATCATTTACTGGTGTTTTCATGCAATTTTAACTAAATGTACAATCCTCTGGCTTATCTAAGCACTGTATATAAGGATTTTAATTCTTTGACTTTTAATTTATAATTGGCATATTAAATTAGTTACTTTTACTTTTGTTTCATTGTACAAAGTGGGGGAATTGGTCTGCTGTAGCCCAGGGGAGGACTTATTCCATTTGGGGCCCAAGGCAAAGACAGAAATTGGGCCCTACTTTTTCTTTGTTCTACACTTTCTTTTCAGGCCTCATTGAAATCCTACCTGAAACTTATTGTCCTCAGAAGTCTTCAAATGATGATATCATTCAGGCATCAAGAATTATATCTTTGGAAAAACAAAGAAGCTCAAGAAATTGAATGTAGACTCTTGTCTGTTATTAAAAAAAACACAGCAATTCACATGGAAGAGCTGTTTGTTCATACTTACCAGTCCCTCCAGGATTTTGCAATATTGCAATCACGCTAATTCATGCGAAATCAGTGATTGGTTGCATCTTTTGCGCGACTTTGCAACTTTGTCCAATCATCACAACTTTCCCGCAATTTTGGCTAATCCTCTTCAACTTCCACCAATTTTGCCACTCAAATTTGTCCCTGAGTAGCACTCAAACACTCAGTCTAACCAATCAAATGCGTTGCTGCCCTGCGCTCATTTCCATGTTTACAGTGAGGATTAATGGAACACATCGGCAAAAATCAATGTGTGATTTACAAAAAAAACACTCACCCGCGAGTTTTCCCACACTGTCCCTTCCTCCGTCTCCCTCGGCCTGCCAGTGGATGTCTCCTCACATCTCTGTCTTGACCGCGTGTATGAAGTGCCGGGTTTGTGTTGAAAAAAGTCTGCCTGCCTGAAAAGCACCCCGTTGCGGGAGTGCACACGAGGAGAGACACTGTAAAACCACAAACAAATGAGCAAATATAGCACTACAGCCACTGTTTGAACATTTTATACATCTTTAGAGGTAAAATTATTACTACATCTTGTCACTGAGCTTTAAAGCTGTGAATCTCCGGTGTGGACATGGACCAACGTGCACCCCCGGCAACGGTACGACTCCTGGTAAAGGAAAGATCAGTATCTAATGAGACAGGTGTGTGTCAAGATGCAGCAGATGGACAGACGGGTAGGAGTCAGGCATGGAAAGACAGAGAATAATAG
Source organism: Pholidichthys leucotaenia (assembly GCA_020510985.1). NCBI lineage: Eukaryota > Metazoa > Chordata > Actinopteri > Cichliformes > Pholidichthyidae > Pholidichthys > Pholidichthys leucotaenia. Next base: position 398,733,790 of record CM035838.1, on the reverse strand, counting down.
TAATTTTTTTCAGAAAAACACAGACTTTGATAGACAATACAGAGCAACAGAATAAACTAGAAGGCACTCAGAGAGCGCATACCTCCACCAAGGCTTCTTCCATCCCTTATCGATCACCTCCAAAATGTAATGGTTTGTGTGTAGGCCTAGAGCCACTTCTGGTGAAAATTGCATCAAAGTCTGTCCATTAGTTTTGGAGTATCGTTGCTAAAACACTGTGAAAGATAAGCGCCTTGGCTGAGGTATGCATTCTCAGATCATCACCAAAAAGTAATGGGTTCCTCTCTAGCCTGAGAACTACCTCTGGTGAAAGTTTCATTCATATCCATGTAGTTGTCTTGGCCTGTCCTTGCCACTGATAATACCTCTATCTGCCAAGACTGTGCTGCTAGTCCAGCAAAAGCTAGCGGTACTCAAATACTTTGCAAGCAGTTTCATGAAATAGTCAGTCAGAAATTAACTCATACCGGCTCGGATGTCGCCCGGGTTAACAAGGTCAGGAGTTCCTGGCAGCGGTGGGTGAAGGACAGAGCTGCATGAAGAAATCTGATCAGACCTAAATGAAACAGTCATAGTCGCCTCCGACAGACTGCTATGAAGAAGTAATTTTGGAGTATTGTTGCTAACACCTTGTAGCCTTGGCGGGTATGCATTTTGAGATCATCACCAAAATCTAATCATCTGTTCAGTGTGCCATTAATGTGTTACCGGAGTGGTGGCTCAGTTGGTAGAGCATCCGCCCCACACCCAGGAGGCAGGGGTTCAAATCCCAGCCAGGTCATGCCGAAGACCATATAAAAAGCGGAACTTCCTGCCATCCAGCTTGGTGCTCAGCAATAATGGAATGGAGGAGGGAAATCTGTGGCGGCGCCTTGCATGGCAGCGGCCCTCTGATTCTACATATGGGGTTTGTGTGATTAACACTGTAGATGGGAAAAACACAGTTTTGTTCTACTGTACATGATTGGTTGTATGGTTGAATGACAATAAAGGGTGATTTAAAATTTGAATGAAAGGTGCTATATAAATGCAATCAACTATTATTATTATTATTATTATTATTATTATTAACAGACAGAGAAATGACAGCAAAAACAATATAACTACATAATAATCACTCTATAAATTCAAGAAATCTCTGTTTGTGTGTGTGTGGCTTGCTTGCTACTGGATAATCATGAAAACCGGTACTACCTGTCTCATGGGTCGGGCCGTTGGCGACTCAACCGGCATCCCCGCCCTTCTGAGGGCGTGGAGGGTGAAACAGGGCATCCTGGCAGAACTGAAAACAATATCTGCCACAGGTCTGTGGTGGACCACTCCCAGTTACATGGAGTGAGACTGGACATCCTGGCAGATAAACACATCTGTCGCAAGGTCTGTGGTGGACTGTGCCAGTCAGTGCATTGTGACATGGACTACACAAAGAGCAGAGATAAACAAGCCTATCATCTGGTCAGTCACTGCAACAGATTCTGGAATCAGTTTGTCTTGGCTTGTCCTTGCCACTGATAATACCTTTATCTGCCAAGAATGTGCTGCTAGTCCAGCAAAAGCTAGCGGTACTCAAATACTTTGCAAGCAGTTTCATGAAATGGTCAGTCAGAAAGCAACTCATACCGGCTCAGACGTTGCCCGGGCTTACAAGGTCTGCACTGATCTGTTAACACTCCGACAGGCAGTGAAAAGTAAGCTAGGAGCAGGAAGACAAAAAAAGAGAAAACAGCAGCCTTGTGTGTAGCAGAATGGAATGTATGCACTCTGTTGGACAGAACAACATCACAGCGCCCAGAACGACAGACCGTGCTTGTGGCCCTGGAAATGAACAGGTACAATGTGGACATACAGTAGTTGCACTTAGTGAAACAAGATTGCCTGGATATGACAGCTTGGAAGACCATGGGTACGTCTTCTTTTGGAGTGGGAGTTCAACTCAAGAAAGGAGAGAAGCAGGAGTGGGCTTTGCAGTTAGAAAGGAGATAGCAGTAATGCTTGATGAGGAACCGGTGCCAGTCAACGACAGGATAATGACTACGAGACTCCCACTACAGCGGAAGATGTATGCCACACTCATCAGTGTATATGCCCCAACAATGACCACCACAGAGGAGGTTTTTTATTTATTTAGCGAATGCAAAGTCCTTAAGCCAAGCAGTTGCCTCCTGGTTTGCTGTATGGAGGGTGTGTAATCCTCCTTCCAGTCTTTGGAGCGGGCAAGCCTCTATGATGTGTTCCATTGTTTGCTCCTCTCCACATGCGCACAGAGGGCTAGGGCTACTGCCCCATCTGTAAAGGCTGGCCAAGCAGGGGCCATGTCCAGTCCTGAAGCGATTGAGTGTAGACCACTGTCTCCTTGGGAGGTTGGTGCCCGGGACCTGTTGGTTGGGGTTTATCACCAGCTGTTTGTTTGGGACCTCCTTGGTCTCCCATTCCTCTTGCCAAGCTGTCTGGATGGTAAAGTCAGCTGGGGGAGGGTTTTTCCAAATCGGCCGTCTGGATGAAAGTCGGGCAGTGGGTGGAGTGTAGATATCTGCATGGATTGGTAAGTGAGGAGAATCTTTAACTTTTTGGAGCATCCTTTGAGTTAATGCTGCTCGCCGGATGTGTGGAGGGGCTATGTTTGACAGTACAGAGAGCCAGGGGAGTGGTGTTGAGCGGATTGTTCCAGTTATAGTTCTCATGGTTGTGTTGAGCTGGGTGTCTACATGGTGTGTGTAAGATGACCTGGACCAGACAGGGGCACAATATTCTGCTACAGAGTATGAAAGGGCCAGTGCTGAGGTGCGCAGGGTGGAGACTGCCGCCCCCCATTTTGCACCAGCGAGCTTGCAGAGCAGGTTGTTTCGTACCTTCACCTTAGCAGCCGTCCCCTTTAGATGTTCCTTGAAGGATAAGGTCCTATCAAGGGTCACTCCAAGATAAGTTGGATTTGGGGCATGCTTAAGCTTGAGTCCGCTCAGGTGGATGTTTAGTTCTCTGGCAGCTTTTGCATTGTGGAGATGGAATACACTGGAGACGGTTTTTGCTGGGCTTGGTTTTAGACGCCAGATTTTGCAGAACTGGTCCAGTTTGGCAAGATCTTCCGTGAGCACCCGTTCCAGTGGTTCAAAGTCTGGTGCTTGGAATGCCAAACAGATGTCGTCTGCATAGGTGAATTTGCGGGATTTTGTAGTAGGCAGGTCGTTTATGTAGAGGTTGAACAGAGTTGGAGCTAGAACTGAGCCTTGTGGGAGTCCGTTTTTCTGCATTCTCCATGCACTTGTCTTCTGACTGAGGTGGACTCTGAACCTTCGGTTGGTCAGCAGGGTTTTTATAATTGCTGTTGCCCAAGCAGGGATCGCCTTTATAAGTTTCAGGAGGAGGCCTTTGTGCCAGACCGTATCATAGGCGGCTGTAAGGTCGAGAAACACAGCCCCTGTCTTCAGTCTGCTCTCGAAGCCATTTTCGATGAAGGTGGTTAGGGCCAGTACTTGTTCTCCTGTACTGCGGTCCTTGCGGAAACCTGCTTGATCCACACTTAGAATATCCTCTACCTCTGGGGAAATGCGTTGCAGAATTAGGCGCTCCATGATTTTGTAAGGAACGCTGAGTAGGGAGATTGGGCGGTAGCTTGCTGGTAATTTGTGGTCTTTGCCAGGTTTTGGGATGGCAATGACCTTTGCTGTCCGCCATTTCTTTGGGATCGAGTTTGTTTGTGTGATCCTTGTGTAGAATTGTGTCAACCAGGTTAGGGCTCGGGGGCCAAGATTTTTCATGAATTCTGGGAAGATGTTATCGTATCCTGCTGCCTTTCCACATTTCAGGCTCTGTAGGACTTTCTCCAGTTCAGCAGCCTCGAAGGGTTCAGGGTTCGTTTCCTCTACAGGCATTTTTTGGTGTTTTTTTAGCTCAGTTGTAACTGCTCTTTTGGTGTCTTTGTCTTGGGGTGCTTTGGCGATAGTCAGTAGGTGGGATGCAACTTGGTTGGGTGTGACGGATGCTCGGCTTTGGCTAGGGGGCTTCTGTGCAGCTCCTAGGCGACGGATGAGGCTCCAACATTTCCTGCTAGAGTGGGTAAAGCTCCGGTCAGCAACTGTCTCCTCCCATTTCTTTCGCCGAGCTGTATTTAGCGATTCAATGAGATGGTCTGCTATCTCTGGGTCCCCTGATGTTTGATAGGATTGTAGGAGGGCAGCACTTTCTCCGTCCAAACATGGGACATAGAGGGGTCGGTAGCCTCGTGGGATTGCAGTATGGGCAGCCTTGAAGATTGCGCTGCAGAAGCGGTTGTATGCTTCATCTACAGTGATGGTGTGGAGTGGGATGGTAACAACGCTCCGGTCCAGAGTTTCACTGAATTTCTTCCAGTTGGCTTTGCGGAAGTTCCAGCGCATCTTCCTTGGGCTGTATATGACTGGAAGTTGTAGGCCAATGTGTACAAGCAGGGGCCGGTGTTGGCTGTGTGGAAAATCATCAAGAATGAGGATCTGTGTAGGATATGGCTCCCCATTCAAAGAGCTGACCCAACACAGGTCAGGAGAATAGTCCTTCTTCCACCTAGCAGAGTGGAAGGTTCCTCTTTGTTTGGGGTCGTATATCAAAGCGAGGTCATTTCTGGATGCCCAGTCTGAAAGTGCCTTCCCATCACTGTCCACTGCTGGGTACCCCCAGTCAGGGTGATGGCTGTTAAAGTCCCCCACATAGATGGCAGGGTGGGGTAGGGTGGGTAAGACCTGCAGATCCCAGTTGGCATTAGGGGGCTTGTACACATTGACAATATGGAAGCCACCAATGATTATGGTGTCTGAGAAATGTGTTGTTATCAGGTGATTTGCTTCAACTATGTCAGAACGCACATAGGTGGCACGTCCATGTTTAGCATGTAGAACATAGCACAGGAGGTCAAAGCCTTTGATGGTGAAGCGGCCAGCTTCCTCTGTGCCAATATGAGTCTCTTGGAGGCAGATTACGTCAATCGAATGTTGGAAGGTGAGGACTTCGATAAGGCTTCGCTTGGCTGCAGATAGGCCTTCAACGTTTAGTTGTAATATGCGAAGGGCCGATCCTACCACAAAGTGCTCTTGGGGCTGTTTGCTTTCGGCTTTAGGACTGTGACTAGGATTCTTCTTTGACTTGGCACAGAGGCGTCGTCTCTTCGAATTTAGTCTGCTGGTAGGATCATTAGCTTCCCCAGGCGAGCCCGGGTACTGGCGGAGGGCGCGACGAGAACGCTGATCCATTGCCCCCCACAGAGGAGGTGAAGGAAGAGTTCTACAGTGATTTATGTGAGACTGTCAGGCGTGTACCGACTGATGACAGGCTGATACTCATTGGAGATTTTAATGCCAGAGTTGGTTCGGACACTGAGAAATGGAAAGGAGTGCTAGGCAGTCATGGAGTAGGCAAGTGCAATGCTAATGGAGAACTTCTACTTGCACTGTGTTCAGAGTACAACCTTGTGATAAACAACACTCTATTTAAGCACAAGGACACACACAAGAAGACATGGATGCACCCAAGATCCAAGCACTGGCACTTGTTAGACTACATCATAGTCAGGCAGAGAGACATAAAGGGTGTATTGGACACCAGAGCAATGAGAGGTGTGGACTGTGGTACTGATCATGTTATGCTGAGATCTAGATTAAGGATTTGGAGACAAAAACAGCACTGCAGGACGGGTGCGAAGCCACCACGGAAGCTAAACACTAGTGCACTCTAAGGCCAAAAGAAGCAGGAAGAACTTACACAGGAAATGGATGAAAACTTGAAAGACTGGGACAGCAACAACTCAGAGAATGACATAGAAGAGAAATGGGCAACACTGAAGGATACGGTGTATCAGACTGTGAGTGATGTATTAGGCCACCCTGAGAGGAAACATCAAGATTGGTTTGATGAGCATGATGAACACCTGAAGAAACTACTAGAAGCGAGGAATACAGCAAGGCAGGAAAACCTACAGTGTAACATAAGGACGAAGAAGAAGAAATACTCAAAGGCTCAGAGTGAGCTACAGAAGTACACCAGAGAGATGAAGTCCAACTGGTGGGATGAAAAAGCGGAGGAACTTCAAACTGCAGCAGACAGGAAGGACATGAAAACATTCTTCACAGGTTTGAGAGAAATCTACGCTCTAAACCAAGAGGATTGAGCCAACTAAAGGCTATGGATGGAGAAACGGTTTTGCAGGAGAAAGACAAGATCCTGGACAGATTTGCAGACCACTTTGACCAACTACTAAACAAACCTGGAGATCTCACTGAAGAGGCTAAAGAAGCTCTAGTGCAGTGACCAGCTGTATCAAGTCTGGATGAACCACCAAATTTTGATGAACTAATGGCAGCTATCAGGACAACACAGGATGGCAAAGCTCCAGAAAGGGATGGAATTCCAGCAGAAGTGTGGAAATTTGGTGGTGTTCAGCTGACCAACTGCCTGCACAAGCTCATCCAAGAGATATGGGATGCCCAGAAAGTACCTCAAGACTGGAAGGATGCAAGTATTGTGCCTTTGTTCAAGAAAGGTGACAGGAAAGATTGTGGAAATTGCCGAGGTATATCACTGCTAGCCACTGTTGGTAAGATTCTCTCACGTGTACTACTGAACAGATTCAATGAACACATCTCGCAGAATGTACTACCAGAAACCCAGTGCGGCTTTAGAAGTGGAAGAAGCACAATGGACATGATTTTCTGCTTGAAACAGGTTCAAGAAAAGTGTATCAAACAGAACATGCCGCTTTATATAGTCTTCATAGACTTCAGTAAAGCCTTCGATACTGTTTCGCGACAAGGACTTTGGCAGGTACTCAAGAAGTATGGCTGTACAGAGAAGTTTGTCAGCCTGATCGAGGCACTCCATACAGGTATGCAAGCAAACGTGGCAATGAGTGGTTCAGTATCTAAAGACTTTTCAGTAAGCAACGGGGTGAAACAATGGTGTGTGCTGGCGCCTACACTCTTCTTGTTATATCTGGCAGCCATGGTTGAGGTGGCCTTCAAAGACACTTCAGAAGGAGTATGCATTCAAACAAGGAAAGAAGCAGACTTGTTCAATGTGGCACAGTTTAAAGCCAAGCGTAAGACATCGATAAAGGTAGAAAGAGAAATGCTCTTTGCCGACGACAGTGCTCTAGTTGCACACAGTGTGGAAGATATGCAATCTTTAGTGGAGAAATTTGCAAGAGCAGCTAGCCAATTCAGCCTCCAAATCAACATCAAGAAGACAGAGTGCCTTTATCAACCACCAAAGTTCCAATTATCAACATCACTACCAGAAAAGATCAGCATTGGTACAGAGCCACTAGTCAAGTGCAAGACTTTCAAGTATCTAGGGAGTACTGTTTCAGAGAATGCTAGGCTGGCGGATGAACTATCTCTCAGAATGGGAAGAGCGAGTGCTGTGTTTGGAAACTTGAGGGAGAGACTGTGGAACATTCGACATGTGTCTATCCGTGTGAAATGCAAAGTGTACAGAGCAACAGTACTGGCTACTCTATTGTACGGTGCTGAAACTTGGACTGTCTACAGAGTGTAGGTAAAGAAACTCCATGCGTACGTGATGAGACACCTTCGAACCATAATGATCATCTCATGGAAAGACAAGATAACCAACATAGAAGTGTTGAAACGAGCTGGTCTACCATCAATGGAGGACATGCTAATACAGATGAACCTGAGATGGTTCGGACATGTTGAGAGGATGGACCATCAGTGTCTCCCTCGGCAGTTACTCTACTCAGTTATGCGAGGGCAAACACAATCAGGGTAGACCAAGGCTCAGATTTAAAGACACTGTAAAAAGAAAATTGAAGAAGTTGGATATAGACAGGAGTTCCTGGCAGCAGAAGGCTAAGGACAGAGCTGCGTGGAGGAATCTGATCAGACCTAAATGAAACAGTCATTGTCACCCATGACAGACTGCTATGATGATGATGATGATGATGATGATGATGCGTCTGTCTGTGTGTCACGATCATAGGACATCATAGGACGGCCTATGATGTACCTATGATGTCTGCATCATAGGACAGCCTATGATGCTCCTATGATGTCCCTATGCCGTGATGACCTTATGATGTCATATTGACCATCAGGACTCACGATGCCGTCATATAGATAAAAGGACGATGCCGTCATATACACAATAGGACACAGCACTTTAAAGCACAGCCATTTGAAGCAGTAAATCTGGAAATCTTACAAAATATCATTCTATAAATTCAAGAAATCACTGTCAGTTTCTGTGTAAATCTGGAAATCTTATTCATCACCCGATTAACAATAGCACACACTACTTTAAACCACACCCATTCAAAGCAGTACATCATGTCTGTGTGTCACGATCAGAGCACATCATAGGACGGCCTATGATGTCTGCATGATGTCCTATGATGATCCTATGATATCAGGCAACAGAGGACTCGAGAATCCTATGATATCTGCCAACATAGGACCCGCGATGCCATCTTATACACAATAGGACTGGCTACCTATGATGTAGGCATGAGGTCCTATGATGCCTGCCTTCATGTCTTATGATGTTATATACACCATCACTCACCAAACAAGAGATACTCATCATCCGATTACCAATAGGACACAGCACTTGAAACCGAATGGGAGTTGCCAGAAACAGGAAAGAAGAGATACTCGTCACCCGATTAAGAATAGGACACATTAAACCAGGATCAAATGCAGGCATCATAGGACTTGCTATGCCATCATCAAAGATCATAGGACAGCTTCCAAGATCAAACGCAGGCATGACTCACGATCATATGACTCCCTATGACATCACAGATCATAGGACTCAAAATGACACCATCAAAAATCAAAGGCAGGCATCACTGAATGAGTGCTGACGTGCTTGCTTACACCCTTGCTTACACCTGCATTCTACGGGCATGCAGAAATACTTGCTTATACTTGGTTTCTATGGGCATGCACGGGTATGTACTAGTAGTAATAATAATAATAACAAGACTGTCATAACTGCATTGACCATACATTGGGGTTGGGCAGTTCCACTTCAAATCAACATCATGGTTTAATGAATCTTTCAGGTCAGTTTTCATTTTTTTCCCTCCTCTCTTCTCCCTTACAATTTACCGACGAGGTTCATAACTATTAAGCAATATTACACAACAGTGCGGTATCATACCATTTTTTTGCAGTTATCAACTACAAATTCACATAGTAGCCATATTATCTACCGCAACAAACTTGTAAGAAATATGACCATGACAAAGGCACAAACGTTCACCTGGCACGCTGACAGATATGGACATGTTCCTCCAAGCGTTTGCTTTCAAATTTTGATCATGATATCCTTTTAGTGTCAGATCAAAGAGTAGCGGGTTGTCTGATGCAGAAAAGTTCAGCCTCCACCTCTCCGCCACCTACCGTTCTCATCTTCCTGCACCGGCATCCTATGTCTCGCCCTTCCTTAATTCTGACTGGCTGCTTAGATTTTGGTGATGATCACAAAATGCATACATCCGCCAAGGCTACAAGGTGTTAGCAACAGTACTCCAAAACTACTGAACGGATTTGGATGAAATTTTTACCAGAGGTGGCCCTTGGGCTACAAACGAATCCCTTCCATTTTGGTGATGATCTGAGAATGCCTACCTCAGCCAAGGCTCTTATCTTTCACAGTGTGTTAGCAACAATACTCCAAAACTAATGGACAGACTTTGATGCAGTTTTCACCGGAAGTGGTTCTAGGCCTACACACAAGCCCATTGCATATTGGAAGAGATCCATGAGGGATGGAAGGAGCCTTGGTGGAGGTCTGCGCTCTCTGAGTGGTTTCTAGTTATTTTTTTTCATCCTTTTTATTCAAGTTCTCAGCAAGAGTAGCCTGCAGTGTTGGTCATTTTTATTACATGTATGAATAGCTACTTCATCCATCTATAAATGTAAAAAATCTGTGTGTGTGTGTTCCTCAGATATCTCCCAAACCGTTCGTCAGACTGGCCTCAGGTTTTATAAGATAAGATAAGATAAGCCTTTATTAGTCCCACAATGGGGAAATTCCAGGATTGCAACAGCACAGGGATAGCAACACTCAGAGCAACAATCAGAAGGCAAGAAAAAACAACATCTAGTAAACATATGTCCATATTACTATAAATGTATATATATAGACACAGTGCAGAGCATTATGGTTGGTTGGTGAATGTGCAGCAGAAAGTTTAAGCTCTCTCTCCGCGGATGCGGCGGGCCAGCTGGAAGTCTTTGGGCATGATGGTGACCCCCTTAGCGAAGAAGAGACCACCAGGTGGGCCTCGCTGGTCTCCTGCAGAGCCGTGACGGCGAAGCTCAGGAAACACAGGACGGTCTTGAAGTCCTGAGCGATCTCCCTCACCAGGCGCTGGACGGGCAGCTTACGGATGAGCAGCTCCGTGGATTTCTGGCAGCGACGGATCTCTCTCAGAGCCACGGGCCTGTGACGGCGAGGCCTCTTCTCTCTGCCGGTGGCCGGAGCGCCTCTCCGAGCAGCCCTGGTGGCTAGCTGTCTCCTGGGGGGGGGCTTCTTCCTCCAGTAGATTTTACGGGCGGTCTGCTTGGCTCTTGCCATCGCTCTTATTATTCTGTCTTATATTTCTTGCACGCCGCCTAAACTCCAGCCCGGCACCCGCGTCGTTTTCGCTACAGCTCCCGGTATGTCGAGTTTCCCATTAGCACCGGGCGGCCGCCAAGTGCTAGCTAGCACTAGCTCCTCCCCGCTGTAGCGTCTCCCGCTGCAAACCGTGGCTCCGTCCGCCGACCCGGGAGACCCCTGGGACGATCCGTGCGTCCGTGATATATATAGGAAGATTAAAAAAAAAAAAAAAAAAAAAAAAAAGGCTGTTGCAATGGGCAGCCTACTCGTGTGGCGCCACCGGTCCGGCGGAACCGGAACCGGGGAAAAAAAAAAAAAGTGCTTATAAAAAAGTTATAAGTGCTTTGCTGAGGTTGCAAGGGTGTGCATCCCCAAATATGGAGTTGCTCAGTAAAAATATGTAATTTTTTTATCAATAAAAGTTTAGCCACCGCAACGTTTCTTCATGCTCTGGCATCTAGAAGTGTGGGTGGGGTTTTGGATTAATGCCATACTAATTGCGACATCACAACCATGCTGATTGGATAATACGCAACATCACGGCCATGCTGATTGGATAATATGTGGCATCACAGCCATGCTGATTGGATGATACATGGTATCACGTGTCAGTCACCACAGTGTTCACTGAACAAAACAAGGAAGTGAAAAATGACTAATTTGACTAGTAAAAGATAATACTGAAGATTTATTGCTTAAAAATTATACCATAAAGTTGCCATGATTGCGCAGATCTAAAGGATAATTCGACATATGTGAAGAACACGAGGCACGCAAGCAGACTGGGCGGCGCATCAGCCAGGGCCCGGGTCTGACAAAGAACACCGGTGTATCCGACACAGAACATGCCGGAAGGAGCAGTGGCCTGACATGACCTGGCTCAAAGGCATGCTAACTGATGGTGATAAAAAAAAAAGTTTATTTTCAATAAAGTGAAAAAAACAAGATAATGCATGGAGTGTACTTTTGCCGGGTGGTGCAGCCAACAGCAAAGTGTGATTTATCATGGAAAACAGTTGGTCTTTGCGCTTTGAGCAATCAGCTGATTGGATCCTCCTCCTCCGGTGTTCTGACATTTTGGCATATCTATCAGAACAGCACTGGACAGCTGATGGTGCAGACTGCAGTCAAATGTAAAAAAAAAAAAACCCATGGAGGAGGGCTAAACAGTGATTTGGATCTTTATCCTATAGCTTGAAAGTGCTCAGGTACATCCCTGACAAGTCCCATTATACAAACAAGTGTGTGTGTGTGTGAGTTGCAGGCAGCAGCTGAGCAGAGCTCTGTACAGGTTTTTCCTGTGAACCAATGCTGCAAATATGCCATTACAGGGTAGCTCCAAGTTAGAAACCCATTCAATAAGTTACACATAGGTTCAAACAGCGTTACTCATATGTTAGAAATAATTTTGGGGTATGCTAGACATTCATCTCAACGTACTGTATTTCGACTTTTGAGTAACTTGTGACTTTTGAGTCACTTACAAGTAACGTGTGTAAACGAACACATAACTTCCCTACAGTCTTTGCTCCGGGAATGTGGGACATATCAACCATATGCTGGATATGTCGGAAAATTTTCAGCATGCTGAAAATTTTCAGAGGAGCTCGGCAAACTATGCTGTATACCAGCATGCTTCAGTGTTCTTCAGCGTACTATTAACTTAGACAAAACTTAGCCGTAACTGATTCGACGTACACCAGAATATTCTCCAAATTTTTCATACATTTTAGAAACGCTGCCTAAATCGTCAAAGTGTGGCAGGGTCTAAACGCAGGACACAAAAGTGCTGAAATAACGAAATTAAATCATTTTTAGTTAAATATTTACTGACAAATGGGCAACACTGATGCAACGGTTGCAGTCAAATGGGTCTTTCTGTTGTGTATAATAATGTTGGGTGTTTTGTAGTTAATTCCAGTGATTACAATTTTAAAAAAACTTTTAATAACAAAATATTGCTAAAGTATAAAGTGCAGTATAAGATGCAGTACAATGGGTGTCAAATATTTGTAAACATGTCCTGTTATAGTACTGCACGAGTTTATTGACGATACACAGAAGAAATTCAATATTACACTTAACTCCATCCCTGAACAGTGATATAAACTAAAATAATTATAATGATGACTGAACAACTCCCATTCCCCAACGTACAAGATACACTATTATGAATATAAGTGATAAAGGATCACACAAATAGGTGATCTAACAAACAAATAAACAAGGGATCTGAAACAGTTGCAAATATTGGATGTCCCATTCTTTTTCAAAAATTAGGTATTCTGTAATTAATATTCACACAGTCAAATAAATCTTAGTGCCTTTTACTCCCTTTTATATTTGTCAAAGTCTAACATGTGATTGCCTACATACTGTATAGGCTACACTTCTTTGTATTCCAGTTTCAAACACAGCCTACATTTGGGCCTGGAAAGCCTAATTGGGATACCTGGTTCAGACAGGAATACTTGCGTTCTATGGGCAATGCACTAGTATAATTGAAGGAAAAAGGAATAGATAAATGTACAGAGACATCCTTGACAAGAATCTGTTGCCATCTGCCAAGATGCTGAAGATGAAACGAGGGTGGACATTTCAGCAAGACAGTGATCCCAAACACACAGCAAGGAAACTCTCAACTGGCTCTGGAAAATAAAGCTGCTTCACCTGACCTGAATCCAATTGAAAATGTATGGAATGAACTGAAGCTCAGAGTTCATAGAAGACACCCACAGAACCTCCAAGATTTGAAAGTTTGTGTGGAAAAATGGGCTAAAATCACTCCTGAGCAATGCCTACAGCTAGTTTCTCCATACAGGAGGCATCTGGAAGCTGTTATTACCAACAAAGGCTTTTCTACTAAATATTAAATGAATTTCACTAAGCGTGTTCAATACCTATTCCCTGTGTCATTCCACTTTATTAAATATAACTTGTTTTGCAAACACAGTTGCCTCGATTTATTTATATGTATGGATTACTTGGATTGTTACTGATGAAAATCTCAGGTCAATGGCTCCATCAGAAATATGTTTAATTAGAAAAAAGTTGACGTGTTCAATACTTACTTTCCCTGCTGTGTATGTTAGACCCCAGGAAGAATAGCCAATGTTTTATACAAGTGCTAATGGGGATCTTAATAAAACAAAAACTATATTTAATCTCATGTAATGTCATCTGCTGTGAGGCTGCAGACATCCTGTGCATGCCTGGGGAGCACAGTTGGTTAACCTTGTGAGCCTTGGCCTCTGTAAATCTTGCAATTAGAAAAAAAATAGTAAAAACTTTCTTGTTGTCTACCTGTACTATAATCAACCGGTGTCACCGCTGCCTCCTCATTAACAACAGGTGCTCGTCATTAGCATCATGCATTTTCGTACAAGCAGCATTGCTCTCTGTCTGCTCCTCATGAGGGTAAGTCTCCTCCCTGGTTGAAGTGAAAAAGGTTGTTTTGATAAAAATTTTCTTTGCTCCTCCCTTTTTCTCTATTTCTCTGCACCGCTCATATAACTTTGTTTTATTTTGCCGCTATTCTACACACTGTACAGTTTGTTTACAATGTAGCCAAAGATATGCACATGCACATGTCTCAGAGACAACATGGAAGAGTCCAACAGTCTGAGAAGAAGGGAGGATAACGTGACGTTCATGATTTGATTTGCCGTTTATGAAAATACTGGTGTGTTTTTTTTTTATTTTGTCAGATATCATGTTAAATATGCTAAACATAAAAAAATATATGGGGCTCCTAGTAGATCGGGGCCCTTAGCAGATCAGGGCCTAAGGCAGTCACCATTCACACATTTATGAACGTTTCTGTGCCTATTGCACTCCAGGGACCGGTCGTGTGGTATTAGCTACTGAAACCACACACTCCTGTCCACCAGTGACGCTTTATTTCATTAACTTTTCATTAGTTTGTTCAGGCTCACTACGTGAGCTAGGAGCCTGCCAGCTAATGTTAGCAATAATGATGTAAGAGGAAGGGCAGAGTTAACTGCAGTTCTTGGGCATTTAAAGAGACGTGCACAGAAACCAGCCAGAGTGAGGATACAAAAGATGATTAACAATGAGTCTGCAAATATTTCATTATGACCTGTGGAGCTGTCGGCATGTGGGAAAAGTGAAGTAAATGGGACCTTTAAACTTGTTTTGTAGAAACTTGTTTAGTTGAAGGCAAAAACAATTCCAAACAACTAACATAAACCATCTAGGGAAGACAAAGGAAAAATAAATCAGCTGTGCTATTCCCTGAGAATGATTTAAGAACTGCGTTAAAATTAAACTTGGTCACTTGAAAATATTGAGGAGAAGAGGAAATCTTTAACCCTGTGTGTGTCGCAGCTGATGTGGCTGAGGTTCATGAATGATTTCTCCACGGAGTCCCAACAAATGGCCAGACTGTTATCGCCAATGTCTGAACTCACATGGTTGAGTTTCGTTTATTTGCTTGTGATCCCAAAACTCAGTGCAGATACACACAAGCCCACAAACATGCTGCCACACTGGGCTTCATACCAGCAACCTCCCAGCTGAGTAAATACACAGATGATAAGCTGTTTATCAGTAAATAGTAGCTATAACTGAAATGGTGTTGTGTTGTGCCAAGAGAGAGGAATGCATTTTCATCACCGTACTAACTGTGCCAAAGGTGAATTCACAGCTGATGTTGTTCTTGCATAAGGTAGATAATTAAATTAAAATTATTGAAAGCAACATGTGAATTGAGATTTTTAAAGAGTTATGTAAATTGTAGTAGAGTCTGCAAAAAGGCAATGTTGTAAATGCATTAAAACAGTGAGTTTTAATACATTGATGACCCAAATAGTGGGACAGTTATGGGGTTTAATTGATTCCAACTGATATTATGGCATTTGCTTCTTCACGCTCTTTAGTTTGTTGAATTATGCTGCAAAGAAGGAAGTGGTAATTTCTGTCAGATTAAACTTTCCTTTACATAAACAATAATCCCTTACCAAATATAGCAGACAGGCTGTCTAATCTTGTACAACTTAACAGAGAAGCTGCTGTAAATACGATGCACATTTGTCCTCTGTGCTCTCTTGCAGTGATACACAAGTTTGACTACGTCTTTGCTGAGAACGGGACAGTGCAATACAAAGATGGGAAACTTCTCTCTAAACATGTAAGTGAACATAGAGTTTAACATGCCACCATGAACAGTCACTTTGTATGAAACATAATCCACATTTTTAGTCCATAACTGGAGAAGCGCTTCTCTGACCAATACTACAGAGCACCGTATACAGTGGTGTGAAAAAGTGTTTGCCCCCTTCCTGATTTCTCTTTTTTTTTTTGTATGTCACACTTAAATGTTTCAGATCATCAAACAAATTTAAATATTAGACAAAGATAACACAAGTAAACACAAAATGCAGTTTTTAAATGAAGGTATTTATTATTAAGGGTAAAAAAAATCCAAACCTACTTGGCCCTGTGTGAAAAAGTCATTGGCCCCCCGTTAAAACATAAACTAACTGTGGTTTATCACATCTTTGGAAAGCTGAGTTCAATTTCTCTAGCCACACCAAGGCCTGATTACTGCCACACCTGTTCTCAATCAAGAAATCACTTAAATAGGACCTGCCTGACAAAGTGAAGTAGACCAAAAGATCCTAAAAAGCTAGACGTCATGCTGTGATCCAAATAAATTCAGGAACAAATGAGAAACAAAGTAATTGAGCTCTATCAGTCTGGAAAATATTATAAAGCCATTTCTAAAGCTTTGTGACTCCAGCGAACCACAGTGAGAGCAATTACCCACAAATGGTGAAAACATGGAACAGTGGTGAACCTTCCCAGGAGTGGCCGGCTGACCAAAATTACCCCAAGAGCGCAGCGACGACTCATCCAAGAGGTCACAAAAGACCCCACAACAACATCCAAAGAACTGCAGGCCTCACTTGCCTCAGTTAAGGTCAGTGTTCATGACTCCACCATAAGAAAGAGACTGGGCAAAAATGTCCTGCATGGCAGAGTTCCAAGACAAAAACCACTGCTGAGCAAAAAGAACATAAAGGCTCATCTCAGTTTTGCCAGGAAACATCTTGATGATCCCCAAGAGTTTTGGGAAAATACTCAGGGGACTGACGAGACAAAAGTTGAACTTTTTGGAAGGTGTGTGTCCCATTACATCTGGCATAAAAGTAACACAGCATTTCAGAAAACGAACATCATACCAGCAGTAAAATGTGGTGGTAGTGTGATAGTCTGGGGCTGTTTTGCTGCTTCAGGACCTGAAAGACTTGCTGTGATAAATGGAACCATGAATTCTGCTGTCTACCAAAAAATCCTGGAGAAGAACGTCCAGCCAGCTGTTCGTGACCTCAAGCTGAAGCACACTTGGGTTCTGCAGCAGGACAATGATCCAAAACACACCAGCAAGTCCATCTATGAATGGCTTAAGAAAAACCAAATGAAGACTTTGGAGTGGCCTAGTCAAACTCCTGACCTGAATCTGATTGAGATGCTGTGGCATAACCTTAAAAAGGCGGTTCATACTCGAAAACCCTCCAATGTGGCTGAATTACAACAATTCTGCAAGATGAGTGGGCCAAAATTCCTCCACGGTGCTGTGAAAGACTCATTGCCAGTCATCGCAAACCCTTGATTGCAGTTGTTGCTGCTAAGGGTGGCCCAACCAGTTATTAGGTTTAGGGGGCAATCACTTTTTCACACAGGGCTATGTGGGTTTGGATTTTTTTCCCCTTAATAATAAACACCTTCATTTAAAAACTGCATTTTGTGTTTATTTGTGTTATCGTTGTCTAATATTTTAAATTTGTTTGATGATCTGAAACATTTAAATGTGACAAACATAGAAAAAAAGGGAAATCAGGAAGAGGTAAACACTTTTTCACACCACTGTATGCTGTTCATTAACAAAGCACATTTGTACTCTGGCAGGCCATCCAGAACCAGATTGGAGAAGAGCTTCTGCAGGACCTAATCAATTTCTGCCTCAGCTACATGGGGCTCATCAAGCTGCCAAAGAAAAGGTAACAGACAGTGAGAAAACTCCCAAATGAGTTGGGTCCTTTATCAAGTATTTCAATACTCAGTGTAAAATTTAATCACACCTGTCTTTGACCTGCATTGCAGACATTCATGGTGTTTCTGTTGTTGCTGGTACCAACTTGCTAAAGCAGCAGAGGAAAGCGGGGGGCAAAGTTTACACATGTAGCACATCTTGTCCTTTGACCACCCCTCTTATTCCGCCTGCAGGGGAACTTTCATTGAGTTCAGGAATGGCATGCTCAACATTTCCCCCATCGGTCGGAGCTGCACGCTGGAGGAGCGGATTGAGTTTTCAGAAATTGACAAGGTCAGCTTCTTTAAAACAAGCACTTTATTTGTACGCAGCCACAGTGCACGTTAGAACTGAGAGATAAGATAAGATAAGCCTTTATTAGTCCCACAATGGGGAAATTCCAGGATTGCAACAGCGCAAGGATAGCAATACTCAGAGCAATAATTTAGAAGATAAGAAAATAAGAGCAGTGAATATACATATGTACACATAAATATATATATATACAATGCAGAGCATTGTTGCTAGATGGAATAAACAGCATAACCGTCTATTTAGTTACCTTACATGGTATGAATATGTACTCATACATATTGTCACCCTCCGTAGCGATTGATATTGTCCTAGTTGTATACTGGAGGGGACCATTTTGTGTAAGTCTGTTGCTCGTTTGCATTCAATACTATTAGGTCGTCACGTTTTTTTGCTATCTCTGCGAGCAGCCCTGCTTAGGTTATACAGTCTGACAGCCGTAGGTAGGAAGGACCTGCGAAACCTCTCGGTCGCGCACCTAGGTTGATGTAGCCTACTGCTAAATGAGCTCCTCAGTGCGTTCAGTATGTCCTGCATAGGGTGGGACTTGGACCACAGCAGAGATGACAGTTTAGCCACCATCCTTCTCTCTCCTATCTCCTCCACTGGGTCAAGGCGCTGCCCCAGGACAGAGCTAGCTTTCTTGATTAGTTTGTTCAGTCTCTTCCTATCAGCTGCTGTGATGCCACTGCCCCAGCAGACCACTCCAAAAGTGATGGCTGATGCCACCACTGAATCGTAGAAGGTCTTCAGGAGCACCCCTTGTACACCAAAAGACCTGAGCCTCCTCAGTAGAAACAGCCTGATCTGTCCCTTCTCGTAGAGTGCGTCGGTATTGTGTGACCAGTCTAGTTTATTGTTCAAATGAACACCCAGGTACTTGTAGGATGTCACCATCTCAATGTCTGTTCCCTGGATGTTTACTGGTGTTGTGAAGGGTTGTCCTTGCCTGCGGCAGTCCACCACCAGCTCCTTAGTCCACCACCAGCTCCTTAGTTTTTCTCGCATTGATCTGGAGGCAGTTCCAATGGCACTAGTCCACGAAGTCCTGGTTAAGTCCTCTGTACTCAGCTTCATCTCCGTTGGAGATGAGGCCGACGATCGCAGAGTCGTCAGAGAACTTCTGTAGGTGGCAGTGTGTTGTGTTGTGTGAGAAGTCCGCAGTATAAAGGGTGAACAGGAAGGGAGCCACAACCATTCCCTGGGGGGGCCCCGTGCTGCCAATGATCGTGTCGGACACACAATCCCAGGTTCTCACAAACTGTGGCTGGTTAGTGAGGTAGTCCAGGATCCACAATGGCAGGTGCTGGTCCACCCCGTGCACAGCAGCTTGTCCCTCAGGATCATCGGTTGGATGGTGTTGAAAGCACTGGAGAAGTCAAAGAACATGATCCTCACTGTGTTCCCAGGCTTCTCCAGGTGTAACAGGGAATGGTGAAGGAGGAAGATCACTGCATCCTCCACCCCGATGCCACGCTGGTAGGCGAACTGGAGTTGATCCACCGCTGGTCCTACCAGGGGGCGGAGGTGAGCAAGGAGCAGTCTCTCCAGGGTCTTCATCATGTGGGATGTCAGGGCCACTGGTCTGTAGCTGTTCAGGTCTCTGGGGTGGGAGGTCTTTGGTACTTGTACCGCACAAGATGTTTTCCACAACTGTGGTACCCTCTCCAGCTTCAGGCTCAGGTTGAAGATGAGCTCCACAATCCCACACAACTGGTCTGCTCAGGACTTGAGGAGCTTTGCACTGATGCAGTCCACACCCAAGGCCTTCCTCGCCTTGATCTTCCTCAGCTCCGCCCTCACCTGGGTCTTAGTGAGGATCAGGTTGGGGGACTGTGTGCTGGGAGTGGGTGGGGTGGGGTGGAGGGGGGGTGGACAGCAGGTCTCGATGACTGTAGAGGCAGCAGTGGTTGTTGTGCAGGCGGGGGGGGGGGGGGGGGGGGGTGCGGTTGGTCAAACCTATTAAAAAACAGGTTCAGATTGTTCACCCACTCCCTGCCCCCCGTGGCCTGGGAGGAGGTATTCTGGAGCCCAGAGATGGTTTTGAGCTTTGTCCAGACTTGATTTGTTACATTCAGTTATCACTGCCATGGATGCATCATTGAGACGTCAATAAAACATCTGCTGACATTCACGCAGTCGAGCAAGTTTAGAGCATGACGCAGTCTGAAAGCTGGTGGATGAAACAATAACAGTGTCTGAAAGTCAATGAAAATGAATATGCTCATGTGAGGCAGGGGACTGAAACCTGCACTTCTGGAGCCACATGCAACTATTTTGCTCCCTATTGAGGAAAAAAAAAGAAAATTTATAAGACAAGACTAGCAACTGCATACAAAAAACATAATACATTTTAGAAAGTAAATGTCACAGATTGACAAGGGAAAAAATCCAAAATTTGCAAGAAAAAATAGCAAGTTTAAAGAAAAAAGTAGAATATTTCAGAGTAGAAAGTCATAGATTAAAGAAGAAAAAAGAAAAATTAATAAGAGAAAAAGGGCAAATTTGTACAAAAAATGAAAACTTGCAGTTTGATTAAAAATATGTCAAATTTGCATACTAAAAGACATCTGCAAAATTTATGAGAAAAGTTGCAAATTCAAGAGAAAAATGTCAAATTTAAACAGGGAAAAAAAGCGCAGTTTAGATGAGGAAATCTCAAATTTACAAAACAAAAAAAGCTAATTGATTGGGGAAAAAAGTCTATTTTAAAGTAAAAGTTTGCAAATTTAAGAAAAAAAATTCCACATATTAACTTAGAGAAAATTGGTGATTTTGTAAAAAAGTGTAGGAGCACTTCCTGGATTCAGTCTAGATTTGTTTGGTGTCCTTTTGGATGGAATAGGCATAAACTTGCATATCAAAAACTTTCCAAGGCACTCTCTTTTAAAATAGTTCAAATATTTTTATCTTCATGACATAGTCGTATTTGACCTAAAAAAATAAATAAATAAATAAATAAAAAAGAAGCTCCCAATATATTTCAGGACATAAGAAAAAAGTCACAAATGTAAGGGGGAAAACTTCAAATTTACAAGTATTAAATCCCCAAGAAAGAAGTAGCAAATTTGTGGGGGAAAATCAGAAATTTACAATCAAAGCATTGCAAATTCACAAAAAAAAAAAATTTTTGTGAATGTACTCAGAAAAAAAGTTGTAGATTTTTTTTTAAATTGCAAATTTGATATATTGCATATTTAAAAGAGGAGAAAAAGTCTCTGAATTACCAGTATTGATGGGTCAATTTATCCTTATAATCTGGGTGGTTTATTTTTATTTCAGGACTCAAGTAAATTACTTTTTTTGTACAAAAATTGCTTAGAATAGCTTTATTTATACAGTATATATTTTATAGTAATATGTACATATGTATATTAGCTGCTCTTGCTTGCTTGTTTTTTTTCTTGCCTTCTGATTGTTGCTCTGAGTGTTGCTATCCCTGTGCTGTTGCAATCCTGGAATTTCCCCATTGTGGGACTAATAAAGGCTTATCTTATCTTATCTTATCTTATCTTATCTTATTTCCCATTGTAGAGGTTGCTCACCGTTTTGTAAGCAACAGTCAAACAATGTCGAGCCGTTAAAACCTGTTTAACAGAGCGTTCATTGATGATGGAGACGGGTGTTTCAGAGGATGAGCTTTAACCCTTCAGCTGCCAGCTAACATGTAAAACCACTGGACACTCCGCTGTGTTCAGAGAGAAAACATTGTGAAGCAGGTCAAACAGTGCTAAATATAAGCTGTTGGAGTGTTTTAAACACATTTTTGTGTTCTTGTCAGCGAGCTAACTGGTTTGTCGCTCGTTCCACAGAGAGAGAGGATCAGGGAGAAATTTGTCGCCGCCCTGAAAGAGAAGTTTGCAGGAAAGGGACTACGGTTCACTAAAGGTGAGAGATTTGAAACAGAAAGGCCATTCTCAACAAATCTAAAGGCTTTTTATTCTTCTTAAAATAAAGTCCCAAAATCAATATCACAGTTAATTGAACCTTTCAATTCAGTTTGGGATTTTTGGGAGGTCTTTCTTCTCCCTTATAGTTCACTTACCAGGTTCATAATTAAGCAGTATTACACAAGAGTGTGGTGTCAGTGAATATATGTGTGTCTGTGTGTGTGTGTGTGTGTATATATATATTTTATAGTAATATGTACATATGTATATTAGCTGCTCTTGCTTGTTTTTGTTTTTTTTTTGTTTTTTTTCTTGCCTTCTGATTGTTGCTCTGAGTGTTGCTATCCCTGTGCTGTTGCAATCCTGGAATTTCCCCGTTGTGGGACTAATAAAGGCTTATCTTATCTTATCTTATCTTATCTTATATCACTGCCTGGCCAAAAAAAAAGTCACACACTCTAATATTTCATTGAACCACCTTTAGCTTTGATTACGCCACGAATCACCATTGATGGAATAACCTGGTCATTCAGCATATTCAGGTAGTCAGCTGACCTCATTCTTTAGGCACATAACGTTGCTGAACCTAGACCTGACCAACTGCAGCAACCCCAGATCATAGCACCGCCCCCACAGGCTTGTACAGTAGGCACTAGGCATGATGGGTACACCACTTCATCCGCCTCTCTTCTTATATTCCCATCACTCTGCAACAGGGTAAATCTGTACTCATCAGACCACATGACCTTCTTCCATTGCTCCAGAGTCCAATCTTTATGCTCCCTAGCAAGTTGAAGCCTTTTTGCCCCCTGCTGGTGGTGATTTTTTTTTTTTGGGGGGGGGGGGCAGGCAGTATTATCGCTGCAGTGATTTGGTAGTAAATGAGCAGAATATAATACTGTTACACACATGTAACGAAATTACATGTAAATATTGTCCAGGGCACAAATCAGTGTTTATATACATACCTCATGAAGTTTTGTGGGTCACGTGACTTAAACCAGTAGCTAGTTAGCTTGTTAGCTGCATTGAGGGAGTCCTTTATGCAGCCATGAATATAGGGGATTATGAATCTTTCATCAGCAGGGTAAATCCAGCCCCAGCTTGTCCATTTTGTTGTCCGTTCCTCCACTGTAAAACAGTCAAGCTGAATAGGATAGCAGTTAGAGGCTAATCGCGATTTAGATTTGGTGCGTTTCCATGTTAGTTTCTGCCCACTTCGCTCACTTTTTCTTGGCATCTTCAGATGAAATAAAGAGTCGACCACCACATACTATGTGGACGGACACTGCATTTCTATTTGGTACAAGCTGCTTTCATTTTTTCTTCTGCGTTCTCCTGCTTCCAAGCAGCACTGGGTAATATGGCTGTGCTGCTTCTGAGTTCCAGATT
This sequence comes from Pholidichthys leucotaenia, assembly GCA_020510985.1. Classification (NCBI taxonomy): domain Eukaryota; kingdom Metazoa; phylum Chordata; class Actinopteri; order Cichliformes; family Pholidichthyidae; genus Pholidichthys; species Pholidichthys leucotaenia. The sequence goes on along the minus strand of CM035838.1, from coordinate 398,710,552 downwards.
GGATGAAACAGAGTCACATTACCGTCCACACAGGAGGCATTTAAAGGGGCAGGATATGATGTCTTTTATAGTATATACACCAGTCAGGCATGACATTGTGGCTGCCTGCCTAATGTTGTGTTTGTCTCCCTTTTGCTGTCAAAACAGCCCTAACCCACTGAGGCATGGACTGCACTAGACCCCTGAAGGTGTGCTGTGGTATCAGCAGGGGCGTACTGTACACTTGTTCACTGAAACGGTATTTCCTGATGGCTGTGGCTCTTTTAGCAGAATAATATGATGTACTGTGCCACAAAGCAAAAATGGTTCAGGAATGGTTTGAGGTGTTGACTTGGCCTCCAGATTCCCCATATCTCAATCCAGTTGATCATCTGTGGGGTGTGTTGGACTGTGGAGGATGGATCAGACGAGACACCAGCAGTTCAGGACACACACTTTATTTCCTCCAACAAGCAGAACAGACAAACTCTGGGTGCCTGAGCGAATCTCTTTATTACAGCTTTATTCCCGTCCTTGGCACCTGGAGTACACATATTAACATAAAAGACAACAGAGCATGACACATCACAATACTTTCGCGCCCAGCATGCCCAAAGTGGGAACAGCATCTACCACCCCACACAATAGGTTCACGCTTGGCATACCGGTGGCATTTGCCTTATTACCCCCTAGCACTCTGGCACCGGTCCTTGGTTCCTCTCCCTTCTCCTCATTTCCAACTCTCACCTCCTTCCCCCAATTCCCCAAAGTCCTGGGTGGAGTGCGATCTCTTGTTGTGCCACCACACAGCCTCCCCCCCCCCCCCGAACGCCCAGAAGGGGCATTAACCCTCCGGTCCTTTGGGCTTGAGCAAGCACCCGTAACGGCTATAATGTGGAGCCGCCGGGCCAGCCGAAGTGCCTTGCCGTCGAGGTGGGTAAGAGAGAAACTTGGTCTCTGGCAAGTCGTCCTCTGGAGGGGGAAAGGGTGAGGAGGGGAAAGATTTGTTTTCTCCTGAAAACAGTTCTCTGTAGGGGGAACACCAACCTGCGGATTCCCCCGTAGGTGGGCGTCCGCGCTGGGGAGCCTGGGCCAGCACCACTTGTTCATCTGCCAACACATAAGCGGGCTTCAGCCTGTCTATGCAGATGGTTTCCCTACGCCCCCCAAGGTCTAGCACAAAATGTTTTGCCCCCGTTTCCAACACTCTGAACGGGCCGTTGTACGGCGGACGTAGCAGTGTTCTGTGAGCGTCGTGCCTAACAAAAACAAATTTAATGTTTTGGAACAAAAGTGCGAGGAAAAGAATGGTGCGCCAGCCCTGGGATGCTGCCAGCCTCTGCCCCGGAAAAAAGGCACGTGGATGGGTTGGAACTGGGCGCGGGGCTCTCCAGCAAAAATTCCCCTGGGATCTGCAACGGCTGCAAAAAAATGAGTTCTGCCAGGGAAGCTGCCAAATTTGGGGTTGCGGAGAGCAACCCCAATAGGACCCAAGGCAGGCGGTCGACCCAATTTGTATCCGTTAGTGAGGCTCTGAGTGCTGCTTTAAGCAACCTGTGAAACTGCTCGCACAAACCATTAGCCTGTGTGTTGTACATGGTGGTGTGGTGGATTTTGAGCCCCAGGCTGTCGGCCATCAAAAATGACGTATAGCCAGGTGGAGAGCCAACAACTGTCTGTCGAAAGTGCTATACTTACGCACGTTGTCGCGCAAAGTACGGCTGAAAAAGGGGAGGGGTTGCCATGAACCGGAGACGTGCTGCTCCACCACGACTCCTACCGTGACATCCAGTGCGTCTGTGGTGAGTGCTATCTGCGCTGACAGGGCTGGGTGGGCCAGCAATGCCGCATTGGCGAGTGCCTTTGTGATGCCTGTGAAAGCCTGGACCCGATCGGTGGTCCAGTCAATGCTATCTGTGGGTTTCTTCTTTTTGAGCGTGCCGTACAGCGGTTGCAGCAGCTGGGCTGCCCAGGGGAGGAAGTGGTTATAAAAATTGACTATCTCCAAAAATTCCTGCAGCTCCCTCACAGTCTGCGGATGCGGAAAATATCCGGCAGTGGGATCATGCCCTCCGGCGAGATGCGGTGGCCCAAGAAGTCAATTACCGGCAACCCGAACTGACACTTCGCCGGATTAACAATCATCCCATGTGCTTCCAACCGTTGGAAAACCTACTTGAGATGGGCGAGGTGCTCCTGCTCCCACGCGCTAGCCACCAGAATGTCGTCTAAGTAGACGAAAACGAACGGCAAATCACAGAGCACCACATCCATCATCCTTTGAAAGGTTTGTGCTGCGCTCTTTAACCCGAACAGCATGCGTTAAAACTCAAAGACTGAAAGAAGTTATCAGAAGTTATCGTTTTGGGGACATCCTCGGCGCGCACAGGGACCTGGTGGTAACTGCGGACCAGATCCACTTTTGAAAAATTGCACATTCTGGCCAGGTGCACAGAAAAATCGTGAATGTGCGGGATGGGGGTACGGTCATGTTCAGTGACATTGTTCAAGCGGCCAAAATCACCGCACGGCTGCCACGAGCCATCAGCCTTTGGCACCATGTGCAGCGGGGATGCCCTACGGCTGTTGGAGTGCTTAATGATCCCTAGACGTTCTAAGTTAGTGAACTCTTTGCATGCGATGGCTAACTTAGCTACTTCCAGGCAGCGGGGACCCACAAAAACTGGCGGGCCCTTCGTGGTGATAAAGTGCTCAACCCCATGCTTAGTTACAGTAGCGGAAAAAGTGGGCACCGTGAGTGCGGGAAACTCGGCAACCAAACACTGGTACTTATCCCCCGGAGCTAAAACATTTGCGTGTGTTAGTGGCCCAATTCCCCGAGCTATGCAGGGTAATGATGAAAAAGAAACAGCATCCACTAAACGTCTGTTAGCAAAATCAACAAGGAGACCATAAGCACACAGAAAATCAGCACTTAAAATAGGAACCGAATATGCAGCTACCTCAAAATCCCACTCATAACTGCGTCCATGCACGCATACAGTCACCAACCTTTCACCAAACATCCTGATGGGGATCCGTTGGTGGCCGTTAACGATGGACCACAGCCTTCTGCCAGCCTGTCCGTGCTGACTGGTAAAATGAGGCTCTTCTGGGAGCCCAAGTCCACCAAGAACCGTCTCCCAGAACGTGTGTCCTCGATGAAAAGCAGCTTCTTCCTGTCGCCAGCGGCCGTAGCTGCTACTGACCTCTGGCTGGCCCATTTCCCGACTTCTTGAAGTGACACAGTGGCAGACAATGTTGCGCTTCAGCGCCAAAACGCCGAGGATAAAAACACATAGTCACGTTCCTGTGTCTCCGAGTGGCCATCCCGGCCACCACCATCGGCTTCTCAACCTCGTTGGACTCCTCCGGAGATTCTGGTCTCATTGCCTGGACACTGAAACTCCTGTTCACCAGGATGATGCGGTCTGCTTCCTCTGCCAGCGTTCAGTAATCCTTGGCCACCAGCAGCGGTGAGTTTGCCAAGATCGCTCGCGCTGATGCCGGGAGCTTCTTGAGGAAGAGGTGGGTGAAGAGGAAAGACCCGTCGTCTGTGCCTATCAGCGTGAGGGTGTAATGTCGCAGCAGCAGCTGCAGAGCATTGTATTTTCCTTGGGCTGGAGGAGCTTGGAGCAGGCTCATTGCGCGCTGAGTGGAGTGCAAGTCCAGCAAAGCCACCACATGATGGTACTTGGTGTCGTCTGTCGAGACTCCGCGGAGGGTGAACTGGGTTTCCATGTGAATAAACCAAGCAGCCGGGTCGTGGAGCCAAAAGTCCGGGAGTTTGACTGATGCTTGACACACGCTGTGGGGGGAGACTCCAGCGGAAGTGTCTCCACAGAGGTGTTCAGTCCGTTTTCTATGTTCACGTTTCTAGGTCACCAGTGTGGAGGATGGATCAGACGAGACACGAGCAGTTCGGGACACACACTTTATTTCCTCCAACAAGCAGAACAGACTAACTCTGGGTGCCTGAGCGAATCTCTTTTTCAGCTTTATTCCCGCCCTTGGCACCCAGAGTACACATGTTAGCATACAAGACAATAGCACATGACACATCACAATACTTTCGCGCCCAGCATGCCCAAGGTGTGAACAGCGTCTACCACCCCACACAATAGGTTCACGCTTGGCATACCGGAAGCGAAGGCACATCTTCATTTGCCTTATTACCCCCTAGTGCTCTGGCGCCGGTCCTTGGTTCCTCTCCCTTCTTCTCCTCATTTCCAACTCTCACCTCTTTCCCCCAATTCCCCAAAGTCCTGGGGGGAGTGCGATCTCTTGTTGTCACCACAGGACAAACAAAACCATGGAGGTCCCACCTCGCAACTTTCAGGACTTAAAGGATCAGGTGCTAACACCTTGGTGCCGGACGTCACAGCACACCTTCAGGGGTCTAGTGGAGTCCATGCCTCGATGGGTCAGGGCTGTTTTGACAGCAAAAGGAGAACAACACAACACTAGGCAGGCAGCCACAATGCCATGCCTGATCAGTGTATATACTGTAAGAGATTTCATGTCCTGCCCCTTTATGTACACACACACAACAGGGAAAGGGGGAAAAAAACAAGCAAAAAACTGACATGAGCAAAATTATGTCTGTTATATGTCTGAAACATCGGTTTCATTTTTTTTCTGGTTAACCACCCAGCCCCAGTTGAATCACATTTTGGACGTATTCCAAGAGCATGAATTGTGTAATAATGGAGTCTGGTTTCTAAACTGGTGTTTCTGCAGTTCAGTTGTTGCAGCATGGTGCATAGAATATGATGAAGTTAGCCAAAACCGGTAAAATTATAACCAGCTCAGTCAGAAAATTTGTATCTTTTGAAGCCTTTGTATCATAAACTGAAGCCATCATAAAAAAAATGCTGAATCTTCCTGACTTTTTGCTAATCTAAAAAACATTTTTGCTTCTATTTCTGTTCTCCATATGGGAAAAAAATGAGCTCGTTACCATTTCAACCTGTTTTTATACGCCCATCTGTAAAGATGGACGTATTATGGTATGCTGATGTAGGTCTGTCTGTCCATCTGTACGAGTTTTCAAGCCACAACTTTTTTTATTTCACAGTGTTTGTACATGGATTGCTGATCTGCATGTTGTAGGGGGTTAAATGATTTTCTGATATTATCTCTGAATTTGTTCCACTTTGTATTGTAGATTGTTTGCTTAAACTTGCACTTACATGTTTATTAGTTTTATTACAGATCTACACTATATCTGGAATTTTTTATCACTTTTTGGTTGGAAGTGTGCTAGCTATGCCCTATTGATAATGGCTATGGACAGGCGTATAATGTACCATGTTTGATGCTCTTGTTACGTAACTAAATGACAAACCAGTTATACTGCATGTCTGTCTGGTGTTTTTTTTTTTGTTTTTTTTTTTTTTTAAACCCTCTTGCTCTAACCTCTGTCATGTCTTGGACCTTGTTCTGGTCATTGGTGATCTCGGTTAACCATTAGACTCTGTTTACTCTCTAGCTTTGTTAACACAGCAGCAGGAAAGTGTTTTGGTCACTCTGTGTTTGCTTACGTGCTCTGCAAGTTGTATGGCTCTGCATATGACGTATGAAGGCTTTTCACACTTTAAAGATGAGACAGACCGATCTGTTTTTCCATAAATATCTTCGCTGTTAAAGATCTGTGGCATTTAGCAGAACAATAGATCCAACATTCATTCTTAGATTGGAAAAACAAAAGAATTATTTTTATTCTTTCTGACTTTGCTAAGTGTGTGTTAGTGACACCTGAAGCCATTTCTTTGTTTACTGTGTTAAGGAGGCAGGGTAATGGGTCCACAGGATGTGCAGCGTTGGAGATTTATTAGCTTGCCTTCCTCGAAGGTTATCTTTTGAATGACTGCACTTGTTAGCTGATCTGGATGCAATGTGTGTTATATAAACCTGGCACTTTTTCCAGTCTGCTCCGAGAGTACAGGATGTAGCACACTTGGTACACAGCAGAGATATACTGCCTGGCCAAAAAAAGTCACACTCTAATATTTTATTGGACTGCCTTTAGCTTTGATTACGGCACGCACTCGCTGAGGCATCATTTTGATAACCTTCTGCTATGTCAAATTTGTTTCTCTCCAGAGTTGCATTAATTTTGCGCCACTGTCTTGTATTGATGATGGGTGAGTCAGACCATTGCACAAAGTCTTCTCCAGCACATCCCAAAGATTGTTAATGAGGTTAAGGTCTGGACTCTGTGGTGGCCAATCCATGTGTGAAAATGATGTCTCGTGCTCCCTGAACTACTCTTTCACAATTCGAGCCCAATGAATCCTGGCATTATCATCTTGGAATATACCTTTTCCATCAGGGAAGAAAAAATCCATTGATGGAGTAACTGGTCATTCATTATATTCATTTAGTCAGCTGACCTCATTCTTTGGGCACATAACGTTGCTGAACCTAGACCAGACCAGTAATTATCCAATGGGAGACTCTTACCTATTTGCTTAGTTAAATCCAGGGGGCGACTTTTTTTTGGCCAGGCGTTGTATGATGTGAAGCTGATGTTTATCAGTTTTCACTATTAAATAATGCTGGCATTTAAACGAGGACAATGCATATTTATATATTTTTTCTTATGGCTTGGTAAGATTCATATTCATCTAAAGTGGCTCGCAGTGCCCGCCCCTGCCCCCCCCCAAAAAAGGGAAAAATATGTTCAGAACGCTTTATACACAAGAGAAAAAAAATTCTATCATTGATGTTGAGAGTGTAAGTTACACATAGAACTCACCAGTTTTCTCTTAAAGCCCCAATAGCTGATCTACGAGGGCTGTTCATTAAAGAGCCCCCCTCCACTGATTTTCTAAAGATTTCCCTGAGAGAAACCAAACTTGGCACAGTTATTAGTCTCTCTACATGGGCACCTCCAAGGGTCACACACTTCTCCCATTGCTTTTATGTAGTTGTGGAGACCTCACCTGTAGAAGTCTGCAGGTTGTGTCAGAAGCCACGACTTGACCTCAGAAATCAGCGTTTCATCATCTTGGAAGTGTTTGCCCTTCAAAAATGACTTCATGGTTGGAAAGAGGTGGAAGTCAGATGGTGTGAGGTCAGGAGGGTTAGGGGAGTGAGGAAGGATTTCATAGCTGCAGGATCATGTTTCCATCTGGGCAACATGCAAGTTGTCTTGCAGGAGGTGGATACCTTTGGTCAGCATGTCACACCTCTTGGTTTTGATGGCTTTCCACAATTTCTGAAGCATAGTAAGTCCCGGTAATTGTGGTACCTTTTGCCAGGAAATCCATCATCAATCCTGCATGCTGGTCCCAAAAGACCATGAGCATATAACCTTGCCCACTGTGGGTTGGACATGTGCCTTCTTTGGAAATGGTGAGTCATAATGCTTCCATTGCTTTGATTGGGCTTGAGTCTCTGGATCATAACGATTTATCCGTGTATCATTCTCCTGTGATTACTCTGCCAGAGAAGTCCTCCTGGATTTCTTGGCACATGGCCAAAAGAGGCTGGGGGCTCGTTTTTGCTGAAAGGTGTGAGCAACCAGGAAATCTATCATGCAGACAACTTCCTCATGTGCAAATGGTCATGGATGATGTTTTCCACAGACCCCACACTGATCTTGACATCATGGACTAGTTGGCAAACAATTATGTGGCAATCCTCCATAATGGTTGCCTCCACTTGCTGGATGGTGTCTTCATCAGTGGCGCACTGTGGTCACCCAGGAATGAGTGCCATTTCCACCAAAGTCTGACCACACTTGAACTGTGGATTCCAGTGCTTTGCTACGTCATATGGTGGTGGATCCTCCCATAAGTCTCTGTCATCTTATCAAACGTCTCCCGTGGTGTGCAGCCTCTCAAGTACAGGAACCTGATGACCGATTTGTGTTCAACTGGCTCCATTATCACACCTTACTCCACCTTAGCACCTGTAAAAGAGAAAGTCTTAGGAGTTCAATGTGGCCTATAGAGAGATGTATTATTATACATGAGCAATTTCAGCCTCCTACAATAACTGGGGGTGGGTCAGTGAAAATCTTTAATGAGCAGTAGGGGTGGGCCATATGGCCTAAAAATGATATCACAATATTTCTGTGAATTTTCACAATAACAATATTTTTCACGATATCAAGGAATACAGTTATTTCTTTTAACTTTATAAAGGACAGTTTCACAGGCCAGCATTATGTTCAACATTATTCAGTAAAAACAAAACAAAAAACTCTTATTTCTCCAGTTTATAAAGGGCAATTTAGAATGCGTTTAAAACTTTTTTTAAATTCTGTATCAAGTATTAGCAGAAAATATTATAAACCACCACATCTTAAGTGCACTGAGGGGTGGACTGGGACAAAAATTCAGGACGGGAATTTGAGTTCATCCTAGGCCACCCTGTTGTTGGAAAACAGAAACCACCAGTTTTAGTAGGTTAATATTTTAAAATAACAGGTATCAAACTAGTTATAAATTTAATTATAACCTTCGGGTGGGACAAAAATTATAAATTTGGATTGTAATAGTCAACTGATCTATTGATTATTAAAACACTGATTGACTAATCTTAATTTAAATCTGGTGCTGCTTCTGATTTCTTCATCTTTTCAGAATAAAAACACAAGGTAAGAGGCTTTAGGTAAAAAGTTACAAATCTGCATGAAAAAGGTCACAAATTTGTCACCAAAAACGTTCAAAAAATTTTTAAAAAAATGTACCTTTATGAAAAGATGTTTAATGAGGAAAAAACAAATTTAGGAGAGAACGGTAACAAGCAGATGAGAGTAAAGTTGGTACTGCAGACTACATATAGCCTGTAGTTTTGAAAATTCTGCAGATTTTTCTTAAAACATCTGAATAGTCCTGAAAACATTGCCTTATGAATGTAAGAGCAATTTAGCTATGGTTAATGCAACCTATTTATTACATTAAAAAACATAAACCCTAAACAAATTACTTCTGTCTTTACCTCATGTCTATGCTCTGGGACATGAGGGGGTTTTGCTGCTTTTAACATATTAAATTAGTTTAGTCTAGTATGTTACTTCACCGGGTCAGGAAGAGAGTCTAAATAAAACAGGGAGGGAGTGGGCTTATTTAAAACTATTATCGGACTTCCGGGAAGATGGCGGAGAGGCATAACGCTTAAACAGAGAGCTCTCCCTAGTCGGATTAAAAATCTTTGGTAAATGGCCAACTCGACATAAATGGATCAATAAACCAAGGGATGAAAACACGAAGAACCCAGGCACACGGACAAAAGCAGGGTAAAACTAAAGAATCCCTCTTCAACTACGCTGGAGAAATCGCTGCACACGAGGCCCAAAAAAACGAGGTGACTACAACAGAGAAAATGGAGGACGCCAACCTCGATGTTATGAACACTGGCTTCGCCAATATAAGTAAGGACATAAAAGACTTCAAGCGACAACTCCAACAGGATTTAACGGCTCTTAAGGAAGAACTGAAAAAAGAGATGAAGGAGGAAATTATGGGTCTCCGAAAAGAAATGGACCGCAAGCTAGCAGAAACCATGGAAGCACTGCGCACTCAACGGGCATGTATGGCAGAAGCACAGGCTCGAATATCAGATTTGGAAGACTGGAAGACCGAGGCAAGCGAGCGGCTGCAGACCCTGAAGGCACAAACACAGAGGATGCAGGAAAAAATAACCGATCTGGAGAGCAGGTCCAGGCGGAGCAATATACGCATCTTCGGGATTCCAGAGGGCACTGAAGGCAACTTGATGATGAAATTCATAGATCAATTCTTAAAAAAAGAGTTTGAGCTGCCCGATGAAACAGACCTGCAGATCCAACGAGCGCACAGAGCCTTGGCACAGAACCCGAACCCAAACTCTACACCCAGGTCAGTTGTGGTAAACTTTTTAAAATACGACGTAAAGGAAAGAATCCTGACACAAGCGTGGAAAAAAAAATACGAGTTGGCGACAAACAGATATTCTTTGACCATGACTACCCGACAGAAATTGTGCAGCAGCGAAAGAAATATGCCAACATTAAAAAAATGTTGAAAGACAAAAAAATTAGATTCCAAACCCCGCTAACGAAGATGAGAATTCATTGGGAGGACGGCGTGAAAACCTACAACACGGCCAGACAGGCAGCGCGGGACGTGATGGAGCGAGGCTTTGTGGTGAGCGTACCCGAGGAAGTGGCTGGAGCAGCGGCAGCACGGAGCGAATCGAGACAGCCGGAGTGGAGGCGAGTGAGCGGCAGAGGGCGGGGGACGGACGTGGCGCACCGAGCCCAGGAAAAACTGCAAGGCTTTCAACGGAAAGTCTAGATTATAACAAAGATTAAGAAGGGCACAGAAGAAATGAAGGCCAAGAAGACAAGGTAAAAGAGAAACAAATGGCTAGGAGAGGTTAAAGTGATTTTTGTTGGACATTTCTAGACTAATGACTATTACTTGGATAGTAACTACAGGTCTAGGGAGGGCCCCTCACTCGGTGAGGACATTCCCTCCACCCACCAACAGGGACCAGTGGGCAGAAGAAAGGCCCAAAGTACGGAGGTCGAGATTCGTTAATGTGTTTTTGTACATATATGTGTTAGTTTTGTTGTTAAAGGGGTTAGGAGCACAAGTTAAAAAATGGAAAAACATGAATATGGTTAAAAATCTTTTAAGATAATGACATTAAACGTGAATGGTCTGAACTCACCTGTTAAAAGGGAAAGAATAATAAGAAAATTCAAGAAGGAAAAAGCCAAAATTATATTTATGCAAGAGACACATTTGAACAAGACAGAACATGAGAAACTAAAGAAATTTGGCTATAAGAACTTCTACTACAGTTCATTTAAGGGAGGAACTAAAAGGGGGGTTATGATACTAATTTCAAATAAAATACATTTTGAATGTGAACAAGAAATCCAGGATAAAGAAGGCAGATATATAATAATAAAGGGAAGAATAGGTGGTATGCAGATCACATTAGTGAACATCTATGCCCCACCAGAAAGTGACAAGGGTTTTTTTCAACAACTGTTTGATCTCATAGCAACACACAGTGAAGGAGTCCTAATTTGTGGAGGAGACTTAAATGCTGTCATGGATCATGAAGTCGACACAACAAGTGTTAAGAAGACAAAAAAACATGTAACAAAGTTCATAAGAACCTCACTGGCAGAAATGGGTATGGTAGACATATGGAGGGACCTGCACCCACTCGAAAAAGACTATACACATTATTCAGCAGTCCATAAAGTACACTCTAGAATAGATTACTTCCTTATGAATGAAGGTGACAGACACAGGGTGAGAAATTAAATAATAATAATAATAATAATAATACATCAGTCTTATATAGCGCTTTTCTAAATACTCAAAGACGCTTTACAAAGCAGCATAGGGACAAACATACAGAGAACGGGTAAACACATACACATAGGTACACATACAGTGGGGTAAAAAAGTATTTAGTCAGCCACCAATTGTGCAAGTTCTCCCACTTAAAAGATGAGAGAGGTCTCCAATTTTCATCATAGGTATACCTCAACTATGAGAGACAAAATAAGAAAAAAAAATCCAGAAAATCACATTGAAGGATTTTTAATGAATTAATTGGTAAATTCCTCAGTAAAATAAGTATTTGGTCAATAACAAAAGTTCATCTCAATACTTTGTTATATACCCTTTGTTGGCAATGACAGAGGTCAAACATTTTCTGTAAGTTTTCACAAGGTTTTCACACACTGTTGCTGGTATTTTGGCCCATTCCTCCATGCAGATCTCCTCTAGAGCAGTGATGTTTTGGGGCTGTCGCTGGGCAACACAGACTTTCAACTCCCTCCAAAGATTTTCTATGGGGTTGAGATCTGGAGACTGGCTAGGCCACTCCAGGACCTTGAAATGCTTCTTATGAAGCCACTCCTTCGTTGCCCGGGCAGTGTGTTTGGGATCATTGTCATGCTGAAAGACCCAGCCATGTTTCATCTTCAATGCCCTTGCTGATGGAAGGAGGTTTTCACTCAAAATCTCACGATACATGGGCCCCATTCATTCTTTCCTTTACATGGATCAGTCGTCCTGGTCCCTTTGCAGAAAAACAGCCCCAAAGTATGATGTTTCCACCCCCATGCTTCACAGTAGGTATGGTGTTCTTTATCCTCCAAACACGACAAGTTGAGTTTTTAACCAAAAAGTTCTATTTTGGTTTCATCTGACCATATGACATTCTCCCAATCCGCTTCTGGATCATCCAAATGCTCTCTAGCAAACTTCAGACGGGCCTGGACATGTACTGGCTTAAGCAGGGGGACATGTCTGGCACTGCAGGATTTGAGTCCCTGGCGGCGTAGTGTGTTTCTTGATGTAGCCTTTGTTACTTTGGTCCCAGCTCTCTGCAGGTCATTCACTAGGTCCCCCCATGTGGTTCTGGGATTTTTGCTCACCGTTCTTGTGATAATTTTGACCCCACGGGGTGAGATCTTGCATGGATCCCCAGATCGAGGGAGATTATCAGTGGTCTTGTATGTCTTCCATTTTCTAATAATTGCTCCCACAGTCGATTTCTTCACACCAAGCTGCTTACCTATTGCAGATTCAGTCTTCCCAGCCTGGTACAGGTCTACAATTTTGTTTCTGGTGTCCTTTGACAGCTCTTTGGTCTTGGCCATAGTGGAGTTTGGAGTCTGACTGTTTGAGGTTGTGGACAGGTGTCTTTTATACTGATAACGAGTTCAAACAGGTGCCATTAATACAGGTAACGAGTGGAGGACAGAGGAGCCTCTTAAAGAAGAAGTTACAGGTCTGTGAGAGCCAGAAATCTTGCTTGTTTGTAGGTGACCAAATACTTATTTTACTGAGGAATTTACCAATTAATTCGTTAAAAATCCTTCAATGTGATTTTCTGGATTTTTTTTTTTCTCATTTTGTCTCTCATAGTTGAGGTATACCTATGATGAAAATTGGAGACCTCTCTCATCTTTTAAGTGGGAGAACTTGCACAATTGGTGGCTGACTAAATACTTCTTTACCCCACTGTAGGTAGAAGAGGCAGTCAGTTTTTATAGGTAGATTTAAAAAGATGGGTTTTGAGTTGACTTTTAAAAGAAGCAAGTGTGTTGGCAGACCGGATGTGAAGGGGCAAGGAATTCCAGAGGGTTGGTGCGGCGATGGCGAATGATCTATCACCCAGGGTGCGGAATTTTGTCTTGGTGATGGGGGTAAGAAGGTGAGCGTCAGCAGAGCGGAGGAGACGAGTGGGAGAATGACGAGACAGAAGGTCCGTTAGGTATGAGGGGGCGAGGTTATGGAGAGCTTTATAGGTGATGAGGAGGATCTTGAAGTTGATGCGCTGTTGAATGGGGAGCCAGTGGAGCTGACGGAGGAGAGGAGTGATGTGGTCTCTGGAGCGGGAGTGAGTAAGTAGGCGGGCGGCTGAGTTTTGGATATACTGTAGTTTTTGGAGGATGGTGGAAGGAAGTCCATACAGAATGCTGTTACAGTAATCAAGTCTGGAGGTGATGAAGGCGTGGATAAGTATTTCAGCAGCAGAGGGTGAGAGGGTGGGACGGAGGCGTGCAATATTACGAAGATGAAAAAAAGATGTTTTGGTGATATGGTCGGATTGGAGGGGCAGAAATATCAGATCATAATCCTATATACATGGAAATATGTTTAAACAATAGAAAACGACAAACAACATGGAAACTTAATGTAGGATTATTAAATGATGAGAAAATGAAAGAAAGAATAAAGGTAAACATAAATGAGTATATCGAGGAGAATGATAATGGAGAAGTGGACCCAACAATACTATGGGATTCACTAAAAGCCGTGTTAAGAGGTAAATTAATTGTTGAATCAGGAAAAGCAAAAAAGTCTAAACTGGAATCATATGAACAAAGATGCGAGAGACTGAGGGAATTAGAACGTAAACATCAAAACACAAATGACCCAAAAATATATCAAGAAATTAAGGAAGAAAAAATAAAGATAAAAGAAATACAAATAGATGAAACTGAAAGGAAAAATAGATATTTAAAACAAAAATATTATGAAACGGGGCCAAAGGCCACAAAACTGCTGGCAAAACGGTTAAGAAAACAACAAACAGTGAATAATGTATATAAGATTAAGGACCCCATCACAAATAAAACCACAGTTACCCCAGAAAACATCGAAGAAATATTCCATAAATTCTATCAAGAGCTATACTCGCAACCTGAAGAGACAAATGTTAAGGATATTAAAAAATTTCTATGCACATTGGACTTGCCATCAATAGGAAACCAACAAAATGAAAAGCTAACAGCAGAAATAAAAACACAAGAGATTAAAGATGTGATTAAGTCACTAAAAAACGGTAAATCACCAGGTAGTGATGGATACCCGTCTAAGTTTTATAAACTGTTTATAGAAGAACTCACGCCACAGCTCCTAAAGTCATTTAATTGGACATTAAACAACAACAAAATACTTCCATCATGGAACGAAGCCATTATTTCAGTTATTTTAAAGCCAGGGACAGATAGGGAACAATGCGGAAACTATAGGCCAATCTCTTTATTAAATGTGGATTATAAAATATATACAGCAATTATCTGTAAACGAATAAAGACATTCTTGATGGAATTGATAGAGAATGATCAAACTGGTTTCATGGAGGGACGCCAAACACATAATATCAGGAGAACAAGACACATAATTAATCAAATGCATAAAGAAAAGAAAAGCGCAGTAATAATGAGTTTAGACGCAGAAAAAGCATTTGATAGGGTTAATTGGATGTTCCTATATAATGTGCTGGAACGCTTTGGATTTACCGAAAAGTCAGTGCAATGCATAAAGACACTGTATCAAAAACCTGTGGCAAGAATCAAGATAAACGGTAGCTTAACAGACAAAGTAAATATACAAAGATCAACTAGGCAGGGATGCTGCCTATCGCCCACCTTGTTTGCTCTGTTCATAGAGCCACTGGCTCAAGCGATGCGACAAAATAAGAAATTAAAAGGTGTAACAATAAAGGGAGCGGAACACAAGATTGGGCTATTTGCAGACGATATTATAGTTTACCTTGAACAACCAGATGAATCAATAATGGAAATGATGGACTTGATAGAAAATTTTGGAAAATTATCAGGATACAAGATAAACATAACAAAACACAAATACTGACATTCCACTATAACCCTTTAAACCAGATAACTGCTAAGATCAAACTAAACTGGAAACAAAAAGAAATAAAATACCTTGGAGTGAACATACCTAAAGATTTAAGCAAAATCTATAAAGCAAACTATGATAGGCTAGAACAAGAAATAAAAAAAGATATTGATAGATGGTCAATCTTAAATATGGATCTGAATTCAAAAATTAAGACAGTCAAAATCAGCATACAACCTAGACTGCTTTACCTCTTCCAAGCTCTACCAAGAGAGATTCCTGGTGCCCAGTTCTCAAAGTGGGACAGGATGATATCGAGATTTGTTTGGGGAGGTAAAAAGCCAAGAGTGAAATATAAAACTCTCCAATTACCAAAAGAGAAAGGAGGCATGGGCCTACCGAGTCTAAAGGAATATTACTACTCAGCACAAATAAGATATATCATATGTTGGTGCAATGGAGGATACGAGGCAAAATGGAAAGAAATGGAAAAGGAAATTGAGGGACTCCCAGTACAAAGCGTAATAGGGGATAAGGATGCATATAAGCAAATCAAACAAATAGACCCAATCACTAAATTTACTTTGGAACTGTGGTATAAAATAGTACAAAAGTATAATATAAAGGAGGACATAAAATTATTGAAATGGGTAGCATTTGACAGTCAGTTTGAACCGGCAAAGCAAGATAGGGGATACAAAAATCTGGGGAACAAGGGAATCACAGCATGGGGCAATATGGGAAAAAATGATTTCGGGAGTTTTGTAAACTTGAGAAGAAAATTTAAACTAGAAAAATCTGAATTCTTCAGATATCTGCAGATGAGAGATTATTATATGAGGAAGATTAGGCATAACCTCCACACAGATGTGAGTGAGATTATACAATTCATTTTAAGCTCGTATGCAGGAAATAAAATAAGAATTATTTCAAAGCTATATCAGAAACTTACGGCAAACAAACATTCAAGTAACTATATGAAGGAGAAATGGGAGAAAGAGCTAAATTTAAACATAACAGAAGAAAACTGGCAAGAAATATGGAAAACACAACACACATCAACAAGTTCAAGGACATGGAGGGAATTTGGATGGAAAAACCTGATTCGCTATTTCATTACACCACAGATCCAAAGAAAATATACAAATACCCAATCTATATGCTGGAGGGGCTGTGGGGCTCAAAATGCAGACCACTCGCATATGTTTTGGAAATGCTGCAAAATCTCATCATTCTGGAAATCTATACATGTGACAATACAGAGGATATTAGGATATAATATACCAATGAACTGTAACTTGATGTATTTATGTGATCTTAAAAGAGACAATGTAATACAGGCTGAGGACAGATATTTAGTTAAAATCTTGCTGATTGCATGTAAAAAAAACAATCACAAGAAAATGGCGATTAGAAGTTCTTCCTGACCAAGAGTAATGGACAGACATTGTTGAGGATATACGTTTAATGGAAAAACTAACATATCGACAAAGAATGCAAGAAGGACAATATGAAAAAAAAAAATGGTGGAAATGGACACACTACAAAGTGCAACAACGAGACAGAAATTGAAAGAATAACCAAAGACACTGGAAAAACCAGAAGAATTAAGAGATGGAAACTAAAAACTTGATGCTCCAACATTTGTACCCCCCCCTTTTTTTTTCTTTTTTTTTTCTCTTCTTCTAGCTCCTTTTTTTAAATATAGAGACTGTGATCTGAATGTAATATGTATGATGAAAAATGAATAAAAATCAAAGTTACAAAAAAAAAAACTATTATCATTTCATCATTTTTATCAGATTGAATATATGCTGGCCTAGCTGTCTGTCATTTCCCAAGACACTTCTGCTGGTAAGACCTCCTGTCTCTCTCTCTCTTTCTCTCAGTTTACCCACATTAGAAATCTCTGTTGCACAGACAACTCCTGAGGCTGTTAATGGATTTTTTCTTTCAGTTGTGTAAATAAATCACGCTGGAGCAGCCACAATGGAACGAAAATAAACCTCTTGACACTTCGAATGTCAGCAACACCACTTCAGTGTGAAGTAAAACTTTTCCCCAAAGTGGCGTTGTTGACATGCAGAAAAAAATGTGAGCAGATCATTATCCACATCGCTGCACTGTTTTGTTTTGTTTTTTAAAGAAAGCAGCAGTCTGAAACGGCTTTAAAACTAAATTACTTCCTCACAACCAGACAAAGGCATTCCAAGCACGGAACGCCGTTGCCCCGCACCATGTTTTTTTCCCCGTTTCTATGGTAAAACATAACTTCCGTTGGCAACGTAACAGACCCCCAAATATCGCAGTAATCATTTTTACACTGGTATCAAAATTTATACCAGTATTATCGTGAACAATACTATATGGCATACCCCTAATGAGCAGAACACGAGAAAACTAGATTTCGAAAGCTGTGCAGGGGCAGAGCTGCTCCTGATTGGATGACACTTATACTCATGGGTGGGTTGTTTTTGGATTTCTGGAATATCCATCATAGCAGCTCAGCAGCAAACTTTTCTGATATCGTGAAAACAAATAAGATTCAAAGATTCAAGATTCAAAGATTTTATTTGTCAATACTGCTATACGTACAAGACATACAGGAGAATTGAAATGGCGTTTCTCTCTCTCTTCATTGGCGTGCATAATATAAAAAGAAAAAGGAATAAGGCTGGAATAAAGAAAACAACAGCAGTCTGTGTACAGTAATGCAATCCGTAGTGCAAATGGCAACAAGATAGACCCAGGCCTCCCATAGTGCAAATAGATATAAAAAATTAATGATGATAAAACCCAGCATTCCCATATACAGACAACTAGAGATGTAATGCCCATAGTTGCAGTTCAATGTGGTAGTGTAGGTGCAGAGAGTAACAGATAGGACTGCACATGATCAGTATTGCGCTGACAGACAGACAGCAGCAGATATGGCATTTGTGCAAATGGTTGTGGTTAAAGTGCAGAGACATACAGCAGCAAATGTATTACTGTTGGTGTGCCAGTCTGAGGTAGTTATTGTGCAGGTGATTGCGTTCCTGTCCAGTGGGGGACAGAGTTCAGGGTCCTGATGGCCTGATGAACAAAGCTGTTTAGCAGTCTTGTGGAGTGGGCCTGGAGGCTTCGGTACCTTTTCCCAGAGGGCAGAGGGCTGAAGAGGAAGTGTAAGGGGTGGGAGGTCTCACCTGCGATGTTGATGGCTCTGCAGGTGAGGCGGGTGAGGTAGATGTCTGAGAGGGGGGGCAGAGGGGCACCGATGATTTTGCTGGCTGCTTTCACTGTGCGTTGTAGTGTTTTCCAGTAGGAGGTGGTGCAGCTTCCATACCACACTGTGATGCAGCTAGTGAGGACACTCTCAATGGTGCCCTGGTAGAAAGAACACATGGTGGGGGTTGGGACTCGTGCTGTCCTCAGTTTGCGGAGGAAATGGAGGCGAGTTTGAGCCTTCTTGGCCAGTGATGTGGTGTTGTTGGACCAGGAGAGGTCCTCAGACATATGCACCCCCAGGAACTTGGTGCTGCTCACTCTGTCCATAGCTGCACCATCAATGATCAGAGGGGGGTGTTGTGTGTGACCCCTTCTGAAGTGGATCACAATTTCCTTGGTTTTTCCCACGTTCAGGAAGAGGTTATTGTCTTTGCACCACTGGACCAGTTGGCTCACCTCATTTCTGTAGTTTGCCTGCTCGTTGTTGCTGATGAGGCCCACCACCGTGTTGTCCGCAAACTTGATGATGTGGTTGGTGTTGTAGGCTGGTATGCAGTCATGGGTCAGCAGGGTGAAGAGCGGCGAGCTGAGCATGCACCCTTGTGGGGCCCCTGTGCTCAGTGTGATGGTCTTGGAGGTGTTGCTGCCAACCCGCACGTTCTGTGGCCTCCCTGTGATAAAGTCCAGCACCCAATTACAGAGAGAGGTTTTGAGTCCCAAGTGACAGAGTTTTTGTATCAGGTGCTGGGGGATGATTGTGTTGAATGCTGAACTGAAGTCCAAGAACTGCACGTAGGAGTTTTTTGAGTCCAGGTGGGTGAAGGCTGAATGGAGAGCAGCAGTGATGGCATCTTTTTTTTTTTTTTTCTCTCGGCGCCACACGAGTAGGCTGCCTTTTGCAACAGCGGCTCGATTCCGAGTCTTTTTCCCTTCCTCTCTCTTTTGATCCGTCTTTTTTTTTCACCCCACTTATATCACGGACACACAGATCGTCCTAAATGTCTCCTGAGCCGGTGGACGGAGCCACTGTTTATAGCAGGATACGATACAGCAGAGAACAGCTGCTAGCATTCAACCGCCACCCGGTCCCATTGGAAAAACTCGACATACCGAGAGAACTGAGGCGAAAACGCCGCGGCTGCCGGGCTGGAGTAAGGCGGAGGACAAAAAATATAAGGTACAGACCCTCCCTTCCATCTGTTGTCATGGGAAATGTACGGTCGATACTGGGAAAGTTAGATGAGCTAGCGGCTATCTCCCGTTATGATAGCACATACCGGGAGTGCTCTCTCCTTTTGTTTACTGAGACGTGGCTAACTGAACTAGCAGCAGATGCTAACATTGAGCTGGAGGGTTTTCACATGATACGAGCTGACCGAACACCAGACAGTGGCAAGGCTAGGGGCGGTGGAGTGATAATGTATGTTAACAACAACTGGTGCAGACCGGGACATATCACTGTTAAACAACGACACTGCAGCAAAGACATTGAGTTGCTAGCTGTTAGCATGAGGCCTACATATCTCCCGAGAGAACACTCACACGTGATCTGCATTGTTGCTTATGCAAATCCGACGGCGAACGCTGGGACAGCACGTGACGTCATCCATTCAGTAACCAGCAGGCTGCAGACAGAACACCCAGATGCTCTTCTCCTCATCTCAGGCGATTTCAACCATGTTTCACTGTCTCCCATTCTACCCACGTTCACCCAGTATGTCACATGCCACACTAGAGACAATAAAACACTGGATTTATTCTACGCAAACACTAAGGAGGCGTACACCTCATCACAACTCCCCCCACTCGGGAGATCGGATCACAACTTGGTTCATCTCCGGCCGGTGTACAAACCCCTAGTGCACAGACAACCTCCGGCCATGCACACTGTGGAGTTATGGTCTGAGGAGACAATGGACACCCTAAAGGGCTGTTTTGAAGCCACCGCCTGGAAACAGCTCTGCGATCCACATGGTGAGGACATCGATGGCCTCATTCACACCTTCACGGGCTACCTCAGCTTCTGTGTGGACAAATCCGTTCCCACCAAGACCATACGGCGTCACTCAAACAACAAACCCTGGATCAACCCTGAGATAAAAACACTTCTGAGAGAGAAGAAGAGGATCTTCAGGTCGGGGAACAGGGAGATGCTGAAGTCCGTACAGAGGGAGCTGAGGAGAAAGATCAGAGAAGGCAAGGACAGCTTCAGGAAGAAGATGGAGGACAAGCTGCAACAGAGCGACATCAGCGGGGTCTGGAGAAACCTCAAAACCATCTCGAGGCTCCAGAATACCTCCCCCCAGGCCACAGGGGGCAGGGAGTGGGCGAACAACCTGAATCTGTTTTTCAATAGATTTGACCAACCGCCCTCCCCCCTGACTGCACAACAACCACTGCTGCCTCTAAAGAAATCAAGTCCTGCTGCCCACTCCCCACTCCACCAACACCCCCCCACTCCCAACACACAGCCCCCCATCCTGACCCTGACCAGGACCCAGGTGAGGACGGAGCTGAGGAAGATCCAGGCGAGGAAGGCGCCGGGACCGGACGGCATCAGCGCAAAGCTCCTCAAGTCCTGTGCAGACCAGCTGTGTGGGATTGTGACGTATATCTTCATCATGAGCCTGAAACTGGGGAGGGTACCACAGCTGTGGAAAACATCTTGTGTGGTACCTGTACCAAAAACTTCCCACCCCAAAGACCTGAACAGCTACAGACCGGTGGCCTTGACGTCCCACTTGATGAAGACCCTGGAGAGACTGCTCCTTGCTCACCTCCGCCCCCTGGTGGAACCAGCGATGGATCCACTCCAGTTCGCCTACCAGCATGGCATTGGGGTGGAGGATGCGGTGATCTTCCTCCTTCACCGTTCTCTGTCCCACCTGGAGAAGCCCGGGAATATGGTGAGGATCATGTTCTTTGACTTCTCCAGTGCTTTCAACACCATCCAACCGATGATCCTGAAGGACAAGCTGCTGCGCGCAGGGGTGGACCAGCACCTGTCATCATGGATCCTGGACTACCTCACGAACCGGCCTCAGTTTGTGAGAACCCGGGACTGTGTGTCCGACACGATCATCAGTAGCACGGGGGCCCCCCAGGGAACGGTGCTGGCTCCCTTCCTGTTCACTCTTTATACTGCGGACTTCTCACACAACACAACACACTGCCATCTACAGAAGTTCTCTGATGACTCTGCGATCGTTGGCCTCATCTCCAATGGAGATGAAGCTGAGTACAGAGGGCTTATCCAGGACTTCGTGGACTGGTGCCATCGGAACTGCCTCCAGATCAACGCGAGGAAAACTAAGGAGCTGGTGGTGGACTGCCGCAGGCATGGGCAGCCCCTCACAGTACCAGTAAATATACAGGGAACAGACATCGAGATGGTGACATCCTATAAGTACCTGGGTATTCATCTGAACAATAAACTAGACTGGTCACACAATACTGATGCACTCTACAAGAAGGGACAGCGCAGGCTGTTCCTGCTGAGGAGACTCAGGTCTTTTGGTGTACAAGGGGCGCTGCTGAAGTCATTCTATGACACGGTGGTGGCATCAGCCATCACTTTTGGAGTGGTCTGCTGGGGCAGTGGCATTACTGCAGCCGATAGGAAGAGACTGAACAAACTGATTAAGAAAGCTAGCTCTGTCCTGGGGCAGCGCCTTGATCCGATGGAGGAGATAGGAGAGAGAAGGACGGTGGCTAAACTGTCATCTCTGCTGGAGTCCGAATTCCACCCTATGCAGGACATACTGAATGCACTGAGGAGCTCATTTAGCAGCAGACTACATCATCCCAGGTGCACAACCGAGAGGTTTCGTAGGTCCTTCCTACCAACGGCTGTCAGACTGTACAACCTAAGCAGGGCTGCTCGCAGAGATAGCAAAAAGACGTAACAAACTAATAGTTTTTTGAATGCAAAAGATGCAATAGACTTACACAATGGTCCCCTCCGGCATACAACTAGGAACATACCGGTCGCTATGGAGGGTGAGAATATGTATGGGCACATAATCATACCATGTAGGATAACTAAGTAGACGGTTATGCTGTTTCATTCCATCTAGCAACAATGCTCTGCACTGTGTGTGTTTATATATTTACATATTTATTCCATCTAGCTACAATGCTCAGCACTGGGTGTGTTTATATATTTATATATCTACATATTATTCCATCTAGCTACATTGCTCCGCACTGTGTGTGTTTATATACTTGCATATTTATTCCACCTAGCTGCAATGCTCCGTACTGTGGGTGTTTATATATTTACATATTTATTCCATCTAGCTACAATGCTCTGCACTGTGTGTTCATATATTCATATATTTATTCCATCCAGCTACAATGCTCTGCACTGTGTGTCTGTGTGTGTGTGTGTATATATATATTTTATAGTAATACGTACATATGTATATTAGCTGCTCTTGCTTGCTTGTTTTTTTCTTGCCTTCTGATTGTTGCTCTGAGTGTTGCTATCCCTGTGCTGTTGCAATCCTGGAATTTCCCCGTTGTGGGACTAATAAAGGCTTATCTTATCTTATCTTCTGTGGATCTGTTCAACCTATATGCAAACTGGGATGGGTCATGGGAGGGAGGCAGAATGAACTAGGATGTTCTGCATGACTAGCCGCTCGAAGCACTTCATTATAATGAGGGTCAGTGCTACGGGCCAGTAATCATTGTAGCTGGATGGGGCAGGTTTCATTGGGACTGGTATTATGGTGGCAGTTTTGAAACATGTGGGGACAACAGCTTGAGTCAGGGAGATGTTGAAGATGTCGGCCAGGACATTCTTGAGCTCCTCTGCACAGTATTCAGGACCCGGTATGTTGTCTGGGCTAGCTGCCTTGCGTGAGTTGATCCTGCAGAGGGTCCTTTTCACACTAGCCGGATCCAGACTCATGGCCTGCTCATCCGGAGGAGGAGTGGTCTTCTGTGCTGATGTGCTATTTTGTGCTTCTCATCGGCCAAAGAAGTCGTTTAGGTTGCTGAGCAGTCTGGTGTCACTCATTCAAGTC
Source organism: Pholidichthys leucotaenia (assembly GCA_020510985.1). NCBI lineage: Eukaryota > Metazoa > Chordata > Actinopteri > Cichliformes > Pholidichthyidae > Pholidichthys > Pholidichthys leucotaenia. The sequence continues at coordinate 398,687,217 of CM035838.1, read as the reverse complement.
TGAGGTGGAGATTTGTAGTTGGTGAGAGTCTATATGCCATGCCAGAGAGAACATGCATCTCTGGTGTTGCTGAAGTGTCCAGATATTTTCTTGCTGTGCTGTCGTTTTGCCTCCCTGATACCATGGGACAGGTTGGACCTAGCTGTTGTTAGTCCTGCAGTGTCGCTGGCCCTGAAGGCTGTGTCACAAGCTCTCAGGAGCCTGCGGACCTCTGCTGTCATCCATGGCTTCTGGTTAGCACGAACAGTGATGGTTTTGCAGTGAGTAACATCATCATTGCATTTAGCTATGTATGCCACAACAGCCTCAGTGTACTCCTCTAGGTTTGTGTGTCCATTGTGAGTGGCTGCATGCTTGAAAGTGTCCCAGTCTGTAGTGCTAAAGCAATCTTTCAGAGCATCAGAGGCACCCTCTGGCCACACACGTACCTGCTTTTTTGTTGGTCTGATTGTTTTCACTCTGAGTTTGTATGCTGGCCTTAACAAGATGGTGATCTGATCAGAGAGACCCAGGGGGGAAGGGGGAAGGGTCTGTATGCTTTCTTGTGAGTTGTGTACACCAGGTCCAGCAAACTGTCTCCTCTTGTGGGAAAGTCAACATGTTGATGTAGGTTTAGTAGGAGGGCCTTTAAATCTGTATGGTTGAAGTCTCCTGCTGTGATGAGGAATCTGTCTGGATACACTATTTGTGTCTCACTGATGGCCTGATAGTTTATTTAGTGCTTTTCTACTCTCGCCGGTGCCAGTGAGTGGGGCAATACACGGCGACTGGCAGGACAGATGAAAATTCTCTCGGCATGTAACAGGGTCGGCACTTGATGATCATAAACTCCACCAATGGAGAAGAGTGTTTATGAACAACAATAGAATGACGGCACCAGGCGTCATTAATGTACACACAGACCCCGCCGCCTCGTGTTTTTCCTCATTCCATGAGCACTCTGTCGCTACGGTGGCATGTTAGCCCAGCTAACTGGATGGCAGAGTCCGGTATATTGTCATTTAACCATGTTTCCGTAAAGATAAAGACACAGCAGTTCTGCGCATCACGTTGTGTAGATCTCAGGAGCTGTATGTGGTCTATTTTGTTGTCTAGTGAGCGTACGTTGGCCAGAACGATTGAAGGAATTGGTAGACTGTGCGGGCTAGTGGTTAGCTTCGTTCGGATACCTCCACGTTTACCTCTCTTTTGTCTCCGCTCACACTGTCTACGGCGTCTCCATTTGGGATGAGACCTGGCAGTCGAGTCCAGGGGTGTGGAGGACTGGTGGAGAATATCCAGGCCACAGAGATCCTCTGTAACGCTCTGGTCCAGGATGTAATGTTTGGTCATATTCCTTATCTCCAGAAGGCTGTGGCGACTGTAGCTAGTGCGCAGTATCATATATGTACATTAAACAATTTAAACAACACTAAGTAACACAAAAACACGAAGAGAAAAGAGAAGCTGCTGCGTGTTCATGCACCACCCAAATGGAGAGTCTGCATAATCCTGTCCCCCAAACCAGAGCAGTGTGAGAAACTAGTGATGTCCTGTGGGCATAGATGTTCTGAAGTCATTCAAAGCAAGGACCTCTACACTTCCTATTAATTTTTGAATCCTGTAGCCCTAAAAAACGTTGCTTAAATCTTCTCTTCTGACAAAGTGGTTACTGTTTTCTAATTTTGCTCACTGTTGTTTTTTTAACTGTTTTTTTTTTTTTTAACAAAATAAATGTTTGTGTTGAAGTGCCTTGGTTATTTAAAAAAAACATGCTAGTACAGCAGTGGTATAGCCACAGCTGATATTCTGTCAAATTCTCAACAATGAAGAATAAAATATTATAGAATAAATCAAGTATTAATACATTGTTCTCTAATTTTCCACTGTATACATAACGGAGGGAAATGCCTGTGTTATGCAAAACATTTATTAATTCTAATTGGCTCAGTATTCACAATCTAGTCAGTAACGTTTTCTCAAATTCTCTTTATGTTCTTCTTCTTCTTCTTCTTCTTCTTCTTCTTCTTCTTCTTCTTTTAGATTTGATTGGCAGTTGGCAACAAGCTGGAACTTTTTGTTCATATTGTTCCCCACTGACTGAGATTAACATCTTGCTTAGAAAGGTCTACGTGAGCCAGGTTGTGTTGTTGGTGTGGTTTGCCTCAGGTAAACATGTACACCCTGTATTGCTCATAACTTGAAACCAGTCCAGGCTGATTACAGAAGAGTTGTTTACAGTCTGCAGGGTTGAAGGTGGTGGAGGCGTGTGAAGGGAGTGTGGTGAAATGGCCCTTTCATTGGCTGATCACGGAGATGAGACGAAGAAAGGAATTTAAGGTGGAACAGTGGGTTAGGTGAGGTCAAGGGAGCTGCCGCTAAAGGCCTTTTGAGGAAATTTTCACAGTTTATGTCAGAGTCCATTTGAGTTGCAGCTGAGACATACAGTGGTGTGAAAAAGTGTTTGGCCCCTTCTTGATTTCTCATTTTTTTGTATGTTTGTCACACTTAAATGTTTCAGATCATCAAACAAATTTAGATATTGGACAAAGCTAACACAAGTAAACACAAAATGCAGTTTTTAAATGAAATTGCTTATTATTAAGGGTAAAAAACATCCAAACCTACATGCCCCTGTGTGAAAAAGGGATCCCCCCCTCCCGTTAAAACATAAATTAACTGTGGTTTATCACATCTTTGGAAAGCTGAGTTCAATTTTGTTAGCCACACCCAGGCCTGATGACTGCCACACCTGTTCTCAATCAAGAAATCACTTCAATCAGACCTGCCTGACAAAGTGAAGTAGACCAAAAGATCCTAAAAAGCTAGACATCATTGTGCAATCCAAAGAAATTCAGGAACAAATGAGAAACAAAGTAATTGAGATCTATCAATCTGGAAAAGGTCATAAAGCCATTTCTAAAGCTTTGGGATTCCAGTAAACCACAGTTAGAGCCATTATCCACAAATGGCAAAAACATGGAACAGTGGTGAACCTTCCCAGGAGTGGCCGGCTGACCAAAATTACCCCAAGAGCGCAGCGACAAGTCATCCAAGAGGTCACAAAAGACCCCACAACAACATCCAAAGAACTGCAGGCCTCACTTGCCTCAGTTAAGGTCAGTGTTCATGACTCCACCATAAGAAAGAGACTGGGCAAAAATGGCCTGCATGGCAGAGTTCCAAGACAAAAACCACTGCTGAGCAAAAAGAACATAAAGGCTCAGGTCAGTTTTGCCAGAAAACATCTTGATGATCCCCAAGACTTTTGGTAAAATACTTTGTGGACTGACGAGACAAAAGTTGAACTTTTTGGAAAGTGTGTGTCCAATTACATCCGGCGTAAAAGTAACATAGCATTTCAGAAAAGGAACATCATATCAACAGTAAAATATGGTGGTGGTAGTGTGATGATCTGGGGCTGTTTTGCTGCTTCAGGACCTGGAAGACTTGCTGTAGTAAATAGAACCATGAATTCTGCTGTCTACCATAAAATCCTGGCGGAGAATGTCCGGCCATCTGTTCGTGACGTCAAGCTGAAGCGCATTTGGGTTCTGCAGCAGGACAATGATCCAGAACACACCAGCAAGTCCATCTCTGAATGGCTTAAGAAAAACAAAATGAAGACTTAGGAGTGGCCTAGTCAAAGTCCTGGCCTGAATCCAATTGAGATGTTGTGACATGACCTTAAAAAGGCGATTCATACTCGAAAAAATGTTTTAAAAATGTTTATAGTAGAAGGCTGGTTCAGGACTCCTTCAAAATGTTCAGCCCATCTTTGGAGGATTTGGATCTTCTCTGTCAGGAGGGTTGAACTATCTGAGCTCAGAAGTGGGGAGCTTCCCGATGGCTTGGGTCTGTACAGGGCATTGAGAGACTCGTAGAATTGTTTATTCATTCCTGTTTGCATAGCCCTGGATTTCATCCGCCTTGGCACTCAACCATGAGTCTGGCATCTCTCGAAGTTTGAGTTGTACTGTCCTGCATGCGCTAGTGAAAGCCACCTTCTTTGAGACGGATGAGGGATCATTTTGATGGGCACAATGAAGGCTATGCTTCTCCGTTAGTAGAGCTTTGATTTCCTCATCATTTTCATCAAACCAATCATGCTTTTTCCGTGTTGAGAGGCCCAGGATTTTCTGTGCAGATGAGTGGACAGTATTCCTGAACAGCACCCAGTCTTTCTCAGCATTGGCTGTGAAGCTCAGTTCTGCAAGTTCGCGTTCCAGGTCTTCCGTGAGTGCATTAGCCTTGGAGTAGGTTTTCAGTTGGGACACATCAAGCCATTTCATGCTTTTGTTCGTTTCCCCCTATGGCCTTCTCTTAGGTCTGATGTGCAATTTCATCCTGGAGACAATAAGCCTGTGGTCGGTCCAGCAGTCAGCACCACACATGGCCTTTGTGACTCTGACGTCCTGCTTATCTTTTTGCCTGACGATGACATAGTCGATGAAGTGCCAGTGTTTGGAGCGGGGGTGCCTCCATGAGGTTTTGTTTCGGGTGGGCAGGTGGAAGACAGTATTTGTGATGAGGAGGCTATGTTTGGCACAGGTCTGTAGCAGGAGAAGACCGTTGCTATTGCACTTGCCCACTCCATTTTTGCCTATGATGCCTTTCCAGGCAGAACTGTCCTGTCCTACTCTGGCATTGAAGTCCCCGAGCAATATGAGCTTGTTGTTGTGCTTCACAGTAGACAGGAGAGCATCAAGTTCTTCGTAGAACTTGTTTTTAGTCTCATCAGGGTTTGTCATCGTTGGTGCATAGGCACTGATGAGAGTAGCCTGCTTGCTGTCATGCAGTGGAAGCTGCATTGTCATGAGGCGGTCATTCACGCCCTTTGGGAGGCTGGAGAGTTTGCTGACAAGGTTGTTCCTCACAGCAAAACCAACTCCTGCTTCACGGCGCTCATCTTTGCTACGGCCACTCCAGAAGAATGTATATCCTCCTCCCGACTCATTTAACTGACCTTCTTCTGCAAGCCTGGTTTCACACAGAGCTGCAATGTCAATGTTGTGTCTTGCAAGTTCCCTGTTAACTAGAGCTGTTCTTCTTTCAGGTCGATCAGCTGACGGGTTGTCTAAAAGTGTGCGCACATTCCATGTGCCAATGTTGAGTGATGTCACCTTTTTCTTTCCTCTGTTGTTTCTACCGCTAGTGTGGGATCCCCTCCAGCCACGGCAAGCTGGCCGGGGTGTTGTGAAGCAGGCAATGTTTAGGGCACATTTTCTAGCCCCTTCCTCAGACTGTGGAAGTGAGCAGTGCAATCCTAGAAAGGGCTGCTCAGTCACTCAGACAGACACCGAACCCCGCTCCTGCTTCTGTCAGTGAGGAGCGATCATTAGGCCTGAGCCGCCTGTGTGCAGGTCCATGACTACAGCTGCCAGTGTATCCTCACCTGTTGCTTTGCCACTCGCCCAACACCACAGGACTTTTGAAAACGGATTGACAAGACTTGTGCTAGAAAATTAGATTAAAGTGAGGGAGAGTTGCGCAGCATCAGCCTCACTCTCTCTTCCAGGGTCATCAGATTCCAGTGGCTGGACGTAGTCGAGACGGCTGGAGATGACACCGGATGCAGAAGTTGCCGGAGTCTTGGCAGAATTTGACCATGACTCCGCCTACGGGGCTCCACTCCGATATTTCTGTCAGGGTTGATTCCCTTAGCCTTATGCTATCCCTAGCACTCACAGGGCAGTGAGACTATTTGACCCATAACTGGGGGTCTGTTCATGGGCATCAGGACATGTCCACACACTGGTGGGCCTGGCATGCATGTCTGACCTCCTCTGAGTCCCTTGCAATTTGGCCTGAGACCGGAAGATGTTCAGTTTACATGTGTTGCCACGAGAAGGCATTGCATATGGCTTATCTACTGAGAGGCAATGTACTGGCAGGGAAGACTTGCGCGCTCGGCTTCCTTTTCGCAATAGCTAGCCAGCGGCAGAGGCTGAAAGCGAGAGGTGACAAGCACACAGACACACAGCGCACCGCACTAGACTCATCAATAGACCAATTTGACACTCATTCATGAATGTATTCCAGGGACCGGTCATGTCCTATCAACCACTGAAACTACACACACCTGTCCACCAGTGATGCATTTTTTCATTCATTCATTGAGACAAATTTACGTTAGTTGGCTGGGGCTCACTATCCAAGCTAGGAGCTCGCCAGCTATGATTAGCAATACAGACATAAGAGGGAAGGCAGAATTACAAGGGGGCTGAAAAGTTCATAGGCTGACCATGATGCAGTGGTCAAATTTGACCAAATGGGGTTTATTTTTCAAGTCTCCCCTTTGGTCCAAAAGTACTTGGATCCCTGCGGTATAGAAGGTCTTGTCTTCACCCTCAGATATACCGTATTTTCCGGACTATAAGCCGCTACTTTTTCCCCACGCTTTGAACCATGTGGCTTATACAGAGATGCGGCTTTTCTATGAATTTTTCTTCAGCCCTCAGGGGGCGCTCTAGCAGGAAGTGCAAAAACGAGACAGGCAGCGGGAGTCAGTGCAAACAAGAAAGCGCCAGTTTTTATTCTTAGCACATGCAACCCAAGACGCACAACAGCAAAATACTTGAATCAGTGGATCTTAACAGCATGGAGGAGTGTGAAAGAATCCACCATCATCAACGGGTTCCGAAAGACCAGACTGCTGCGTGAAGAAAGCAGCGAAGGTTCAGAGGTAACTTTGCCTCGAGATGAGAGTGACTGGAGCAACACCAAAACAGAGACTGAAAAGGTATGTGACGAAGATTATCTGAGGCTGTTCAACTCTGACACTGAAGAGGATGACTTCAGTGGCTTTAGTGCGCAGGAGGAAGATGAATAGTGACTTGTGGTTTCAGTGCACGGGAGAATAAAGCGACTTTAATACCGTAGTTGCTTTAACAGTGCACAGGAAGAAAAAGTGACAGTGGTTTCAGTACGCAGGAGGAAGAAAAATAAAGCAACTTTGTTTTAGTGCACAGGAGGAAGATGAATAAAACCATCAATGACTTTTCTGTTTTGTTTGATCAGCACTTTTACTGCCGTGTTACAGGCACTGTTCGGAAACAATCAGTTCAGGTATATGAATAAACACTTATGGTACAAAATCTTTCTATGTAAATATCTTATTTCTCAGCCTGGATATCGGCGGCTTATAGTCCGGTGTGGCTTATATGTGACAAAATATGCATTTCTTTTAAATTTTAGTGGGTGCGGCTTATATTTGGGTGCGCTATATAGTCCGGAAAATACGGTAACTCCTTCTTGGTCAGCCTATGAACTTTTGAGCTGCTCCCCCAAGTAACTGTGGTTGTTGGAAATTTAAAGATTGAAACAAGCCATTCCAGGGCAGCGCGGTGGCGAAGTGGTTAGCACTGCGGCAACACAGCAACTCACCCTTGGCTGGGGGATTCTGAGTTCGATCCCAGCCCCCGACCAACAGTGATCTGTGTGGAGTTTGCATGTTCTCCCCTTGTCTGTGTGGGTTTACTCCGGGATTTCTCCGGTTTCCTCCCACATGCCAAAAACATGCAAGTTAGGTTAATTGGCATCAAAACTGGGGATTCTAAATTGTCCTTAGGTGTGACTGTGAGAGTGAATGGTTGTCTGTCTCTCTGTGTTGGCCCTGCAATGGACTGGCGATCTGTCCAGGGTGTACCCTGCCTCTCGCCCAAAGATGCTGGGATAGGCTCCAGCCCCCCCCCGCGACCCGAAAAGGATTAAGCAGAAGAAGATGAATGAATGAATGAACAAGCCATTCCGAGTAAGGCTGCAAAAGTGATTCACAATGATGCTGCAATAATTAAAGGTAGTTTGACAAAGATGTGTCACAGACATTTCATTAAGACCTCTGGGACAGTCAACATGTGGGACAAGTGCAGTGAATGGGACCTGTTACTCTTGACATGCAGTTTACAGGCCCATATGTTGTGCAATTAAAGTTGTGATGCTAAAGATGGACCCATTTTGTCTCCTCACAGGTGGTCTTATCAGCTTTGACATTTTCCCAGAAGGCTGGGATAAGAGGCTGTGTTTGAACGTGCTGGAGACTGAAGGCCTGGATGCCATCTACTTCTTTGGCAATGAGACCTCGGAGGTAAGACGGTTATTGGTCAGAATAACTCGGTTGTGAATAGAGAATATCCAGACGCCATCATTACCATCATTACTCACTCTGGGAAGCATCTCTTCAAAGGCCCGGACAGGTTTTTATTGGCTTGTTACTCCTCATATTCAGTGTGTGCAGCACCTACCTGAGATTGAGCTGTGGTACTAAAGCATTTTATTATAATGCATAAATATTTTCAGATCATCCTAGCATTTATCAAAGTCATTTTGAATATATGCTAACCTAATTTTGGCACTAAACATCATAGTAGACCAGGGATTTGCAGTCTGCCCCTCGGGAGCCACACGCTGCCCTTTTATCCATAATCAATGTATCTTTGTTGCTTTGAGGGAAAATGGCTAGAGGAAGCCACCAAATTTAATTGGAAAATAGGTGTGAAATGTATGTCAAAGTGTGAAGATTGCCTTAAGATCTGATGTTTACGAGGAAAAAAAATCTGAAAATTATGAGGAAAAATAATCATAAACTTACAAAGCTGCAGCTCAAAGGCCCTACTGTCTGCTGCTCTTTCCTCCATAAGTGGAGGCTCTCTGTAGCGTTGAGAAACGTTGCCAAACATAAAGTAAAAAGTCTGAAATTTCCTGGAAGGAAAGTCTGACATTTTACAAGGAAAAATTATGAAATTTTTGAGAAAAAAAAATCTGAAATTTATGAGGGGGAAAAAGTTTATGAAAACAATTTGAGGAAATACTTCACAAATTTAAAAGAAAAAAAATGTAAATCTAAGAGAAAAGTAACAAAATTATGAGAACAAAAGTCACAAATTAATAAGAAAAGAATTCAGAATTTATGGGGAAAAGTTGCTAATATACATATTTCCAGTGTTGGCTGGCCACATTATACTGCTTACTGGGCAGATTATTTGGGCCAAAAGTTGTTCAAACTGATTCTTTTACAAAGTAGAAGATTCTGACCCGTTTAGTAGACAAAATCTTGACCAACACCTCAGGACACTGCCAAAGATCACCGAGGTGGCCGAAGACCCCAGGTTCAGAACCACGGGGATAAACAGGACTACATTATTCAGGTGTACAGTATGTGATATGACTCTTACATTTTTAAATCAAAGAAAGCCCACGAGTTAAACAGTGGAAATTTCACTCTTTTTTTTTTTTTTATTATGGGTTCAGAGAATTTAATTAGCTGCTAAATTAGCTGCTAGAAACACCTGTGGCACCTGGATTTACTCCTAATTAATGATGTCTTCATGGAAAATAAAAAATCAGAGTAAAACTGAAGTTATCTCTCTCTACAATTTCGGTGCTTCCATTTGCAGGGAGGAAATGACTATGAAATTTTCAACGACCCACGGACCATCGGTTTCACGGTTTGCTCTCCCGAGGATACAGCCAGACTCTGTCGAGAACTTTTCTTCAATGCCTGAACTGTCATCAGTGCTGCTGTCCACGTCCCCTCTGACCCTGGGTTTGTGGGCGTGTGCTGGCATAAAAACCGACGTCCTGACCCTCGGCGTACGATGAAATGATGAAGGATGCCACTACTGATCTGATCTGTCCATGTAATTACTAAATACTTACAGACATCCGTTTGGTAACTCACACGGTTTATATTTTTATATTAAAAGAGACGTGAGTGTGGAAATGTTACATGATCCAGCATGTTTTAAATAGCATTGTTGAGTCACTGAGTTGTGGTCGATGCAAACTTAAATAAGTTTAAAAAGATTTGAAGAGATTTTATAATGTTCAGCTTGTGAAGAGTAATACTCCAGATTACGTCATTTTCAGACTGACATTTTGCACTAATATTGGTATAATTTTATACCAATAGTCAGTACTGTCTTGCAGCGCTGCTGTAGGAGATAGGATGTGATGTAAAAGTTGATGTTTGTTCAATATTAATGAAGTGAGAAGATACGGAACTTTATTTATTTAGATTTGAAACTGTAGGAATAATTCCAGGTGTTCTGCTTTATTAATGTCAGCTGTCTAAGGCTGCATTTACACTGCAGGCCTTGTTGCCAAGATCTGATTTTCTGCCTAATCAGATGTAGCCTGCTTACACGTCCTTATAAAAGTGACCCATAGCCAACCTGTCCATTTACACTTGCCTAACACAAGTTCTCCAAAGGCTTTAAAGGTCCCATTTACTGCACTTTTTCCTCATGTTGACAGCTCAACAAATTGTCTTTAATTGTTTAATTATTGCAGCACCATTGTGAATCATCTTTTACACCCTTCCTCATAATGGTTCATTTCAGAGCATGTCTCTTTAAACGCCGAAGAGCCGCAGTTAACTCCGCCCACCCTCTTTCATCACTATTGCTAATCTTAGCTGGTTAGCACCTATGTCAGATTGAGTCTGAGCCACCTAATCAAAATTTGTCTTAAAGACTGAATGAACTAAAGCATCACTGGTGGACAGAGGTGTGTGGTTTCAGTGGTCGATAGGATGACCGGTCCCTGGAGTACAGTAAGCACAGAAACATTGATGAATGAGTGAATGGCAAAACTGCTAGCCAGTTTGGATATTGGTTAGAGGAAATAAAATTGTAAACTAAAATAACATGTATGAACAACATATATGGTCAAGTGCTGGTAGTTGGACAAGGATTCCAATGGGGTGGGGGTGGGGGGATAGAATTTCTAAAACCAGCCGGATTGACAGTTAAGATAATGCCAGGCAGCAGATCGACTTGGCTAATGCTAATGATTTAATGTAGCATCAGGGTGAAAATATACCAAAATAAGCCAGAATTTTCACGGGACCTGTCTCACCTGGTCCGTGAACCAGGTAGAGACAGGGATGTCTATTAGGGTGACTGAAATTTAAAGAAAATATCAATATAAACTGCACTTGGTAAGCTAACTCCCTAGTAGCGCTGTTAGCTCTGAAGCCAACGCCTCAGGCTTGTGATGGTTGCAACTGAAGACTGAATCATTTGTCTGATGTGGGGGGGGGGGGGAATCCAGAACAAAGCCAGCTTCTGTCCATTCTGCTGAAATGTTAAAATATAATTATTTCTAAGTGAAAAGAGATTTTAATATTTTTACTGTAGTGATATGACCCAAGAAAAGATGTTAGAAGGTTAAAACCCACAAACACCATGTTGGAGTGAATAGTTAGACATGTTATTTGCATGTATCCACTTTTAGTTCTGTTTTTATTGTAACTAACAACAGAATAGCTACAAAATGGAAAGAGGCCAGACAATAATAACAAATGTTTTACATAACTTAAATCGTCATTTATTTTTTTTTTAAAAAATATGGTTTTGATTGCTTTTTGGTTTTAAGAGTAGTGTTGTTTGCTTTTCAGAGATCATAGAGAATCCTTTGCATGTATGCTTACTTAAAAAATGTAGAACTATGACATTTTCAATGATGGGAGACTTGAATTGACAGGTAATATCTGATCTTTCTGCTCTGCTGACATTTTGGAAGATATACAGTTGTGCTTACAACTTTATATACCTCCCCCCCTTACACGGTATGTGGACACCATCTGGTGTATAGGGGTGATGCCTATCTCCGTTACTCTGACCCTAGGCCATGCAGCTACGGTCAGTAGTGAAAGCTAAGTGGGGGGTCACTCCTCCCTTCCCCGTTCTATTATGCTGAGCACCAAGCTAGAAGGCGGAAAGTACCATTTTTATATGGTCTTTGGTATGACCCAGCCGGGGTTTGAACCCATGATCTCCCGGTTGTGGGGCAGATGCTCTATCAACTAGGCCACCACTACGGTTTATATACCTCTAGGGTATGCAAATTTATGAGCACCGTCGTCTTTTAACCACTACTGATCAGCGCTATTCATGCAATCGTACCTGGATGTATGTAAACTTATAAGCACAACTGTATTCATATTGATTTATTTGCACATACAGTCCATGTGAATGAGGCCTGAATCAGATCTGAGAATAGGCGATTCCATGTGCTTGTTTTCCTGCTTCCATGATCTGATCTGATCCACATGGGAGGAAGAAACCAGGTTTGAGGTCACCTGAACCATGAAGTGTAAATGCAGCCTAAAATTAACCAGGATGTCTTCTTCTTATTTAACTATTTCATGTTAAGATTCTGCAGGTTTCATTGAAAAACGGCAGATTATAAATTTATCTCAAAATCTGAATTAAGTTGCTGTGACTGTGTCACGACTTCAGCATGATAGCTTTTTTATGTAAAATATTTTTACAAGCTGTATTAACGCCTGCATGTTCTGATTGATTGGATTTCCTCTGTGATGGACCAGTGTTATACCTGTGAGGCTCTTCCAGTCATTTATTTGTGTTATAACCACTCCATGATCCTGTACACTTACGACCATAATGGGAAATGTTTGCTGAGGTGCTTGTCATTATTATAATCAGACTGGTATGTATATAGCCCACCTGTACTGGGTTTTACACAAGTGTGAGCTGTGTGACAGGGACTGCCATTCGCGCATCGGCCTGTTCAGCCACAGGTGGTGCTGTTCCAGCAGAGTAGGCGTTTAGGATTCTCTTCCATGGTCATCATAGACCGACGGAGGCCGACGACCGACTGGTTTTTACAGTAGTATCCACATTCACCACTTCTCTATGCACAAGTTTTGTCCATCTCACACCCTAATGGAGGCATTGAAGCCATATGTGGTTCATTCCTGCTCATCTCCATACTGTGGCACACAGGCCAGGTGATCAATACTGAAGGGAACCCTGTCTGCAAAGAAATTGCAAAAAGTCAATCTGATAAATGTTGCTGCTTTGTAATGTTTTATCCAATGAAAAAAGTTGTATTTCCAATAAAATGTAAAGCAAAACAGCAATGAGAATGTGACTCGTTTTTTCCCATCCGAAGTTAATTCTAGCTCTGCTCTGAATCTCTTCGGCACTTTCTCAATCAGTTTGTCAGTTCCTGTCTTGACACTGTTTTTCGATTGGTGCTCAAAGCTGAGTGAAACAGGCCAAGTCAGTGCTTTTGTAATTATGGTCATAGTGGAGGTGAACTGGGTCAGCTGCAGCCTTTTTCATTCAGCCTCTGCCCTGCTGTGCTCCATTCAACCACTAGATGTTCTCAGACTGTCCTTGTAATTCCTAATCTGTTTTATCTTGGTGTATCTTGTCTTCTGGTCAGTTTTTTTGTTTCTTGTCATTTGTTTCTGCCCCACCTGCCCACACACCTATTATTACAGGGCTCATTGATTGCACTTTATTCCAGATGTTGACACCTCCCACAGGTCTTAATGAAATGTTTGTGACATATTTTGACCAAATTATCTTTAAATATTATTGCAGCATCACTGTGAATCATCTTTTGGAGCCTTTCTCATTTCACTGCATCTCTCTTTAAATGGCTAAAAGATTCAGTTTATTTCTTTTATCCTTATAAGTGACAACCGGAGGTATCCACTCTTCTTCCTGGGGTCCACACCGTAGATCATATAATGGACTAGTGGGAACACAGCTAACATTTTGACAGCCATCTTGGTACTGGATATAGTCCTGTTGACAGCTCTTGCAGTATTGTGATAATAGGATATCCAAGTAATGGTTTGTTGTATTTAGGGCCAGCCCAAGAGATAGGCCACCTAGGCCATTGCCTAGGGTGCACCCTGCTAGAGGGAGCACAGCTGCAAGCCCTCAATTTTTTTTAAATTAATAAAATAAAATTCCAAAGAGTCAGAGGCGCTGTGTCGGCAGACAAGGCAGACAAATGCTTAAAGCCCCAGGCCAGTAGGGGGCCTTTGAGGGCTGATCAGCTTTGAATTACCTCAGCAGTGCAGCTTGGTGTAGTGGACCTACCAACACCACTCCTGTTATGCCTCTCATGTAAACAAACTGTAGAGCGCACCTTGTTGAAATCTGTAAAATTAAATAAATATGCAGGCTAACTAAAGACAGAAGAGAGTCCAGCTTTGCTTATCCTCCACCTGCCAGATGACCGCTGTGACAAACTCTACTCTAACAGCAGAACCAGCATGAGTTCTGTCAGCGGTCACTCCACCTCCGACTTGCCGATCCTGTGGATTCAATCTCTGGCTGCATTTAGCTCCGACTTCGGGCCTGTCCTGTGTGTTGCCTCTCAGATATGATTTATAACGACAAAACAGCAAAGGTAGAACAAAATTTATTCTAGTGGTTGTTAGTTTTTGTTCTTCCTGTGTGTGCTTGTGTGTGCACACACAGTTGTCTGTTGCAGCTTTGAAATTAATCTACAGTGCATCCAGAAAGTATTCACAGCACTTCACTTTTTCCACATTTTATGTTACAGCCTTATTCCAAAATGGGAATAAATTCATTTTTTCCTTAAAATTCTACACACAATACCCCATAATGACAACATGAAAAGGTTTTTTTTTAGATTATAAAAGATTATTTTTTAAAATAAAATTTAAAATATTTTTTAGATCATTATTAGAAGATAAACTTATTAAAAATCAAAAACTAAGAAATCACATGTACATAAGTACTCACAGCCTTTGCCATGAAGCTCAAAATTGAGCTCAGGTGATCCTGTTTCCACTTATCTTTCTTGAGATGTTTCTACAGATTAATTGGAGTCCACCTGTGGTAAATTCAGTTGATTGGACATGATGTGGAAAGGCACACACCTGTCTATATAAGGTCCCACAGTTGACAGTGTATGTCAGAGCACAAACCAAGCATGAAGTCAAAGGAATTGTCTGAAGACCTCTAAGACAGGATTGTCTTAAGGCACAAATCTGGGGGAGGGTACAGAAAAATTTCTGCTGCTTTGAAGGTCCCAATGAGCACAGTGGCCTCCATCATCCATAAATGGAAGAAGTTCGGAACCACCAGGAGTCTTCCTAGAGCTGGCCAGATGTCTAAACTGAGTGATCGGGGGAGAAGGGCCTGAGTCAGGGACATGACCAAGAACCCGATGGTCACTCTGTCAGAGCTCCAGTGTTCCTCTATGGAGAGAGGAGAACCTTCCAGAAGGACAACCATCTCTGCAGCAATCCACCAATCAGACCTGTATGGTAGAGTGGCCAGACGGAAGCCACTCCTTAGTAAAAGGCAAATGGCAACCCACCTGGAGTTTGCCAAAAGGCACCTGAAGGACTCTCAGACCGTGAGAAACAAAATTCTCTGGTCTGATAAGACAAAGATTGAACTCTTTGATGTGAATGCCATGTGTCATGTTTGGAGGAAACCAGGCACCGCTCATTACCACACTAATACCATCCCTACAGTGAAGCATGGTAGTGGCATCATCATGCTGTGGGGATGTTTTTCGGCAGCAGGAACTGGGAGACTAGTCAGGATAGAGGGAAAGATGAATGCAGCAATGTACAGAGACATCCTGGATGAAAACCTGCTCCAGAGCACTCTTGACCTCAGACTGAGGTGACTGTTCATCTTTCAGCAGGACAGCAACCCTAAGCACACAGCCAAGATATCAGAGTGGCTTCAGGACAACTCTGTGAATGTCCTTGAGTGGACCAGCCAGAGCCCAGACTTGAATCCTATTGGAGAGATCTGAAAATGGCTGTGCACCGACGCTTCCCATCCAACCTGGTGGAGCTTGAGAGGTGCTGCAAAGAGGAATGGGTCAAAGTGCCCAAAGATAAGTGTGCCAAGCTTGTGGCATCTTATTCAAAAAGACTTGAGGCTGTAATTGCTGCCAAAGGTGCATCAACAAAGTATTGAGCAACGGCTGTGAATACTTATGTACATGTGATTTCTTAGTTTGTTTTTTTTTCATAAATTTGCATCACGCCATCAAATTACCAGTAGACAGTGCTCTCCCTGTGCATATCCCTAATGCGCATTACTATTATAGTCCATATCATGAGATAGTAAACAATAAAATGCTCAATAATAATGCATTATAAAACAACAACAAAATGCAGCGCAACCTTACTCCATGAGTAAAGTCACGCCCCCTCTACTTCCACACCTGGGACTTTGGAAAAATAATTTTTTTAACCCTACCAAATTTTGCAAGGACTTACACATATACTTGTCAATTTAAAAGGTAATTTTCCACATAAAGAGCGGGTTAGGTTGTTGTCTAACTGTTAAAGTATATTCACCTGGGGGTGCCACTGTAGGAGCGATTATGGGCGGAACTTCCGGTTTCGGCTGAAGCGTTAAGTCAGTCCACAAGAGTGGAGTAGCAGGGGCATTTAAAATAGCGTTTTTAAAAGTTTTTTCAAATTCATTTTAATGTATAGTCCACGTACGTGTTTTGCACTCAAGTGGCAGCTAATTTCAGCACTTGTACTTTTTGTATTTTTTGAATGTTTTAGCGTAGTTCTGGTACTTGTTGCTGGTGTTCGTGGTTGTGCCATAGACTATATAAATGGAGGCTTCTCACCGGCATTGCGTAGATCATGCACTGAAAATGGAAAAAGGAATGTTGGTGTGATTGGTGGTACAGACACAGGACGGGCACAAGAGCACAGCAGGTATGTTTTCACTTGTATGAATGTCACAGATCTGATGTTTATGTGTTATATACTGTATGTCACCAGAATAAAGGCTGCATGAAGTAAAATAATAAATAAAAAATAGTAACAGTTTGCTTCCTAAGGCTTAACGATTTAAGAAAGATATCAAATAGTTTTTTTTGGGGGGGGGGTTGCATTCATTGCACTGCCTTGGAACGATATGGACTTCAGCATGCTTCCACATGCATTAATTTTTAAATTATCACAAAATATAGGTCAATAAAATTCTGAACAATTGTCAAAATGTCTGTATGTGTAAAGTTAAATAACAAGCATTCACGGCATGACAGCAGCATGAGCAATTTAATTTCAGGGTAAAACGAACAGCTGTAGCTGTCCGTTTTACCCCAACATTAAAACAGCCAGGCACGGTGTTGTGGTTCTTTGTGGCTCTGACTAGATTCCACGTCTGCTCTGAGGTAAATCTGATTATGTCCAACATCTTTCAACAGAATGCATCTGACTTTATTGCGATGGAGACATTGATATATCTCAGAGCTTTTATTTGTTTGCAGCAGCGCTAACAAACAGCTACTGTCTGCGAGGCCACTTTTTAAGGTCATCTTCCTATCCCTAGATAGTCGTGAGAAGTGGTGTGATTATAATACTCTTTTTGAGGTGCAAACGGCCACATTCCTGCATTTCTGATGCCAAAGTCATTGTTTTTTAACAAGGAAAAGTGTCCCGTTTCAGTGACAACCATACGTTCTAAACTAGTACCGGAAGTTGCTACTGTAGGAACCATGAAATGAAGAGACTGAATGATTTCTCAGTATTGGTTTATTTCATCTCACGTCCTACAGCTCCTCTCTCAGTCAGGGAATAAAGAGGGCGAGCTGCGGTAAACCACATACCTTTATACTTTCACATCAAACACAGAATTACATTCACATTTAATCCTCCCATTGTCCTCTCGGCTTCTCTGTCTGACCCCAGGAGGTCAGACAGTCCCTTCAGGTCCATTCCCAGATCTTCTCACTTCTTCCCCAGTCCGCAGGGGGTCCAGACTCAATGTCCGTTTGAGGCGTGATGTCAATACACACTGCGAGCTCAAAGTTCTCTCATGTCTGGGTCTCTGCCAAGGAATATGTGAGCTACAGAATGTTACGCCACATCACTCCCCCCGAAACGCCCAAGAACGGACATACACCAACATTACGAGAGAGAGCTTAGACTTTCTGCTGCACATTCACCAACCATAATGCTCTGCACTGTGTGTCTATATATATACATTTATAGTAATATGGACATATGTTTACTAGATGTTGTTTTTTCTTGCCTTCTGATTGTTGCTCTGAGTGTTGCTATCCCTGTGCTGTTGCAATCCTGGAATTTCCCCATTGTGGGACTAATAAAGGCTTATCTTATCTTATCTTATCTTATCTTACTCTAACCGTTATACACCTTATGTCAATAATGGACAGTCATACACATTACGTCAAGAATGGACACACACACCAACTTCATGTCAATAATGGGCAGTCATACACATTATACCCTTACATCACCCCCCCTTTGCAGGATCTACAGCACAATTTACACGGGTTGATCAAAATACACATCACTCTGCCCGTTGCTTAGGCTTCAGTCTCCTCCCGAATCTGCTGAACGCAGGCTTCGCAGCCTGTGTTGCGCCGTCCTGCGGTGCGCCTGTGGAATGAGGGGGAGAAGGGTTATTTGCCCCCTGCTGGGGAACCAGGGGCTGTTCCCTGGGAGGTCTGCCGCGTCGAGGCGCCCCCGCCGGCCGTACAGGTTCGTCACGTAACACAAAAGCAGGCTTTAATCTGTCAACACTGATTGTTTTTTTCCTGCCCCCCAAGTCCAGCACAAAATATTTCTCCCCGGTTTCCAGCACTCGAAACGGACCGTCGTAAGGTGGGCGGAGGCTGTGACGCTGGGCGTCGTGCCTGACAAAAACAAACTCTGCGTTTTGCAAAGCCTTGGGAACAAAAACCCGCGGAAAAGTGTGATGAGCGGGGGCCCGGGAACATTTCTGCCCCCGTGCCACTTAGAGGTCCCCGCACCGGGGGGCGCTCTGGTGCTGCATGGGCTGGCAGGAATTCTCCTGGCAGCCTGAGAGGTTGAGTAAAAACTAATTCAGCAGGTGAGGCATCTAAATCCTCTTTGGGTGCCGAACGCAACCCCAATAAAACCCATGGTAGTTTGTTTACCCAATCTGTATCCGTGAGCGACACTCTGAGGGCTGCCTTCAACGACCTGTGAAAACGCTCGCATAAACCGTTGGCCTGTGGGTGATAAGCGGTGGTGCGATGGGCTGTTGCCCCTAAGCCGCTGGCCATTGCTGACCACAGCTCTGACACGAACTGCGGACCCCTATCGGACGTAATGTCCGACGGGACTCTGAACCACGCTACCCAGGCTGTTAAAAAAACGCAAGTCACCTCTGCTGCTGTGGTAGACTGCAATGGGACCACTTCCGGCCAACGCGTGGTCCGGTCCACCATTGTCAGGAGATGTGTGAACCCTTGCGAGGGCGGCAGGGGTCCCACTAGATCTACGTGCACATGATCAAACCTCTTAGCCGGAATGTGGAAAGGTTCTAAAGGAGCTTTTGTGTGCCTGTGAACTTTGGCCCGCTGGCAAGACATGCAGGCTCTCGCCCACTCCTTCACGTGCTTGCGCAGGCTCGGCCAAACAAACTTCTCCGCTACCATTTTCACCGAAGCGCGTACTCCCGGGTGTGCTCGGGAGTGCACCGCGTCAAAAACGCGACGGCGCCACGTGGCCGGTACCACTGGGCGAGGTCGCCCGGTGGATACATCGCAAATAAGCAGGGGTGAACCGGTTTGTAAACTTATGTTCTCCAGCCTTAACCCTGTTGGTCCAGACAGGAGCACGCGCACGTCTGTGTCTTCGCCCTGCTCCGCTGCCATGGCCGCATAATCTATCCCTACGTGCATCGGAGCCGCATGCGCGTCCGCGCTGTTACCGCGCTCCGCGTCTGCGGCGTTACAGCCCCCATCCACGCGGACAGGCGCTGTTACCGCTCGCGAGAGGCAGTCTGCCACCACATTAAATTTACCAGCTACGTGCTGTATATCAGTGGTGAATTCTGAAATTGCGGCCAGCTGCCTCTGCTGTTGGCCTGACCATGGTTCTGAGATTTTGGACATTGCAAAGGTTAGCGGTTTGTGGTCGACAAACGCAGTGAAACGCCGCCCTTCCAACCAGAACTGAAAATGGCGAATGGCCAGGTGGAGCGCTAGCAGTTCCCTGTCAAACGAGCTATATTTTCGCTCCACATCGCGTAGGGATCTGCTGAAAAAAGCGAGTGGCTGCCAAGCCCCGGCGACTTGCTGTTCCACCACGGCTCCTATGGCCACATCTGACGCGTCTGTGGTTAGCGCTATTCGGGCTGCTGGGTCTGGGTGAGCCAGCAGTGCTGCATCTGCTAGTGCTTTCTTAACCTCAGTGAATGCGCGCTCTCGCTCTGGGGACCACTCAATCGCATTGGAGGGCTTCTGTTTTTTTAGCGCGGCGTACAACGGTTGCATGAGCTGCGCCGCGTGAGATATGAAACGGTTGTAAAAATTTACCATACCTAAAAATTCTTGCAACGCTTTTACCATTTGTGGCTGGGGAAACTCAGCCACTGCGCGTACTTTGGAGGGCAGCGGAACTGCACCCTCTGGGGAGACGCGGTGCCCTAAAAAATCGATCTGCGCTGCGCCAAAATGGCACTTGGCTGGGTTGATTATCAACCCATGCGCTCCCAACCTCTGAAAAACAGTTCTGAGGTGACTTTCGTGTTCCTCCTCAGAGGTGCTGGCGACCAAAATATCATCTAAGTAGACAAAAACAAAAGAGAGGTCGCGCAAAACGGCATCCATCATGCGTTGGAAGGTTTGCGCAGCGCCTTTAAGGCCAAAAGGCATGCGTAAAAATTCAAAAAGCCCGAAAGGGGTTATTACCGCTGTCTTGGGAATGTCCTCTGGTCGGACCGGGACCTGATGATAACCGCGGACCAGGTCTATTTTAGAAAAAATGTGCGCCTTGGCCAAATGCACCGAAAAATCTTGGATATGCGGAATTGGGATATGCGGAATTGTTATGCGCTGTGGCATTGTTTAACCTGCGATAATCGCCGCACAGTCTCCACGAGCCGTCCGCCTTAGAGACCATATGGAGGGGGGAAGCCCAAGCGGACTTCGAGCGGCGAATTGGTCTCTGCCGAGGAATATGTGAGCTACATAATGTTACGCCACACTACCATAATTCACGCAAGGCATCATGGGGCCTAGGAATAAGGTGGATAAGGTAAAATGTGTAAACTGAAAAGACTACAAACGCAGACTGGCTTTATGTGATCGTTTTCAAAGTGAGCCCACAGGGAAGTGTCAAGGTGATGCTATCAAGAGTCCTCTAGATTAGCTGCATAATGACAAAACAGCAAAGGTCGGATAAAATTTATTGTGGTGGTGACTGTATAAAGTGAAGCTTTTTTATCTTTGTTGGCTCAGATTCAGTGAATGTTGGTTGCAGAGTGATAAAATCTTGTAATCAGCTGCTGGATCTCTGCCGGTGTTCTGCCATTTTACCATACTTATCAGAATGGCCATACCCTGGGTTACTACTCATGCACATGTATGCGTAGCAACAGAAAATACACAGAAAATACAGTAACAGAAAGTAACAGAAAATACGCTTCTGCTCATAATTGAATGAATGAATGAATGAATCTTTATTTCGGATAGATTAAAAGTACAGGTTAAAGGAAACTGAATAATATAACAAAGGGGGAAAGAAAATCCAACAAGGTCAAATTAAACAAGAACTCCTCTGATTATACAGTTCAACATAAATTATCCGAAATGGGTGATGGCTGAAGCCGCAGCTTATATTGCCCACCCATATTCCATCCAAGAATTCAAAAGAAAACAAAACAAGAGCGATTACAATTCAGAACAAAGCTAAGACAAAATGTGACAAAAAACTAAGCTACAACACAACGCAGGCTGGATATGACAATCCTTATGTGATTTTACATGTCATCTTGTATATATGTTTGGAGTATTTCTTCCTTTAGTTTTTGTTTAAATTGTTCAAGCGTTGTACATGATTTTAATTCAGGTCCAAAATCGTTCCATAATCTGACTCCTTGCACTGAAACACAGTGTTGCTTGGTGGTAGTTCTCACTGAAGGTTTTTGAAATATACATGTTCCTCTGAAATGATATTGTTTCTCCCTTATTTGGAACAACTTTTGGATATTTGCGGGCAGTGATAGATTCTTCACTTTAAACATTATTACTGCAGTTTTAAAGTCAACCAGTCAACTTGAGAGCTTTTAATTTAAGAAAAAGTGGGTTTGTTGGTTCCCTGTAAGCAGCTTTGTTTATTATTCTAATAGCTCTCTTCTGAAGCATAAAGACTGGATATATGTTTGTTTTATATGTATTTCCCCATACTTCAGTACAATATGTCATGTATGGGAGTATTAATGAATGATACAAGGTATATAGTATGGGTTGATTCAGCAAATATTTTCACTCTGTGTAGTATTGCAATTGATTTGGATATTTTACCTTTAATATAATTAATATGTGACTTCCAACACAGTTTATTATCAGTTATTACTCCAAGAAATTTAGTTTTGGATACCCTTTCAATCTCTACACCATTTACACTGAGTTTAGATATTAAGTTGTTGTAATGGTTGTTAAAGACTATAAATTTTGTCTTACTTAAATTGAGTGTTAATTTGTTTGAATCAAACCACAGTTTAAGCTTTCCTAATTCCTTTCTGAGTGTATCCAAAAATTGTTCCAAATTGCTTCCACTGCATAATAGTGTCATCGGCAAACAATATTAAGTCCATTTTTTCTGAAACTTTACATATATCATTTATATACATATTGAATAACAATGGCCCCAAAACTGAACCCTGTGGGACTCCACAAGTAACCTTCAGTAACTGTGAGTTTTTGTTACCAACACATACATACTGATATCTATTCTTTAAGTAACTACATAACCAGGACAGTGCTACCCCTCTAATACCACAATTTTGTAGTTTCTTTAATAATAAATTATGATCCACTGTATCAAATGCTTTTTTAAGATCCAGGAATTAACCAACTGAATACTCTTTATTTTCAATGGCAGTTGATATTTTTTCTATAAATTCCATTAGAGCAAATGCAGTTGTCCTCTTGTGTCTAAACCCATATTGCTGCTCACACAATAAATTATTCTTCAGTATGAAGTTGTCAATTCTCTCATAGAATATTTTTTCAAGTATCTTGGAAAATTGCGGCAATAGTGAAATTGGTCTATAGTTTGAGAATTCCCCTCTGTCACCCGTCTTGTATATCGGAATTACTTTAGCTATTTTTATTGCATTGGGAAATATACCTGTTTGGAGAGACAGGTTACAGATATATGTCAGTGGTTTCACTAAGCATTCAATAATAGTTTTGACTAAGAGCATGTCAATACCATCACAGTCCGTAGATGTTTTACTTTTAAACGATTTAACAATTTCAATGACCTCTCTCTCGTCTGTGTTCTTTATGAAAATGGAGTCTTTTATAGCAGTGTTTTTGCTTATTGTATCACCTGTAGGCGCCTTAATGGGTATTTCTTGAGCCAAATTAGGACCAATGTTAACAAAAAAGTTATTAAATTCATCTGCAGGTGAAGCTGCATTCACACTCTGAGTCGTTTTATTATTTTTTGAAAAATCGGTTGGGTAGCTTGTATTTCTGCTTTTATTTCCAAGAATACTGTTAAGTATTGTCCATGTATTTTTAATATTGTCTCTGTTTTTCTCCAGTTCTTTACTGTAATAGTCTCTCTTACTACATCTTATTATATATGTTAACTTATTTTTGTATGTTTTATACCGCTGCTCTGCTTCTTTTGTCCTTTTCTTTAGGAAAGCTTTATATAATAAATTTTTCTTTTTACACGCCTTTTGTAATCCTTTGGTTAACCATGGCTTATCGGCAAATTTATGTTTAAGCTTTTTCTTTACTAATGGACAATTTTTTTCATAAAGAGTGGTTACAATGTTTATAAATGTGTCATAGGCTTCATTTACATCTGATACATAGACTTCTGTTCAGTCTTGCTTCAGCAAGTCCTCTTTAAAAGAGCTGATTGCATTTTGTGATTTGTATCTGAACAATTTTAAATTTTTTTCTGTATTGGCCCCCGTGTGGCCATGGATAAGTGCAAAGGTTGGCAAGTGGTCACTTATATACTTTTTTTTTTTTTTTTTTTTTTTCTTGCCTTCTGATTGTTGCTCTGAGTGTTGCTATCCCTGTGCTGTTGCAATCCTGGAATTTCCCCATTGTGGGACTAATAAAGGCTTATCTTATCTTATCTTATCTTATATCATTTATCAATAATCCACTTTCTATTTTCTTATCAATAATATTAACAAACAGGTTGTCAATAAGTGTAGCAGTGTGAACTGTGATTCTACTGGGATGTGTTATTGTGGGATATAGACTCATGCTGTACATAGAGTTCATGAACTCTGTAATTACATTTTGTTGATATGGATTTAGTAGATCAATACTGAAATCTCCACAAATTACTACCATTTTCTTACTAGTAATATTATTGTACAGCTCAACTAATTTATCTCTGAATGTTTCAATGCAAGTTCCCGGCATTCTATATATACAACTTATAATTAGATTTTTTGTTTTATCTTGGTCAATCTCAACAGTAACACATTCCAAAATCCCTGGTAGTGCAAAGGACATTCCATTTACAAGCTTACACCTATACAGGTCATCAATATACAGTGCAACACCACCACCCTTTTTTTGAGATCTGTTAATATGAAAGATCCGATATCCCTCTATTGCCATCAGGGGAGCCTGCTCTTCATTAAGCCAAGTTTCAGAGACTGTGATAGCTGTAAATTTTCTAGTCTAATAGTCCTGAATCTGTGGAAAGTTTTTGTTAAGACTTCTGCTGTTGAAGTGTGTTATTGATAGTTTACCATCTAGTTGCACTTGACTTTTGAATTGCTTTTCAGTGTAATATTCACAAGGGTTATGAATATTATTGAAAAAGTGGTTATCAGGATCAGTATCATTCTCCATCTCTTCTAGTTTATGTTCAGCATAATGGCATATTTTCAGAGTTTGAGGTTTCCTCACTCTGTGTCAAATGACTTCCTCCAACTGGGGATAATTGAGGTCTACTCAAGTCAGTCATAAGTTTTTTGTTTGTTTTGCTTATTTTTTTTAAAGTACATTGACATGGTATGTCAAAAGAACTATTCTTGCCGTGTGTGTGGATATGGATTATCATTGTCTCTTAATTTTCTTAATCAGTGTTCATCTGTATTTATTTAAGTCAGTAACATCTCTGATTATTATACTCTTTGCTTCCTCAGGTGTTCCATTTAGTTTGATCCAAACTCTACAATTTCTTGTACATGTTGCCTGTATCTTATTTTGTCTTTTCAGCATCCTTGCTTGCCGTGCTATTTCAGCATTAGTTTTCGTTAGGTGTTCATTTAGGTAAACTTCTGTTCCCCGGAGCTTTCTGGCCTGCCTCAGTATGTCATTCTTTACCCTTCTGTTCACAAAGCGCATCACAATTGATTTCTTTGTTTTATTATCTTTCCTGGGTAAAGCATAACAGGCTTAAATTGCATTTGCTTCGACCTTTATATCTCTACTATCAAGGAACTGAAGCACCTGGTTTTCCAGGGAGACTGATTCACTTGCGGGAGCCTCCTCACCTCTCAGTCCTGTTGTAGCATGAGCGTATGATTGATATTTGATGTCTAGTCCACTTATAATTAGATCATCCATACGAGAACATTGTTCAAGATCCTCGACGCGTCGCTCCAAGTCCGTAATTTTTTTGTCTTTTTCCTGAATTGTTAATTTTAATTCTCGGACTTCTTCCATTAGGCCTAATATTTTGGCCTGCTGGCTAACCATTTTGGTCACTTCTTCTGACAAGAAGTTCAGAGATTTTTTGATCTCTTCCATTTCCTCCTTCTTTGGTGGCATTTTTACTGACCTGTGGATAGTAAAACAATCTCTGCTGGTGTCACCGGTATCCGATCCGACCGACCTCGAATCCAGCTGGGCCTCAGCTAGCCCCTCCGCTGCTAGTCCCGCTGCTTACCGCCGCTGTAACGGAGCTCCTGTCCAGCCGGGGTACCGGAAGCTCCTCCACCGAGTCCCGCCGCACACCGCCGCTGTAGCCAAGCTCCGATCCTGCTTCTGTCCGGCTGGGGTCCCGGTAGATCCTCCGCTGAGCCCCGCCACCTACCGCCGTCTGCCTCAGTAGTTCCTCCGCTGAGCCCCGCCACCGTAACTGGGCTCCGACTCAGGCTATTGTCTGGCTGGGGCCCCAGTGGTCCTCCACTGGTCCCCGTCTCCCACCACCGCTGCACTCGAACTCCGATCCGGCTCCAGTCCAACTGTTGCCTAGGTTAGTTCCTCCGGCGAGCCCCAATCAACGGGGACAGAGTCGCTTCTTGTCGGTGTTAGGTGCTACGACTAGCGTTAGCTTAGCAAACGCTTCAAGTAAAGCGTAGCAGCGAACCACCTACTATTTACATCTACTATGTAAATCCATAGGTTATGCTAAACCCAGTAGCTCAGACAGGGCTTTACTGATTTTAAAAGGGAATATTGGAAGTGATGGGACAGTATATTCCCTGGTTATGTGATAAATTAATTGTATTTCATTTCATGATTTACAGAGACAAGTTTAGAGAGGATTAATCATAATTTCATGGTTAAATGATATAGAGATGAACAGAGGAATTCATTTAATTGGTTACATGAAAAAAAGGGTATTTCATGTGCTACCAGAGAGATTGTGAGAAAAAAGAACACATGCATGTAAGATGTAAGCTGTGAAATGTAAGATATTGTGGAGTGCGTGAAATCACAAGCACGTTCATTTCAAAATGATTTTATTTCACACTCACATCTCACGAGCACAGAACAGACTAAACTTTTTTACCAGAGACTCTCCTCTTAAGTTTCACGGCTTACATCACACACAATAGCACATTTACATCACACTGCATTCAACCCCCTACATCCTTGACTCCTTCCCACTCTCTCACCAGGAGACTCCTCTCTTTTGTCTCCCATGCTTATTCACTGTCTCTCATCTGAGATGCTAGAATCTGACTCTCCCAAGGTGCTACAAATACCCCCCCCCCCACCATCTTAGATAGGACAATCGAATAACAGTTCACATGCTGTGATAGAACAACAGAACATCAGTCCACATGCTGTTTGGGCTTCCGTCTCCTCCCGTATCTGCTGTAACTGGGTTTTACCGCCTCCGCGGTGCTGTTGTGCCGATGGGAGGTTGCTGGGAGGGGGGCCACTTCGGTCTGTCCGTGTGGCTGCTCTGGTGAATCGTTTCCCTGGGGAGCTCTCCGTGGGGGTCTTCCACGCCGAGGGGCCCTAGCCAACAGCACTTGCTCGTCTGCCACAACGAAAGCGGGTTTGAGTCTGTCTATGCCAATTTTTTCCCTCCTACCCCCCAAGTCTAGCAAAAAATGCTTATCCCCTGTTTCCAACACTCTGAACGGTCCATCATAGGGTGGGCGCAATGGAGGGCGGTGGGCATCATATCTGACAAAAACGAACTCCGTGCTCTTCAAAGTTTCAGGCACAAAAACACGCGGAAAACTGTGGTGGGCAGGGCCCAGCAGCGTGCCTGTGTCTGCGCTACGCTGCAAAAGCGGAGACAAAGAGCTGCCCGGAGCGAGATTATCTGGTAGAAATTCCCCGGGCAGCCGTAGTGGCTGCGTGAAAACGAGCTCTGCCGGGGAAGCTTCTAGATCCTCTTTCGGCGCGGAACGCAACCCCAATAAAACCCACGGCAGCCTGTCTACCCAATTTGCATCCGTCAATGAGGCCCTGAGCGCTGCTTTGAGTGATCTATGAAAACGCTCGCATAACCCATTGGCCTGTGGGTTGTACGCAGTTGTGCGGTGAATTGTAACACCAAGGTTGCAGGCCATCGCAGACCAGAGTTCGGAAACAAATTGAGGGCCCCTGTCGGACGTAATGTCCGACGGGACTCCAAAACACGGCACCCATGCTGTTAAAAAAGCGGGCGCTACGTCTGCGGACGTGGTTGCCGCCAGCGGAACCGCTTCTGGCCAGTGCGTGGTGCGGTCCACTATGGTCAGGAGGTGCGTGCACCCCTGTGATGGCGGGAGGGGGCCCACGAGGTCCACGTGAACATGGTCGAACCTATTAGCCGGAATACGAAACGGCTCCAAGGGAGCCTTCGTGTGTCTGTGTACCTTGGCTTGTTGGCACGCCAAGCAGGCTGCAGCCCACTCTTTCACTTGTTTGCATAGGCTCGGCCACACAAACTTCTCTCCCACCATTTTGACCGACGCGCGCACTCCTGGGTGCGCCAGAGTGTGAACCAACTCAAACACACAGCGTCGCCACACGGCCGGGACCACGGGATGCGGGCAACCTGTGGAGACATCACAGATTAGAGAGGGCATGCCGTCTTGCAGCACCCTGCTCTCCAGCCTTAAACCTGTTGGTCCAGACTGGAGCGCGCGCACGTCTGTATCGCTAATCTGCTCCACGGCCAGAGCTGCGTAATCTATCCCCACGCAGACCAGGACCACCACGGCGCGCGAGAGACAATCCGCCACTACATTCAGTTTACCGGACACATGCTGAATATCGGTAGTAAACTCTGAGATCGAGGCCAGCTGCCTCTGCTGCCGGCCCGATCACGGTTCTGAAACCTTGGCCATCGCGAATGTTAGCGGCTTGTGGTCCACGAACGCGGTGAAACTGCGCCCTTCCAGCCAGAACTGGAAGTGGCGAATGGCCAGGTGGAGAGCCAGCAACTCTCTGTCGAATGCGCTGTATTTACGTTCGCTGTCGCGCAAAGTTCTGCTGAAAAAGGCGAGCGGCTGCCAAGCCCCGGCGACGCGCTGCTCTACGACAGCCCCTATGGCCACATCTGAAGCGTCGGTGGTGAGCGCTATGCGGGCCGTCGGGTCTGGATGTGCCAGCAGTGCGGCGTTTGCCAGGGCTGCTTTAACTTCCGAGAATGCCCGCTCTCGCTCCGGGGTCCATTCGACCCTATCCGCGGGTTTCTGTTTTTTGAGCGCGGCGTACAATGGTTGCATGAGCTGCGCCGCGCGGGGGAGAAAACGGTTATAAAAGTTCACCATTCCCAAAAATTCTTGTAGCGCTCTAACCGTTTGAGGCCGGGGAAAATCCGCTACGGCGCGCACTTTGCCGGGCAGCGGGATCGCTCCTTCTGGAGAGACGCGGTGCCCCAGAAAATCAATCTCCATTACGCCAAACTGGCATTTCGCTGGGTTGATTATTAACCCATGCTCCTCCAACCTTTTGCTCCCAAGTTGTCCCCAACCTTTGTCCCCAAGTTGCTCACCAAACTTGGGGACCTGGGAATCAGTACCTCCACCTGCAGCTGGATCATGGATTTTCTGACCAACAGACCCCAGCATGTTAGGTCAGGCCCCAACCGTTCTTCCGTCATCACACTCAACACTGGTGTACCACAGGGCTGTGTGCTCAGCCCATTCCTCTACTCCCTCTACACCCATGACTGCAGGCCTATGTATGGATCCAATTCCATCATAAAGTTCGCAGATGACACCACGGTGATTGGACTCATCAGGGACAACGACGAGTCAGATTACAGGGCAGAGGTTGAGCACTTGGCTACTTGGTGCGCTGACAATAACCTGCTCCTTAACACCAGCAAAACCAAGGAGCTCATAGTGGACTACAGGAAGGAGAGGGAAGAGACACATGACCCCATCCATATCAATGGCATAGCTGTTGAACGTGTCCCCAGCTTCAAATTCCTGGGGACCCACATCTCGGAGGACCTGTCCTGGTCAGTTAACACCACCAGCCTGATCAAGAAGGCCCATCAGCGCCTCTTCTTCTTGAGGACATTGAAGAAGAACCATCTGTCAACTCACATCCTGGGCAACTTCTACCGCTGCGTGATAGAGAGCACCCTGACCAACTGTATCACACTCTGGTATGGGAGCTGCTCTGTAGCTGACCGCAAGGCGCTGCAGCGGGTGGTGAAAACCGCCCAACGCATCACAGGGACTCCACTTCCAGCTATAGAGGACGTCTACAGGAAAAGATGTCTGCGCCGGGCACGCAGCATTCTTAGGGACTCCAACCATCCTGCTCATGGACTGTTCCAGCTTCTCCCCTCCAGAAGACGTTTCAGAAGCCTTCGGACTAGAACCAGCAGGTTTAGGAACAGTTTCTTTCCAACAGCTGTCACGTTATTGAACTTAGTTCCCCGCTGACTCTATTACAATCATCTTTTACCATCCTCACCTGTACATAACTGCATAACTACATAACTACATCTAACTTATTGCACATTATTTGCACATAACAGTACTTTTAACTTTCTGCACTGCTGCATATATTTGCATATATTTGCTTAAATTGCACATACTGTTAATTACCGTATATACTGCACTGCTGTCCTTTGCACTTCTGATTGGATGCTAAACTGTGTTTCGTTACCTTGTATTCATACATGTGTAATGACAATAAAGTTGAATCTAATCTAATCTAATCTAAACCTCCGGAAAACCGTCGTGAGGTGGGTTTCGTGTTCATCTTTGGACGCGCTGGCTACCAGGATATCGTCCAGGTAGACGAACACGAACAGGAGATCGCGCAGCACTGCATCCATCATGCGCTGGAACATCTGTGCCGCTCCTTTTAACCCGAATGGCATGCGCAGGAACTCGAATAGACCGAACGGAGTTATTACCGCTGTTTTAGGTATGTCCTCAGCGCGCACTGGGACTTGGTGGTAACCGCGGACCAGGTCTATTTTGGAAAAAATGCGTGCCCCGGCAAGGTGAACGGAAAATTCCTGTATGTGGGGAATTGGGTAGCGGTCGTGCGCCGTGGCGTTGTTCAACCTGCGGAAATCACCACACGGTCGCCAGGATCCCTCAGCCTTAGCGACCACATGTAGCGGGGAAGCTCATGGGCTGTTCAAGCGCCTGATGATGCCCAACCTTTCCAGGTTGGAGAACTCCTTGCGCATTATGGCCAGCTTAGCTGCGTCCAAGCGCCGAGGTCTAGCAAAAACGGGTGGCCCGGTGGTGGTGATAAAGTGCTCCACCCCGTGTTTAGCGATGGCCGCGGAAAACGTTGGGATCGTGAGTGCTGGGAACTGAGTGAGCAGTGTGTGGAACTTACCGCCTGCAGCTGTGACGTTGGCTTGTGCTGTTGGCCGGGTCACTCGAGCTATACAGGGGAGAGAATCGAAGGACAGTGCATTAACCAGGCACCTGTTAGCAACATCAACCAATAAACCATGTGCACACAGAAAATCAGCCCCCAGTATATGGTAATTCGGTGCTGCTATGACAAAAGTCCATTCATATGTACGGCCGTGTAGAGATAAGAGCAGAGTCCTCTCACCAAAGGTCTTAATCTCCAAGCCGTTTGCTGCCACTATCTCAGGGCCGCTAGAGCTTGCCAGCCGGTCAGCGTAGGTCGGCCGGATGAAGCTCTTCTGGGCTCCGGTGTCCACGAGGAAACGCCTCCCCGAGCGTGCGTCCGTTAGGTAGAGCAGCTTGTTCTCTTCACCGAGGGTCGCCGCTGCTACTGGCCCTCGGCCTTGGCGTTTTCCCGAGTGCTGGAATTGGCACAGTGGCGTACATCTGCGTGCGTTCTCTCCGAAGCGGCGGTGGTAGGAACAGAGCGTGTCTCTCTGGCGCTCCCTGGTCCCCGCTGCTGCTACCGTCGGTGGCTCCTCACCTCCTCTGGTCGTCTCGCTGGGCTCCGCCGCTGCTGCGTTGACTGTGGTCGCCCTGGTGGCGATTATGATCCGGTCTGCTTCCTGGGCCAGCGCACGGTAGTCTCGCGCAGCCAGCCCCAGCAAATTGGCCAGAAGCGCTCTCGCTACCGTCGGAAGGTTCCGGAGGAAGAGGTGGGTAAACAGAAAGTGGTCGTCGTCCGCGCCCCTTAACGTCAGCATCTTCTCCATGAGGTCTATGGCCGACTCGTCTCCCAACTCGGTCCGCATCAGGAGCCTCTCTGCTCTCTCACCGTCCGAGAGTGTGTAGCGCTGGATGAGCGCAGCCTTAAGCGCCTCGTACTTGTTGTCGGCTGGTGGCTGATCGAGCAGGCTCGCTACGTGCTGAGCTGTGCGGGCGTCGAGCACTGCGACCACATAGTGGAATTTGGTGTCATCTGCCGTTATCCCTCGGAGGGCGAACTGCACCTCGATGAGGTGGAACCAAGAGCGCGGGTTGTGCTGCCAGAAATCTGGTAGCTTGACTGCGACCGCACATGCGTGGCTGGAGGTTCCCGTCGAGGTCGGCACTGGGGATCTTAACTCGTGTTCCATGATACGTCTTGGGTCACCAGTGTGGAGTGCGTGAAATCACAAGCAGGTTCATTTCAAAATGATTTTATTTCACACTCACATCTCACGAGCACAGAACAGACTAAACTTTTTTACCAGAGACTCTCCTCTTAAGTTTCACGGCTTACATCACACACAATAGCACATTTACATCACACTGCATTCAACCCCCTACATCCTTGACTCCTTCCCACTCTCTCACCAGGAGACTCCTCTCTTTTGTCTCCCATGCTTATTCACTGTCTCTCATCTGAGATGCTAGAATCTGACTCTCCCAAGGTGCTACAATATTACTATATTGCTGGATTGTGATAATAGTAATATGAGAGAAGAATTTAAACACTAAGCTATGGTGTTATATAAGAAGGGATTGGAAGACGAATTACTCTAGCTGTAAACAATAATACCATTATTGTCGTACAGGCTAGGTTTTTTCTGGTTGCCGACCTAAAACCTTCTGGATCCTGGATTTTCTCCGAATGGAGATGGCAAGCCTGACCCGAGATTGAACCGAGATTGAACAGAGGTCTAACCAAGGTCTCAATTGAAGGACATCCCTCCTCTCTCCAGTGCCCAGGATTTAAAGTGGTAACAACCCAATTCGCCGCTTTAAAAGAGGAAAACAAACCTGAGTCTGGAGTTACAAGACATCTTGACTGGTCAAGCGACTAACCCGAAAGGACAAACAAACACTGAGCTCAGTAGGACACTTTTGGGGTTTTATTTCATGCCGGCCGTTGTTATATTTGTATATTTGTATATTGTTTGTATATTTTGCTCCCCTTATCTTTATTAATAACAGATATGAATTGCTCATTTCTTGCCTCCAGCTATTTCATTCCACACTCACTCTAATTCCCTAATGTAACCCTTACGAACCTAGCAACTGGTCTACACTTAATTATTTCCCTTACCTAATTAACATAAGGCAAGGGTTACAATAAAAAGTACAATAATTTTATTTATTTATTTATTTATTCATTGATTGATTGATTAATTGATTTGAACATCAAGACAAAAAAATTAAAAACAAGGAATCAAAACCAAAAGAATAAACATAACAAAAAAATGTCCTTGTTCAAAAGGAGTGGGAAGAAGCCAACGCTTATGTAGTCCCACCCCTTCTCCATACCCAATAAATTATAATATCATTCTAGTCATTATCCATCCCATAATTACATTCATTATACAATACCATAATAAATAATGCATTGTGGGGGCATGGTGTGTGGGTTTCTCCACCCAGAGAAGGCAAGGGGAATAGGACAGCAATGGACCAAAGGAGGATGTATCACCGGGGGTATCAGACTGAACTGTTGGGTCTATGTGCCCCCCGGGGAGAGTAACAGATGCCGGAGCTGCTAAGAGAAGAAGGGTGTTGGAGCGGTGCCGGCGTTATGTCATGTTAATGTGCCACACAATCCTTTGTTCAAACAACAATGTATTATGGTCGGAAGTTCCAGGTCTCAATGCATGGAAATGAAGGGATAAAAGAGGAATGCACAGAGACCTCTCTTTTGCTGTAAATTTTGTTGGTGGAAGAATAAAGTTTCTGTGTCGTCCAGCTCATTGCCTCGCCTGCCTCCTTTCTCCACATTGGTGACCCTAAGACGTGCCATAGAAAGAGAGCCGAGCACTGCCCCGGAGAGCGCCTGGAGGGAGAGCACCAGCGCTGCGTCCGGGGACTCAGTTGAGCTCCCGGACTTCTGGCTTCACAACCCGACCACATGGTTCTTGCACATAGAAGCCCAGTTCCCACTCCGTGGGATAACAACGGACAATACCAGGTATTACTATGTGGGCTCTGCGCTGGATGTGTGTGCCACGCAACAGGTGACAAGCCAGCACCAGGAGCCGCCGGCCCAAGGAAAATATGAGGTGCTCAAGAGGATGCTTCTCCAGCGCTATACCCTTTCCGACAGTGAGAGGGCAGAGAGACTCCAAACGCGTTTGGAGTTAGGGGACAGATCAGCAGTGGAACTAATGGAGAGCATGTCGGCGCTGAGGGAGAGGGACGACGAATCCTTCCTGTTCGCCCACTTGTTCCTCAGGAACCTACCAGCTACAGCGAGGGCAATCCTGGCCAACGTGCCACGGTTGGTTGCCAAGGACTACCGCGCCCTGGCACAGGAAGTGGACCGCATCATTTTGGCGACCAGAACTCTCAGCATGCAGACAGTGGCACCGGCATCCATGAGAGACTTCAGCGAGGTCGAGGAGCCATTCATGGATAGCCGGGACAGACACCAGAAGACGAAGGAATGGGGCGATCTGTTTTTATCATCGCCGTTTCGGCTCAAACGCCCATCACTGCCTGTCACCATGCCAATTCAATGAAGCTGGGAAGTCGGCACAATTGGAATTCAGTAGCAGTGGCAACCGATGGCGACAGGAACAGACTGCTTTATGTCACGGGCACATGTTCGGGGAGAAGGTTTTTGGTGGACTCCGGCTCCCAGAAGAGCCTCATCCTGCCGGTCAATGCAGACAGGGTGACAGGACGCAGCAGTCCTGAGCTCACGGCCACCAACGGATCCACCATCAGGACATTTGGCAAGCGGACACTGACAACATGCTTACACGGATGCAACTTTCAGTGGGACTTTGTGATAGCTGCATGTTCCGGCCCCATTTTAGGTGCAGATTTTTTATGTGCTTATGGGTTGTTAGTTGATATTGCTAATAGGCGATTAGTGGATGCAATCTCTTTCATCTCACTGCCCTGTACAGCTCGGGGAGCTGGGTCAACAACACTGGCTAACGTTTCAGCTCCAGAGGGTAAGTACCAACAGTTATCCGCACAGTTCCCAGCACTCACAGTCCCGACTTTTTCAGCTACGGTAACAAAACACGGGGTCGAGCACTTTGTAATGACAAAAGGCCCACCGTTTGGATGCAGCTAAACTGGCCAGCGCACGAGAGGAGTTTGCCAACTTAGAGGAGCTGGGCATCATCAGGCGCTCCAACAGCCCGTGGGCATCCCCGCTACACATATTGCCTAAAGCCGACGGGTCAGGGCGACCGTGCAGCAATTTCTGGTGCTTGAATCAGGCCACGGAAAATGATTGTCATCCCATTCCACACATCCAGGATTTTTCTGTGCACCTGGCCAGGGCGAGTGTTTTTTCGAAAGTGGATCTGGTCCGCGGATACCATCAGGTCCTGGTGCATGCTGAAGATGTTCCAAAAACAGCGGTAATAACTCCTTTTGGCCTTTTCGAGTTTTAACGCATCCCATTCGGATTAAAAGGCGTTGTGCAGACTTTCCAGAGGATGATGAACGCAGTGCTTCATGACTTGTCCTTCGTTTTCTTCTACTTAGATGACATTCTGGTAGCCAGCACGTCCGAGGAGGAGCACATCACCCATCTCAAGACAGTTTTCCAGAGATTGGAAGTGCACGGGCTGATAGTCAACCCAGCGAAGTGCCAGTTCAGCGTGCCAGTGATTGATTTTTTGGGGCCACCGCATTTCGCAGGAGGGCATGATAACGTTACTGGATAAGATGCGCGCGGTCTTGGATTTTCCTCATCCGCAGACTGCAAGAGCACTACAGGGGTTTTGGGGAATGGTTCATTTTTATAACCATTTCCTTCCCCGAGCAACCCAGCTGATGCAGCCGTTGTATGCCACGCTTTAAAAAAAGAAGCCTGTGGAAACCATCAACTGGACTCCCGAGAGAGACCAGGCTTTTGCCAACGCCAAAACAGCTCTGGCAGAGGCTGCTTTGCTAGCCCACCCGGATCCGTCTGCACGGATAGCGCTCACTACAGATGCATCTGATATTGCCATATGGGCAGTGGTGGAGCAGTGCATCTCAGGTTCATGGCAGCCGCTAGCATTTTTTAGCCGAACCTTGCCTGACAACGAACACAAATACAGCATGTTCGATAGAGAATTGCTGGCCCTCCACCTGGCAACGCGCCATTTCCAGTTTTGGCTGGAGGGGCGCAAGTTCACCACGTTTGTGGACCATAGGCCGCTGACGCATACGATGGCCAAGGTCTCAGAACCGTGGTCGGCCCGGCAGCAACAGCATTTGGCTGCAATTTCAGAGCTTACTACCAACATTCAACACGTTGCCGGTAAACTCAATGTCGTGGCGATTGCCTGTTGCATGCATTAATCACCCCGGTCTATATGGGAATTGATTTCCCTGCCATGACCACGGAACAAGCAAGGGTCTCGGACATTTGCGCGCTCCAGTCTGCGCCAACTGAGTTAAGGCTGGAGAACAGGGTGGTGCAAGAAGGGCGCCCTCCCTTGCTCTGCCACATCTCCACCGGCCGCCCACACCCGGTGGTTCTGAGCTCTTGGTGCCATTGCGTTTTTGAGTTGATCCACTCCCTTTTGCATCCGGGAGTGCGCGCTTCGGTGAAGTTAGTGGGGGCAAAATTCGTCTGGCCGCGCTTGCGCAAAGATGTGAAAGAGTGGGCTGTAGCATGCGTCACGTGCCAGCGGGCCAAAGTGCACAAGCACACCAGAGCCCCCCTCAAGTCGTTCCAAATCCCGGCCAGGAGGTTCGACCACATCCACGTGGATTTGGTGGGACCCCTCCCGCCGTTGCAAGGTTTTACACACCTCTTAACAATCATGGACCGCACCATGCACTGGCCTGAAGTGGTCCCACTGGCTTCTACCACAACCGCAGAAGTGGCTCATGCTTTTTTGTCGGCTTGGGTTGCATGTTCCGGATCTCCATCAGACATCACGTCCGACAGGGGTCCACAGTTCGTTTCAGAACTCTGGTCCGCAATGGCCCAGAGCCTGGGGGTCAAAATTCACTGCAGTACCGCGTACAACCCAGGCTAATGGATTATGCAAGCATTTTCATTGGTCACTTAAAGTAGTGTTCAGAGCTTCGCTCACAGATACAAATTGGGGTCAAGTGCCTGCCCTGGTTTCTTTTAGGGTTGTGCTCCGCACCTAAGGAGGACTTGGCAGCCTCCCCGGCAGAACTTGTTTTTTCTCAGCCGCTGCGGATCCCCGGAGTTTTTTTACCGGAAAACCCCATGCCTGAGGCTGATCCGCCCGCGCAATTTTTACACAGTACGGAGGCTGTGAGCGTACCAGGCCGGCCCACCATTGTTTTCCCCACACATTCATCCCAAAAAGCTTGCAGAATACCAGTTTTGTTTTTGTCAGGCACGATGCGCACCAAACCCCGCTGTGCCCACCGTATGACTGATCGTTCAGGATGTTGGAACCTGGGGAGAAGCATTTTGTGTTAGACTTGGGAGGGTGTAGGGAGACCGTCTGCATTGACAGGCTGAAGCCCGCTTTTGTGTTGGCAGACGAGCAGGTGATGTTGGCACAAGCTCCCCAGCGCAGACGCCCACCGTTAGTGGCTCCGCAAAGTGGTGATCCCTCAGCAGGGACCTGCTCTCGTGGAGCTAATGTGTTTTCCCCCCCTCCCTTTTTCCTTCCACAGACTGACATGCCCTCCTGTGCAGGCAGGGGGAAGGAAATAAATCTATAAAGGGGGAATGCACAGAGACCCGGGATTCTCTTTTGCTGTAAATTATGTTGGAAAGTTTCTGTCATTCAGCTCGTTGCCTCGCCTGCCTCCTTTCTCCACAGCATCTTATAATTAAATTATGCAATAGAATTAATACAACAATGATAGATTATAGTGACAATAATACCAACTAATAATAATTATAACTAGAAAAGCACTCGGAGAGCGCAGGCCTCCGCCAAGAGCAACAGTCCCCCCCAGTATTGTGATTTATACCATAAATATTCTACACTAATTTTGTTATTGTTCTTTCCCTGTATCATGTGTTTCTGTATGTCATATGATTGGTGAAGAAAACAAAAAAAATGTTATTTGAACTACACAAATACAATTTATTTAATTTAACAAGAGATACAACATGTACAAGTGTTTATTTGGAGAACACATTCATGAAATTTATTCCTAATAAGAAGTTCTGGATATTGAAAAGCTACCATTAACATAATTTTTCTAACTTCGTTTCTTTCCAGGAAATTAAAAATATGTACATATACGTAGTGTAGAATAGAACAATATTAACTGCAATCTTCTTTTAAAAAAACAGCATAACCTCCTGGCGGAGGTAATAAGAAAAAATCAATAAAATAAAACTAAGCTCGACGAGCTTCAATAGCATCTGGGAATAGCCCCTCATCCTGTCTATGCTGCCGTGTACTGTCTCTGTCTTTAGCACGGTGAGAAGCAGCAGCCTGTGGGCTCTCATTCAGTCTATGCTGCATTTTAGCGGCTCTGTCACAAGCTCGACGAGCTTCAATATGTAGTTCAGTGCTTCCTGCTGGCGGAAGCACTGAACTACACATTACCTCCGGGCTCTATCTCACAATGTTAAAGAATCCTTTAAAAAATTCCTGGATCCAGACGGTGATCCAGATCATCCCCAAAATTTAATCAGTTCTTCCTTGTACCATTTCCAACAACGGCTGAAAGTTTCATCGAAATCCGTCCAAAACTTTTTGAGTTATCTTGCTAACCAACAGACAGACAGACAGACAGACAAACAAACAGACAAACGCCGGCAAAAACATAACCTCCTAGCCTGCGGCCTGGCGGAGGTAATAATAAGAAAAATACTTCTGGTATGTTTAAAAAAACTATAGACAATATTATCATCACCATAATCACCATACACAGTGATCCCTCACTTATCGCGTTTAATGGGGACCAGAACCGACCGCGAAAAGTGAAAAACCGCGAAGTAGCGTCACCCCCCCCCCCCCAAGGGCGTCACAAGCACTATTTTGCACAAAAAGGCACAAGAGAACAGCGAAAAGTGCCACTAAGCAACACGAGCGATAAAGAACAATGAATGCGGTCTTCCTTCGCTGGGTATGGGCACTCGGCAGGGAGAGAAGCTGGGTAAAACGTCTCGGCCAATCAGCTTGCGAGATTCCCGAGCGGTGAAGAGGTGGGCGGAGAGGAGTGGAGCGGTGGTCAGAGAGGTGGATTTTGAGTTGTGCAGGCTCTCCGTGTTGATACCTGATGTTCTAATATAGTCTCCCTGCCTTCTGCTAATGACAGGGCAACTTTCGTGCCATTTTTTCTCAATTTTGAATTTTTGATGAATATTTTTGAAAAATCCGCGATGCACTGAGGGCGCGAAAGGTGAAACGCGAAGTAGCGAGGGATCACTGTACTGTATACCACCATATAACCCCACATAGCTTACAATACCTAGGCACAATAATTAACCATATAATAATAACCATAATAATAGGTAGCTATATAGTAGTTACAATAACAACAATAATAATACCACCTGGCTTATATAGTACTTTAAATAATTCCATCCTAGACAATAATCATAATACTATAATACTGTTGTAATATTCTAGTAATAATTATATCAATAATAATAGTACTCGGCATATATATATATATATATATACAGTATATACTGTATATATATATACGTTCAACAATAACAACAATAACAACCTTTCTTCATTAAAGACACATTGTAATATTACTGTCCTTTATTTTTATATTGTTCAAAAATCACTTCTTTATATGTTGATTTAAATATATGGATGTTTGGACATTGCCTGTGTTTCTTGCCCAACCCATTCCATAATTTTACTCCACACACAGACACACAAAAACTTTTCCTAGTAGATCTTACTAGATGCATTTTAAATTTTGTATTCCTCGGTAAATTGTATTTCCCTTCTCTCTGACTAAAAAGATTTTGTATATTGTGTGGTAAAAAGTTTTTACTGACTTGAAACATTAACTGTGCTGTATAATAATCAACCAGATCCTGTAATTTCAATAATTTTGAATGTAAAAACAATAAATTAGTATGTTCAAGATACCCGACTTTGTGTATAACAAGGACTGCCCTTTTTTGTAATATTAGCAATGAATTAAGTGTACTTTTATAATTGTTACCCCAGACCTCTATACAATAGGTCAAGTATGAAAGTACTAATGAGCGATACAAGATATGAAGCGATT
This sequence comes from Pholidichthys leucotaenia, assembly GCA_020510985.1. Taxonomy (NCBI): domain Eukaryota; kingdom Metazoa; phylum Chordata; class Actinopteri; order Cichliformes; family Pholidichthyidae; genus Pholidichthys; species Pholidichthys leucotaenia. Next base: position 398,647,336 of record CM035838.1, on the reverse strand, counting down.
TGTAATCTAGGACTTGCTTAATTTTATTTATAATTGCAATATTTTTTGCCACTTTGTTTTGTATGTATCTGATGTGTGGTTTCCAACTAATTTTATCATCTAGTACTACACCCAAAAATTTGATCTCCTTAACATTTTCAATAATTACATTATCTATGCATATGTATAACTTTGTTATTTTTACAATTACCAAATATCATTACCTTAGTTTTATCTATATTTAGTGATAATTTATTACTATCCATCCATTTTTTAAGCTTATTTAATTCATTATTTAGAGTATGGATTAGTTCCTTACAATTATTTCCAGAATAAAATATATTAGTATCATCAGCAAATAATATTATTTTTAATAATTTAGAAACTTGGAATATATCATTTATATATATGTTAAATAATTTGGGGCCCAATACTGACCCCTGGGGGACCCCACAGGTGATTCCCATACATCCAGACAGATATTCTTCCATCTTCACACACTGTTGTCTCTCAGATAAATAACTTGTAACCCAATTCAGTGCCACTCCCCTAATACCATACAATTGCAGTTTATCAAGAAGTATTGAATGATTTATTCTATCAAATGCTTTTCTAAAATCTATGAATACACCAATTGCATATTTTCCTTGATCTAATGCATTTATTTCCTCTGTTGTGTAATGAGATTGTATAATAAAATATTTGTCATAAGGTACAGGAATTATTTATTTTATTTAATAGTGGGTGTGAAAGGGGGCGGAGTCCGCTAAATTAAATAAAAGCACTTGTAAAAGGGGGCACCAGTCACAATGGACAATAATATTAACGTTAATTTTAATTAATTTTGTACCTTCAATTACTTAATGAATCAGTCTCAAAAATTTAATGAGTTCTTTTCCTGCCGTGATTAGGAAACATGTATATGCGAAAGAAAACGCTTCAACTTCTCTCATTCACCCTTTTATTAAACTCATTCAGGTTACATGATATGGTGTTCAAATGATGGATAAACAGATTCAAATGATAACAGCGTACGATATCACATCCACTGATATTGGATTCCTGAACATAAAATCCAGCGTTACACCTCTGTAGAACCAAGGAGGAACCAGACTTATGTTTCAACGGTAAATGAAGGCTGAAATGTTTAACAAAACAATGCAATTTTATGGGGAAAATTCCTAAGCTAATTATCTAAAAATGACTTCTGAATTAATCTACAAAAATTAAGGGCAGTTACTTAAAATTGACTAAGAGTCTTCCTTCAGTTTATAGCTTTATCCTGTGGCTGAGAGGCTAATTGAGCCCTGAAATACGGGCTATATTCAATTGTAATTTAATTGTTCGGACATCACGTTTTAACCCAGGAGATAAGAAAAGTAGGCGTTTCACTCACACAACAGCTGTAGGTCTACGTTTCAGCGGGTCGGTACCGCTGGGTTTTGAAGTTAGGACGTCGGAGGAATCGGCTGCTGTTATAATTCCGCACAGCCGTGGACGTGTAAACTCAGCTGGGGGCCCTTCAAGACAGTGGCAGCCGTGGATGGTTTGTCTCAGGGCGGTGTGAAAATCCTTGGAACGAGTCCAGCCGAATCGGTGAAGTCTCTAGGAGCGGGATAGGCCAAAAAACTGAAGGAACCACTTCTCAGTCAGGCGGGTATGAGGCCGGAAAGAGAGTCCAAAAATACAGTCTCTGTTCACTTTAAATTAGGAAAATTAAAGGTCCACTTTAACGGTGTGAAAAGTCATTAAAAAAAATGAGAAAAACATTTACTAGGATAAGATTGGCTTCTGAGGTGAAAGAAAAAGTTTGAGAATTTAATTCTCGGAGGAAGCGAGCTCAAAGAAAAGGTGATTTCTCCTCAGTAACCAGAAAAACTAACGCAGGATTTGACAAACTTCACAAAGAACAATTTAGATAGAATAAAACTACGCAGGACCTTGAAACGGTGGAATAAAATCTTCCCAGACTTATCTAATCTCATTCTGTCTCTTTCTTGTCTGCTTTTTCTTCTCTATCTTTAACTTAACTTACATCTGTGTGTTTCTTTTTCTTTCTGCTTGTCTTGTTCTAATTCTACATCTGTTTTTTTTCTGAATCTTGTCTCAATCTCTTCTAACTTCAGAGCAGCTTCAACTACTTTTTTAATATTACCCCGCCTAGTCATAAACTGGTGATGTCGATCGCAAGACTGACCAATCAACTTTATCAAAAGCAGCTTGAAATGGCTGCCATCCTATGTGAGAACATTTCTTTGTCTGAGAGCAGCCAATCAAACGAAGACACCATCCCATGAAATTGCAGAGAAAAATCAACACTCAGTCAGTTCTTATTAAATTGGGTGCTCAATATAAAATCCAACTAAATTAAATGACTTGGCTAATATTTGGTGATCATGCATTTATACCATTATTCTAATATTACATTTGTTTGAATAACACTCATGAATACAACATTTCTTATACATAATTATAATACATGCATTCATATTTAGATCAAAGCTTAATGTAGTACAGCAAACCATGGTTGGTGATAAAAGGGATGATTTTCAGTGTCCTTAGGATCCAGGGGAGAAGAGGATAAGCTGAAAGAAACTTAATGTTTAGAACAAATTAAAAGTCATCCTACATACTGAAACACATTTCGTAGGTATCCGCTAGGAGGTACTGTTGAGCTGTAGATGATTTCTTTTAGGTCCATGGTATCTGGAAGGAAATCTGGAAAACATCGGGGGTTATAAACCTGTCTGATTAAGCCGTTTATGACCCTTTTAAGAGCATTGGTTTCCTGTAAAGGAGGATGTTATCGAAATGCAGTGTTCACGTTGGAGGTCTGGTCTCCCGAGTTTTATGTTCCTTTGAGCCTTTAAAAGCAAATTCTGATCCTTACAATCTCTGCAAGAGGCAACTGTTTACATTGGGGTCCTGGGAAAACAAACATCTTTGGTCAGGCCTGGATGAGGCCTGGATGAGTCGATATGAAAGCCAGTGATATTCCTGTAGGATGGAGAAAAGTGGTATTCCTGTAGAAGGAATAAAGTGAAATTCCTGTAGGAAGGAGAGAAGTGATCTTCTGTCTTGGTTTGAGGAGACGATGATGCTACAGTTGCTTCCATTATCGCCAACAATGTTGTACCCTTTGCTCTAAATCCATATTGATTCTGATTAAGCAGATAATGTTTATTTAAAAAGTTTTCTAATCTGTTGTTGAAAAGTTTTTCCAGAATCTTTGAAAATTGTGGGAGGAGCGATACTGGTCTGTAGTTTGTGTAGTGGTGTTTATTTCCTTGCTTGAATAATAGCATTACTTTTGCTATTTTCATTTTCTACAGGAATGAGCCAGTTTGAAATGATAGATTACAAATATATGTAAATGGTTTTAATATGCCATGGATGCTGGGATAGGCTCCAGCACCCCCCCCCCCCCCGCGACCCAAAAAGGATTAAGCGGAAGAAGCTGGATGGATGGATGGATGGATGGATGAACAGTTTTTTTTACTAGTGCCATATCAATACCATCACAATCAGTAGATAATTTATTTTTATACTTTTCAACAACAGATTTTACCTCTAGTTCATCCGCCGCTGAGAGAAAGATTGACCAAGAGTTTACCGTATCTCCAATCAGTGTCTCACTCACGGTGTCTCTTCCTTGGTTTGTAATTTTTGCTGCAAACTCTGGTCCAACATTTACAAAAAATTTATTCATTCTATTTACTACCATATTCTTATCATAATTATCACCACAATTAACAGTAAAATACTCTGGATATATCATTTTCTGAGTTCCATTTTTCCTTAATTTGTTTAATATGTCCCAGACTCCTTATCATTCTTATTTTCATTTAACATTTTCCTATAGAATAATTTTTAATAGTTCGTATTATTCCAGTTAATTTATTTTTATATGTTTTATATCTTTTTTCAGATTCTTTAGTTCTTAATTTAATAAAAATTTTATATAGATAATTTTTATTTTTACAAGCATTTTGTAGCCCCCTGGTTAAACACGGGCAATTTTTGTATTTATATTTTTAATTCATTTCTTTAATTGGACAGTTTTTATCATATAATGATTTTAAATAATGTATATCAATAAATTTATCATGCGGTGCGGTGGAGCAGTGGTTAGCACTGCAGCAGCACAGCAACTCACCCTTGGCCGTGGGATCCCTGGTTCGATCCCAGCCCCTGACCAACAGTGATCTGTGTGGAGTTTGCATGTTCTCCCCATATCTGCGTGGGTTCACTCCGGGATTTCTCCGGTTTCCTCCCACAGGCCAAAAACATGCAGGTTAGGTTAATTGGAGACTCTAAAGTGGCCCTAGGTGTGAATGTGTGTGTGAATGGTTAAGGGATAGCGCCGTACCGTGGCTGCTTCATCCATCTAGGTGGATGCCCTCAATTTCCCCTCTGGAGATCAATAAAGTATACAGTTAGTTGGTTAGTTAGTTAGTCAGTAATCCAGGAGATCACAAAGCTGTCAACCCCCATCACCCACAGCTTCTCACCTACAGTGGGGTAAAAAAGTATTTAGTCAGCCACCAATTGTGCAAGTTCTCCCACTTAAAAGATGAGAGAGGTCTCCAATTTTCATCATAGGTATACCTCAACTATGAGAGACAAAATGAGAAAAAAAAATCCAGAAAATCACATTGAAGGATTTTTAACGAATTAACTGGTAAATTCCTCGGTAAAATAAGTATTTAGTCACCTACAAACAAGCAAGATTTCTGGCTCTCACAGACCTGTAACTTCTTCTTTAAGAGGCTCCTCTGTCCTCCACTCGTTACCTGTATTAATGGCACCTGTTTGAACTCGTTATCAGTATAAAAGACACCTGTCCACAACCTCAAATAGTCAGACTCCAAACTCCACTATGGCCAAGACCTAAGAGCTGTCAAAGGACACCAGAAACAAAATTGTAGACCTGCACCAGGCTGGGAAGACTGAATCTGCAATAGGTAAGCAGCTTGGTGTGAAGAAATCAACTGTGGGAGCAATTATTAGAAAATGGAAGACATACAAGACCACTGATAATCTCCCTCGATCTGGGGCTCCACGCAAGATCTCACCCCGTGGGGTCAAAATGATCACGAGAATGGTGAGCAAAAATCCCAGAACCACACGGGGGGACCTAGTGAATGACCTGCAGAGAGCTGGGACCAAAGTAACAAAGGCTACCATCAGTAAGACACTATGCCGCCAGGGACTCAAATCCTGCAGTGCCAGACGTGTCCCCCTGCTTAAGCTAGTACATGTCCAGGCCCGTCTGAAGTTTGCTAGAGAGCATTTGGATGATCCAGAAGAGGATTGGGAGAATGTCATATGGTCAGATGAAACCAAAATAGAACTTTATTGTAAAAACTCAACTTGTCCTGTTTGGAGGCGAAAGAACACCATACCTACTGTGAAGCATGGGGGTGGAAACATCATGCTTTGGGTCTGTTTTTCTGCAAAGGGACCAGGACGACTGATCTGTGTAAAGGAAAGAATGAATGGGGCCATGTATCGTGAGATTTTGAGTGAAAACCTCTTTCCATCAGCAAGGGCATTGAAGATGAAACGTGGCTGGGTCTTTCAGCATGACAATGATCCCAAACACACCGCCCGGGCAACGAAGGAGTGGCTTCGTAAGAAGCATTTCAAGGTCCTGGAGTGGCCTAGCCAGTCTCCAGATCTCAACCGCATAGAAAATGTTTGGAGGGAGGTGAAAGTCCGTGTTGCCCAGCGACAGCCCCAAAACATCACTGCTCTAGAGGAGATCTGCATGGAGGAATGGGCCAAAATACCAGCAATAGTGTGTGAAAACCTTGTGAAGACTTACAGAAGGCATTTGACCTCTGTCATTGCCAACAAAGGGTATATAACAAAGTATTGAGATGAACTTTTGTTATTGACCAAATACTTATTTTATCGGGGAATTTACCAATTAATTCATTAAAAATCCTTCAATGTGATTTTCTGGATTTTTTTTCCTCATTTTGTCTCTCATAGTTGAGGTATACCTATGATGAAAATTGGAGACCTCTCTCATCTTTTAAGTGGGAGAACTTGCACAATTGGTGGCTGACTAAATACTTTTTTGCCCCACTGTAGCAGCAGTGGCTGGATGGTGTTAAAGGCACTGGAGAAATAAAAAAAAAAATGATTCTCACAGTATCTCCTCCACCATCCAGGTGTAGATGGGCTTGTTGCAGCAGGTAGATGACAGCATCTTCAACTCATAAATGGGGCTGATATGCAAACTGCAGAGGGTCCAGCCACGTCTTCACCTGCAGCCTCAGGTGGGCTAAGACCAGTTTCTCCAGGACCTTCATCACATGAGATGTGAGGGCAACTGGTCGGTAGTCATTCAAATCCGATGGAGAGGACTTCCTGGGGACAGGAACCAGGCAGGATGTCTTCCACAGCACCGGTACTCTCTCCAGACTCAGGCTCAGGTTGTACAGGTGTTTCAGTACTGGAGTTAGTTGGTTGGCACAGGTCCTCAGGGTCCTTGCGGAGATTCCATCAGGGCCCGAAGCCTTCTGCTGACGGAGTCTCTCCAGCTGTTTCTCCACCTGATCTGTAGTCACCGTGAAGTGAGGGAGGGTCCTGGTGCCCCCTGAGGAGGAGGAGGGGGGGAGATGGAGAGAGGCTGAAAATGGTGACATCAGTGTTTAAATCAATTAATAACACTGTCAAAACTGAACATTTTTTATTTTCCTTAATTTTCTACCATGATCGGCATTGTACATGACAATGAATGCTGTTTATTTCATATAATAGGTGTGAATGTGTGTGTGAATGATGAAGGGATTGGCACCGCACCGTGGCTGCCTCATCCATCCACATAGATGCCCTGAATTTCCCTCTGGGATTAATAAAAATATACAAAAATAATATTCAACTTCTTGAGCCAAAATTAAGAAAATGCAGTACATGCCTATGTAGCTCAACAGCTTGTGTTTCTTATATGGCGTCCGTGCTTGGCTGCCTGAGACTAGCCTGATGGCTAGCAATGAGCTCTCTAGCCAATTCTATCTCCATGGTCCATACACAAAAAAAGAATTTTAATGTCACTATTGCTAGTGTTAGCTGGCTAGCTCCTCGTTCAGATAGTGAGCCTGAGCCAAAAAAAATGTAAATTTATCTTAAAGAAGGAATTAAAAAAAGGCATCAATGGTGGACAGGAATGTGGGGTTTATGTGGTCAATAGGATATGATCGGTCCCTGGAGTACATTAAGCACAAACACTGGTGAATGAGTGATTGAACTGCTAGCTTCAGCTAACTGCCAAACCATAAACGACGCTTGGTAAGCTAACTCCTTGTAGCACTGTTAGCTCTGAAGCTAAGCTGTTATAAAGGCTGTGTGTGTTTTGTTTTTGTTTTTTGTTTTTTTTAAGAGAAGTGAGTAGTTTGATGGTTTTTTTAATAATCACATGACCAATTGTAAAAAATAATTTTGGACGGTTAGCAGAATCTTTTCAGTTAACCAACCAATAATCACAGAAGAAATACGATTTCTCGGCTTAATTTTTATTGAACCATGCAGGAAGTCAGTGTACACGGCTGCGGGTCCTCCCAGCTTCCTCTCCTGGAAAGGACCCAGCACAAAGCACAGCACAGCACAGCTATAAAAAGGCTTCCAGTTAGTGGGCGTTTCCCAGTAACTTTCCAACAATACACTGGCCATTGTCCAAACTAGGTCCTTTCAGTGTTCAAATGGCTTCAGATGTCATCTCAGCTCTTTCATGACTTCCATCCTGTCCTGATGTCTTCTCTTTCCTCATGCCCATATATGGAAACAGGAACAGAGACTTTCCTGTGGAGCTTACAGTGGTGTGAAAAAGTGTTTGCCCCCCCCTCCTGGTTTCACATTGTTTTTGTATGTTTGTCAAACTTAAATGTTTCAGATCATCAGACAAATTTAAATATTAGACAAAGATAACAAGTAAACACAAAGTGCAGTTTTTAAATGAAGGTGTTTATTATTAAAGGGAAAAAAAATCAAAAGCTACATGGCCCTGTGTGAAAAAGTGATTGCCCCCTAAACCTAATAACTGGTTGGGCCACCCTTAGCTGCAACAACTGCAATCAAGCATTCACGATAACTGGCAATGAGTCGTTTACAGTGCTGTGGAGGAATTTTGGCCCACTCGTCTTTCCAGAATTGTTGTAATTCAGCCATATTGGAGGGTTTTAAAGCATGAACCGCCTTTTTAAGGTCATGCCACAGCATCTCAATCGGATTCAGGTCAGGACTTTGACTAGGCCACTCAAGTCTTCATTTTGTTTTTCTTAACCTCTTGCACTCCAGTGTACCGTGGGCGGGCACGTCTCTGCGTCCTAGAGCGCACGAGGGCGCTGCGTCCTAGAGCACACTGAAAAAAAAAAAAAGCTGCATTTCCATTCTTCCACTATAGACACAGCCGCGAACAGAAAGCCAAAGGAGTGCTTTGATTGGTTTAGATGTGATTGACCTCTCATTCGACTAATAAGAGCCTTGAATTGGGTTTCTGAAACCTTGAAGAACCAATGACTGAAAACCTAGCAAGAAGGACCCGCCTACCAACGGCTGCGAATACAGCGAGCCAATTGAAGCACAGAAGTTCGAAAGCGTGCGTCCCTTGCATAAAATCTGTTTTGTCTGAGCCACTAGGTGACACACACGCGTTCGCCAGTCTTTTTTTCTTACTACTGTTCTTATTTGTTTTGAAAAATCGTTCGCCAGAACCGCAATCATGGAAGTGCAAAACCGCAATAATGGAATTATGGTTTGACCGGGTCGCGTGACCAGAACCACGAGTCCGTAACAAGCGGACCAGCGTCATGTTTGTCTGACAATGAGGAAGAGAAGTTCGCCAGCGACATTGCTGTTGTGGACAGGTAAGTGTTATAAGCTAAATTATTCTTTATCCCTGAAAATTGTAATCCAAATGACTTTTGACCGATCGGTAAATTACAACTGTGCGTTATCACAACATGATGGACCCGGACCGCTCCGGTCCAGATCTGTCATGTTGCGAACGGCCCCCCCGTTATGTTGTGAACGCCCCCCCCCCCGCTACTCTTCTGTAGCGGATTAAAGATATATTGCAGATATTTCAGTGCAACTGTGAGTAGTAGACCGCGGGGACTGTGCGCCGCGGTCACCACATCGCCACATGACTGTTCCGTCATGTGGCGATGGGCGATGTCCATCCTCTGTAGCGGGGGGGGGGGGGAGTTGTTATCTTCTACATTACAGATATTTTAGAATAATTTTTAGTGCACTGTAGGTTATTTTTTCTTGTAAAAAAAGCCACACATTTTTTACGTGGCATGCTTCTTTGTGTGTGGGGGCTTGTTTGTTCATTCATTCATTCATTCATGAATAAACAACCCCCACCACACACACACACACACAGCCCTTCACCTTTCATTAGAGCCCAAGATGAAGCTTCTATATTGAATCATTCAAAAGTTTCAGACATTTTTCCAAACTGTGCCATTTGGCACAGTTCAAAAACGCCTGGGAACAACCTAAGAAAAAAGTTGTGTAATATATTCATTTTTTGTGGTATTGTTACAAAATTTTGACCTCAGCTGGATAACACTTGGTTCTACATTTCTGTTGCATTTTCCAGCCAGTATCTGAAGCTGTGTTATTTGCAAGCATTTGTATCCAAAAAAAACACCCAGGCGAAATTTATTTTCTTCAAGTTCAGTATGTTTAGATGACTGTTACTCAGTGGCAGGAGCACTTAGAGAGATTATGACTGTTTTGCCAAAAAATTCAAAGTGTTTTCTTTTAAATGAGACCAACCCCATGAAGATGCTGCAAAGGGTTGAAGAACAGCTTTTGATTTACTTTGGCTATGTTATTTTTTGCCGTTTTTAGGGAAATTGACCAGAGTCCAAGGGGTTAAGAAGAGATGGACTTGCTGGTGTGTTTTGGATCATTGTCCTGTTGCAGAACCCAAGTGTGGTTCAGCTTGAGGTCATGAACAGATGGCCGGACATTCTCCTTCAGGATTTTTTGGTAGACAGCAGAATTCATGGTTCCATTTACCAAAGCAAGTCTTCCAGGTCCTGAAGCAGCAAAACAGCCCCAGACCATCACACTATCACCACCATATTTTACTATTGGTATGATGTTCCTTTTCTGAAATGCTATGTTACTTTTACGCTGGATGTAATGGGACACAGACCTTCCAACATGTTCAACTTTTGTCTCGTCAGCCCACAGAGTATTTTCCCAAAAGTCTTGGGGATCATCAAGATGTTTTCTGGTAAAACTGAGACGAGCTTTTGTGTTCTTTTTGCTCAGCAGTGGTTTTCGTCTTGGAACTCTGCCATGCAGGCCATTTTTGCCCAGTCTCTTTCTTATGGTGGAGTCATGAGCACTGACCTTAATTGAGGCAAGTGAGGCCTGCAGTTCTTTGAATGTTGTTGTGGGGTCTTTTGTGACCTCTTGGATGAGTTGTTGCTGTGCTCTTGGGGTAATTGTGGTCGGCCGGCCATTCCTGGGAAGGTTCACCACTGTTCCATGTTTTTACCATTTGTGGATAATGGCTCTCACTGTGGTTCGCTGGAGTCCCAAAGCTTTCGAAATGGCTTTATAGCCTTTTCCAGACTGATAGATCTCAATTACTTTGTTTCTCATTTGTCCCTGAATTTCTTAGAATCACAGCATGATGTTTAGGTTTTCAGGATCTTTTGGTCTACTTCACTTTGTCAGGTAGGTCCTATTTAAGTGATTTCTTGACTGAGAACAGATGTGACAGTAGTCAGGCCTGGGTGTGGCTAGAGAAATTGAACTCAGCTTTCCAAAGATGTGATAAACCACAGTTAATTTATGTTTTAACAGGAATGGGGCAATGACTTTTTCACACAGGGCCATGTAGATTTGGATTTATTTTTTTTTTACCCTTAATAATAAACACCTTCATTTAAAAACTGTATTTTGTGTTTACTTGTGTTATCTTTGTCTAATATTTAAATTTGTTTGATGATCTGAAACATTTAAGTGTGACAAACACAAAAAAATGAGATATCAGGAAGGAGGCAAACACTTTTTCACACCACTGTATATGTGTGTGTGCATGTGTGTTTAGTATGTGTGTTAGCATCTGATGTGTATGTGTGAATGGTGTACAGACGTGGACAAAATTGTTGGTACCCCTCTGTTAATGAAAGAAAAACCCACAGCGGTCACAGAAATAACTTGAATCTGACAAAAGTGGTAATAAATAAAAATTCTATGAAAATTAACCAATGAAAATCAGACAATGCTTTTGAATTGTGGTTCAACAGAATTATTTTAAAAAACAAACTCATGAAACAGGCCTGGACAAAAATGATGATACCCCTAGAAAAGCTTGAAAATAATGTGACCATAGGGACATGTTCAACCAAGATGTGTCCTCTAATTAACATCACAAGTGTCTACAAACTTGTAATCAGTCAGTCGGCCTATTTAAAGGGTGACAAGTAGTTACTGTGCTGTTTGTTGACATGGTGTGTACCACACTAAACATGGACCAGAGGAAGCAAAGGAGAGAGTTGTCTCAGGAGATTAGCAAGAAAATTATATACAAGCATGTTAAAGGTAAAGGCTATAAGACCATCTCCAAGCAGCTTGATGTTCCTGTGACTACAGTTGCACATATTATTCAGAAATTTAAGAGCCACGGGACTGTAGCCAACCTCCCTGGACGTGGCCACAGGAGGAAACTTGATGAAAAATGGAAGAGGCAGATAATACGAATGGTAACAAAAGAGCCCAGGACAACCTCTAAACACATTCATGGTGAACTCCAAGGTCAAGGTACATCAGTGTCAGATCGCACCATCCGTCGTTGTTTGAGCCAAAGTGGACTTCATGGGAGATGACCAAGGAGGACACCACTGTTGAAAACAAAACATAAAAAAGCCAGACTGGAATTTGCCAAACTGCATGTTGACAAGCCACAAAGCTTCTGGGAGAATGTCCTATGGACAGACGAGACAAAACTGGAACTTTTGGCAAGGCACATCAGCGCTATGTTCACAGACGCAAAAATGAAGCATACCAAGAAAAGAACACTGTCCCTACTGTGAAACATGGAGGAGGTTCTGTTATGTTCTGGGGCTGCTTTGCTGCATCTGGCACAGGGTGTCTTGAATCTGTGCAGGGTACAATGAAATCTCAAGACTATCAAGGTATTCTAGAGAGAAATGTGCTGCCCAGTGTCAGACAGCTTGGTCTCAGTCGCAGGTCATGGGTCTTGCAACAGGATAATGACCCAAAACACACAGCTAAAAACACCCAAGAATGGCTAAGAGCGAAACATTGGACTATTCTAAAGTGGCCTTCTATGAGCCCTGATCTAAATCCTATTGAACATCTGTGGACGGAGCTTAACATGCTGTCTGGAGAAGGCACCCTTCAAACCTGAGACAACTGGAACAGTTTGCTCATGAGGAGTGGGCCAAAATACCTGCTGAGAGGTGCAGAAGTCTCATTGACAGTTACAAAAATCGTTTGATTGCAGTGATTGCCTCAAAAGGTTGTGCAACAAAATATTAAGTTAAGGGTACCATCATTTTTGTCCAGGTCTGTTTCATGAGTTTGTTTTTTTTTAAATAATTCTGTTGAACCACAATTCAAAAGCATTGTCTGATTTTCATTGGTTAATTTTCAAAGAATTTTTATTTATTATCCCTTTTGTCAGATTCAAGTTTTTCTGTGACCATTGTGGGTTTTTCTTTCATTAACAGAGGGGTACCAACAATTTTGTCCACATCTGTATGTGTGGGTTTGACTTGTATGTCTGTGTGTGTGGGGGTATATGTGTGGATCTAAGACACGGGAGTCAAACTCATTCCATGGAGGGCCAAGACCCTGCAGGTTTTACCTCCACCCAGTGTCTTCAGCAGGTGATTTCACTGATTTTTTTCCCACTGATTGCTGATCAGTGAAAACACCTGCTGATGACACTGGGTGATGTAAAACATGCAGGGTCTTGGCCCTCCATGGAATGAGTTTGACATCCCTGATCCAAGAGATATGTGTATGCAAGCACTTTGTGTAATATGTAATTAACTAATCTTCACTGTTTATTATAACAATTATTTCTTCTCTTGACTCCATTTTTATGGAGTCAATAACTACAATAAACAGGTGGCAGACACCTGATGTTATTTTCATGTGTGATGAGTGAAACATCTATAAGCAGTATATACTTTCATAAGGAATCATTGTAATGCGGTTTCTTTTCAGTCTTAATTCTTTGAGCATTTATACAGGAAAAATTCTCACCTTGTTTCTACTACCTTTGACAACTACAAAAATGAGTTATCATTTACAGACATTCAGTATTACAATTTCAATATCAAAAATAAAAACTTAAAAAACTTCCAATAAATGTATTTACACAATTTCCAGTTGTTACATCATGCTTTAGTCATTATAGGCTTATTGTCAGTACCGACATTTTTTCTTGCAGAGACACTGGTAGACATGATATTAAACCTGACTGTCCTCAACACTTGAATCCTTGTCACTCTCCTCCTACTGAGCTAATATGAGATACTGGCATGCACTAGCAGCATGTGCTGTTTTGTTTTGTTTTTGTTTTTTTTCCCAAAAAGACCTCTACAACAGGGAATGCAGCAACATCTTACACACATAAGGATAGCAATTCCAGTCATAAGGGATAATATTATGGGGTTTTTTAATCACTCGTGCCCACCGTCCAAAGGATTGTTGCCAGGCAGTGAAGACATTGGGTTCATACTCAGTATCTTGGCCAAACTCAGTCCTAAGAATATTCTTTCCAACCCCTGTCAAGTAATAGTGCGAGTGTGACCTTTTGGCCAACGCTCCAATGTTTAAATTCAACTGGTATATCCGTTGCCCAGACTGCATCATGTGGTTTGTATTTCAGGTCCCTCTTTTAACGCCCTGACTGTCTGACTTAATCCAGATACATCATGATAGTGTGGTCAATCAGTCATACAGGGGCACAGACACCTCCCAGTTAGAGGGCAGGTGTGAGTAGACCCTATGCCCAGAGAGCCACCATCCTCCATTTAGTTCAAAAGTGTTGTTCTGCCCTGGCACCATTGACGCTGGGACTATGACTGCAGAGGATGTTTTGGGGAACTGTTTGAAATGTCCCCAAATCCTGAGCAGGAGAAATTTGTTTTATTTGTCCTACGAGTAAGGAACTCTGCATATCCCCACCAATAGTTAGTTGTGAATACCTGTTCTACATATCTTGGTGTGTGTTTGAATATAGTGTTATTGTTTCACAATTGGGATTAGGATGAACAGAAGGCTATGCCTACGCTCTCTAAGGGGTCTTTTCCAGGTACATTTACTCCAACATAATATTGTCCAGATTAAGAGTCATCGGGTCCTGTGTGACTGAATACATCAGCCCAGTTACATGGAGGAGTGCACATGTACTTATGACTCTTTTCATACAGTACATCACAGACTCAGATTAATAGTGCATGGAGTTGTCACAATTACGCTGGTCAACACCAAATTTATTGTCTAAGTTTTTTTTAGCTGATTTAGGACAATTTTGATGTGCTGAATCCAAAAATCACATTGGTTTTGGTCAATCAGGTCAACTTTTTGAAGTATGGCCACATGTTATTTACGTTTTTGTTTACATGTACACTACCGTTCAAACGTTTGGGGTCACCCAGACAATTTTGTGTTTTCCATGAAAAGTCACACTTTTATTTACCACCATGAGTTGTAAAATGAATAGAAAATATAGCCAAGACATTGACAAGGTTAGAAATAATGATTTGTATTTGAAATAATTTTTTCCTTCAAACTTTGCTTTCGTCAAAGAATCCTCCATTTGCAGCAATTACAGCATTGCAGACCTTTGGCATTCTAGCTGTTAATTTGTTGAGGTAATCTGGAGAATTCTGACACAATGAGCAAACACATTGTACCATTAGAACACTGGAGTGATAGTTACTGGAAATGGGCCTCTATACACCTATGTAGATATTGCAACAAAAACCAGACATTTGCAGCTAGAATAGTCATTTACCACATTAGCAATGTATAGAGTGTATTTCTGATTAGTTTAAAGTTATCTTCATTGAAAAAAACAGTGCTTTTCTTTCAAAAATAAGGAAATTTCTAAGTGACCCCAAACTTTTGAATGGTAGTGTACATGTATTTTCTTTTTATATGATACAAAATTCTTTTTTATTTCTTGAAATTTCTTGAACTCTGAAGAGTTTGCATGTGCCAGTTTATGACTAATTGGTATTTTTTGTTTTACAGGTGAATTAAATGGCTTCGACCAGAAGATTTTGTTAAAAATCAACTTACCTGATCGAGAGAAACAGATGTCATTTTCCGATTCAGCGGTGCAAAATTGTCTTAAATCAGCTGAAAAAACACAGACAACTTACAAAAAAATTATTTTTGTAACCCTGTGTTATATATATCACAATAATTAAACTGGACTCCACAAGCTTTATCTTCAGTGCACGTTATGGTGGTTGATGTCCCTTTATCCTTCATGCTGATGTTTATTAATCTGCCAGTTACCTTTTGAAATAGGAGGACTATGACAAGGACAAGCATGAGGAACACACATGTGAGCCATTCAAAAAACTGGAATCTACATCAGTATTCTCTGAGGGGTCTTTCATTGTTGGCCATTTTGAGTGTATTCTACCTGCTGTAGACTCTTAATTTCTTCACCAAGGTTTGAGACAATCAGGTCAGCTAAAATACCCGACTCCCTTTGTAACCCCAGACTTCCTCCACAACAGCAACACTGTCTATGGCTTTCCCCCTATAGCTTCTATGATTTGTTTTGATAATAATTTACAGTGTGTACGGTGTATCCAAGTGTCTCTGCCTTGTGCTTTTACAGCTATTGGAATTGACAATATTACCTCATATGGCCTCTGCCAGGGGGCTTCTGACCAGGTCTTCTTTTTAGTCTTTGTAAGGACTTGGTCTCCTGGTTTGATGGTGATTAATCCTCCTGTGTGTTCCTTCCTAAGAAGAATAGCATGAACAGAATCTTTTTGAGTCAACATTTTTAACATGTAATCTGCTAAACCAAATCTCTTCATCTTCTGGGTTGAATGGTCTAAGAGGGGATACTAATTAAGGCTTTTCATATAAACCTCAAATGGAGATAAACCTTCTTTTGTAAGCACTATTCTTATATAAAATAGTATCAGTGGTAAACAATAAATCCAGTTCTATCCTGTTTCTGCCATTGTTTTCTTAATCTTTCTTTAATGGTCCAGTTATGTCATTCCACAAATCCTGCAGACTGTGACTGTAGGTGATATGTTGCATGGTGTTTCAAATCACTCTTCAACACTCCCTAAATGTGAAATAATCTGTAACCATATCCACTATAACTAAACAATATCTCTTCCCTTCACATTTGGTTAGCTCAATGAAGTCTATGCAAATGTTCTGAAAAGGGTATGTTGATGATGGAAAACTACCCTTCTCTGGTCTTGACATTGCCCTGCACATTATTTTGTGCAATTTTCAAACCCATAGGCTGTGATAACTAACAACCAATATCACCATCCCTCCCTTGAACACATGACTAAGTCTGTGTGTTCAAGTAGCAACATAGTGAAATAATTTTTGTGGGAGGATGGGTTTACCCTTTGATCAGGTATAAATTTGGGAACCTTGATTTAAAAACGGCACCTTTATTTAATCACTTATAGACTCCAGCCTGCAGAGATATGTTTTGTTTGCATATTTCTTCATCAGGAGAAGCCAGCAATATGTCATAGGAGCAATTGACTCCTAATAGGAGGTATAAAATGTGCAAGATTTGCTGACATTGCCTGAGAAACAATTGTAGCAGACTTTCAGTAACCCTGTGGTAGTCTGGTGAATATGTACTTTTTGTTTTCAGATATGAATGCAAACCAGAATTGATGATCTGTGTGGTATGCCAAAAATGCATTGCTAATGACTACCACTGTGAAAAGTTGCATTTGGAGTTTAGTTTATTCAACAATGTGTGTGATCCTGGTACACAATGAGCACAAAGAATTATATCTTTGTTAATTCCTGCAGGTCCTGCATCATCAGGATGTTTCCCTCAGGAATGGGGAGGCTGAGCATGACACTGTGACATCTGCTGCTTTTAGCTTTTTTATGACCGGTTTAACACCTTTTTTGAGCTTCTAGACGGAGAGGATATTGTCTTTTATAGTGTGATGTTATGGTGACATACCCTGCCCCCTTTTATTAGACCAACATCTGTTTTATCTTTTTACCATAATGAATTTAGAATTTGGTTCAAATTCGCTCATCCTCTTCTATTAATGTTGAGATTGGTCATGTAGGAGATTTCTGGGTGTCAGTTGTGCACAGCCTTTTGTGCTGTGGTTACCCAGTTAAGTGACAATGCATATGTTTTTAATTTAGGAGAATATTCTATTTTACGGTCAGATGTTGGCTTCCCATGGATTGCTATATTCCTCAGCAGAGGTGACAAAATGTCCAACATTTTTCTAATCCATGTGTTTGGGTCTGACCAGTGAAATGTGTGGAACCCTCATTGTTTAAAATGCCTCTTATCCTCATCAGATAAGACAATGGATGTTTCCACATATCCCCTTGGTGACCAGTACAACTTTTCTATTTCCAATCTGGAGGATTGATTTGCAAAAAATGTTTGTTCATAATTTGGATCAGATCCGTTCAATTGCCTATAGTACATGGTACAATGATATTGATTTGGAGATTGCCAGTCAGTAGGAACTGTGGATGTAAAATGCTGTGATATCATTGAACATGGTCCGCCATGACTAGGCCAAGTGAGTATCAGTATTTCAATTTGGAAGTCTCATAAACTATGTTTACTTCCTCAATATGTGGGTAGCCCCTGACAAAATGAACCACCCTTCAACAATATTACAGGTAGTAGGATCTTTTACTTTCACAGATTTGACAGATATAGTTTGCCATTTGCAAATTTAACTGTTACCTTATTTTCTGACTTTGCCAAACCCTGAATGTCATTACCTGAAATTGCTGATCTACATGCACCTGTGTCACAGAAATTTAATCGGAGTACCTTGAACTTCCAACATTACTTCTGGTAAACACTATATTGTTAACATTAGATCAAAGTCAGGTAAATGGAAGATGTCTGCTATGTCAATTTTTCTGTACTGTATATGTGTAGGAGTGAGTCCACTTATCTGTTTTAGTCTTAATCATGCAGTCCAGTTTTGTTGTAGTGGATGTGGCT
Source organism: Pholidichthys leucotaenia (assembly GCA_020510985.1). Lineage (NCBI taxonomy): Eukaryota > Metazoa > Chordata > Actinopteri > Cichliformes > Pholidichthyidae > Pholidichthys > Pholidichthys leucotaenia. The sequence continues at coordinate 398,629,122 of CM035838.1, read as the reverse complement.
CACGGGCTCCTCCCCCTCCCAGCGGCCGGTCTTGCCTTTGGGGACACTGTCTTTGCCAGTAACCCCATTGTCCACACTGATGCACTCATTTCCATTGTGGGGGTGTGTTCTCTTCTCGGTCATAGCCCCTCCTCCTCCACTGCTGTCTTTCTTCCCCTCCTCCTTCTCCTCCCCGGCTTTGTGTGCTCGGTTTGATTATCTTTGTCCCGTCTCTCGATGTCCTTTTCTTTTTCTTTTTTTTAAATTCTGTAGTCACAGAGGGAGGAGGGGGTCATTCGGCGATGGAGTGGAGGGGGTGGTCGTAGCTAATTCAAGTGGGTCTGAAGAGGAACTCACACGGTCGCTGGGGTAGGGAGGCAGATTCAGCCCGGAACCACAGCCACCACCATCATCTCGAATTACTGGAGAAACAGACAAACCATTATACAGCGTCTTTTTTCTCTTTTTTCATTTTTGTCATGCTTATTATTTTTCATCTCACTGTTGCAGCGTCAGTCTCTCATTCTTATGCTTGTTCTTCCCTTTTTCCAACCACTTCTGTGTTTCTGTCTTTTCCCTTAAATCCTGCACAAAACTTTCACATTCATCAGCCTTCAATTTTCATTTAAAACTAAACTTCCTTTTCCATTTCTGTCCACTCTCAGCATACAAACTTCACTTCACCATACACGCACAACAATAACAATCTCCCAGCATTTATTTTGCTTCTTATTTTTTCCCTTTTATAATTACGAATAAATCTACTTATTCTCTCCTCTGCCCAGATTAAAGCTGACCCTCTTCACTCTGCAGCTGATTGGGGTAGCCTCTCTGTTACCTCACTGCATCAAACCCGCTATGGAGCCGGTGTGGGAGGACTTTGTTCAACCGTGCACATGGTCTTTCAGAGCAGCGGCTCCCTTTCTGCCAGAGAGATACTAAGGTCCCCAAAATTGTTGGAAACATTTCCTTTAAAGTTAACTTGGAACCTCGATTTGGAGCTAAATTTATGAAAGAAGGCAATTCTTATAGTTGACCACAAGATGGAGGCAGTTCTTTCTGCACTCAAGGAGGAGGAGACACAGTGATGTCACTTGAAGGCGGTCTAGCTGCCACAGCTCCAAGATGGTGCCCAGGATTGACTCACCCTAGCGATTTTGAAGATGGCGTTTACACTGCTTAATCTGCACATGCACAGTTCTCATGCAACGGAATGCCATGTGGTCGTTTCAGTCACATGCAAATGTGAACCTGCATCGTGGCCGCAAAATCTGTTGACCACAAACTACGACTTGGTTGGTTTTTTTTTTTTTTCAAAGAAACTGGAGAGCCGTCTCAATAAATTCAGCTCTATTCATGCAAGAATAATTTTACAACTTTAACTTAGTGTTCAATTCAATGTGTTACCTCAAATAATTTCATCTCAGTAACTTTTATCATGCTTTAAACACAATCTCTCAGCTCAACTCAGGGGAGCGTGAACAAAGACACACAGATTCGTCTTTGCCTCCTGCATGGTGGAAAGTGTGCCGTTTTAGTTAAATTGCCTATATATACTATGGGAAAAAGAGTTAGTAGATATTTACAGCCCCCAGGCTTTCGCTGTTATTTCTCAATCCACACATTTATCCCCTCACAGAATCACAGAATCAGCATGCACAATATGGACAGTATCTACAGAGTTTGTTGTGTATTTGAGTATGTGTTTTTCTTTCCCTGCTGCTCTAAATCACTTTTTAACCTTAACCAATTTAACAATATGTAGAGGACCCTACATAAACCCATGTCCGGTATCTATACCAGAGGGACTTTATCATATACAGTAGATTAATCCCAGATTAATTTTAACAAACTGGTGATAGTTATTCATTATTTGTTGTTATTTTAGAGTCTCATACTGTATCTTTTCATTTTCATTATTCTTGTATTCTTATGTCACTCACTCATTGATGAAATTTGAGAGTCTTGTGGTGATTCCTATATTAGAGTTCCTTATATGCTCACTTGATGTAAAATAAGATTTTGCTCTATACTAATCATTCATATATTATTCAATTTTTGATTAAAATTGATAGTCTTGTAATATATAGTACTTTGAGTAATTTTATATACATAATTACTCAATTGTTGATTAAAATTGATATTCTTGTAATATAGATAGTACTTACTTATTTCTCTATAAAAAGTGGCTCTTTAATCTCTCTCTAACATGTGAATGCATGCATGATTTTGGCTCCCTACGTGTTCTTACAATCATAGAAAATAGCAACAAAATACAACATTATCTTTATATTAAGTTTTCCAATAGAATTTAAAAAACAGGACTAAAGACTTACTTTGACTGAAAGTCACAGACAATCCTAAAGAGATTTTTAGAAGAGGTTCTCACCTTCTGATCAGTAGGAGCCCTGGATTGTCCATGACATGCAGACTAAGGCTTTGTCTCCTGATGTCCATAGTCAAAGTAGTTTGCTAACTGTCTGCATCCTCCAACAAACTGTAAAAATTAATTTCGGACAGTTAGCAGAATCTTTTCAGTTAGCTAACCAATAATCACAGAAGAAATACTATTTCTCAGCTAAACTTTTATTGAACCACGCAGGAAGTCAGTGTACAGGGCAGTGAGTCCTTCCAGCTTCCTTTCCTGGAAAGGATCCAGCACAAAGCACAGCACAGCTATAAAAAGGCTTCCAGTTAGTGGGCATTTCCTAGTAACTTTCCAACAATACGCTGGCCATTGTCCAAACTAGGTCCTTTCAGTGTCCAAATGGCTTCAGATGTTATCTCAGCTCTTTTATGACTTCCATCCTGTCCTGATGTCTCCCCTTTCCTCACGCCCATATATGGAAACAGGAACAGAGACTTTCCTGTGGAGCTTATATGTGTGTGTGTGCATGTATGTGTGTACATATGTGTGTTAGCAACTGATGTGTATGTGTGAATGGTGTACAGTATCTCACAAAAGTGAGTACACCCCTCACATTTTTGTAAATATTTTATTATATCTTTTCATGGGACAACACTGAAGATATGACACTTTGATACAATGTAAAGCAGTCAGTGTACAGCTTGTATAACAGTATAAATTTGCTGTCCCCTCAAAATAACTCAACACACAGCCATTAATGTCTAAACCACAGGCAACAAAAGTGAGTACACCCCGAAGTGAAAATATCCAAATTGTGCCCAATTAGCCATTTTTTCCTCTCCGGTGTCATGTGACTCATTAGTGTTACAAGGTCTCAGGTGTGAATGGGGAGCAGGTGTGTTAAATTTGGTGTCATCACTCTCACACTTTCTCATACTGGTCACTGGAAGTTCAACAAGGCACCTCATGGCAAAGAACTCTCTGAGGATCTGAAAAAAAGAATTGTTGCTCTACATAAAGATAAATTAGGCCCTAGGCTATAAGAAGATTGCCAACAGCCTGAAACTGAGCTGCAGCATGGTGGCCAAGACCATACAATGGTTTAACAGGACAGGTTCCACTCAGAACAAGCCTCGCCATGGTCGACCAAAGAAGTTGAGTGCACACGCTCAGCGTTATATCCAGAGGTTGTCTTTTGAAAATAGACGTATGAGTGTTGCCAGCATTGCTGCAGAGGTTGAATGGGGTGGGAGGGTCAGCCTGTCAGTGCTCAGACCATACGCCGCACACTGCATCAAATTGGTCTGCATGGCTGTCATCCCAGAAGGAAGCCCCTTTTAAAGATGATGCACAAGAAAGCCTGCAAATAGTTTGCTGAAGACAAGCAGACTAAAGAAATGGATTACTGGAACCATGTCCTGTGGCCTGATGAGACCAACATAAACTTATTTGATTCAGATGGTGTCAAGCGTATGTGGTGGCAACCAGGTAAGAAGTGCAAAGGCAAGTGTGTCTTGCCTACAGTTAAGCATGGTGGTGGGAGTGTCATGGTTTGGGGCTGCATGAGTGCTGGCGGCACTGGGGAGCTACAGTTCATTGAGGGAACCATGAATGCCAACATGTACTGTGACATACTGAAGCAGAGCATGATCCCCTCTCTTCAGAAACAGGGCCACAGGACAGTATTCCAACATGATAACAACCCCAAACACACCTCCAAGACGGCCACTGCCTTGCTAAAGAAACTGAGGGTAAAGGTGATGGACTGGCCGAGCATGTCTCCAGACTTAAACCCTACTGAGCATCTGTGGGGCATCCTCAAACAGAAGGTGGAGGAGCGCATGGTCTCTAACATCCACCAGCTCTGTGATGTCATCATGTAGGAGTGGAAGAGGATTCCAGTAGCAACCTGTGACGCTCTAGTGAACTCCATGCCCAAGAGAGTTAAGGCAGTGCTGGAAAATAATGGTGGCCACACAAAATACTGACACTTTGGGCACAATTTGGACATTTTCACTTAAGGGTGTACTCACTTTTGTTGCCAGTGGTTTAGATATTAATGGCTGTGTGCTGAGTTATTTTGAGGGGACAGCAAATTTACACCGTTATACAAGCTGTACACTGACTACTTTACATTGTATCAAAGTGTCATATCTTCAGTGTTGTCCCATGAAAAGATATAAAATATTTACAAAAATGTGAGGGGTGTACTCACTTTTGTGAGATACTGTATGTGTGGGTTTGACTTTATGTCTGTGTGTGGGTGTATGTGTGGCTCTAAGAGGTGTGTATGCAAGCACTTTGTGTAATATGTAATTAACTAATCTTCACTGTTTATAACACAATAGAGGTATTTCAGAAGGTTAAAACCTACAAAAATTTTCAGTCAATGATCCCTTTAAGTCACACCAGGGCAGATTAGGTGATACGTTAAAAAAAAAAAAAAAAAAAAAAAATTTTTACAGGTTGACTGTCAGCTCATTTATTATAGTTTGCCGATTGAAATGTGAAGGAGCTTGTCTTAAGATTCTATTTTGTGCCTAGTGTGCCTGTGCCTAGTGATGAACTAACCAGCAATAATAATCAGCTTGTAGCCATCAGCTACAAGCCTCAAGTTTAATAAAGCGGGATAGCCTTATAAGTTATAAAGCCAGGCAACACACACTGTAATGAGCCATAGCCTCAGCTGACTGCATGGCCCCTTAAAAACTTTTGCTTTCATTTCCTCTTATCCTGTGGATTCAGACACCAATGATACAGCATTCTTCTACTCTTGATGACAACACCCTTATTAGGTATTTACAATAACCATTTATGGGCCTACAAAGACAAGCACAGGGCCAAATTAAAACCACCAATTAACCTAGCATAGTTCTCCTCTACTGCTGTAATAAACTGATGGATTTTGATGTGAAGCTGCTCCATCCGCACCAGGACATATTTAACAACCAGAATGGCTTTGAGGCAGCTTGACTTAATGTGCATGGAGATGAAATATACTTGAGTTTGCACACTGTGACTTTGAAATTCCAATGGCTGATTTCATTTATAAATGCAAAATCATCCAAGGGAATGAATACTTTATAGGTGCTACATTATGACCACCTGTCTAATATTGTGTTGGTCCTCCTTTTCCTGCCAACAATCCTGACCTGTCAAGGCATGGACTCCACTAGACCCCTGAAGGTGTGCTGTGGTATCTGGCACAAAGATGTCAGCAGAGGTGTACTGTACACCCTTTCATGTAAACTGTATTCCCTGTATTCTCTGATTCACTCTCAATGAAATTTTTTTTGCTGGTCATTAACATTTGTTCGTTCTCTCCCATAGATTGAATCCCCATTGTGCTGTTTGCTCTCTACATGTCTGTTCTTTTCATCTTCTCTATCCCCTCACCCCCCAGCCAGTCGCAGCAGATGACTGCCCCTCCCTGAGCCTGGTTCTGCTGGAGGTTTCTTCCTGTTAAAAGGGAGTTTTTCCTCTCCATCGTCGCCAAGTGCTTGCTCACAGGGGATCGCCTGATTGCTGGGGTCTTTCTGCAACTGTGGGGGTTCCCCCTACAGTTGATAGTGCTATGAGATGACTGTTGTTGTGAAATGGCACTATATAAATAAAGTTGAATTGAATTAAATTGATGGCTGTGACCCATTTCAGCTGGATAATGCGCTGCACCACAAAGCAAAAATGATTGAGAAATGGTTTGAGATGTTGACTTGGCCTCCAAATTCCCCAGATCTCAATCCAATTGAGCATCTGTGTGATGTGTTGGACAAACAAATCCATGGAGGCCCCACCTCACAACATCAGGACTAAAGGAACTGCTACTAACGTCTTGGTGCCAGATATCACAGTACATCTTCAGACGTCTAGTGGAGTCCATGCCTCGATGGGTCAAGACCGTTTTGGCAGCAAAAGAGGGACCAACACAATATTAGGCAGGTGGTCATAATGTTATTCCTGATCAGTGCATGTAGCCTGTCCTACTTAAAGTTGAAATGACATGTACGCCTTTGTTGCAACCTTTGACTATAACTGCCTGGATGCAGATTCATCTGAGGATCATTGTGTGTGAGTTTGGTGACCATCTAAGCCAGGGGTCTCCAATCTGGGGTTCCTGGAACATTCAGGTTTCTGTGGGAAATTTTCTAATTTCACTTCTTAATTGGTCCAAAGATTTGCAAATAATTTGTCATCATTGTGCATATGTTCTGTAGGCACCCTTGCACAACAACAGCAAATTTATTTGCAAATCTTTGGACCAATTAAGAACTGAAATTAGAAAATTTCCCACAGAAACATGAATGCTGCAGGAGCCCCGATCCAAGCAATTGCGTATAGGAGAAGCTTTCCACTGGAGTAAGCTATAAAATAGTTATTGCCTCCGATTAACAAGCCGAGACTGATCTGTCAGACTCAAACTTGTCACCTCGCCACAGCCTCTCTCTCCCATCCAACTAAACACACCAACACCAGACTTGTGAATCATAAAATGCTTTATTCTTTTCAAGGCTCAGTAGATATAATCATGAGGGTCATCACCATCCACACAGTCAGCTTGATTTGACTGAAATGAACAGGTTAGATTCTGAACAGATTCAGGCAGTGACACCGACGAAGATGCATAGAGATTCAGTGGAACAGGAAGTGACAGTACAGCTTTTACTTGGGGAACAATACAACGATGTGACAGTAAGCACTGCTGGCACCAACTTTGTCAAGTAGTCACACTCAAATCACACACTGATGTGTTTTATAATAGAAAAGCAGATTTAGAAATTTTAAGTCTTAATCCATGGCTCTCAGTAAAACCTGGTTTTGGATTTTGTCTGCAGCCCTGTGGTCATTTTCAGAGTTTAACAAGTGCAAGTTTAAGCTGCTTCATTCAAAATTCAGAAGCTGTAATCTGGACAAACACTTATAGATTAATCAAGAAAGAAACTTAAAAGACACTCACATGAGACAACAACGGAAAGGGAAACACTTGCAATTGATAGTATGCAAGTGCTGGAGCACCCATGGCAGCAGGAACCCATATTTGTCTTAATTTTTTTTAAGTCAATGCTCAGTTTAATGCAGTTCACCCACCGTCATAACAAAACAAACAATTAAAAAAACAAACTATTAGTATATATGGGGCAAAACTGGTTCATTAATGTTACCGTCTCACAGCAAAGTAGATGAAATCATTCTTTCTTACATCCTGTTGAATGTTAACCTCTGCCAAGGAGATCACGGATTTGGGTGTGATGGTTCACATGTGTCCTCCATAATGAGAAGAACAGCCAACAGATGGTTAGCGCGTGTCCGTGACCTCGGCACAGACCGTTCACTGTTGAGCTACATGAGCTGCAAGTCTGTACACAGGGAGTTCATGACATTACTGCCACTGTTGGTGAAACTGAACAGCATTTGCAAGGGAGTTTCCAAAATGACTTGAAATGTTCACTGGGGGGGGGGGGGGTCTCAATTTCCTCACGTTCATGTAGCTGGGAGTTTGAACATGCTCAAAATATTTCTGTCACAAATCTCTCAAAATAGTCACAGGGTTGTCGTGGCTGTTTCAAACTCTTCTCAATTCAGGTTTTGACAAGGCCCAACAGAATCATAAGAATGGCATTCATGAGACATATGCAGGAGTTGATTCAGCAAAACTGAGGGCTGGGAGAAGATCCACAGCCCCCTGCCAAGCGATGAGTAGAAATGGTGCATTCTTGTAGTTTCATTTTAGTGTGAAATTAAATCTGGCAAGAAATCAAAGCTGTAGGCAAGTAGTTTTCTGAGGGAATGGGCAAGAAGTGATTTTTTTTCTCAATTTTTTTTTTTCTGAATTTAGTGCACTGATGTCCAAAATGGGCCACATCTGGCAAAAAAAACAAAAAAAAAAAAATCATGTGCACACGCAAGTGTGACAAGTACCAATTCAGTGCGATTCCAAATGAAAATTGTCACTAATTCATGTATTTTCCTCACAACTTTGTATCTCCAACTAATCACGACCTGTTACAGCCCAATGACACGTGGGCTTTAGAAAAATGCAATTGAGAAAATCAGCTACCTTGTCTTTGAATGATTTCTAGTATGTTGTTTGCATTCATCTTTCCAAAGTTTCCTCTGGACTTTAAAGCGCTAGTAGGTAAAATGTTCTAGATGCATTTTTTTTTTCAAACATAAATTAATAATCAGTAGCTAATGAATAATAAAAGTAGCACAAAAAAAGAGGGAAAAATCCATCCTGTGGGGCCGTCACCTGCCCACTGTATTGGTGCATGCTGCTGCCGATTGTTGCACTCTTGGAGGGCGGGTCTTGAGAAGGTAAATATAAATGATTGACAGCTATCCTTATCCCCTCTACAGCCTCCAACAGTTGAGCAAATGTAGAGCCGCTCCTCACGGAACAAAGACTGTGCAGGCAGATTTCTGACGACAGTACAGCAGTAAACTTTCTCAAAAACCTTGAAAGCAAAACAGTTAAAAAAAAAAAAAAAAAAAAAAAAAAAAAATGTTTTTGAGAAGATTTGAGGTGAGACAAGCTGGTTTAGTTTCTAAATCCGTTACCTGACATCAACAACTGCTGGTTGAAATATTTTTGCAAGAGTCCTCGTGCTCAATGGAGCTCATTTGCATAAAGTTGGCTGGATTCTGTGTTCCGGGATCGCCTACTGGGGCTTTAAAAATCATGAGGGACGCAATCAGTCATCTGACTCCAACATGTGATGTGAAATACCACAGAATAACAGCTGCTGAGAAGGGAAGTAAAACTGAATCCAGTCTTCAGTTCCACTCTCCACACAAACATACAGCATCATCGTGTTGCAGTTGACAGATCTGTGGTTGTTTTTATTCCCTCAAATTTTTAACCCTCTCAGACCCACAAAATCATCCTACTTTCAAAGTTAGAATCTCTCACTGGGTGCTTTACAGCCCCATTCAAAATACACTTTTGGAATCAAAAATATAAATTTTTTTCTAGCAGCACAACAATTCATCAGCGTATTAGACAGTGCGGAACAAAATACATCAGCTCTGTAAGTAGGCAACTGAGCACTTTGCTGTGCTGGGTTAAAAAAAGGAAAAAAAGTGTCACTGAGTCCTGGAGCACCTCTGCCCTCACAGCCAGTTCCATCTGGGCCCTACAAGCTGACGATCTGTCCAGACCAGGTCTCGTGTTTCGTCCCCGGGTTGAGATGTGTGATCTTCACCTCCACTGCCTGCACCTTCAGGTTTTTGGGTGGGATCTTGCACACTTTGTACGTGACCTCATCTCCTTCAACTGGGACGTACTCCCCCTCGATGCTGAGACACAGAGAAATTAGTTAGAGAAGCTGCTAAGAGCTATACAAGCTAAGAACACAGAGTTGCAGTTTTTCCACATTTTCTAATTTAATTTTGTCTTATACATTTGTAAATTTTCTCAATTTCTTTCCCCACATAAATTCACTGTTTTCTTGTATAATTTGTGGGGGGGGGTTTTAGTTCAAAATTTGTGGGGGGGGGGGGGTTCCATTTTATATTTGCAGATTTTGCTAAGAAAATTTACTATTAGAGATGACTTCTCAAAATGGTACATTTTTCCTCTTTAATTTGCAGCTTCTAATTTTTTTTCAATTTTATTTAATTCTTTGTCATATCAACTGGCTATAGAAGAGACACCTGATTTACACCAAGCTTATGCATCAAGTCAGAAGTTGCACTACACTCTTATTATCCATCATTCTGACAGACAGGATAGTAAAAACTCATCTCTTTACCTATCATTTTAATTTTCATATAACCAGATGCCAAACAGCTTTTTGTTTCCATTTACATGTTCAGTTTTAATCATGAATCTGTAGGATACAACATGCAGATTATGGATATATTTATTGAACTGATGAACAGTGACTGTATGCCCCCAACCTAGATAAAAGAATTTTTCAAATTTATAACTTTTCCCATTAATTTGCAACTTTTTTCCCTTACATTTATAGTTTTGTCATAAATTCACTATCATTTTTTTTCTAGTAGATTTATGATTTTTCTTGCCAATTTGTCTCAAAATTTCCATGTTTTTCTTGCAAATTTGCAACTTTCTCAAAATTAATGACTTTCTTGTAAGTGATTTTTCTGCTAAATTTCTTTGTGAATTTGCAGCTTTCTTGTAAATTTGCATCTTCTCAAAAATTCACTATTTTTTCCAATAAATTAATGGCTATTTTCTTGCAAGCTTGTCAATTTATGAATTTGCAACTTTATTTCATAAATTTGCAACATTTTCTCAAATTTATGACTTGTAAATTACTGTACAACTGTAAATTCACAGACTGGCAAGGTGAGACTAGATAATTACTATTTTAATATGTGCTATAAAGTGAACAGGCTGGAATTTCAAGCAAAAGTTACAATGGATCATTCACAGTGTGATTTTTCTGTCACTGCCAAAAAAAAAAAAAAAAAAAAATGTCAGACAATATTCAGTTAACATGACCTCTATTAAATTTGGTGTACTGTGGTGCAATAGCCCTCTAAAGTGATAATTTTCCCTTAAACATAATGTGGTTGCAAATACATGATAGAAGTGTAATATAAGGACATTAAAATGTGAGACCCACAGACTTGCATTTGAACAAAAGGAGCATTCTGCATTATGTCTTTGTATTAAAGGTCCCATTCACTGCACTTTTTCCACACTCTGAAAGTTCCCACAAGTCTTAATAGAATGTCTGACATTTTTGGCCCAATTGCCTTAAATTATTTATTTATTGCAGCATCATTTGCAAGTCATCTTTTGTAGCCTTCCTCAGAACAGTTTGTTTCAGTGCATCTCTCTTTAAATGGCTAAGAGCTGCAGTTAACGCCGCCCTCCCTTTTTCATCACCATCACTTAGCTGGCTAGTTCCTAGCTCGGATAGTGAACTTGAGCCAACTAAATGTGTCAAACAATGAATGGGATAGAGCATCACTGGTGGACAGGGCTGTGTGGTTTCAGTGGTCGATAGGATATGACCGGTCCCTGGAGTACAGTAAGCACAGAAACCTTAATGGGTGAGTGAATGGCTACACTGCGAGCATAATAGTCCATGGGCCGAGTCAGATATTGGTACCACTAAAAGGGACAAAACCTCTATGGTGCCATTTTGTTTGTAGGACCTATATATGTGTATTAAGGCATGATAGCATTTCCAAATGAGTAGCTTAGTCATGATACACGGCACCTCCTTTTTTTAAGTAAAATTATCATGACGCCTAATATCACATGCTGGTATTTCTGAATTATTCTCCCTTTTACTGTACAAAAGGCCAATAGAAATTGACCTTGGATAGTTTCCAATATTAATTTTTATTCAGTTTCTACTTTTCAGGTTTTTTTTGAGGGAGAAGGTACGATTTATTTTTGATTTCAGCACATTTTTGCATTCCAGTGGAGCGCCGCCAGGCAAGTCAATATAAATGTTTATTTAAGACTTATTTTGGTTATCACTTAGTTAAGAAAATTAATTAAATGTTATCTTTTATAGTGTGCCAAAAGAAACTGGAGTTCTGGAGGATCGCAACATTTTATTAAAAACGAAACCAGAATAATAGTGTACAACTTTATAAGATAAGATAAGATAAGATAAGCCTTTATTAGTCCCACAACGGGGAAATTCCAGGATTGCAACAGCACAGGGATAGCAACACTCAGAGCAACAATCAGAAGGCAAGAAAAAAAAAACAAGCAAGCAAGAGCAGCTAATAAACATATGTACGTATTACTATAAAATATATATATATACACACACACACAGACACACAGTGCAGAGCATTGTAGCTGGATGGAATAAATATATGAATATATGAACACACAGTGCAGAGCATTGTAGCTAGATGGAATAAATATGTAAATATATAAACACCCACAGTACGGAGCATTGCAGCTAGGTGGAATAAATATGCAAGTATATAAACACACACAGTGCGGAGCAATGTAGCTAGATGGAATAACATGTAGATATATAAATATATAAACACCCACAGTACGGAGCATTGCAGCTAGACGGAACAAATATGCAAATATATAAACACACACAGTGCAGAGCATTGCCGCTAGATGGAATGAAACAGCATAACCGTCTACCCAGCTATCCTGCATGGTATGATTATGTGCCCATACACACTCTCACCCTCCATAGCGACCGGCATGCTCCTAGTTGTATGCCGGAGAGGACCACTGTGTAAGTCTATTGCATCTTCTGCATTCAAAAAACTATTAGTTTGTTACGTCTTTTTTGCTATCTCTGCGAGCAGCCCTGCTTAGGTTGTACAGTCTGACAGCCGTTGGTAGGAAGGACCTACGAAACCTCTCGGTTGTGCACCTGGGATGATGTAGTCTGCTGCTAAATGAGCTCCTCAGTGCATTCAGTATGTCCTGCATAGGGTGGAACTCGGACTCCAGCAGAGATGACAGTTTAGCCACCGTCCTTCTCTCTCCTATCTCCTCCATCGGATCAAGGCGCTGCCCCAGGACAGAGCTAGCTTTCTTAATCAGTTTGTTCAGTCTCTTCCTATCGGCTGCAGTAATGCCACTGCCCCAGCAGACCACTCCAAAAGTGATGGCTGATGCCACCACCGTGTCATAGAATGACTTCAGCAACGCCCCTTGTACACCAAAAGACCTGAGTCTCCTCAGCAGGAACAGCCTGCGCTGTCCCTTCTTGTAGAGTGCATCAGTATTGTGTGACCAGTCTAGTTTATTGTTCAGATGAATACCCAGGTACTTATAGGATGTCACCATCTCGATGTCTGTTCCCTGTATATTTACTGGTACTGTGAGGGGCTGCCCATGCCTGCGGCAGTCCACCACCAGCTCCTTAGTTTTCCTCGCGTTGATCTGGAGGCAGTTCCGATGGCACCAGTCCACGAAGTCCTGGATAAGCCCTCTGTACTCAGCTTCATCTCCATTGGAGATGAGGCCAACGATCGCAGAGTCATCAGAGAACTTCTGTAGATGGCAGTGTGTTGTGTTGTGTGAGAAGTCCGCAGTATAAAGAGTGAACAGGAAGGGAGCCAGCACCGTTCCCTGGGGGGCCCCCGTGCTACTGATGATCGTGTCGGACACACAGTCCCGGGTTCTCACAAACTGAGGCCGGTTCGTGAGGTAGTCCAGGATCCATGATGACAGGTGCTGGTCCACCCCTGCGCGCAGCAGCTTGTCCTTCAGGATCATCGGTTGGATGGTGTTGAAAGCACTGGAGAAGTCAAAGAACATGATCCTCACCATATTCCCGGGCTTCTCCAGGTGGGACAGAGAACGGTGAAGGAGGAAGATCACCGCATCCTCCACCCCAATGCCATGCTGGTAGGCGAACTGGAGTGGATCCATCGCTGGTTCCACCAGGGGGCGGAGGTGAGCAAGGAGCAGTCTCTCCAGGGTCTTCATCAAGTGGGACGTCAAGGCCACCGGTCTGTAGCTGTTCAGGTCTTTGGGGTGGGAAGTTTTTGGTACAGGTACCACACAAGATGTTTTCCACAGCTGTGGTACCCTCCCCAGTTTCAGGCTCATGTTGAAGATATACGTCACAATCCCACACAGCTGGTCTGCACAGGACTTGAGGAGCTTTGCGCTGATGCCGTCCGGTCCCGGCGCCTTCCTCGCCTTGATCTTCCTCAGCTCCGTCCTCACCTGGGTCCTGGTCAGGGTCAGGATGGGGGGCTGTGTGTTGGGAGTGGGGGGGTGTTGGTAGAGTGGGGAGTGGGCAGCAGGACTTGATTTCTTTAGAGGCAGCAGTGGTTGTTGTGCAGTCAGGGGGGAGGGCGGTTGGTCAAATCTATTGAAAAACAGATTCAGGTTGTTCGCCCACTCCCTGCCCCCTGTGGCCTGGGGGGAGGTATTCTGGAGCCCCGAGATGGTTTTGAGGTTTCTCCAGACCCCGCTGATGTCGCTCTGTTGCAGCTTGTCCTCCATCTTCTTCCTGAAGCTGTCCTTGCCTTCTCTGATCTTTCTCCTCAGCTCCCTCTGTACGGACTTCAGCATCTCCCTGTTCCCTGACCTGAAGATCCTCTTCTTCTCTCTCAGAAGTGTTTTAATCTCAGGGTTGATCCAGGGTTTGTTGTTTGAGTGACGCCGTATGGTCTTGGTGGGAACGGATTTGTCCACACAGAAGCTGAGGTAGCCCGTGAAGGTGTGAATGAGGCCATCGATGTCCTCACCATGTGGATCGCAGAGCTGCTTCCAGGCGGTGGCTTCAAAACAGCCCTTTAGGGTGTCCATTGTCTCCTCAGACCATAACTCCACAGTGTGCATGGCCGGAGGTTGTCTGTGCACTAGGGGTTTGTACACCGGCCGGAGATGAACCAAGTTGTGATCCGATCTCCCGAGTGGGGGTAGTTGTGATGAGGTGTACGCCTCCTTAGTGTTTGCGTAGAATAAATCCAGTGTTTTATTGTCTCTAGTGTGGCATGTGACATACTGGGTGAACGTGGGTAGAATGGGAGACAGTGAAACATGGTTGAAATCGCCTGAGATGAGGAGAAGAGCATCTGGGTGTTCTGTCTGCAGCCTGCTGGTTACTGAATGGATGACGTCACGTGCTGTCCCAGCGTTCGCCGTCGGATTTGCATAAACAACAATGCAGATCACGTGTGAGTGTTCTCTCGGGAGATATGTAGGCCTCATGCTAACAGCTAGCAACTCAATGTCTTTGCTGCAGTGTCGTTGTTTAACAGTGATATGTCCCGGTCTGCACCAGTTGTTGTTAACATACATGATCACTCCACCGCCCCTAGCCTTGCCACTGTCTGGTGTTCGGTCAGCTCGTATCATGTGAAAACCCTCCAGCTCAATGTTAGCATCTGCTGCTAGTTCAGTTAGCCACGTCTCAGTAAACAAAAGGAGAGAGCACTCCCGGTATGTGCTATCATAACGGGAGATAGCCGCTAGCTCATCTAACTTTCCCAGTATCGACCGTACATTTCCCATGACAACAGATGGCAGGGAGGGTCTGTACCTTATATTTTTTGTCCTCCGCCTTACTCCAGCCCGGCAGCCGCGGCGTTTTCGCCTCAGTTCTCTCGGTATGTCGAGTATTTCCAATGGGACCGGGTGGCGGTTGAATGCTAGCAGCTGTTCTCTGCTGTATCGTATCCTGCTATAGACAGTGGCTCCGTCCACCGGCTCAGGAGACATTTAGGACGATCTGTGTGTCCGTGATATAAGTGGGGTGAAAAAAAAAGACGGATCAAAAGAGAGAGGAAGGGAAAAAGACTCGGAATCGAGCCGCTGTTGCAAAAGGCAGCCGACTCGTGTGGCGCCCCATACACCATAAAGACAAGACTTTTATAGACAAGAATGAGTAATTTCAATGCCAATTTCAATTGATGCAATTAATTACATGAGATAATTTACCAATACCTGGTGTCATTGCAGGTCTGGATCAATGTACCTAACTGAAAATGGATTCCACCCAAGAAGCAGGGAGTGGCACGGCACCCAAGCGCGCACGCCTTGATTGCATAATCCATAGCTCATCTTCAGATGAAGAACTAGTATCTCCAAAGGACATCAACTCCTGGAAAACCCTGCTGAGAGCCGCTGAAATAAGACAGCATGCTCCGATCCTGGACCTAGCAAAAGGATTGCCAGATGATGCCATACCAGCTGTGGCCTACCACCGGAAATGCTGAAGCATTTTCACCATGAAAAGGGACCTCGATGCTATAATTTCCAAGCAGAGGCGCACAGAAGAAAACAAAAGCTCAACGGAAAGAAAAAAGTCACAGAGGCCAGCACCATCTCAGTCAAAGGTTTATGAGGCAGAGTGTATCTTCTATGAGAAGACCAGCAAGTACTTGAAAGGAGATAGGACTAGAGATCCTCTGGTCCAGTGCACTGAACTGCGTGCCGATGAGAAAGTCCGAAAGGCTGCTGTCAGTAAACTGGACAACAGAATGCTTGCCATCGTCAGCAGAGACCTCGTGGCAGCGGAAGGTCATTACCACCGGACTTGCTACCGTGAGTACACACGGGATTCAAGCACCACCACAAAGGACAGTGGAAAAGGTGCCAGTGCTGCTCCAACTGATACTGATGCCGAGTAAGAAGCTGCAGAGCAACAGTCATACAATGACCTTTTCTCTTACGTAAGAGAAGAACTGTTTGTCAACCCTGATGTGGTGCCAATGACCAACCTCACAGCCAGACTGGTCGAGGGCATGGTAACTCTTGGAGTGGAAACAGTGAAAGCCTCGACCAAGAAACACATCCGACGCAAACTGGTAGCCGAGTTTGGAGAAGCCCTGCAAATCACTCAAGATGACAATGGGAAACTACTTGTGTATCCCAACAGCCTTTCTATGCCAGAACTTGTTAAGGCATACCAAATACTCCAGAGAAAGGTGCAACTCATGGAATCAGACAGGAGTGAGGACATCGTCGACAAGGCAGCACTGCAGATGAGAGGTGACATCAAGAAGCAAGACTACAGACAGTCATGGCCACCTCAGATGTCGGAGGATGCGGTCATTCCTTCTTCAGTGACCAGGTTCCTGAACACACTGCTGACAGGCTCAACAGACCGCTCAAACCCATCTGACAGAATCCAGCGTCTCTGCAGCTCATTTGGCCAGGACTTGGTATATATTTTTTTTTTTTTTTTTGTTACTTATTTGTACCCGTAGGTAGATTTGGTTTGCAGTCTGGTGACAAGCCACTGGCTGCTGGTCGCTGCGTGCGCAAGCACCCTAAACCTACATGTTTTTGGTATGCGGGAGGAAACCGGAG
This sequence comes from Pholidichthys leucotaenia, assembly GCA_020510985.1. Taxonomy (NCBI): domain Eukaryota; kingdom Metazoa; phylum Chordata; class Actinopteri; order Cichliformes; family Pholidichthyidae; genus Pholidichthys; species Pholidichthys leucotaenia. Next base: position 398,612,041 of record CM035838.1, on the reverse strand, counting down.
AAATCCTGGAGTAAACCCACACAACACGGGGAGAACATGCAAACTCCACACAGCTCACTGTTGGTCGGGGGCTGGGATCGAACCCACGATCTCATGATCCCCGCGGTCCCCTGGCCGAGGGTAAAACTGTGCTGCCACAGTGCTAAACCACTGCGGCACCGTGAGTATATGCCATTACCAATGGTAAGGTGAAGCCAATGAAGCACATAACTCTGCCCTTCGCTGTCAAGTCACTTACTGGAAACGTGGAGCTGGTGCACATACTCAATCGGCTTGGTCACAGCGTGTCATACTCTCAAGTCGAGGAAATTGACACGGTCTTGTGGCGTGGATCACCTGCGCCAGAGGCCGTGTTGCAGTTGCTGTCATGTAAATGTGTCTGCGTCTGTAAACTTCCAGACTGTGTGTGCCTGGTGAACCAGCTGAAATGCACATACATGTGCAAACTGCAGACCTGCAGCAACCAGAGGGAAGAAGATGAAGATGGCAAAGCTTATGAAGTAGCAGATGATTCGGACACAGACAAATAGATCTACTAGTTACCTGTTACAGTACTGTAATGGAATACTACTCTTTTGCTAGGAGACTACTTTGTAATCCTACAATAATTATGCATTAATCTACTGTTAAAACTGTTTACTGTGCTTCATTTGTATCTCAGATATCCTCTAATAACATTCACTTCTGCAATTATGAAGAAGCAGCAGTAGATGATTCGGACACAGACTAATACTAGCCGCTATAGTACTCTATTGGAAGTGCTTTGCAATGCCACAGTATTACAATACCAACTGTCAAAATTGTTTTTTGTGCTTTATTTGTATCTCAGATATGCTGTAATAACAAGTAACTGCTCATTAATAGGGTAAATATGTGTTGGTATTATCATTCCAAAAATTCGCAGCCTCAGATTTTGTGATTTATGGGGCATCATATTCAATGCCTGATAGCTATGACTAAGCTACTACTTTGGAATTGCTATCATGGCAAAATATCATCCACAGATATAGGCCATTCCAAAATGCATCACTAGAATTTGTCCCTTTGAGTGGTACCAATAACCCAAAAATCTGGTCTGGGCCCATGGACTATAAGCTAGCTGCCTTTGGTTTTGGTTAGAGAAAATAAAATAGTTACAAATGTTAAAAATTATGTCTAAGAATGATGTATATGGTCATGTTGGTAGATAAACAAGGATTTTAAGTTGGAGTATCAAAATTGGACTGATCGACAATTAAGCGAACACCAGGTAGTCTCCCAGCCGAGACGAGCTCTAATGCCTTTAGACTGACTAACCACTTAGGCAACCTAATGTTAACAGTTCAATATAACCTATGGCAAAAATATAACGAAATAAGACAGAATGATAGATTTATTATTGACTGTGGTTTAGTGAACCAGGTGGAAACAGATGTCTATTGGGGTGACAAATCTAATGAAAATATAAACCACACTTGTAACCTAACTCCGTACTAGCACCGTCAGCTCTGACGCTAATGCCTTGCACTGAGAAACTCAGGGACTGAATCATCACAGCCAATAACAGTGATTGTTGTAACTGAAGACTGGAGCATTTGTACGTGACGTTACAAGAAAAGATCCCTGAAGAGAAAAACTGGCTTCTGCCCTGGTAGGAAAATTCCATTTTATCTACATTATTATTGTTATTAATAATGTATTATTATATTTGAGAAATGTCATGCCTTTCATATGCCATGTTTATATGTGCATGCCATATAGGATAAGTTCATATTCTTGGTATGTTTCTGTGAGCAATTATTGACCTTCTGAGAATTCAGTATAGAATCAGTACATGCGTAAGGAATAATCTAAGCTACTCTTATAATCTCTCTGACATGACCCGTTTCGGGTCACAGGAATGCACAGGAACTCCTCAGCCTGTACAGATCAATGGTAGAGATTAGTTACTGTATATGGACATTCTGTTAGTTTTATGGATCATGTCCATGTCTCCATGACCTCATGTCTCCACAGTGTCCGTGACGTTTCCCCGGATAAGCTTTGATTATCAGGACTGTCCCGTTCGGTTCCTCCCCTCATCCTCCCTCTCCTACCTACAGTATATATATCAGACCTAAAGAAATGAATTCTTTGGAGATTCTAGGTGTGCCTGAATGCCATGCTTTGTAATCTCCCCCTCAGATGGCCATTTGAGGTTAAACAGAATATACTTTTTTAATAAATGTACTTTAATTCAATCTTCTGCCTGGTTTTTTGACTTTGAATAATTTAAGCTCAAAATTATTCTAACATGCCCTTTCTGCTCAAATGTTAAAATGTAAATATTTCCAAGACTTTGTGTTGACACTGCAGATCTGTCATGAGCGTGCCCATTTAAAGATCCACTCCGGCAGCTCTAAAACCATCTCAAAAACCAATGGGTATTGCCCAAAATAGTATATTGTGGCTTTTTATATGCACAAAAAAAAAAAAAAAACAACACCTTTCATTGCCTTAGAATGGCTTGGAAAGAGCTTTTATGTCTTTGACCTACGTGCAGATCTATTAATATTCTAATTAGCTCTACCCATACTCCCACCCACCAGTAGCTGGAAGATGAGGATATTTGTACAAGGGTCCAAGAAAGCGATCCAACTTGAGGAAGTAGGTGAACCCATGGAAGAGTTGCTGCCCGGCATGGACACACAATTTTGCACATCTTTTTGAATGCACGGGCGTTCCATAGATTACCCACTCACTGCAGATTGCCTTGCTGGGGGTCGGTGAGCAGTTTGCCTCGGTTCGCCTCCGAGCCGCTCTCTGGGCTCTTTCCTTTGGAGCTCGCCTCGCTTCAAGCTGCTCCGAGGCAAACTGCTCACCGGCCCTCAGCAAGCCGATACACGGTTGAGTGGCTAACCAGAGACCGCTTCTTCAAGGGAAGAGGGAGGAGCCGAGGAGCGCTCAGTTGCTTCGGAGCATTCTCCACAACTTGCTCCAAGGAGAGGCGAGGTGCATCGAGGCGAAGGGAGCCCTTCAGCCGGGCAACAACTGCTTCTCCGCTCCACCGAGAATGATCCTTCTGCAGGTTCACCTACGACGATACTCGCCCCGGCCGTTGCGCCACGCACACCAGGGCCATCTCCCCCGGCATGCAGGCTGCAAACCTGTGTCCTCTCTGGTATTTTAGCAGGGACACTGAGGTTTTTCCAAATAAAATTAATCATTGCTGTCATATTTTCATGTCTGTGGGTAAGACATGTAATTTAAAAGAAGAGGATTTCTTGTTCTCACAGCCAAAAACTTGTAAAAAGCTGAACTCTTGCTTGCTCCTCCCTCTTCCCTGAGATAGTCAAGTAGGGGTCTCAGTGCTTAGTCCAGGCCCGGAGTGGCCCATAGGGAGAGTCGGGAGGATTCCCGGTGGGCCAGTCCACTACTGGGCCGGTGTTCCAGTGAGGGAAAAAAAAGCAATTATCAATTTAATCAAGTAACATGCAGTAAAAGTACACATGACGTTTCACATTCTACAGCGGAGACACTGAACCACAGTCTCTGGATGCATGGAAATGGGTGAAATAGAGGTTCTTCCCCCTGTGGGAATTCCCCCCTCCCCATTATAGTCGATCAGTCCCTACAGTTCAGCAGCAGCGCTGCAACTACTAACATGGAAGGGACAAAAAGACCCAGAGCAGCATAAAAGGACACTTTTTTTTTTTTTTTTTTTTTTAAGAGGGCTTTGGATAACGATCCCGGAGGTTGGGGGGGTGCGGTTTACAGAGTTCAGGGTCCTGATGGCCTGATGAATGAAGCCGTTTAGCAGTCTTGTGGAGCACGCCCAGAGGCTCCGGTACCTTTTCCCCAAGGGCAGGGGGCTGAAGAGGGAGTGTGAGGGATGGGAGGGGTCACCTGTGATGTTGATGACTCTGTGGGTGAGGTAGATGTCTGAGAGAAGGGGGCAGAGGGGCACCGATGATCTTGCTGGCTGCTTTCACTGTACATTGTACTGTCTTCCGGCAGGAGGCAGTGCAGCTTCTATACCACACCATGATGCAGCTGGTGAGGATGCTCTCAATGGTACCCTGGTATAAAGAGCACATGTATTGGAGGGGGAACTCGTGCACTCCTCATTTTGCAGCGGAAATGGAGCCGAGTTTGAGCCTTCTTGGCCAGAGATGTGGCATCCTCAGAGATGTGCACCCACAGGAACTTGGTGCTGCTCTCCCTCTCCATCGCAGCACCATCGATGATCAGAGGGGGTGCTGTGTGCGTCTCCTCCCGACCACAATCTCCTCGGTTTTTCCCCACGTTCAGGAAGAGATTGTCTTTACACCACTGGACCAGTTGGCTTACCTCATTTCTGTAGTTGACCTCATTGTTGGTGATGAGGCCCACCACCATCATGTCGTCTGCAAACTTGATGATGTGGTTGGTGTTGTAGGCTGGTACACTGTCATGGGTCAGCAAGGTGAAGAGCAGCGGGCTGAGCGCACACCATTGTGGGGCCCCTGTGCTCAGTGTGATGGTCTTGGAGGTGTTGCTGCCAACCCACACATTCTGTGGCCCCCTTGTGATAAAGTCCAGCACCCAGTTACAGAGAGTGGTTTTGAGTCCCGTGTCTGAGTTTTTGTATCGGGTGCTGGGGGATGATTGTGTTGAATGCTGAACTGAAGTCCAAGAACACCATTCGCATGTACGAGTTCTTTGAGTCCAGGTGGGTGAGGGCTGGATGGAGAGCAGCAGCGATGGCATCTTCTGTGGATCTGTTTGACCTGTATGCAAACTGAAATGGGCTGTGGGAGGGAGGATGGACTTGATGTTCTGCATGACTAGCCGCTCGAAGCACTTTATTATGATGGGAGCCAGCGCTATGGACTGGTAATCATTGTAGCTGGATGGGACGGGCTTCTTTGGGACTGGTATTATGGTAGCAGTTTTGAAACGTGAGAACAACAACTTGACTCAGATGTTGAAGATGTCGGCCAGGGCATTCTTGAGCTCCTCTGCACAGTCCTTCAGAACGTGACCAAATATGTTGTCTGGACCAGCTGCCTTGCGTGGGTTGATCCTGCAGATGGTCATCTTCATGCTAGCCGGATCCAGACTTATGGCCTGCTTGTCTGGAGGAGGAGTAGTCTTCTGCACTGATGTGCTGTTTTGTGCTTCAAAGCGGCCGAAGAAGCCGTTTAGGTTGTTAAGCAGTGTGATGTCACTCGCACAGGTCTGAGGTGGAGTTTTGTAGTTGGTAAGGGTCTGTATGCCACGCCAGAGAGAACATGCATCTCTGGTGTTGCTAAAGTGGCCAGATATTTTCTTGCTGTACTGTTGTTTTGCCTCCTTGATGCCACAGGACAGGTTGGCCCTAGCTGTTAGCCCTGCAGTGTCGCCGGCCCTGAAGGCTGTGTCCTGAGCCCTCAGGAGCCTGTGGACCTCTGCTGTCATCCATGGCTTTTGGTTGGCACGAACAGTAATGGTTTTGCAGCGAGTGAGATCATCAGTGCATTTAGCTATGTATGCTACAACAACCTCAGTGTACTCCTCGAGGTTTGTGTGTCCATTGTGAGTGGCTGCGTGCTTGAAAGTGTCCCAGTCTGTAGGGCTAAAGCAGTCTTCCAGAGCATCAGAAGCTCCCTCTGGCCACACACGTACCTGCTTTTTTGCTGGTCGATTGTTTTCACTTTGGGTTTGTATGCTGGCCTTAACAAGATGGCGACATGATCAGAGAGACCCAGATGGGGTGGGGGGGTGGGGGGGCTCTGTATGCCTTCTTGTGAGCTGCGTACACCAGGTCCAGCAAATTGTCTCCTCTTGTTGGAAAGTCCACATATTGGTGTAGATTTGGTAGAAGGGCCTTTAAATCTGCAAGGTTGAAGTCTCCTGCTGTGATGAGAAATCCATCTGGATGTGCCGTTTGTGTCTCACTGATGGGCTGAGAGATTTCTTTTAGTGCTTTACTCCTCTCGCCGATGGCAGTGGGCGGGGCATACACGGCGACTAGTAGGACAGATGAAAATTCTCTCGGAATGGAAAGGAGCCGGCACTTGATGATCATCAACTCCACCAATGGAGAACAGTATTTATGCATTACCAAGCATTACTGATGTAGACACAGACGCCCCCACCTCACGTTTTCCCTCCTTCCTTGAACATTGTCAGTATGGTTGCATGTTATCCCTGCTGACTGAATGGAAGAGTCCGGATTAAATTGGATTAAAATTAATTTTTTCCCCCTCAAAATTCTACACACAATACCCCATAATGATAATGTGAAAAAGACTGAAATTTTTGCAAATTAAAAAAAAAACTAAAAAATCACGTGTACATAAGTATTCATAGCCTTTGCTCAATACTTTGTTAATGCACCTCTGGCAGCAATTACAGCCTCAAGTGTTTTTGAATGTGATGCCATAAGCTTGGCACACCTATCTTTGGGCCATTTGGCCAATCCTCTTTGCAGCACCTCTCGAGCTCCATCAGGTCGGATGGGAAGTGTGGGTGCACAGCCATGTTCAGATCTCTCCAGAGATGTTCAATTGGATTCAAGTCTGGGCTCTGGCTGGGCCACTCAAGGACATTCACAGAGTTGTCCTGAAGCCACTCCTTTGATATATTGGCTGTGTGCTTAGGGTCGTTGTCCTACTGAAAGATGAACCGTCGCCCCAGTCTGAGGTCAAGAGCGTTCTGGAGCAGGTTTTCATCCAGGATGTCTGTACATTGCTGCATTCATCTTTCCCTCTATCCTAACTAGTCTCCCAGTTCCTGCTGCTGAAAAACATCCCCACAGCATAACGCTGCCACCACAATGCTTCACTGTAGGGATGGTATTGGCCTGGTGATGAGCAGTGCCTGGTTTCCTCCAAACATGATGCCTGGCATTCACACCAAATAGTTCAATCTTTGTCTCATCAGACCACAGAATTTTGTTTCTCATGGTCTGAGAGTCCGTCAGGTGCCTTTTGGCAAATTCCAGATGGGCTGCCATGTGCCTTTTACTAAGGAGTGGCTTCCGTCTGGCCACTGTACCATACAGGCCTGATTGGTGGATTGCTGCAGAGATGACTGTCCTTCTGGAAGGTTCTCCTCTCACCACAGAAGAACGCTGGATTCTCTGACAGAGTTACCAACGGGTTCTTTGTCACCTCCTTGACTAAGGCCCTTCTTCCCCGACCACTCAGTTTAGACGGCCAGCCAGCTCTAGGAAGACTCCTGGTGGTTCCAAACTTCTTCCATTTATGGATGATGGAGGTCACCGTGCTTATTGTAACCTTCAAAGCAGCAGAAATTTTTCTGTACCCTTCCCCAGATTTGTGGCTTGAGACAATCCTGTCTCAGAGGCCTACAGACAATTCCTTTGACTTCATGCTTGGTTTGTGCTCTGACATGCACTGTCAGCTGTGGGGCCTTATATAGACGGGTGTGTGCCTTTCCAAGTCATGTCCAATCAACTGAATTTACCACAGCTAGATTTCAATTAAGCTGTAGAAACATCAAGGATGATCAGTGGAAACAGGATGCACCCGAGCTCAATTTTGAGCTTCATGACAAAGACAGTGAATTATGTACATGTGATTTCTTAGTTTTTATTTTTAATAAATTTGCAAAAATCTCAAAAAAAAACAAACACAAAACTTCACACTGTCATTATGAGGTATTGTGTGTAGAATTTTGAGGGAAAAAGAATTTAATCCATTTTGCAATAAGGCTGTAACGTAACAAAATTTGTTAAAAGTGGAGTACTGTGAATACTTTCCGGATGCACTGTATATTAAGCAGAAACTTCTGCTATACAGAGAAACCCTTGTGCAACAGCAAATACAGACTTTAACACAATATCCATTCCAACAGCTAAGTTTTATCTCCTCTTAAATTGCACTGAATGCATGTTAAAGAGTATTGATTTGGAAATTATTGGCAGCACCTTCCTTTGAAAACTCCCGCAGCAGTCCCCAACCACTCTGTACCAAGCACAGAGGGGGGGGGGGGGGGGATCTGTTACTCTGTATTGTCTATCGGCGTCCATTTTTCTGAAAAAAAAAAATTACAGACAATATTCTCTCTTTCCATGCTTAACACCTACCTACATCTGCTGCGCGTCATGACACACACTTGTCTCATACTGATCTTTCATTTACTGGGAGGTGTGTGTGTGTGTGTGTGTGTGTGTGTGTGTGTGTGTGTGTGTGTGTGTGTGTGTGTGTGAGAGGGCGGGAAGATTCACAATTTTAAAGCTCATTGACAAGATGTAGTAATGATTTTACCTCTAAAGATGTATAAAATGTTCACACACTGGCTGTAGTGTTAGATTTGCTCGTTCATTTGTAGTTTTATGGCATCTCTCCTTACGCACACTTCCGCAACGGGGTGGTTTTGAGGCAAGCAGACATTTTTCAACACAAACCCTGCACTTCATACACGCGGTCAGGACAGACATGGTGAGACGTCCACCGGCAGACTGGGGGAGACTGAGGAACGGATGGTGTAGGAAATCTCGCGAGTGAGTTTTTTTTTTTTTTTTTTTTTTTAAATCACTTTTTTGCTGATGTGTTCCATTTATACTCACTGTAAACACGTAAGTGAGTGCGGTGCAGTGATGTATTTGGTTAGACTACGTGAGCACTACTCAGGGACAAATTTGATTGACGAAATTGGCGGAAGTTGACGAGGATTGGCCAAACTGTGCGAAAATTGAGGTGACTGGACAAAGTTGCAAGGCTGCGCAAAAGATGCGGCCAATCAATGATTTCGCGTGAATTGACACGATTGCAACATTGTGAAATCCTGGAGGGACTGGCTTTGGTGACTGCTGATGCTGCAGGCCTTATAGAACCAAAGCAGTGCAACAACAATTAGAAAAGCACTTGAAGCACACTCAGAGCCAAGGCAGCTCCAAGATCCGTGGTGGAGGTATGCAGTCTCAAATCATCGCCAAAACTTAATGGATTCATCCTTGGCCCAAGGGCTACCTCTGATGAAAATTTCACCAAAATCCGTCAAGTAGTTTTTGCATAATCATGCTGAGAGACAAATACAGAGAAACCACCCTGATTACATTATCACCTTGGCAGATGAAACAAATCACCCTGTGATTGGCTGTTATGATTGAGAATAGTTGCCATAGTTGTAGTCTTCACTGCTCCCATCAAGAGCAGAACTGTTATAAGCATTGTGGGCCCACTCAGACTATGGGGGAGTCCCATTAACCCAACCAAAGGTTAATGTACCATCAAAATAATTTTGGAAACATTATTTTAAGGTAAAAATCTTACATAGCATTGCTTTAATCACTTTCAGTGCAGAGTGGAGGGAGCATTTATTTTTTCAGTTTGTCAGTTTTCTTCCAGTTTGTCTTTGAATGATGGTTTAATGAAGAGGAATATTTCTAGTTCTATATTAACCTGTTGCACTCCGGGATACCGCGGGCGGTCACGTCTCTGCGTCCTAGTGTGTCTCAGTGCGCACTTAAAAAAAAAAAAGCTGCATTTCCATTCTTCCAGTACAGACACAGCCGCAAACAGAAAGCCAAAGGAGTGTTTTGATTGGTTTAGATTTGATTGACCTCTCATTCGACTAATAAGAGCCTTGAATTGGGTTTCTGAAACCTTGAAGAACCAATGACTGAAAACCTAGCAAGAAGGACCTGTCTACCAACGACCGGTAATACAACGAGCCAATTGAAGCAGAGAAGTTTGACGATTGAAACGCGTGCATCCCGTGCGTAAATCTGTTTTGTCTAAGCCGCTGGGTGACACACATTGAGACCTGTGTGTAACGGTAGCGTTAGCCAGTCTTTTTTTTTTTTTTTTTAATTACTACTGTTCTTATTTGTTTTGAAAAATTATTCGCCAAAACCGCAATCATGGAAGCGGAGATGACCGCTTTGGGTTGGGTGACCAGAACCACGAGTCCGTAACAAGTGGGCCAGCTTCACGTTCGTCTGACAATGAGGAACAGATGTTCACCAACGACACTGCTGTTGTGGACAGGTAAGTATTATAAGCTAAATTATTCTTTATCAATGAAAATGGTAATAAAAATGACTTTTGACCGATTGGTAATTACAACGGTGCGTCATGGCCACATGACACACCGTTGACAGACCATTTTTTGTGAACCGAGCTCCTCTGTAGCGGGGGGAGTTGTTATCCTCTACATTGCAGATATTTTAGTATAATTTTTATTGCACTGTAGGTTATTTTTTTCTTGTAAAAAAAAAAAAAAAAAAGGCCATCCATTTTTTTACGTGGCATGCGTTTTTTTACGTGGCAGACGTTTTTCCAAACTGTGCCATTTGGCACAATTTGGCACAGTTCAAAAACGCCTTCGAACAACCTGAGAAAAAAGCTGTGTAATATATTCATTTTTTGTGGCATTGTTACAAAATTTTGACCTCAGCTTGATAACACTTGGTTCTACATTTCTGTTGCATTTTCCAGCCAGTATCTGACAGCTGTGTGTTATTTGCAAGCATTTGTATCTAAAAAAAACACCCAGGCGAACTTTATTTTCTTCAGATTCAGTATGTTTAGATGACTTACTCAGTGGCAGGAGCACTTTGAATTTTTTGGCAAAACAGTCATAATCTCTAAGTGTTTTCTTTTAAATGAGACCAACCCCAAGAAGATGCTGCAAAGGGTTGAAGAACAGCTTTTGATTTACTTTGGGTACGTTATTTTGGCATTTTTAGGGAAATTGACCGGAGTGCAAGGGGTTAAACATGTCTTAATAAAGTACAGGAGAGAAATTGTACTTTTTATTTATCAACACCCCCCACACACACAAAAAAAAAAAAAAAAAATGGGCGGGTCTTGGGCATGAAACTTCTAGGCTGAAAATTGGTTCCACTCCGGCCCTGGCTTAGTTAGCCTGATTGGTTATAACACTAACCAGTCAGGCTAAGCAGGAATACTGACATAGCTAGAAACACACTGTCCAAACCTGCCTTTTTTGTGGGGGTGTGGGGGCTTAAGTAGACATTCACAGCAGAAAAACACATACTTGGGCGTTTGGAATGCTTTTGCTCTAGATATGTCTTATCAGTCACAAGAACCATGTTACAGATATGTTAAAAAAAAAAAAAAATTGATTTTTGACGGAGTGTTAAAATTCATCCAACATGTTTGTTCAGAGTCATCAATACTCACTCTGAGATGTGAACAAAGATTTCCTCGCCACCATCAGACGGCTGGATGAAACCATGACCTTGTGACCGTGAGAAATTCTTACAAACACCCATAAAAACTGGACCTGCCTGAGCTCGAGCCGTGCTGCAGAGAGAAAAACAGGAAACCACTCAACCACTTATAGTTCACACAAAGTGACTGTGTGTTACAGCTTAATGTTACAGGACAGCACTTTAGTGATAGTTTCTCTTTTTGTGATGAAAATAATGTGTCAGACCCTGACGTCAAACTGGAGAAGTGGGACAACAGAGAGAATCATTCACTGAAAAAGTGGGAAAAACAGACAAAGTGCTGACCAACTTGACTCCTACACACTGCCTTACTATGTCACAACACAACCAGATGAGAACACTATGGGATTTAATCATCTACACATAATCCACAATGATACAAAAACATGGCAGGACACCGCTACGATTGGTCAGTGGTAGGTACTGGCCAGGTAAAAGCACAATCTAAGTATTAGCAACATGTTCCACTAGAGTGGGGATCTGCAACCTGGCTCTGGAGCCACATGCACCTCTTTTCCTCATTCAGTGCATCTATGAGGGGAAAAATACCACTGACAAGTTTATAAGACAAATGTTGCAATTTCAATTCATAAAAGGAAGCTGAATATTTAAAAGAAAAGCTGCTAATTTATGTTGCTGTGATTTGTCCAGGATGCATTCTGCCTCCTACCCAAAGATGCTGAGGTAGGTGCCAGTCTCCACACACAGTCCAAAAAGGATCACAAGATCAATGAATGATATATTGGTGTAATAAATGTTGGTTACAGATGTCAATATAATGACACTCCCCCACCACCACCACCATCAACCTCAGGGGAAAAGCCATCTTTTTCCCCCTCTTTCACTATTCAACCAAATCTGGACATTTTGACGGCTGGTAAAACCATCTTTTCAACCAGTTTGTGCTGAGAGGGATGCGTGTACATGAGTGAAGAGTTGTATTTGTTCTGTTCCTCAGATTACCGCTACCAACGGTTCCAAACCTGGGAAAATGTTCCGTTCTGCAGAACAGGGGGACGTGATCACATTTTGAAACGCTCCAGGTGTTAGGGGTCAAACCTCGGTCAGCATGAACAGACTACACTGTGAGCACACCCTTAAAATTCAAATAGTTTCCCACTCCATGCAGATTTTCTTGGGCAAAATGGCCCTTTCCATATTATGCAGTGAGGCTGTCAAACCCTGGTTTAGACATTAAACACATTTGCTTATTCTGAGCACTTATTACAAAGAACATAATATAGTGAAGTAAAAACTCATTTTATGATGAAATTAGGTTTTCAACTGGAACACTTATTTTCTGGACAATTAAACTCATGCATTTATAGTCAACCTTACTTATTAATATACAAACTCATCATCCTTACGCGGAGTAGGTGCGGGTGCGTTTGGTTGGCAGCGGGCTAAGCAGATCATCGGGCAGCGGCTTCGCCTTCCCTTCCTCCCACATCCGTCTCACCTCCTCCCTCAGAAAGGGGAGGGTGGTGTCGGGGGACCGCAGTGGGGACCGCAGTGGGGTCCCAGAGGGCGACCTGAGGCTGGGGTCTGCCATGTCAGACGTGATGAAGAGGAGGAAAACCTGGGGGGAGGGGATGACGTTGATGCTCCTGGAGCTGCAGTCTGCTGGTGAGCTGCTGACACGGCTGTCTGTCTTCTGATGTATCCGTCAGTCCTTCTGCTGGGAAAGGCTACCTCAGTATGGGAAATGGATCAGTGTTTATCCAGGTCAGCGCCGTTGCCTCAAGTCTGTCAGGAAAAGAGGGACCAGTGAGACAAAGACAAATCAGAGAGCTGTCACATTCAGGCCTAATGGCAGTGCAGCAAGGTGACAAAAAAGGCCTACTGGAGTCCGAAATCACAAACCATTTAAAAAAAATAATTTAACGTGCTGTCATTTATCATTTATTAGGATAAAAACCTAATGCAATAAGACCACTGTTGCAGTGGCACAGCCAATCCCTGCGTGTTTATAAAGCTTCATAAAGCTGGGAGACCTGCCACCAGCAGATTAATAAAATGAATGATGCAACTCAGCGCAACATAGACCGAGACCTCCTGATGGAAATCCCCAATTGCGGTCCAGTGGATACTACACTTGGCATGTCCTTCTTCACTACAGCCACAGCAGTGTGTAAATTAAGACTTTTATTATGCATTGCAACCACATGTACAGCTACAAGCTGATGTCAGTGTTGGGATGATTTTCCTCCTCCTTTGGTGAAAAAAAGCCAGATTGCATCGTGTACTGTCTGAACAACTGGGCTCCAAACTTTACTGGGAATGGGACGCTGCCATGATGTGTGACAAGGGGTACACCAATCAAAACCCATTAATATCTTTGTATCTTATTCTACATTAGGGTAAGCCAGGGCACAAGGTTACAATTTTTTTTTTTTAATTCAACTTTATTTATATAGCACCATTTCACACCAGCAGTCATCTCATAGCACTTTCAAACTGTAGGGGGAAACCCCCACAATTGCACAAAGACCCCAGCAATCAGGCGATCCCCTGTGATCAAGCACTTGGCAGTGGTGGAGAGGAAAAACTCCCTTTTAGCAGGAAGAAACCTCCAGCAGAACCAGGCTCAGGGAGGGGCAGTTATCTGCAGTGACTGGCAGGGGGGTGAGGGGATAGGGAAGAAGGAAAGAGCAGACATGTAGAGAGCAAACAGCACAACAGCAACTCAATCTACTGTATAGGAGAGAGTGAACAAATTAATGATCAGCAAAAATATTACATTGGCAGTGAGGAAAGGAGTGAAACAGTGCATCATTGGAGGTCCCCCGGCTGTCTCAACCTATGGAGTTTTTGCGTAGGCTCGTAAAATTCACGTGACTCGCTGGGGTAAACAAACACGCCGTAGGTGCCGCCATCTTGGATGGCAAGAGCAGCAGTTGCACTGTGACAACCCAGGCGTAACTTGTACTGTTTAGCGATCAGAATGAGTGAGGAGAACACACAGTCACAATCTGACATAACATCCTATCATCCTCTTCAACAACTGACACTATGGCCTCTGAAACTGTGTCTGCGATGTCTGTATCACATTCAGTGGAGTCATTGTCAGCAGTCATAACAGCAGACAAGTGTTTTTAATCTTGCTCCCGTGCGCTCCTCTGGTGTGCTGAAATGCCTCAGTTGAACGGAGGTGACTGGTGTGGGGTAACAGCTGGAGCAATTAGCAGAACAATGACTGCCAGTAATCTGCTCAGCGGGGATGATTTGGGGGCAAACGATGAGATGATATCTTTCAAAGACGAAGGGGAGCAGGAGGAAAAAATATCGGAAAACGTGTCAGCGGAAAGGGATGTGGATGATGTGAAGTCTTGGCTGGTGAACGAGTCGGAAAACAACAGCAGCTCCTCACTCAGAGGTGAGTGAAGCGCGCTGCGTGTTTTTTTTTTGTTTTTTTTAAAGGCTCTCCACGGCGCGCCGCGTTAAAACGCACCTGATTTTATGCACATGTACAATAGTTTTCTCCCCTTTCATGTGTGCATCGTAGCAAGCAGAGAGGCGCCCCCAAACCACAAAGTTTTGGTTTTTTTAGTTACTTATTTGTACCCGTAGGTAGATTTGGTTTGCAGTCTGGTGACAAGCCACCGGCCGCTGCGTGCGCGAGCGCCCTAAACCTACATGTTTTTGGTATGCGGGAGGAAACCGGAGAAATCCCGGAGTAAACCCACGCAACACGGGGAGAACATGCAAACTCCACACAGCTCACTGTTGGTCGGGGGCTGGGATCGAGCCCACGGTCTCATGATCCCCGCGATCCCCCGGCCGAGGGTAAAACTGTGCTGCCACAGTGCTAAACCACTGCTCCACCTTGCAGCCCGTTATGACAAAGCGAGAGATTACGTCAGTGAAGGTAATTATTCA
This sequence comes from Pholidichthys leucotaenia, assembly GCA_020510985.1. Taxonomy (NCBI): domain Eukaryota; kingdom Metazoa; phylum Chordata; class Actinopteri; order Cichliformes; family Pholidichthyidae; genus Pholidichthys; species Pholidichthys leucotaenia. The sequence goes on along the minus strand of CM035838.1, from coordinate 398,597,016 downwards.
AAAATCCAACTTTTTTTTTTTTTTTTGCATTTCACACCGGCCATTTAATTCCCCGCTTATCCCCTTACCAGGGGGAACAACAGGAGTACACCATTTTGCGGAGTTTGTAGATACACGTGAGCTATGTGGTTTATTTCACCCTGCTGCTGCTGTTTCTTGCCATCCAATATGGCAGCACACTCTAACGGGCCAGTGCGGCACGCCCCCTGACGTCATATGCAAAAACTCCATTAGCAGCATAACTAAGGGTTCACGGTCATCTGATCCCACCCCAACTCAAAAAGGAAGGTTTTGGCCCCATTCTTAAAAACAGAGATCAAGTCTGACTCCTGAATCCAGATTGGCAGCTGGTTCCAAAGGACAGGACCCTGAACTGATGCTCTACCTCCCATTGTACTTATAGAGATTCCAGGCATCACAAGTAATCCTGCATTTTGGAAGCATAGTGCTCCGTTAGGATGATAAGGTAGTATCTGTCAGGTTCTGGGCATGGTCTGGGACCATGCATGCTTTAAGTTTATTTTTATTTTTCTCTGTGCTTAATATTATTATCCTGGTTTGTTTTGCATTATTAATCCCTGCCTCAGTTTTGTCTGTATGATCATCATGTTTATTATGAGAAATGAGAAAAAGTGCTATATAAGTGAACACCATTTACCATCATCTTGGTTCTTGTTGTAATTGCTCCCGCTTTTGTCAGTTGCTGTCATCATGTCTCTGTCAGTTATTGTCTGAGTTATGCATGTGTCCCCTGGTCCTGTATTTGTGTCTTGTGCATACCCTCTGCTTTTGTTTACCTTTTATCTCGGTCCTTCATGTTTTCCGTACCTGTTGTCATACCCTGCATCTCTGATTGTGCCCACCTGTTCCTTTTTGCCAGGATTACCCCCGTCTATATATGTGCGTCTCACTTTGTGTCCTGTGCGGTGTCCTTGGTTTATGTCGGTGTTTTACACATGCTTCTGTCAAGCCTATTGTCCTTAACCTGTTATCCTGCCTGTAACTCCATGTCTGAAGCCTGCTGTGTTTTTGCTTTTATTTCAGCCCACGTACTGCTTTATTTTCTGTTCTGTGTGGCACAAAAAAGAATGGTTTATCAAATCCTCCTCACATGTGGGTCCTCACCTTCCTTGCCTTGGAGGGGCAACTGTAATAGTATCAGATCTTTTTAATAAGGGGCCTGATCATTTACAGCTTTATAAGTGAGAAGGATTTTAAACTTAATTCTACATTCTATGGGAAGCCAATAAAGGGAGACCAAAACAGGAGAGATGTCATCTCTCTTTCTAGTACCTGTTAAAACTCTTGCTGCAGCATTTTGGATCAACTGAAGAATTTTTAGAGATGTTTCAGGACAGCCTGACAAAAGTTCCAATTATCTAATCTAGAACAAAAGCATGGATTAGTTTCTCAGCATCACTGAAACAAGATGTTCCTAATCTTGGCAATATTATGCAAATGATAAAAAGCAGTCTTAGAAACAAGTTTAATATGTGAATTAAAGAACAGATCTTGATTTTAAAAAAAATAAATAACTCCAAGGTTCATCACAGAACTGTTAGAGCGAGTAACCCCATCCAAACTAAGTTTGATTTGGAAAGGTATTTCTAAAGGTTTTGTTGTTTTTTTTTTTGAAGGGGGCCAACTAGAATGACTGCAGTCTTATCTGAATTTAATAGTAAGAAATTACAAGTCATCCATGGTCTGATTTCCTTAAGACAAGCCTCTAATTTGTCTAATTGATTACTATCATCTGGCTTCACTGACAAATACAATTGTGTGTCATCTGTATAACAATGCAAATTTATGCAGCGCTTTCTAATAATATTACCAAGCGGAAGCATATAAAACTAGAAAAGCACTCAAAGCACATACCTCTGCCAAGGCTCCTTCCGTTTGTCATGGATCACCTCCAAAATGTAATGGGTTTGTGTGTAGGCCTATAGCCACTTGTGGTGAAAATGGCATCAAAGTCTGTCCATCAGTTTTGCGGTATTGTTGCTAACACACTGTGAGAAGATAACAGCCTTGGCTGAGGTATGCATTCTCAGATCATCACCAAAATATAATGGGTTCCTCTCCAGCCCAAGATCCACCTCTGGTGAAAATTTCATCCAAATCCATCCAGTAGTTTTTGTGTAATCCTGCTGCACAAATACAAACAAAGCCCTTGGTGGAGGTATGCACTCTCAGATCGTCACCAAAATCTAATCATCTGTTCCCCGTGCCATTACACACCTTTCCTGAAAATTTCATCAAAATCCGTTCATAACTTTTTGAGTTATGGTGGTAACAGACAGACAGAGAAACAGACAAACCCCGGTAAAAACATTACCTCCTTGGTGGAGGTAATAAAAAGAATAGGACCTAACAAACAGCCCTGTGGAACCCCATGGCTGAGCTTTAAATTTGAAGACAACTCATTGACATTAACAAACTAACAAGGTGTTCTAATCCATCAAGTAAAATATGATTAATAGTATCAAAAGCTGCATTAAGGTCTAAAAGGACAAGTACAGAAACAAATCCATTATCAGATGCTATAAGGAGGTCATTAGTGACCTTCACTAAAGCTGTTTCAGTACTATGATGGATTCTGAACCCTGATTGAAACTCTTCAAATAAACCATTACCCTGCAAGTGGTCAAATATTTGCATAGCAACCATTAAGATTTTTGAAATAAAGGCAGATTAGAAATTGGTCTATAGTTGGCTAAAATGCCTGGATCTAGTGTTGGCTTTTTAAGTAACAGTTTAATTACAGCAGTTTTAAAAGCCTGTGGTACATGGCCCAATGTTAATGAAGAATTTATTACAGTATTCCCATAAATGTGGTTAATGCCATTCTATTTGACACAATCTCATCTTATATGGGAGCTGGCAGTGTTTGTGCGCAACAGATGGTGTAATCCTGGGCACATCACGATTAAAGAACAACACTGTAGCAAGGACACTGAGTTGCTAGCCGTTAGCATGCAACCAGCATACCTCCCCAGAGAGTTCTCACACGTCATTGTGATTGCGATCCATGTACCCCCCTTCACAAGTGCTGAGGCAGCATGTGACGTCATCCACACAGTCAGCAGCAGGCTGCAGACATGGCACCCAAATGCTCTCCAGCTCATCTCTGGTGATTTTAACCATACTTCCCTGTCCTCCGCTCTGCCCACTTTCACCCAGTATGTCACGTGCCACACCAGAGACAATAAAACACTGGACTTATTTTATGCAAACACCAAGGAGACTTAAGCTGGATTCATGCTGCACCTCCGCTGTCCGCGTACGTGCAACTGGAAACCTCGTGTGACAAAATCTACATCGTCTCCCACTAGCGTCCACAAGGCTCTACTGTTGACGCCCGCATGCAGCCCATATTTTATGACCGCACAGCCTGCCCATGACCTGAACGCATTGAAAGCACATGCGTAAGATTGAACATCCCATTCACGGTGGCACTACCAACACAGCATACAAAGACAGTAGACGAGGAAGACAATGAGGATGCAGAAGACGAGAATAAACATACATGAATCCTTTTGCAGCAGCAGCAGCAGCAGCTTGAGCAGAGAAGAGCACTGGAAAACTAATTCCTCCTTTTCCTTGAAACAATGCCATCGTTGTTGCTACAAAAAAAGCGTGTGTCGCTCTCGTGTTTATAGCCAGTGAACAAACTGACGTGTTGGCACATTTGCACTACTCATAGGGCTGGGGCGAAACTATAAATAACAGTTGTGCGCATGTGACTGAGATCATCCTGCGCAGTTCGCCCCACTCGGGACACGAACCCGCGACCTACCAGTCAACTACACAGTTCGAGCATGGGAGACACAGCACGATCGCGCTGAGCTAAAGGTCCAACCGATAGCTCAGCGCTACCGATACTGTATGAGGCTTTTTTTCGGGAGGGAGGTTTTACTAACGTTCTATGCCGAACAGTGCTAGTTGGCATCCGTTACACTCTCCCCCTTAAACCTCACTCCCATCCCGGGTTCACGGCACCATTGTGACTGAGATCATCCTGCGCAGTTCGCCCCACTCGGGACACGAACCCGCGACCTACCAGTCAACTACACAGTTCGAGCATGGGAGACGGCACGATCGCGCTGAGCTAAAGGTCCGACCGATAGCTCAGCGTTACCGATACTGTATGAGGCTTTTCGGGAGGGAGGTTTACTAACGTTCTACGCCGAACAGTGCTAGTTGGCATCCGTTACACTCTCCCCCTTAAACCTCACTCCCATCCCGGGTTCACGGCACCATTGTGACTGAGATCATCCTGCGCAGTTCGCCCCACTCGGGACACGAACCCGCGACCTACCAGTCAACTACACAGTTCGAGCATGGGAGACGGCACGATCGCGCTGAGCTAAAGGTCCGACCGATAGCTCAGCGCTACCGATACTGTATGAGGCTTTTCGGGAGGGAGGTTTACTAACGTTCTACGCCGAACAGTGCTAGTTGGCATCCGTTACACTCTCCCCCTTAAACCTCACTCCCATCCCGGGTTCACGGCACCATTGTGACTGAGATCATCCTGCGCAGTTTGCCCACTCGGGACACGAACCCGCGACCTACCAGTCAACTACACAGTTCGAGCATGGGAGACAGCACGATCGCGCTGAGCTAAAGGTCTGACCGATAGCTCAGCGCTACCGATACTGTATGAGGCTTTTCGGGAGGGAGGTTTACTAACGTTCTACGCCGAACAGTGCTAGTTGGCATCCGTTACACTCATGCATCAACCGCTTGGCCTGGTAGACGAAAAAAGTGAGCATGTACTACGCCACGTGCGCTTTGGACGAGCCCGGTGCCGAGCAGACCAGAGGGGAAATGCAGCATGAATAAGGCTTTACACCTCATCACCCCTTCCCCCTCTTGGAAGCTCTGATCACAATCTGGTTCACCTCCTGCCTGTGTACAAACCCCTGGTACACATAACTTCCTGTTACTCACCCAGTGATGATATGGTCCGAGGAGGCAGAGGATCCTCTGAAGGACCATTTTGAATTCACTGTGTGGGAGCAGCTCTGGGACCCACATGGTGAGGACATCAACGGACTCACACACACCATCACAGATTACATCAATTTCTGTGTGGAGAATGTCATACCCTCCAAGACCATCGGAAGTTTCTCAAACAACAAACCCTGGATTAACCCTGAGATAAAGTCACTGCTGAAGGAGAAGAAAAGGATCTTAAGGACGGGAAACAAGGAGGAGCTAAAGCCCGTACAGAGGGAGCTAAGGAGGAAGATTAGAGAGGAGAAGGACAGTTACAAGAAGAAGGAAGAGGACAAGCTGCAGCAAAGTGACATCAGCAGTGTCTGGAATGGCCTCAAAACTGTCTCTTGACACCAGAATATCTCCTTCAGGGCCATGGGAGTGGATGAATGCCCTGAACTTGTTCTTTAACAGGTTTGACCAACCGCCCACTTCTCTCCCTGCTCACCAAACCCTGCTGCTTCCACCTTCATCCAGTCCCCCTGTCCACTCCCATCCCTCCAAATTGCCGCCCCCCTTAAATCCTCCCAGCTCTGGGTGCACATCCCCTGCTGTTTTTCCCCCCTCACAGCCCCCCCGCCCCAGTCTGTCCCTCACCAAGACTCAGGTGAGAGCTGAGCTAAAGATAAAAAGCAAGGAAGGCTGCAGGTCTGGACGGCATCAGCTCGAGGCTCCTCAAGTCCTGTGCAGACTAGCTGTGCGAGATTGTGGAGCACATCTTCAATCTGAGCCTGAGGCTAGGGAGGGTACCACAGCTGTGGAAAACAGCTTCTGCATGGTACCCGTGCAAAGACTACGTTTCCAAAGGACCTGAACAGGTACAGACCAGTGGCCCTCACATCACACCTTATGAAGACCCTAGAGAGGCTGCTCCTCGCCCACCTCCACCCCCTGGTGGGAGCAGCGATGGACCCACTTCAGTTTGCCTACCAGCATGGCATCGGGGTGGAGGATGCAGTGATCTTCCTCCTACATAGTTCCCTGTCCCACCCGGAGAAGACAGGGAGCACTGTGAGGATCATGCCCTTTGATTTCTCCAGTGTTTTCAATACCATCCAACCAGTGATTCTGAGGGACAAGCTGCTGTGTGCAGGGGTGGACCAGCACCTGTCATCGTGGATCCTGGACTACCTCACAAACCGACCACATTTTGAGGACTCAGGACTGTGTGTCTGACACCATCATCTGCAGTATCCCCCCCCCCCCACAGGAACAGTTCTGGATCCTTTCCTGTTCACCCTCTACACTGCCGACTTTACACACACACACACAAAAAAAAAACTCACTGCCATCTACAGAAGTTCTCTGATGGCTCTACAGTCGTCTGCCTCATTTCCGAGGGGGATGACGTGGAGTACAGAGGACTTATCCGAGACTTTGTGGACTGGTGCCTGCAGAACTCCCTCCAGATCAATACAAGGAAAACCAAAGAACTGGTGGACTGCTGCAGGTGTGGACAACCCCCCACAGCACTGGCAAACATCCAGGGAAGAGACATTGAGATTGTGACCTCTTACAAATACCTGGATGTTCACCTGAACAATAAACTCGACTTGTCACACAACACCAACGTGCTCTACAAGAAGGGGCAGCGCAGGCTGTTCCCCCTGAGGAGACAGGTCTTTTGGAGTGCCAGGGAAACTCCTGAAGACCTATGATTCTGTGGTGGCATCAGCCTTTACGTATTGAGTGGTCTGCTAGGGCAGTAGCATCACGGCAGCCGACAGGAAGAGACTGAACAGGCTGATCAAAAAAGCCAGCTCTGTTCTGGAGTGATGCCTCAACCCAGTGGAGGAGATAGGAGAGAGGAGGATGGTGGCTCAGCTGTCATCTCTGCTGGAGTCTGAGTCCCACCCCATGCGGGACACGCAGAAAGCACTGAGGAGCTCATTTAACGGTAGTCTGTACCATCCTAAGTGCTCGAGGGAGAGATTCCGCAGGTCCTTCCTACCTACGGCTGTCAGACTTTACAATCTAAATATTGCTCATAGAAGCCGCATTAAATGTCCCAACTCTGCACAATAGAGATCATCCCCTCCAATACACAAGACAATTACAGTTATTGAGGGTGGCAACAAGACTGTTCATTCAAGGCGAAATATACTGTCTGGAGTTGACATTTATTTTTGCCGGGCAATTTAACAAACTAATGCTGTCGATACCATCTAGCTGCAATTCTCCTGCACTGTGTATATAACTGTACATATGTGTATTTATTTACTGCTTGAGCTAACCTATTCTTATATTATCTTGATTACTATTGCTCTGAGTGCTGCTATCCCTTTGCTGCTGCAATCCTGTAATTTCCCCATTGTGGGACTAAAAGGCATATCTTATACGTTTTGGACATGTCCTTGTTTATATGATTTAACTGATTTTACATTACATCATTTTATTACATGCTTGTAGTAAAAAAAATAAATTATACATATATATATATGCTTGTGAAACTTTATACCCCACTGCTGGGAAAAGTCACTATGTAGGCTATACTGGGATAAGTTGTTACAGCGGGTGGTACGTTGATAAATTCACAAGACAGAGCATTTCTTTCTATAGCTTTTACTCAAACCATAAACAAAATGTTTAAACTTTGGCACCATGCTTTATATGTGAAATAAAACCTGAATGTAGTGAACCAGTCCACACAGATAAAAATGTCACACTGCTGCCTAAATATAGCTGAAAGCAAAATAGTTGTGGAAAACAGAGGAAAAGGTGCATAACCTCATGGAATTTTGAAGCCAAACCTTATTGAGATTACCTTTGCAATGATTAATCAACTGACTAGTCGATTGTCAAAAAATTAATCAACAACTAATTTGATAGTCGGTCAATTGCCTGTGGACCTTTTTCCAGGAAAAATTCTAAAAAAAAATTATATATAATTTTTTTTCCAGGTTCTAAAACATGAAAAATTGTCACTTTCTTGTTTGAGCATTATGAGTTAAATATATTATGGTTTTGTAATGTCTGACAATTGTGTTGCTCAAGCTTAAAACTGGTTTGATGGTCATTTCATTTAGCTATAGGGACCTTTTATAAAATAGAGACTGGGAAGAAGGTGATATTCTCAGGTGTGCAGATTTAAGCAGGTGAGGTAAAGACATGCACTGGAGCCCTGAACAGGAGCCATGCCAACAGGAAGCAGAGATAGTGGACATGACAGAAATAATCGTGATTAGTCAAATCACAAATCAAAAAAGTTGTCAACTACCAAAATGGTCGTTAGTTGCAGCCCTAATCAAGATGGGCTTTATCTAAGAAATTCAAATCTTAAACATGTATTGTGACATTTCTGTAATGTATGCATTTATTTCTGTAAAATTGTTCATTTGATCAGTTTAAGCTTTAACATAATTACACCATGTTATATTGGATAACTTTATAGTAATCAAAAATGCCATATAGTAGTTACACTGTAACTGTGTATCCCTGGTCTCTAAAAATTTGCCCCATCATGGCCATTTAGCTTTGACACTACCAGGAAGAAACCTTGTACTACTGAGCATGAAAACAGACACGAGACCATAAGGCCTCATAAGTCTAGTTTGACGAGCACTATGAAGAAGACAATAGATTTTTTACAAATTCATTTATCTGTCCTCTTTGTACCAAGATTCAAAAGCATGGTATGATGTATGGAAATGGCACATTATCATCAAGTGTGGTGTGGTGATGAGCACTTCCCGTCACTGCACCGCCCTATATAAGGCAGAGGGCATCCATTTTGTGGCCTCTTTGACCAGTGCTTTTGGCCAGGTGCCTGCTGTATTACCACATTATTGATTCCATCAATAAAGCTGCATTCGCCCAGTCATCTTGCCTCATCCTCCACACTACAACGCATAGTGGAAGCAGCCAGCAAGATCGGTGCCCCCCTGTCCCCTCTCAGACATCTACCCCACCCGTCTCACCCGCAGAGCCATCAGCATCACAGGTAACACCTTCCACCCCCTACACTCCCTCTTCAGCCCCCTGCCCTCGGGGAAAAGGTACCGAAGTCTCTGGGCCCGCTCCACAAGACTGCTGAACAGCTTCATTCATCAGGACCCTGAACTCTGTTCTCCAGCCTTATTCCTTTTCTTTTTATAAAATGCACACCAATGAAGAGAGAGAGAGAGAAATGCCATTTCAATTCTCCTGTACGTATGTCCTGCACATATTGTAGTATTGACAATAAAATCTTTGAATCTTGACTCCTTCACCCAGGTATTTTACCATACATAACACTTGGTGATCGAGAATTAACTCATGGAGGCATGTATCACACCACTTCACCCCTTTCTTGAGCTGCCGGGTGAACCGCTGGTGCCTTGGCCCATGTAGTTTGAGGCCTTCCAGACCTACATCACCGCGCTGGACCTCGGTAAGCTCGACAAGTTAAGAGCATGTGCGCTTCTTGTTCATAACCTGGGTATTGAAGGCCAGCAAGTCATGCACACACTCGGAGCTTCGGACTCTTTTGAAGACATTGTGGCGCTGCTAGCAAACCATTTTCACACCCCAGATAGCTTGACTGTCCAGAGGATTCATTTTCTGCAGCAACATGAGCAGGTAGGCAAGTCTGTTCAGTTTGTCGCCGACTTGAGGCAGCTAGCTAGCTAGCGAGTGTCGCTTTGGGCCATTGGAAGATGAACTAGTATGTAACCAGCTTGCGGAACACACGTGCAGTGCCGCATTGCGGGCTAGGCTACTCACGGCACCCAATGACTTAACATTAACCAGAGCTGTCGAACCAGCTCTCCAGCTGCAGGCCACAGACAAGCTAGCTTCAGAGCTAACCTGGCGCCAGTCACAGCAGCCTCCGGAGCCACCCACCGCAGCAAATGTTGCGGACCTGGATAGCGAGGATAGCTTGGACAACGATACTATGGAAGCCAACACTGCCAGCTGAAGGTCTACCCCGGGAAAACCCCTGTGCAAGGGTTGTGGGTCTGCAAGGCACTGCAATAAGGCTAAGGACTGTCCGGCTAGGGGAAAACATTGTAGCAGATGTGGACGCTTGAACCATTATGCTAGAGTGTGTCGTATCTGAAATGGAGAGCCCATGGAAGAAATCACTCCACCGCCCCCGACAACCATCCATACGGTGTCCCCCAGTACAAATGGGTACAACGTTCTGCACAGTGAAATTGGACAGTGTAGAGGTGCCGCTGCTGCTCGACATGGGAGCTGAGGGGTCATTGCTGAATTGGGCCACAGTGAGGAAGTTTTTTCCCCCCCACTACAGGATTAGAGGTAATCCGGCCCCGTTGTATGGTTAAGGAGGTGGCAGGCTGTGCACAGTTGGGTCTTTGGAGTTAACGGTCTGGTACAAGTCTGCAAAGATGGTTGACTTCACGTTCCACGTGACAGCGCAAGGCGAGAACATCATGGGCTGTGATTTGTTTTACGGACTGGGTTTCACCATAAAAGATGACGCTGGGAACAGATGGTTGGGCTGTGGCCAGTGGAACCCTCCGGTTCCGATGGTTGATGAGGATGTTGTGTGGGACCAAGAGCTAATGGATGCCACGGCCGTCAAGCAGGACCAGCTTCACTTGGGTTCGGCGCAGGAGGGTCTCAGTGCCGGCACTCGGGATACGGTAGAGGGGGGTACCAAGCGTGGCGGCGAAGCGCTTGAGTAACACCAATGTGCTAGCCCCAGATGCCTCCAGAGGATGGCCGCAGGGGGATGGAGGATCTGCAGTTATGATGGTGACTGCTATGACAGTCTTCGAAGAGGTCGGGGCCAGACCGATGAGCATGGAGGAACCGCATACTCAGCAGCACCACTTCAGGCCGAGCCAGGCCCCGCTGAAGGTTTTGGACTTGGTCCGGGCTTGAGGTGAAGAACGGCCACAGCGAAGATGGGCCAAATGACAGCCAGCAAAACAGATGGTGCCTGCGCATAGTGGCTAAGCTGGGCGCAGCATACTTCAGGTTGTCTGACGACTCAATGAGGCACGCCAATCAGTTTCGGCGTGTCCAGGACGATGGGAGTCGATGTTTGTGGTGAAGGAGCGGGGCTCCATTGTCCAAAAGATGAGCCATCATTCCAGAGGTCTACTGCTTCCAGGGGCATGCTTGCTGAGGGGCTGCCCTGCCCCCCCCCCCCATGCCTGTTCTACCGCTCCCACCCAAGGGACTGTGCTGTAAATATTGTATGTTTATAGTTCTTATATTTTGAAATGCATCTTATGATTATGGGATTATTTTGTGTGTTTTGTTTAGTTTAGGAGCACAGTGTGCAATTTTAGTTTTATGTATGGACTTTTTCTTTAGTTATGAGTGGCAGAATAATCCAGCCCACCATGCGGGCTGCAAGGTAATCCACCTGTCAGCCCTATTTTAGGTCGTTTTGTGTGAGTGTGTTAGGCCATTTTAGTACATTGTTTTTTGTCATTTTAGTGTGTGATTCGGGTCCCAATTTTTTTTATTTTTTTTGGGGGGGGGGTTCAATTGTGTGTGTGGTTTTGGACTTTTTTTGGGGGGGGGGGGCGGTATGATGTATGGAAATGGCATATTATTGTGAAGTGCGGTTTGGTGACGTGCACTTCCCGTCGTATCAACACACATATAAGGCAGAGGGCATCCATGTTGCGGCCTCTTTGACCGGTGCCCTCTGCCAGGTGTCTGCTGTGTTTCCGCATCATTGGTTCCATCAATAAAGCTGTGTTTTCCCAGTCATCTTGCCTCATCCTTCACCCAGGTATTTTACCATACATAACACATGGTTCAGGAAAGTATAGAGTGTACTGGGCATGCACCGAGTCTAAAATTAGAAAGGACACACACACACACACACACACACAACACAGCAGGGGGTGTAACAACCTGCCCCATGTAACTTTGCCCCAGCTTACACTATTTGATTTTCATGGCATAATTATCATGGTGTGAAGTATGCTGGTGATAATATAACAATGTCTGTAGAAAATCTGAAAGCTAATAATCCTACAAGCCAAATTTTTTGTAAATATTGTACAATAAATTACAGTTAAATGTTCACAGAAAAAAAAAACAATCACTCAATGCATTGTGAAAAGGCAACAAGATAACTGAAACACCGTGTATATTACTTTATTAAATTTTCTTAACTGCTCAATCTTATTTGTGTTGGACAATCATTCACAACTGTGGACCATTTAGAATCCCCAGTAAAAGCCCAAGAATACATAGTGTGTGTGTGTGTTGGGTGGGTAAGGGGGCGTGCAAACTCCACAAAGAAAGATCAAAGCTCAGATTCAAACCCCGGACCTTCATGTTGTAAACTGACAGTGCTAACCACACTGCTAATTTTTGAACATTGCCGTTAGACAAAACTGGTATTGCAATTAATTTGGTAACGCTAACTGACCTAACAGGAAAAGTTTAGCCTGATTTATTGTCAAGACAGTGAGAAAAAAGGGATATACGTTTTTTTATACAGTGCATGTAAATATCTAGTGTTTCAGTTTAGTTTATTTGAAAAGGGACAATGCAATTTCATAAAACCCATGTTTACACATGGTTAAAAAAGCCAGAATTAACCAAAAGGCTAGTTTTCATCTGTAGTCCCCTGGCCAAGATGTAAAAAAGCAGTAAAATATGTCTACAAGAAAGAAACATGGTTAAACATTTAAGAGGACACTAATGTAACAAATAACATACACATAACAAACCGTACATTTGAACATCAAACATCACAGCAGACTTATCTTTTAGTGTTGGCAGCTGTAGGTGTTTATAAGCCACATTTTCAATTTTTTTTTGAAGGCCTTGAATGTTGTGAGCAGTTTAACCTCAGGTACTGAGTTCCACTCACTAGCGCTCCTCACTGACCAGGCCGACTTACTGAAAGTGCTCCTGTGCAGAGGAATGAAACAGTCACCTCTGACAGAGCCTCGAGTGACACGCTCAGAGCTGTTTCTTTGGCTGATGAACTCTGCCAGAGGATCTGGAGCCAAATCATGCAGTACTTTATAAATCAAATTTAAATCTGCAAATGTATGAAGACTATCCCAGTTTAAAAGACTGTATTTTTTTAAAATTGCACAATGATGATAATGCCTAGGTTTTTTATCCATAACTTTGACTTCTTGTTTGTACAAAACTTCCAATGTTTTTTTTGCACTCAAACCCACCTGGGACCAGCTAGTTAGGCAATAGTTGAAGTGACTGAGAATCACTGAATGCAAGTATATTTTTGCGGCTTCAGTTGACATTTCATTTTGAATTACACGAAAATTTGCAAGATTTAACTTGATTTTTTTACACAATTTAGCAATATGGGCTTTAAAGGAAAGCTGTGAATCTATAATTAACCCAAGATATTTATATTGGCTAACAATTTGTATTTTTCCTCCATTAACATGTATGTCAGGATCAGGTGACGCTATTTTAGTGAAATACATGCCTACAGTTTTAGAAACATTTAACTATAAACAGCACTCCTGCAACCAAGTTGTGACACAGGACATTGTTTTACTGAGTTTAGCAGCAACAGTGTCTTTGGAGCAACCATGAACAAAGAAAACCATGTTGTCTGCATACATTAAGCATTCAGCTTCAGGACAAATAGTGGGCAAATCATTAATATTGTAGCGATGTGTAGCACCTTGGGAGAGCCAGATTGTCTAGCATCTCAGACAGGAGACAGTGGATAAGCTTGGGAGAACAAAGAGCAGGGGATTCCTGGTGAGATAGCAGGAAGGAGTCAAGGATGAGGGGGTTGAATGCAGTGTGATGCAAATGTCATGTTGTGTGTGATGTAAATGCCATGAAACTTAAGAGAGGAGTTTCTGCTTGAGAGTTCAGTCTGTTCTGTGCTTGAAAGATGTGAGTGTAATAAATGGTCTGAAATGATTCCGCCTCTGATTTCACACACTCCACACTGGTGACCCAAGACGTATTATGGAACACGAGGCAAGATCCCCGGAGCCGGCCTGGTCAGGAAGCTACAGCGAGGTGGCAGCCATCCCACAGACAGCCAGGACTGGAACCCCCAGCCACGCGTGTGCGGTTTCAGTCAAGCTACCGGATTTTTGGCAGCACAACCCGCGCTCTTGGTTCCACCTCACCGAGGCCCAGTTCGCCCTCCGGGGAGTAACGGTAGATGATACCAGATTCTACCATGTGGTCGCAGCGCTCGACGCCCGCACAGCTCAGCAGGTAGCGAGCCTGCTCGATCAGCCACCAGCCAGCAGCAAATATGAAGCGCTCAAGGCTGCGCTCATCCAGCGCTACACACTCTCGGAATGTGAGAGCAGAGAGGCTCCTGACGCGGACCGAGTTAGGAGATGGTTCAGCCGTAGACCTGATGGAGAAGATGCTGGCATTAATGGGCACGGACGACGGGCACTTTCTGTTTGCCCACCTTTTCCTCCGGAACCTTCCAACAGTGGCGAGAGCGGTTCTGGCCAATTCGCCGTGGCTGGCCGCGCGCGACTACCGTGCACTAGCCCAGGAGGCAAACCGGATCATCATCACCACCAGGGCAATCACAGTCAACGTGGCAGCGGTGGAGCCCAGCAAGACGACCAGAGGAGGTGAGGAGCCACCGACGGTAGCAGCAGCGGGGGCCAAGGAGTGCCAGAGAGACACGCTCTGCTTCTACCACCGCCGCTTCGGAGAGAAGGCACGCAGATGTGCGCCACCATGCCAATTCAAGCGCTCGGGAAAACGCCAAGGCCGGGGGTCAGTAGCAGCTGCAACCCTCGGTGAAGAGAGCAAGCTGCTCTACTTAATGGATGCACGCTCTGGGAGGCATTTCCTCGTGGACACCGGAGCCCAGAAGAGCTTCATCCGGCCAACCTACGCTGACCGGCTGGCAAGATCTAGCGGCCCCGGGATGTTGGCAGCAAACGGCTCGGATATTAAGACCTTTGGTGAGAGGACTCTGCTCTTATCTCTACACGGCCGTACATATGAGTGGACTTTTGTCGTAGCAGCACTGAATTACCACATACTGGGGGCTGATTTTCTGTGTGCACATGGTTTACTGGTTGATGTTGCTAAGAGGCGCCTGGTTAATGCACTGTCCTTTGACTCTCTCCCCTGTATAGCTCGAGTGACCCAGCCAACAGCACAAGCCAACGTCACAGCTACAGGCGGTAAGTTCCACACACTGCTCACTCAGTTCCCAGCACTCACGGTCCCGACGTTTTCGGCGGCCATCGCTAAACACGGGGTGGAGCACTTTATCACCACCACCGGGCCACCCGTTTTTGCAAGACCTCGGCGCTTGGACGCAGCTAAACTGGCCATAGCGCGCGAGGAGTTCGCCAACCTGGAAAGGTTGGGCATCATCAGGCGCTCGAACAGCCCATGGGCTTCCCCGCTACACATGGTCCCTAAGGCTGAGGGATCGTGGCGACCATGCAGGGATTTCCGCAGGTTGAACAACGCCACAGCGCACGAACGCTACCCAATTCCCTACATACAGAATTTTTCCATTCACCTTGCCGGAGCGCGCATTTTTTCCAAAATAGACCTGGTCCACGGTTACCACCAAGTCCCAGTGCGCGCTGAGGACATACCCAAAACAGCGGTAATGACTCCGTTCGGTCTATTCGAGTTCTTGCGCATGCCATTCGGGTTAAAAGGAGCAGCACAGACGTTCCAGCGCATGATGGATGCAGTGCTGCGTGATCTCCCGTTCGTGTTCGTCTACCTGGACGATATCCTGGTAGCCAGTGCGTCCGAAGACGAACACGAAACCCACCTCACGATGGTTTTCCGGAGGTTGGAGGAGCATGGGTTAATCAACCCGGCGAAATGCCAGTTCGGCGTGACTGAGATTGATTTTTTTGGGGCACCGCGTCTCTCCAGAAGGAGTGATCCCGCTGCCCGCCAAAGTGCGCGCCGTGGCGGATTTTCCCCAGCCTCAGACGGTCAGGGCGCTGCAGGAATTTTGGGGAATGGTGAACTTTTATAACCGTTTCCTTCCCCGCACGGCGCAGCTCATGCAACCATTATACGCCACGCTCAAGAAACAGAAACCTGCGGATAGGGTCGAATGGCCCCCGGAGCGAGAATTCTTGGAAGTTAAAGTGGCCCTGGCAAACGCCGCACTGCTGGCGCATCCAGACCCAACGGCCCGCATAGCGCTCACCACCGATGCTTCAGACGTTGCCATAGGGGCTGTCGTGGAGCAGCACATCGCCGGGGCTTGGCAGCCGCTCGCTTTTTTCAGCAGAACTTTGTGCAACAGTGAACGTAAATACAACGCGTTCGACAGAGAGTTGCTGGCCCTTCACCTGGCCATATGCCACTTCCAGTTCTGGCTGGAAGGGCGGGCTGCACGGTGGCGCAGTGGTTAGCACTGCGGCAGCACAGTTTACCCTTGGCCGGGGGATTGTGGGGATCATGGGATCGATCCCAGCCCCCGACCAACAGTGATCTGTGTGGAGTTTGCATGTTCTCCCCGTGTTGCGTGGGTTTACTCCGGGATTTCTCCGGTTTCCTCCCACATGCCAAAGACATGCATGTTAGGTTAATTGGCTGTTCTAAATTGTCCCTAGATATCGGTTTCCTATAGGCCCTTAGAATAGAGGGTTAGTGTTAATGAAAGCGCTTTGAGTGGTCTTTGTGACTAGAAAAGCGCTATATAAGTGTAGGTTAGTTAGTTAGTTAGCTTCACTGCGTTCGTGGACCACAAGCCACTAACATTCGTGATGGCCAAGGTTTCAGAACCGTGGTCGGGCCGGCAGCAGAGACAGCTGGCCGCGATCTCAGAGTTTACTACCGATATTCAGCATGCATCTGGTAAACTGAATGTGGTGGCGGACTGCCTCTCGCATGCCGTAGTGGCCCCGGTCTGCGTGGGGATAGATTACGCAGCCGTGGCGGCGGAGCAGATTAGCGATGCAGACGTGCGCGCGCTCCAGTCTGGACCAACAGGGTTAAGGCTGGAGAGCAGGGTGCTGCAGGATGGCGCCCCCCCCCCTAATCTGCCATGTCTCCATGGGTCGCCCGCGTCCGGTGGTCCTGGCCGCATGGCGCCGCCGCGTGTTTGAGTCGGTTCGCACTCTGGCGCACCCAGGAGTGCGCGCGTCGGTCAAAATGGTGAGAGAAATTTGTGTGGCCGAGCCTACGCAAACAAGTGAGAGTGGGCTGCAGCCTGCGTGGCGTGCCAACGAGCCAAGGTACACAGACACACGAAGGCTCCCTTGGAGCCGTTTTGTATTTCGGCTAAGAGGTTCGACCATGTTCACGTGGACCTCGTGGGCCCCCTCCCGCCATCACAGGGGTGCACGCACCTCCTGACAATGGTGGACCGCACCACGCGCTGGCCAGAAGCGGTCCCACTGGCGGCAACCACGTCCGCGGATGTAGCGCGCGCTTTTTTAACAGCATGGGTGGCGCGTTTTGGAGTCCCGTCGGACGTTATGTCCGACAGGGGCCCGCAATTTGTTTCCGAACTCTGGTCTGCGATGGCCCGCAGCCTGGGTGTTACAATTCACCGCACAACCGCGTACAACCCACAGGCCAATGGGTTATGCGAGCGTTTTCATAGATCACTGAAAGCAGCACTCAGGGCTTCATTGACGGATGCAAATTGGGTAGACAGGTTGCCATGGGTTTTATTGGGGTTGCGCTCCGCGCCGAAAGAGGTTCTGGAAGCTTCCCCGGCAGAGCTCGTTTTTGTGCAGCCACTACGGCTGCCCAGGGAATTTCTACCAGATAATCCCGCGCCGGGCAGCTCCCCGTCTCAGCTTTTGCAGCGTAGCACAAACACAGGCACGTTGCCGGGCCCTGCCCACCACAGTTTTCCGCGTGTTTTCGTGCCTAAAACTTTGAAGAGCACTGAGTTCGTGTTTGTCAGACACGACGCCCACCGACCTCCATTGCGCCCACCCTATGATGGACCATTCAGAGTGCTGGAAACAGGGGATAAGCATTTTTTGCTAGACTTGGGGGGTAGGAGGGAAAAAATTGGCATAGACAGACTCAAACCCGCTTCCGTTGTGGCGGACGAGCAAGTGCTGTTGGCTAAGGCCCCTCGGCGTGGAAGACCCCCACGGAGAGCTCCCCAGGGAAACGATTCACCAGAGCAGCCACACGGACAGCCCGAAGTGCCCCCCCCATAATAACAGCCCACCCGCAGTCAGACACACTCCCAGCAGCCCCCCACCGGCACAGCAGCGCCGCGGAGGCGGTAAACCCCAGTTACAGCAGATACTGGAGGAGACTGAAGCCCAAGCAGCATGTGGACTGATGTTCAATTGTTCTATCACAGCATGTGAACTGTTATTCTATTGTCCTATCTAAGATGCTGGGGGGGGGTGATGTGTAGCACCTTGGGAGAGCCAGGTTGTCTAGCATCTCAGACAGGAGACAGTGGATAAGCTTGGGAGAACAAAGAGCAGGGGATTTGAAAGGGTTAATGTATAGTTAGTGCCAGAATAATAATTCTGTAGGTGATCTCCCATTATGCTCTACACATATTCCATACAAATTCTGTTTGCATGCTTATGAACAAGTATGTTATGGTATATTGATAACAGGAATGAGACAAAGGTATAGAGCCCTCTCTGTCTTTTCTCTCTCTCTCTTTTAAGTCAGGTCTTTAACATTAGATACACACCCAAACCCAACACCCACGCACACTGTTGATAGCACATTCTAGAATGAAGAGGCGTGTTCAGTGGATGGCCTGTTCCCGCCATAGGTAGATTAGCCAATCAGATAGTCGCGTACAAGCCCATCCCATTGTACTGGCTCGCCCAACCCGAGGGGATAATTGTAACCTGCACCCGGAAGTCGGGGTTCAGTCTGACCACGCTCCAGAGGGAGCTGCGTCACGCTGCACCCAGCGCTGCTTGCTTTACATGTGACTTCTAAATAAATGTACCATCCTTTAAATTGAAGAAATCTCCGGTTTGTTCTTGGACCTTTCAATCAAAGAATCGGGTATTTTTCTAACAGATTCCTGGTGAGATAGCAGGAAGGAGTCAAGGATGAGGGGGTTGAATGCAGTGTGATGCAAATGTCATGTGTGTGATGTAAATGCCATGAAACTTGAGGAGTTTCTGCTTGAGAGTTCAGTCTGTTCTGTGCTTGAAAGATGGGAGTGTGTAATAAATCGTCTGAAATGATGCCGCCTCTGATTTCACACACTCCACAATATAAAGACTAAATAAAAGGGGACCTAATATTGATCCCTGAGGGACTCCAGAAGTTAGCCTAAGAGAATCAGATCTGCAATTGTTGACTAATACAGATTGTGCTCGATCATGCAGATATGATTCAATCCAGCTCACAGCGTTGTGAGAAAAGTTAAATTTAAAAAGCTTGGTAAGAAGAACAGAGTGATTTACTGTATCAAATGCTTTCCTAAGGTCCAAAAACACCGCCCCTACAACTCCACCCTTATCAAGGAAAGATTTTATTTTCTCAATGAAGAGGCATGTAGCCATTTCAGTGGAATGCTTGGATCTGAAACCAAACTTCATGACGTGGAGAGAGGGGGAACTACTGTTTAAATAATGGACAATCTGCTCTGCCACCCATTTTTCTGCAATTTTGGAAATGGCCGGAAGAATACTTATTGGTCGGTAGTTATGTAGAAAAGTTGGGTCACCAGATTTAAAAACAAGGGTGTGGGGAGCCTTGAATAACGAAACTGGGTTGCATTTAATCCAAGTTTATTTCAAGCAACATTCCCACAGTCTGCTCTCATCCCCGAGCAGAGAAAACAAGAGACTGGAACACAGCAAAGTGCTCACCTTTAAACATTCTCACATCAAACAAGCTCCCTCGCAGGGGAAGTCACACATCTCCACCATAAACCTTTTGTTCACATTAATCAACCTTTTATTTACATTACTCCCCCCTCTCTCCTCTCGAGCCTCAGATGTCAGGAAGTCTTCTGTTCCCACCTATAGGCTCCTTCATCGTCCTCTCGAGCCTCTGAGATCAGGGAGTCTTCTGTTCACACCTATAGGCTCCTTCATCGTGAGGTTAAATCACATATGCAGTGTCCAACATATAAATGTACCACAACACAGCCATATAACCCCCCCCCCCCCAAATGATGAAGAACTGACTATTCCCTAAACTCCAATAACATCTTACTGACTACTGTATAATCAACATCAACATTCAGTCTGTGCGCCGCCTGGGCTTCAACCGTCTGCCGAATCTGCTGCGAGTTGGCCCCGCCTTGCCTGCGGCGCCTTTCTGCTGCGGCTCTGTCGACTGAGGGAGAGAGTGATTATTTGCCCTTTGCGGGGGCCTGCCTCGTCGAGGGGCCACCGCGACCGGCACAGATTCGTCCTTCATGACAAAAGCAGGTTTTAGTCTGTCAATACTGACTGTCTCTTTTCTGTCTCCAAAATCTAGCACAAACTGCTTATCACCTGCCTCCAGCACTCGAAATGGCCCTTTGTAAGGTGGTTTGAGCGTCGCTTTAAGGGCTTCGCGCCTGACAAAAACGAAGTCGGCATTTTTCAAAGCCTTGGGGACGAAAACTCGTGGAAAAGCGTGATGAACTGGACCCGGAAGCGTGTCTGCTCCCGTGCCAACTAACGGTCCTAGAGCAGAGAGAGGTGGAGTCTCCGGGTGCTCTGGTAAAAACTCGCCTGGCAGCCTAAGAATTTGTGCGAATACCAGCTCCGCTGGAGAGGCGTCTAAGTCCTATTTGGGCGCAGAATGCAACCCTAATAAAACCCAAGGCAGTTTATTTACCCAATCTGCATCCGTGAGCGACGCTCTGAGTGCTGCCTTCAAAGACCTATGAAAACGCTCGCATAAACCATTAGCCTGGGGGTGGTAAGCCGTAGTGCGGTGAATTTTGGCTCCTAAGCCGTTGGCCATCGCTGACCACAGCTCAGAGATGAATTGAGGTCCTCTATCGGACGTAATGTCCGACGGAACCCCGAAGCGCGCCACCCAAGCCGTTAAAAAAACGCGAGCCACCTCCGCGGCCGTGGTCATCACAAGCGGGACCACTTCCGGCCAACGTGTGGTTCGGTCCACCATTGTCAAAAGATGCGTGAACCCCTGCGATGCCGGTAGGGGGCCCACAAGGTCGACGTGTATATGGTCGAACCTTCTGGCTGGAATGCGAAACGGTTCTAACGGGGCTCTTGTGTGCTTGTGAATTTTGGCCCGTTGACAGGAAATGCAGGCTTTCGCCCATTCCTTCACGTGCTTGCGTAGGCCCGGCCAAACAAACTTTTCTGCCACCATTTTCACCGACGCGCGCACCCCCGGGTGCGCCAGCGAGAGGACCGAGTCAAAAACACGGCGGCGCCACGTGGCCGGAACCACCGGACGCGGGCGCCCCGTCGACACGTCGCAGATCAGGGGGGGGCATACCGGTTTGTAAACACTTGCTCTCCAGCCTTAACCCTGTTGGTCCAGACTGGAGTGCGCACACGTCTGCGTCCGCCCCCTGGTCCGCTGCCATGGCTGCATAATCTATACCCACGTGCACCGGGGCTGCGCGCGCCACCGTGCCGCTCTCCTGCGGCGCGGTCACGGTGGCCCTTTCTGCCTCTGCGCGTGGTGGAGTCGTGAACGCGCGCGAGAGACAGTCTGCTACAACATTGAATTTGCCCGCAACGTGCCTAATGTCAGTGGTAAACTCCGAGATCGCGGCCAGCTGCCTCTGCTGCCTGCCGGACCACGGGCCTGAAATTTTAGCCATGGCGTATGTGAGCGGCTTGTGGTCTACATAAGCGGTGAAGCACCGTCCTTCCAGCCAGAACTGGAAATGACGAACAGCCAAATGCAGCGCCACCAGTTCTCTGTCGAACGTGCTGTATTTGCGCTCGGCCGCGCTTAAGGATTTGCTAAAGAAAGCCAAAGGCTGCCAAACTCCGGCGACCTGTTGCTCAATAACGGCCCCTATGGCTAAATCTGAAGCGTCTGTCGTCAGCGCGATACGTGCTGCCGGGTCTGGGTGGGCCAGGAGCGCAGCGTCAGCCAAGGCTTTCTTAACCTCTGTGAACGCGCGCTCCCGCTCCGGGGACCATTCAAGCGCCTGGGTCGGTTTTTGCTTTTTGAGCGCAGCATATAACGGTTGCATGATTTGAGCTGCGTGGGGCAGGAATCTGTTGTAAAAATTCACCATCCCCAAGAATTCCTGTAGTGATTTGACCGTTTGTGGCCGGGGGAAATCCGCTACCGCGCGTACTTTATCTGGTAACGGAACCGCTCCCTCTGGGGAGACGCGGTGACCCAAAAAAAATCAATCCACTCGACGCCGAACTGGCACTTGGTTGGGTTAACTATTAAGCCGTGCTCTCCCAGCCTCCTAAAAACTGCTGTGAGGTGCTTTTCGTGTTCGTCCTCTGAAGTACTCGCGACCAAAATGTCGTCGAGGTACACAAACACGAAAGGGAGATCGCGTAACACGGCATCCATCATCCGCTGAAACGTTTGCGCCGCCCCTTTGAGACCAAAAGGCATGCGTAAAAACTCGAAAAGTCCGAACGGGGTTATTACCGCTGTTTTAGGAATGTCCTCTGGCTGGACTGGGACTTGATGATAGCCGCGAACCAGATCAATCTTTGAAAAAAATGCGCGCCCCCGCCAGGTGCACCGAAAAATCTTGAATGTGCGGAATGGGATAACGATCGTGCGCCGTAGCATTGTTTAGCCTGCGGTAATCACCGCACGGTCTCCAGGAGCCGTCAGCTTTTGGTACCATGTGCAGCAGCGAAGCCCACGGGCTTTTTGACCTACGAACGATGCCCAGCCTCTCTAGGCTGGCAAACTCCTCGCGCGCAATGGCGAGCTTAACTGCATCCAAGCGCCGAGCTTTCGCAAACATGGGAGGACCAGATGTAGGTATAAAATGTTTCACTCCCTGCTTCGCGACTGCTGCTGAAAAAGTGGGCACAGTGAGCGCTGGAAATTGGGTGAGGAGTGTGTGAAACTTACCACCTGCTGTAGCGACGTGGGTCTGTGCTGGTGGCGGGGACACTCGAGCTGAACAGGGGAGAGAGTAAAAAGAGAGTGCATTTATATCAGAATCAGAATCAGAATCAGAATCAGGTTTATTGCCATTGTTCATGTAGTACACAAACTAGGAATTTGTCTCGGTACAATGCTGCAACATTAAACATGATAAGATAAGAGAAATAAACTATACATGTAATAAAGTGTAGGATAAGATTAAGTGATACTGGTCAACAGTTAAAATATATATTAGCCAGCAGCAGATACTGTGGAGAACTATATAGTGCAGTCGGTAATGCAGGAAGAAAACAGTGATGATTGACATGAGTCTGGTTGAGCTGCTGTACATGGTGCACGAGAGTCACTTAGTGTTCAGCAGTCTAATGGCAGAGGGGAAGAAGCTGTTCATGTGACGGGAGGTTTTAGTCTGGATGGACCGAAGTCTTCTACCAGAGGGGAGGGGGGCAAACAGTACATGACCAGGGTGTGAGGGATCGGCTATGATCCGGCCAGCACGCCTCCGGGTCCTGGAGATGTACAGATCCTGGAGAGATGGGAGCTTGCAGCCGATCACCTTCTCAGCAGTGCGCACGACGCGCTGCAGCCTTAGTCTGTCCCTGGCAGTGGCTCCTGCGTACCACACGGTTATGGAGGTGGTGAGGATGGACTCGATGATGGCTGTGTAGAACTGCACTAACATCTTGGTGGGTAGCTTGAGCTTCCTCAGCTGCCGCAGGAAGAACATCCTCTGCTGGGCTTTTTTGATGAGTGAGCTGATGGTCAGCTCCCATTTGAGGTCCCTGGTGATGGTAGTGCCTAGGAAGCGGAAGGAATCAGCAGTGGTGATGGGAGAGCCTGAGAGGGTGAGGGGGGGCAGAGGGGTTGTGACTTTCCTGAAGTCTACAATCATCTCCACTGTCTTCAGAGCGTTCAGCTGCAGGTTGTTATTGTCGCACCAGGACGCCAGCTGGGCCACCTCTCTCCTGTAGGCGGACTCGTCGCCGTTGGAGATGAGCCCGATGAGGGTGGTGTCGTCCGCAAACTTGATCAACTTGACAGACTGGTGGCTGGAGGTGCAGGAGTTGGTGTAAAGGGAGAAGAGTAGGGGGGAAAGTACACAGCCCTGGGGTGATCCGGTGCTGATGCTAGTATAGTCTGAGACAGTCTTTCCCAGCCGCACATGCTGCCTCCGGTCCGTCAGGAAGTCGATGATCCACCTGCAGAGGGAGTCAGGCACGTTGAGCAGGGACAGCTTGTCCCGGAGCAGAGCGGGGCGGATGGTGTTGAATGCGGAGCTGAAGTCCACAAACAGGATCCTGGCGTAGGTTCCCGGGGAGTCCAGGTGCTGCAGGATGGAGTGGAGGGCCAGGTTGACTGCATCGTCTACAGACCTGTTGGCTCGGTAGGCAAACTGCAGCGGGTCCAGGAGAGGGGTGGTGATGGACTTGAGGTGGGACAGGACCAGGCGCTCAAAGGACTTCATGACTACAGAGGTGAGCGCTACAGGTCTGTAGTCATTAAGTCCAGTGATCCGTGGCTTCTTGGGGACAGGGATGATGGTGGAGGATTTGAGGCAGGACGGCACGTGGCATAACTTAAGGGAGGTGTTAAAAATGTCTGTGAATACAGGAGCCAGCTGATTAGCAAGATCAACTAACAGATTGTGTGAACACAAAAAATCCGCGCCCAACATGTTGAAACTCACCGCCGCTATTACAAAAGTCCATTCATATGTGCGGCCATGTAAACATAAAGACAAGGTCCTTTTCCCGTAGGTGTTGATGCTCGAGCCATTTGCCGCCGTAGCTCCGCTACCGTGGGGTCCAGCCACCCGGTCCGCGTATGTTGGGGTGATGAAGCTCACCTGGGCTCCGGAGTCTATGAGGAACTCTCGCCCGGAGCGCGCATCTGCGATGTAGAGCAGCTTGTTGCCTTCACCGAGAGTCGAAGCTGCTAGCGACCCTCGGTCTTGCCGTTTCCCGAACTCCTGAAGTTGCAGGGCGGCACACACCTGCGTGCCCTCTCAGCGAACCTCCGATGGTAAAAGCAGAGATCCTCTCCTCCGCTGTGCCAGGGCTGCGCCTCTGCCACCGGCCCAATGGCTCCACCTCGTCGCGGCCGTGTTGCCGCAGTCGTCGGCCAGCCGCCTCTGGCCCCCCGCTGTCGTGGGTCGCTGCTGTGGTTGCTTGCCCGCCGCAGGCGTCCAGAATCCCATCTGCTTCCTGGGCCAGCTCCCGGAACTCCTCCAGGGTGTGACATTTCTTGCCAGCCAGCGTGCTTCTCGCATGCATCGGGAGGGTGAACTGGAAAAGGAAATCATCCTTGTCCAACCCTCTCAGCTGTATCATCTCCTCCATCGGGGCGCTCGGCCTGTGTCCTCCCTGGTCTAGCAAAGACAGGAGCCTCCTTGCCCTCACTTCGGCCGAGGGGGTGAAAAACTTAGTGAGGGTGGATTTCAGCTTGTCGTACCTGCCGGTCGCGGGTGGCTGCTCCACCAAACTCTGCACACACCGAGCTGTGGTGTTATCCAGTTTAGCGATGACATGGTGGAATTTAGTGTCATCCACCGTTACTCCTGCGAGGGCGAACTGCGACTCCGCTTGCAGAAACCACGACCGTGGGTTATCCTGTCAGAAATCCGGCAGCTTGACGGCCACAGCGTTCGCCAGCTCTGGACTTTGTGAGTCCGGGACCCTGAGACCTTCTCCGGTCATTCTCAACGTCGTTAGTCACCAATGTGGGGAGCCTTTAATAACGAAACTGGGTTGCATTTAATCCAAGTTTATTTCAAGCAACATTCCCACAGTCTGTTCTCATCCCTGAGCAGAGAAAACAAGAGACTGGAACACAGCAAAGTGCTCACCTTTAAACATTCTCACATCAAACAAGCTCCCTCGCAGGGGAAGTCACATCTCCACCATAAACCTTTTGTTCACATTAATCAACCTTTTATTTACATTACTCCCCCCTCTCTCCTCTCGAGCCTCAGATGTCAGGAAGTCTTCTGTTCCCACCTATAGGCTCCTTCATCATCCTCTCGAGCCTCTGAGATCAGGGAGTC
This sequence comes from Pholidichthys leucotaenia, assembly GCA_020510985.1. Classification (NCBI taxonomy): domain Eukaryota; kingdom Metazoa; phylum Chordata; class Actinopteri; order Cichliformes; family Pholidichthyidae; genus Pholidichthys; species Pholidichthys leucotaenia. The sequence goes on along the minus strand of CM035838.1, from coordinate 398,571,080 downwards.
TTCTGTTCACACCTATAGGCTCCTTCATCGTGAGGTTAAATCACATATGCAGTGTCCAACATATAAATGTACCACAACACAGCCATATAACCCCCCCCCCAAATGATGAAGAACTGACTATTCCCTAAACTCCAATAACATCTTACTGACTACTGTATAATCAACATCAACATTCAGTCTGTGCGCCGCCTGGGCTTCAACCGTCTGCCGAATCTGCTGCGAGTTGGCCCCGCCTTGCCTGCGGCGCCTTTCTGCTGCGGCTCTGTCGACTGAGGGAGAGAGTGATTATTTGCCCTTTGCGGGGGCCTGCCTCGTCGAGGGGCCACCGCGACCGGCACAGATTCGTCCTTCATGACAAAAGCAGGTTTTAGTCTGTCAATACTGACTGTCTCTTTTCTGTCTCCAAAATCTAGCACAAACTGCTTATCACCTGCCTCCAGCACTCGAAATGGCCCTTTGTAAGGTGGTTTGAGCGTCGCTTTAAGGGCTTCGCGCCTGACAAAAACGAAGTCGGCATTTTTCAAAGCCTTGGGGACGAAAACTCGTGGAAAAGCGTGATGAACTGGACCCGGAAGCGTGTCTGCTCCCGTGCCAACTAACGGTCCTAGAGCAGAGAGAGGTGGAGTCTCCGGGTGCTCTGGTAAAAACTCGCCTGGCAGCCTAAGAATTTGTGCGAATACCAGCTCCGCTGGAGAGGCGTCTAAGTCCTATTTGGGCGCAGGGGTAACAATAGCAGATTTCCAGGCCTTTGGAAAATGACCAGATGAAATTGAAAGATTAATGATTGAAGCAATAGGAGTGGCGAGAGCTGAACCTAAATCTTTGAGCATGTTCGTGTCCATTCCAAAAATATCCTTTGCTTTAGATGATTTGAGTGATTGAATTAAATCGATAACTTTGATCTCAGTAATATTTGTAATGGTAAAGGACTGCGTTGCAGACAATGCAGGGCATTCCTTCCTTTGTTTTACTATAAACTTATCAGAAATTTCTGACAGACTCAATGAAGTAGTTGTTAAAAGCATCAGCCATCATTTGAGGTTCCATCAGAATGTTTCCATTTAATTGAATTTGCATTAGTTTTGTTTTTTTGGGAATCACCCAATAATTTTTTAATATAATTCCAGGTTATTTTAGAATTTCCCTCGCACTATTCAAAACAGTAATGAAAAAGTCAGCTTTAGATTTTCTTATCTCTTTCACTACCCTATTTCTCAATGAGATAAATTAGTGCCTATTGTATCCTGATTTAACTGACAACTTCAAAAAGTGATCTCGTTCTTTCATCAATTTCAGAATAAATTTGTTTAACCAAGGAAGGCTATTCTTTCTAGCCTTTAGTTTAATTATCCATGTAAATTGTATAATAATTTGTTGTATTTTGTTGGCAAATTTAGAACAATCCTCATCTAAATTTATGCCAACGAGTAATTCATCCCGATTTACTTCTTGAATTGAATCTTGAAAATTTTGTTGTTCCTGTTTTGGTATTCTATAGAATTCAGTGGCGGCCAAGGATTTGAAGCGCTTTTAATTTAATTTTCTTGTGACCATTATAAGATTGTGGTCAGACAATCCTGTGAGCATATTGTATGATTTTAAGATCCTTTCTGGCCTATTAGTAAAAGCTAGATCAATCTGAGTGCTAGTACAGTTTGTGATTCTCGTAGGGCCATTAATTACTTGAGTCATATCCATGTCCTTTTTCAAATTTTTCCTAACTTTGTTGACTTCCCAATTAACATTTAGGTCACCCATTATCATTACCTCTTTTGCAAAATTAAGTTGTTTCAATAAAACTTCCAGCTTTTCATAAAAATCTACATTTGATGAAGGAGACCTATAAATAACTACAAGAATAAAAGACATTTGCTGTGACAAAGAAACAGTCCAAGAAATTCCAATCCATTCTCATCTGTAACATGCATCTCATTACAATTAAAAGTATCCTTGGCTTAAATCATAACGCCTCCTCCCTTAGAACCCTGTCTGTCTTTTCTAAACATTTTATAACCAGGTACAGATAGTATTGCTGAGGGCGAAGATTCACGGAGCCATGTCTCAGATAAGCAAAGAAAGTCAATATTTGAATCATTGAGAAGGTGATGAACCTGATCACTTTTTGTTAGAATACTTCGTATATTTAAGTGTGCACAAAGAATGCCTTTTGGTTTATGTGCCGAGTCCCATATTAATTTAGAATTATTAACAGTTTGACACACCCTGAATTTCCGGTGTTTTAATATTGCAGGATTTGGCAGCCTCCTGTTTCTTTTATTGGCAATGTTTGCACATAGTGAAGGCCCGGCTGGTGTTGGTGAAGATTCAGTTAGAGGTGATGATGACTCAAATAACGGAAGTGGCCCGGCTATTGTTGAAGGTGGTTCAACTGGCTGCACTGTTAGTCCAGCTGGCTGTATCGTCAGCCCAGGTCCAAACCCAGCTGGCAGGGGTAGGAACCTAGCTAGCAGAGTTGGAAGCCCAGCCGGCAGAGGTGGAGGCCCAGCCAGCAGAGGTGGAGGCCCAGCCAGCAGAGGTGGAGGCCCAGCCAGCAATGGTGGAGGCCCAGCCAGCAATGGTGGAGGCCCAGCCAGCAGAGGTGGAAGCCCAGCTTGCAGTGATGTTAGCCCAGCTAGCAGAGGTGGAGGCCCAGCTGACAACGGTGTTGGCCCAGGTAGCAATGGTAAAGGCCCAGATAGCAGAGGTGAAAACCCAGCTAGCAAAAGGTAGAGGCCCAGCTGGCACTGGCCCAGGGTTTAATTCAACATCACCAGCCAAAAGAAGCATCAACAAGAGATTAAAAACACCCAGGAGTGGTTTGCCTGTAACAGCCTGCTCCTGCTCACCTGGGGGTGGCCTAGCATGGCCATAGTCCAGTACCCTTGTGAATAGCATGTGCTGATTCCATCTGGCTGGATACAAGGTTAGAGTGTCCCTTTTTCTTGGACAGGTTGAACTTAGAAGAAAGCGAATTATCCAAACAGAGGAGTGCATTGATATCACAATCCACGGTCCAATTTGCTCTTTAGATGACTTTTTAAGCAAACACACAGGACTTGCCAAACTGTGTGTCTGCACCCCAGCAGCCATTTTGTTCTTTTTTTTATTATTATGGAAAGACCTCACTACTGTCGCTACTATAATATTATAACAAAGCACAACAGTTTGTTTTTCTTCATCTCAACCAAAGGGGCTAGCTGCACATTATGTCACAATGCATTTTTTTTTTTTTTTTTTTTTTTTTTTTTAGGTGAATGAATGGGGAGTGTGTCCCTTTTACTTTTCACCACAGACTGTACGTTCAAGAGGTGTTAAGACAGGAGATGCCTCGGCTGGTGCAGCCTCTGATCTGGTCTGGACACAGACTGTGGTTCGCTGGCTGCACTGGGCTGGTGTTTGATCCTCTCTGCTCCTTCCCAAGATGAACAGAGGCAGCAATAGAATTGTCAGTCTGAAGATTTTAAACTACAAATCTCTCTGCTGTGACAAAGTATTCTGTCCACATACATAATCAACACTACTCACAAAAAGTTAGGGATATCTGGCTTTCGGGTGAAATTTATGAAAAATGTAAAAAGTTAATGCTACAGTGATATATCATGAAAGTAGGGCATTTAAGTAGACACATGCAATGATGATTTCCTCATCTCAAACAATTTATTGAAACAAAAGCCAACAACAGTGGTGGGTATAGCACAACAAAAAATGTCAATAACTTGTCATGTACCCTTAAGCATCAATTACAACTTGACAATGTCTCATGCTGTTCACAAGTCAACTTATTGTCTGCTGAGGCATGGCATTCCACTCTTCTTGAAAGGAGGCCCTCAGGTCATTGAGGTTGTGAGGTGCAGGGTTGCGAGCCTCTACACGGCAACTCAGCTGATCCCATAGGTTTTCTATGGGATTCAGATCTGGAGAAAGTGCAGGCCACTCCATTTGAGGTACCCCATCCTCCACCAGCCGTTCCCTAATGATGCAACCTCGATGAGCTGAAGCATTGTCGTCCATGAAGATGAAATTAGTCTTGTGTTGTTCATGCAGGGGCACAATGACTGGATTAATGATGTTATTCAGGAAGTATCGGCTTATCACTGTACCATTCACAAGGTGTAGGGCAGTTCTGTATTGACTAGATACACCTGCCCAGACTGTAACACCACCAAAGGTTCATCTGGTGACAACAGTGGCTGATGCATAGTGCTCTCTTTGACGTTTCCAACATCGTTGGCAGGCCATCATTTCTGCTCAATGTAAATCGACTATTAGAGAACATCACTGAGGCCCACTGATCCCTTGTCCAGTGTAACTGCTCCCTGGCCCATGTAAAACGATGACTGTGCCTGGTGGTGTGGTCAGGTCATCTAGCACGCAGACCACGCTGATCTAAACAGTTTTGAATGGTTTGACATGACACTTGGGTGCCTTTCACCTCCCTTAAATGTGCCTGGAGTTGAGTGGCCTTCATGAGCTGGTTCCGCAGGGCACTGTTCACAATGAAGCGGTCATCAGCGTGGGATGTGGCCAAAGGACGTCCACTTCTATGCCTTTCTGTTACTCTTTCAGTTTCTCTGTAGCTCTGTTGCAACCTGCTGATGACACTGACACCAAGCTCAGTGGCCACTTCCCTCTGAGGACATCCTGTTTGAAGCCTTGCAATGGCGAGGTACTATTGATCAATTGTGAGGTGTCGTCTTGGTCTCATGATGTCAAAATGTGAACAGCATTATGAAGAGGACTGTTTGAATACCAATTCTAATTGAACCAGAAAATGTATTGGTCAATTCATGGCTCAAACACCTGTTGTGAATTTTGCCGTTAAGCACCTTGTTAGAGAACAGCAAGTTACCCAAAAAGTACTGAAACACTGAACATTTAGAAATGTGCATTCAAAAGTTTAGAGAAAGTCGAATTAAGTTCACCTGTAAAGGTTGTAGTGCATTTTAGGTGCATCCAGAAATTTCACCTGAAAGCTGAATATCCCAATCTTTTTGTGAGTAGTGTATATCTTTTTAGTCCAAGTCACATCCCTTGATCTTGTCCGTTTGCGCACGTGCGTCCTCTTCCAGTTTAAAAAAAAAAAAACTCAGCCATTGTTTTTCTGTTAAATACAAATTATCCACATAATATAATCTATCCCAAATCATTTGAGGAAATACTAGACAGCTTTTCACTGCACAGAGAAAACATGTATGGAGTGCAACGAGGTGTGCATCCATGCATGCTACATTAAACCTAAATTAATTTAAGTGCAGCTCGATTGTTCAACCATTTGTCCAATCATAGCCTCCTCTTCCTTCTACAATAATTGATTGGGCATCAACTATAATTGAGACACCATCTCTGCTACTCTCCATCCAGCCCTCACCCACCTGGACTCAAAGAACTATGTGTGAATGCTGTTCTTGGACTTCAGTTCAGCATTCAACACAATCATCCCCCAGCACCCAATACAAAAACTCAGACACTTGGAACTCAAAACCTCTCTCTAACTGGGTGCTAGACTTTCTCACAGGGAGGCCACAAAACGTAAGGGTTGGCAGCAACACCTCCAAGACCATCACACAGAGCACAGGGGCCCTATAAGGGTATGTACTCAACCCACTGCTCTTCATCCTGCTGACCCATGACTGTGTACCAGCCTACACCACCAGCCACATCAAGTTTGCAGACAACACGATGGTGGTGAGCCTCATCACCAACAATGAGGAGGCCAACTACAGAAATGAGGTGAGCCAACTGGTCCAGTGGTGTAAAGACTAATCTCTTCCTGAACATGGGAAAAACCAAGGAGATTGTGGTCGACTTCAGGAGGGGACACACATAGCATCCTCCTCTGATCATCATTGAAGCAGCTGTGGAGAGGGTAAGCAGCACCAAGTTCCTGGGGGTGCACATCTCTGAGGACATCTCTTGGTCCAACAACACTACATCACGGGCCAAGAAGGCTCAAACTTGCCTCCATTTCCTCCACAAACTGAGAAGAGCACGAGTTCCACCCCCCCCCCCCCCCCCCATCATGTGCTCATTCTACCGGGGCACCATTGAAAGCATCTTCACCAACTGCATCACGGTGTAGTGTGGAAGCTGCACTGCCTCCTGCCTGAAGACACTACAACGTACAGTGAAAGTTGCCAGCAAGATCATTGGTGCCCCCCTGCACCCCCCTCTCGGACATCTACCTCACCTGCAGAGCCATCAACATTGCAGGCGACACCTCCCACACTCCCTCTTCAGCCCCCTGTCCTCGGGGAAAGGGTACTGAAGCCTCCGGACCCACTTCACAAGACTGCTAAACAGCTTTGTTCATCAGGCCATCAGGGCCCTGAACTCTGTCCACTTCCTCTTCCCCCACCCCTGGTCCGTAATGCACTCACCCACACAATAACTACCTCAGCTGTTGGCACAGAAAGACTGGCACACCAGTGACAGCTGGTGGCTTGTCACCAGACTGCAAAACAAATCTACCTACGGGTACAAAAGTACAAAAAAAAAAACACCCACACCAACAGTAATACATCTGCTGCTGTATGTCTCTGCACCTTACCACAACCATTTGTACAATGCCATACCCGTTGCCATTATTGCAATATTGATCCTGTGTAGTCCAATCTGTCACTGTCTGCACCTACACTACCGCATCGAACTTGCAACTACGAGTATTACCACTCCACCTTTTCTGTATATAAGATCGTTTATCTTTATTTGCAATATGGGATGTCTGGGTGTTATCCCTTACCACTATTTGTACTATGGGTAGCATTACTGTACATAGACTGCTGTTTGTCCATCCTTATTCCCTTTTTTATATTGTACACACCACTGAAGAGAGAGAAACTGCATTTCAGTTCTCTTGTATGTCCTGTACATATAGTAGTATTGACAAAATCTTTGAATCTTGAATGACTGGCTTAATGCTAAGCACTGTTACTTTCACACAGTTACTACAGTTCACCTTAGATTAAACACTTCTGTGCCTTAAAGGGATGGGCAGGAAATCTTTGTATTGGATTACCCAAAACACACCTCTGAAATTAGATCATCCTCTTTGCACCTTTCACTTGGCGCAGACTGTTTTCCCATTGCCATGATAACAAAATGGACTTTGACACACCCATAAATGCACTCTGACATTCTAGTCACTAGAATGTCAGAATAGGGCCCCTTATCTTCACCATTATCTTTCTCTCATCACATTTGGCACTTCTCATTTCTTTGTGTTTTGTTTGCATCATGATGCAGAGTTTTATCCAGTCAGCATTGAGACAATCTTAAACCCCACCCAGCAATATTTTTAGGGCCGATATGAAATGCCTACCGCTGATAATGGCCTTATTTTTAACGCTAGAGTTCCTGAAAATGTCCTTAATATTGTGTAGACGCACACCACGGGAGTAGTTCTATGAGTTTAAATAAATGGGGTCAATCATCCAAAGCAATGGAAAATGCACAGGAGAAGTGCAGGCAGGGTGGAGTGGGTAAAGACGAGTGTCAGGGTTGATTTGTCACAGAATGATAGCAGCTAGAGTGAAAATGAAGATTTACAAGATGGTAGTGAGACTTGCTATGATGTATGTTCAGAGACTCTGGCACTGACAAAAAGACAGGGCAGATTCGGAGGTGGCAGAGTTGAAGATGCTAAGACTCATTAAGAAAGCGCTTGGAGGGACAGGATTGGAAATTAGTATAACAGAGGGACAGCTCGGGTTGAGTAGCTTGGAGACGAAGTAAAAGAGGCAAAGCTGAGATGGTTTGGACTATGTGCAGAGGAGGGATACTGATTGTATTGGACAAAGGATGTTGAAGATGGAACTACCAGGCAGGAGGAAAAGAGAAAGACCACAGAGAAGATTCATGGATGTAGTGAAGGAGGATATGGAGAGGCAAGGGTGTAGCACCAAATTTTGGGCCCCAGGTACAGCACTGTGTGTGGGCCCATCAACAAAAACCAAATTTGAATTTTACATTCCAAGGTTTAAGACGGGGCCATTTTCATTAAAAGGCTTGGTTAGTAAACTCCACCGTTAGAGAGTCCCCTCCCCCCCAAATATGTTTCTATTGAGCAGCTGTCTTACAAAATCAATTTCAAATATACATTCAGGGCTCATTTTCCATATTAGCATTGCTAGAGTTGTGCATGTTGCTTTGACATTTTACCACTTTAAGTGATCTAGTAGTGGAAAAGTATATTCAGATTCAAGTGAAAAAAGATAGAGGAACAAGAGAGTAAAATAACAGAACACCACCACACAAAAGTTCATAAGATAAGCCTGTATTAGTCCCACAATGGGGAAATTCCAGGATTACAGCAGCAAAGGGATAGCAGCACTCAGAGCAATAGTTAAGAACTGGTCAGCCAAAGCAGTAGATAAATATACATACAGTATGTACACAGATGTATACACAGTGCAGGAGCATTACAGCTAGATGGAATAAACAGCATTATGGTTTGTTAAATTACCCTGCAGAATATGAATATGTACCCAGACAGAATATTTTGCATTTGAATCAGTGTTGTTGCCACCCTCAGTAATGATTATTATTGTCATAGTTGTGTATTGGAGGGAACGATTTTATTCATTTATTTGTCAGGGACAGTGCAATAAACAGACAAAAAAAATCTGATGTGTTGCACAGAGAGTGTATAGCATTAAGCTAATTTGCAACTCTTGTCCAATTTCTAATTAATTTGCCACAATTTCTATTGTGCCAAGTTGTTACGTTTAGTACATTCAATACGACTTCTACGAGCAGCCCTGGTTAAGTTATAAAGTCTGACAGCCATAGATAGGAAGGACCTGCGGAACCTCTCCGTGCACCTAGGATGGCACAGCCTACCACTAATTGAGCTCCTCAGCACGTTCAGCATGTCCTGCATGGGGTGGGTCTCAGACTCCAGCAGAGATGACAGCTTAGCCACCATCCTCCTCTCTCCTCCACTTGGTGGAGGTGTCACCCCAGAACTTTTTTGATCAGTCTGTTCAGTCTCTTCCTGTTGGCTGCCGTGATGCCGCTGCCCCAGCAGACCACTCCAAATGTGATTGCTGATGCCACCACCGAATCGTAGAGGGTCTTCAGGAGTGCCCCTTGCACTCCAAAAGACCTGTGTCTCCTCAGGAGGAACAGCCTGCACAGCCCCTTCTTGTAGAGCGCATTGGTGTTGTGTGACCAGTCAAGTTTATTGTTCAGATGTACACCCAGGTACTTGTAAGATGTCACCATCCCAATGTCTGTTCCCTGGATGTTTACTGGTGCTGTGGGGGGTTGTCTTCACCTGCGGCTAGTGTAAACGCATAGTTGCAAGGTATGATATAAGGGGTTTCCAGGTCTTTTTGAATTACTGAAGTTTTCCTTTCAAAACATATCTTATCCTTTCTAGATGGAGTGTGTTGATTAAGTCCTCCAACCACATCTTAGAGGTAGGAACAGATGTATTTTTCCAAACCATAAAGATTAGTTTCTTTGCCATTATTAAGCAATGAGAGGAAACATTGCTGGGTCACATCTAGTTTTCTAGTTGTCGCCGATATGCCAAGCATAATAAATAAAGGTTCAGGTTTGATTGTCATATTGATAACCTCGGACATGATGTTGAAAATAGTCCAGAAAGATTGGATCTCGGGGCATGACACAAAATTATGAAAATGGGTGGCTACTCATTTTGCACTTGTCACAAGGGTGTGATCTCTGGATATACAGTATACGCTATGTAACCCATCTTGGGAATAGTAAAGCCTATGTATGATTTTAAATTGGATGAGTTGATGTCTTGCATTATTTGACCATGTGTGAATGTTTTCAAAACTCTCCACAGGTCATCTGGGATTGATTCTCCAGAATCCTCCTCCCATTTAGATTTATAGGATTCAGAGGAGGGGGAGCTTAATAGAACGTTATAAATTTTGGATATCTAAGATTATCACAAAATGAAAATAGACAATTTTCTAATAATGATTGTGTTTCAGTCTCAAAGCCCCTTAAATGTTTCCGTAGTTTGTGATTTGCAGGTAACGGAAAAAAAAAAAAAAAAAAATCATTCTGTAATCTATATTTTTTCTGCAATTGTGTAAAAGAAGCAAAAACACCTTCTATACAGATGTGGACAAAATTGTTGGTACCCCTCTGTTAATGAAAGAAAACCCACAATGATCACAGAAATAACTTGAATCTGACAAAAGTGGTGATTAATAAAAAGTCTGAAAATTAACCAATGAAAATCAGACAATGCTTTTGAATTGTGGTTTCAACAGAATTGTTTAAAAAAAAAAAAAAAAGATGGTACTCTTAACTTAATATTTTGTTGCACAACCTTTGGAGGCAATCACTGCAATCAAACGATTTCTGTAACTGTCAATGAGACTTCTGCACCTCTCAGCAGGTATTTTGGCCCACTCCTCATTAGCAAACTGCTCCAGTTGTCTCAGGTTTGAAGGGTGCCTTCTCCAGATGGCATGTTTCAGCTCCTTCCACAGATGTTCAATAGGATTTAGATCAGGGCTCATAGAAGGCCACTTTAGAATAGTCCAATGTTTCGCTCTTAGCCATTCTTGGGTGTTTTTAGCTGTGTGTTTTGGGTCATTATCCTGTTGCAAGACCCATGACCTGCGACTGAGAGCAAGCTGTCTGACACCAGGCAGCATATTTCTCTCTAGAATACCTTGATAGTCTTGAGATTTCATTGTACCCTGCACAGATTCAAGACACCCTGTGCCAGATGCAGCAAAGCAGCCCCAGAACCTCCTCCATGTTTCACTGTAGGGACAGTGTTCTTTTCTTGGTATGCTTCATTTTTGCGTCTGTGAACATAGAGCTGATGTGCCTTGCCAAAAAGTTGCAGTTTTGTCTCGTCTGTCCATAGGACATTCTCCCAGAAGCTTTGTGGCTTGTCAACATGCAGTTTGGCAAATTCCAGTCTGGCTTTTTTATGATTTGTTTTCAACAGTGGTGTCTTCCTTGGTCGTCTCCCATGAAGTCCACTTTGGCTCAAACAACGACGGATGGTGCGATCTGACACTGATGTACCTTGACCTTGGAGTTCACCTTGAATGTGTTTAGAGGTTATTCTGGGCTCTTTTGTTACCAGTCGTATTATCCATTTCCTCCTGCGGCCACGTCCAGGGAGGTTGGCTACAGTCCCATGGATCTTAAGTTTCTGAATAATGTGCGCAACTGTAGTCACAGGAACATCAAGCTGCTTGGAGATGGTCTTATAGCCTTTACCTTTAACATGCTTGTCTATAATTTTCTTTCTAATCTCCTGAGACAGCCCTCTCCTTTGCTTCCTCTGGTCCATGTTTAGTGTGGTAAACACCATGTCACCAAACAGCACAGTGACTACTTGCCACCCTTTAAATAGGCCGACTGACTGATTACAAGTTTGTAGACACCTGTGATGTTAATTAGAGGACATCTTGGTTGAACATGTCCCTATGGTCACATTATTTTCATTCTAGGGGTATCATCATTTTTGTCCAGTTTGTTTTTTAAAATAATTCTGTTGAACCACAATTCAAAAGCACTGTCTGATTTTCATTGGTTAATTTTCATAGAATTTTTATTTATTACCACTTTTGTCAGATTCAAATTATTTCTGTGACCACTGTGGGTTTTTCTTTCATTAACAGAGGGGTGCCAACAATTTTGTCCACGTCTGTATATAGGTCTCCAACACAATGGATGCCATTTTCACTCCATGTTGTAAATGCTCCAAAAGTAGAAGTGGCAAAGGTAGGGTTCCTAGCAATAGGTAACAAGACGGATATGGGTTTGAGACTAAAGCACGGTGGTGCAGTGGTTAGCACTGTTGCCTAACAGCTAGAAGGTTCCAGGTTCAAATCCCCAGGCTGGCAGGGGTAGGAACCTTTCTGTGTGGAGTTTGCATGTTCTCCCTGTGCTGCGTGGGTTTACTCCGGGGGCTCCGGTTTCCTCCCACAATCCAAAGACATGCACGTTAGGTTAACTGGTTGTTCTAAATTGTCCTTAGATATCTGTCTCCTATAGGCCCTTAGAATAGAGGGTTAGTACTAGTGAAAGCGCTTTGAGTGGTCTTTGAGACTAGAAAAAGCGCTATACAAGTACAGGTCCTTATCCCTTAAAGTTGGATCCAATTTGTTTCCAAATGCGAATCATGTTATGTATAATAGGATTATTATTGTATATCATTTTAGTAATCTTAGTAGGAGCTAATAAGACCACACCTATGGAATAAGCAACTTTCGCATCTATGCTCACGCAAAGCATCATGGGAACATGGCTACCAAACATGGTCTATCGATACATTTAATTTATGGAAAGTTCCTGATCTACGAGCATATTGTATGCATAGGGGTCTTCCCGGTCATACCCGCAAATGCAAGGATGAACTAGTTGCACTTGCATTCGCGGCCACATTGCAGAAATTGGCCAAAATGGCCCCCCTGTATGTACGCTGACATAGCAGATTTTTTGTTATCAAAGGACCAAGCACCCTTACTTGCAAGACTCCAAAACAACTACAAAGAAGGTAAGCGAGTGGTTTGACAGTTCAACTTTGGTTGTCATTTTGAGTAAATTTCACTATAAGGCATATCCTGCTTACTTAGATCTATAGGTTCATACTACTATAGTTTAAGTACCACACGTATTCAATGATTTGCAGTTTTATTTTATACCAGCCTACTTATCAATGGCCTTAATTACATGTGTGTGTAGATCAAGCTTCATTACCAATATACAAAGAACTATATCCTAGATCCAGGCCTGCCTGTCCGTACCTACTACTTCAGGGTTTAGACTCATGTCAATTAGGCTAGAACTTAAACAATACACAACACTAATCATGTTATAAAATAGACTTACTGCTTTAATCCAACAATTACGTCCGTCCAGATCCTTCAGCTCCGTGGGGAATGTATATAACGTGAATGGCGGCGGACATGTACACACACTGGTCCCGAAGTTACACGCATGTATGCTGCAAGCTTGCCTTTTCCACTGCTCTAGATGATACATGCTGTTCCCACACTTCACTACGGCACAATGTGCACCTGGCATAACAGATTTAAAGCTTAAAGCTGACTTTAAGCGGCAATTGTTCAGGTGTGACAGTGCTGTTGTATACAAAAGCAAGCCAGCTACCGGAATGTTTGGTAGTCGTGAACTTTGAACTTACGTAGCCCGCACATGCGCACTTGTAATGCGAAAGTCTCTTATAAGGATAACAGTCTTCCTGCTCCAACTTTAGCCAATTAAATGATGGTGTTGAGGTATCCAACCAAAAAGACATGACTTAATTGCTGAGGCCCAGTAAATTATAAAATTTTGGAGGGCAAGGCCACCCTCAAGTCTTGGCCTGCAAAGATGTCTTACCTATTCTATGGATTTTATGCCCCCACAGAAAAGGAACAATTGGAGTCTAGTTGCTTAAAAAAGGATTTTTTGAGGAAAAATAGGGATGTTCTGAAATAAGTACAGTATCTGGGGAAGAAAAATCTTTATGGCATTGATTCTTTCAATTGAAGAGATGGGGAGAGTTTCCCAAAGTGGCAATTAGGTAGTTTTTCAATTAAAGGCCTGGAAAAAGAGAGTGGTAGTGTTTGTGACTTCAATTCCTAAATAAGTAAATTTCATTAGGGAAATTTTAAATGGAAAATTATCCAATTGTATCAGGTCGCTCATATGGATTAGCATTAGGACACTCTTAGTCCAGTTGATTCTATAACCAGAGAAGGTTCCAAATAGATTGATTTTGTCTAAAAGTGCTGGGATCGTAGTTTGTGGTCGAGTTATATATAAAATGATATCTGCATATAATGGTATCCTGTAAGTTATTTCTTTAAAGGTACATCCATGTATTTGACTGTCTAATCTGATACCGAGCTAGGGGCTCAATGGCCAAAGCAAAAATAAGAGGGGACAGTGGACACCCCTGTCTGGTCCCTCTGTACAAACTAAATGGGACCGATATTGAACAGTTTAAGGATCTGCAGAGTGGGATTCTTATGAGTTCGACCAGAGAAATGAATTTACTACCAAGATTAAAACTGATTGAGAACTTCAAATAAATATTGCCACACAATTAGGTCAAAGGCCTTTTCAGCGTCAAGCAAGAGAACAATAAGGTCTGCAAGTTTCCCGTTTTGCATATATAATGTTGAAGAGTCATCTAAGATTAAAGGCAGAGCTTCTATTTGGGATAAAATCAGTCTGATCTAAATGAACTAAACTTTCCAATCTATTGGCTAGTATCTTTGCAAATAATTTTCCATCAACATTAAGGAGGGAGACGGAACGGTAGGCACTCACTTCCTGAAAGTCCTTCCCTTTTTTATGGATTACCGCAATCACAGCCTCAGTGTTGCAAGACTGCGTTACCTGGGCTTGCTTAAACTTTCAGTCGATAGGGGGATAGGTCTTCATTGAACGCTTTGTATAATTCTCCTGGGAGTCCATCAGGGCCAGGTGTTTTATTTTTTTTAGTGAGGCAATAGCACTCTGGACCTCAGTAATAGTGAGCTTGTAGGACCTTGGGGAAGTCAGATTATTTAGCACCTCAGACAGACAGTGAATAAGCATGGGAGAACAATGCCCAGGGAGTTCCTGGGCATATAGCCACAAGGAGTCAGAGACATAGGGGGTTGAAAGCAGTGTAATGTAAATGTCATGCTGTGCGATTTGAAATGCCATGAAACGTGTGAAGAGTGACTTGTGATATAGAGGAGAGCTTGCTGTAATGATTCAGTCTGTTCTGTGCTTGAGAGATGTGAAGTGTGTAATAAACAGTCTGTCCATGAATCTGTCTCTTATTTTACACACTCCACACTGGTGATCCAAGACGTATTATGGAAAACGAGGCGAGAACCCCGGAGCCGGCCCGATCGGGAAGCCCCAGCGACGCAGCAACCATCCCACAGACAGCCCGGACTGGAGCCCCCAGCAACGCGTGTGCTGTTTCTGTCAAGCTACCGGACTTCTGGCAGCACAACCCGCGCTCTTGGTTCCACCACACCGAGGCACAGTTCACCCTCCGGGGAGTAACGGCAGACAACACCAAGTTCTACCATGTGGTAGCAGCGCTGGACGCTTGCACAGCCCAGCAGGTAGCGAGCCTGCTCGATCAGCCGCCAGCCCACAGCAAATACGAGGCACTCTAGGCTGCGCTGACCCGGCGCTACCCGCTCTCAGACTGTGAGAGAGCGGAGAGGCTCCTGGCGCGGACCGAGTTAGGAGATGGTTCGGCCGTCGACCTGATGGAGAAGATGCTGGCGTTAATGGGCACGGACGACGGCCACTTTCTGTTTGCCCACCTTTTCCTCCGGAACCTTCCAACGGAGGCGAGAGCGGTGCTGGCCAATTCGCCGTTGCTGGCCGCGCGTGACTACCGTGCGCTAGCCCAGGAGGCAGACCGGATCATCCTCACCACCCGGGCGAGCACTGTCAACGCGGCAGCGGCGGAGCCCAGGAGCCACCGACTGTAGCGGCAGCAGGGGCCAAGGAGCGCCAGAGAGTCACGCTCTGCTTCTACCACTGCCGTTTCAGAGAGAACACGCGCAGATGCGCACCACCGTGCCAGTTCAAGCGCTCGGGAAACGCCAAGGCCGGCAGTCGGTAGCAGCTGCGACCGTCGAAGAGAACAAGTTGCTCTACGTGATGGACTCGCGCTCGGGGAGACGCTTCCTCGTCGACACCGGAGCCCAGAAGAGCGTCATCCTGCCGTCCTACGCTGACCGGCTGGCAGGACCTAGCGGCCCCGGACTTATGGCAGTAAACGGCTCGGAGATTAAGACGTTCGGTGAGAGAACACTGGCCTCATCTCTACATGGCCGCTCGTATGAGTGGACTTTTATCATAGCAGCACTGTGTTGCCCGCTCCTGGGCGCTGATTTTCTGTGTGCACATGGTTTACTTGTGGATGTTGCTAACAGGCGCCTGGTTAATACACTGTCCTTTGAATCTCTCCCCTGTATAGCTCGAGGGACCCGGCCAACAGCACAAGCCAGTGTCACAACTCCAGGCGGTAAGTTCCACGCACTACTCACTCAGTTCCCAGCACTCATGGTCCCGACGTTTTCGGCGGCCATCGCTAAACACGGGGTGGAGCACTTTATCACCACCACCGGGCCACCCGTTTTCGCAAGACCTCGGCGCTTGGACACAGCTAAACTGGCCATGGTGCGCGAGGAGTTCGCCAACCTGGAAAGGTTGGGCATCATCAGGCGTTCGAACAGCCCATGGGCATCCCCTCTACACATGGTCCCTAAGGCCGAGGGGTCGTGGCGACCGTGCGGTGATTTCCGCAGGTTGAACAACGCCACAGCACATGACCGCTACCCGATTCCCCACATACAGGATTTTTCAGTTCAGCTCGCCGGAGCGCGTATTTTTTCTAAAATAGACCTGGTCCGCGGTTACCACCAGGTCCCAGTGCACGTGGAGAACGTACCCAAAACAGTGGTAATAACTCAGTTTGGCGTGACGGAGGGAATTTCTGCCAGAGAATCCCGCGCCGGACAGCTCCCCATCTCAGCTTTTGCAGTGGAGCACAAACACAGGCACGCTGCCGGGCCCTGCCCACCACTGTTTCCCGCATGCTTTCGTGGCCAAAACTTTGAGGAACGCGGAGTTCGTGTTCGTCAGACACGACGCCCACCGCCGTCCATTGCGCCCACCCTATGATGGACTGTTCAGAGTGTTGGAAACGGGGGATAAGCATTTTTTGCTAGACTTGGGGGGTAGACGGGAGAGGATTGGCATAGACAGACTCAAACCCGCCTTTGTAGTGGCGGACGAGTAGGTGCTGTTGGCTAGGGCCCCTCGGCATGGAAGACCCCCACGGAGAACTCCCCAGGTGAACGATTCATCAGAGCAGCCACACGGACAGAGTGAAGCCCCCCCCTCCGCCACGGCTCACCCGCAGTCAGACACACTCCCAGCAGCCCCCCACCAGCACAGCAGCGCCACGGAGGCGGTAAACCCCAGTTACAGCAGATATGGGAGGAGACTGAAGCCAAAAGAGAGTGTGGACTGATGTTCTGTCTTAAGATGGTGGGAGGGCGGCGGTGTAGGACCTTGGGGAAGTCAGATTATTTAGCACCTCAGACAGAGACGGTGAATAAGCATGGGAGAACAATGCCCAGGGAGTTCCTGGGCATATAGCTACAAGGAGTCAGAGACATAGGGGGTTGAAAGCAGTGTAATGTAACTGTCATGCTGTGTGATTTGAAATGCCATGAAACGTGTGAAAAGTGACTTGTGATATAGAGGAGAGCTTGCTGTAATGATTCAGTCTGTTCTGTGCTTGAGAGATGTGAAGTGTGTAATAAACAGTCTGTCCATGAATCTGCCTCTTATTTTACACACTCCACAAGCTCATCATTTAGGATGTCACAGTCTTCCTGAGTCAACCTTGGCAGATCACAGTTGTCTAAAAAAAGAATTATTGCAGAATCTACAGTAGTCTTTGAGGAGTACAAATTGGTATTCCAGAAATCTCATTTATATCTGTAGGCTTTGTGAGTATTGCATTACCTTCTGCTTTTATTTTGCATATTGCTCATCTTTTTCAATTTTCCTGAGCTGTCTTGCTAATAATTTGTGTGGTTTATCACCAAATTCAAAGTATTTTTGTTTAGTATAAAGGAATGCTTGACTTATATTTGTTGATATAACTTTGTTGTATTCATATTTCAGTGTTATTTTCCTGTTTCAATACATAAAGGGAGATTATGCATTTTGTTTATCAAGATGTTTTATTTGGCTTTCCAATTCTTTTAACGCAGACCCGTTTTCTTTCTAGCTGCCTCTTATGAAGACTTTAAATGCTTCCCAAAGAGTAGCTGGGGAGGTTCCAGGAACATCATTCATTTTAAAATATAGGGAGATTTATGTCTTTAAATATTCCCGAAATTTGCCCTCAGTAAGTGAAAGGTCAACTTCCATGGGGTATACGATTTATCTACTTGATCAAGACATAGCAAAAAAGTAAGGGGGCTGTGATCTGAGATCATTATGCTGTGATACTTGGCATTCAGAGTATTAGGTATAAGCTTGGTGTCATTCAGAAAGTCAATTCTACTATAGGAATTATAAACAGATGAATAAAATGAGTAGTCTCTATCTTAAGGATTGCTTATTCTCCATATATCTGAAATATTTGAATTATTAATAAAAGTGTATAAAAATTCCCTCGAAGCATTTCTTGAAATTCTTTTGGTGGAGGATCTGTCAAGATAAGTATGTAAAACAGTGTTGAATCTCCGATTATCAAAGATTAGTGATGTTACACTTGACACCGCCCACTCGACACTGATTCGAGCAATATAAAGCGGAAGTGTCATGAGCAGTGCGTCGAGTGCCGTTTCAGCACGCCCACACTCACGTGACCGTAGCAAGCAAGGCCTCGTTATGTTGGTCACATGATGCAACTTGGGTTTTTTTTGTTGTTTGTATTGCTTGTTCCTGCCATCCAATTTTAAGTAGACCTCGGATGGCTAAATGCTTAAAAAAAAAAAAAAAAGATTTTTTTCAGGTTTTCCACTCAGATGCAGTTCTGACAGTCAGTCACCAGATGGCAGTCTTTATTAGATGTTTCAAAACACTGCTGCTCATGAAGCAATTGTCTCAAAGCTGCTCATTATTTCATAAGGCCTCAGTTTTAACATCACTATCAAAGACATGTCTGGTATCAATGCAAAAACTTTGAAAAAAATGAAGGGCTGTCTACAGTAGATATAAAACGTCTACACACCCCTGTTCAAATGCCAGGTTTTTGTGATGTAAAAAATGAGACCTAGATAGATCATTTCAAAACTTTTTCTACCGATAATGTGACCTATAGCCTGTACAAACCAATTAACCTCTTGCACTCCAGGATACCGCGGGCGGTCACGTCTCTGCGTCCTAGCGCGCCCTCGGACGAACACTGTGCGTCCTAGGGCGCACTGGAAAAAAAAAAAGCTGCATTTCCGTTCTTCCACTACAGATACAGCCGCGAACAGAAAGCCAAAGGAGTGCTTTGATTGGTTTAGATATGATTGACCTCTCATTCAACTAATAAGAGCCTTGAATTGGGTTTCTGAAACCTTGAAAAACCAATGACTGAAAACTTAGTTTAGAAAGAAAACTAAACTAAGTCCATGGTCCTCAGCCGGAAAAAGGTGGATTGTCCTCTCCGGGTTGGGGACAGGCTCCTGCCCCAAGTGGAGGAGTTTAAGTATCTTGGGGTCTTGTTCACGAGTGAGGGGAAAATGGAGCGAGAGATCGACAGACTGATTGGAGCAGCATCTGCAGTGATGCGGACGTTGTACCGGTCTGTTGTGGTGAAGAGGGAGCTTAGTTCTAAGGCAAAGCTGTCGATTTACCAGTCAATCTACGTTCCTACTCTCACCTATGGTCACGAGCTTTGGGTAATGACCGAAAGAACGAGATCGCGGATACAAGCGGCTGAAATGAGCTTTCTCCGTAGGATTGCTGGACTCACCCTCAGAGATAGGGTGAGGAGCTCAGTCATCCGGGAGAGGCTCAGAGTAGAACCGCTGCTCCTCCACATTGAAAGGAGTCAGTTGAGGTGGTATGGGCATCTGATTAGGATGCCTCCTGGACGTCTCCCACTTGAGGTGTTTCAGGCACGTCCCACTGGGAGGAGACCCCGGGGCAGACCCAGGACTCGGTGGAGAGACTATGTCTCCCAGCTAGTCTGGGAACGCCTTGGTATCCCCTCTGAAGAGCTGGAGCAGGTGGCTGGGGAGAGGGAAGTCTGGGCTTCTCTGCTTGAACTGCTGCCTCCGCGACCCGGACCTCCGGAAAAGCGGTAGAAGATGGATGGATGGATGAAAACTTAGTAAGGACCAGCCTACCAACGGCTGCAAATACAGCGAGCCAATTGAAGCAGAGAAGTTCGAAAGCGTGCGTCCCGTGCGTAAAATCTGTTTCGTGTAAGCCGCTGGGTGACACACGCGTTCGCCAGTCTTTTTTTCTTACTACTGTTCTTATTTGTTTTGAAAAATTGTTCGACAAAACCGCAATCATGGAAGCACAAAACCGCAATAATGGAATCATGGTTTGCCCAGGTCGCGTGACCAGAACCACGAGTCGTAACAAGCGGACCAGCATCATGTTCATCTGACAATGAGGAAGAGAAGTTCGCCAGCGACTCTGCTGTTGTGGACAGGTAAGTGTTATAAGCTAAATTATTCTTTATCCCTGAAAATTGTAATCAAAATGACTTTTGACCGATCGGTAAATCACAACTGTGCGTCATCGCCACATGACGGACCGGTCCGTGCGCCGCATCCGGACCGTGAACCCCCCCCCCCCCCCCCCCGCTACTCTTCTGTAGCGGATTGCAGATATAGTGCAGATATTTTAGTACAACTGTGCGTAGTAGACCGCGGCGCACTGTCCCCGCTGTCCGTCATGTAGCGATGGACGATGTCCGTCCTCTGTAGCGGGGGGGTGGGAGTTGTTATCCTGTACATTACAGATATTTTAGTATAATTTTTAGTGCACTGTAGGTTATTTTTTCTTGTAAAAAAAAAAAAAAAAAAGCCACACATTTTTTACGTGGCATGCTTCTTTGTGTATGGGGGCTTGTTTGTTCATTCATTCATGAATGAATAAACAACCCCCCCCCCACATACACACAGCCCCGAGTGTCACCTTTCATTAGAGCCCAAGATCAAGCTTCTATATTGAATCATTCAAAAGTTAAACGTTTTTCCAAACTGTGCCATTTGGCACAGTTCAAAAACGCCTGGGAACAACCTGACAAAAAAGCTGTGTAATATATTCATTTTTTGTGGTATCGTTACAAAATTTTGACCTCGGCTGGATAACACTTGGTTCTACATTTCTGTTGCATTTTCCAGCCCGGATCTGACAGCTGTGTGTTATTTGCAAGCATTTGTATCCCAAAAAAAAAAAAAAAAAAAAAAAAAAAAATCACCCAGGCGAAATTTATTTTCTTCAAGTTCAGTATGTTTAGATGACTGTTACTCAGTGGCAGGAGCACTTAGAGAGATTATGACTGTTTTGCCAAAAAATTCAAAGTGTTTTTTAAATGAGACCAACCCCATGAAGATGCTGCAAAGGGTTGAAGAACAGCTTTTGATTTACTTTGGGTACGTTATTTTTAGGCGTTTTTAGGGAAATTGACCAGAGTGCAAGGGGTTAAAAAAAAAAAAAAAAAAAAAATGAAATCTTAAGGGGAAAAATTAAAAAAAAAAAACACCTTACAATAACCTGTTTGCATAAATATGCACACCCTTAAACTAATACTTTATTGCAGCACCTTTGGCATTTATTACAGCACTCAGTCTTTTTGGGTAGGAGTCTATCAGCGTGGCACATCTTGATGTGGCAATATTTGCCCACTCTTTGCAAAAACGCTCCAAATCTGTCAGATTGTGAGGGCATCTCCTGTGCACAGCCCTCCTCAGATCACCCCACAGATGTTCGATCAAATTCAGGTCTGGACTCTGGCAGGGCCATTCCAAAACCTTAATCTCCTTCTGGTGAAGCTGTTCTTTTGTAGATTCAGATGTGTGCTTTAGGTCATTGTCACGTTGAAAGATGACGTTCCTTTTCCTCTTCAGCTTTCTAGCAGAAGCCTGAAGGTTTTGTGCCAACACTGACTGGTATTTGGAACTGTTCATAATTCCCTCCACCTTGACTAAGGCCCCAGTTCCAGCTGAAGTAAAACAGCCCCAAAGCTTGATGCTGCCACCACCACGCTTCACTGTAGGTATGGTGTTCTTTTGGCAATCAAGAGTGTTGTGTTTGCGCCAAATACATCTTTTGGAATTAATGCCAAAAAGTTCAACCTTGGTTTCATCGGACCATGACATTTTCCCACATGCATTTTGGAAATTTCAAATGTGTTTTTGCAAATTGTAGACAGGCTTGGATGTTTTTGTTTGTAAGATAAGGCTTCTGTCTTGCCACCTAGATGGGAGATTGTTGTCACATGTACTAAACAGCCAGTACTTGCCAGAAATTCCTGCAGCTCCTTCAATGTTGCTGTTGGCCTCCTGGCAGCCTCCCTGACCAGTTTTCTTCTCGTCTTTTCATCAATTTTGGAGGGACTTCCAGTTCTTGGTAAGGTCACTGTTGTGCCATATTTTCTCCACTTGATGACCGTCTTCTCTGTGTTCCATGGTATATTTAATGCCTTGGAAATTCTTTTGTTCCCTTCTTCTGACTGATACCTTTGAGCAATAAGATCCCTCTGATGCTTTGGAAGCCCTCTACGGACCATGGCTTGTGCTGTAAGATGTCACTACAAAAATGTCAGAAAAAGCCTACTAGAACAGATGAACCTCATTTGGGGTTAATCAGAGGCACTTTAAATGGTGGCAGGTGTGTGCTGACTCCCATTAACATGAGTTTGAATGCGATTGGTTAATTCTGAACACAGCCACATCTCCAGTTACAAGAGGGTCAGAATCAGAATCAGGTTTATTGCCATTGTTCATGTGATACACAAACTAGGAATTTGTCTCGGTGCCATGCTGCAACATTAAAAACATAATGAGAAAAAGGGATAAACTAAAAAACTAAAGGACTAGAAACGTGCAATAAGTGTAGAAAAATAAGTAATAATAAGTAATAATAATAATAATAATACTAGTAATCACCCCCGTTGCACAATGCAGGACTATCAGGAACAGAGTGAAATGTGAGGTACCAGTTAGACTGTAAGGTGCAGTATGGCAGCATAGTTATGACCAGAATACAACATCCTAGTGAGTTATTGTACAGTGAAATGGCATGCGGCAGGAAAGATTTCCTGTACCTGGCCGTTCGACAGCAAAGCTACAGTAGTCTGCTAGAGAAAGTGCTTCGCTGTCTGTCCAATGTGTGGTGGAGGGGGTGATCAGAATTGTCCATGATGGACTGCAGTTTATTTAGTGTCCTCTCTACCACAGTCTCAAAGGTCTCCGGCCTGAGACCAATTACAGAGCCAGCCCTCTTGATAATCTTGTCAAGTCTGTTGGTGTCACTGGCCCTGATACTGCTACCCCAACAGACAGCAGCAAAGAAGATGGCGCTGGCGACAATGGTCTGGTAGAAAAGCTCCAGCATCCTGCTGCACACAATGAAGGAGCTCAGTTTCCTCAGGAAGTAGAGTCTGCTCATCCCCTTCTTGTGTGCAGCATCGGTGTTGGATCTCCAGTCCAGCCCATTGTTGATCCTGACACCCAGGTATTCGTAGTCCTTAACCACCCCCACATCCTCCCCCCTAATCTGCAATAGCTGCGAAGACTTCCTCTTCTTCCTCAAGTCAATCACCATCTCTCTGGTCTTGCTGACAATCAGCCTCAGGTGATTCTGCTCTGTCCACTCCACAAATCTGTCTACCAGTGCCCTGTACCCCCCCTCCTCTCCACCTCACAGCAGCTGAGTCGTCAGAGAATTTCTGCAGGTGGCATGACTCGGTGTTGTACTGAAGGTCAGTGGTGTATACGGTGAAGAGAAAAGGAGAAAACACAGTCCCCTGTGGAGCTCCCGTAACATTAACCACCACATCAGACAAGACACTGCCCAGCTGAACAAACTATGGCCTGCCTGTCAGGTAGTCAGTAATCCAGGAGATCATAGAGCTGTCGACTCCCATCACTCGCAGCTTCTCACCCAGCAGCAGTGGCTGGATGGTGTTAAAGGCACTGGAGAAATCAAAAAATGTGATTCTCAGTGTCTCTTCCGCCATCCAGGTGCAGATGGGCTCGTTGCAGCAGATAGATGACAGCATCTTCAACTCCTAAATGGGGCTGGTATGCAAACTGCAGAGGGTCCAGCCACATCAGAATCAGGTTTATTGCCATTGTTCATGTAGTACACAAACTAGGAATTTGTCTCGGTACAGTGCTGCAACATTAAACATGATAAGATAAGAGAAATAAACTATACATGTAATAAAGTGTAGGATAAGATTAAGTGATACTGGTCAACAGTTAAAATATATATTAGCCAGCAGCAGATACTGTGGAGAACTATATAGTGCAGTCGGTAATGCAGGAAGAAAACAGTGATGATTAACATGAGTCTGGTTGAGCTGCTGTACATGGTGCATGAGAGTCACTTAGTGTTCAGCAGTCTAATGGCAGAGGGGAAGAAGCTGTTCATGTGACGGGAGGTTTTAGTCTGGATGGACTGAAGTCTTCTACCAGAGGGGAGGGGGGCAAACAGTACGTGACCAGGGTGTGAGGGATCGGCTATGATCCGGCCAGCACGCCTCCGGGTCCTGGAGATGTACAGATCCTGGAGAGATGGGAGCTTGCAGCCGATCACCTTCTCAGCAGTGCGCACGACGTGCTGCAGCCTTAGTCTGTCCCTGGCAGTGGCTCCTGCGTACCACACGGTTATGGAGGTGGTGAGGATGGACTCGATGATGGCTGTGTAGAACTGCACTAACATCTTGGTGGGTAGCTTGAGCTTCCTCAGCTGCCGCAGGAAGAACATCCTCTGCTGGGCTTTTTTGATGAGTGAGCTGATGGTCAGCTCCCATTTGAGGTCCCTGGTGATGGTAGTGCCTAGGAAGCGGAAGGAATCAGCAGTGGTGATGGGAGAGCCTGAGAGGGTGAGGGGGGGCAGAGGGGTTGTGACTTTCCTGAAGTCTACAATCATCTCCACTGTCTTCAGAGCGTTCAGCTGCAGGTTGTTATTGTTGCACCAGGACGCCAGCTGGGCCACCTCTCTCCTGTAGGCGGACTCGTCGCCGTTGGAGATGAGCCCGATGAGGGTGGTGTCGTCCGCAAACTTGATCAACTTGACAGACTGGTGGCTGGAGGTGCAGGAGTTGGTGTAAAGGGAGAAGAGTAGGGGGGAAAGTACACAGCCCTGGGGTGATCCGGTGCTGATGCTAGTATAGTCTGAGACAGTCTTTCCCAGCCGCACATGCTGCCTCCGGTCCGTCAGGAAGTCGATGATCCACCTGCAGAGGGAGTCAGGCACGTTGAGCAGGGACAGCTTGTCCCGGAGCAGAGCGGGGCGGATGGTGTTGAATGCGGAGCTGAAGTCCACAAACAGGATCCTGGCGTAGGTTCCCGGGGAGTCCAGGTGCTGCAGGATGGAGTGGAGGGCCAGGTTGACTGCATCGTCTACAGACCTGTTGGCTCGGTAGGCAAACTGCAGCGGGTCCAGGAGAGGGGTGGTGATGGACTTGAGGTGGGACAGGACCAGGCGCTCAAAGGACTTCATGACTACAGAGGTGAGCGCTACAGGTCTGTAGTCATTAAGTCCAGTGATCCGTGGCTTCTTGGGGACAGGGATGATGGTGGAGGATTTGAGGCAGGACGGCACGTGGCATAACTTAAGGGAGGTGTTAAAAATGTCTGTGAATACAGGAGCCAGCTGTTTCGCACAGAGTCTCAGGGTGGAGGGAGACACGCCGTCTGGGCCGGGTGCCTTGTGCGGGTTCAGTCTGGAGAACTGTTTGAGCACATCCTGCTCACTGATGATAAGGGGAGGGGGGGAGGAGGGGGGGTGCCTTAAATGAAGTAGGGAATGTGGAGCTGGAGGGAGGGGGGGAGTTGGACACAGATGACGAGGTGTCAAAACGGGCATAGTGTTGGGACAGTCTCTGACAAAGGGCTTTGTCATCCTGACCTTTAGGAGCCTTAGGTCGATAGTTGGTGATTTGCCTCAGTCCTCTCCACACGGAAGCCGAATCATTAGCAGTGAACTGCTGCTGGAGTCTCTCTGAGTATAGAGATTTAGCCCTCTTCAGCTCTCTGTTAAACCGGTATTTAACCTCCCTGTAGCAGTCCCTGTCTCCACTTTTCAGCGCTGCTTCCTTCTCCTTCCTGATCTGTCTGAGCTTAGCTGTGAACCAGGGTTTGTCATTAGAGTAACTCACCCTGGTGCGTGATGGAAGAATGTTCTCTTCACAAAAGTGGATATATGAGTTCACAGTGTCCGTGTACTCATCCAGATCATGCGTGGCTCCTTTCAGCATGCCCCAGTCAGATATTTCCATGCACGTTTCCAGCTTCTCCTCAGCATCACTGGTCCGTATCTTCGTAGTGCTCACAACAGGTTTAGTGAGCTTCAATCTCTGTCTGTATGTGGGAATGAGGTGAACCATCACGTGATCAGATAATCCCAGCGCAGCGCGAGGAACAGCGCGATATGCGTCTTTCACTGTGGTGTAACAGTGATCCAGTGTGTTTAATCCTCTGGTGGGGCATTTAATAAACTGTTTGTAGCGGGGGAGATCGTGGCTCAGATTGCACTGATTAAAGTCGCCAGCCACAATAATCAGGGTGTGCATATTTATGCAAACAGGTTGTTATAAGTTTGTTATTTTTCCCCTTAAGATTTCAGTTTATTTTTCAATTGGGTTGTACAAGTTATTGGTCACATTAATGGTGGAAAAAGTTTTGAAATGATTTATCTTTGTCTCATTTTTTTACATCACAAAAACCTGGCATTTGAACAGGGGTATGTAGACTTTATATCCACTGTATGTTGGGAGGCATATACTGTATATTTACTGAAGTAGATACTGAATATTGAATTTCCCCAATAACTAATGAAGCAACCTTCTTTGTCAGCAATAGTTTTTTGTTTTTTAAATATACAAAGGGGACATCTTTTCTTACCAAAATAGCTGTACCCCTCACTTTACATGAAAAGGATGAGGGGTATATTTCACCAACCCATTTTACTTTTAACTGGCCATGTGATTTATTTAAGTAGGTTTCTTGCAAGAACATACAGTAATATGACTATGAATATAATATGAGCCTGAAGCTGGGGAGGGTACCACAGTTGTGGAAAACATCTTGTGTGGTACCTGTACCAAAGACTTCCCACCCCAAAGAGCTGAACAGCTACAGACCAGTGGCCCTGACGTCCCACATGATGAAGACCCTGGAGAGACTGCTCCTTGCTCACCTCCGCCCCCTGGTGGGACCAGCGATGGATCCACTCCAGTTCACCTACCAGCATGGCATTGGGGTGGAGGATGCGGTGATCTTCCTCCTTCACCATTCTCTGTCCCACCTGGAGAAGCCCGGGAATGCGGTGAGGATCATGTTCTTTGACTTCTCCAGTGCTTTCAACACCATCCAACCGATGATCCTGAAGGACAAGCTGCTGTGCGCAGGGGTGGACCAGCACCTGTCATGGATCCTGGACTACCTCACTAACCGGCCAGTTTGTGAGAACCCGGGACTGTGTGTCCGACACAATCATCGGTGGCATGGGGGCCGCCCAGGGAACGGTTCCTGTTCACCCTTTATACTGCAGACTTCTCACACAACACATCACACTGCCATCTACAGAAGTTCTCTGACGACTCTGCGATCGTTGGCCTCATCTTCAACGGAGATGAAGTTGAGTACAGAGGACTTATCCAGGACTTCGTGGACTGGTGCCATCGGAACTGCCTCCAGATCAACGCGAGGAAAACTAAGGAGCTGGTGGTGGACTGCCGCAGGCAAGGACAACCCCTCACAGCACCAGTAAATATACAGGGAACAGACATCGAGATGGTGACATCCTACAAGTACCTGGGTGTTCATCTGAACAATAAACTAGACTGGTCACACAATACTGACGCACTCTACAAGAAGAGACAGTGCAGGCTGTTCCTACTGAGGAGACTCAGGTCTTTTGGTGTACAAGGGGCGCTGCTGAAGACATTCTACGACACGGTGGTGGCATCAGCCATCACTTTTGGAGTGGTCTGCTGGGGCAGTGGCGTTACAGCAGCCGATAGGAAGAGACTGACTCCCATCTCCTCCACTGACCCAGTGGAGGAGATGGGAGAGAGAAGGATGGTGGCTAAACTGTCATCTCTGCTGGAGTCCGAGTCCCACCCTATGCAGGACATACTGAACGCACTGAGGAGCTCATTTAGCAGCAGACTACATCATCCTAGGTGCACAACCGAGAGGTTTCGCAGGTCCTTCCTACCTACGGCTGTCAGACTGTATAACCTAAGCAGGGCTGCTCGCAGAGATAGCAGAAAAACGTGACAACCTAATAGCAGTGAATGCAAAAGACGCAATAGACTTGCACAATGGTCCCATCCACTATACAACTAAGATAATACCGGTCGCTATGGAGGGTGACAATATGTATGGGTACATAATCATACCATGTAGAATAACCAAGTAGACGGTTATGCTGTTTATTCCATCTAGCTACAATGCTCCGCACTGTGTGTTTATATATTTATATGTACATATGTATACTCGCTGCTCTTTTTTTTTTTTCTTGTCTTCTGATTGTTGCTCTGAGTGTTGCTGTCCCTGTGCTGTTGCAATCCTGGAATTTCCCCATTGTGGGACTAATAAAGGCTCATCTTATCTTAATATCCGAAGCCATTGTATTTCAATGAACCAGAGCCTTTCCTCTCTTAGCTGGATTGTTTACTCCACGCATGTTCCAAGTGGAGAACAGCAGACTCCTTCCCACGTAGTACCATTTACATTATCTTGCATCAATAGTTTCTAACCAATACAATACTTTAAGCATTACGAAGATCAATGTGTAGTATCTGAGTGTGTAGTCCACTACTGGCATAACCCACACTGACCTCTTCCCCCACCAAAAAAAAAAAAAAAAATTCCTCTTTTACAAAACATAACAAAATGAAGCAAAATACTCTAGCCGATTCTCAGTGAATGCAACACGAGTGACCTTGAGGGAGCAGGAAGTTAAAAAAGAAAATAAGGTAAATAAAAATATAAACCGCTTCCCCAGACCTTTTGAGAGCCCGTTTTCACCTTCTAGCTATGATCCATAGCTTGGTAACTTGATAACTAGATGAATCAATAAGTGAAATAGGAATTAAAGCTAAATTAGTAACAATATTTTCTTGTATATAGAATAAGTATGTACTCTAACTGATGTAATTAATGTGACATGCCCCAGATGCGTGCACAAATACCCCCACACTGGTGTCTAAATATTAATTCTGAGTGGATCCTAAAATTATGGATTTAATCATATTTCTAAATTATTATATTGACAAAATACGGTTATTGTCAGGGTATATAGCAGTAGAGGTCCTAGAACAGGGGTGTCCAATCATGTGCCATGGAGGGCCAAGACCCTGCGGGTTTTCTCTTCTACCCAGTTGCTTCAGCAGGTGTTTTCACTGATCAGCAATCAGTGGGAGGAAGTTCAGTGAAATCTGGTGCTGAACACACTGGTTGGAGGTAAAGCCTGCAGGGTCTTGGCCCTCCATGGCACATGATTGGACACCCCTGTCCTAGAAGGAAAGCTAAATACCGAGTTATATTCCAAAGCAGTGCTGAGTACGCATCCACAGGAGGCCATGTCACCCACCTGTGGCCAGAGGTGGACATCTATGTTATCTATGTCAAGGAACAAGTATTCAAAATTAATATGATGAGTTAAACTTATTTGTCTCCATCCAAATGGAGAGCAAACATTGTCAACAGTAGCTGTAAGGTAACTGAAAGTAATTGAACAGACAGCACCTTTCAATAAGATCAAGGGTGTCTGCTTCATACACTGACAGCTGAAATCTAAAATGAGCAAATTAAATATTTAGGCTTAAGAAAAAAAAATCCTATCAGTAATAGAGTACAACAAAAAGGAATTTAAAAAAAAAAATCTTTTAGGGGTCAAAATGGAAAAACCAGTGGCATATTTAGCTTCTGTAACTTAAGGTGCAGTCTTATAAAAAGAAAAACAAAAAGAAACAAGAGGACAACAGAGCACCGGCTGCCGAATATATATGGATGCATACTTGTATAGTATCACATGTATTTGTGTATGCTTGTAACCTTAGAGAAAACAGTCAGTGTTATGTTAAGAGTTATCGGACTTTACCCACTTCCATCTATGGCAGTCTAAGTGTGTCCTGCTGCTGATGTAGTCCCACTTGAAGTGAAGAGACGATAGAAGCACATGGACAAGAAAAAACATGAAAATTTGAGCAAAAAGATGACATTTTATAGAAAAACTTTAAAGGAAATGTAGCATGGTTATCATAAAACATATCTAATTTATAGGAAAAAGTAAATTTATCCAAAAAGAAACACATTTCAGAAAAAAGTTGCCAATGTATTTTTAAAAAAGCTAACTTTCAAAGAAAAAAAATTAAATATACACAATAAAAGCTATATTAAAATGTTTCAGAAAATTGACAATTTGTCTTGTAAATTTGTGAGTTCACTGCTGTAAATTCAGATTTTTTTTTTTCTTAGAAATGTGTGTACGTGCGTGTGCGGGGTCAGCATTTGGAACCTCTTGTTTTTTCTCACAACAATCTAATGTTTGTTTTTTCATAAATTTGGAACTTCCTTGTAGTAAACATGTGACTTTTTAAGTTGTAAATTACCATCTTATATTTTTGCAGCTTTATTCTTGCAAATTTGTAGTGAAACTTAAGTTTTACACCTTAGTAATTCTACCAAATGCTAACTTTATAAATATCACCCATAACCCACTTGTTAAAAAATGACAAACCAGTCAATGAAAGGTAAGGTTTCGGATAATGAGGCACTAACCTGGCTGAGGAAGCAGACGTGCTGCAGGTTGCTATGGAACTGCTCCTGCAGCTGAATTAACCAGGTGCAGGTGTGTGGACTAAACTATTTTGCACCTTTTTACAGGGGTGATGGGGCCTCAGAAAACATCCATCACTACTGTTAATGCAAAATTCAGTCTCTCAGCCACTTTAGATTCACAATTCAGGGTGAATTTCACTGTGACATTAATTAATTAGAAATTAAAAGAATGCAACACACACAAAAAACATTTTCATTCCAAGCTTTTTGAGGGCCCCTGCCTAAGGTAGGCCCTGGGTAAAGAGTACCCCCCCCCCCGACCCCAGTCCTCCCCCTGTGGAGAAGGTTGGTGAGGAAGACAAAAGAGGTTTCGTGAAATTCACTGAATTTCTCCCCACTGATTGCTGATCATTGAAAGCACCTGCTGAAGCCAGTAGGTGGAGGGAAAACATGCACGGTCTTGGCCCTCCATGGAATGAGTCTGACACCCCTGCTGTAGGGGAAAGGGGGCTCAAAGGGCTATTTTGTGTTTTGGAGAGCTGTTTAATACAGCTTCAACCCTACGAGGTCTTGTTGTTTAATCAGCATCTTGCAACAAATGCAGGCGGATGGAATACTGATGCAAAAGAAAACTGCTCCTTAACCACTGTCCACACAACAAAGAGTTTCTGTTCATAATGTTTTATGTTGATCACTGTACTCGATGCAATACTTGAAGTACCATCCTTGACTGTGTGGCCATCTGCCCCTATAGATAACTTTAGATTATTCTGGACCCAGATGCAGGTGAAAAGACAAATATTTCATGGATAGTGCTGATTTTTTTTTTCTGCCCTGACTCTTTTTTGCAGTTCCTGCTTTAGTTCTGATGTCAGCCACCTACATTTCATTTGCCTAGTCTGCAGTATCAACTATTTATATCTATACGGTCACATTTGGCTCTCTAATAAGCATATCGGATATGATCACTGCCCTGTGAATAAAAACATTAACATCTCATTTCATTCTGCGCTTTATCTGTCCATAGATGAGGA
This sequence comes from Pholidichthys leucotaenia, assembly GCA_020510985.1. Taxonomy (NCBI): domain Eukaryota; kingdom Metazoa; phylum Chordata; class Actinopteri; order Cichliformes; family Pholidichthyidae; genus Pholidichthys; species Pholidichthys leucotaenia. The sequence continues at coordinate 398,539,582 of CM035838.1, read as the reverse complement.
TTTATTATTATTTACTCCCTCACCTCCGCTCCTGATGACACGGGGCACACGATGTGACGTCAGCACATCTGTAGGACGCCACAGCCGCCGCGAGAGTGACGCTCGTGACGTCCGTGACCCCTTCCCAAAAGAACAATTACGTGCCCTGTAATCCCAGGAGACTACAGAAGTCACGTCACAGTGCGCGCACTCAGTGTGGATGGTCAGGATATATGAACTGTTTAAATACTGTGGAGCACGGTGGTGGCAGCAGCATCTGGATACGGAAAACTCGGGCATCAGATTTAAAGAGACGCGCTGCACTAATATGGTCCTTCCTGTCCTAGTTGAGCCGTGCTGACTCTGGCTGTGAACTCTGTGCATATTTGCAGAGCCTACACTTTTGCACACGTCTATATTCTAATACGTGATTTATTTGCACGTGTAAAATTAACGCCACGCTCACCGCTGCAACAATCCCTGCAATTTCTCCAGACTGTGTTAACGGCGCTCACGGGGCTGTGAGACATTTGAAGTTGGACTGAAGCAGGACTGTTGTCACTTTATCCGCACCAGCTGGTCAACGAACCCTCACTTCAACCGGACACTCGCAACAAGGTCGAAACCTTCACTTTCTTCTTCATAAACACAGCCGTTATTCTCGCGCAAAAACACACCAGCAAGAGCACAAAGCCACCCTGACGCTCCTGCAGCCGCTCACGCACGCACGTATCCGGAGAAAATGTTACTTACTGCGTCGGCAGGTCCAGGAAGAAGCCAGAGGACCGTCTGTGTGTCCGTGTTTTTAAGTCGCTATCTGCGTTATATAACCAAGAATTAAATAAATAAAAAAAAAAGTCCAGTAAATCTGCGAGGGTCGACCCTGATGTCACGGTATAGGGGGAGGCTGGCGAGTCTGCGCAGCTGGCAGGGATTCCGACGCCGTGATGTGACTGCTGATGTGTGTTGGTGAGGGCGTGTGGATGTGCGTGTGTCAGTCTTCCTCTGCTGGCCTGTGTCTGGAGATGTACAGTGGTGTGAAAAAGTGATCCCCCCCCCCCAAAAAAAACAACATAAATTAGGTTCAGGTTCAGGTTACTTTATTTGTACCCGTAGGTAGATTTGTTTTGCAGTCAGGTGACATCCATATTTACAAACCACAATTACATTCAAAATGAACACAAACACAGGCACACATGCAGCTGACTATAAACATGATAAAAGTACTCAAGGCTCCGCCAATCAGGACATAGGACAAAGAGATAAGAGAAAAAAATAAGGAGAGAAGGGTCATATTAAAAAGTTAAAGACTAGTCAAAGAAGTTCAAAAGTCTAAAACCCAATAAAAGATTTAGAACCCAAATAAAAAACCTACAAAAATAAGTAAATATAAAGTAAAGTTAATAAATAGGTAACTAAATTATGTGCAATATATTGTTGCATCTTGTTCAACTCTTTAACAGCAGCAGGAACAAAGCTGTTTTTGTAGCACTGGGTTTTACTTTTTGGGACAGCAAACCTCCATCTGGAGGGAAGAAGCTGAAAGTGGCAGTGCAAAGGGTGGGAGTCATCATTTAAAATGGAGGTAGCCATCCTCTGTCTGGTGTACAGGGATGTCAGGCTCAGCTGTGACTCACCAAGCAAACAACTGGACCATCTAACTACCTGATCCAAGGATTTCCTCTGTTTCAGTTTTATCTGACCAAACCATGACACTAAAGAAAAGGATAAAACAGATTCAATAAAAGCCCGATAAAACATTGTCATTATGGTTCGGTCAATTTAGAAGCGTGCAAGTTTCCTTAAACAATGCAAATGTTGCTGACCCTTTTTGCACACCCTTTCACAGTTCTCTTCAAAGTTTAAATTACTATCAATAATCATCCCAAGATATTTGTAGGATTGTACACATTCAGTGGTCTGGCATTTTAGTACAGTGACTTCATGCCTGGGAGTTTTCCTCCTAAAGTCAATAATCATATCTTTAGTTTTTGTTGTATTCAGCTGCAGGTAGGAATCCTCACACCAGTGAACAAACTCATCAACTACTGGGCCGTGGCCACTCTCACCATCCTGGAGGAGACTGACAACAACTGAATCATCAGCATACTTTATAATGTGTCTGTTGTCATGTCTGCTCCGACACATGTTTGTGTACAGGATGAAGAGTAGTGGTGACAACACACACCCCTGAGGAGAGCCAGTAGAAGAACACTTTTGGTCAGACAATGTACCATTGACCCTTACTCTCTGTGTCCTGTTGGTTAAAAAATCCAGAATCCAACCCACCAGATTATTGCTCAAATCAAATTGTTGTAGGAGCCTTTCAACTAAAATATGAGGTTGGATTATATTAAAGGCGCAAGAAAAGTCCACAAATAAAAGCCTAGCGTGTGTCCCATTAAAATCCAGATGTTCAAAAAGCATGTTAAACAGAGTGACAGTGGCATCCTCCACTCCTCTGTGAGGCCTATAGGCAAACTGCAAAGGATCCAGTGCATGCTCAGTCTGCTTTAGGACCTCACATCTGACCAGTTTCTCAAAAATTTTCATTAAAATTGAAATCAAAGGAACTGGTCTAAAATCATTTGCTGTTTTAGGACAGCTGGATTTTGGAACAGGGACAACCACAGCATCTTTCCAGATCTTAGGCACATGTTGTGTCTGTAAGGACTTATTGAAAATGTAGTGAAATACAGGACTCAGTTCATGTGCACAGGACTTTACCAAGCGCCCACATATATTATCAGGGCCCTGACTTTTGTTCACTTTTACAGCACAGAACACCCTTTTAACAACCTGCACCTCAATATTGAAGTGCTGATTGTCTTTGAGTTTCTGTTTCAAATCTTGGGTTTCTGTGCTAAAATCAAATGAGTCAAAACGACCATAAAAACAATTAAGAGCATTAGCCAGCTCTGTGTCTGAATTAAAACCATCTAAAAACACACGATTACTGCACTCTATGCTCTGAAGGCCTGCAATAGTTTTCATACTGGCCCAGGCTGAACCAAGTTTCTTTGTTGCCATCTTGCTTTCCAACTCTGATTTATAATTCTGTTTTGCTCTTAAAATTTCGGCCTTCAGCTCTTTTGTGGCAACCTGTAGCTCAGAAACAACCCCCTGTTTAAAGGCAAGTGCTTTCCTCTGTAAGCAGGATTTAACTGATTTTGTAACCCATGGCTTGTTGTTGGGATATATTTTGATACGTTGATACGTTGATACGAAAGCCATGTATGAGCATGTCACGTCCACTAAAGAGTCCAAATCATCTCTGCAGGACAGTGTGAACACTTCCCAGTCCGTACAGTTAAAACATTCCTGGAGGCAGTGCACTGAATCCTCTGTCCACACGTTTATGTCTCTGGTCTTTGTCTTGTCTCTTCTGAGAGCAGTTTTATATGTGGGCAGCAAATGTACACAGTTGTGATCTGAGGATCCTAAATGTAACCCAGCTGAGAAAATGACCCTTTTTTTCCTCAGATGTCAATTGTATTAATACAATTGTGTGATTTTATTTTGAAAACCGACTATCTTGGGGAAGAGGAAGTGCGATCCTCGTCATCCAACTTTTAAATTTTCGTTTCATGGTCACGTTGGGTGATCTGGGTCTTTCCATTCGTTGAGAGCGATATTAGCCCCGCCTTCCGAGTAGAGGCAGCAAGCGCGCACTCGGGTTTCGCTCTTTCACGATATGAGCGCGGATGAGAGAGGTTGTGAAGCGGTCTGATTCACACAGATACCTCTTCTTGGTGAGTTTCATTCAGAAAGATGCTATAAATGGATCTAAACACTCTCCAAACGCTAATTTGCAACCTTTATTATCCTAAGTTGATGGGAGCACGAGCATGAGGGGCATTGTGGCTGTGTCCTTTGCTGTATTCACACTGATACCTCATCTTGGTGAGTGGAAACCAAACAATACATGCTAATGTTAGCATTATGCTAATGCTAATCGCGAGTGGATTTTTTCTGTTTAAAAGCAATGGAAAAGGCTATTTTTGTGTCTGTATGGTTTTCCTAAATGTGATTTCAGTTCCCAACAGTATGCTGAAGTACTTTTAGTTCATATGCACTATTTCTGTCGAATGCAATGTGTAGTTTGATGCTAAAAGCACATGGTGTTGGTCTACTATGTAAATCCAGAGGTTATGCTAAACCCAGTAGCTCAGACAGGGTTTTACTGATTTTAAAAGGGAATATTGGAAGTAATAGGACGGTATATTCCCTGGTTATGTGATAGATTAATTGTATTTCATTTCATGATTTACAAAGACAAGGTTGAAAGGGATTAATCATAATTTCATGGTTAAGTGATGTAGAGATAAACAGAGGAATTCATTTAAAATTGGTTACATGAAAAAAGGGTATTTCATGTGCTACCAGAGAGATTGTGAGAAAAAGAACACATGCATGTAAAATGTAAGATATTACTATATTGCTGGATTGTGATAATAGTAATATGAGAGAAGAATTTAAACATTAAGCTATGGTGTTATATAAGAAGGGATTGGAAGACGAATTACTCTAGCTGTAAACAATAATACCATTATTGTCGTGCAGGCTAGGTTTTTTTGGTTGCCGACCAAAAACCTTCTGGATCCTGGATTTTCTCCGAATGGAGATGGCGAGCCTGACCCGAGATTGAACCGAGATCTAACCAAGATCTCAACTGAAGAACACCCTTCCTCTCTCCAGTGCCCAGGACTCAAAGTGGTAACAACCCAAGGCGCCGCTTTAAAAGAGGAAAAGAAACCTGAGTCGAGGTACATGATATCTTGACTGGTCAAAAGACTAACCCGAAAGGACAAACAAACACTGAGCTCAGTAGGACATCTTTGGGGTTTTATTTCATACCAGCCATTGTATATTTGTATAGTGGTAAATTGTCTGTATATATTGCTCACTTTTTCCCTATAAATAACAACCATTATTGCTCATTTCTTGCCTCCAGCTATTTCATTCCACACTCACTTTAATTCCCTATTGTAACCCTTACGAACCTAGCAACTGGTCTACACTTAATTATTTCCCTTACCTAATTAACATAAGGCAAGGGTTACATAAAGGAGGAAGGGGAATAGATTTATAGGCCCTCTCAATGGATCCATAGCACAGGTCCAATGTCTTTTTCGCCTGGTTGGGCAGGAGACATACTGATAAAAGTTTTTAAGTATCTTCTTTAAAGAAATATGGTTAAAATCCCCAAGGATAAAATTTGGAGCCTCTGGAGAAATTGAATGCAACCGCTGTACCACATTAAAGACGGTGCTGGAGGCAGAGGCAGCATCTGCCCTCGGGTGAATGTACACAGTCATTATGAAAAGTTGGGGGAACTCGCGGGGCAGATAAAAGGGGCGTAGCAATATGGACAGAAGCTCCACATCTGGTGTACAGATGCGCTCTCTGACCGTGACAGATGTACAGTACTGTTTATTAATATATAAACATACGCCGCCCCCCTGACGTTTCCCCGTTACCTCTTCCTGCCGATCCGAGCGAAGTGGGGCTCCAAAGCCGTCAATACACAGGTCCGGGTCCCAGTCATGCACCGTAAGCCAGGTCTCCGTGTAAGCCATGACACAGCAGTTCTTGAAGTCCTTCTGATATCGTACATTTCCTTGAATTTCATTTACTTTATTTCTCAGGGATTGTACGTTCCCCATAATAATGGAAGGAAGAGGAATGCGGTTAAGCTGATGCCTCCTCAGGTTTAATCTTATGCCTCCACGTTTTCCGCGTTTCCTCCTCTTATCTCTCTTTTCATCGCTGTGTCCATGAAAATCTCTTAAAATAAAGTCCAGCAGTTGCGGCACAGACTCAAACACAGATGCTGCATTATTCATGTTTAAATGCAGTAACATGTCTCTGGAATACTGTATTCTTCCCGGCGAGACCGCAATCGCGCTTACCTCCAAGACAAAGAGCCAGTAGGAAAGAAACGACAAGAAGGAAATTCATACTGATGGAACCAGGGAGCTCTTTGTTATATAGTCCACAAACATTCAAGGACAAAAACAGCACAGAGAATCACGTAAAAAACACCTTAAAGTGCATAAAAACAAAGACACAGACGTAGAACTTTTTTCACCCGCTGCTGGTCGCTGCGTGCGCATGCGCCCCCTTTAACTGTGGTTTATCACATCTTTGGAAAGCCCAGTTCAATTTCTTTAGCCACGCCCAGGCCTGATTATTGCCACACTTGTTCTCAATCAAGAAATCACTTAAATAGGACCTGCCTGATAAAGTGAAGTAGACCAAAAAATCCTCAAAAGCTAAACATCATGCTACGATCCAAAAGAAATTCAGAAACAAATGAGAAACAAAGTAATTGAGATCTATCAGTCTGGAAAAGGTTATAAAGCCATTTCTAAAGCTTTGGGACTCCAGCGAACCACAGTGAAAGCCATTATCCACAAATGGCGAAAACATGGAGCAGTGGTGAACCTTCCCAGGAGTGGCCGAACAATCAAAATTACCCCAAGAGTGCAGCAACGACTCATCCAAGAGGTCACAAAAGACACCACAACAACATCCAAAGAACTGCAGGCTTCACTTTCCTCAGTTAAGGTCAGTGTTCATGACTCCACCATAAAAAAGAGACTGGGCAAAAATGGCCTGCATGGCAGCGTTCCAAGACAAAAGCCACTGCTGAGCAAAAAGAACATAAAGGCTCATCTCAGTTTTGCCAGAAAACATCTTGATGATCCCCAAGAATTTTGGGAAAATACTCTGTGGACTGACAAGACAAAAATTTAACTTTTTGGAAGGTATGTGTACCATTACATCTGACGTAAAAGTAACACAGCATTTCAGAAAAGGAATATCATACCAACAGTAAAATATGGTGGTGGTAGTGTGATGGTCTGGGGCTGTTTTGCTGCTTCGGGACCTGGAAGACTTGCTGTGGTAAATGGAACCATGAATTCTGCTGTCTACCAAAAAATCCTGATGGAGAATGTCCGGCCATCTCAAGCTGGTGTGCACTTGGGTTCTACAGCAGGACAATGATCCAAAACACACCAGCAAGTCCACCTCTTAATGGATTAAGAAAAACAAAATGAAGACTTGGGAGTGGTCTAGTCAAAGTCTTGACCTAAATCCAATTGAGATGTTGTGGCACGACCTTAAAAAGGCAGTTCATGCTCGAAAACCCTCCAATATGGCTGAATTACAACAATTCTGCAAAGATGAATGGGCCAAAATTCCTCCACAGCGCTGTAAAAGACTCATTGCCAGTTATCACAAATGCTTGATTGCAGTTGTTGCTGCTAAGGGTGGCCAAACCAGTTATTAGGTTTAGGGGGCAATCACTTTTTCACACAGGGCCATGTAGGTTTGGATTTTTTTCCCCTTAATAATAAACGCCTTCATTTAAAAACTGCATTTTATGTTTACTTGTGCTGTCTTTGTCCATCCATCTATCCATCATCTTCTTCCGCTTCATCTTTTTCGGGTCGCGGGAGGGCTGGAGCCTATCCCAGCATCTTTGGGTAAGAGGCAGGGTACACCCTGGACAGATCGCCAGTCCATCGTAGGGCCAACACAGAGCGACAGACAACCATTCACTCTCACAGTGTTATCTTTGTCTAATTTTTAAATTTGTTTGATGATCTGAAACATTTAAGTGTGACAAACATACAAAAAAATGAGAAATCAGGAAGGGAGCAAACACTTTTTCACACCACTGTATTAATGGTCAGCAATAACCCTCTGTTGCATCTGACAAGATAATATATTTAAAAACTATAAATTTAAAAATTTAAAAATTATTAAAATTGTAAATTATTTAACAAATTATAAATTAGGATGATGGCATGAGACCCATCCCATGCCTTGACACAAGACAGCATACAGAGCCTCCCCCCTTCCCCACCTGCATCTCTCTGATCACATCACCATCTTGCTAAGGCCGGCATACAAACCCAGAGTGAAAGCCATCAGACCAACAAAAAAGCAGGTACATGTGTTGCCAGGGGGGGCCTCTGATGCTCTGAAAGACTGCTTCAGGACTACAGACTGGGACACTTTCAAGCATGCATCCACTCACAATGAACACACCAACATAGAGGAGTACACTGAGGTTGTTGTAGCATACATAGCTAAATGCACTGAAGATGTCACTCACTGCAAAACCATCACTGTTCATGCTAACCAAAAGCCATGGATGACAGCAGAAGTCCACAGGCTCTTGAGGGCTTGGGACGCAGCCTTCAGGGCCGGTGACACTGCAGCACTAACTACAGCCAACCTGTCTTGTGGCATCAAGGAGGCAAAACGACAGTACAGCAAGAAAATATCCAGACACTTCAGCAACACCAGAGATGCACGTTCTCTCTGGCATGGCATACAGACTCTCACCAACTACAAACCTCCACCTCAGACCTGTGCAAGAGACATCATGCTGCTTAACAACTTAAATGACTTCTTTGGCCGCTTTGAAACACAAAACAGCGCATCAGCTCAGAAGATCACTCCTCCCCCAGATGAGCAGGCTATCAGTCTGGATCCAGCTAGCATGAAGAGGACCCTCTTCAGGATCAACTACTATGCAAGGCAGCTGGACCAGACAACATACCAGGTCGCGTTCTGAAGGACTGTGCGGAGGAGCTCAAGAATGTCCTGTAGGTTTGGATTTTTTTAACCTTTAATAATAAACACCTTCATTTAAAAACTGCATTTTGTGTTTACTTGTGTTATTTTTGTCTAATATTTAAATTTGTTTGATGATCTGAAACATTTAAGTGTGACAAACATACAAAAAAATGAGAAATCAATAAGTGAAGTAAATCTTCACTTCCGCCCTCCCAAGAGAGCAGACGCTTTTTTCTTCTCTCCTGCTGACTTTTCCTCCCCTCCTACTACTGGATCCCAGCTTGCTGTTGTCTGTCTGCGTCTAACTGCGACCGCCGAAAAGAAATTATGGAGTTAATAAGCTGGGCTTTGAACACAATTGACACTATTTTTTCAACAAGGAAAAGTGCTCCGGGGGAAGCTGTCTGCCCCGCTGGAACGGCTCCAGTGGGCTATCTATGTGACACAGGTAATTGGAAAATGCTGTGTCTCTCTAATCTCTCTATCGAAGATATTGAAGATTTGTTTATCTTCGTAATCTTGGTGATTGGGATAATTCTGATTGGGACGGGAATTGTCTTGGTTTACCGCAAATTGCTGAAGATGGATTCAACCTATCAAAATGCTGGCCAGGCGAGGTGCATCCAACAAATTGAGAAACTGGAGAAGACCCTGATAGCGACTACTGGAGAACTGTCTCGTAAGGTGGATTACATCATGGGTTCGCTCAGGTCTTTCCACGACGAATTCAAAGCTGCGCAATGAAGGATTAATGTACTGAATCTACAGAAGAAATACAAGTCTTCTCTGTGATCAGTCCTATTTGGCATTATTATTTCCCCATGAAAATTCCTCCTGGCTGTCTGCAGACTGTGTTTTTTCAAAATCATGAGCACAAGGCCTTGGACAGCCAGCTGCAGCGCCAGATAAGACTGGGCGCCAGACAGACAAAACATCTTCTGCCAAGGGTCCTTGGGTCTCTCTTATTATCATCAACACTGCTCAACACCGCACACACATTGATTCATGAACTGATTAAAGATATACTGTACACTGCTCTCTTGTGTCTTGTGAAATTCTGAGTTGTTGCTCTGTGCTATTGAGAGATTTTTTTTCATTGTAATCATAATCTGCTTAAAAATAAGCTGTATTCTGATAACGAAGTTTTTTTTCTCCTCCCCCCTTGTGTCGTTCCCTCCCTTCCCCTCCCTTCTTATCTATCTCTGTTTGATGAGGCGCCTATTATGGCTGCCGTGTCGTTGTGTCGCGCGCATGCGCACCAATGTCAAGTCAAGTTCCTCGTGTGTTTTTTACATGCTTGGCAATAAAGTTTATTCTGATTCTGATTCTGATTCTGAGGGGGAAAACACTTTTTCACACCACTGTATTTTCCATTTATTTTGCAGCTGTTCTATTATCACATAAGGCCATTCACCCATTATTTATTCAAGACATATTTACCTTGAGCCTGCAGTAGCCTACATTTAAAGGTAGTATTTCACTGGGCTGCCACAACTTGCTGTCATGAGGCTGAGCGCAGTGTTTCCACCGTGCTCATGCTCTCAACTCACTTCTGATTATCTCCTGTATTTTCTCAGTTTGTGTGATTATTTTACCGTTCATTCTGGATGTATGATCTTTGTTTCTGTTTGACGAGCTCCCCACCTCCAGTCACTCCTGTGGTATCATCCTGTCATTGGTTCTTGTTCATGGGTCGTCACAGCTGGCACTCGTCTAATAATTAGGTCAGCCTTCCCGCTCACGTGATCCACACCTGCTGTCATTTGTTGTCATTAATTTCATGTCCTATTTAATGACTGCCTTCACATCCACTCCTTGCCGGAGTCTAACAAAGAATCCAACTCCTGTTCGAACCCTTTCCCTGTTCTAACGCCCTTCCTGCTTACTGCTTGTTCCGCCTCATTTGTAAGTTTGATTTTGTGCACTGTTTGGACTTGTGTTTTTCATTAAATATCACAAACTAGCAGTTCAGCGCCTGGGCCTCCCTTTCTGCCTCTGCGGGCCAATTCATGACACTTGCGACTAGTTGATGATAAAAAAAAAAATGTCACAAAAGAGAGAAACATAGTCTACTTTATTTAGGCCATGAAGGGTATTGCAATGTAGTGAAATAGCACACGCATATGGATAAAAAAAGACATTAAAATCTATGGTCAGGGAATCTGCCATAAAGACCTTTTAGATGTCGCTGACATGGAAGCCATCCAAATATTATTAGTGTCCTTTATTAATTCATTATAAATATGTACACTGTAAAACCTGATGAGTTAGTTCAACTCAAGATGCTTGATTAAACTGATTGCCTTGAATCATTTAAGTTTAACTCAAACCATTCAAGCTCATCTAATCTTTTCAGGTGAGTAAACTAATGATATGTTGTTCACGAACTGCTCTTTGAAGTGACCAGCTAGAGCCAGTGTTTTGTAGTCTACAGCGTCATCCAGTAGCTACGCCATCGCAACCACCGAGACCTTCAACCCAGAGCTCTATGCAACAATTTCTGCAAAAGACTATGACCCCAGTTGCTTTCGTACTTTAAAATTTATTTTGTCAAGTACGTACAGCAATATAAAGAATAAACATTTGATATAATACAAGTTTTGTACATTAGTAATTCATTTTACACATAATGTTACATTATGTGCACATCCCCCATGGATCGCCACCTTATTGTGGTGGGGGTTTGCATGCCCTAGTGATCCCAGGAGCCATGTTGTCTGGGGCAATTTGCCTCTGGTAGGGTCTCCCAAGACAAACTGGTCCTTAGTGAAGGGCCAGACTAAGAGCGATCCAATACACTCCCATGATGAATAAAAAAATCAAGGATGCAGTGTACTCCGCCTGGTATGGGGTTACCAGGGCCCCGCCCTGAAGCCAGGCCTGGGGGAGGGGCTCAATGGCTAGCGCCTGGTGGCTGGGTTTCTGCCCATGTGACTCGGCCGGGCTCAGCTCGAAGGAGTTACATGGGTCCACCTTCCAGTGGGCTCACCACCTGCAGGAGGAACCATGGGGGTCCAGTGCAATGTGGATTAGGTGACGGTCGAAGACAGAGACCTTGGCAGTCTGATCCCCAGCTTTCAAAACTAGCTTTTGGGACGTGCAATGTCACCTCTCTGGTGGGGAAGGAGCCTGAGCTGGTGCACAAGACTGAGAGATACCAGCTCAATATAGTTGGGCTCACCTCAACACACAGCTCCAGTTCTGGAACCAGTCTCCTGGAGAGGGGCTGGAGCTTGGCCTACTCCGGAGTTGCCCCGGGCAAGAGGTGATGAGCAGGGGTGGGTATTCTTGTATCCCCCCGTCTTGCTGCTTTGACATTGGAGTTCTCCCCAGTGGATGAAAGGGTTGTTTTCTTGTGCCTTCGGGTTGGGAAACAGGTCCTGACCATCATTTGTGGCTATGCACCAAATGATGGTTCAGAGTACCCACCCTTTTTGGAGTCTCTGACCGGGGTGCTGGAGAGTGCTCCTCTTGGGGACTCCATTGTCCTACTGTGGGACTTCAATGTGTATGTGGGCAACAACAGTGAAACCTGGAGGGTCATGACTGGGAGGAATGGCCTGCCCAATCTGAACCCGAGTGGTGTTCAGTTATTGGACTTCTGTGCCAATCACAGTTTGTCCATAACAGACACCATGTTCAAGCATAAGGATGTCCATATGTGCACCTGGCATCAGAATACCCTAGGTCACAGGTCAATGATCAATTTTTTTATTGTGTCATCAGACCTGCGCCCATATGTCTTGGACACTTGGGTAAAGAGAGGTGCAGAGCTATCAGCTGATCCCCACCTGGTGGTGAGTTGGATCCGATGGCAGGGGTGGATGTCACTCAGACCCGGTAGACCTAAACGTATAGTGAGGGTGTGCTGGGAACATCTGGCTGAGGCCCCTGTCCAAGAGGTCTTCAACTCCCACCTCCGGAAGAACTTTGACCACAGTCCGAGGGAGTCTGGAGGCATTGAGTCTGAACAGGCCATGTTCTCCACCACTATTGTTGAAGCAGCTGTCCAGAGCTGTGGCCGCAAGGTTGTTGGTGCATCTCGTGGTGGCAACCCCTGAACCAAGTGGTGGACACCAGTGGCAAGGGGGGCCATCAAGCTGAAGAAGGAGTCCTATCGAGCTTGGTTGGCTTGTGGGACTCCAGAAGCAGCTGAGGTGTACTGAAAGGCCAAGCAAAGTGCAGCTCGGGTGGTTGCTGAAGCAAAAACTCGGGTGTGGGAGGAGTTTGGTGAAGCCATGGAGCAAGACTTTCGGTCGGGCTCAAAGAAATTCTGGCAGACTATCCAGCAGCTCAGGAGGGGGAGGCAGCTCCCTGTCTACACTGTGTATGGTGTGGATGGGGTGCTGCTGACTTCGACTGGGAACATCATTGGGCGGTGGAAGGAATACTTCAATGATCTCCTCAATCCCACTGATACACCTTCCACAGATGAAGCAGGGCTTGAGGATGAGGGGGACGACTTGCCCATCACAGGGGCTGAGGTCATCGAAGTGATTAAAAATCTCTTTGGTGGCTGGGCCCCGGGGGTGGATGAGATTTGCCCTGAGTACCTCAAGGCCCTGGATGTTGTAGGGCTGTCATGGTTGACACGTCTCTACAACATTGCATGGAGGTCAGGGACAGTGCCTTTGGCATGGCAAACTGGGGTGGGGATTCCTCTCTTCAAGAAGGGGGACCGGAGGGTGTGTTCCAACTTCAGGGGGATCACACTTCTCAGCCTTCCTGGGAAGGTCTATGCCAGGGTACTGGAGAGGAGAGTCCGACCACTGGTCGAACCTCAGATCTAAAATGGTAAATGGTAAATGGTATTCACTTATATAGCGCTTTTTTTCTCATCTCTTGATGACCAAAGCGCTTTACAGATCCTGCCATCCACCCATTCACAAACACATTCACACACTGATGGCGGCATGCTGCCTAACATGGCGCTTCCAGACCCATCAGGAGCAATTGGATCTAGGACGAGCAATGTGGTTTTCATCCTGGCCATGGCACATTGGACCAACTCTTTACCCTCGAGAGTCCTCGAGGGGTCAAGGGAGTTTGCCCAACCAGTCCACATGTGTTTTGTGGACTTGGAGAAAGCATTCGACTGTGTCCCTCGTGGTCTGTTGTGGGGGGTGCTGCGGGAGTATGGGGTATTAGGCTTATAGAAACCTCCATGGAGAAATGCCAAACTAGTAAGAGCTGAAAAAAACAGTGTTGAAAAGGTGAACGCAGGTGGCAAAAAACTAAATTACAGGTCCATTATGAAATCTATAATGAAAAATTAAGCATTTATAATTTGGAGCTAAGAAATGCAAGGCAGGCATATTTTTCTGACATCATTTCTAAAAACAACAATAATGCACGCACCTTGTTCAGTACTGTTGACAGGCTAACAAATCCCCCTGTGTTAGTAGCTCCTGCACTTCTATCCAACCATGACTGCAATGACTTTGCCTTTTCTTGACTGACAAAATTCAGAAAATTAGACAGTCAGTGCACCTATGCTGGACTTGGGCTGGTGCTGGCCTTGTGCTTCCTCTGTCCACGTAGAGAAGATGTAAACACCATGACAATTTTTTTTTTTCCAGTCAATCATAAAATCTTGATTGACATCATACACCACCTGAAATCCATTACCTGCTGCCTTGATACCCTCCCAACAGGTTTTTTTTTTAAACGTTTCATATTGTATGGCCTCAGATCTAACTACAGATCATATATATGTCTCTACATTCAAGTGTCTTCCCTCAGTGCTTAAAAACAGCTGTTATCAAGCCACTTCTAAAAAAAGAGCAACCTAGAAACCTCACTCATGAACAGCTATAGGCCCATATCAAACCTCCCCTTTCTTAGTAAAATAACAGAAAAAGCTGTTTTTCAACAATTGTACAACTTCCTGACATTAAATAACGGTTTTGATGTCTTCCAGTCAGGTTTTCGGCCACACCACAGCACTTAGACAGCTCTAGTTAAGGTCCTTAATGACATCTACTCCAATACAGATAATGGCAACATTTCAGTCTTGGTTCTACTGGACCTCAGTGCTGCATTTGACACAAAACACCTTACTAGACCGGCTAAAAAACTGGGTGGGACTCTCTGGTACAGCACTTTGCTGGTTTGAATCCTATTTAAAAGATAGGGACTGTTTTGTGTCAATAGGTAACTACAAATCCGAGTGAACAAAAATAACCTGTGGAGTTCCCCAAGGTTCCATTTTGAAACCTTTGCTTTTCAATGTCTATATGCTCCCACTAGTTCAAATCATAAAAAACAACAAAATATATTATCATAATTATGGAGATGGCACACAAATCTACATAACTATCTTACCAGGATACTATGGTCCAATTAAAACCCTGATCAAATGCAATGGTCAGATTAAAGAGTGGATGTGCCAGAATTTTCTTCAGTTAAACAAAGACAAAACCAAAATAATAGTTTTTGGAGCCAAAGAAAGACTCAAAGTTAGTGCTCTGCTGCAATCAGTGATGCTAAAAACTAACAGCCAAGCCAGAAATCTGGGTGTGGTTCTGGACTCTGGAATCTGAATTTTAACAGCCACATTAAGACAATAGTGAAATCAGCCTATTATAACTTAAAGAACAGTGAGGATTAGAGGTCTGATGTCTCAGAAGGATCTAGAAAAACTTGTCCATGCATTTATCTTCAGTAAACTGGACTACTGTAATGCTGTCCTCACAGGTTTCTCTAAAAGGTCCATCAGACAGCTGCAGTTGGTTCAGAATGCTGCAGCTTGAGTCCTCACTAAGACCAAGAAAGTAGATCATATACAGTATATAACAGCACAAGAGCATAGTCATTTCCGCAATGTATGCAGACACTATGGGCCCCCAGTGACTGAAGCACCCCGCCCCAAAAGCACAAATGTGGCCTCAGCATTAGAGCATCAATTGCCACTGTTGTACAGTGCAGGTGATACAAACACCATAGCAGCTACACTCGTGGTGCCAAACACAAAAGTTATCTAAAACTCAAATATCCCCGGAACAAAAGCTTTGATATTTTCAGTAATAACCATACATGAATGCAAATGAATCTGTCCACAGAATTAAACTCTCAGTTTCCTCAGTAATTTTACTTTGTCTGGATCTGTTCATGTCTTATCGAGAATGGGAAGGAGAAGCAGGAAGCTGCTGCTTTCCATGCTGACCACATGCGCTGCACAGAGGGGCCAAATCTCATTCCCCTCCCTTGCAGACTCGTTGACTTTAGGTGCATTCACGTTAAATGACTGAGGGTTTAGGGCTGTCCCAATCTGAAATCAGGAAGTGGCTGTCTGCTCACTCACTGACTTTTTGAGCCCTTAAATGACTCCTTTTCCTAATATGTCAGCATGCTATGCTGACTTAAGGTAAGGGAATTGTTGTGTCCATACTTATTATAATAATGAGCAGGGCAGAAGCGCACTGAACGTAACTTTATTATAATAATAAATAATACATACAACAGGTGTACGGCGCTCTATAGTCCAGGGCTCAACAGCGCAAAGAGGACAAGCCTCTTCCGCCCATGTCCTTTATACCTCAGGTGGCGTCACTACCGGAAAAGGCAGTCCGCCACCCCTGTCTATTCCCCGGCCAACCCTGCCGCCATCATAATACTGCTAATGCTAAAACTCATATGTAACAGGAATTACCCACAGTTCAGAGTGCCATGCCGCGGTTTCTCAACATAAAGCTCCTGGTTGGTCACCTGTTTATCACTGACCACCCCTTCACCCCTGCCCCACCCCACAAAAAAATACTGCCTTAACATGAATCTTTGTCGAAATAAAAATACACGAAATATAGACCGAGTTTATGCTGAATTACATTCAGTTTAGTAGTTTAAATAATTTAGGGTGGTGGTGCGTGTGTGTTGGGGGGGTGAATTATGCAGTTTAAAAAAAGATGATTTAATTAATTACAAGCGGCTGCAGCACATTTAATTCAGATCATTCCTGAAGAAGTAATATGCTTAAAACAAAAAGTCTGAGACCCGCAACAGCTGGTCACGTTTTAATTTCAAAGAAATTAAAAGTATGGTTAAAATAAATGGGTTGAAATTTTTTTTTTTTATTAAAACTGTAACACTGAAAATTTAAAAAAAAAACTGTTTGAACCTCTTTATTTCAACAAGAAAATATTCACAAATGTAGATGTAAAAATTGAACAAGACTGCAACCATTTTAAAAAAAAACTGGTATTTTATTTTAAAAAGTTACACAGACTGAAAAACAAAAAAGTTATAGAGACACTGAACACACCTGAACTTTCAGGATCATTTTTTTAATCTTTTGTTATGCTCAGTTATGACTAGTAACAATTGGATTGTAGATATCTGAAATAAAACTTTCTCCTAGTAAGAATTCTATTTCAGATATCCAAAATGTTCATTCTAGATAGGAAGAATGTAATTGTAGATATCTGGAAGTGAAAACCCAATACACATGAATGGGGAAAAGTGACGTCTTTCTCCAAGGAAGAATGATGTCATAGGTATCTGAAATGATTATTATAGAGAGGAAGAATTTCATTGTGGATATCTGAAATGTTCATTTTTACTAGGAAAAATTGAATTATTGATATCTACAATACATATCCAGGCTAGCTATTAAATGTTCAAACAGCTGACAAACTGCTGAGCAACTGCAATGGACCTCTTGCACAATAGAAAGCTAAGTCACGTGCCCTCTACTTTTGCACATGAGATTCTAAATCAGAAAAATTCTACATTGAAATGAACGGCAAGAGCGAAATTATCTGTTGATCCCGATCAAATTTTGCCACGAGTTACACATATGATGTTTGTCAATTTAAAAGATAATTTTCCACGTAAATAATGGTGTAGGTTGTTGTCTAACTGTTAAGGTATAAGGTTGTGAAAATACATAAATCGGGGGTCGGCAACCGGCAGCTTTGGAGCCGCAGGTGGCCCTTCAGCCCCCATGCTGTGTCTCCCAGCAGTTATATCTCAGAACACATGAAAATTAATGAACTTCATTTTATTTATTTTATTTTTGAAATTATTTTTTATTGGATACAGTTCTCAACAGAAATGCATACTTTCATGAATGTAGCATATACATATTTTTTAAATTATTATGTTATCAACCATGTGTCACACTGACAATGGCTCACACACAGAGAGCCTGGTCGAATCTCAGTCTCCTCCCTAAACCCTCAAGCCCTGAGCCCTTGAAGACTTAGGCGGCCGCCATCAGTAGTGTTCAAGTGTGCGAGTATGCAAGGGGATGAAGTGGCTCAAAAATGACAGAAATGAGACACACTTCATTTTACCTTGGCAACGTTAGAAGTTGTTTTTTTTTTTTTTTTAATGAACTCTGTTGAAAGAGTTAGGAAACAAAAAAAATAGTGCATATAAGAGTGTCTATATAAATCGTCACAAAAAAACAGGACACAATAAAAAAAACTGATTAAAGGCAAAACTAAAACAGAAACAAACAGTGGTGTATTGAATTTTAATAAATAGCTGTTTCAAAGATCAAGTCTGATAGTAGTGGTTCTGTCCGGTAATGTTGGTCATGAATCCTTGTCAAGTATGCACGAGATTCAAGTCACTGCTCCATCAGTCAGGCATGGTCAGCGACATGTTGCCTCCTCCACGGGCTGTTCCAGCACCGCTAGTGACGCACAGTCGTTGCTTTGTGCGATTGGCTGGGATGCAGTATAGCAGTCCACAAAATTTTAACATTACATTTAACATAACATTTTAACACTGAAGGCGGCTGTGGCGCAGGTGTAGTGTGACCGACTACTGGTCGGGGGTTCAATTCCCGCTCTGTCTGCAGTCTGCATGTCAAAGTGTCCTTGAGCAAGACACTGAAACCCCAGTTGCTCCTGGTGGTCAGGCTAGCGCCTTTGTGTGTATGGCAGCCCTGCCGCCATCAGTGTGTGAATGTGTGTGTGAATGTGTGTGTGAATGGGTGGATAGCAGGATCTGTAAAGCGCTTTGGTCATCCAGAGACGAGAAAAAGCACTATATAAGTAAACACCATTAGAATTTTATGTAATTTTTTACAACCATGTACAAGCAAATCTACCCGCATATAATTTAATGAAATAAAATTATAGTATATCTGTGATGGCGGTGACATAACGCACGGCTCAGGAGACGCGCACACACAGGCTTAGAGTAGTTCAAAGAGTTTATTAACAGCAGGAGTGTATGAGTGTGTGTCTGCGGAATGCAGATGTGTTGGTGGTGGCGTCTGCTTCAGGCACAGAGGCAGATGACCGTTCGGCCGAGCAACCCTATGGAGAGAGCACAGGGAGAGGGTGACGGGCATACACCAACACAGGATGAATTATGGCAAGAGAAGCTCTTACTTGAGTTGTCAGGATAGCTGGCACAGCAAGGGGAACGTAGCCTGGGAGACAGCCACCTGGAGAGCTCCGTGCAGCAGCGAAGGATGGGCGATGGAACGGAGACGTCCGCCGCCGGGGAATCCACCTGTGCACAGGGGAGCAGACTGGAAAAGGAGGTAAGGGTTCTTACCCAGAATAGTGATGCTGAAGAAAGGAATGCTCACGACGGTGAGGGAACGAAGTCTGACGGCTTCAGGCCGAGCCTTCGGGCGAGGCGGCTTTTATCCCTCGCCGCTGATGAGGATCAGGTGTGTGAGCAGGTGGCGCCGCTGATGAATGGCGCAGCGTGACAGTACTCCCCCCTCTAGCAGCGCCTCCTGGCGATGGCTTATCCGGGTGCGCTCGGTGGAAGTCCGCGATGAGCGATGGGTCCAACACAAACGACGGGGGCACCCATTGTCGATGCTCGGGCCCATAGCCCTCCCAGTCCACCAAGTATTGCAACCCACGACCCCGGCGCCGGGAGTCCAGGATGGAGGAGACGGACCAGGCCGGGTGGCCACCAATCATCCGGGGCGCGGGTTGCGCTGCAGGAGGAGGGCAAAGGGGGTCGGTGACTGCCAGCTTCACCTTTGATACGTGGAAGGTGGGATGGATGCGGAGGGAGGGGGGAATAGCCACGCGCACAGCCACCGGGTTGATGATCCGGGTGATGGGGAAGGGACCCATGAAGCGCTGTGCCAGCTTTCTCCTCTCGCCTTTTAGGGTGACGTCCTGGGTGGAAACGTAGACAAGTTGCCCAACTCTGTACGCCGGGGCAGGTCTTCTGCGCCGGTCCGCCACGGTCTTGTTGCGCTCCGCCGTGCGTAAAAGCGCATGACGCGCGGCGGCCCAGGTGGAGCGGAACTGCCTCACGTGCGCCCTAACTGACGGAACAGTTACCTCGCCCTCCTGCGCTGGGAGCAGCGGGGGGTCGTAACCCAGGGACGCCTTGAAGGGGGACATCCCCGTTGCAGAAGAGCGGGCGGTGTTGTGGGCGTACTCCACCCAGGCGAGATGGTTGCTCCATGATGTCGGTTTGGATCTTGCAACACAGCGGAGCGCAGCCTCCAGCTCCTGATTGGTCCTCTCACACTGCCCATTAGACTGGGGGTGATGGCCGGAGGAGAGGCTCACCTTGGCTCCGATGGCGTTGCAAAAGGATTTCCAAACCTCGGATGAAAATTGGGGGCCCCGGTCCGAGACCACGTCCACCGGGATCCCATGCAGCCTGACCACGTGTTGGACGAGGTAGCCCGCCGTCTCCAGGGCGGTAGGGAGACCTCGCAGGGGGACGAAGTGTGCCGCCTTGGAGAAACGGTCCACGATGGTCAGGATGGTGTCGAATGAGTTGGAGACTGGGAGCCCGGTGACGAAATCCAGTGCGATGTGCGACCATGGCCTGCCAGGGACGGGCAGGGGCTGGAGCAGACCCGCTGGAGGGGCGTTTCCCGATTTGCAGGTTGCACAAATTGGACAAGCCCGGGCGTAGCGGGCTGCATCCCTCCGCAGGCCCGGCCACCAAAAGGACCGTTGGAGGAGGCTGATCATCCGAGAGGTGCCGGGATGACAGGTGAGCCGGGAGGTGTGGAGCCAGTGGATGACCTCTCCTCGGACCGCAGACGGAACGAACAGTCTTCCCTCCGGTCCGCCGCCAGGATCAGGTTCCACCTCCTGTGCCTTCCGGATCTTGTCCATAATGTCCCAAGAGATAGCTCCCACGACGCACGACCTGGGCAGGATAGTGTGGGGCGTCTCCTCAGCCTCCACGGGGGTGAACTGTCTAGAGAGGGCGTCAGGCAGGCCGTTCTTGGAGCCTGGCCTGAAGGTGATAGAGAACCGGAACCTGGCGAAGAACAGAGACCAACGCGCCTGGCGGGCATTCAGGCGCTTGGCAGATCGTAGGTACTCTAAATTCTTATGGTCCGTCAGGACCACAAACGGCAGGTCCGCCCCCTCTAGCCAGTGGCGCCACTCCTGTAGGGCGAGTTTAATGGCCAGGAGCTCTCTGTCCCCCACATCATAGTTCCTCTCCGCCGGGGACAGGCGCCGGGAGAAGAAGGCGCACGGTCGCTTGGCGCCATTGTCCGGTGATTGCTGGGATAACACTGCTCCCACCCCCGTGTCCGATGCGTCCACCTCCACAATGCACTGCAGCGCGGGGTCGACCTGGTGAAGGACCCGGGAGGAGGAGAACTCCGCCTTCAGCGCCTTGAAGGCAGCATCGACCTCTTCGGTCCACCGGAACGGGACCTTCGGGGACGTGAGGCGGGTCAGTGGTTCGACGATCCAGCTGAAATTCGGAACAAAACGGCGGTAAAAATTGGCGAAGCCAACAAACTGTTGCACCTGCTTCCGGGATGCGGGAGTAGGCCACTCCACCACCGCCTTCACCTTCTCTGGGTCCGGGAGCACCTGGTCTTGGGCGATGATGAATCCCAGGAAGGATGTGGTCCTAGCGTAAAACTCGCACTTCTCAGCCTTCACGTACAGACGATTCTCCAGCAGTCTTTGGAGGACCCGCCTCACATGGACCTGGTGCTCGTCTCTGGACTTAGAGAAGATCAGAATGTCGTCCAGGTAGACGAACACGAAGAGGCCGATGAAATCCCGGAGGACGTCATTGATGAGGCGCTGAAAGACGGCAGGAGCGTTGGTCAGCCCGAACGGCATGACGAGGTACTCAAAGTGGCCGTTCGGGGTACGGAAGGCTGTTTTCCATTCATCTCCCTCCCGGATCCGGACGAGGTGGTAAGCGCTGCGGAGATCCAGCTTGGTAAACCAGGTCGCCCCCTGGAGGGAGTGGAAGGCAGTGTCCATGAGGGGCAGGGTGTAACGGTCCCTCTCAGTGATGTCATTAAGTGCTCGGTAGTCAATACAGGGACGGAGGGAACCGTCCTTCTTCCCTACAAAGAAAAACCCCGCCCCCACGGGAGATGACGATGGGCGGATAATCCCAGCGCTCAGTGATTCCTTCAGGTACGTATTCATAGTCTCCTTCTCCGGCGCCGACAGGCTGTAGAGCCGACCAGATGGCAGGGGGGCCCCCTGGCGGAGATTGATGGCACAGTCATATGGTCGATGCGGGGGAAGAGACATAGCTTTCGACTTGCTGAATACCATACCCAGGTCGTGAAAATCTGGGGGCACCAGAGACAGGTCCGGGGGTGCTGTATCCGCCACAGGAGGAGCCGCGGACGGGGAGCAGGCAGCGGACTGAAGGCAGGTGCCCATGCAGAAGGTACTCCACGCCGACACCCCAGCTAACCTCCAGTCCAGGACAGGATTGTGAAGGCGTAGCCAGGGATACCCCAGGATGACGGGCGACACAGAGTTGGGCAGGACGTAGAAAACCATCTCCTCCCGGTGGTTCCCCGAGATGATGACTGGGACAGGAATGGTTTGATGGGTAACCCTCCCCAGGGAGGCACGGAAGAGATGGACCAGGGAGATGGGGTGTTTGAGTGCCTGACAGCGGATGCCCAATCGGGTTGCCAGGCCTTGTGAAATGAAGCTGCCCTCTGCGCCCGAATCCACCAGTGCGTGGGTGAGGTGCCCAGTGGGGTTGTGGCAAAAACGGATGGGCAGCTTTAATTGAGTGAGGGGACTTTGCCGATTGACGTCCGCGAGGCCCCCTACAGTGACTCGCGGACCCCGCCATTTGGCTTTTGTGGGCAAAGCTCTACCGTGTGTTGACTGTCTCCGCAATACATGCAGAGACCCAACTCACGGCGGCGCTGTCTCTCTGCCGGGGAGAGCTTTGCCCAGCCCGTCACCATCGGCTCCGACTCCTCGGGGCACGATGGTGGCGGCGTCGCCAGGGGGCGAGCTTGGGGCAGGCGTAGCGGGACTCCTCGAGGGCGAGAAGCAGACGGCTTCCGTCCTGAGGAGCGCTCGCGCAGCCTGTTGTCCAAGCTGATTGCCAATGAGGTTAGCTCTGCTAACGTTCCGGGGATATCCCGTCCAGCCAGTTCATCCCTCAGATCACTATTGAGGCTGCGGAGAAACAGGCCGCAGAGGGAGCGCTCCTCCCAGCCCAGTTCCTCCGCCGCTACCCGGTATTCGATGGCATAATCCGCGGCCGACCGGCTTCCCTGCTGGAGAGCGAGAAGCCGATCGACCTGGACCGCCTCGGAACGGGAGTGATCAAACACCTCCAGGAAGCACCTCACGAACTCGGCATAGGTGAGGGTGGCATAACTGGGTCTCGCCATAATAGTGTGGGCCCAAGTTAAAGCGCGCCCCTCCAGGAGGTTCCCTATGTAGCCGATTCGGCTGTGATCTGAGGGAAAGTCTCCGGGCACACGGTCAAACACGGACTCGCACTGCATCACAAACCCCCGCGCTCTGCCGAGCTTTCCGCTAAAGCGGGCGGGGGTCGGAATTGGTGTGAGTCGGGTCGGTGCCACTGGAGCTGGCTGGACGGCCACCGGAACAGCAGGAGCTGCGCCACCCTGAGGAGCCGGGGGGAACGGCTGCTGGGGGTCCAGGCGGTCCAATCGGCCAGTGATAATTACCAATTGGTTCAGGATGACCTGCTGTTGATAAGCAATTTGATCCACTCTAGCCTCGAGAGTGGTAAGCCGGTGTGCGAGCCCGCCGTCCGCCGAGCCGCTCTGCTGAAGCCGTACTGACATAACGCACGGCTCAGGAGACGCGCACACACAGGCTTAGAGTAGTTCAAAGAGTTTATTAACAGCAGGAGTGTATGAGTGTGTGTCTGCGGAATGCAGATGTGTTGGTGGTGGCGTCTGCTTCAGGCACAGAGGCAGATGACCGTTCGGCCGAGCAACCCTATGGAGAGAGCACAGGGAGAGGGTGACGGGCATACACCAACACAGGATGAATTATGGCAAGAGAAGATCTTACTTGAGTTGTCAGGATAGCTGGCACAGCAAGGGGAACGTAGCCCGGGAGACAGCCACCTGGAGAGCTCCGTGCAGCAGCGAAGGATGGGCGATGGAA
The DNA here is from genome assembly GCA_020510985.1 of Pholidichthys leucotaenia. Classification (NCBI taxonomy): domain Eukaryota; kingdom Metazoa; phylum Chordata; class Actinopteri; order Cichliformes; family Pholidichthyidae; genus Pholidichthys; species Pholidichthys leucotaenia. The sequence goes on along the minus strand of CM035838.1, from coordinate 398,515,682 downwards.
CGGAGACGTCCGCCGCCGGGGAATCCACCTGTGCACAGGGGAGCAGACTGGAAAAGGAGGTAAGGGTTCTTACCCAGAATAGTGATGCTGAAGAAAGGAATGCTCACGACGGTGAGGGAACGAAGTCTGACGGCTTCAGGCCGAGCCTCCGGGCGAGGCGGCTTTTATCCCTCGCCGCTGATGAGGATCAGGTGTGTGAGCAGGTGGCGCCGCTGATGAATGGTGCGGCGTGACAGGCGGCACTTATTGTGAAGTGCTGTGTGGTGACGCTGACTTCCTATCGCGTCACTGCACTGCCCTATATAGAGGGGTGGGCCACCATGGGCACACTTTCTTATGCCGGATGATCTCGCTGAGTGCTTGCCGTGTACTGCTTCAATATATATTCAACAAAGCTGTGTTCAACATTACCACTCTCTCCACCTCGTTCATCACCAGGTTTGTGGACATAAGATTCGGCAACTGAGGTTTAACTCATGGAGGCATGCATTACACCATTCCGTCCCTTCCTCAAGCTCCCGGGCGAACTGTCGGTGCCATGGCCACATTGGTATACGTACATTACGGCGCTGAACCTCGGGAAGCTCAATAAGGTGAGGGCACGTGCGCTTCCCGTCCACAACCTAGGTATTGAAGGCCGGAGGGTCCTACAGACGCTCAGCGCTGTTGTGTGGGGATTTGGCATTTGGGGCTTGCTGTAGCCTGTACCAGGGGGTTGGGGGTGATGACGTCAGGTGGGCTACAGCCAGTGGATATATTAAGATAAGATAAGATAAGATAAGCCTTTATTAGTCCCACAACGGGGAAATTCCAGGATTGCAACAGCACAGGGATAGCAACACTCAGAGCAACAATCAGAAGGCAAGAAAAAAACAAGCAAGCAAGAGCAGCTAATAAACATATGTACGTATTACTATAAAATATATATATATACACACACACACAGACACACAGTGCAGAGCATTGTAGCTGGATGGAATAAATATATGAATATATGAACACACAGTGCAGAGCATTGTAGCTAGATGGAATAAATATGTAAATATATAAACACCCACAGTACGGAGCATTGCAGCTAGGTGGAATAAATATGCAAGTATATAAACACACACAGTGCGGAGCAATGTAGCTAGATGGAATAATATGTAGATATATAAATATATAAACACACCCAGTGCTGAGCATTGTAGCTAGATGGAATAAATATGCAAATATATAAACACACACAGTGCAGAGCATTGTTGCTAGATGGAATGAAACAGCATAACCGTCTACTTAGTTATCCTACATGGTATGATTATGTGCCCATACATATTCTCACCCTCCATAGCGACCGGTATGTTCCTAGTTGTATGCCGGAGGGGACCATTGTGTAAGTCTATTGCATCTTTTGCATTCAAAAAACTATTAGTTTGTTACGTCTTTTTGCTATCTCTGCGAGCAGCCCTGCTTAGGTTGTACAGTCTGACAGCCGTTGGTAGGAAGGACCTACGAAACCTCTCGGTTGTGCACCTGGGATGATGTAGTCTGCTGCTAAATGAGCTCCTCAGTGCATTCAGTATGTCCTGCATAGGGTGGAACTCGGACTCCAGCAGAGATGACAGTTTAGCCACCGTCCTTCTCTCTCCTATCTCCTCCATCGGATCAAGGTGCTGCCCCAGGACAGAGCTAGCTTTCTTAATCAGTTTGTTCAGTCTCTTCCTATCGGCTGCAGTAATGCCACTGCCCCAGCAGACCACTCCAAAAGTGATGGCTGATGCCACCACCGTGTCATAGAATGACTTCAGCAGCGCCCCTTGTACACCAAAAGACCTGAGTCTCCTCAGCAGGAACAGCCTGCGCTGTCCCTTCTTGTAGAGTGCATCAGTATTGTGTGACCAGTCTAGTTTATTGTTCAGATGAATACCCAGGTACTTATAGGATGTCACCATCTCGATGTCTGTTCCCTGTATATTTACTGGTACTGTGAGGGGCTGCCCATGCCTGCGGCAGTCCACCACCAGCTCCTTAGTTTTCCTCGTGTTGATCTGGAGGCAGTTCCGATGGCACCAGTCCACGAAGTCCTGGATAAGCCCTCTGTACTCAGCTTCATCTCCATTGGAGATGAGGCCAACGATCGCAGAGTCATCAGAGAACTTCTGTAGATGGCAGTGTGTTGTGTTGTGTGAGAAGTCCGCAGTATAAAGAGTGAACAGGAAGGGAGCCAGCACCGTTCCCTGGGGGGCCCCCGTGCTACTGATGATCGTGTCGGACACACAGTCCCGGGTTCTCACAAACTGAGGCCGGTTCGTGAGGTAGTCCAGGATCCATGATGACAGGTGCTGGTCCACCCCTGCGCGCAGCAGCTTGTCCTTCAGGATCATCGGTTGGATGGTGTTGAAAGCACTGGAGAAGTCAAAGAACATGATCCTCACCATATTCCCGGGCTTCTCCAGGTGGGACAGAGAACGGTGAAGGAGGAAGATCACCGCATCCTCCACCCCAATGCCATGCTGGTAGGCGAACTGGAGTGGATCCATCGCTGGTTCCACCAGGGGGCGGAGGTGAGCAAGGAGCAGTCTCTCCAGGGTCTTCATCAAGTGGGACGTCAAGGCCACCGGTCTGTAGCTGTTCAGGTCTTTGGGGTGGGAAGTTTTTGGTACAGGTACCACACAAGATGTTTTCCACAGCTGTGGTACCCTCCCCAGTTTCAGGCTCATGTTGAAGATATACGTCACAATCCCACACAGCTGGTCTGCACAGGACTTGAGGAGCTTTGCGCTGATGCCGTCCGGTCCCGGCGCCTTCCTCGCCTTGATCTTCCTCAGCTCCGTCCTCACCTGGGTCCTGGTCAGGGTCAGGATGGGGGGCTGTGTGTTGGGAGTGGGGGGGTGTTGGTGGAGTGGGGAGTGGGCAGCAGGACTTGATTTCTTTAGAGGCAGCAGTGGTTGTTGTGCAGTCAGGGGGGAGGGCGGTTGGTCAAATCTATTGAAAAACAGATTCAGGTTGTTCGCCCACTCCCTGCCCCCTGTGGCCTGGGGGGAGGTATTCTGGAGCCCCGAGATGGTTTTGAGGTTTCTCCAGACCCCGCTGATGTCGCTCTGTTGCAGCTTGTCCTCCATCTTCTTCCTGAAGCTGTCCTTGCCTTCTCTGATCTTTCTCCTCAGCTCCCTCTGTACGGACTTCAGCATCTCCCTGTTCCCTGACCTGAAGATCCTCTTCTTCTCTCTCAGAAGTGTTTTTATCTCAGGGTTGATCCAGGGTTTGTTGTTTGAGTGACGCCGTATGGTCTTGGTGGGAACGGATTTGTCCACACAGAAGCTGAGGTAGCCCGTGAAGGTGTGAATGAGGCCATCGATGTCCTCACCATGTGGATCGCAGAGCTGCTTCCAGGCGGTGGCTTCAAAACAGCCCTTTAGGGTGTCCATTGTCTCCTCAGACCATAACTCCACAGTGTGCATGGCCAGAGGTTGTCTGTGCACTAGGGGTTTGTACACCGGCCGGAGATGAACCAAGTTGTGATCCGATCTCCCGAGTGGGGGGAGTTGTGATGAGGTGTACGCCTCCTTAGTGTTTGCGTAGAATAAATCCAGTGTTTTATTGTCTCTAGTGTGGCATGTGACATACTGGGTGAACGTGGGTAGAATGGGAGACAGTGAAACATGGTTGAAATCGCCTGAGATGAGGAGAAGAGCATCTGGGTGTTCTGTCTGCAGCCTGCTGGTTACTGAATGGATGACGTCACGTGCTGTCCCAGCGTTCGCCGTCGGATTTGCATAAACAACAATGCAGATCACGTGTGAGTGTTCTCTCGGGAGATATGTAGGCCTCATGCTAACAGCTAGCAACTCAATGTCTTTGCTGCAGTGTCGTTGTTTAACAGTGATATGTCCCGGTCTGCACCAGTTGTTGTTAACATACATTATCACTCCACCGCCCCTAGCCTTGCCACTGTCTGGTGTTCGGTCAGCTCGTATCATGTGAAAACCCTCCAGCTCAATGTTAGCATCTGCTGCTAGTTCAGTTAGCCACGTCTCAGTAAACAAAAGGAGAGAGCACTCCCGGTATGTGCTATCATAACGGGAGATAGCCGCTAGCTCATCTAACTTTCCCAGTATCGACCATACATTTCCCATGACAACAGATGGAAGGGAGGGTCTGTACCTTATATTTTTTGTCCTCCGCCTTACTCCAGCCCGGCAGCCGCGGCGTTTTCGCCTCAGTATTGTGTTGTATTCCTTAATAAAGTTGGCTCCGGCCTCATGTTATTCAGACATAACATTTTGTTGACGAAAATAAACCATGGGAGCGTGCATTAAACCACCATCTCCATTTTTCCAGTCTCCGGGTATGCCAACTGTACCATGGTGCCACTGGCGGGAGACGTTCGAGGTGTATGTTGCCGCGGTCGGCCTGAGCAGCGCCAACGAAGACAGACAGAGGAGTCTACTCATTCACTGCCTCGGTGAGGAGGGCCAACGGATATTTTTCATGCTGGGCGGCAAGGGCTCACTGAAGGAATGTTTGGACTTAATGGACTATTTCTTTAGGGACCATTCCAACATCACGGCGCGAAGATATAAATTCTTCGACCGCCAACAACAAGCTGGTGAGACCACCCAATGCTTTATTATGGAACTAGCAAGAGAATGTGCCTTTGGGCCAATTGAGGAGGAGCTAGTCCAGGACAAGCTAGCACACGGTACGAGCAACAAGTGGTTTAAAGACAAGCTAATGCTGACTACGGACCCCCTCATGCTGGAGAAAGTGGTTGAACGGACTAGGCAGATAGAGTCCACTGCCCAGCTGGGCCTGCCAGTGCTGGCTAAAAAGAACTTAGCCACCCAAGTTTTCCCTCCAAGTCTGGCCGCTAGCAAATGTAGCTAACACTTCGAGGCAGACCCCCAAAAGGTGGCGGACTGTGGCACAGGCAGGAGCGGGGGCTAGGGGTCTGTGTGATGGCTGTGGTTTCCCTCGTCACCGGGCACGCTCATCCACCTGCCCCGCCAGAGGGAAGAAGTGCTATAACTGCGGCCATTCTAATCACTGGGCCAGGGCCTGCACCACCACTACTAAACCATCGGTGGCAGAGCCCGAAAGCATAACACCGAAAATCCAACCATTACAGCAGCTTCCCCTCACTCTGTGGGACGATGTCATGGCGGAACTGAACAGACTGGTCAAAGCTGGCATCATCAAGAGGGTGGACACTTCACCCTAGATATCGAACATTGTGGTAGCCAGGAAGAAGACGGGCGGCATCCAGCCATGTATTGACCTTAGGATGGTGAATAAGGCGATTGTGCTGGACAAATATCCACTCCCCACGATGGAAGAACTTACCGCAACATTCAGCGGCTCAAGGGTATTCACAAAGCTGGATCTCCGCCAGGGTTACCTACAGGTGCCTCTTCACCCAGCCAGCAGGAACCTGACACCATTCATGACCCACATGGGCATTTTCAGGTAGACCCGCATGTTTTTTGATCTGAGCTCAGCACCTAGCTGCTTTCAGAAGATCATGTCCATGATTCTGGCTGACCTGAATGGTGTAGTGGTGTACATGGACAACATTGTGGTCCACAGCGCATCACGGGAAGAGCACGATGGTCGTTTGGGACGGGTGATGGAGATGCTACAGGAGCACGGAGTTACATTGAATGGGAAAAAGTGCATTTTCGAGGTGGACTCCATTGAGTTTGTGGGATTCTGGCTGGCGGCCAAGAGTCTGAGGCCCCTGCACTCGAACGTGAAGGCGGTTCTATGTCTCACGGATCCCACGACATCCACACAAAGTTCCTTGTTCTTGGGCATGGTGAACTTTTTATTCCCCATTATTCAGAGACAATCAAACCACTCCAGGCTGTTCTGAAACAGGATACACTGCGGCAGTGGACCCCGGCCTGCTCAGCAGCGGTAGCTAGGCTGAAGTTCCCAACTTACCTCCCCTCAAGTGTTGGTTCACTTTGATCCAAAATGGCCAACTTTTGTGACCTGTGATGCATCTGGTTCGGCGGTGGGGGTGGTTACGTCTCAGTTGCAAGATGGTACCGAGCACCCAGTGGCATTTGCGTCAAGGTCCCTTTCAGCGGCTGAACAGAAATATGCCGTGGGTGAGAGGGAGGCGCTCGGCTGTGTCTGGGCGTGTGAACAGTGGTACATCTATCTCTACGGGCGCCACTTCACCCTGCAAATGGACCACCGGGTGCTGACAACACTTCTGGAGACGACAGGCTCGAGACATAGGTCCCTACGGATCCACAGGTGGACGGAGCAGCTGAGAGCCAGGTTCAGGTTCAGGTTACTTTATTTGTACCCGTAGGTAGATTTGTTTTGCAGTCAGGTGACATCCTTTTAGACACATATTTACACACCACAATTACATTCAACATGAACACAAACACAGGCACACAAGAAGCTGACAATAAACACGATAAAAGTACTCAAGGCTCCACCAATCAGAACATAAGACAAAGAGATAAGAGAAAAAAACAGAGAGAAGAGAGAAGAGTCATATTAAAAAAGTTAAAAACTAAGTCAAAGAGATTAAAAACTCAATAAAAGTCTGAAACCCAATAAAACATTTAAAACCCAAATAAAAAACCTACAAAAATAAATAAATATAAAATAAAATTCATAAATAGATAACTAGATTATGTGCAATATATTGCTACATCTTGTTCAACTCTTTGACAGCAGCAGGAGCAAAGCTGTTTTTGTAGCGCTGGGTTTTACATTTTGGGACAACAAACCTCCGTCTGGAGGGAAGACGCTGGAAGTGGCAGTGCAAAGGGTGGGAGTCATCATTTAAAATGGTTTAAAATGGAGCCTACAACTTTACTACCCAGTTCACTCCTGGAAAAGAGAACATAGTGGGGGGCCTCCTTTCCCGTGCCACAGCCAACACCGCGCAGCCAGATGATGATGGTGACGACCCCATGGAGGCAGATCTGGTCAGCACTCTGCACTTAGCCCTCCGGGACATGGTATCCCTCCAGGAGCACCGGACAGAATCGGAACAGGACCCCACATTGTCACAACTGTGCTTGGCCATCAGGGAGGGTTGGCCCCTTTTCACCAGTTTAAGGACGAACTGAGCTGTTAGAACGGTGTGTGTGTGTGTGTGTGTGTGTGTGTGTGTGTGTGTGTGTGTGTGTGTGTGTGTGGTGAGGGGACACTGCACGTTGATCCCAGTGTCTCTGAGATCACGAGTTCTGGCGATGTTCCACGAGGGTCACCTGGGCGTGGTCAGGGTGAAGCAGCATTGCAGGGATTCAGTTTGATGGCCTGGTATTGATAAGGACATTGAAACCATGGTAAAGAACTGTGTCCCGTGCTTGGAGAGCGGAAAGACCAGCAGACCACCCCACCCACCCCTGCAACCATTACCGTACCCAGAGGGCCCTTGGAAGCACATCCAATTAGACATCTGTGGCGAACTGCATACAGCACCCCTGAACAGCCAGGTTTGTTTGTGGTCTACGATCTGTTCTCTAAATGGCCGGAGGTGTTGCCCACTAATTCAGTCACGACGGATGTGGTTACGAGTTTCCTTCCCTCACTGTTTTCCAGATGGGGGGTCCTGGATGCCATCACTACAGACAATGGCCCACAGTTCACCTCTGGGGGGTTTCGGGAGTTTTGGGGTGTTAGGGGCGTGGGACACATCAAAGCCGCATGCTATCATTCCCAAGCCAATGGGGGTGTAGGGCTGAAAGCTCATTTGGCGGATGGCTTCACGCTCCCTGACGCCCTCCAGAGCACACTCCTCCACTACAGGGCAATGGCCCATGCCACGACAGGGTTCTCCCTGGTGAAACTCATGCTGTGGCGTGAACTCCACCTGCCCCTGGACCGACTGAGGCTACCCGCGACCCCTTCTCCGGGGAACACAGGTCCCCCACGAGACCAGGTCGTTGCCCAACAGCGGAAGATGAAATGATGGTTTGACAGGAAGCACAGGGCAAATGCCCACAGACTCGAGGTGTCGGACTGGGTCTGGATTAAACATCCCAACCGCACACAAACTGCAGCCTTTCTGGACTGGGCCCCTACAGATCATGAGGTGGCGGGGCCGGGACACGTTTGAGATATCGGATGGGTCACGGTGGCACTCCAGCCGACTCAGGAAGTCGTTGCCTCCACAGAGTCTGGGAGCTACGGCAGAACAGACTGGTGTGGGTTGGGACTCATCTGATGTGGGTGTTAGGGTCTCGCAGGTGCAGCTGACGGAGCCTGGAGCAGGTTCCCCTTCTGTGCGGCGCTCAGTTAGGACGCAACAGAGGCCCAAATACCTGGATGACTACATCCTGAAAGTAGCTTTAGCAAATGCATGTTTGGAATGGGCGGCAGAATAATCTGCCCTAACACGGGAGGGTGTACTGGTAGTCTACCCAGGTGCCCATGTAGTTGGTTAGTTTTGCTGTTGTGTGGGTTTAAAAAAAATTGTCTATGTTGCATGTGTTTTAAGGAGTCCATCATATATATATATGTGTGTGTGAGTTATTTATGGGGGGTTTCCATGTTTTGTAAGGGGGGGATGTTGTGTGGGGATTTGGCATTTGGGGCTTGCCGTAGCCTGTACCGGGGGGTTGGGGGTGATGACGTCAGGTGGGCTATGGTCAGTGGATATGTTGTGTTGTGTTCCTTAATAAAGTTAGGTCAGTGTTCAGTTCAACACGGCTTCGGCCAATAGGCACGTCGGACTTGTATGAGGACGTCATGGAGCTGCTAGCTAACTGTTTCTCCACCCCAGACAGAGTGACTGTTCGGAGAATTTGCTTTTGCCAGAGACACCAGCGGGTCGGAGAGCCTATCCACCATTATGTCATTGATTTGAAGCAGCTAGCTAGTGTCGTTTTGAGCCACTTGAAGACAAGATGGTACGCGACCAACTAGCAGAGCACACGTGCAATGCTGAGCTGCGTGCTAGGCTATTAATGGCGCCTAATGACTTGACATTAGCTAGAGCCGTGAGCTAGCTCTCTGGTTGGAGGCCTTCAATAAGCTAGCTCTGGAGCTAAATTAGCGCCAGTTACAGAAGCCGCTGGAGCCGCCCACCTCAGCTAATGTTGCGGACCCTGACAGCGAGGATAGCTTGGATGAAGATTATTGGGAAACCAGTGCTGCCAGCTGAAGGTCTGCCCCGGGAAACTCCCGTTGCAGGGTTGTGGGCCCACAATGTACAGTCATAAAGCGATGGCATACCCAGCAAGAGGAAAACGTTGTAGTAGATGTGGATGCTTGAGTCACTACGCCAGGGTGTGACGTGTGTTTTACCCAGGGAACCCACGGGAGAAATCACCCCGCCCGCCCCTGATGGACAACGCTGGGAGTGAATGGTACGAAGAGCTAACAGATACCTTCGCTTTCAAGTCGGCCAGTTCTCGCTCAATGTACCGATACCGATACCGATGAGCAACACCATGCTAGCCCCAGATGCCTCCGGTACTTGGCCGCGGTTGGGTGGGGGGGGTCTGCAGCTACGACAGTGAACACTACATTCGTAGAAGAGGACGGGGCCAGACCAACAAGCATGGAGTTACCGCATGCTCAGCAGCAACACACCAGGCCAAGTAAGATTCCACTTCGGGTTATGGACTTGGTTCGGGTTTGGGGTGATGAACGACCATGACAAAGATGGGCCAGACGACAGCCAGCAAAACATCAAGCATGTCTGCAGATAGTGGCGATGTTGGGAGTGGCGTACTTCCGGCTGTCCGACGGCTTGATGAGGCATGCCAACCAGCTATTGCGTGTCCGGGAAGATGCTCCAGGTGGCGAGGCTGGATGGGAGTTGGTGATGGCGGTGTGGGATCGAGGCTCCGTCATCCAGAAGATCAGCCATAGCTCCAATAGCCTGCTGCCTCCAGGGGTGTGCCTGCTGAGGGGCTGCCCCGGGCCCCCCATGCCGGTTCCACCTTTCCCACCCAAGTGACTGTGCGGTAGCACTTTATTTATAGTTATGATGTTGTTATGTGTTTAAAATGTGTAGGTTAGGAGCACGGCAGATATTTTTAGTTTGAATAAAGGATGTTTTAGTTTAATTATGATAGAATAATCCCCCGTGCCGTGTGGGTTGTGTGGTCGTCCACCCACCAACCCTATTTTAGGTTGTTTTGTGTGAATGTGTTAGGCCTTTAGCAATTTCAGTTTACGTTATTTAGTGTTTGTTTCAGGTTCCAAATTGGGGTGGGTTTGAATTGTTTGAGTCGTTCTGGACTTTATAAAGGGGGGAGAGAATGTAATGGCAGCACTTATTGTGAAGTGCAGTGTGGTGACGCCACCTTCCTGTCGCATCACCCTATATAGCCCTCCCTATATAGCGGGGTGGGCCGCCATGGGCACACTCTCTTATGCCGGATGATCCTGCTGGGCGCTTGCCGTGTACTGCTTCAATATATATTCAATAAAGCTGTGTTCAATGTTACCACTCTCTCCACCTCGTTCATCACCAGGTTTGTGGACATAACAATATCAAGATTTATTCAACGTGTTCTGAAGTTATTTGACTGGGAACCTGCCTGTTCGTCAGGTCCTCTTCAGGTGCCGGTCCCTGGAGGTACCTGTGGATCATGCCGTCAATGAAGGCCATTTCCAAGGACGGTTTGTGCAGTATATATTTGTGCAGATTTCACACTGTTTTCAACTCGAATCTCGACCCACTGAGCATCTGCTGAATACGGCTACTTGTCCGCAGTAAGCCGGAATCAACGACTGTACATCACTTCTGGCCGGCAATGGCTGCTCCCCATCGGTTCTATCGGAGCAGGTAATTCCATCCATCCATCCATCCATCCATCCATCTTCTTCTGTTTAATCCTTTTCAGGTTGCAGAGGGGCTGGAGCCTATCCCAGCATCTTTGGGTGAGAGGCAGGGTACACCCTGGACATATCGCCAGTCCATCGCAGGGCCAACACAGAGAGACAGACAACCATTCACTCTCAAAGTTATACCTAAGGACAATTTAGAATCCCCAGTTTGATGCCAATGAACCTAACTTGCATGTTTTTGGCATGTGGGAGGAAACCGAAGAAATCCCGGAGTAAACCCACGCAGACACGGGGAGAACATGCAAACTCCACACAGAACACCGCTGGTTGGGGACTGGGATTGAACCCAAGATCCCCCGGCCAAGGGTGAGTTGCTGTGCTGCCGCAATGCTAACCACTCTGCCACCATGCTGCCAGCGGGTAATTCATGGGATAAAATTATTCAGTATACTGCCTTTATGGTGTTATTTTTAGTGAATAAGCCCATCTTTTGTTTATAAGTATACCTAAAGCACGCCTCGTTATAATGACCAGTACCGGTCATTATAATTGAGCATAACAGAGATTGTTAGGATGCCATTTTAACATAAAAAGGGTTGATCGACTATCGAAAATTCTATTTTAGAGATCCAAAATAGCATTCTTCCTAGTCAAAATAACATTCTAACTAGTAAGAATGGCATTAAGTGGCCTTTTTACCATTTAATAGCTTGACTGGATATGTATTGTAGATATCAATAATTCAGTTTTTCCTGGTAAAAACAAACATTTCAGATATCCACAATGAAATTCTTCCTCTCTATGATGATCTTTTCAGATATCTATGACATCATTCTTCCTAGGAGAAAGGCGTCACTTTTCCCCATTCATGTGTATTGGGTTTTCACTTCCAGATATCTACAATTACATTCTTCCTATCTAGAATGAACATTCTGGATATCTGAAATAGAATTCTTACTAGGAGAAACTCTTATTTCAGACATCTACAATCCAATTGTTACTAGTCATAATTCATTTGAGATAGTCAATATTTCTCAGTAGATATCCAAAATGTGTTGACAGATATCTGTAAGTATATTCACAATTTCAATTACAGATATCTGAAATTGAATTTTAGATAGTCATAATATGAATAGTGGATATCTATGATATTATTTCTACTAGTAAAAATGTATTTTGGGGACTTCCGGTTATGGCTGCCACGTAGGACGGACGTGTCTCGCTCTGCTCTGCTCCTGGAGAAAAAAAATCGGCAAATAACTCTCTCATTTGGGACAGAACGTATCCCAGCATTTGGGCGAGGATATGTCGGCGAAGCCTAAGGCTGGAAAACTAGGAAAAGGAAAAAGCGAGCCGCCGAAACAGTCCAAATTAACGGACTTTCAGGTCTGTGACGCAGCAAACAAAACTCCATATATGGCGGAGGAGGCTGGCAACGGTGCGATATCTGCGGGGAATGGCGCAGATGCGCTGATGGCTGCCATGAGTTCAATGAGAGCGGACTTTTCCTCTAGATTTGATGGGATTATGACAGCGTTGGAAGGAATAAGAAAGGAATTGGGTGACTGTGTAGAACGAACGGCGCAGATGGAGCTCCGTCTCGCTAGTGCTGAAGATGACGTCACCCGTCTTCAATTAAAGGTGCGCACTTTGGAAAAAAAAAATAAATCTCTGGAAGATAATATTTTGGATTTGGAATCTCGGTCGAGACAGAATAATTTGAGGCTGGTGGGTCTTCCAGAGGAATCAGAAGGTCGGGACGTATGTTCCTTTCTGGAAAAGTGGATTCCGGAGGTGCTGGGCAGCGAGGAGTTGCAATCAGCAGTGGTTCTGGAAAAAGCACATCGCATTGGCCCACGGAGAGATAAGGGACCGCCGAGGACCTTAATTATGAAGTTTCTTAGCAACAGAGACAGGATGAAGATCTTCAGCGCTGCACGAGCTAAGGGGGAGATTAAACACCAGGACCAGCAGGTGCGGTTCTACCCAGATTTGGCCACAGGAATCCAGCAATTGAGGAAGCAGTTTGATCCCGTACGTGAGGAGCTGCGCAACCTTGGGATTCGTCATGGTGTGATCTATCCTGCGAGACTGCTGACCACGTATGAGGGCAGAACCCACATCTTCAAGACCCCAGAGGAGGTGCAGGAGTTCATCAAGAAGATCAAAGAAGAAGAAGAGACTGGTGGGAGCTAAGCATGAACAAAATATAAGGTAGAATAATTAAGCATTTGCACAGGCATCTGACTGACTTGAAGTAAATAGTAAGGTTACAAAATATAGATTGTATTATATATTAAAAAAACAAAACAAAAACAAAACAAACAACAAAAAAAAACTATGATGTACAAAGTTGTTAAAAATTTTGGAGTTAAGTTGGAAAACTACAGAGGAGAGTTAATGTTACGTCATTAAAAGCAGTAGAGTTAGGGTGATTGGGAGGATGAAGAAGGAGTGGCTTAGGCTGTTCCCCGTGGGTGTGGAACGGTCGATGGCTATATCGGGAGACAGAATTTTTCTTTTGATTTTGGGGGGTTTGCCACAAGTGTGGGAAGGGGAAATTTGTTTGTGTGTAGTTTGTAGGATGAATGTTCAACCACTCATGTTTTTGCTTCTCTGTATGAGCATGTTTACACTGCAAGGTAATCCCAAACTCTCTATTGATCATGGACCAAAGTGTTAATCTTAATTTAACTTCATGGAATTGCAGAGGTCTACAAAATTTAAAAAAACTTAAACAAGTTATGAATAAAATAAAGGACATGGGTTCAAGAATTGTGTTTTTACAAGAAACTCATCTGATAGAGGAGGATGTTAAAAGAATTAGGAGTAGATGGCAGGGAAGTGTATTCACCTCTTCATTTTCATCCCGAGCCAGGGGAGTTATGACTCTCATACATAAATCAGTTCCATTTCAAGTGAAAAATGTAATTGGAGACAAATTTGGAAGATATGTAATCATTCAAGGTTCTTTGCTATTAGAAAATATAAATCTTGTGAACTTATATGGTCCCAATATAGATGATCAGAAGTTCTTTGCTAATTTATTTCTCATCTTATCATCACTTACAGGGCAACATATAATAGCAGGGGATTTTAATTGTACATTGAATCCAGGTGTGGATAGATCAACAGGACTGGATTGTACGCACATTGGATGTAGGATGACTATTAATCATTTTATGAAAGAATTGAGATTGTTAGATATATGGAGAGAAATGAAACCACAAGTTAAAGCCTATTCTTGTTATTCCAGTACCTACAAGACATTCTCACGTATTGATTATTTTTTGATTTCCACAGAATTAAGGTCCAAGATTCAAAACTGCTTTTATGATAACATTGTGATCTCTGATCATGCACCCTGTTGTCTAATATATGTAGATAAAAAATTGACAAAGGAATCAGGTAGATGGCAATTTCAGCATAAATGGCTTCAGGATGAGGAATTTGTCAAGTATATAGAAAAACAGATAGACGAGTTCTTTGACATCAATACTACACAAACATCAGCATGTGTAAAGTGGGAGGCTTTCAAAGCTTTTATTAGGGGACATATTATTAGTTATACAGGATCAAAATCTAAGAAGACTCGAGAGGAGAGAGCTAAATTGGAACATAAAATAAAAAGTCTTCAGGAAAAAGTGTATGCAGGAAGTGACCCAAGGTTGGAGAATGAATTACTGATTTTGAGAGCTGAATACGACAAAAAATCAGCGAATAGAGCTGCCTCGAGTCTTCTAAGATTGAAACAATCTTTTTATGAACAAGGTGAAAAATCAGGAAAATTATTAGCATGGCAGATTAAACAATTGGAAATTAAAACACCAATTACCAGTATTATAAGTAAAGGACAGGTAGTTATAGATCCTTTAGAAATTAATAGAGCCTTTAGAGATTACTATGAAAAATTATATGATACCAAAAATGAACCTGATTTAACAAAACTAAATGGGTTTTTGAACGAACTATCTATACCGTGTATACCAAATGAAAACAGGGAGATATTGGAGTCTAAAATTAGTCAAGAAGAAGTTGGGCTAGCCATTGATAACATGAAATCAGGAAAAAGTGCAGGACCAGATGGTCTTCCAGTTGACCTTTATAAAAAATTTAAGAATAAATTAATAAAACCTTTTTTGGAAATGGTTTTAGAAGCATTTCAAAATAATAATTTACCATCATACATAAATAATGCCTTAATTATACTGCTGCCAAAACCAGGTAAGCCCTCTAATAAATGTGAAAATATGAGACCAATAAGCCTATTAAACGCCGACCTTAAGATAATCTGTAAAATTTTAGCAAGACGAATACAAGAAATTTTACCAAATATTATTAATCGAGATCAGAATGGCTTTATAAAGGGTAGACAAGGCTTCCATAATGTAAGAAGACTATTTAATATTATTTATTTTAATAAAGAAGCACCGGATACAGCTCTCCTATCATTGGACGCCGAAAAGGCCTTTGATAGAGTTGAATGGCCCTTTCTTTTTGAAGTCCTACAAAGGTTTGGACTTGGAAATAATTTCATAAAATGGGTTCAAATAATATACAATAATGCTACAGCAGAAATCCTAACAAATAACAATATTTCAAAACCAATAAAAATCAATAGAGGATGTCGACAAGGCTGTCCACTTTCACCTTTACTGTTTACTATGGCAATTGAACCTTTAGCGATAGCGATACGTTTACATTCACAAATATATGGAATTAAAGTTGGACCAACAGAACATAAAATCTCCCTGTACGCCGATGATATAATTTTGTTTATGTCGAATCTAAAAAAATCAATTCCAACCTTGTTGAATTTAATAAAGAATTTTGGGGAAATATCAGGATATAAAATAAATAAAACTAAATCTTCAATATTAATGCTAAATGAGACCCAGAGAAATTACCCAGCCCCTGAGGCAAATCAATTCAATGTTGTAAATCAGTTTAAATATTTAGGAATCCAAATTATGCCTAAGCTAGAATCAGTCGCCAGTGTCAACTATGAAGCCTTAATGTCAGATATCAATGAGTTAACTCAGAGATGGATGTCACTACCAATGTCGATGATCGGGAGAATCAATATACTTAAAAGTAATATTTTACCTAAAATACTTTATTTATTTCAATACATTCCCTTATCACCACCTTTAGATCTATTCTCAAGAATAAAAAAAAAAGTTAGTGGAATTTATATGGAACAACAGGAGGGCTAGATTACGTTTGTCTTTATTATATTTACCATTTGATCGTGGAGGTCTGAAATGTCCAAATTTTATGTTGTATTATTGGTCGGCACAACTGAGGTCTATGACATATTATTTTTCATCAAATGATCTCCCTCACTGGACTGAAATGGAATCATACAATTTACCTTTACCTCTTCCCATATTCATATACTCAGATTCGGCAAAAAAATTACAAAAACAAGTTAAAAATCCATTTGTAAAGCATATGATCAAAATATGGTGTGAAGCTAAAAACTATTTAAAAGAACCACAGTTATTGTCACAATTTAGTCCAATATGGGGTAATCAATATTTTAAACCAGGGAGAGCGGACGCTGTATTTAAAGTATGGAATTTAAAAGGGATACAAAAGATTCAGGATTTATATTTGCCATGTGCAGACAACATAATGTCTTTTGAAGAGCTGAGGATCAAATTTAATCTCAATAGAACACATTTTTTTAAATATCTTCAACTTAGAAACTTTATTCGATCAAATCAAAATAAAGCTCTCACTCGACCTATTTATTCATCCTTGGAAAAAATGATGATGAAAGATAGTAAAAGAAAGGGTATTATTTCAGAGTTTTATAACTCATTGACACTATCTTCAAGTGAAAATTCACTGAAAAGATTAAACTACTGGAAAGAAGATCTGCAAATTGAAATTTCAGAGGAACAATGGGAATTGGCTTGTACAGAAGCTCAAACCAAATCAATAAATGCACGCCTTAAATTGATACATTTCAAATGGTTAATGCGGATGTATGTTACACCGGAGGAGTTAAATAGATATAACAAAAATATACCAGATACATGCACAAAATGCATGGAAAGTAAAGGAACCCTATTTCATTGTTTATGGGAATGTAGATTAATAAGAATGTTTTGGGAAGAGGTGAGGGTAACAATTGAAAAAATAATCTCAAAACAAATCATATTGAATCCTAAACTGTTTTTGTTGGGTCTGTACCCAGAAAAGCATAATTTTAATAAAAGTGAAAGAACATTCATAGACCTCAGTTTGCTTAATGCCAAAAAATGTATTGCACTATTATGGAAAAAGACTCATAGACCAGATGTGACTCAGTGGTTAAGACAGATGTTAACAAACCTTCCATTAGAAAGAATAACATATATACTGAAATCAAAGGAAATTGTGTTTGAGAATATATGGAGACCTTTTATTGATTATGTAAAAAATTTAAACATAACTCTTGAAGAAGAAGGTGAATGATGTGTGTGGACCTTGTAAATTCCAAACTGGTGAACATAATATGTATACTCATGTATTGGATTGTCTAGACTAAACAGAGGAGCATTGTTAAAGACTTGATTTTGTTGGTGGTTGTTGGTGTTTTTAGTGCATTTTTTTCTTTTTTTGTAGTACTTTAGTGTTAGTGTTTGATTGTTTGTATCATGTTTGTTAAAAAAAAAAAGGTTCAATAAAGATATTGTGGGAAAAAAAAAATGTATTTTGGATGTCCAAAATTATATTATAGATATTTGGAATGTTTTTCCATTATGGATATCCAAAACGAAAATTATGACTAGTGACAATTGGATTGTAGATATCTAAAATAAGAGTTTCTCCTAGTAAAAATTCTATTTCAGATGTCCAGAATGTTCATTCTAGATAGGAAGAATGTAATTGTAGATATCTGGAAGAGAAAACCCAATACACATGAATGGGGAAAAGTGACGTCTTTCTCCTAGGAAGAATGATGTCATAGATATCTGAAAAGCTCATCACAGAGAGGAAGAATTTCATTGTGGATATCTGAAATGTTAATTTTCACTAGGAAAAATTGAATTATTGATATCTACAATACATATCCAGGCTAGCTATTAAATGTTAAAATGGCTGCTAAACTTTTTGAAGTTTTTCAGACATCGTGAAGTTAGTTTTGACTAGTACAATCTACATTTTAGATATCTTGAAATATAATTTTTACTAGCATGAACATTATTATGGATATGTGTATTTACAATTGTAACCAGAAAGAATTTAATTTTGATGAGGAGGAAGGCAATTATAGATATCTAAAAGTTCATTGTAGATAGGAAAGTAGTTTGTTTTAATGTTAAAACGGCTTGCCATATCCGTCTGCTCTGTGTGCTTGTCTCTCTCTCTCTCCTCCCTGGTTAGTGCCCCCTGTCCTGATTACACCTGTTGCCAGTTTGGATCACCCTTTATAAGGGAGCTTCTCTTATTGTTCTGCCTGATCACATAGACTCTCAACCTAACCATATCCTTGCCTAGCCTGCCCTGTATGACTTCTTGCCTTGCCTGTTGTGTTCTTGACCTTTGCTTGCTTTAGACCCTGTTGCCTGCCTGGTGCCTTGGATGTCTGCCTGTCTAGGATTTGGACTTGCCTACGGATTTTGGATTTGGATTACCTGGACTGTGCATTTTTTCCCACCACATTCCCCAAAATAAGTTGACTTACCACTGTGTGCCTGCACTGTCTTCTTCACCCCCTTCCCTCCTTCCAGGCCTGACCTGCCTGGCTGCAGCTTTCCCCGGGAACACCTTCACTGCTTCCCTACACAGGTGTGCTCCTTCACCATCACCAACTTTCCAGCCAAGAGAATCAGCCTCCCTGTTCAGTAGTATTTCCGCAGCGGACCTGTAAGCATAAAACCTGTATGTTTTATTATATTCCCCATCTAATCCACTATACTCACCCCTGTTCTGCTCTCTCCTCCCAGGGTTGCCAGATCCTCATGGCAAATCATTATTGCATCATTACTGCACAACTTTGTAAATCAAAGATTATTGTCACTTTACTCTTTGCCTCATTCCGTGTTGCTCTTGGGTCTAAACATGTAAACCATAGCACAGCTGGCTTGTCAATATTGAGGTATCATAACATTGCGGTTATTGCGACAGCCCTATGGAACCCATTCATGTGATGATTTTTTGCATTTTCAGCACTTTTAGTGCAGTGACTTTGAGTGGGTTTGTTTGTTTGTTTGTTTGTTTTTGCCAAGGCCACTGAGCACATTAAACACTCGACTACACAGGAAAAAAATTACATAGAAAATGAACAGAAAATAGATGCCCAGAGCAGAAAAAGGTGCTCGGTAGATGCCCATCCGCACACTGAAGAGTATAAATTCAAATTTTCCACTAAACTTTATAATGTGGCGATGTTATAATAAGACACGGCGTCTGGAGTTTTAATGAAGTTTATTGATCAAATCATCGCCATCACGGAGCTCACCCCAGCTGCTGTATAAGCATGCTGGGGATCGCTCTCAGGCTCTCATGAGCTGTAGTCAGAAGCAGTCAGAAGAAGAACAGAGGGTGAACATATGAATTCAGCCACTTAAATACCCAGCAACGGACAATACATCAAAGGCATTTTATCATCAAAGGAAATGCATTCAGACATGTGACATTTGTACCACAATGCGAGCAGGAAGCATGAATGTTTGCATTTGCGTCATACATATCCACAGGATGCTGGTGCCTGAACTAAGCACAGGAAGGCTGCCTATTGATCTCAACACACACATCTCACTGTCCTGTTAATTGCTCTAGTCAAGCGCTGTGTTTGTCCGTGGCTGCTGTGCGGGGGTACCCCATAATAAGCTTAAATAGGTGCACTTACCAGATATGAAATGTTGACTACAAATTCTTGAATGCTGAGTGGGAATGTAGTTCTCATGTTGGACAGCAGTGATCCATAGTGTTCTCCTTTCAACATCCTTGGAAAGTGATAAAATGAAATTCCCTTGGTGCTACAATGATTAGAGTAACCCACAGCAACACAAGATTTGATAACATAAAAATGTTGCAAAAAATCACGAATCTGTGTAGTTTAGATTTGTTTATCACATACATGGCTTATAGCAAGATATCCAAAATGGCAGCAATGACAGCTTGACCTCTGACCAGGAGCGTTGCTGCACATGGTCCATATACTGTCTATATCAAAAGCATGTACCATGGACATGGTCGTATATGACCCGAGTGAACTTTTATAGTGGGGAAAGTAAGTGTTGAACACGTCAATATTTTTCTCATTTAACATATTTCTGATGGAGTCATTGACCTGAGATTTTCACCAGATGTCATAAACCTGTCATAAGCTGCCCTTTTAAGGGCTACGGAAGGACACCAAGCGCTCACTGTGGATTCTGCACATTTATTAACATAAGAACAGACACACAAAAAACACTAAACGTACAAATAACAAACAGATGAAGATGCTGGAGGAGAGCGGGGCTCAATGTCAACAGAGGGACAGAAGCCTGGGAACACCGGGCAAAAAGGAACAGAATCAGCTGGAGCACACTCAAAAGAACGCGGGACTCGTGGCTGGAAATAAAAGGGAAAAGACAAACCTGTCATGAACTTGAGTTTGGTGGTCCCAAACCCAGTCCTGACACTGTGGCTATTTTGTCTCTTTGCACTGTTTATTTTCCATCAGGTGCTTCAGGGAGCCCTTTGGGTCCTCCACTCCCTGACAGCTCAGCCACGCCCCCTCTTCCTGTCAGTGTCACCAGCTGTTCTTATTGGGTTGTCCCTTATGCACACACACACACACACACACACACACACACACACACACACACACACACTCACGCACGCCTCCATTCATCTCCATTCACATGCTCAGACATTCACTCATGCACACCTGTTTTCTGTTCAGTCCAGCCCACGCACGTTCACACCGGCAGTCTCTTTCCTCATTAATGTTGTCATTACTTAAGCTCTGTTTGAGTGGGAAGAGATCGCCAGATCATTGCACAATATACACAGTCGCTGTTCCCTCTGTGTATGTTAGCCTCCACTCCCTACTTGCTACTTTCAGCCTGACTGTTGTGTCTTTTCTAACACTACCTGACTATTGTTGGTTACCTGGTGTTAGCGGCTGTTCCTGTCTCGCCTGCTGTCACCGGACAGCACAGACTGCCTCGGACCGCTCCAGCCCGTAAGTTTATGTTTGCCTTTCTCCTTGTGCCGTTCAGCTGTTCTGTGGCACTAGGCATCCTCTCCCTCGGGCTGTTGAACGTCCGAGAGGCGTCCCTGTTTTCCTGGTGTCTTCCATGACTGTAATCTCATCCCTCTGTTTGACAATCATAACTGTTTGCTGGACTGAACTTTATTTGTTTGTTCAATAAAGTGCACGCAACTACTTCTGCACGTGGGTTTCAATTCCTTACCCCGTGTGCTGTATAATGGCACACAGGGAATCATAACAAAACCTGAATGGAGCTCACCCATTCTCCTCGACAACAAATCCAATTATACTCAATCAGACACAGAACTACTGAGAATGGAAACAGTAGGACACGACAACGGGAAAAGGTTGTCGTGCCCTTAAATACTGTTCCTGATGCATAACAGGTGTGGTACATGAGTGGAGAAAGTAAGAGAATCAGTGACAGCTGTGCAACCCAGTTTGACAGCCGGAAGCTGCACAGCATTGTCAGAAAAAACACAAACCGGAATCCATAATGATACAACAACAAGATAACACAACTTCAACAAGTAACCAATACTAACATTTCCAAATGACAAAATAAATAAACAGGACAATAAAGACACGACTACGAGTATAAACAATTATGAACAGAGACCAAGTACAACAGGAAAAATGAACAAGGAAATAAACAAACAGGAAAAGACTAAACTCAACGCTAGAAACTGAGCTCAGCCCCCACCCGTGCTCAGGATCATGACAAAACCGGCCCGGCAGGGGCGGAATGAAGACCCAAATGCTGGAGCTGTGAGTTTGCAGGGTTTAATAAAACACAAGCTTCAAACAGAACGAAAACTTACAGACTTGAGGCAGAGGCAGGAACAACAGGATGAATAGTCCGACGGCTAAGGCATATAGAAACGCCAGGAATAAATTTGGGAGAGGCACACACAGGACTAAAACAACTCTAGACGTGGGACTCACGTCTGAACACTGAAGGACGCTGCGCCAAACTGCAGTGCAGTGGCCCTTAAATAGGACACAGAGGAAGAACAACAAATGATAACAGGTGTGGGTAATCAGGAGTGAGGATAAAGACTCAAATAGTGACAGCTGTGACAGCCTGCAAACTTGAGCTAAAAGGGGAAGTAAACACAGAGCGCTGTCAAAATAAACGTACAGAAGAGTATGGCAAAAGGTGACTGACTATAAATATGAAATAATTACAAAACAAGAAACAGACCAGATAATGCAAGCAGGGAAAAATAACTAAGACGAGGACAAGAGGAATCCAATCAAGAGATGCTACTAATAGAATACTAATACCAACATTACAGAACGAGGACTGAAGGCAAAGGTAGGCCCATGTCTAAAAGGCAGATAATATTCATGATACAAAACTGGATGGTCACAGACGCATAATATCAATGCCAAGAACAATAGTAACTAAACTAAGGACAGAAACTTTCATAACCAGAAACAAATGGCAAACTCAAATAACATTGTACATCCAAAGCCAACCGGATAAAATATTAAACTGAAGTGGGGAAATTACAGAAAATAATAATAATAATAATAATAATAATAATAATAATAATAATAATAATAATAAATAATAATAATCAGAATAACAAAAAGCGTGAGCACGGTTCCCCAACTGTGCTCCACATCATGACACCAGATATCAGTAACAACCTAGGTAATCTATACATACAAAGAAATCAAGGCAACTGTGTTCACAAAACAAGTTATATTTAATAAAGTAGAATGTCACAGGGAATAAGTATTGAACACGAAGAAAAAGGTGGGCAAAACGGCATAGAAAGCCTAGAAACTGGCTGAAATCCATCAGAATTTAGGAACTCATCTTGTCCCCCATCAGTGCAAATTAATTTCAGTTGGTTAAGTCCTGATTGATAGCCTCTAAAAAGGTCTGTGAATATCAGATTGTCACACCACAAAGAACTCATGATAGGTAGAAGCAAAGACCTTTACAACCTTATTGTTGCAAAACATAATGATGGCATTGGTTATAGGTGCATTTCTAACGTGCTGAATGTTCCAGTGAGCACTGCTGGAGCCATCATCCGGAAGTGGAAAGAACATCATTTTACCATAAACCAGCCACAACCAGGAGCTCCTCGCAAGACTTCTGTCAGAGGAGTCAAAGAAATTATTAGTCATCCAAGAGCCAAAGACCACTCATGGAGAGCTCCAGAAAGACCTGGAGTTAGCAGCTACTGCTGTTTCAAAGAAAACAATAAGTAATGCACTCAACCGACATGGGCTCTATGCCTGTGTAGCAGTGTAAATAGTTTGTTGATTTCCACTGTTGTTTTCAATGTGCTTATTTTTTGTGTGTGTTTTATTTTCAGAGTATTTTCTTTGTATTTTATTTTAGTAGATGTTTTCTTTTTCTTTACTGAGCTGGAGACGTGAGGGGCATGGTTGGGCAGCCCCTGCAGTTTTGGGTTGTGAGTCCCTGTTCTTTTGGGTCTTCCTGGCATAGTTGTCCATGGGCGAGTATGTGGCATGGGAGCTGGACCAGATAGTGTTACGTCTTGAAATGAGAGAGTCGGAGGTGAGTCTTCATGCAGCTAACCAGAGAACTTTATTACATGAACTTGGGTTTATATACAGGGTGGGCCGTGCCCGCCTGACGTCACCCAGTGGGTGGGCACGGCATCACATGTCATACACTACATTCCCTCCCCCCTTAGAAAATGGAAAATCACACACCACTGAAAACCTCCCAAATGTAAAACCTCAATCATGCACTAAGAACATGGGAAATAACATATTGTACCAGAACAACCTATCACATTCACTCAAAGAACAACTAAAATGGACCATGTCGCTATAAAACGTATAAAATAACCCCATATTATACATACATTCACTCACTCACATGCACACCAGCAAACACTATATACAAAACATATATTCACACACACACACACACACACATATATATATATATATATATATATATATATACACACTACCGTTCAAAAGTTTGGGGTCACCCAGACAATTATTTTGTGTTTTCCATGAAAAGTCACACTTATTTACCACCATGAGTTGTAAAATGAATAGAAAATATAGTCAAGACATTGACAAGGTTAGAAATAATGATTTGTATTTGAAATAATAATTTTTTCCTTCAAACTTTGCTTTCGTCAAAGAATCCTCCATTTGCAGCAATTACAGCATTGCAGACCTAACATGATTGCACAAGGGTTTTCTAATCATCCATTAGCCTTCTGACGCAATGAGCAAACACATTGTACCATTAGAACACTGGAGTGATAGTTGCTGGAAATGGGCCTCTATACACCTATGTAGATATTGCACCAAAAACCAGACATTTGCAGCTAGAATAGTCTTTTACCACATTAGCAATGTATAGAGTGTATTTCTGATTAGTTTAAAGTTATCTTCATTGAAAAAAAGTGCTTTTCTTTCAAAAATAAGGAAATTTCTAAGTGACCCCAAACTTTTGAACGGTAGTGTATATATACAGTATATACAGTATATGTGTGTATATATGGGGCGCTTGCGCACGCAGCGACCGGCAGCTGGTGGCTTGTCACCGGACTGCAGAACAAATCTACCTACGGGTACAAAATAAGTCCAAAAAATATATATATACTGTATATATATATATATATATATACAGTATATACACACACAAATATTTACATCAGCAGGATTATTCAGGTAATCCCAATGTCTCCGGGCAGCCACCATCTCCTACACTGCCCTGGAGGACCTGGGCAGCCCCAGGGCATATGTGCCCCTGGCCGTTGTCTACCCCCAGGGTCGAAGCCCCCCTCCCTGGCAAAAATGTCCTTTCCCACCAACAGGCATTTCTTCCCCTTTGGCTCACCATGCCATTTTCTGGTGTGCCGTCTCTTTACACCCGCCGAACTGTTCATGATCGTCTTCCTCACCGCCACCATGGCTCCAGACACTCCAGCCCCCAGTGGCCGCACCTTGGGTAGACCCAAAGCTCGCTGCTCGGCATTGTCCGCTGCCTCGGGCGCCTCGTCATAACACCCAGCACCCTCCTCCAGGGTGCTCTGCTGCTATATCAGCAAGTCTGACTGCGGCTGTTATCCCTCTGGGTTCTGAGCACCACTCTCGTCGGTCACATTCTCCAACACGGATGCCTCATCGCTGCTGTCGGTACCCTCGCTCCAGGTGTCCCGCTGCGCCGTCTCTGCGTCTTGTGGCTGCTGCTCTTCCCCGGGGCCTTCAGCCTGCATGGTCTCGCTCACCCGCTGTGTAGCTTCCACAACCAGCTGCTGCTGCTGCTCACCTCCGGGGCTCACGACGTCACCCTTGCCGGTCTCGTCCTCCGACCCTGGGTCCTCGCCGCTGCCTCTGGCACGCACGGTTTTGGTGCTCCATGTCCTGCTGCCCAGCTAGCATGCAAACATTCGCTCTCGGTGGGAAATTGCATGCGGTTGGCCCCTCGCTGGCCTTAACCGTTAACTCGTGTAGGACCATGGACTCCTTTTGTTTCACCAAGTCCAGCACTTCCTCCAGCAATAACCAGCTTCTTAGCCGTTCTTAGCGTCATCTTCAGCCAAGCGTCATTGGTGCCATGGGCTAATTTATTCCTCACTAAGCCATGCTCAATAGCCCCAAACTTGCACTTCCTAGCTAGGCTACATAGCTCCAATAGAAATGACTGAAGGGACTCGCCCGTCTGCTGTTTAAAGCTGATAAACTCATACCTAAATACGCACAGGAGTAATCAGACATAATACAGAGCAGGTGGGCACAATCAGGAGAAAACAGAAACAGCAGAGCATGGTCACAAAGAAACAGGACAGGCCAGACAGAGCAGACAGAGCAGACAATTGTAGCATTAACCCCTGGGTTCCAATTTATAAAATTATTCTTTGCTGATGAGAAATTGTTTGACCCAAAAGTCTGGTCATGAATCGCTCTTCGTCATCCAAGACCAGAGCTGTGAAACCCTATGCCATTGACCATAAAGGGAATATGTTAATCCCTGCTAAAGACCTGGAGTCATTTCTCCTCACATCCATTTGCCAAAGGTGTCATGAATTGCCTTTCAGGGCAGGAAAAAGGCTCCACGCACCGGCTATGAGTTTGCAAATTTATTGGGGAAAGCAAAGAATTACAGCACAAATGAGTAAAAGAAAATGCAGGCAAGCAAAAATAGCAACTGCTAAGGCGAGGGGAATCGCTGGCTAAACCTGGAAACAGCACTGGGAAATGCAGGCAAGAAAAATAGCAAACTGCTAAGGCAAGGGGGATCGCCGGCTAAACCTGGAGAAACAGAGTAGGGAACATGCACAAAAGAGAAACAGGTAAATTACAAAGCACTTACAGTGGGGCAAAAAAGTATTTAGTCAGCCACCAATTGTGCAAGTTCTCCCACTTAAAAGATGAGCGAGGTCTCCAATTTTCATCATAGGTATACCTCAACTATGAGAGACAAAATGAGAAAAAAAAAATCCAGAAAATCACATTGAAGGATTTTTAATGAATTAATTGGTAAATTCCTCAGTAAAATAAGTATTTGGTCACCTACAAACAAGCAAGATTTCTGGCTCTCACAGACCTGTAACTTCTTTAAGAGGCTCCTCTGTCCTCCACTCGCTACCTGTATTAATGGCACCTGTTTGAACTCGTTATCAGTATAAAAGACACCTGTCCACAACCTCAAACAGTCAGACTCCAAATTCCACTATGGCCAAGACCAAAGAGCTGTCAAAGGACACCAGAAACAAAATTGTACACCTGCACCAGGCTGGCAAGACTGAATCTGCAATAGGTAAGCAGCTTGGTGTGAAGAAATCAACTGTGGGAGCAATTATTAGAAAATGGAAGACATACAAGACCACTGATAATCTCCCTCGATCTGGGGCTCCACGCAAGATCTCACCCCGTGGGGTCAAAATGATCACGAGAACGGTGAGCAAAAATCCCAGAACCACATGGGGGGACCTAGTGAATGACCTGCAGAGAGGTGGGACCAAAGTAACAAAGGCTACATCAGAAACACACTACGCCGCCAGAGACTCAAATCCTGCAGTGCCTGACGTGTCCCCCTGTTTAAGCCAGTACATGTCCAGGCCCGTCTGAAGTTTGCTAGAGAGCATTTGGATGATCCAGAAGGGGATTGGGAGAATGTCATATGGTCAGATGAAACCAAAATAGAACTTTTTGGTAAAAACTCAACTTGTCGTGTTTGGAGGAGAAAGAACACCATACCTACTGTGAAGCATGGGGGTTGAAACATCATACTTTGGGACTGTTTTTCTGCAAAGGGACCAGGACGACTGATTCGTGTAAAGGAAAGAATGAATGGGGCCATGTATCGTGAGATTTTGAGTGAAAACCTCCTTCCACCAGCAAGGGCATTGAAGATGAAACGTGGCTGGGTCTTTCAGCATGACAATGATCCCAAACACACCGCCCGGGCAACGAAGGAGTGGCTTCGTAAGAAGCATTTCAAGGTCCTGGAGTGGCCTAGCCAGTCTCCAGATCTCAACCCCATAGAAAATCTTTGGAGGGAGTTGAAAGTCTGTGTTGCCCAGCGACAGCCCCAAAACATCACTGCTCTATGTCACGACTCGCCGCTCATCAGCGGCGCCAGCTGTGCGCACACCTGCGCCTCGTCAGCGGCGAGGGATTTAAGCCGCCTTGACCTGGGCTTCGGCCTGAAGCCGTCTGTTCTCATTGGCATCTCTTGCTGCAAGGAACCCCCTTCACCAAGCAAGATAACACGTAAGGATCTCTTACCTTTTCCTCCCAGCCTTCTCCCCTGTGCACAGGTGGATTTCCCGGTGGCGGACAACGTTCTCCAGCCATCATCTCCTCGCTGCTGCATCAGGCGCTCCAGGTCGCTGTCTACCGGGCTACGCCCTTGCTTAACGCCAGCCACCTGCCCAAACCAAGTAAGCCAGCTGTCATTATCATATCTCCTGTACTGGTGTGGTGCCCGTTACCCTTCTCCCTATGCTTCTCCCATAGGGTTGTCCGGCTGAACGGCTTCCTGCCCCCGTGCCTGACGCAGACGCCATCACCAACACATACCCATCTCACAGACACGCACTCATACACACTTGTTGTTAATAAAGCTATTGAATCTACCCTGAGCCTGCGTGCGTGTCTCCTGAGCTGTGCATTATGTCACTCTAGAGGAGATCTGCATGGAGGAATGGGCCAAAATACCAGCAACAGTGTGTGAAAACCTTGTGAAAACTTACAGAAAACGTTTGACCTCTGTCATTGCCAACAAAGGGTATATAACAAAGTACTGAGATGAACTTTTGTTATTGACCAAATACTTATTTTACCGAGGAATTTACCAATTAATTCATTAAAAATCCTTCAATGTGATTTTCTGGATTTTTTTTTTTCTTATTTTGTCTCTCATAGTTGAGGTATACCTATGATGAAAATTGGAGACCTCTCTCATCTTTTAAGTGGGAGAACTTGCACAACTGGTGGCTGACTAAATACTTTTTTACCCCACTGTACGTCTTGTAGGAGAGACTTGAAAGTAGGGTGCTGTGCCGGACAACAGTGTGCAGCCCCTTAATCCCTTGCACTCTGGTCAATTTCCCTAAAAACGCCAAAAAATAACGTACCCAAAGTAAATCAAAAGCTGTTCTTCAACCCTTTGCAGCATCTTCATGGGGTTGGTCTCATTTAAAAGAAAACACTTTGAATTTTTTGGCAAAACAGTCATAATCTCTCTAAGTGCTCCTGCCACTGAGTAACAGTCATCTAAACATACTGAACTTGAAAAAAATAAATTTCGCCTGGGTGTTTTTTTGGATACAAATGCTTGCAAATAACACACAGCTGTCAGATCCGGGCTGGAAAATGCAACAGAAATGTAGAACCAAGTGTTATCCAGCTGAGGTCAAAATTTTGTAACAATACCACAAAAAATGAATATATTACACAGCTTTTTTCTTAGGTAGTTCCCAGGCGTTTTTGAACTGTGCCAAGTTGTGCCAAATGGCACAGTCTGGAAAAACGTCTGTAACTTTTGAATGATTCAATATAGAAGCTTCATCTTGGGCTGTAATGAAAGGTGAAGGGCTGTGTGTGTGTGGGGGGGGGGGTTGTTTATTCATTCATGAATGAATGAATGAACTAACAAGCCCCCACACACAAAGAAGCATGCCACGTAAAAAAATGTGTGGCTTTTTTTTTACAAGAAAAATAACCTACAGTGCACTAAAAATTATACTAAAATATCTGTAATGTAAGATAACAACTCCCCCCACCCCACCCCCGCTACAGAGGACGGACATCGCCCATCGCTACATGACGGAAAGCGGGGACGGTGCGCCGCGGTCTACTACGCACAGTTGTACTAAAATATCTGCAATAATATCTGCAATCCGCTACAGAAGAGTAGCGGGGGGGGGGGGGCCTTCACGGTCCGGACTGGACACGGTTCGTGCGCCGCGGTACACGGTCCGTGCGCCGCGGTTTACTACGTACAGTTGTAATTTACGGATCGGTCAAAAGTCATCTTGTGTGGCGGTTCGTTTTAACCCCACAACAGACTAAGGACACTCAGCCCTCTTTTCTCTGTTTTTCTGCTGCATTACTGAGAAGCAATGTGCCATTCATGTATTTGTGATGCAAACATGCATGTGTTGTGATGTAATGCGCCATTCTGTATAGTGTGCATATGGCTTGTCCTTACTGTGCTTTTTCTGAGCATCTTAGATGTGCTTTGGTGTATTAATGTCTACAGGTAGACGAGTTTCTTCTGTCTCACCTATGTGATGTTAATCGATGCCTTTCATCCTTTGTACTCATGCGTCCTGTCCTTACTGTGACCTAGAGACTCAGATCAATATGTAGATGTGCTTGTTAGCCTCTTTGTCTTGCACTTAGAGCGAGGTCTAGCTAATCTGCCCATTGTGATGTATGGCTTACAAATGCAAATACCTCCTGCCTGTTCTGTTGTCCCTTTGATCATTCTAGACTGTGGGGTATGTCTTTTTGATGTATTGTTATGATCAAGTATTTAAGGTGCAACTCTGTAACGCAATCTCTCTCTCTTACTCTCTCACTCTGATCCTGCAACTGGCGGACACACTGTGTCTGCCTCTCCTGCTCTGAGAGCCTAGGGATCCCGCTCCGGGCTGCTCCACTATGCACCGGAGAGGGGATCCCGTGAAGGCGACATGATTAATAAAACCTGCTTAAAACCACAGCACTGCTGCTTATTTTTCCATGCCGCTTCACTTGATTATAATTTTCAGGGATAAAGAATAATTTAGCTTATAACACTTACCTGTCCACAACAGCAGTGTCGCTGGCGAACCTCTCTTCCTCATTGTCAGACGAACATGACGCTGGTCCGCTTGTTACAGACTCGTGGTTCTGGTCACGCGACCCGGTCAAACCATAATTCCATTATTGCGGTTTTGCGCTTCCATGATTTCGGTTTTGGCGAACGATTTTTCAAAACAAATAAGAACAGTAGTAAGAAAAAAAGACTGGTGAACGCGTGTGTGTCACCCAGCGGCTTACACAAAACAGATTTTGCAAGGGAGGCACGCTTTCGAACTACTGTGCTTCAATTGGCTCGCTGTATTCGCAGCCGTTGGTAGGCGGGTCCTTCTTGCTAGGTTTTCAGTCATTGGTTCTTCAAGGTTTCAGAAACCCAATTCAAGGCTCTTATTAGTCGAATGAGAGGTCAATCACATCTAAACCAATCAAAGCACTCCTTTGGCTTTCTGTTCGCGGCTGTGTCTGTAGTGGAAGAACGGAAATGCAGGGGGTTTTTTTCTCAGTGCGCACTAGGACGCACAGTGTGTGTCCTAGGGCGCCCTTGTGCGCCCTAGGACGCAGAGACGTGCCCGCCCGCGGTACACCGGAGTGTAAGAGGTTAAATAAGCCTAGACTCAAAATAAAACAAGTGGTAACAGGTGTGGTAAACCTGAGCTGGTAGGAGAAAACAATAACACACAGCTGGGAATAATGAGGAAGTCATCAGGGCTGCCAGCTGGCAGGGCACGCCCACGCTGGGCAGACCCCAGAAGGCCAATGACAGCTGTCAACCTGAGAGAAAAAATATGATAGAATACAAACATAATGATGTGAAAGAAAAAATGGGAACAGGCAAACTCAAAAATACAATAAACAAACTATAATGAACGTACACGGGAAAATAAATCAAACTAAGGATACAAGGTAACTCAAAAATGGTAACACAGTGTAAATATGGAAAAAAGGTAGACAATCTGAAACCAGTGGGGTCCCGCCGTGCTCAGAATGTGCCAAAAGGAATGCCAAAATGACAGGTATATGGCTTATTGTTCCACATATCCTGACCAGTAAGATTCCTCATTGAACTCAAAAGTCCAACATTGTCCTCCAATGGATAACACAGAAATATTTCTCTCTGAAGTTAAACTATGAATTGTGAAAAATGAAATAACTGATCCATCTCCTCAAGAATCTCATTTTCTCAGAAGATTCTTCGCAGGACACTATTGAAGATATGGTGGGACCCTTTGAATGACAATTATGGTTTGAAATGCTTTACTGATATGATTTGATATGTGTTTCTTTATTTTCAGGAAGAATTATTTTTGCATGCCTACCATAAAGAAATTATCACATTTACAATGTAGACACATTGTTTCTTTTTTATTAAGTAGAATATCTTAGTCACTAAAGTTTTAAAGAATTTATGCTTTAATAGGCGGCATATACATGTTTTAAGGAGGATTGCACTTCTCATATCAAATCCTCTCCCCTTTTCTGTGGGAGACACACACTTCAGAACTATGAACTCACCAATCGGCTTCTAAATCTCCATCCATCTCCTTTTTAGTCAGGTTTATGACCACTGCTGAGCAGAGAAACTCAGTGCAATTGGTCAAACGTTTACGCTAATAGGCTAATGCCTGATCTTTGAATGTAATTGTTCAAGCTCAGTTGTCATGAAATTTATTGTGCTATCCTGCCACACCTTGAGAAAACTATCTTTTGTTCCTCCAGTTAGTTGCAAGTTGAGCTGCAGGTTGAGAGTGACTCCTGAAGGAGCAGTTTCTGCTCTGCCTCTTTTTTCCCCTTTTGTCTAAGTAGGCCCAGAGTCCATGCGCTGTGTAAACTTTTTCTTTTCTTTAAAATTCACTTTTTCCTATTTTACTCCTTTTCCTTAAATTATCGTGTTAAAAAGATTTTGTTTGATTTTTACTAAGCTTAACCCTCTTGAGTGTGTATGGTGCAGAACTGCGACATACCCCCTAGTGGTCAAGAGTGGTAAATATTTTTTGTCAATAAAATAGTTCAGATTTTCAAGGCTATAACTTGAAAGTGGTCAGAGATAATGGCTTACTGTCAATTAGAAAAATGTAAAATATGATCCAAAGTTTCAGATAGGAATAAATTTATGCATCTAATTTGCATAATGTTATGGCACCTCTT
The DNA here is from genome assembly GCA_020510985.1 of Pholidichthys leucotaenia. Taxonomy (NCBI): domain Eukaryota; kingdom Metazoa; phylum Chordata; class Actinopteri; order Cichliformes; family Pholidichthyidae; genus Pholidichthys; species Pholidichthys leucotaenia. The sequence goes on along the minus strand of CM035838.1, from coordinate 398,483,317 downwards.
TAAATTCCATAACTCAGTCAAAACTGAACTTTGGATGTATTTACACAAAAAAAAAATGGCTCAGTCTTTTGACACCATTTTTTGTACATTTTTGTGTGTATCATCTAATCTTCCAAGTATATGAACAAGAAATCAGTACCTTTAAAAAAACCCCAGAAATTTCTCACTTACTTTTGACAAAGTCAGAGTGAGAAGGCAGGCGATGTGCCACGCTCTGCCACTAGAGGCATGGAAATTCTCACACTCAAAGGGTTAAATCAACTTTGTTCTGAACACAACACATTGGAAGAAATGGATTTGTGGTTTGTTTGCTTGTTTCAGTTTGATATTCTGATTGGACTTTGAACGATAATGGCCAAATTTCTTTTTCACTGCATAAGAAGACCTTGACCACCGTGCTGGACACCCAGCTCACGTTTGTGATTCCCGGAGTAGGCTCGAGTCGTGGGGCAGAACCTGCCTGCTATTCTCTCTCTCAACAGAATCCACGGACATCCATCTGGATCAAGATGGTTCCGGACTGCCTGCTACCACCATCGGGTGCAATCTGACTCTGCTGTGCTGAAGGTCTGTTGTCCAAATTAGATTTAACTCTTCAGAATATCCCTAGTATAGGTTCTATAAACCTAATATCTTCAAACTCCTTTCAGAACTTCAAATGCATTTTTCTTTCCATTAATCTCCGTTTCTTTTCAGAGTAACGCAAATTTTCCTTTTTATGAAATTGTTTAATCATCATTTTCTTCATAAAATTGCATCCATTTTTTTTAACCAGTGCTATTTTTTACCAGTGCTATGACTGGCGCCTAGCGGCTGCCCCGGCCTTGGATGCGCTCTGCAGAGTGTGCCCAAATGCCAAGTCACGTTTCGTTACCTTGTATTCATACATGTGTAATGACAATAAAGTTGAATCTCAGTCTCAATCTCTCAATTTTGTGGTTTCTCATTTTCCATTACATTGACAATTTAAGCTATGGTTTTCTTTGGTTCCACAAATGTTTGATAATACACATTATGCTCAGTAATCCAATAACAGTCTATTGTGCTTAAGTTACCTGAATGTGTTCATCTATCCTGAAATTTCACATTAAACTACTGAAAAGACATATGGGAGTTATTGTTTGATGTCATGTCCACCTTTGCAATTATAAGCAGAAAAGAACTCATAGGGTTTTTGGGGTTTTTTTGTTGTTGTTGTTGTTTCTGAGACTGATTCATTACACAACATAGCAAAAATTATTTTTTTGTAAGTTGTCTGTGTTTTTTCAACTGATTTAAGACAGTTTTGCACCGCTGGATCTGAAAATGACATCCGTTTCTCTCGATCAGGTCAGGTTTTTATGCTAAGTTGTAAGCTGTTGTACAGCAGTTGTACAGTTGTACTGTAAATTGAATAGTAGACACTGATAAAGGTAAGTACATGTTAACTGAATGTTACATCATGATTGTTCAAAATTCAGAGAATTTCAAGAAATAAAAAAGAATTTTGCATCATATAAAGTGAAAATACCCGTACATGTAAACAAAAACGTAAAAAGCATGTGGACATAGTTCAACAAGTTGACCTGATTGAGCAAATCCAATGTGATTTTAGGATTCAGCACATCAAAATTGTCCTAAATCAGCTATTATTACAGCTATTATTATTGTCCTAAATCAGCTATTATTACAGTTATTTCTCTGTGGGTCAGAGAAATAACTGCACAAAACAGAATAAAAATAATAATAATGGCAATCCGGGAAGAAAATAATAGCCAGAATGAAATACAGAAAATTCCAAAAATGTAAATTAAAGCGAGGGCGAGGGCTGAAACCCATGCCCTGAAGACAATATAACAATTATAAATTAGAATGAGGGCATAAGACCCATACCACACCCTGACAGAAAGTAAAGTTCCTGCTTGGTCTGGTTAATTTTTTTCTTTGAAATAGATGGTTCTGATTTTGCTGATAGGGGCAGAGGTGAAGGTGTCATGAATCTTGGTTTGATCACAGGATCAAGCCCACTCTTTATGTTCATATGGTTGTGTTTCTATGATTTTGTATGATTATTATTTTGTACCACTTGCCCTCTGTGTTCCCCTGAGCCCCTTGTCTCTGTCTTCTGTGTCATGCCCTGTTTGGTCTTGGGTCTGTGTGTGTATCTGTTCACCTATTGTTGTCCTGTGTGTTCATTGTCATGTTTCATGTGCACTTCTGTCTGTGTTGTCTGCACAGCTCCGCCTGTCCTGTGCTGTCTGTCTGCCCTCGATGGTGCTCACTTGTCCTGATTGCCCTCCTGTATATTTATGCATCATTCAGTCTGTGCTCTGTGTGGTGTCCTTGTGCATGTCTGTGTCTCACACATGTTTTTGGAAATCTGTAAGTTACCTGTCTGCCTGTTTTGTATTTCAGTTCTGCCCACGCGCAGCTTTTATTTTCTCTTTGTAAATAAACCATGGTCTATCAGATTTGTCTAGTTCTTGGGTCCTCCTCTCATTCCTTGCCCCGGAGGGGCAATAACTATGACAGAAGGACACCACCAGAAATGGATCCAGCAGGCGAATCTGTCAGGATGAGGAGAAAGTGGAGTTGGGACGAGCTGGAGGTGGTGACCATGATTGAAGACATGGTGACCGCCGCTTGGAGGTGCTCATTCCGAGAGGATGAGATGTTTTGCTGGGGTGGAATAGCTAATCTGCTGGAGGCCAGACCTAGCGTGCACTCCCACCCTGGGGAGCTGAATCTCTCCCTTCCTCTGCTTCCACCGCTGCCCTCTGCCTCCTCCTCGCCGGAATCAGCCTCCCAGCCATCAGTTCTCTCTCCAGCAGAGCTGGGAGAGCAAGCTGGCATTCAGGGGCCCTGGGTGGAAAGAAGGCTCCGAGAGACACCGTTCCACTCAACACCATGTGTACCACCACCTGCTCTGGCTCCTCCTCAGATTGTTCCAGGTGTTCGCAAGGTGCGCATCACAGCTTCCGCCATCCCTGAGGTGCACACACAATTTTCTGTTGATCCCGAGGCGCACGCTATAGCTCCTGTTGTCCTCGAGGCGCACGCCACGGCTCCTGCTGTTCCCAAGGTGCACGTTACAGCTCCAGCTCTCTATTCGGTGCACACATCAGCTCGCGCTCCACCAGCTTCACCTGTCATGATGCCTGCAGTCTTGCCTGTCATCCCACCTGCAGTGCTGACTCCAACATCTTCAGTGCTGGTGCCCATGTCCACTGCTGCGCTTCTGACTGTCTCATCTGAGGCTCCTTCTGCATCTCCTGGGATGGTCATCGCTTCACCAGCTGCTGAGTCACTGGGGTCCTTGCTGGCAATGGAGCAGGAGTTAAGGCAAGTACCTTCTTTTGTATTTTTAACATCTATGTATTATTAATGAGTCTTGCCTAACTCCTGAAGAGGGAACCCAGTTGCAGCTCTCATCTGCTTCTGGCCTTCCTCCGCCGAGCTCCACTGTCTGTTCCCGCATTGACGCATTTTCCATTTCCTTCACATCTGAGGTGTCTGCATCTGGGAGGGTGAGTCACGCCACAGCTCTGCCACCATCCAAGCTGCACATTCAAGAAGTCAGGAGACCTCCACCCAATGTCCAAGAGGTCAGGAGACCTTCACCCGATGTCCAAGAGGTCAGGAGACCTCCACCCGATGTCCAAGAGGTTGGGGGACCTCCACCCGACGTCCAAGAGGTCAGGAGGCCTCTACTCTTTGTGCCAGAGGTTGAGCAGGCCGCTCCACCATCACCACCTGAGGTCACCGCTTGTTGGCTGCTGTTATCCCCTGTGCCGAAGGTCCCTCTGAAACTATCTTCTGAACTTGAGACTCCTGTATCGATATCTTCTGAAATGCATGTGTGTCTACTGGACCAAAAATTTCTGCATTTGAGGGTCTTGGTCCAGAGGGGCCTGCATTTGTGTGTTATGAGCCAGAAATTTCTGTGTCTGTGTCTCCTATACCAGAGATTTCAGCACCTGTGTGTTGTGAGTCAGAAACTTTTGCATTAGTGACCATGAACCTGAAAATTCAGCTTTAGTCTGTCCTAAACCAGAAAATTTTGCTTTAGTGTCTCATGAACCAGAAATTTCTGTGTCTTTGTTCCTCGAGCCAGAAATTTGTACACCTGTGTTCCCTGACCTTAAGAATTCCATATTGGTGTCCCCTGAGTCAAAGATCCCAGCATCTGTGTCTCCAAAACTAGAAATTTCTGCATTTGTGTCTACTGAACCAGAACAGAAATTTCTGCATCTGCACCTGAGAGTTCTGTATGTGTGCCCCCTGAATTAGAGATTTCAGCATCTGTGTCACCTGAGCCGGAAATCTCTGCATCTGAGGCCCTTGAGCTACGAACGCCTCTGTTATCAGTGTCTGAGTTAGGGTTGCCTGCATTGGCCCCTAGGCTTGGAGTTTCTGTGCTATTGCCAGTGCATGGGGTTTCTGTGTGGCTGCCTGAGTCAGAAGCTCTTACATGGTTTAAAACTCCCTTGTGGTTGCCCCCGGGCCTAAGGGCTCCTTTGTGGTCTCCAAGGCAAAAGACCCCATTGTTACTTTCTGGGTTTGAAATCCTCAAGTGGTTTTCTTTGGAGCAGGGAACTCTGATGTTATTTCCTAACCTTAAGGATGTTACATTTTCACTTTCTGAGTTTAAGAGTTTTTTGTTGCCACCTCCTGAGGTTAACTGGTCCATGTCATCACCCCCTGAGTTTGAGATTCCCATGTTATCTCCAGTGTTTAACGGTTTTACTGTATCATCTCCTGAGGCTAATGAGTCCATGTTATCTTCCCCAGAGGTTAAGGAGTCTTTGTTTCACTTCCCGAGGTTGAAATGTCTATGTCATCTTCTCCCGAGTTCAAGGTTTCCATGTTACCTTTCAAGGTTAATATTCCCAAGTTATCCCCTGAGTATGATGTTCCTGTGTCACAATCAGAGCATAGTGCTCCTGTGTTAGCTTAAGAGCATAGTGCTCCTGTGTTAGCTTCAGAGCATAGTGCCCCTGTGTTCGCTTCAGAACATAAGAAGAAGAAGAAGAAGAAGCCATCTCCGTTGTCATTCCGTAAATACAGCCAATCATGTACAGTAGAACGAAATTACATTTCTCCTATCTACAATGTTAATCAGATGTAGAATCAGAGGGGTCGCTGCCATGCAAGGCGCCACCACAAACAACTTCTCTTCACCCATTCTATTATGCTGAGCACCAAGCTAGAAGGCAGGAAGTACCATTTTTATATGGTCTTTGGTATGACCTGGCCGGGACTTGAACCCCCAACCTCCCGGATGTGGGGCAGATGCTCCATCAACTTGGCCACCACTCCAGTAATAATAATGCTCCTGTGTTAGCTTTGGAGCATAGTGCTCCTGTGCTAGCTTCAGTGCATAGTGCTCCTGTGTTAGTTTCTGAGCATAGTGCTCCGGGCATTGTGCTCCTGTGTTAGCTTCAGAGCATAATGCTCCTGTGTTGTTTGCTTAGTCTAGAGCACTTGTGTATCCTTCTGAGGTTGGGGTGTCTGTGACGTTTCCTGAGTTTGTGGTTTCTGGGTTGTCACCTCCCCAGGTTGATATGTCCATGCTGTCACCTTCTGAGGTTGATGTCTATGTTATCATCTCCTGAGTTTAAGAGATCTATGTCATCATCGTCTGAATTTAAAGGGTCTTTGTTTTCATTTTTTGAGTTTGAAAGGTCTATGTTATTATTTTCTGAGTTTAAGATGACTATGTTATCATCTTCTGAGTGTGAAAGCTTTGGGTTGTCTGCTCTGGGCAAGAAGCCCCTGTGTTGTCTCCTTTTGAAGGAGTTTTGGTGTTATCAGAACCAAGGACTCATTTGTGTTCTCCCATCTGGTGGCCCATGGTCTTTGGTAGGCCGCATGACGCCCTGTGTTCGCCCTTCCAGACACCGCTGGACTTTGGTAGGCCTCCTGACCCATCCGGTGTGTTGATCTGGTGGCCTAGGGACCTTGGTAGGCCACCCGATCCACTTTACACTCTGGTTTTGGGTTCCATGGACTGAGGACGGCCCGCTGAACCACCTTGTTGTACAGCCCTGTGGGTGTGTGAACTGTAAAGAGACCTCCTGTTACACATTTTTGGTTCTGTGAGATTCCTGGGTTTTTTGGGCAGGGTTTTCCCACAGTGCCTTGTCCCCCTCTGCCCGCTCTATTGGGATGTTCTTTGTTTTGTGTTTAATGGGCATCTGGAATCCGCCCTTGGGGGGGGCGCTCTGTCATGAATCTGGGTTTGATCACAGGATCAAGCCCACGCTTTATGTTCATATGGTTGTGTCTCTGTGATGTTGTATGATTATTATTTTGTACCACTTGCCCTCTGTGTTCCCTTGTCTCTGTCTTCTGTGTCATCCCTTGTTTGGTCTTGGGTCTGTATGTGTATCTGTTCACCTATTGTTGTCCTGTGTGTTCATTGTTATGTTTCATGTGCACTTCTGTCTGTGTTGTCTGCACAGCTCCGCCTGTCCTGTGCTGTCTGTTTGCTCTTGATGGTGCTCACCTGTTTTGTGTTGTCCTGATTGCCCTCCTGTCTATTTATGTTTCATTCAGTCTGTGCTCTGTGTGGTGTCCTTGTGCATGTCTGTGTCTCACACATGCTTTTGGAAATCTGTAAGTTTCCTGTATGTCTGTTTTGTATTTCAGTTCTGCCCACACACAGCTTTTATTTTCTCTTTGTAAATAAACCATGATCTATCAGATTCGTCTAGCTCTTGGGTCCTCTTCTCATTCCTTGCCCCGGAGGGGCAATAACTATGACAGAAGGGTTATGTGTTTACTCTCACAAACCTACAGTGGGTGAGTTAGCTGGGGTAGGACCATTTACTTCGATGCCTCATCCTAATACTAAAGTGGATCCTGAAGATGTCTGTGATGATGAGGTGGCTCACTGCCATACAGTTAATGAATCAGCTATAAATGATGGTCGAAATGTTTCTGTGGAGGCTCTGACAGATATTGTGAAACACACTGGGGCTAGCACTGGGGAGAACATTATCTCTTTCCTTAAAGCAGTGTGACCAAGTGGAGGTGAAGGTAGTCACTCCATCACACTGGAACCTTCACGGGTCACCTTCACGGATTGTTGTAAACCTCAAACATTCAAAAGTGATGGTACTGATAAAATGTCTTCTTGTGAGTGGGAGGAATCCACAAAAATGGTTCTCAACAAGAGAGGTTTTTCCATTGAGGAACACGCTGTAGTAATGAACAGATGACGAGTGAAAGCAAGGGATGTAGTGAAAATTGAGCTGAGGGGTTAACCAAATGTAGATCTGAAGATGGGTCCGCAGCCAATTTGTGATATCCTCAGACAACACTTTAGTGACTGTGACTTTTTAAATGCCTATGGCTGACTTTTATGAGACACAACCACAGCAGGACAAATCTGCTTTTGATTATTGGCTCAGACTTAATAAAGCTATTGACATAGCTGTTGAGGGCTTGCAGAGACAGAGTAAGTCACTTGTTCTCATGCACTGTTCTGACCCTGAATTGTTCTTGATTTTCAGCTGTAGACCATCTGAGGAGTGGACAGCTGCTGACATACAGGTATGGTTGGATGAAAATCACCGTAAGAAGAGCCTATAGCAGTGTGGGTCAGTGGGTTCAGACTGTGCTTTGAGTTCAGTGCGTCCAGTTGGGAAGTGTCAGTCTGCTAATGTTTCATGAAGCACTTCCGGATCCAATACTAATTCACCTATGGCAGATGGTCATTTTCCTTGAGCATGCTGTTGCACTTTGGGAGCAATTGGTGAAGCAGGAGTCTTCACAGCATGCCAGACAGGTAAAACCTAGGGAAGCAGAGCGTGAAGGAAATAGAGTCTGTTGTAAGATTTGCAAGAGTGTGGAGGATGACACGGTCTTTCACTGTTGGAGGGATAAACTCTGCTTTCGCTGCCATGCTCCTGGTCATCAGACTGTGTCTTGTTGTGCTAACCCAGCTGTTGAGTCTTCCCAGCACAGAAACTAGTGGGCCCACATATGGAGGGCACGTGTGTGCGGCCCATGGTTTTGTCCCCACAGGATGAGGATCTTGAGTCTGTGTACTCCCAAGCTTGTGCTTCAACTGATGACAGCGCTAAAGTCATCTTTCAAAACACACAGAGACTTGAACCGGTTGACGACCTCTTCTATGCAAATGTTTCCATTGGTGATGTGGGGAGTTTTTGAGCTATTATTTGAGCTTTGTTTTTTTTTTTTGTTTTTTTTTTTTTCTTGCCTTCTGATTGTTGCTCTGAGTGTTGCTATCCCTGTGCTGTTGCAATCCTGGAATTTCCCCGTTGTGGGACTAATAAAGGCTTATCTTATCTTATCTTATCTTATGTTGGATAGCGGCTCCATGGCTTATTCTTTGAGCTCCTGGGTGCTTCCAGTTCTCCCTCAGGCTGGTGTGATTTCAGCTCATTCAATCTCTCCTACATCTGTGTTTTAGTGGGGTGTGGTGGACTTAGAAAAAGTCCATCTGGAGTGTGTGAGCTCCAGATGAATGTGCTTGGTTGTGATATCTCTGTTTCCACTCTCATTGTTGATGACCAGGTTGATGACCTGATTCTTGGGAGAAGTGTCACTAAACACCTGATCAGAATGCTGAAGTCTAATGGAGATTTTTGGAAGAATCTCTCAGCTACTGACACGTGGTGATGAAGATAGTACATTGTTACAGATGTTGTCTGCTGTAGAAAAATGGAGTGGTGCTGAGATCCCAGACACAGTAGGTTGTGTTAAATTGAAGCATGCCGTGACATTGGAACCTATGAGAGAACATTTGGTTTGGGATCGCTTGCCTGGTGGTGCGTGCATCTCAGCAGGCAGCACAGTGGTTGTGGAACCTAGTCGGTCTCGTGCTGTCCCACGAACTGTGATAGTGGGTAGGGTGGCTGAACCTTTGTGGAGTGATGGTTGGATCCCAGTGCAGATTATTAGTCCTTCGTCTAATCCAGTCACACTCAGGTGTAATTGCAAGATCGCTGATGTGTTTCCACATCTTGAAGATTTTGACCTGGACTATTTGTATGAACCGGATGAGTCATTTGCCAGGGTGGATTGTAATGTGGCGAGACCTGCTCATTTTCCAGGCAGTTCAAATGAAACAGGTGTGTGTGTCAGTTAGCTCTGAAAATTGTCCAGGGAGTTCAGGTTCCAAAGCTTTGCATGACCTGGGCTTACAAGATGTAGACATTGACTCATGTAATCTGTCACTATTTTGGAGGGGCAAACTGGTCAAACTGTTGACCAAGTATGAGTCTATGTTTTCTTGTCACAGTCTTGACTGTGGCAAGGACAGAGGCTTTATGCATCATATTCAACTGAGTGATAGCAGGCCATTCAGGTTTCCATATCGCAGGCTCTCTCCCACTCATTATAGAAAGCTGCGTGTAACATTGGATGAGATGTAGGAGCGCAATATCATCAGAAAATCAACAAGTGAATATGCATCACCACTTATTCTAGTGTGGAAGAAGAATGGCGACCTGAGGCTCTGTACTGACTTTAGGTGGCTAAATGCTAGGACAGTAAAGGATGTGCACCCTCTTCCACACCAAGCGGATGTATTGGGCGCTTTGGGGGGGGATGCATTCTTTTCTACCATGGATTTGACCTCTGGCTATTACAACATTGAGGTCCATGAAGAGGACAAGAAGTTTACGGCTTTCACTTCACCATTTGGGCTGTACAAATATAATCGGTTGCCACAGGGACTGTGTAACACCCCTGCCACATTTTGGTTTTTGCTCCTGATGAACAGTTGGTCTTGCAGAGGCTTGAAATGGTTTTTGAGAGGCTGAAGTCTCACAATCTTAAGCTGTCTCCGAAAAAGTGTCTCTTCATGCACTCTTCTGTGAAGTTTCTTGGCCATATAGTGAGTAAGGATGGAGTTTCTACTGACCCAGAGAAGGTCAAGGCCATTGTTGACCTCTCGGAGAAGGACTTCATGGAGGGAGATTCTGACATCCCTTCCCCCATGAAGATTAGGTCTTTTCTTGGGATAGCTGGTTTTTACCAACAGTTCATTGAAGGCTACTCTTGCATCAGTAAGCTTCTGTTTGCTCTAATTTCTGTACCAAAGAAGCCACGTGGTGGAAAAGCAAAAGTGAAACCATTTACCTCAAGGGTACTTAACCGCTGAAGATTGGACACCTTAGTGCAGTGAGGCTTTTCATGAGTTGAGGCAAGCGCTGTTGGCTAATGTCACCTTAGCGTACCCTGTCTTCACTAAGCCCTTCTTGCTATCTGTGCATGCCTCCACTAAGGGGCTAGGTGTGGTTTTGTCACAGCTTACTGATGGGATCGATGTGGTTTGACCAGTAGCTTTGGCAAGTAAGTTTTTGACCTATGTGCGGTCACGTTTTCCAGCTCATAGACAGGAATTTCTTGCATTGAATTGGAATTGAATTGAATTTACAAAAACTTTGGTATTGGTTATGGGGCCACCCTTTTAAGGTGTGGGCGGACAACAATCCCCTTACTTACATCCTAACTAAGTCAAAACTGGATGCTTGTGAACAGAGGTGGGTGTCAAAACTTAACCCACTCAACTTTGACATCAGGTACATCTCTGGTACCTGGAATGTTGTTACGGATGCACTGAGTAGGGAGCCTTTTGTACAGAATGGCACATGCAGCCGCCTCACAAGGGGCCCATATGGTGCAGTTTTGGAAGAGACAAATGCTGTGAATTACGAGTGTGTGCTGGATGTTTTTTGGTGGTCATGTGACCTTCTGGATGTTGCACAAGAAAGTGGGATACTTCTGGCTATCTTGTGTCAGGTTGAACAGTGTGTCTTCTGAGTGTTTAATTGTTTAATCACAAAGCAGGAAGTCCTTGCTGTTTTTGGCCAGTCTGTCAGAGATTCTGTGCCCACACAGGCATTTCTTTTACCGCAATTGGTCCAGTCTATTCAACCATCTCAGCTTTCTGAGTTTCGACCACTTCAGAAGGAAAAGCTGATGGAGTTACAATGAGCTGATCCTTGCTTGTCATGTTTTGCTTTTTGTTGAACGGAAAAGGTGTCCATCATGGAGAGAATGTGCACATGAATCAGTTGAGACTCTAAGACTTTTGAGACACTGGGGTAAACTAGTCTCTGTTGGAGGGGGTTTATACTGCTCATTGAAGAATGTGATCACAAGCAAAGGACTTACCAATATGTTGTGCCGAGTGCCCTGAGAGACAAGGTTCTCAGAGGCGTGTATGATGAAGCTGGCCATCAAGGGCAGCACCACACCTTGTATTTGGCTAGGCAGCACTTTTTCTGGAATGGGATGTAAAACCATGTGAACGATTATGTTTGATGTTGTCATCACTGTGTCTGTACCAAGTCACCGGATCCTGAAGCAAGAGCACCCCTGGAAAGCATCACAACTACCAGGCCACTTGAGTTGGTTTGTGTTGATTTTTGGTCGGCCGAGGATTCTTCTAATAAGTCACATGATGTACCTGAGGTAACGGACCACTTCACAAGGCTGTCACAAGCCTATCCTTGCCCGAATCAGTCAGCTAAAGCTGTGGCTCTTCAGTTGTGGAATAACTTCTTTTGCATCTATGGCTTTCTGGAAGGACTTCATTCGGATCAGGGTGCCAACTTTGATAGCTGAGACGTGTCAACTTGCTGGTGTTGTTAAATCACACACTACTCCATACCACCCCTTTCATAGCGGGCCGGCTTGGTGGATCTGACAGTTCTGCTGGGCTGGCCCCGCCTACAAAAGTCAGCTGATAAATGACACCTTGCAGCAATCAGCTGACACTTCTGATGAAAACTGCAGTGAACAGTCGAAACATGTAAAGAAAAGAAGGTAAAAACATTTCCTTTCTATCTTTGTCTTTAATAAGAACAAGAGGCAAATAATTAAAAGAAGACAAAATGAACCTACTCGAGCTACCTGTTGATCTGATGTTCAGTTCAGTCCTCCAGGATGATCAAGTGGTGGACAACGATGACTATGTGGAGCCTTTGAAGCATGACTTGGCAGAAGCAATGAAAATTGCTGAGGAGTATGCAAGTAAACAGCAAAAGAGACAGGCTAAGTTGTACAACAGGAAGCTTAAAGTGTACCTGTGGTGGTCGTGAAAAAAAAGATATTATATTGAGCCCCTGTCTCACGTTCTAGTTCAAGTTTAAGTTGAAATTCACGTTCAAAGCAATTGATATAAATCCATTGCTGATGTACTGGTTCAGCTATGTCAGCAAAACATGGGTATAGCCATACTAGCGGCTACATGGACTTCCAGGACGCTTCCTGTGACGTAATTTCGTGGCTACCGCGATCTGGATCAGTATTGGCTGAGCCTCGAGTACCCGGATGTGCAGCGGCTTTGGGGATATTCTAATTCAAATTCAAACGTTTATTTCAAACTCAGGGTTCATATTAAATGCAGAACTGAAACGAGTAGAAAATAAATAAATAAATGCTTAAATTCGGCGGGTCGTCTCGTCTGATCTGAGGTCGTTAACAGCCGCAAAACGGCAGATTAATTCGGCTCTTCCCTTGCCGCTATAAAGAGTGGCAGACAGTGCATTGCGTTGTATGAGGACCAAAATTCAAACGTTTATTTCAAACTCAGGGTTCATATTAAATGCTGAACTGAAACGAGTAGAAAATAAATAAATGCTTAAATTCAGCTGCTTGTCTCATTTGATCTCGTAACTGCCGCAACACGGAAGATGATTCTACAACTATATACAGAGCAGCAGACACTCGGTGCTCTTGGAAAAACAAAAACATACAATGCGATATGGATATCGCAACATGGCGAATGTAAAGCCTTTGGATGTCTGAATAATAAGCGAAAAAAACAAAGAAACACTTTTTTTGTGTACCCAAACCCAGCTCACCTTGTCAGAAGATCGGAGCGGAAACAGGGCACAGACGAATAATTTCAGACGAAATTGCGTTGTGTGTAAGGACCACTTCGTCACGTTAACCCTCAGAAGACCTTTCTGGCTCAAACCTGTAGCCATGTTGGACAAATTCTTCCTCAGAGTCCGACAATTCAGCCATAATAGAATAAAAACACTCACAACAGTACCCTAGTCTCTCATACAGGCGGAGCATTGACTGTTGAGTATCAACGAAGTGACGTCACATCCGCATGTGTCATGGCTGCGCCCGCAGTTTTCATTGGCTGCCCATGACCAAGGTCCTATTTGAATATATGTCTGGTGGTATATGGCTGGCAAAAATTATTTACCAAAATAAGAAATACTTTTTCATAATGTTTTCAAGTCAAATGCGTCTTCACAACCACCACAGGTAAGCTTTAAGGGTTCCCCTGTTGAGGTTGGTGAGAGGGTTTTGTTAGCAAACAAGAGCGAGAGAGGTCACCAGAAACTGACTGACAGGTGGGAAGGTGCTCTTTACACTGTTGTAGCAAAGAGAAACAACACTCACACTTTCAGGATTAAGAACTGTGTATCACAGGTCAGGAGAAGGTGGTTCACAGGAATTTGATCATGTCTATTAATTTCCTGCCTGTAGTTTCTGAGTCTAAGATTTCTTGTACTGATAGTGTAGCCAGTGGGGCTAGTGGTCAGTCTCTCTCACTGGGTTGTGGAGGCAACTCTTTGTCTTTACCTACAAGCATGCCAGAGGATAGGACAGTGGAATGGGTTTCACACCTTCCTCCTTCAGAAGCAGCTGAGAGTACGTCGGGGACAGGGGTCACCACAGAGTGTGTGGAACTAGGTGCTCATGCCATGGGTTCCTCAAGTGGCTTGTCTGTCAATGCACCTGACACGATTGACTCAGTGTCAGGATTTTCTTGTGACACAAGTGTTGACAGTATCCAAAGAATGGACTCTCATGACTCTCAGACTGTGATGACTGTTGACAGACCACCTACTGGGATGGGGACAGCTGCTGGTCTGAGGATGGGATGTTCATCCCAAACTGATTCCACGTGGGTGAGGACCAGATATGGAAGGATTGTCAGACCCATTTTCAGATTGATTCAGCAGATGCAACAGAGGGTTATTGTTGGCCATAAATACGGTGGTGTGAAAAAGTGTTTGCCCCCTTCTTGATTTCTCATTTTTTTTGTATGTTTGTCACACTTAAATGTTTCAGATCATCAAACAAATGTAAACATTAGACAACAATAACAGAAGTAAGCACAAAATGCAGTTTTTAAATGAAGATGTTTATTATTAAGGGTAAAAAAAAAAGCCAAACCTACAGGACATTCTTGAGCTCCTCCACACAGTCCTTCAGAACGCGACCTGCTATGTTGTCTGGTCCAGCTGCCTTGCGCTGGTTGATCCTGGAGAGGGTCCTCTTCATGCTAGCTGGATCCAGACTGATAGCCTGCTCATCTGGGGGAGGAGTGATCTTCTGTGCTGATGTGCTGTTTTGTGTTTCAAAGCGGCCAAAGAAGTCATTTAAGTTTTTAAGCAGTATGATGTCTCTCGCACAGGTCTGAGGTGAAGTTTTGTAGTTGGTGAGGGTCTGTATGCCACACCAGAGAGAACGTGCATCTCTGGTGTTGCTGAAGTGTCTTGTTGTACTGTCGTTTTGCCTTCTTGATGCCACTGGATAGATTGGCTGTTGTTAGTCCTTCAGTGTCGCCAGCCCTGAAGGCTGCGTCCCAAGCCCTCAAGAGCCTGTGGACCTCTGCTGTCATCCATGGCTTTTGGTTAGCATGAACAGTGATGGTTTTGCAGTGAGTGACATCATCAGTGCATTTAGCTATGTATGCTACAACAACCTCAGTGTACTCCTCTATGTTTGTGTGTCCATTGTGAGTGGCTGCATGCTTGAAAGTGTCCCAGTCTGTAGTGCTGAAGCAGTCTTTCAGAGCATCAGAGGCCCCCTCTGGCCACACACGTACCTGCTTTTTTGTTGGTCTGATGGCTTTCGGTCTGGGTTTGTATGCCAGCCTTAGCAAGATGGTGATGTGATCAGATAGATGCAGGTGGGGAAGGGGAGAGGCTCTGTATGCTCTCTTGTGTCAAGGCATGGGATGGGTCTCATGCCCTCATCCTAATTTATAATTATATTATCTTGTCTTCAGGGCATGGGCCTCAACCCTTGCTCTCGCTTTAAGTTTATTTTTGGGATTTTTTGTATTTCTCCTTTAGTATTATGATCCTGGGTTGCTGTTATTTTTATTCTATCTTGTATATTCATTTCTCCGTGGGTTCTTCTCTTAGCTTAAAGTTGTCAGCATTATTTACTATTATCTTTGTTTCATGGTCTTGTCTCTCCTGATCCTCTGTGTGTGATTATCTGCTATGCCCCGCCCATCCCATTTCTCTGTGACCATGCTCTGCTGTCTCAGTTTTACCCAATTAGCCCACCTGCTCTGCATTGTGTTTGATTACTCCTGTGTGTATTTATATCAGCTCCAATCTGTGTTCCCTGATGTCTGTCTTCTCATCATACTGCATGAACAACATGCTCCGGTTCTCTACCTGTTCTGACCGGTTCATCCTGACTTGATCCTGCCCGTTGTTTCATTTTTTAACATCATTTAATGAAGGGACTTGTCTGGTTCCCGGTGAGAAGACTCAGCCACAGCTGCCTTTTGCTGCTGAGTCTCTCCGCCTCCCTCTGCAATAAACTCTGCTGCCCTTTCCATCCACCCATCTTCATCTGCGTCCCCTGTTCCTGTTTTTTGTGAGAGACTGGCTATACTAGGTGGCAATCTACTGGTTTGGGATGAGCCAGCTGCACCTGAAGCACCTCCAGCTGCAGCTTTTTCTAGGAGTGGGTTCCAAGTAGCTGTAGCCTCGAGACCAGATGTCTCACCGGTTGCTGTTGTTGTGTCAGGGCTGCATGAGGATCATCCAGAACCAGCACCACGCCACTCCTCAGCTCCAGTACCAACACCACATCGCTCCCCATTTCCAGTGCCAGCTCCACATCACTTCCTAGCATCACTACCAGCTCCAGTTCCTCTTCAAACTACTCCTGCTGCTCACAAGGTGCGCATCCCAACTCCAGCCACTCCTGAGGTGCACACAACAGCTCCAGCCACTCCTGAGGTGCACACAACAGCGTTTGCTGTCTCCGAGGTGCACACAATGGCTCCCGCTGTCCCTGTGGCACACGACGCAGCTCCAGCTGTTCCCACATTGCGCACTTTTGGTCCTGTTCAGCCCGAGGTGCACACTCCTGTTCCTGCTCAGTCCAAGGTGCACACTCCGGTTTCTGTTCTGCTTGAGGTCTATGCTCCGGCTCTGGCGGCTCACCCTGAGGAGGTCACCCCTGCAGCAGAGGATCAGGAGAGCTCAGGCAAGTCCTTTTCTTTACTTTTATAACATCAATACTAGTTAAGTCTTGCCTAGCTACTGGTGTTTTTGGTGATGCCTCATCCTGCCTTTCTCTTCTGTCCGAGGTGACTACAATGGGGTAGTGTTCAGGACACTGGAGCCGGATGCCCCAGCACCATCCATCCAAGACGTTGAGCAGTCCACTCCACCCGTCATCCGAGAGGTCAAGCAGTCTGCTCCAACTATAACCCAAGAGGCTGGCGTGCTTCCAACCATAGCCCAAGAGGCGGGGGTCAGCATGAAACAGTCATCAGTCACAAAGCATAGGGCTCCTCTGTGTTTGTTTGGTGAGCTCTGTGTTTCTGCAGCCACTATTCCACCTTGTTCTGCAGTTCAGTGGCCTATGGACAGTGACAGGCCACCAGACTGGCCCTGCATTCTGGTCTGGGGGTCCTTGGACTGGGGCAGGCCCCCCGACCCATGTTGTTCTCCGGTCTGAGGGCCTTTGGACTTTGGTAGACCCCCTGACCCATTGTGTGTTGCGGCCCGGTGGCCCATGGACTTGGGTAGACCACCCGACCTGCTTTGTCTTGGGTCTTGGGCCTTGGACTTAATTTTGCCAATGAACTATGCTTGTTTTGGACCTTGTCTGTGTGTGTGTGTGTGTGTGTGTGTGTGTGTGTGTGCGTGTGTGTGGGGGTGGGGGGTGGGTACAGTTTGTTTCACCCCACCTGGACTTGTACCCCCACCACCCACCCTGTGAGGATCTTTTGGTTTTGTTCCTGTTGTTGGTACTTCCCTGGGGTCGTCTGTGTGTGTGTGTGTGTGGGGGGGGGGGGGGGTTACAGTTTGTTTCAGACCAGCTGGCCTTGTATCCCCACCACCCACCCTGTGACGTCTTTTTGTTTTTGTTTCTTTTGTTGATGTTACCTTGGAGCCATCTGAAAGCCGCCCCTTAAGAGGGGGTACTGTCAGGGCATGGGATGGGTCTCATGCCCTCATCCTTATTTATAATTATATTATGTTGTCTTCAGGGCATCAGCCTCAGCCCTTGCCCTTGTTTTAAGTTCATTTTGGGGATTTTTTGTATTTCTCCTTTTGTATTGTGATCCTGGGTTGCTATTATTGTTATTTTTATTCTGTCTTGTATATTCATTTGTCCGTGGGTTCTTCTCTTAGTTTAAAGTTATCAACATTATTTACTATTATCACTGTTTCATGCTGGAGTGCTGGCCTAGTTGGTAAAGCATCCGTCTCACACTCGGGAGGCCAGGGTTCAAATCCCGGCGGCGTCATACCAAAGACCATATAAAAAATGTTACTTTCCACCTTCTACCTTGGTGCTCAGCATAATTGAACGGCAGAAAGAAAGTTATGCACAGAGCTACCAGAGGACTGACCCCCCACTGTAGCTTTCACTGCGTACAGTAGCTGTGTGGCCTAGGGTTAGAGAAACGGAGATAGGCGCTGCCCCTATACACCATATGGTGTCCCACATGCTGTGGAAGGGGGGAATTAACTTATTGTTTCATGGTCTTGTCTCTCCTGATCCTCTGTGTGTGATTATCTGCTCTGCCCCATCCGTCCTGTTTCTCTGTGACCATGTTCTGCTATCTCAGTTTTCCCCTGATTAGTTTACCTGCTCTGTATTGTGTTTGATTATGCCTGTGTGTATTTATATCAGCCCCAATCTGTGTTTCCTGATGTCTCTCGTCTGGTCATACTGCATGAACAATATGCTTCGGTTCTGTTCCTGTCCTGACCTAATCCTCCCCATTGTTTGTGAGTTTTGTTACAGCCCCTGAGCTGTTATTTTTGTGTTTGTGTTGAGCTGTGCCCATTTTGCCAGCACATTAATAAATCGCTGCTGAAACTTCAAATACCGTGTTTGGGTCCAGTTTTCCACCTTCCGTGACATCTTGTGAGTTGTGTACACCAGATCCAGCAAATTGTCTCCTCTTATTGGAGAGTCCACATGTTGGTGTAGTTTGTTGTTTGTTAGTTGGTGGCTTAAGTCACATCCTTTAATTGGCTAAGGGGATTCAAGCAAGGAGGTTTAATTCTGCTACAATACATCTTGATTCAAACCACTGAATCAAACCATAAAATGTACCAGTTGTCTTTTCAGTGTTCCCAACTGAAACAGGAAAGTGAAGGCTCTGTCATAGACCATTCCGATTACCAAAGTGTGTGTTGCAACATCATGTGGTGCCACTATTGCTGCGGTGAGTAGTGTCAGATGACTAGGGTTTGCTGCTGTTTTCTAACATCAGGATGGGAAGTTGGACTGATGACATTAGACTGTGACAGCAAGTAAGTGTATTAGAACTACTTTATTACTGTAAACTGTTTCATGACACCTAAAGCAGCACTAAGTGATATCATTCCGGGTAGGAACACTGAAAAGACCATGATCTCAGTTCCAACAGCCAATCACAGGGCACAGTTATAGCCACCACCAACAAAGCACCCTGTGATTGGCTGTTGGGACTGAGGTTGTAGTTTCCATAGTTGTAGTCTTTTCAGTGTTTCTACTCAGAACAAGAAAGTTACATTGTGCTGCTTTAAATCATTTTTATTATCAGAAACTGTATTTACTTAACATAAAAAAGCTCAACCAATGTGCTACCCATATCGTTGAGATGCCACACAGTATTATTACATATAAAAATAACTATTCCATCCACACTCGTGAATAAATAATATTAATCATCTGAAAATTTTGTCAATGTTTTATTTAAAATGAAATGTGGACATTTTCAACTGTGTTGATGGTTATTTCAATCTCACAAAATGTAAGGCTTCTATCGTTTTGTTTGTGTTTCCATGATGTTAACTTTGTGGCCATCAGGCTGTCCTAGCTTGAACAATTAATTTTAAATTTTATAATAATTGACACCAGTAATTAATTAACACCAGTACCAAGTCAGCTGGCCCTGACACACTAAAGCCTTACTTTTTACATTTAGCAGCTGATTTTATTGCAACTCCTTTGACATATTTTTAATCTTAGTCTCTCACTTCCTTTTGCCTTCAGAGAGAGCAGTCGCATTTTTCCTCCCTCCTCCTATCCTGCCTTCCTGACCTAATCCCAGCTTGCTGCGTCTGAGTGAGTGTCTGTGCCGTCTCCCCATCTTGCTGATCTCAACCCAAATGGAAAATACGGAAAATGGATATAAGCTGGGCTTTAAACGCAATTGACACCACCTTTTCAAACAGAAAATTGGGCCCGGGGGAGCCCAAATGTGGAGACACCCATGGATTGGAACTCATGTGTCTGTGTGATTTGACTGAAGATGTAGAAAAACATCTACCTGTTTTGGCTTTACGATCACAGGATTTCTGCCGATTGGGCTTTGGAGTTCTCCTGGTGTATCGAAAATTTAACTGGAAGAGCTAATCAAAATGCGGACCCGGCGGAGCTGCTTCTCAATAATTCGACCAGATGGGGAGTGCACGAAATAGCGGCAAATGACCAACATGGAATTTACCATCTGTATGCACTGTAGAGAGATGGACTCTACCGGACATGTTCATCTGTGTTTAGAAGGGGAAACATCTGGAGTCGCTTCGTGCTCTCCAGGGAATGATATGAATTTAAAGCCAGTGAATGTTAATTTGAATTGTAAGCTCAGAATATGAGAACAGGGAAATCCTATACTCTGTCTGTGCAGATTCGGCCTTGATCGGCGCCCCTGGATAACTCACTCCTCCAGAGTTGAGATAAGCGGATGTGTCAGCTGGCTCTGCTAACCCAAACACCGCTGCTGTGCAATAAACAGAACTCTTCAGGGACAGCGTTCATGAACTATAACATCTATCGTTGCCTAGGAGACTATCTGTTGTACTCCAGTAACTGATACACTCAATACTGCACACACAATGACATCATCATCATACTGATATACACACACTGCTCTCCCCCTGCTGTGTGATTTGTCTACTAAATGTCTGCTAAATATGCATTGAGGGTTTTTTTGCCTGCAATCAAAATTTCGCTTACTCATTAAGCGTCAATTTGATAAAACATGTTTTTTTCTCTCGCCTACTGTGTCATATCCTCTCTTTTTCTTTTTTTCCTTTCTTCTTTATGGCTGGTGCCTAGCGGCTGCCCCGGCCTTGGATGCACTCTGCAGAGCGTGCCCAAATGCCAAGTCACGTTTCGTTACCTTGTATTCATACATGTGTAATGACAATAAAGTTGAATCTCATCTCATCTCTCATCAAGTCAGATTTCTACTATATGAAAATCTGTTTTTGTTCTTCCTCTGCTGAAAGGGGGTGACACCACGGTTCTCAACAATTACCGTTCCGTTTCCATATTGTCTGTCCTGGCTAAGGTTCTGGAACAGCTTGTCAATAATCAATTCAAGAAATTCCTACATCACATCAATATTTTGTCAGATTTTCAATCAGGATTTAGAAAATGATGTAGTACTACTACTGCAGCTCTAAAAGTAATAAATACTTAGTTGACTCTTTTCACAGTAAACATCATTGTGCAGCCCTTTTCATAGACCTCTCCAAAGCTATTGATACGGTGGATCATACACTCCTGAAACAAAGACTTCTCAGTACTGGACTTTCTCCACATGTTATCAGCTGGGATGATAACTACCTCTCACAAAGATCTCAGTGTATGCAAGCAGATGGTCTTACCTCCACTTCACTTGCTGTAACCAAGGGCATCCCTCAGGGGTCAGTCTTAGGGCCACTTCTCTTCATTATTTACATCAACAATGTTCCCCACAATGTCTCCCATGCCAATTTCCACTTTTATGCTGGCGACACTGTTGTATGCACCTCAGCACCCACTCCAGACCTCGTTCTCTCTAATTTGCAGCTTTTAATACTTTACAGACAAATTCTGGTACTTTACTTCTGATACAATACTTTACAGACATAAATTCAAATTTATGATTTGAAGCTTGTTTCAAGTTCTAACAGAATACTTTCCTGCGTTTGATAGGGAAGGGGAGAAAGAGCGGGCCAACCCAGTACCAGCAGACTCATGCCCACTTGACTCAGCCCGGGACTGGGAAAGGTGGGTCAACCTAAGTCAGAGACCTCTATTTAGCCTTTTATCACAAGACACCCTCACCCAAGGCTGGCCTACCACAGGCTGATCAGGCCTGGGTGTATGTCACATGGAGGCTCCATGTGGTCATTTGACAGTCCATATTGTGTTCTTCCTCTTCAGCCATAGGCAGTGACTTCTTCTCTCAGCGACACTGGCCAGTTCTTTGATAGTTCTCCGTTGGGCCTGCCCTCTGATTCCCACCTCTTTCAGTAGCCTTGTGGTGGAACTGGCTACAAAGCTCCTGCAGCCCACCTCCACAGGACGCACCTTTACATTCCAGCCTGCTCCTCTGCTTCAGCTGCTAGGTTTGCATATCGCAGCCTTTTCATTTCAAAAGCCTCATCGATGGATTCTTCCCAAGGGATTGTCAGCTCAACAATGAAAACACATCGTCAGGATTTGGACCAGAGGACCAGGTCTGGGCGCAGGTTGGTTGCTATAATTTCAGATGGAAAGGTGAGTCTCTGACTTAGATTGACCCACATTTCCCAATCCCGGGCTGAGTCAAGTGGGCATGAGTCTGCTGGTACTGGGTTGGGCCACTGTTTCTCCCCTTCCCTCATAAAGGATATCAAACGCAGGAAAGTATTCTGGGTCTTTAGAGGCATAGTATTGATGGCTACCCTCCTTCTCTCATTTTCAGCGGCCAAGCACTTCAGCACTTGATTATGGTGCCAGGTGCATCTCCCCTGATCACCAGAATGTGTTTGAGGGTTGCTAGTGCAGCACATTGGGGACAGGCTGAATCCTCTCTAAACCAGAGATGTAAGTTGGTTGGAGAGGGCAGGACATCATATGACAAATCTCTGATGACAAAACTCATCCGATTGGACTCCATGCTCCACAGCTCGCGCCATGCAGTCCTCCTCCTCTCCACACCCTCCCACTTCATTCCTAAAACATTTGAAACTTTTTTCTCATAAATTTGTAAGATGTTTTTTCCACAAAGTTGCAATTTTTTTCTCATAAATTTGTAACTTTTTTCTCATAAATTTACACCTTTTTGTGTAAATTTTCAACTTTTTTCTGATAAATTTGCATCTTTTATTCTAAAAAATTTGTGACTTTTCTTCTTCCTGTAAATTTTCAACTTTTTTCTCATAAATTTGCATCTTTTTTCTCAAAAATTTGTGACTTTATTGTCATAAATTTGCAAATTTTTTCTTGTAAATTTTCTACTTTTTCAAAGATTTGTGGCTGTTTTTCTCATAAACGTGACTTTTTTCTAAAAAAAAATCTGCAACTTTTTTCACATAAATTTGTAAGATTTTTTTTCTCACAAATTAGCAATTTTTTTCTCATATACACTACCGTTCAAAAGTTTGGGGTCACTTAGAAATTTCCTTATTTTTGAAAGAAAAGCACTTTTTTTTTCAATGAAGATAACTTTAAACTAATCAGAAATACACTCTATACATTGCTAATGTGGTAAATGACTATTATAGCTGCAAATGTCTGGTTTTTGGTGCAATATCTACATAGGTGTATAGAGGCCCATTTCCAGCAACTATCACTCCAGTGTTCTAATGGTACAATGTGTTTGCTCATTGTGTCAGAAGGCTAATGGATGATTAGAAAACCCTTGTGCAATCATGTTAGATCTGCAATGCTGTAATTGCTGCAAATGAAGGATTCTTTGACGAAAGCAAAGTTTGAAGGAAAAAATTATTATTTCAAATACAAATCATTATTTCTAACTTTGTCAATGTCTTGACTATATTTTCTATTCGTTTTACAACTCATGGTGGTAAATAAGTGTGACTTTTCATGGAAAACACAAAATAATAGTCTGGGTGACCCCAAACTTTTGAACGGTAGTGTATTTGTGAAATTTTCCCTGTCAATTTTCAATATCGCTCCCCATAGATTTGCAACTTTTTTCATAGATTTGCAATGTTTTTCTCATAAAATTGTGACTTTTTTTGCATAAATTTGCACCTTTTTTCCTATAAATTTGCACCTTTTTTTCTCAGAAATTTGCATCTTTTTGTCATAAATTTGCAATTTTTTTTCTTGTAAATCTACAACTTTTCCTGCAGATTTGTGACTTTTTGCTCATAAATTTAGGATTTATTTTTCTAAAAAACATGTGACTTTTTTCTCATCAATTGTCATCTTGTTTCTCGTAAATTTGCAACTTTTTGTAGATTTATGACTTTTTGCTCATAAATTTGACTTTTTTCTAAAAAAAAATCTAATTTTTTTTCTTATAAATTTATGACTTTTTTCCTGTAAATTTTTAATTTTTTCCCATAGATTTGCAACTTTTTTCTCATAACTTTGCAACTCTTTTCATAGATTTGTGATTTTTTTTCTCATAAATTTGTAACTTTGTTCTCATAAATTCGTGACTTTTTTCTCATAAATTTGCACCTTTTTTCCTGTAAATGTTCAACTTTTTTCTCAGAAATCTGCATTTTTTTTGTCATAAATTTGTAGTTGTTTTCTTGTAGATTTTCCTTGTAACTTTTCCTGTAGATTTTTGATTTTTTTTCTCATAGATTTGGGGGGGTTTTTTCAGAAATTTGTAAAAAAAAAAAAAAAAAAAAAAATTCTCACAAATTTGTGACTTTTTCTCATAAATTTTCATTTTTTTCCTCATATTAGCACTTTTTTCCTGTAAATTTGCAACTTTTTCCTTGCAAATCTGCTACTTTCTTATAGATTTGTGATGTTTTTCTCATAAATTTGTGAATTTTTTCTGAAAATTTTGACTTTTTTCTCATAACTTTTCATCTTTTTCTCATAAATTTGCAACTTTTTTCTTGTAAATTTGCAACTTTTTGTACTTTTAACTTTTTGCTCATACATTTGTGACTTTTTTCTAAAAAAAAAAAATTGCAGTTTTTTTCTCATAAATTTGTGAAAATTTCCCTTTAGTTTTCATCTTTTTTCTTTTTTCTTTTAAATTTGCAACTTTTTTCCTGTAAATTTTCATCTTCTTTTCTCATAAAATTTCAACTTTTTTCTTGTAAATTGCAAACTTTTTGGGGGAGATTTCTAACTCTTTTCTTATACATTTGTAACCTTTTTCTCTAACATTTACAGTTTTTTTAATGGCATCTTTTATCATATTTTTGCACCTTGATTCTTTGAAATTTGCACCAATTTACATTTATACATTTGCACCTTATGATAAATTGGTGAATAACCCCCTTCCCCCTTGTTAAAAAATAAAAAATGGACTACTGACAACGAGTTATTATGTGTAACCACAGCAGCCTCTGGAGGGTATGCTATCCTGATCACCCCCTCACTCCCAGTTTGGTATCAATAAAGTACATCTGTCTATCTGTCTATCTGTCTGTCTATCTGTCTATCCATCTCCTTATGGATAATGCTGGCTGAGCATTACGGTTGCACGGTGAACCAAGCAGCTGCATTATGATCACTTTGCTGCTGTTATTTGAAACAAAATCCTTCTTGTTAATAGTCTTGACCCAGTTTATCTATATATAAGAATAAATGTCTCGATGACTGTAGTATGGAACTGCAGAGCTGTCACAATGGACAAGAAAAAAGTCAGTTCTTATTATACACAGTTTTGTTGTTATAGTGAGAAAATGTATTATACCTTGTTAATTATCTTATCACAAGATAATTTTTTAATGTATGACAGTTTCTTGTTATTACAAGATGGAGTTGCAATTTTATGTGATAACTTCTTGTTATAATAATATGGTTTCTCATAACGTGACAGTTTTCATCAACACAAGAAACTTCTCATAATGAGATGATATGACATTCTCCCTGGAAGTTTGTTCCTGATCTGTGGGGCATGATTGGAAGTAGGGGTGGGGTGGGGGGATACTTGATTAAAAATTATTAATAAATGTTGCAAATATAAACGAGGGATGATATTGGTATATTTGATCCCAGTGGTTGAAATCCAGCCGAGGCGTGCTGATTCCTTCAGCTACGCGTGATTGTGGGGAGCTGCGTCTCCTTTCCTCTTCATTGGCAAGCGGCTTCCCAGAGGAATTCGATAATAATAAAATATATCTAATCTGATCTCAAATTAAAAGTGTTTTGGACTTTAGATAAAAGTTTCTGGTGTGGAATTGGTCAATAAAAATATTATAAAAATAAAGTCAAGATTAAAGCTTACATTAAAATCAAAAACAGTGGTTTTACAGAAAATTTAACAGGAAAAAGTGATAGAAATAAACGTCTAGGATTGGAGTTTTTAACTCCTGGTTAGAATGAGCTCAGAGAGGAAGAATTCCTAGGCATTTAAAGAAAAACATTAAAATACAAAGAGGTTACAACAAAACATGATACTTCAAGCTCCGTGATCGTAGGAAGGAAAACACATGGGAGAAGTCCCTCTGTTCGCCAGTGGTTTTCTCTGCTGTGTAGAGACGAAGACAGTAGAAGTCGAAAAGATGAGAAAAGTGGTCTAGAGTGTCTCTCTGAAAATCTGGCCAAAAAGAGGATACAGTTTCCTTTTATCTGTGGAGAATTTTCGTGGGCCTCCGTGATTGACAGGAGCCCCCAGCCAATAAGCTTCCTTCATGGGCGGGCTTTATGAACTTTTAGTCCAATAAACAAACAGTCTATTGTCTGGAGCTTTTGAGAGAGAGCTGTTGACATGCAGAGATTGGCTGCTGGCAGTCACATGATTTGAGAGGTATTTTGGGCAAACCTGATACACATTTTAATACTGGAATATTCCTCTATACCCTTATGTATAAACTAAGCTAACCTTAGTGATTAATGTAACCTATACCCAGTGCTTATAAATTAACATGCAGGAATAAACATTCATCTAAACATTTTAACATGCACATATCTAAAAATCACAGATTAATACATTTCAAACCTATTATTGATTGTCCGGAATAAACATCAAGAGTCCATTTGCTTTTCCCCTGGGGTCCTGAAAAAGAGGAAGAGGTTTAGAGATGAGTCTTAAGGATGAGATTGAAAGGTTTGCTGGTTACATTTGGGATGTCCCAGAGTTTAAGGCAATGTTGAGCTGTGGATCTCTGTGGGCCATGAGACGTTTATGGGGGCTATAAAAGTCAAAACAGGAATTGCATTAGGGTGAATTCCTTAGACTGGTTTTAACAAAGGAATGGCAAGTTCAGTTGTGGCCTGGGGTAAAAGAGCAGTTTTTTTGACTGTCCTTTTCCTGGGTGAAACAACGTCTTTAAGCAGAAGAATCTTTATTGATGAGCCAAGTGCGATGATGCTACAAGTAACAAAACCAGTTGACTTTTTCAGTCCACTATATGGTGTTAAATGCTCACTGTCTGGTTAGGTCAGCCCAGCAAAGGAGTGACTCCTGAGATCTAGCCGGGAATTGAACAAGAGAAAGATCAGGATGGGAAATCACAGTATATGATATTGCAATATTCAGTCAGGGGCGCCTCCAGAAAATTTTCATAGGGGAGGCACATGGGAACAACTGAAAATCTTGTGGTGGCACACCAAAATCAAAAGCCAAAACTCAAGTTGAGAAATTCTCTTATGCTGCTGTCACAGTGGTGCCTGCAGGTGGTTGTCACCATGCTGTCATAGGCTTATCTAGACTAGTTGAAAACAATAATTACTAGTAGTACCTTTTACAATTGATATGCATAGACTAAAAGCAGTACAATTAAAATTTTGAGCGCCACAGCAAAGCACTTGTCATAGCCATGTACCTGTACATAAAGGTACCAGATGATTTGCTGCTATAGTGTTCTTGTAAGGCTTTAAGAACCACAAACTAAACACCAAGCTAAACTCCACTCAAGAATGAAGAAAGAGTCATTGTTGTAGTTGAGCAACTTTTACTGGCAACTGGTTCACCATGACATGGAGTGAAAACTGCAAAAAAGGTGCAAAAAAAAAGGTACAATGAAACTAAATGCAGACGTATTTTTTTCTTTTATCTTTACAACTTAAAATACTTGCAAACAACAATTCACATTGAACAACAGCACTACTACAAACTTAAAATGAAAAGATCCTCTAACTTTATCTTACTGCCCATATTTCCCAAAAATAAACCTCAGTATGTTACTGAACATTCGATCAATGAAATCCAACAACTTACGACATTGATTTATCAGTCCTTCCTTATAGATGCAAGTGGGTTATTTTTTCAGCAGGATATGCGGCCTCCCTGCATTTTCTGGTCTGCCTAACAGGAAGTGATGTGTTGTGAAGTGACAGAAGTTTTGAAGAGACAGAACCTAAATTAATAAACACTAAATTAACACTTAAAGGTTTTTTCCTTTGGAACTTATGTCTTCCAGACATGACACTCCCCACCTGACCTCAGTGAGATCACCATCATGTGTCTCCTACTTCAATTTAGAAAGAAGCAAAATAACTTCTGTAATTGGTCTGCAAAACCTTGGTCAACTGCTTTGACTTCAACTTGTCGAACATGTCCATCCTCCCCAGGGTACATGGCAGCAACCCTAGCCATGGGACAAGAGTTGCGTTCAACCTCTTTATCCCTGAGCAGGACAATGTCTCTGACTTGTAAATCTTAGCGATGTGCTGTCCATTTCTGTCTACACTGCAAGGAAGGTAAGTACTCAGTAGAATAGAATAGAATGGCTTTATTGTCATTGTACAACTGTACAGCACAACGAAACTGTGGGTGCTCCACCAGGCTACTGTGCAATAAAGTAAGTGAGAAGAATTTGAAATATAACAGTTACAGAACACACAATTAACCACACGACTGAAGTAACGTAAAAGTAAAAATAATAAATAGCCCATTGGTATATGCACAGGTATGGTAGTGGTTACGTGGGTGGAACTATGTACATAGGAGTGTGGAGTGCAGAACACAGAGTAAAATGGCCCAAGGATTATGGAAAATATGTACAGTAGTGATTTCACAGTTGGGTCAATATACTGTACATGAAGTGAGGAGTGCAAAGACAGGTGAGTTATAGTGAAAATTAAAATGTTCTCAGTTCTGCGCATGTGAGCGTTCGGGGGGGGGGGGGGGGGGGGCTTCTGACTCTTTGTAGTTTGGATGGCCCAGGTGAATAAATTGTTTGTCAGTCTGGAGGTGTGGGACCTGATCGATCTGAACCATCGTCCAGAGGGAAGCAGGTCAAACAGGTGGCAGGCAGGATGTGAGGGGTCTCCTGTGATGGCCTTGATCCTTCTGAGACAGGAGGCTCTGGAGATGTCCTCCAGGGAGGGCAGAGGGCTGCCCATAATTTTGGGGGTGGTGTTGATGACCCTCTGCACAGCCTTCCTGTTCTCAGCCATGGAGCCAGCGTACCACACACCCAGACAGTAGGTGAGCACGCTCTCAACTGAGCAGCGATAGAAGGCTCAAGATTCAAGATTTTTATTTGTCAGTACTACTATACATACAGGACATACAGGACATACAGGAGAATTGAAATGGTGTCACTCTCTCTCTCTCTCTCTCTCTCTTCAGTGGTATGCGCAATATAAAAAACAAAAGGGATAAGGCTGGAAAAACAATAGCAGTCTACGTACAGTAATGCTACCCATAGTGCCAATAGCAACAAAAAATAGACCCAGACATCCCATAGTGCAAATAAAGATAAACGATAAAACCCAGCAGTCGTATATACAGAAAAAGTAGAGCAGTAACACTCGTAGTTGCAAGTTCGATGTGGTAGTGTAGGTGCAGACAGTGACAGATGGGACTGTGCATGAACAGTATTGCAAAACAGACAGCAGCAGATATGGCAAATGGCATTCACTTATATAGCGCTTTTTCTCATCTCTAGATGACCAAAGCACTTTACAGAGCCTGGTACCCACCCATTCACACACTGACGGCGGCAGAGCTGCCATATACAGGTGCTGACCTGACCCACCAGGAGCAACTGGGGGTTCAGTGTCTTGCTCAAGGACACTTTGACATGCAGACTGCAGACAGAGCGGGAATCGAACCCCTGACCCTCCGATCAGTAGTCAGCCACACTACACCTGCGCCACAGACGCCCATATGACATTTGTGCAAATGGTTGCAGTAAAATGCAGAAACATAGAGCAGCAATGTATTATTGTTGATGTGCCAGTCTTTCTGTGCCAACAGCTGGGGTAGTTATTGTGTAGGTGAGTGCATTACGGTCTGGAGGGGTGGGGGGAGTGGACAGAGTTCAGAGTCCTGATGGCCTGATGAACAAAGCTGTTTAGCAGTCTTGTGGAGCAGGCCTGGAGGCTCCAGTACCTTTTCCCTGAGGGCAGGGGGCTGAAGAGGGAGTGGGAGGGATGGGAGGTGTCACCTGCAATTTTGATGGCTCTGCGGGTGAGGCAGATGTCCGAGAACGGGGGCAGAGGGGCACCAATGATCTTGCTGGCTGCTTTCACTGTGCGCTATAGTGTCTTCCAGCAGGAGGCAGTGCAGCTTCCATACCACACCATGATGCAGCGGGTGAGGATGCTCTCAATGGTGCCCCGGTAGAATAAGCACATGATTGGGGATAGGACTTGTGCTCTTCTCAGTTTGCGGAGGAAATGGAGGCCAGTTTGAGCCTTCTTGGCCAGTGATGTGTTGTTGTTGGACCAGAGGCCTCATGTACAAAGGGTACTTTATGCACAAAAACATGGTGTACGTCCTTTTCCATGGAAAATTTCAGATGCATCAAGAATGAAATGACCATGGAAAAATGTGCAGTCCCACGCCAACTTCATGGCTGGCATACACACGTTTCTACTGTTATTGGTCTGTTGGTGACACTTAGAGGTGATGTTGAGAGATTGATAATGACGTGAAAATTATTATACACACCAGAGACACATGATGAACAAACATCCAAGTGTGCACAATTAGATGAGTGGATATAAAAGCAAGCGCAAAGAAGTGCAGAAAATGCCTCAAACAACAATGGTGTTAGCAACATTAGAGGATATTGCAAATCGCGCAGTCAGAAGAGAAAGGGTATTTAGAGACAGAGAAGATTTTCTGGCTAAGGATGATGACTGGCTTGTCAGATGGTTTAGTTTTCCATGGGCAGTCCTTGTGGAACTGTGATCAGAGCTATGGCTGCTCTTGGAGCATGACATGGCGAGAAGCCGTGCCCTGCCCATCCCAGTGCAGGTGCTGACAACAGTGGGGTTTCTGGAAACAGGAACATGCCAGAGGGAGTTGGCACAGTGATCAGGAATTTCCCAGTCAAGCCTGAGCCAAGCTATGCCAGCTGTGTGGGATGGTATTAGCCGGCTGTCACTCAGGTACATCATATTTCCATACAATGCAGTTGAACAGGTGCAATTTGCAGCGAGAGCCAGTTTTCCCCAATGATTCTGATGAACAGCATTGTTGGGAACAAACTACAAGCTGGCACTGTGCAGATGGGTGGCTTCTTGGTGAGTAAATTCATGTAATTGTCCTAATAATAACCCACCTCATGCGCAACGCGCCTGTACGCCCCCAAATATCACCCTGTCTTCAAAGCTTCATGACAAGTCAGTGGGTCGAGTAAGTGACTTTCTTTTGTTGCTGATTAAACTACAGTTTCACAGCATTCTACCAAGCCCCCAATTGCCCCTGTGTGTACAGTGTCATTAAACACATGTGTAAAGTTTGAAATGCAACAGTCTCACCCTTTCCCCAGCACACTTCATTCATTACCTCCGCCAGGCCGAAAAGGCCAGGAGGAGGTAATGTTTTTGCCGGGGTTTGTCTGTGTGTTTGTTTGTCTGTCTGTCTGTCTGTTGGTTAGCAAGATAACTCAAAAAGTCTTGGACGGATTTCCATGAAACTTTCAGGCGTTGTTGGAAATGGTACAAGGAAGAACTGATTAAATTTTGGGGATGATCCGGATCACCGTCTGGATACAGGAATTTTTTAAAGCATTTTTCAACACTGTGACATACGGCTATTTTCAACATGTGCGCAGGCGCAATGGAGGGCGCTGGTCATCGTGTCTGACCAACATAAACTCCGCCTTCTTCAACGTTTTAGGCACAAAAGCACGCGGAAAACTGTGTTTGCGCGACGCTGCAAAAGCTGAGACGGGCAGCTGTCCGCCGCCGGATTATTTGGCAGAAATTCCCCGGGCAGCCATAGGCGCTGCGCAAAAACGAGCTGCTCGGCAGCGTGCTGTGTGCCTGTGTTTGCGCAACGCTGCAAAAGCTCAGACGGCCAGCTGTCCGCCGCTGGATTATTTGGCAGAAATTCCCCGGTCAGCCATAGTAGCTCCGCAAAAAGAAGCTCTCTGCCGGGGAAGTTTCCAAATCATCTTTGGCCGCAGAGCGCAACCCCAATAAAGATAAAGATTACATGTACCACGAAGGTCGAGTGCAAGCAAGATGTTTGTGTCTGTGAACATTCCGTCTTTTGGTGAGTTGATACGTAACGATGTTTACAGTTTGATGAGAAGGTTGCTGCCATGTAACAATCATCTTGTCACTCACACTTCAGCATTTGGAAGTGGTGGCGTTCCATTTTATACTGAGTCCAATGTTGTATGTTATTGTTGTTACAAGACCGCCGACTGTCTGCTGATCTGTATATACTTTTATTTATTTATTTATTTATTTTCTACGCCTTTTAGTTCTGCATTTAATATGAACCCTGAGTTTGAAATAAACGTTTGAATTTTGAATAAAACCCACGCCAACCCGTCTACCTAATTGGCATCCGTCAGTGAAGCCCTCAGTGCTGCTTTCAGTGATCTAAAACGCTCACATAACCCATTGGCCTGTGGGTTGTACGCAGTTGTGTCAGGACTTCTTTTGTTTTTTCTTTTGAATTCTTGGATGGAACATGGGTGGGCAATATAAGCTGCGGATTCAGCCATCACATATTTCGGATAACTTATGTTGAACTGTATAATCAGAGGAGCTATTGTCTAATTTGACCTTGTTGGATTTTATTACCCCCTTTGTTATATTATTCACTTTCTTTTAACCTGTACTCTTAATCTATTCGAAATAAAGACTAATTCATTCATTCATTCAATTGCAATGCCCCCAGCCTGGGAGTTTGCAGATGCATGACATGGACACAACACCAACACTTCAGTTTATTACCTCCGCCAAGGAGGTAATGCTTTTACTACTGAACCACTAATCCTATCATTGTGAATCCAATTGCTACTCAGATGTTTTCATGGTCAAGGAATCTGACAACGTACACACAAACACTGTATGGGGGGAACTGTGGCGCTTGGCGGAGGTCTGCGCTCTCCGAGTGCTTTTCTAGTTTACAATTGTAGTATGTGTAATCCATGTAAGTTGTATATAACTATAAAGAACGAGATTTGCATTTTGGACATAAAATGTGTACTTTTGAGCCTAATGTGATCTGCTTTCAACTGACAGGTGGCCTTGGCTACCCACTAAATAGGTTCATATTGTCTTCTTTTTTGTGACTGTTTTCCTTTAATTCAACCATCTGATCCACCAGATGTGCTAGTCGTGCCTTACCCATGACAAATTTGATCTCAGTTTGACCATCCTTTTGGATTGTCTTCAGGTATGCAATAGCTCCAATAGCTTTTGTTGAGGCATCTGAAAACACACAGAGCTCAATATGCTTTGCCTTGAGAAGTGACATGTTGGAGTAGGTGCATGGTATGTGAAGCTGCCTAAGATCCTAAAGTGATTCTTGCCAGGACTCCCACTTGTTATGCTTTTCTTCAGGGAGAGGTGTATCCTAGTCAGAAATCTCAGAAGTAAGCTCTCTTAATAGAGCCCTCCCTTGGATGGTGAGGGGTGCCAAAAGACCCAGAGGGCCAAAAATGCTGATTGCTGTCAATAAAAGGCCACGGCAGGTGAATGGCTTGAAATCTGTTGACACAAGAAAGGTAAAGGTGTCTGTGGATATCTCCCACAAGAGGCCCAAGCTGCATTGTGTGATAGGTACCTCTCTGGTGAGGTCTAGGTCCTTGACAGTCATTACACAGTCCTCAGGTTTAAAGGCTGTCAAGACAGTTTGGCTGTTTAACATGAACTTGTGGAGGTGAAGATTTGATTCACCCAGAGAAGCCTGTGTCCTCTTAAGTAAATCAATCACTTTGTGATCAGTTGGAAGAGATAGCAATCCATCGTCAACATAGAAATAGCCTTTCCATGAACTCAACTGTGTCAGCACAATACCGTGCTGCTCCTTCTCTGATGGCTCTCTTCAAGCCATACATTGCCACAGCAGGTGAAGGATTATTGCCAAACACATGGACTTTCATCCAGTATTCGACAACCTGCTTGTCAATGTTGTGGTCTTCATACCATAAGAAACAGAAAAAATTTGGTGGTGTTCACACACTTGAAAAACAATGAAACATCTGTTGGATGTCTGCTAATACTGCCACTTTCTCCTTGCGGAAACAAAGAAGAACCCCGGTGAGAGTGTTATTCAAATCTGGACCAGTTAGCAGCATGTCATTAAGAGAGACACCACAGTATGCATCACGGGAGTCAAAGATCACCCTGATCTGTTTGAGTTTGTGAGGATGATATACTATATATAGGAAGATACCAACATTATTTGACATCCTTCAGTGGTGGTGCCACCTCAGCATAACAATTTTGAAAGATCTTTCCCATGAATTCAAAATACTATTCTCTCACTTCTGGTTTTCTCTTCAGTACTTTCTGCAGTGATACAAACCTGCTTAGCATGGTTCCCTAAAGGGAAGTGGGGCTACCCAGCTATTTCTCTTGTTTCTACAGACATTAGCATCCATTTTTGCCATGAAAATTACAGTACATCCTCAATGGAAAGACCAGGCCTGTTGTCATGTTCAATCCTGTTAAACACAGTTTTCCCTAGTGTTTCCTCTGTAGAGTTGGCTGCCCGGTTGAAGTTATCCCATATCCCCTTGACGTGCATGTAGCTTGTGCAAGGTTGAAAAATGGAATGACAGCCACTTTCAAACACATTGGTCTTGAAGCTGTTTACCATTGGTTTGTGAACATTTCCCAGGCACACTTCTGTGGTGTATGAAACAAGGGGAACATTCGGAGTGGGACGCAGCCTATGGCTGACATCACCTCCAATATATATTGGGCGGTCCGCCATCTCACTAGAGAGTGAGAGTCCAGAGAGTTCACACTGTCCTGCGGAGATGATTTGGACTCTTTAGTGGACATGACATGCTGTTACATGGCTTTTTGTAGGGATATGATCGTTCCACGTAAACGTGTCAAAATATATCCCAACAACAAGCCATGGGTCACTAAATCAGTTAAATCCTGCTTACAGAGGAAAGCACTGGCCTTTAAACAGAGGGTTGTTTCTGAGCTGGAGGTTGTCACAAAAGAGCTGAAGTCCGGAATTTTAAGAGCAAAACAGAATTATAAATCAGAATTGGAAAGCAAGATGGCAAAGAAGCTTGGTTCAGCCTGGGCTAGTATGAAAACTATTGCAGTCCCCATCGTGCTGTTTGCTCTCTACATGTCTGTTCTTTTCATCTTCTCTATCCCCTCACCCCCCAGCCAGTCGCAGCAGATGACTGCCCCTCCCTGAGCCTGGTTCTGCTGGAGGTTTCTTCTTGTTAAAAGGGAGTTTTTCCTCTCCAACGTCGCCATGCGCCTGCTCACAGGGGATCGCCTGATTGCTGGGGTCTTTCTGAAACTGTGGGGGTTCCCCCTACAGTTGAAAGTGCTATGAGATGACTGTTGTTGTGAAATGGCGCTATATAAATAAAGTTGAATTGAATTGAATTGCAGGCCTTCAGAGCACAGAGCGCAGTAATCGTGTGTTTTTAGATGGTTTTAATTCAGACACAGAGCTGGCTAATGCTCTTAATTGTTTTTATGGCCGTTTTGATTCCTTTGATTTTAGCACAGAAACCCAAGATTTGAAACAGCAACTCAAAGACAATCAGCACTTTAATATTGAGGTGCAGGATGTCAAAAGGGCATTCTGTGCTGTAAAAGTGAACAAAAGTCAGGGCCCTGATAACTTGGTAAAGTCCTGTGCATATGAACTGAGTCCTGTGTTTCACTGCATTTTTAATAAGTCCTTACAGACACAACATGTGCCTAAGGTCTGGAAAGATGCTGTAGTTGTCCCTGTTCCAAAATCCAGCTGTCCTAAAACAGCAAATGATTTTAGACCAGTTGCTTTGACTTCAATTTTAATGAAAATTTTTGAAAAACTGGTCAGATTTGAGGTCCTAAAGCAGACTGAGCATGCATTGGATCCTTTGCAGTTTGCCTGTAGGTCTCACAGAGGAGTGGAGGATGCCACTGTCACTCTGTTTAACATGCTTTTTAAACATCTGGATTTTAATGGGACACACGCCAGGCTTTTATTTGTGGACTTTTCTTCCTCTTCTAATACAATCCAACCTCACATTTTAGTTGAAAGGCTCCTGCAACAATTTGATTTGAGCAATAATCTCGTGGGTTGGATTCTGGATTTTTTAACCAACAGGACACAGAGAGTAAGGGTCAATGGTACATTGTCTGACCAAAAGTGTTCTTCTACTGGCTCTCCTCAGGGGTGTGTGTTGTCACCACTACTCTTCATCCTGTACACAAACATGTGTCGGAGCAGACATGACAACAGACACATTATAAAGTATGCTGATGATTCAGTTGTTGTCAGTCTCCTTCAGGATGGTGAGAGTGGCCATGGCCGAGTAGTTGATGATTTTGTTCACTGGTGTGAGGATTCCTACCTGCAGCTGAATACGACAAAAAACTAAAGATATGATTATTGACTTTAGGAGGAAAACTCCCAGGCACGAAGTCACTGTACTAAAAGGCCAGACCATTGAATGTGTGCAATCCTACAAATGTCTTGGGACAATTATTGATAGTAATTTAAACTTTGAAGAGAACTATGAAAGGGTGTGCAAAAAGGGTCAGCAACATTTGCATTGTTTAAGATAAGATAAGATAAGCCTTTATTAGTCCCACAATGGGGAAATTCCAGGATTGCAACAGCACAGGGATAGCAACACTCAGAGCAACAATCAGAAGGCAAGAAAAAACAACATCTAGTAAACATATGTCCATATTACTATAAATGTATATATACAGACACACAGTGCAGAGCATTATGGTTGGTTGGTGAATGTGCAGCAGAAAGTCTAAGCTCTCTCTCCGCGGATGCGGCGGGCCAGCTGGAAGTCTTTGGGCATGATGGTGACCCCCTTAGCAAAGAACAGACCCACCAGGTGGGCCTCACTGGTCTCCTGCAGAGCCATGACGGCGAAGCTCAGGAAACGCAGGACGGTCTTGAAGTCCTGAGCGATCTCCCTCACCAGGCGCTGGACGGGCAGCTTACGGATGAGCAGCTTCGTGGATTTCTGGCAGCGACAGATCTCTCTCAGAGCCACGGGCCTGTGACGGCGAGGCCTCTTCACTCTGCCGGTGGCCGGAGCGCCTCTCCGAGCAGCCCTGGTGGCTAGCTGTCTCCTGGGGGGACTTCTTCCTCCAGTAGATTTTACGGGCGGTCTGCTTGGTTCTTGCCATCGCTCTTTATTATTCTGTCTTATATTTCTTGCACGCCGCCTAAACTCCAGCCCGGCACCCGCGTCGTTTTCGCTACAGCTCCCGGTATGTCGAGTTTCCCATTAGCACCGGGCGGCGGCCAAGTGCTAGCTAGCACTAGCTCCTCCCCGCTGTAGCGTCTCCCGCTGCAAACCATGGCTCCGTCCGCCGACCCGGGAGACCCCCGGGGCGATCCGTGCGTCCGTGATATATATACAGAGTGAAAGGTGTAGAAAGAAGAAGGAAGATTAAAAAAAAGGCTGTTGCAACGGGCAGCGTACTCGTGTGGCGCCACCGGCCCGGCGGAACCGGAAGTAATTTAAGTTTAAGGAAACTCGCACACTTCAAAATTGACCGAACCATAATGATAATGTTTTATCGGACAATGTTTATTGAATCTGTTTTATCCTTTTCTTTAGTGTCATGGTTTGGTCAGATAAAACTGAAACAGAGGAAATCCTTGGACCAGGTAGTTAGATGGTCCAGTCGTTTGCTTGGTGAGTCACAGCTGAGCATGACATCACTGTACACCAGACAGGTACAGAGGATGGCTACTTCTATTTTAAATGATGACTCCCACCCTTTGCACTGCCACTTTCAACTTCTTCCCTCCAGATGGAGATTTGTTGTCCCCAAAAACCCAGCGCTACAAAAACAGCTTTGTTCCTGCTGCTGTCAACGAGTAGAACAAGATGTAACAATATATTGCACTTAATTTAGTTATTTAATTTTTTATTTTATATGTATTCATTTTTGTAGGTTTTTTATTTGGTGTAGTGAAATTAAAGGGTTTTATAGGTAATTTAATGTTGGTACACGTGTTAGTGTAAACATGAATGTGAGTAGGAATGAAGATTTACTTTCATCACACAATTCCTCGTTAGGGCACCATCCACGTTTTATAGAGGTGGAAACTCTTATGCACAGACTTAAGCTTAAGAATTTAGCAACTGGTAAGTTAAGCCTTAGTTAATAATCCTATTGAAAATATTTGATCAGTCTCATAATAAACCCTTGTGTGAGTTCTTGTCTCTGATGATCAAGAAGATGGACATGAAATCAAACAATAACTCCCATATGTCTTTCAAAGATTTAATAAGGAATGTCAAAATAGGTTAACATATTTGCATAACTTTAAAACAGAGAATTTACATGTATCATGGGCATCATAGACTCTTACTGAGTTACTTATGAATCAAGCATTTGTGGAACCACATGAAGCATAGTTTAATTTGTCAGTATACTGGAAATTGAAAAACCATACAATAGCATCGGTTGAGAAAAGTGGATGTGATTTTATGAAGAAAATGATATTTAACTTTATAAAAAAATAGAAAATTTGTTTTACTCTGAAAAAGAACATAGATTAATGAAAGACAACATGTATTTTGAGATTCTGATGGGTGTTTGCATAAAATTAGGTTCAAAGAACTTATACCAGGAATATTTTGAAGACAAGTGTAAATTACATAACAGACCGTCTGACATATTGCTGGACCCAGGGAACACACACACAGGCTTGAGTGAAAACAATTATCTTTATTTGTACAGTGAGAGTGTGTGGGTGCATGTATGTGTGTGGTGTGTATGTGGTGATGGTAGAGATGACGTGGCCGGGGGAGAAGCAGAGCGCCGTTCAGCCTGGCAACCCTATAACAGAGCCAAAGCACAGGTGTTAGAATCTTCCACCACTGAATGAACGAAGTAATGACTGGGGCTTACTTGCAGGTGGAACGATGAGCGCTCAGGTTGGCCTGGAGGCTCCAGCCAGGAAGACAGCATTTGCTATGCGCTCCAGAGGTGAGCAGGTTGGCCTGTAGAAGCGAGGAGAGAACGTTCCGCCGCAGAGGGGAACGGGTTCCGCCGCCGGGAGAAATCCACCTGTGCACAGGGGAGAAACTGAGAGGAAGGTGAGTAGCACACTGCTTGCTTTAGATGAGAAGATGATTCCAATTTAGAGTTAAGAGACCTGGACGTAGGCAGTCAGGCAAGAGACATAACTCTTGGGAGAATGACAGACAGCTCCGTGCCGGATCCCAGGCAGAGCAGGTTATAAAGCCCGTGGGCGATTGGAAGCAGGTGTGCGTGCAGCTGAAGCAGGTGATGGCCCAGAGTGAGTCATGACAGTACTCCCCCCCCCCGAGCGGCGCCTCCCGGCGCCAGGTCCAGCCTACCTGGGTGCGTCTGGTGGAAGTCCCTGATGAGGTGTTTATCCAACATGAAGGATGGACGCACCCAGGATCTCCACTCAGGGCCATACCCCTCCCAGTCCACCAGGTACTGAAGGCCGCGACCCCGGCGGCGGACGTCCAGGATGGAGTTGACCTTCCACGCCGCGTCGCCGATCAACACTGGTGGAGGTGGAGCCCTGGGAAGGGGGCAGAGAGGGCTGGAACAGAAGGGCTTGACCTGGGAGACGTGAAATGTAGGACAAACACGGAGGGGGGGGGAGAGCCAGGTGCACAGCCACAGGGTTAACAATACGAACAATGGGGAAGAGGCCAATAAAACGCTGAGCCAACTTCCTTTTCTCAGCCTTCAGGGCAATATGCTGAGTCGATAACCACACCTGCTGACCCACCTGGTATTGAGGAGCCGGTCTTCTGCGGCGGTTCGCCGTCCTAGAGTTGCGCTCGGCCGTGCGAAGAAGGACCCTGCAGGTAGCCGTCCAGACCCGGCGACAGCGCCTCAGGTGGGCGTGGATGGAAGGTACAGCCATGTCCCTCTCCTCCTCTGGAAAAAGCGGAGGGTTGTAACCCAGAGAGGCCCTGAAGGGGGACATGCCAGTCGCCGAGGACACGGTCGAATTGTGGGCATACTCGATCCAGGAGAGATGGCTGCTCCAAGACGAGGGACTAGAGGCGATGACACAATGCAGGGCGGACTCCAGCTCCTGATTGGCCCGTTCGCACTGCCCATTGCTTTGCGGGTGATGACCCGAGGACAGGCTCACCGTCGCCCCCAGCGCATTGCAGAAAGCCCTCCAAACCCAGGACACAAATTGGGGACCCCGATCAGAGACAATGTCGATGGGGATCCCGTGAAGATGCACAACGTGCTGCACCAACAGGTCCGCCGTATCCTGTGCCGTAGGGAGACCTTGTAATGGGACAAAGTGGGTGGCCTTAGAAAAACGGTCCACGACGGTGAGGACGGTGGTGAAATGATTGGATGGGGGAAGGCCAGTCACGAAGTCCAGGGCGATGTGGGACCATGGCCTGCTGGGGACCGGCAACGAGTGGAGGAGACCAGCCGGCGGAGGAGATGATGTCTTCCCGGTGGCGCACTGAGGACAGGCGCGGACATAATCGATGATGTCTTTCCGAAGCCCCGGCCACCAGAATGTCCTTTGGAGCATCTCCACCGTGCGAGTAACCCCTGGATGGCAAGCGAGCTTAGAGGAGTGGGCCCAGTGGATCACCTCACCCCGGACAGATGAGGGAACGAACAGCCTCTCCGTAGGCCCCCCGCCTGGATCCGGCTCAGCCTCCTGCGCCTTCAGGACCTTCTCCCTGATGCCCCACGAGAGGGCACCCACGACACAAGAGGCAGGGAGGATGGCGTGCTCACGTCCTTCAGCGGCCTCCGAAACGAACTGCCAGGACAGGGCATCAGGTTTGGCATTCTTAGCCCCGGGGCGGTAAGTGATGGTGAACCTGAAGCGCCCGAAGAACAGGGACCAACGGGCCTGATGGGCATTCAGACGCTTCACTATCCTCAGGTACTCCAAGTTCTTATGATCGGTCCACACAACAAAGGGTTGGGCGGCCCCCTCCAGCCAGTGGCGCCACTCCTCCAAAGCGAGTTTCACAGCCAGGAGCTCCCTGTCGCCGATGTCATAATTTCTCTCTGCCGGGGACAGCCGCCGGGAGAAAAAGGCGCAGGGACGGATCACCCCGTCCACTGGAGAACGCTGTGACAGAACCACCCCCACCCCAGAATCAGAAGCGTCCACCTCGACCAGGCACTGGAGAGAGGGATCCACTTGCATCAGGACACGAGAGGACGAAAATTCGGTCTTAAGAGCAGCGAATGCCACCGCAGCCTCCTCCATCCACCGGAACGCCACCTTGGGGGAGGTGAGACGGGTCAAGGGGAGAGCGATTGTGCTGTAGTTAGGAACAAACCGGTGGTAGAAATTGGCGAACCCCAGGAACATGCTGCAGCTGCTTCCTCGATGGAGGGGGGGGGGGGGGCAATCCACCACCGCCTTAACCTTCTCGGGGTCGGGGATGATTTGGTTGTGTGAGATAATGAACCCAAGAAAGGAGGTCTTGTTGGCGTAGAACTCACACTTCTCCGCCTTCACAAACAATTTGTTCTCCAGGAGCCATTGGAGGACCCGTCTCACGTGGACCCGGTGCTCATCCCGTGACTGAGAGAAGATCAGAATATCGTCCAGATATATGAAGACCAAGGACCCAAGGAAGTCCCGGAGAACATCGTTAATAAGGTGCTGGAAGATGGCCGGAGCATTGGTCAACCCAAACGGCATCACGAGGTACTCGAAGTGGCAGCTTGGGGTCCGGATTCCCATCTTCCACTCGTCTCCCTCCCGGATCCGCACGAGGTGGTAGGCATTGCGGAGAGCCAACTTAGTGAACCAGGAGGCCCCCTAGAGGGAGTCAAATGCCGTGTCCATGAGTGGGAGGGTGTATTTGTCTTTAATAGTAATGTCGTTGAGAGCCCGGAAGTCAATACATGGCCGCAGGGAGCCATCCTTCTTGCCAACAAAGAAGAACCCCGCCCCCACCGCCGAGAAAGAAGGCCAGATGATGCCCATGCTGAGAGACTCTTTGATGTAAGCGTCCATAGCTTCCCGCTCCGGAGCCAATAGGCTGTACAGGTGGCTCGACGGCAGCGGAGCGCCAGCCCGGAGATTGATGGCACAGTCGTACAGGCGGTGGGGGGGAAGGAACAGCGCCTGCGACTTGCTGAACACAGCCCCCAGGTCATGAAATTCAGGCGGTACCCTGGACAGGTCAGGAGGAGGGGGGGCGGGGGGAGGACAGGGGTACAGAAGGTGAACATGCTGCAGACTGTAAACATGCACTCAGGCAAAAAGGACTCCAAGCGACGACACTCCCTGTACGCCAATCAAAGGTAGGGTTGTGGAGGCGGAGCCAGGGGTGGCCTAGGATGACGGGAGAGGCCGAGGTGGACAAAACGAACAGGCGCAGGTCCTCCCGATGGTTGCCGGAGATAATAGCAGACACCAGAACGGTCTGACGTGACACCGTCTCCAGAGGGGCTTTGGACAGGGCAACGAGCCTCAGTGGGGACGGGGAAGTATGGCAGGGAAGCCACAGTCGGGTTGCCAGTTCCCTCGAGATGAAGCTCTGCTCAGCCCCAGAGTCTACCAGTGCGTGCGTCAGAATTTCAGTATGTTTGTAACAAAATCTAATAGGAAGGAGACACTTTGTGAGGGGATTAGGCCGAGACGAGTCCGCGAGTCCCCCTACTGCGACGTGCGGACCCCCTCTTTTGGCCGAACAGGGCAGGACTCTACCTCATGCTGTTAACTCCCAGAGTACATACACAGGCCTAACTCCCTGCGACGCTGCCGCTCGGCTAACGAGAGCTTAGTCCGCCCCACTACCATTGCCTCGGGTCAGTATGCGGCCTCCAGCATGGGCAATGCCAGAAGAGATGAATGAGAGGAGCGATGAAACTGACTTCCCGAGCGGCCGGAAGTCTTCCACTCGGCAGCCCACTCTCTCAGCCTGTTATCTAAGTTAATAGACAATGAGATGAGCTCTGTGAGCCGCTCAGGCTTGTCTAGACGGGCCAGCTCATCTCACAAACTAGGGCTCAGGCTTCTGATAAAAATGCTACATAATGAGGCATCCTCCCATCCCACCTCCGCTGCCACGACCCGGAAATCGACAGCATAGTCCACGACGGACCTGCTCCCCTGTCGAAGATTTAACAGCCGGGTGGTGAGCACACTGTCTCGGTCGGAATGATCAAAAACCTCGTGGAAATCATGGATGAACTGTGTAGGTTAAGTTAGCATAGCTGGGTTTTGCCATCACCGCATATGCCCATGCTAGCGCTCGTCCCTCCAACAGATTAGCTATGTAACCTATGCGGCTGTGGTCGGTAGGAAAATCCTCCGGAACCCACTGAAACACGGTCTCACACTGATGAATAAAGCCACGGGCCTCCCCAAGTTTTCCGCCGAAGCGAGCGGGCGTGGGAACCGGAGTGAGTCGGGTCAAGGGGACATGACTAGCCTGGCTAGGAGGGGAGCTAACGGGAGCTGGCCTACTGCTAGGAACTGGAGGAAATGCCCGCTGTCCTTCCAGGCGATCCAACCGGCTCATTATTTGGGCTAACTGGTTGAGAATGACCTGCTGTTGGTAAGTTAATTGGCCCACTCGAGCCTCCAAGTTTTTAATCTGGCGTGTTAGCACGGTGTCCGCTGGGTCGCTCTGACGGAGCTGTACTAACATATTGCTGGACCCAGGGAACACACACACAGGCTTGAGTGAAAACAATTATCTTTATTTGTACAGTGAGAGTGTGTGGATGTATGTATGTGTGGTGTGTATGTGGTGATGGTAGAGATGACGTGGCCAGGGGGGAAGCAGAGCGCTGTTCAGCCTGGCAACCCTATAACAGAGCCAAAGCACAGGTGTTAGAATCTTCCACCACTGAATGAACAAAGTAATGACTGGGGCTTATTTGCAGGTGGAACGATGAGCGCTCAGGTTGGCCCGGAGGCTCCAGCCAGGAAGACAGCATTTGCTATGCACTCCAGAGGTGAGCAGGTTGGCCTGTAGAAGCAAGGAGAGGACATTCCGCCGCAGAGGGGAACGGGTTCCGCCACAGGGAGAAATCCACCTGTGCACAGGGGAGAAACTGAGAGGAAGGTGAGTAGCACACTGCTTAATTTAGACGAGAAGATGATTCCAATTTAGAGTTAAGAGACCTGGACGTAGGCAATCAGGTGAGAGACGTAACTCTTGGGAGAATGACAGACGGCTCCATGCCAGATCCCAGGCAGAGCAGGCTATAAAGCCCGTGGGCGATTGGAAGCAGGTGTGCACGCAGCTGAAGCAGGTGATGGCCCAGAGTGAGTCGTGACACCGACAGCCACAGAAACTTTGCGTCCCAATGGGTAGCAGGCGGGTCCACTGGATTCTGTTTCACTGGACCAGCGTGGGTCTGTGGGGAGACTCCATACCACTGTTAGGGCCTCCTCCCAGGATCACAAAGGCTGGTCTGCAGCAGGCTGGGTGAGGTCTTCTCTGATGCACTGAAGAAGGAATTAGTTTACAGTGCAAAGTCTCATCGGAAAGTCAAATTACATCACAAACTCATTTCTTCTGATGTTGGTGGTTGAAATGAGCTGGTTTAAGCTTTAAAAAAATTAAACAAAATCTTCTTGCACGATAATTTAAAGAAAAAGAAGAATAAAATAAGAAAAATTAATTTTAAAGAAAAAAAAAGGATTTACACTGAGCATGACAGGCTCTGGGCCCTTTTTAAAAAATATTGGAGAAATTGGAGGAGCAGAGAAAGCTACTCACAGCTTTTGCCAACCACACCCAAGCAGACTCTGAACAAAGAGCAATAAAACTTAAGTTTTCTCTAGTGTTGCAGGGTGGTCCCAAAACTTCATGAGACCTGAGGTGGCCCAATTATATTTGAGCTTCTTCCAATAAGGATCATAAACTCGACCTAAAAAGGGAAATGCAATGAAGCTTTGTACTCTATTGGTCAGTTAAAGTGCAGCTATGGTCTCCTGAAGAATGAGGAGGGGAAGAGACATTTGATCTGAGAAGTGAGACCCCCTTTTAAGACACATGTTGCTGAAAAAAGCATAAATTCCTTAAACTTTAGTAACTAAGATATTCTACTCAATAAAGGAGCATAAAATGCATCTACATCTACTGTAATTAACTTGTGATAATAAGCATGCAAACCTTAATTTCTTCCTGAAAATAGCAGAACATATCACAATCATATCAAATCATATCAATAAAAGCATTTGAAACCCATTGTCCGTCCCAGAGTTCAATCAGGTCTTTGTGGGCAGATACTGTCTTAAGAGAAAGAATATGAGTTAGTTCATAGACCATAAGGCATAAATTCCACTGCAAAGAAAACTTTAAATATTCCTGATTCATCCACCAGATGGCACAGTGAAACAGATTGTTTACTGGAGAGTCTTGGCTTCCAAAGTCTTGACTATGTCGATCATAAAACTGTCAATTAGAACATTCCTTTGCCA
Source organism: Pholidichthys leucotaenia (assembly GCA_020510985.1). Taxonomy (NCBI): domain Eukaryota; kingdom Metazoa; phylum Chordata; class Actinopteri; order Cichliformes; family Pholidichthyidae; genus Pholidichthys; species Pholidichthys leucotaenia. Next base: position 398,438,415 of record CM035838.1, on the reverse strand, counting down.
AAGAGTCTTGGAGAAAGGGATTAACTTCCACTTTATGGCCGATGGATAGGGTTACACCTCTAGTTCTTGGGTGAGAGAAGCAGTCTCAAAAGCCAGACTTTTAAGTTGAAAAAAAATTCTTCAGCAAAGAATAATTTATAAATTGGAACTCAAGGTCACGCTACATTGGGTTCTAAATCTTTTACTGGGTTTTAGACTTATTGAGTTTTTAATCTCTTTGACTTAGTTGTTAGCTTTTTAATATGACCCTTCTCTCTTATCTCTTTGTTTTTTCTCTTATATCTTTGTCTTATGTCCTGACTGGTAGAGCCTTGAGTACCTTTATCGTGTTTATAGTCAGCTTCATGTGTGCCTGTGTTTGTGTTCATGCTGAATGTAATTGTGGTTTGTAAATATGTGTCTAAAAGGATGTCACCTGACTGCAAAACAAATCTACCTACGGGTACAAGTAAAGTAACCTGAACCTGAACCTGAGTCAGGTGAGGACTGAGTGTGAAAGTTAGGAGAGTATTGAATGGTGCTTGTACACATGTTCACTATTCAGCCTGTAATAAAGTTCAGTTCGACTGCAGCATCCTCATTCATCTTCATTCCAGATTTGTGGACATAACATTTGGCAACGAGAATTGTGAACCATGGAAGTGTGCCTGAGACCGCTACAGCCCTTTCTTGAGTCCCCGCGTGAACCAACAGTCCCATGGCCACGATGGCTGGACGCGTTTGAAGCCTGTGTTGCAGTGTTGGACCTGGGAAAACTCGATAAAGTAAGGAAACAAGCACTTCTTGTCCACAACCTCGGCACAGAGAATTTTCCACACATTGCATCCGACGGAGTCATATGTGGATGCTGTCAAACTACTTGCTAGTTGCTTTGCTGCACCAGACAACGTGATAGCATGACAAATTCAATTCCACCAGAGGGGACAGGGAGTTGGTGAGTCCATACAACAATTTGTCGCCAACCTGAGACATTTGGCTAGCATGTGCCGTTTTGGACTGTTGGAAGATGAGATGGTGCGGGACCAGTTAGCTGAGCACACATGTAACCCGAGGCTAGGAGCTAAGATGCTAACAGTGTCAAACAACATGACGCTAGCTAGCATGATAGAGCTAGCATTTTAGTTTGAGTCAGCAGAGAGGTTTGCAACGGAGCTAAGTGGGCGCCAAGCACAGAAGCTACCCAGACAGACGATGCTAGCTAATGCGGTAGGCATGGAGGACTATGAGGACATGGCAGAAGAGTACGAGATGAAAGCCGTTAACCAAAGGACCACTCCGAGAGGCCTCGTCTGTGGTAGCTGTGGGTCCCCAACGCACCAGGACAGAGCATCAGCACAGTTGCCAGGCAAGAGGACAACAGTGTAACAAGTGTGGACACTTGAACCATTTCGCCAGAATGTGCCGGTCGCCGGCACCATGGAGCCCACCAAGTAAGCCAAGCTGCCCACCAGCAACAACATTTCATGCAGTGAACCCCAACAAAAACAGTTATTCATACGGCATGGTTGAGTTAGACGGGGTAGCTTTACTGCTACTGCTCGACACGGCGGTGGTCAGGTCGATGTTAAATTGGGCCACGGTGAAGAAGTTTTTCCCCCAACTACAAAATTAAGAACAGCCCAACAGCGCTGTACAGAAACAGCGGTCACAGACTTTGTAATGTGGGAACAGTGGAACTGATGGTCTACTACAAGTCTAAGATTATGTACGACTTCACGTTCCAAGTGGCAGCGCATGGTGACAACATTATGGGATGTGACCTCTTCTATAGACTGGGCTTCACTATCCAAGACAACGCTGGGTTCAAATGGTCCAGGTGTGGCAACTGGGGCATGACGGACCTCAACGACAATGATGTGGTGTGGGACGAGGTAATTCAGGGAGGCACCGACACCAAGCCATCTACCCCACGTTCTTCGGAGGAGAGCTGCCCAGGAGGGGGGCAGCGCCCGGACTCGCCTCCGTTCCTTGCTCAGCCAGAACCAGAGCCACAGGGCAGGGAGCCCAAGCACACAGAAAACCCCGAAGCACAGCAACAATAACCAGGCATAGACACTGCTCACGACGTGGCACAACGACCCACGTCAGACAGGAGGGAGAGGAGGAACTGAATTGCTTCCATACCCACGCTCAACAACAACAAGTTAATGACGTTATGACTGAGTCCGCTTCAACGAACAACACCGGAGAGACACCGGACACCTTCCATACCCACAATGAGCTTCAGTCTATGGTAATGAAGATGGAGACAACGGGTGAAGGGTCCACAACAAACATGGTGACAATGGAACTGCCACAGCACAACGAAGGTCCCAAGCCAGACAAGCACGCAGAGCCACTGGGATCACAACGACACATGAAACCAAGCAAGGCGCCACTCCAAGTTATAGACTGGGTTCAGGTTCGCACTAGTGAGAGACTGAGATGGCGACTGACTGGGCCACAGCCAACGAGACAACGGGCGCTGCTGAGGATCATGGCGAAACTGGGATCAGCGTGCTTTCGGCTGACAAACGGTTCAGTTCGGCATGCAAATCAACTATGTTGTGTCCAGGTGGCTGCTCCACACAGTGAGGCTTCGCAGGAGTCAGCTGCTGCAGTGTGGGACCCGGGCCCCAGCGTCATGAAGATTGGCCCTGGCCCCGGGGTCCGACAGCTGCAGGGATGCGGTTGCCATGGGCACACTACAAGGCCCCTCTGGCAGAACTGCTTTCCCGTGGAAGACTAAAGAAAAAGAAAAAACTATTCAGGCAGAAGCGCTGTTGAAATGGTGGCAGAATAACCCACCCAGCCACATTGGGTCCAGTGGTGGTCTGCCCACAGACCCTAGTTCCTAGTTTTGTTTCCAAGTTTAAAAAAAAAAAAAAAAAGAGTGTTCTTTAAAAATAATAAAAGAAGTTGTGTTTTGGCCTGAACAATAATGTTGAATGTTTTGCTATATAATAATGTTTAAGAATGTGTGTTTAGTTGATAATGAATATTGATAATAGGGGGATTTTGATATGCTAAATTGGGGAGGGCTGATTTGCCAATTTTCAATATTGTGTTCTGCATTTTTACAAGGGGGGGAGCAAGAATGTGGTGTATGAAACAAGGGAAACATTCGGAGTGGGGCGTGGCCTGCGGCTGACGTCACCTCCAGTACATATTGGGCGGTCCGCCATCTCACTGGGAAGTGACAGTCAGGTGAGGACTGAGTGTGAGAGTTAGGAGAGTATTGAATGGTGCTTGTACACGTGTTCACTATTCGGCCTTTAATAAAGTTCAGTTCGACTGCAGCATCCTCGTCCGTCTCCATTCCAGGTTTGTGGGCATAACAACTTCCTCTACGACCACCCAGCCAAGGTCTAAGCATTGTGCAAATGGAGCATCATGAGGCCCATCAACCTGCTCTCTGACCTTGTGCATTCTCAAAATGTCTCTTCCGAGAAGCAATAGAATGTCTGCATCTGGGTCTAGCTCTGGAAAGTGCTTAGTGATGTGCTGGAGATGGGGTTGATGAAGCACAGCACTTGGTGAAGGAATCTCTGCTCGATTATTTGGAATCTCACTGCACTTAATAAGTGGTGGGAGAGGAATGACCATTTTGCCATCTAGAGATTCAATTTAGAATCCTTCAGCCCATCTCCCTGACCTTTCTACTGAACCAGAGCAGGTTTTCAGCTGATATGTGAATGGGTGCCACCCACATCAAAAAGGGTGAAGAAGTCTGGTTTAGCCAGTGAGTGGTTGCTCTGGTCATCCAGTACCACATAAGCATTCACAGCCTTGTGCTGAGCATCTTTAGGGTATACCTTCATAAGGCAGATTTTTGCACAGGAGCGGTTCCATTGATGCTCACTGCAAACCTCAGTACAACTTGAGCTAATGGTGGCTGCATTAGTGTCATGAATCGCCCCTCAGGGCAGGATGAAGACCCAAACACTGGACTGTGAGTTGCAAAACATTTAATAACAAAAATACAAAAACAACACTTACAAATAAGGAGATGGCATGTGGGATGACATGGCTCACGTCTGGAGAGAAACAGGAGAACAGCCTGGATGGAGCCAGACTGAAGCGTACGGGAACGCCAAAGAAAAAGAGAGCCAAGACAGAGCACACCCGTCACAAACCCATAGAAACAAACAGTAACACACAGTAGGACACTGCAACGAGTTAGCGTTGCAGCCGTCCTTAAAAAGGCCAAAGGAAAATGAATTCAATACAAAACAGGGGTGGGTGATTACAATTGTGGGTAACATGAGTGTGATGGTGGAGTTTATTGTGAAGTACGGTGTGATGACGCCACCTTCTGGGTGTGCCACCACACCGCCCTATAAATAGGGGCGTCCACCATTTTGGGCTTGCTCTTGCCCGGACGGCCCCACACAGTGTGGCACCTGCTGTAGTGTATTTAGTTCTGATAATAAAGCTGTGTTCTAGTGCAACCTCCTCGTCCGTCTCCTCTGTGTCAGGTTTGTGGACATAACATTTGGCGACTGAGGATTAACTCATGGAGGCATGCGGGGCACTTCTGCGGCCGTTTCTGGAGTACCCAGGAGAACCAGCAATAGTGTGGCCTTGCTGGTTGGCCACGTTCGAGAAGTACAATGCAGCGTTGGGCCGGGGTAAACTCAAAGGAGTGAGGAAGCGAGCACTTCTGGTTCATAAACTCAGCGTAGAAGGTCAGAGAATTTTCCACACGTTAGGGGAGACAGAGTCATATGTAGATGCTATTGGGCTGCTTGCTAGCTACTTTGTTGAATACACACATAGCATGAAGCTGTGGGTTGAGAGGCTAATGACTTCAAAAGACACTAAACTAGTTAGTAGTTTGGGGGAGCTACTGGCCCAGCTAATAGCAACAGGGGAGTTAGCCATGGGGCTAAATGGGCGCCAAACACAGAAGCTACCCGGGCAGTCGCCGTTAGCTAACATGGTGGAATTGGAGCTACAGGAGAGGGAGCCTGTGTCCATCGAGAATGACAAGCCAGCCAAAGAGCACAGCACGGAGAGGGAGCACGGTGAGGGGGGGAGAGTTCAGCACTGAGGGTGACCGCAGCACAGTGGGAGAGCAGCAAACAGACTCAGCTCAGTTTTCTCTGCAGCCAGAGTTAGAGCCATGGGAGAGGGAGCACGAGCATGCTGAGAGCCCCGAAAAGCAGCAGTGGCAGCCGGGCATAGCCACAACAAATGATGCAGCACAGCAGAGTGCTTCAGACGACAGAGAGGAGGAACCGGACTGTTCCCGTTCCCTCGCTCAACAGGCTATGGAGGTTACGACCAAGTGGACGGGTGAAGAGTTCGCTTCAACGACCGACACTGAAGCACACATTTCATGCTCTCGGGAGGAGAGCAGCTCAGTGAAGATGCTGGATAGTTTTGGTGCCCGCACTTGGTCGGCTGTAGTAGGAGCGACCGAGTTGGCAGGTGTAGGGTCCATTTCAACGAGAGACACCGGAGAGGTACTGGACTGCTTCTGTACCCGAGACGAGCCACAGTTGACGACAGGAACAGCGAGTGAAGTGTTCACAGCGAACAAAGTGACAATGGAACCGCAGCAGCACGGCGGCGGTCCCGAGCCAAACGAGCACGCAGAGCCACCAGGAGCGCAACAACAACGCAGGAAAACAAGTGAGGTGCCACTGAGGATCGTGGCGAAGATGAGGATAGCATGTTTTCGGCAGATGGATGATTTGGTTCAGCACGTGAACAAACTACGGTGCGTCTGGGTGACGGCTCCAAACGGAGGGGCTCTGCAGAGAACAGCTGCCACAGTGTGGGACCCAGGCTCCGGCGTCAGGAAGATTGGCCATGGGGGTCTGAAAGCTCCTGGGAGGAGGCCACCAAGAGCTTGTTTCAAAACTCCGGGTGGGGGGGGGCAGCCGTGGGCCTGCTTCAAAGCTCCTGGGAGGAGGCCACCAAGAGCCTGTTTCAAAACTCCAAGGGGGGACCACTGTGGGCATGCTTCAGGGCTACAGGGAGCAGGCCATCACAGGGCCACCTCAAAGCCCTCTGACTGGACTGTTTTCCCACATGCCAGTTCCATTTTTGCCCAAGTGACTGTGCTGTGACAGTTTATTTATAGTTCAAGGTGTTTATTGTGTGTTTAGTGTAGGAGCACAGCTGATTTTACTTTAATAAAGGATTTTTAGTTTACCCAGTGGCAAAATAATCCCCTGAGCCGTGCAGGTCATGTGGTAGTCCAACCACCAGCCCTATTTTAGGTTGTTTTGTGTGAATGTGTTAGGCCTTTTAGTACCTCAGTTTACGTCATGTGTTTTGGGTTCCAGATTAGGGTGGGTTCGATTTGAGTGAGTGGTTTTGGACCTTGTGAAGAGGGGAGAATGTGATGGGGAGAATGTGAAAGCTGTGTTCTAGTGCAACCTCCTTGTCCGTCTCCTCAGGGTTTGTGGACATAACCTTGAGCGAGAGTAATCAGATGATTAGTGACAACTGTGACAGCCCGCGAACTAGAGCTCAAGCGGAAGGAAGCACATCATGCTGTCAAAATAAATGCACATACCGGAATAAAGAAACCCATAAACAGAAGATATGCAAAGTGACTAATAACACTGGTTAACACCAAATTTATTGTCTAAGTTTTTTTTTAGCTGATTTAGGACAATTTTGATGTGCTGAATCCAAAAATCACATTGGTTTTGCTCAATCAAGTCAACTTTTTGAATTATGGCCACATGTTGTTTTATACGTTTTTGTTTACATGTACGGGTATTTTCGCTTTATATCAATCAATCAAAGACTTTATTCCAGACTCAAGGTCCATCAAGAGAAAAATAAACAAGTAAAGTAAAAAAACAAGACAGTTGAAACAATCAAAAAGTTACAAGAAACACTAAGACATAACTGCTTAAAGAAGTACAAAGACAGTACAGACTTTAAAAAGACTTAAAAAGACTACTGTACCAGTGCCTTCTAAACTGTGACTGACAGCGAATAGAACTGAGCTTAATGCTAGACATGACTTGAATGATTTCATTTCTAGATACATCAAGCCGACAGATGAATTTATACATAAAATTCCTTATTACTGCATGCAGAGTATTTACACGTGATGAGACAAATAACTCGGAGGCACTGCACCATCGAGGCTTTTTAAGTAAAATTCTTAAGGCATCATTGTAGGCAACCTGTAATTTCTGCATACTTAGTTTCCTATAATTTATCCATAAATGAGCAGTGTATAAAGGTGTACAATAGGTTTTAAAAAGAACCAGTTTCACCTCATCTGAACAAAAACCAAATCTGCGTGCAAGAATATTTGCTTGTATGTAGATTTTGCAGCGTTGTCTGAAAATATCATCATCATCAGTCATTCTATCATTAATAACATGTCCCAGATATTTAATTTTATCCCTGACAATTAATTCCCTGCCTGCCAATTCAAAGACAGGGAATTTCATTAACAAATCTTCTTTAGTGCGGCAGATCAGCACACAACTCTTATTTGTATTATATTTTATGTCATTTTCCTCTCCATAAGCACTACACACTCTTAATAACTCCTGAAGACCAGCACTACTTGGACTGAGAATAACTAGATCATCAGCATACATAAAATGATTCACTAACTTATTCCCTATTAAACACCCAGTTTTACAGGCATTCAGTTGCTTTGACAACTTATCCATGTAAAGATTAAATAGAATAGGGGACAGTATACTGCCCTGTCTGACACCACTGCTCACACCAAATGGTGATGAATGACTCTTCCCCCATTTCACCAGCATCTTCTGATGTGCGTACCAGTAAATCAGGATACGTACTAAGTACTTGGGCACCCCCCTGTCAATCATTTTCCTAAACAGTATCCTGTGATTAACACGATCAAACGCCTTGGAGGCGTCAATAAAGCACAGAAAAACTGAAGAATTTTGATTTCTGTACTTATTTATAATTTCTTTTAAGGCATATATGCACAGATCTGTTCCATGATGGGGTTTGAATCCAAATTGATGATCAGTAGATTTGATGAATACATTTAATTTTTCAAACATGATTTTTTCCAGTACTTCAGATATTATATTGGCTAAAGCTATGGGTCTGTAATTATCCAGGCTACACAGCTTGCCAGCTTTATCTTTAATGACTGGTACCAACACAACAGACAATAATGATTCTGGTAACATCCCATGAATCATGAAGCTGGTGAAACAGATTGCAAGAAGAGGAGCAATTCTTGAGCTAGCGTATTTAAGATGCTCAGCAGAAATACAGTCTAAACCACTCGCTTTGTTATCTGATAGCTCTCTAATGGCTTTGATCACTGCATGAGTGTCAATCAGGAGCGAATCGTCCCTTTCTACTTTCCCTACCTTGTAAGTTTCATCCTTAGTTGAATTAAATAATGAGTAAAATTGTTGCCGCCAAAGATCCACAATATTTTCTGTACCTGAAATGCCTTCCAAAGTACAGGGCAAAAGCGTTTTACTGTTACTAATCCGTCTAAGCTCCTTCCAAAATTCTGTGACATTCTTATCTAACAATTTCTTGGCCAGGGAATTACTTCTCATAAGCTGCTCATTTTTAGAGATATGACGAATAGCATACTTAAACTTAGCATTTGTACATTTCTTCATCTCAAATTCTGGCCCTTGTCTGGGTCTCCCAGCCCCCACCCATGCTTTATATGCTTCCCAAGCTTCAGAATAAGGCACAGCTACGGCCTTATTGTATATGATGCAAAATTCTTTTTTATGTCTTGAAATTCTCTGAATTTTGAACAATGATGACATAACATTCAATTTACATGTACTTACCTTTATATAAAGGTAAGTACTGTACATGCACAGTATTAAGTAAGTACTAAGTAAGTATAGGTTTTTACTTAGTACCTGATCGAGAGAAACGGATGTCATTTCCAGATTCAGCGGTGCAAAATTGTCTTAAATCAGTTGAAAAAACACAGACAACTTACAAAAAAATTATTTTTGTAACCCTGTGTAATAATTCATAAGACAAAGACAAGAACCAGATAACAGTAAATGGCAATACTACTAAATGTACATCAAAAGGAAACTAAGGTGAGGGCAAAGGAGGCTCCTAAACAAACACGGGCAGATAAGATTTATAATACCGGATAATCAACACATATCAAATAAACAGGACACCACAAACAAACAGAAACAAATGTGACCCATGCTGGCAAAATGAGTCACTTTGAGGAAATTATCAAAACTCAGTTAACATTTTTCCATATTCTGTATTGAAAGGCCTTCAAAATTATATTTAATTTGTAGGAAGTGCACAAAAACGGATCCGGAAAAAGCCATTTGGTTTATATTTTGGCTAGGTTTAAAACTCGCGTTCAATCAGTCAGGAATTACGTCTTCTGCCAAAACATATGTATTTTTAGAAAGTACAGGGGTTTTCCCGGGACTTGCCACTAGCAAACAAAGAAAGAGTCATGATTTATAGCTTCTCATGCCTGTATCTCGTAATGACACAGTGCACATTCAGACTCATTTTGCCAGCACGGGTCACAAATGGCGAGCTCAAATAACATGATACATCCAAAACCATACACGAAGACCAAAATAACAGAGATGAGGAAATACAGATAATAATCTAACATAACTGAAAGCATGAACACGGTGCTCCCCCCGTGCTCAGCATCATGACAGAGCCCCCCCTCCCCAAGGGGTGGAGACCAGACAGCCCAACATAACGTCAAAAAGAAAAGCACAAAAAGACCCCCCCCTTCCCAACAGGAATAGAAAAATAACCCAGCCCAACAGGAAAAGAAAGATAAAACCACCCCGGGAGGGCAGTGGGGGAACCCAGGTTAGGAGGGACCAAAACAAAAAACACGCTCATGACCCACAAAACAGAACAGTTCAGGTGGCAATAGAAGCTTAGGACCACCAGATGAAAATGTAAGGCAGTTCAGGTGGCCTCCCAGAGTTTCTGAGCCACCTTGGCAGAGGGCATAGTCCGTTGGGTGGTCTCCCAAGGTTCATGAACCACCCAAATAAATGGCACAGTCCATCGGGAGGGCTCCCAACATCCCTGAGCCAACAGGCCGTGGGGCACAATGCTCCCCCTCCTGGAGGTGGTAGCTGGAACCCGTGCCCCCAACGGACCACAGGGACTGCAGCGTGGATGAGATGGAACAAAAGCTGCGGGGAGTTGATCCCGGACAATGATTACTGGCCAATTGCGAACCCAGGCAGCGATGGTGGCTGACCAGCGAGGAAACCAGGCAAAGGAAGTGACTGGTCCATGGGAGAACCAGACGAAGGGGACGGCTGACCAGCGAGGGAACCAGGCGGCGAAGACGGCAGCGAAGACGGTGGCAAAGACGGCGGCTCAGCAGCGACCTCAGGTGAAGGCGGAGGACTCTCAGCAACCTCAGGTGAAGACGGAGGACCCTCAGCAACCTCAGGTAAAGGCGGAGGACCCTCGCAGCAGTGGAGCCCGGCAAGGAGAACCCAGGAGCAGAGGGTGTCTACAACTGATTCTCTCCACCATAAGCAAGACAAGATTTCTCTAAAACTGATAAAGTTGAACCAGAAAAGAGTACTTGCTCCACCGCCATCCAGGACTCCGGCGACTCTGTTGCAGCAACCCAAGCAGCAGGCATGATGGCGGGTGAATCTGGCGGAACCCCAGTCGTGGTGGCCAACGCTGGTGGAATTCCAGGTGTGGCGGCTGACGCTGGCAGGACCCCAGAAGAAGCGGCTGGAGAAGGTGGAAGTAGTGGCTGACACTGGGGATTGTCTCACTGATGACGCCGAGTCCTGCGATGCCAAAATCAGGAGACACTTGCTTGTGGGCTCAGGCTCCAGGACACAGAAGGCACTGTTCTCCCATCCAGGACATGGATGCGGGGCTGGAAAGGGACCCTCCAAAACCACAGGCCCCTCCATAGTCCGGCAGCTCCTTCCCAGGACAGGTGGACACACAGACAGAGCAGAGGGGGACACGGGAGAAGCAGGTGAGGCAACATGAGTGACTGCAGCCGCAGGTGGTGTGAGCTCAGCCAAAGTGTACGGCTGCTGCTGAGCTCTCCCACCGAGAATAAGACAAGGCATTTCATCTATAGGTGTTTGAGAATGAAAATGTACTTGCCTTAATTCCCGTGGTGTGGTGGTGGCTGCTGCAGAAAGCCCAGGTGAATTCCTCTCCATGGCTGCAGCGGGCGTGGGCACCAATGTAAAAAGTGAAGGAGACTGCCCTGCAGGCATGTTGATGGCCCGACACTCAGCAGCAGGAGGTGACACCATGGAGGAGAAGGGGACAGAAGCGGCAGACAAGGAGGAGGAGGCTGACGGGGCAGCCGATGAAAAAAAATTTCAAAGATGAGTAGGAGGCTGCTGCTGCTGTTCTCCAAAGCGGTGAGGAGGGAACTACTAGGAAGACAGAAGAACTTCTCAGGTGGGATTCAGCTGGGTGGTGGCGAGAGGCTTGGTGTGTCTGTTCCACGAGATGCTCTCTCGTCAACAGTAGATGTATGGGATGGAAGGAGACGCTGGAAGACAACGTCCCAAAGCTGGCGAGTGGTGAGAGGCTGATAATGTCTGCACCCGGGGACACTCATTCGTCGGCTCAGGTACAGATGGGAAACGGTGTGGAATGGAGTCTGGAAAAGGCTGTACCAGGGGATGTCTCTTCGTCGGCTCAGGCACAGTTGAGGAAGAGCTTCTTACCAGCCCACAGAACATGTGTTGGAGGTTGAAAAGGAGGGTGAGGAGACCTTTGAGTTCCGGATACTGTAACTCCTCAGGCTGGGGGTTGCCTGAATCACTTCCACCGCACAGTCCAGCCATTTTAAGGCTTTCTCGGGAGTATGGCAGCATGGGCGTCTGAAATGAGGTCTTTAATTAACTGCACTGCCCAGCACTCATCCTCATGCAACCCGAGCAAACTGAAGTCCGTGTGAGCTGACATCCCAGCAAAAACACGAACTTAAAAAATATACGGGAGGGACTTCCGGGAAGATGGCGGAGAGACATAACACTTAAACAAAGAGCTCTCCCTAGCCGGATTAAAAATCATCGGTAAATGGCCAACTCGACATAAACGAATCAATAAACTAAGGGATGAAAACACGAAGGAACCGGGCACAAGGACAAAAACAGGGTAAAATTGAAGAATTCCTCTCCAACAACGCAGGAAAAACCGCTGTACGCGAAGCCCAAAAAAACAAGGTGTCTACAGCAGAGAAAATGGAAGACACCAGACTCGACAACATGAACGCTGGCATCGCCAGTTTGGGTGAAGAGTTAAGAGAATTCAAGCGACAGCTACAACAGGATTTAGCGGCTCTTAAGGAGGAACTGAAAAAAGAAATTAAGGAGGAAATCATGGACCTCCGAAGAGAAATGGAGCGTAAATTAACGGAAAACATGGAGGAGCTGCGCTCCCAGCGGGCGTGTATGACAGAAGCGCAGACCCGAATTTCGGAACTAGAAGATTGGAAAAGCGAGGCAAACAAACAACTACAGACCCTGACGACGCAAACGCAGAGGATGCAGGAGAAAATAAACGACTTGGAGAGCAGATCCCGACGAAGCAATATGCGCATCTTTGGAATTCCGGAGGGCATTGAAGGCAACTCGATGACAAAATTCATGGATCAGTTCTTAAAAAAAGAACTGGAAATACCCGGAGAAACGGATCTGCAGATTCAACGGGCGCACAGAGCACCGGCACAGAACCCGAAAACAAACTCTCCACCCAGGTCAGTTGTGGTAAACTTTGTGAAATATGACAAAGGAAAGAATCCTGACGCAAGCATGGAAAAAAAAGATACGAATCGGCGACAAACAGGTATTTTTTGACCATGACTACCCGACAGAAATCGTGCAGCAGCGGAAGAAATATGCCAATATTAAAAAAACGCTGAAAGAGAAAAAAATTAGATTCCAAACGCCGCTAACGAAAATGAGGATTCATTGGGAGGAAGGCACAAGAACCTACAACACGGCCGAAGAGGCAGCGCGGGATATGATGGAGCGGGGCCTTGAGGTGAGCGTGCCGAAGGAGACGGCTGGAGCAGCGGCGGCCCTGAACGCACCACGACAGACGGAGTGGAGACAAGTGAACGGCGGAAGAAGGGGGAGAGACGTAGAGCAGCGGGCCCAGGACAAACTACAAGGCTTTCAACTGAAAGCCTAGATCATAACAAAGATTAAGAAAGGCACAGAAGAAATGAAGGCCAAGAAGACAAGGTAAAAGAGAAACAGACGGCTAGGAGAGGTTTAAGTGATATTTGTTGGACATTTCTAGACTTATGACTATTACTTTGATAGTAATTAGAAGTCTAGGGAGGGCCCTTCACTCTGTGAAGACAAACCCCCCACCCACCAACAGGGACCAGTGGGCAGAAGAAAGGCCCAAAGTACGGAGGTCGAGATTTTTTAATGTGTTTTTATATAAATATGTGTTATTTTTGTTGTTAAAGGGGCTAGGAGCACAAGTTAAAAAAATGGAAAAACATGAATATGGGTAAAAATCTTAAGATAATGACATTAAACGTGAATGGTCTGAACTCACCTGTTAAAAGGGAAAGAATAATAAGAAAATTCAAGAAGGAAAAAGCTGAAATTATATTTATGCAAGAGACACATTTGAGCAAGACAGAACATGTGAAACTAAAGAGATTTGGCTATAAGAACTCCTACTACAGTTCATTTAAGGGAGGAGCAAAAAGGTGGGTTATGATACTAATCTCAAACAAAATACAATTTGAAAGTGAACAGGAAATCCAGGATAAAGAAGGCAGGTATGTAATAATAAAGGGAAGAATAGATGGTGATCACATTAGTGAACATCTATGCCCCACCAGAAAGTGACAAGGGTTTTTTTCAACAACTGTTTGATCTCATAGCAACACACAGTGAAGGAGTCCTAATTTGTGGAGGAGACTTAAATGCTGTCATGGATCATGAAGTTGACACAACAAGTGTTAAGAAGACAAAAAAACATGTAACAAAGTTCATAAGAACCTCACTGGCAGAAATGGGTATGGTAGACATATGGAGGGACCTGCACCCACTCGAAAAAGACTATACACATTATTCAGCAGTCCATAAAGTACACTCTAGAATAGATTACTTCCTTATGAATGAAGGTGACAGACACAGGGTGAGAAATTGTTGGATTGGAGGGGCAGAAATATCAGATCATAATCCTATATACATGGAAATATATTTGAACAATAGAAAACGACAAACAACATGGAAACTTAACGTAGGACTGTTAAATGATGAGAAAATGAAAGAAAGAATAAAAATAAACATAAACGAATATATCCAAGAGAATGACAATGAAGAAGTGGACCCAACAATACTATGGGACACACTAAAAGCCGTGTTAAGGGGTAAATTAATTGTTGAAACAGGAAAAGCAAATAAGACTAAACTGGAAGCGTATGAACAAAGATGTGAGAGACTGAGGGAACTAGAACGTAAACATCAAAGCACAAATGACCCAAAAATATATCAAGAAATTAAAGAAGAAAAAACAAAGATAAAAGAAACACAAATGGATGAAATTGAAAGGAAAAATAGATATCTAAAGCAAAAATATTATGAAACGGGGCCAAAAGCCACAAAACTGCTGGCAAAACGGTTAAGAAAACAACAAACAATGAATAATGTATACAAGATTAAAGACCCCACCACAAATAAAACCACAGTTAACCCAGAAAACATCGAAGAAATTTTCCATAATTTCTACCAAGAACTATACTCGCAACCTGAAGAAACAAATAAGATAAGATAAGATAAGATAAGCCTTTATTAGTCCCACAACGGGGAAATTCCAGGATTGCAACAGCACAGGGATAGCAACACTCAGAGCAACAATCAGAAGGCAAGAAAAAAAAACAAGCAAGCAAGAGCAGCTAATAAACATATGTACGTATTACTATAAAATATATATATATACACACACACACAGACACACAGTGCAGAGCATTGTAGCTGGATGGAATAAATATATGAATATATGAACACACAGTGCAGAGCATTGTAGCTAGATGGAATAAATATGTAAATATATAAACACCCACAGTACGGAGCATTGCAGCTAGGTGGAATAAATATGCAAGTATATAAACACACACAGTGCGGAGCAATGTAGCTAGATGGAATAATATGTAGATATATAAATATATAAACACCCACAGTACGGAGCATTGTAGCTAGATGGAATAAATATGCAAATATATAAACACACACAGTGCAGATCATTGTTGCTAGATGGAATGAAACAGCATAACCGTCTACTTAGTTATCCTACATGGTATGATTATGTGCCCATACATATTCTCACCCTCCATAGCGACCGGTATGTTCCTAGTTGTATGCCGGAGAGGACCATTGTGTAAGTCTATTGCATCTTTTGCATTCAAAAAACTATTAGTTTGTTACGTCTTTTTGCTATCTCTGCGAGCAGCCCTGCTTAGGTTGTACAGTCTGACAGCCGTTGGTAGGAAGGACCTACGAAACCTCTCGGTTGTGCACCTGGGATGATGTAGTCTGCTGCTAAATGAGCTCCTCAGTGCATTCAGTATGTCCTGCATAGGGTGGAACTCGGACTCCAGCAGAGATGACAGTTTAGCCACCGTCCTTCTCTCTCCTATCTCCTCCATCGGATCAAGGCGCTGCCCCAGGACAGAGCTAGCTTTCTTAATCAGTTTGTTCAGTCTCTTCCTATCGGCTGCAGTAATGCCACTGCCCCAGCAGACCACTCCAAAAGTGATGGCTGATGCCACCACCGTGTCATAGAATGACTTCAGCAGCGCCCCTTGTACACCAAAAGACCTGAGTCTCCTCAGCAGGAACAGCCTGCGCTGTCCCTTCTTGTAGAGTGCATCAGTATTGTGTGACCAGTCTAGTTTATTGTTCAGATGAATACCCAGGTACTTATAGGATGTCACCATCTCGATGTCTGTTCCCTGTATATTTACTGGTACTGTGAGGGGCTGCCCATGCCTGCGGCAGTCCACCACCAGCTCCTTAGTTTTCCTCGCGTTGATCTGGAGGCAGTTCCGATGGCACCAGTCCACGAAGTCCTGGATAAGCCCTCTGTACTCAGCTTCATCTCCATTGGAGATGAGGCCAACGATCGCAGAGTCATCAGAGAACTTCTGTAGATGGCAGTGTGTTGTGTTGTGTGAGAAGTCCGCAGTATAAAGAGTGAACAGGAAGGGAGCCAGCACCGTTCCCTGGGGGGCCCCCGTGCTACTGATGATCGTGTCGGACACACAGTCCCGGGTTCTCACAAACTGAGGCCGGTTCGTGAGGTAGTCCAGGATCCATGATGACAGGTGCTGGTCCACCCCTGCGCGCAGCAGCTTGTCCTTCAGGATCATCGGTTGGATGGTGTTGAAAGCACTGGAGAAGTCAAAGAACATGATCCTCACCATATTCCCGGGCTTCTCCAGGTGGGACAGAGAACGGTGAAGGAGGAAGATCACCGCATCCTCCACCCCAATGCCATGCTGGTAGGCGAACTGGAGTGGATCCATCGCTGGTTCCACCAGGGGGCGGAGGTGAGCAAGGAGCAGTCTCTCCAGGGTCTTCATCAAGTGGGACGTCAAGGCCACCGGTCTGTATAAAAGATATCAAAAAATTTCTAGACACATTGGACTTGCCATCAATAGGAAATCAACAAAATGAAAAACTAACAGCAGAAATAACAACACAAGAGATCAGAGATGTGATTAAGTCACTTAAAAATGGTAAATCACCAGGTAGTGATGGATACCCATCGGAGTTTTATAAACTGTTTATAGAAGAACTCACGCCACAACTCCTAAAGTCATTTAATTGGACACTGAACAACAACAAAATACCTCCATCATGGAACGAAGCAATCATTTCAGTTATTTTAAAACCAGGGAAAGATAAAGAACAATGCGGAAACTATAGACCAATCTCTTTATTAAATGTAGATTATAAAATATACACAACAATTATATGTAAACGAATAAAGACATTCTTGACGGAATTGATAGAAGATGATCAAACTGGATTCATAGAGGGACGCCAAACACATGACAATATCAGGAGAACAATACATATAATTAACCAAATACATAAAGAAAAGAAAAGCGCAGTAATAATGAGTTTAGACGCAGAAAAAGCATTTGACAGGGTTAACTGGAAATTCCTATATAGTGTACTGGAGCGCTTTGGATTTAACGAAAAATCAGTACAATGCATAAGGACGCTATATCAAGAACCTGTGGCAAGAATCAAGATAAACGGTAGCTTAACAGACAAAGTAAATATACAAAGATCAACTAGGCAGGGATGCTGCTTATCGCCCACCTTGTTTGCTCTGTTCATAGAACCATTGGCTCAAGCGATACGACAAAATAAGAAATTAAAAGGTGTAACAATAAAGGGGGCGGAACACAAGATTGGGCTATTTGCAGACGATATTATAGTTTACCTCGAACAACCAGATAAATCAATAATGGAAATGATGAACTTGATAGAAAATTTTGGAAAATTATCAGGATACAAGATAAACATAACAAAAACACAAATACTGACATTCCACTATAACCCTCTAAACCAGATAACTGATAAGATCAAACTAAACTGGAACCAAAAAGAAATAAAATACCTTGGAGTGAACATACCTAAAGACCTAAGCAAAATATATAAAGCAAACTATGATAGGTTGGAACAAGAAATAAAAAAAGATATTGATAGATGGTCAATCTTAAATATGGATCTGAATTCAAAAATTGAGACAGTCAAAATCAGCATACAACCTAGATTACTTTACCTCTTCCAGGCTATACCAACAGAGATTCCAGATGCCCAATTCTCAAAGTGGGACAGGATGATATCGAGATTTGTTTGGGGAGGTAAAAAAACCAAGAGTGAAATATAAAACCCTCCAATTACCAAAAGAGAAAGGAGGCATGGGCCTACCTACCGAGTCTAAAGGAATATTACTACTCAGCACAAATAAGATATATCATATGTTGGTGCGACGAGGGATATGAGGCAAAATGGAAAGAAATGGAAAAGGAAATTGAGGGACTCCCAGTACAAAGCATAATAGGGGATAAAGATGCATATAAGCAAATCAAACAAATAGACCCAATCACTAAATTTACTTTAGAACTGTGGTATAAAATAGTACAAAAATATAATGTAAGGGAAGACATAAAACTATTGAAATGGGTAGCATTTGACAGTCAGTTTGAACCGGCAAAACAAGATAGGGGATACAAAAATCTGGTGAACAAGGGAATCACAGCATGGGGCAATATCGGAAAAAAAGATCTCGGGAGCTTTGTAAATATCAGGAGAAAATTTAAATTAGAAAGATCGGAATTTTTCAGATATCTGCAGATGAGAGATTACTATATGAAGAAGATTAGGCATAACCTCCAAACAGATGTGAACGAGATTATACAACTTATTTTAAGCTCATATGCAGGAAATAAAATAAGAATTATTTCAAAACTATATCAGAAACTTATGACAAACAATCATACAAGTAACTATATAAAGGAGAAATGGGAGAAAGAGCTCAATTTAAACATAACAGAAGAAAGCTGGCAGGAAATATGGAAAACAACACACATCAACAAATTCAAGGACATGGAGGGAATTTGGATGGAAAAACCTGATTCGCTTTTTCATTACACCACAGATTCAAGGAAAATATACAAATACCCAATCTTTATGCTGGAGGGGATGTGGGGCTCAAAATGCAGACCACTCACATATGTTTTGGAAATGCTACAAAATATCATCATTTTGGAAATCTATGCATGTGACAATACAGAGGATATTAGGATATAATATACCAATGAACTGTAACCTGATGTACTTATGTGATCTTAAAAAAGACAATGTTATACAGGCTGAGGACAGATATCTAGTTAAAATCTTGTTGATTGCATGTAAAAAATCTATCACAAAAAAATGGCGATCAGAAGTTCTTCCTGACCAAGAACAATGGACTGACATTGTTGAGGACATACGTATGATGGAAAAACTAACATATCGACGAAGAATGCAAGAAGGGATATGGGAGAAAAAATGGCGGAAATGGACACACTACAAAGTGCAACAACGAGGCAGAAATTGAAAGAATAACCAAAGACGCTGAAAAAACCAGAAGAATTAAGAGATGGAAACTAAAAACTTGATGCTCCAACATTTGCCCCCCCCCCCCCTTTTATTTTTTTTTTTATTTTTTTTTTTTATTTTTTTATTTTTTTTTTATTTTTCCCTACCCTAACCCCTTTGTTTTTTAAATGTAGAATGTGATCTGAATGCATTATATATGATGAAAAATGAATAAAAATCTAAGTTACAAAAAAAAAAATATACGGGAGGGGAAAAACAAAAAGAAAACTCACAGCCTGTTGGGTCCACACTGGTAGAGTCCTTCTGTCAAGAATCGCCCCTCAGGGCAGGATGAAGACCCAAACGTTGGACTGTGAGTTGCAAGACATTTAATAACAAAAATACAAAAACAACACAAAAACACAACACTTACAAATAAGGAGACGGCGTGTGGGATGACAGGGCTCACATCTGGAGATAAACGGAAGAACAGCCTGGATGAAGCCAGGCTGAAGCGTACGGGAACGCCAGGGAAACAGAGAGCCAAGACGGAGCACACCCGTCCAAACCCACAGAAACAAAAGTAACACACAGTAGGATGCTGCAATGAGTTAGCGTTGCAGCTGTCCTTAAATAGGGAAAAGGAAAATGAATGCAATACAAAACAAGTGTGGGTGATTACAACTGTGGGTAACATGAGTGAGCGTAATCAGATGATTAGTGACAACTGTGACAGCCTGCGAACTAGAGCTCAATCAGAAGTAAGCACATCACGCTGTCAAAATAAATGTACATACCAGAATAAGAAAACCTATAAACAGAAGATACACAAAGTGACTAATAATAATTCATGAGACAAAGACAAGAACCAGTAAATGACAATACTACTAAATGTACATCAAAAGGAGACTAAGGTGAGGCAAAGGAGGCTCCTAAACAAGCACATGCAGATAAGATTTATAATACCGGATAATCAACACACATAATAACAAACAGGACACCACAAACAAACAGAAACAAATGGCGAGCTCAAACAGCATAATAAATCCAAAAGCATACACGAAGACAAAAACAACAGAGATGAGGAAATACAGAAAATAATCTAACATAACTGAAAGCATGAGCATGGTGCTTCCCCCTGTGCTCAGTATCATTCAATTCAATTCAATTCAATTCAACTTTATTTATATAGCGCCATTTCACAACAACAGTCATCTCATAGCACTATCAACTGTAGGGGGAACCCCCACAGTTGCAGAAAGACCCCAGCAATCACGCGATCCCCTGTGAGCAAGCATTTGGTGACGGTGGAGAGGAAAAACTCCCTTTTAACAGGAAGAAACCTCCAGCAGAACCAGACTCAGGGAGGGGCAGTCATCTGCTGCGACTGGCTGGGGGGTGAGGGGATAGAGAAGAAGAAAAGAACAGACATGTAGAGAGCAAACAGCACGATGGGGACTCAATCTATGGGAGAGAACAAACAAATGTTAATGACCAGCAAAAAAAATATTTCATTGAGAGTGAGGAAAGGAGTGAGGCCCAGTGCATTACTGGAGGTCCCCCGGCTGAGTAAACCTATTAGCAGCATAACTAAGGGAGGGTTCAGAAACACATGATCCCTCCCTAATTGTAGGCTATATCAAAAAGGTAGGTTTTAGCCCTATTCTTAAAAACAGAGATCGAGTCTGACTCCCGAATCCAGATTGGCAGCTGATTCCACAGGAGAGGAGCTTGATAACTGAAGGCTCTGCCTCCCATTGTACTTTTGGAGATTCTAGGTATTACAAGTAATCCTGCATTTTGGGAGCGTAGTGCTCTGTTAGGATAATACGGTAGTATCAGATCTTTTAACTAAAAAGGAGCCTGATTGTTTAGAGCTTTGAAAGTAAGAAGAAGGATTTTAAACTTAATTCTAAACTCTATGGGAAGCCAATGAAGGGAGGCCAGAACCGGAGAGATATGATCTCTCTTTCTAGTACCTGTTAAAACTCTTGCTGCAGCATTTTGGATCAGCTGAAGACTTTTTAAAGAAGTTTTAGGACAGCCTGATAATACAGAATTACAATAATCTAATCTCGAGCTAACAAAAGCGTGGATCAGTTTCTCAGCATCACTCTGAGACAAGATGCTCCTAATCTTGGCAATATTACGCAAATGATAGAAGGCAGTCTTAGAAACAAATTTAATATGTGAATTGAAGGACAAATCCTGATCAAAAATAACTCCAAGGTTCCTCACAGAGCTATTAAGAGAAAGAGTAACTGCATCCAAACTGAAAGTTTGATTTGGAAAGGAGTTTCTAAGGTTTTTTGGACCAACAAGAATGACTTCAGTCTTATCTGAATTTAATAGCAGGAAATTACAAGTCATCCAAGCTTTGATTTCCTTAAGACAGGCTTCTAACTTGGCTAATTGATTACTATCATCTGGCTTCATTGACAGGTATAATTGTGTGTCATCTGCAAAACAATGAAAATGTATACAGTGCTTTCTAATAATGTTGCCTAACGGAAGCATATATAAACTAAAAAGAGTAGGGCCTAGCACAGATCCCTGTGGAACTCCATGACTAAGCTTTGAGTTGAAAGAAAACTCATTATTTACATGAACAAACTGGAACCTATCAGATAAATAAGATCTACACCACTGCAACGAAGTTCCATTAAGTCCAACATAGTGTTCTAATCTATCAAGTAGAATATTATGATCGATAGTATCAAAAGCTTCACTAAGGTCTAAAAGGACAAGTACAGAAACTAGTCCATTATCAGATGCAATGAGGAGGTCGTTAGTGACCTTTGCTAAGGCTGTTTCAGTACTATGATGGATTCTAAACCCAGATTGAAACTCTTCAAGTAAACCATTTCCCTGCAGGTGGTCAAATAATTGCGTAGCAACAACTCTTTCTAAGATTTTTGAAATGAAAGGGAGATTAGAGATTGGTTTATAGTTAGCTAAAGCTCCTGGATCTAGCGTTGGCTTTTTGAGTAAGGGTTTAATTACAGCTGTTTTAAAAGCCTGCGGTACATGGCCTAAAGTTAATGAAGAATTGATTATATGAAGAATAAAGCTACCAATAAGTGGGAAGACTTCTTTAAATAACCTGGTAGGAATAGGGTCTAAAAGACAAGTTGAAGGTTTGGATGAGGAAACTATTTTGTCTAACTCACAAAGGTCGATTGGAGTAAACTCATCAAGACAGACATCAATAGAAGGAGTTGTAGTAGTTACAGTATTTAAGTTAACTGTGGGAAGAATCTGATTGATTTTATCTCTGATGGATGAAATTTTATTATTGAAAAAGTTCATTAAGTCCTGACTAGTAAGCTCTAAGGGGATGCTAGGATTGACAGAGTCTTGACTCTTTGTCAACCTGGCTACAGTACTGAAAAGAAACCTGGGATTATTGTTGTTCTCTTCTATTAATGCAGAGTAATAACTCGTTCTAGCTTTTCTAAGAGATTTTTATAAATTAAAAGATGATTTCTCCAAGCTAAATAGATTTCATCTAAATTAGTGGAGCGCCATTTTCTTTCTAATTGACGAGTCTTCTGTTTTAAGCTACGAGTTTCTGTGTTGAACCAAGGAGTTAGAAATCTCTGATTAGACTTTTTCTTTTTTAAGGGGGCCACCAAGTCTAGAGTCTGATGCAGAGAAGCTGAAACACTATCCACCAAGTTATCAATTACAGAAGGAGCAAGCTGTCTATAGCTTATTTCCGTTGTGTTGACACATGGCACAGAGGAAACAATCTGCATAAATTTGGTAACAGCATCATCTGAGAGGCATCTACTGTAATAATATTTTTCTTTAGGAGCCAAATAGTCAGAAATAGTAAAATCAAAGGTTAACAGACAATGGTCTGACAGTACAGGGTTATGAGGAGACATTACAAGATTTTCTATTTCTATGCCATATGTCAGAACAAGGTCCAATGTATGGTGGAGGTAATGAGTAGAATTTCCTACTTTCTGAGAAAACCCAATCGAGTCTAATATTGAATTAAATGCCACATTAAGGCAGTCACTATCTACATCCACATGTATATTAAAGTCCCCTACTATAATTATTCTATCAGATTTCAGCACTAAATCAGCTAAGAAATCAGCAAATTCGGATAAAAAATTATGAGTAGGTTGATGGGGGACGATAAACTATGGCAAATAAAATTGGGTTTAACCTAAAATTGCTAAAGTGCCCAATACTGAGGACCAGGCCCTCAAAGGAATTATAACATGTTTTTTGCTTTACATTAACTAGTAATTTGGAATGGTAAATTGTTGCTACTACTCCTCCACGACCAGAACTTCTGGGATTTTGACAGTTTAAATAACCAGAGGGAGTTGATTCATTTAAACCAACATAATCCTCTTGCCCTAACCAAGTCTCTGTAAGGGAAATTAAATCAATCTGATGATCAATTAACAGATCATGGACTAACAGAGACTTGGGAGTTAGAGACCTAATATTTAATAAACCACATTTAATTTTTAAATTATGAGGAGGAACGGAGGCCAAATCATTCAATTTAGAGGCTTTATGTTTAATTTGAGTTTTACCAATATTTTGCTTTATCACTTTGGGATGCTTATACATTATATTTTTATTTACTTTGGAGGGAGCAGACAACGATTCTCTGATGGGGAAGACAGGGGCTAAGTTGAGGGGTGGCGGATGAAGAGGAGCTGCAGAGAGGCGTGTAAGACTGCAACTCTGCTTCCTGGTCCCAACTCTGAGTAGTCAGGGTTTTGGAAATTTGGATAAAAAAGATGCCAGATTGTTAGATAAATGAGAAGCACCATCCAAAGTGGGATGAATGCTGTCTCGTCTCATAAGACCAGGTTTTCCCCAAAAAGAGCTCCAATTGTCAATGTAGCCCACGTCATTTTTAGGACACCACACAGACAGCCAGCGGTTCAAGGATGACGAGCGGCTAAACATGTCATCACTGGTCAGATTGGGGAGGGGCCCAGAGAATACTACAGTGGCAGACGTCGTTTTTGCAAAGTCACACACCGATTCTATATTAAGTTTCGTGACTTCCGACTGCCGGAGACGGATGTCATTAATGCCGGCGTGAATAACAATTGTGGAATATTTACAGTTACTTTTAGCCAGCATTTTCAAATTTGACTCGATGTCGCCTGCTCTGGCCCCAGGAATGCATTTGACTATGGCCGCTGGAGTCTCTAGGTTCACGTTTCTGACTACAGAGTCGCCAATGATCAGAGTTTTTTCCTCAGCGGGTGTGTCGCTGAGCGGGGAAAAACGATTAGAAACGTGAACAGGTTGGTGGTGTACCGGGGCTTTGCGACTAGGCTTCCTTCTCACCGTCACCCACCCAGTCTCCTCGCTGCTGAGGAGAGCCGGGGGACCGCTGACAGGGGGGCCTAAAATAGCTAGCTCCGCTGCAGCTAAGGGGCGTCCGTCACGGTTAACTGGTGCAGACGGTGTTTCAATGCAGCGGAGCCGGGATTCCAAATCAGACAACCTCGCCTCGAGCGCCTCAAAAAGACAACATTTATTACATTTACCGTTATCACTAAATGAGGCAGAGGTGTAGCTAAACATCTGACAGAAAGAGCACACCAGAGGAGGAGAGGAAGGAGAGCTAGTAGCCATAGCTAGTGGCTGGAGAGCAAACCACACACACACCACATCATGACAATTAGTGTTGGTTTCTCCCTCCCCACCATTCTCTTGTGGTGGTAACCCCAAGCCCTTGGGCAGCTTGGTGGCGCAGTGGTTAGCACTGTGGCAGCACAGTAAAAAAGTCATGGGTTGGATCCCAACCCCTGACCATCACTGACCCCTCTGTGTGGAGTTTGCATGTTCTCCCTGTGTCTGTGTGAGTTTACTCCGGTTTCCTCCCACAGGCCAAAAACATGTAAGTTAGGTTAATTGGAGACTCTAAAGTGGCCCTAGGTGTGAGTGAATGTGTGTGTGTGTGAATAGTGAAGAGATTGGTGCTGTACCATGGCTGCCTCATCCATCCACGTGGATGCCCTGAATTTCCTTCTGAGATTAATAAAGTATACAAAATAAATTTTAAAAAATCAAGCAGTTTGTTTTACTGGCACTGGACCAGGATGCATGGCTGGGACATGGTAAGTGCTGTCACATTCTAGGCCAGGAGTGTCCAATCATGTGCCATGGAGGGACAAGACCCTGCAGGTTTTCTCTTCTACCCAGTCTCTTCAGCAAGTGTTCTCACTTATCAGCAATAAGTGGGAAGAAATTCAGTGGAATCTGCTGTTGAAGACACTGTTGGAGGTAAAGCCTGCAGGGTCTTGGCCCTCCATGGCACATGATTGGACACACCTATTCTAGGCACTTCACTAATGCCTTGCAATCCCTGGCAAGATGAGACATGTATACATATCTGAAACAAATGCCTTTCTTCTTTAAGGAATCCCTTCCTTTTGTCAATTGGTTTGTGTCTGAGCACTCTACAACTTTGGAATGAGTGTGGTTGATTGTGTAGTGGACAAGTTTTGGTCAGGTCATCATTTGTTAGCTTGTGGACTCCTAATGAGGAAACATCTGTTTTCTGTACTGATAAAATTCAGCCATTGTTAAGTTTCTTAGGACCATGTCTGTCTGGTTTAGGCATTGCATCACTCCCTTGATGCATGAAGCTGGGGTCATTCCATTTTTTGGCTTCATAGCACACAAATCTGCAGAAAAATTCAAAAGGAGGAAAATGTCAGTTGTTCTCCTCTTTATATTGTGACCCAGCAGACAGCCATTTTTCTTGAAGTCCAAAAGGTAGCTTTTTTTTAATTGGTGAAAAGCCTTGTGAGGGGTCCAAGTATGATAGATCCGTCAGTCAGCTGTCCTCCTTGATGCCAAGGATCTCAGTCAGCAAATCACCAAGCTTGTGAAGCTTGATATGGTCTCTGGCTGTGAGCTTTGGGAAATTCTACAGTTTCTGGAAAAATGATTCCTTTATTATCTCTGGGGCAGCATAACACTCCCGGCTTTGTGCAGCACCTCAGTGGGATTTCCAATGTACACTGAGCATATGCGTTTCATTCACATGGGCCAGATGTGGTTTATTTTTCAACATAGTCTCCCCTTCGGTCCACACACTTTGTTAAATCACAAGTTTCCAACCTCTCCTTAACCATACCTTCCATCCTGTACCATGCCTGCTAATCAAAGGACACACCCCCTAACCTTACATAACCCCTGACATGTGGCCTAGCTGGTCCTCTACCTCCCAAACCAGCAACACCTGTAAATAAAGGAAATGCCTAGTGGTGGATGTATTGCTGAAGTAAGTTTTTTATTTATGGACTTGATTTAACGCATTCTGAAGATCAGCATTCTGTTTGTTTTCAAGTTGTAGCTAGTGTTTGTTTGTGTGTTTCCTTAGAGGAAATCATCCACCATTCATCCACCATTCATCTACCATCTAACCATCCAACTATTATTCATCGTTCCAAGTATCAGCACTGTTACTGCAATAAAAGAAACTGTTGGAAATAAAACATATTGTTGGAGCTGCTGGATTCAGTGTTTAAATAAAGTGTTTAATAAAGGCTTATCTTATCTTATCTTATCTTATCTTAAATCTTTTTCAAGATGGCGCTCCCCTGTGGGCGACATCGCAGAGCTCTCGTAGTAAAATCTGTATTTTTTCTGCTATTTTTCTCACTTTTTATACGTCGCATCAGGGAAGCACCTAAAGTAGATGATAAATATGACTGGGCGACCCTGCTGCAGCTGAGAGAGCAAAGTCAGAGTTTGATTTTTGTCTCCGGGGTGCTGGACTCCTTTCCCAAATTGTTGTTGACACCTGGCTAGCCCATGGCTGATGTCAACAAGCCAAAGAGGCAACGAGGAAGGCAGGGAGGAGTCGACCGGAGGCTACGCTACCTGGCTAGCAGAGGCAGGTTAACTCTCTCGTTCATACTACTTGCTAATGTCCAGTCTTTGGAAAATAAAATGGATGAGCTACATTACATGCACGGATGTCAAAGCAGTGTTACACGTGAGACTGTTCCATGCTGTGTCTATGTGAAACGTGGCTGGGAGAGGACACACCAGATGAGACCATAACACCGGCAGGTTACACCATTTACAGAGCAGACCGCGATGCAGAGAGAAGTGGTAAGACCCGTGGGGGAGGGGCGGCTATCTTGGTGAAGCGGTCCTGGTGTACTGACTGTCCCTCATTGCTGCACTGAAGATGTGGAATATTTGACCTTAACGTGCAGACCATTTTATTTACCCAGAGAACTGCAATGTATTATTGTGAGTGTTGTGTATATTCCCCCCCTCAGCAAAGAAGGAAGCTGCACTGAACAAACTGCACAACATGATTAATGAACATGAGAACATGTATCCTGACAGTGCTTTTATTATCCTGGGAGATTTTAATCATTGTAATCTCAGGAAAAAAAATCCCAAAACTGCATCAATTTGTGACTTTTCCCACTAGAGGAAATAATATACTGGATCACTGCTACAGTAACATTAAGAATGCATACACTGCAGAGCCCAAACCTCATTTGGCAAATCTGACCACCTGGCAATTCTGTTAAAGCCCATTTACACCAAATGGCTGAAGGCTGACCCGGTGGTAGTTAAAACTTTCAACACCTGGACTGACAGTGCACTGGCAAACCTACAAAGTTGCCTGGAGGTCACAGATATGGATGTCTTCAAAGAGGCTACAGAAAATATACATGACTATACAGAGACTGTCAGTGACTACATCAGTTGGTGTACATCCATCTGTGTCCCCTCTAGAACTGTCCATGTCTTTCCCAAACCAAAAACCCTGGTTTAATGCTGATGTGTGCATGAAGATCAGAAAAAGATGCGAGGCTTTCAAGTCGGGGGATAACGAGTAGTACAAACGGGCTCGTTATGAATTACGTAAAACCATCAGGACTGCTAAAAGAGAATACTCCCACAAACTTGAAAGCCTCTATCTGCAAAACACACGCAGTATGTGGCAGGGAATTCAGTCTGTCACAAGCTACAGGAAGAACACAGACACCGAGGTCAGAGACCTCACCCTACCAGACAGCCTCAACAGGTTTTATGCCAGATTTGATAGCCTTAATACAGACACCTCTATAAAGCATGCTTGCAATTCTGTGGACTCTGCTTTCATGGTGACACACACACAGGTTTTGAGTGCTCTGAAGCAGGTGAATCCCCATAAGGCAGCAGGTCTGGATGGAGTTTCACCCAGAGTTCTGAAGGCCTGTGCAGAACAATTAGCTGGTGTGTACACAGACATTTTCAATTTGTCTTTAAAGCAAGCAGTTGTCCCATATGTATTTAAATCCTCTATTATCCCAGTTCCAAAGACACCTCATATATCCAGTCCAAATGATTTTAGGCCAGTAGCACTTACGTCAGTAGCTATGAAGTGCCTGGAAAAGTTGATCCTCAAACACATGAACTCGGTGGTCCCAGAAACTATTGACTCTCTACAGTTTGCCTATTGTCCTAACAGATCAGTGGACGATGCAGTGGCCGTGGCCCTCCACTACATCTTGCAGCACCTGGACTCTAACAGAACATATGTCAGGATGCTTTTCCTTGACTATAGTTCTGCTTTTAACACCATTAGGCCAGGTAAGCTGACTGAGAAGCTGACTGACCTTGGGGTTCCAACTCCCACCTGTAACTGGATATTGGATTTCCTCACAGATAGACCACAGGTGGTGAGGATGGGAGGAAGAGTTTCTTCAGAGCTTACAGTCAACACCGGTTCACCACAGGGATGCTGCCTCAGCCCTAAGCTCTGTATACACATGACTGTCTTCACTCTGGAGAACAGTCATTATTAAATTTGCAGCTGACACGACCATCTTGGGCCTCATTAAAGGTGAAGATGAAAAAGAGTACAGGACGGTGGTCAGCAGTACTGTGGTTTATGGTGAAGAGAATAACCTCATCCTAAACATGGAAAAAACAAGGGAAATGGTAATAGATTTTAGGAAGAAAGCTCCCCCTCTGCAGCCCGTCACCATCAGGGGATGTTGATGTTGAGAGGGTGGACAGCCACAAGTTTCTCGTTCTCTTTGTTACATCTAACCTGAGTTGGACTGTAAATACTACTGCCATGGTTAAAAAAAAAGCCCAGAAACGGCTTTATTTTATCAGACTGCTCAGGAAGGTTGAGGTGAGTCGTCATCCCCTCACATTAGTCTATAGAGGTTTGGTGGAGAGCATCCTCACAATGGGCATTACTGTGTGGTATGGGAACTCCTCTCAGGTAGACAGCAAAGCTCTCCAGAGAGTGGTAAGGACAGCAGAGAGGCTCATCAGGGCTGAACTGCCATCTATGGACGCTATATACACACAACGTTGCAGGAAAAAAGCACATTAAATCATTACAGATAAACACCATCCAGCCCATACGCTTTCAGGCACAAACAGACAGTATATGCCCTGAGAAAAAGTAGAGCAGACAGTATTATTACCCATAAAGCACATTTTTATAACAGTTTTTTTCCCTGCCACAGTCAGACTGATGGCGAATATTGGGTAAAGGACTGTAACAGTCAATAGCACAATTCAAACAGGAAAGCACTGCAGTTTACAGTGGCCTCTTTTTATAGTAATTTATTTCTTTTTAAGTAATTTATTGGGTACTTATAAATTAAATCATCCTTATTGTCATTCAACCGTACAACCAATCATGTACAGCAGAACGAGATTGTGCTTTTCCTATCTACAGTGTAAATCACACACACCCCAAGTGCAGAATCAGAGGGCCGCTGCCATGCAAGGCGCCGCCACAGAGTTCCCTCCTCCATTCCATTTATTGCTGAGCACCAAGCTGGACAGCAGGAAGTTCCACTTTTATATGGTCTTCGGCATGACCCAGCCGGGATTTGAACCCCTGCCTCCCGGGTGTGGGGCGGATGCTCTACCAACTGAGCCACCACTCCGGTAGAGTGTGTTTTAAAATTAGGATAGTATTGCTTTTATTGGAGTATTCTATTTTTAATTATTTATTGACTTATGGCTTTGCACAGTTAATTCCTATGTGCTTAAACTGTATGTTTGAGTACAAATAGCAAATAAAGTTCTTGATTCTTGATTCTTAAATGTGCACACCACTCTTGTCTATGTTTTTTGTCTATGTGTTTTGCACTTTTGTAAGGGAGAGGGGAATGTTGTGTGTGTGCTTGGCCCTTAGGGCTTGCCGTGCCCGCCCTGTGTGGTGTAAACTCAGGTGGGCTACGGCCAGACTGTATATAGTTGTGTGTGTCCATAATAAAGGGAGTTCGCTGCATGGCATACGACTGACTCCGACCATTATTTACAGTCATAACAATACACACTTTACTTCCAGCTGTTCTCATAACAACAGGTTCAGTGTGAAAGTGTGATCTGTCCTAGTTTCCTGTATTTTGTTTACATTTGTTAATAATATGCAGTACACATCAATTATTCTTAAACATCTATTACATGTAAAATATGACACAGAAAAACAAGTTATAAAATTTTGTTAGACTGTCCAGTGGCAGGGACCAGGGGTGGCCGCTAGAGGGGCCCAAGTGGTGGCCGGGAGGGGGGGGGTCGCGGCCACCCCTACACAATAATCAAATAACTGGGAGTTAACAGATCATGGTAATAATCAGATTTGATGTTTTACATCCACTGTTGGTAAACCTTTTTTTCCTCATAAATTTGCAAAAACTTTCCCTCATCCGTTTGCTACTTTTCCTGTAAATTTGCAAAGTTTTCACTGGTAAACTTGGAACTTCTTATAGATTTCTGATTATTTTCTTACAAATGTTCTATTTGCAGTATTTCTCAGACATTTGTAAGGCTCTTCTCTACAATCTGCCGGTTAACTTTAATTTTTTTCCTCCTTATTTGTTAGTTGTCTTTCAAAATACAGAGAGACACTGTGGGCAAAACAGTTCATGTTGCAGAGCGCATATCAGTTAGAAACGTGAAAGAGCATGTCCTTCACTGCCTCTGGAAGTGTAGGATAGGATTTATCTGTATGCTGAAGTATTTGCTGTTTACCCAAATATTCCATTATCTCGATCACCCCAGCCCTATTTTTAAACTAGCAGGCACCCAGAGAGCACATACCTCTGCCAAGGCCCAATCTTGCAACGTTCAAGAAAGTAAAAAAAGTGGTCCAGAATCGGCATCCTGACTTGGACCTCCAAAATCTTATGGGTTCATCCATAGACCAAAGGCCACCTCTGGTGAAAATTTCATCAAAATCCATCATGTAGTCTTTGTGTAATCCTGCTAACAGTCAGACAAACAAACTGATATGAAAATATTACCTCCTTGGTGGTGGTAAAAATAATTGACCAGAAACACTGCAAAAAAGAAAAATGTAGCAACTTGGCAATAAAACAACAAAATTTACCAGAAAAGTTACAAATTTACATGATAAAATTTGCAAATATATTAAAAAAGGCTCAAATTTACATTACAAAAACTTCAAATTCATGAGCAAAAAAAAGCTAACTTTAATAATAATACAACAGTTTTATTTGTATAGCACTTTTCAAAATAAAGTTTATTATTAAATTAAATTATTTTCTTAATGGCAAAAAATAAATGGCAAAATTTTTTAAAAATGTACATTTATATAGTATATGAAAAATGTCAATTTATGACAAAAATTGGCTAAGATGGCGGCGCATGCACAACGCGAGGCTCAGCGTCTTCTCAGATTTTGTGGATTAGCAGTGTTATTTCTGCTCATTTCGGGTCTGTTCGTTCAGAACAGCTTCGCTTTCACATCTTGCACCCGAAATGAGCTTTTGGACATTGGATTACAAAATAATGATAACGATCTTTTTATCAGCAACCTACATCTCATCCCTGAGCTCCGGAGAATACCCGACGCTAGGCAAGCTACCAGGCCGACCGGAAGTGCTCGCAGGTGGCGTAGAGACTGTAAACAAAGGCGGGGGAAGCGCGGAGGGCTAAGAGCTAAGCTAAAGCTAACACCGCACCGGCTTTCTCTACCCAGTATTTTCCTCGCTAATGTACGGTCACTGGCGAACAAAATGGATGAGCTATGGCTTCGGATCACCAACAATAAGAGACTTATGAACTGCAATATCATGATTTTCACGGAAACATGGTTAAACAGTGGACTACCCGACAATGCTATCGAGCTAGCCGGCCTATACACTCTCCGGGCAGACAGAGCAGCTGATGACTCCGGTAAGACCAGAGGTGGGGGAGTGTGCATTTATATTAACAAGGCTTGGTGCACGAACTCTGTCACTGTTGGGAGACACTGCCCAGCTAACCTGGAGTTTCTCATGGTTAAATGTAGACCTTTCTATCTGCCACTCGAGTTCACTTGTACCATCATAACAGCTGCTTATATCTCTCCGGATGCTAATGCTAAGCTTGCTATGAAAGAACTATATGCAGCTATTAGCAAACAACAAACTGCACACCCAGAGGCAGCATTTATTGTGGCGGGTGATTTTAACCACTCTAACCTCAAGACAGTGCTTCCTAAATTCTACCAGCATGTCTCCTGTCACACAAGAGGGGACAAAACATTGGACCACGTTTACACCAATATTGTGGGAGCCTACACAGCAACTCCCCTCCCCCACCTAGGTCAGTCTGATCACTTATCTTTGTTCCTTACCCCCAAGTATGTACCGCTCATCAACCGGGTGAAGCCATCAGTGAGGACCATCACAGTGTGGCCAGAGGGGGTTGACTCTGTACTCCAGGAAAAGTTTAGGAACACAGACTGGAGTATGTTCACCTCTCAGGCTACCTGTGGCTCCCACATAAACATCGACTCTTACACCCACTCAGTCCTGGACCATATCAACACCACTATTGACAGTGTCACCACGGAAAGACAGATCACCACGTACCCAAATCAGAAGCCGTGGATGAACAGAGAAGTGCGGCTTCTGCTAAAGGCACGTAACAATGCCTTTAGATCTGGTGACGCACAGGCCTACAGTTCATCCAGGGCAGATCTGAAGAGGGGCATCAAGAAGGCCAAGCACAGCTACAAGCTGAAGGTGGAGGAACATTTTGGGACTCTGACCCCCAACGCATGTGGCAGGGCATTCAAGCTATCTCTGATTATAAGCCCAGCAACTCCATACCTATAGCCATGACTGTGTCCTTTCTCAGTGAGCTAAATGACTTCTATGCTCGTTTTGACAAGGACAATAGCGAAAAGAATATCTATTTCCCACCCTCTGACGACCTCCACCACCTCACACTCACCCACACTGACGTCCGTAACGCACTGAGTCATATCAACGTACGTAAGGCTGCTGGCCCTGACGGCATTCCTGGGCGTGTGCTGAGGGCATGCGCTGAGCAGCTGGCAGGGGTCTTCACGGACATCTTCAACCTGTCCCTGGCCCAGGCGGTGGTACCAGCGTGCTTCAAGACCACTTCTATAGTACCAGTGCTGAAACATTCAACACCTTCGTGCCTAAATGACTATCGCCCTGTGGCACTGACGCCCATAGTCATGAAGTGCTTTGAGTGACTGGTCTTGGCACATCTCAAAAAATGCCTGCCCCCTACACTGGACCCTCACCAGTTTGCCTACCGGAGCAATAGGAGTACAGAAGATGCGGTTTCTACAGCGCTGCACTGTGTACTCTCACATCTGGATGACAAGAACACCTACGCAAGAATGCTGTTTGCTGACTTCAGCTCAGCATTCAACACAGTTATCCCCTCCAAGTTGATCACTAAACTTGGGTGCCTGGGAATCAGTACCTCCACCTGCAACTGGATCATGGATTTTCTGACCAACAGACCCCAGCATGTTAGGTCAGGCCCCAACCATTCTTCCATCATCACACTCAACACTGGTGTACCACAGGGCTGTGTGCTCAGCCCATTCCTCTACTCCCTCTTCACCCATGACTGCAGGCCTATGTATGGATCCAATTCCATCATAAAGTTAGCAGATGACACCACGGTGATCGGACTCATCAGGGACAACGATGAGTCAGATTACAGGGCAGAGGTTTAGCACTTGGCTACTTGGTGAGCTGACAATAACCTGCTCCTTAACACCAGCAAAACCAAGGAGCTCATAGTGGACTACAGGAAGGAGAGGGGAGAGACACATGACCCCATCCATATCAATGGCATAGCTGTTGAACGTGTCCCCAGCTTCAAATTCCTGGGGACCCACATCTCGGAGGACCTGTCCTGGTCAGTTAACACCACCAGCCTGATCAAGAAGGCCCATCAGCGCCTCTTCTTCTTGAGGACACTGAAGACTGACATCCTGGGCAACTTCTACCGCTGCGTGATAGAGCACCCTGACCAACTGTGTCACAGTCTGGTATGGGAGCTGCTCTGTCACTGACCGTAAGGCGCTGCAGCGGGTGGTGAAAACCGCCCAACGCATCACAGGGACTCCACTTCCAGTTATAGAGGACGTCTACAGGAAAAGATGTCTGCGCCGGGCACGCAGCATTCTTAGGGACTCCAACCATCCTGCTCATGGACTGTTCCAGCTTCTCCCCTCCGGAAGGCGTTTCAGAAGCCTTCGGACTAGAACCAGCAGGTTTAGGAACAGTTTCTTTCCAACAGCTGTCACGTTATTGAACTTAGTTCCCCGCTGAACCTCCACTTCTCTCCCCTTTAACACCCCCCCCCTCCTGTGCTTCCTCAAACTGTATACACATATATATCATATCTGCATATTGCCATTATATATTGATACATACTGCTCTTCTGTATATTATCATCACATATTTAACTACATACTGTTTTTCTGCATATTGCCACTCTGTATAGTTAGATAGATTGTCTGCTACTTACCTCACTTCACCTGTACTTTGCTCTTCTGTAATTTATGCTAACTTATTCCCATCTCTTACCATCCTCACCTGTACATAACTGCCCACCTAACTTATTGTACATTATTTGCACATAACGGTACTCTTAACTTTCTGCACTGACCTATCTGCATATATTTGCTTAAATTGCACATACTGTCAATTACTGTATTTACTGCACTGCTGTCCTTTGCACTTCTGATTGGATGCTAAACTGTGTTTTGTTACCTTGTATTCATACATGTGTAATGACAATAAAGTTGAATCTAATCTAATCTAAAAAAAAAAAAAAGGTCTAAAAATCACAAGAAAAACTGCATATTCATGACAAAAAAGTTGCAAATTTACAGGAAAAAGATCCAAAATTATATCTGATCTCCTGGCCAGTAGGTGACTGGCTGTGGCATCTTTACCAGCCATAGATATGTAAACATTAGATAGAACATGGCACCGAGATATAATTTTATATCTGTGTGGGCTAGCTACTAGGCTAGTCATGTTTCATATACACTACCGTTCAAAAGTTTGGGGTCACCCAGACAATTATTTTGTGTTTTCCATGAAAAGTCACACTTATTTACCACCATGAGTTGTAAAATGAATAGAAAATATAGTCAAGATATTGACAAGGTTAGAAATAATGATTTGTATTTGAAATAATAATTTTTTCCTTCAAACTTTGTTTTCGTCAAAGAATCCTCCATTTGCAGCAATTACAGCATTGCAGACCTAACATGATTGCACAAGGGTTTTCTAATCATCCATTAGCCTTCTGACACAATGAGCAAACACATTGTACCATTAGAACACTGGAGTGATAGTTGCTGGAAATGGGCCTCTATACACCTATGTAGATATTACACCAAAAAACAGACATTTGCAGCTAGAATAGTCATTTACCACATTAGCAATGTATAGAGTGTATTTCTGATTAGTTTAAAGTTATCTTCATTGAAAAAAAGTGCTTTTCTTTCAAAAATAAGGAAATTTCTAAGTGACCCCAAACTTTTGAACGGTAGTGTACATAGCTTACAATAAACACAATTGTGGTATATATGACTCTTATATCCCATATCTACATATGTTAGAACAAGTGGAAATGTTTTGTGACAGCATATGTAAGGAGCTTCACACCTAGAAAGGACAGAGCATCCCCCACGCCGGGTTAAAGACAATGGACCTACCAAGACGCGGCAGTGGAGATGGACTCGACACCTTTACCCCTAAAGCGAGAGGGGGAGTTCCCATCACCTCCCAAGACAGGGAGAGGGGATGGCAGGACAATGGGGGTTAAGATAACGGGGAGATGTTACTTTTTTCAATGAGTGGCTCTTACGTCAGCTTTTTCAATGAGTGGTCCTATGTGTGCTTGTATTTAACCAGCGAGCGAAGCAGAGATCTCTCTCTTGCCTTCTGCCAAGCTCTACACCTGATGAGATTTGATAGAGGAGCTATTCATTAAAAACCCTGTTTTTAATACAAAACCGCCTCGTTATTTCAGCTCCACTACACTGGTGACCCTGACACGAGAATATGGACCGGAGGCGTTCTTCAAGCTGCTCATCCATGGTGACTCTGGCATACGCCAGCGACGACGCAGACGAGGGAACAAGCAGACAGCTGTTCCCCACGGCAGAGGGCACTGAGAGAGCTCAACCGAGCTCCAGCACCGCCGCGAGAGCCGTAGAAACGCACTCTCACCCGGCGAACACGACAATGATGGTGTGCACGAACGCCGTCGCTGTCAAGCTGCCAGACTTCTGGAGAGAAGACCCTGCATCTTGGTTCCAGCAAGCCGAAGCCCAGTTTATACTGGCGGGTATCACAGCAGATGATACCAAATTTTATCACATCATCTCCAAGCTCGACTCCGCAACTTCGAAGTGTGTGCGGAGCTTGGTCCAGCGACCACCAACCCGGGACAAATATGAGACACTCAAGGCTACCATCGTGGGGAATTATGTCCCGTCAGCGGAGGAAAGAGCCGAAAAGATCCTGGCGGTCTACGGCCACAGAGGGGGCAATCCAAGGACCCTCATGGAGGATTTGCTACAGCTCAAGGAGGAGGACAATGATAATTTCCTTTTCCAGTACATTTTCCTCAGCACTCTACCACCGAATTTGAGAGGGACACTCGCCAGTATGAAGTGCAATAATCATCAGGATTTCCGCACACTGGCCAACGAGGCTTACCGGCTCGTCAACGCCTGCAGAGATCGGACACCCACAGCGGCATCCGCAGATCTGAAAACTGACCCCCCGAGCCTTGGAGAGACTCAACCCACGGTGACAGCGACGCGGCCCAAGCGCAACGAGCAGAACGACGTCTGCTATTATCACCACCGCTTCGCAGAGAAAGCCCGCAAATGCGTTCCCCCCTGCAAGTTTACGATGTTGTGGAAACGCCAAAGCCGAGGGCCATTAACAGCAGCGGTTCTCGGCGAGAAGAATAAGCTGTTATAAGTGACGGATGGATACACAGGCAAGCAGTTCCTCATCGACACAGGAGCTCAGCTGAGTTTCGTCATGCCCTCCCACGCAGATCAAACCATGGGCACCCGGGGCAACGGAGCAGTGGCAGCCAACGGCTCTGACATCGACACGTTCGGGGAAAAGAGCCTGCACCTCCTCATCCACGGCCGCAGCTACAGATGGACATTTGTTGTAGCAGTGGTGAGCTTTAACTTGTTAGGCGCAGATTTTTTGTGTGCACATGGGTTATTAGTGGATCTTGCAAATAGGCGCCTGGTTAATGCACTATCTTTTGCTTCTATTCCATGTTCAGCTCGAGTTTCCCCACCACCTGTGCAGGCCAACGTCACCACAGCGGGAGGTAAGTTTGAACAACTCCTCACCCAATTTCCAGCACTCACAACCCCCAAATTCTCAGCCACTGTAGCCAAACACGGGGTTAAACACTTCATTCCAACAACGGGACCTCCCGTTTTTGCCAAAGCTCACCGCTTAGACGCGGCCAAGCTCAACATAGCAAGGGACGAATTTGCAGCTCTTGAAAAATTAGGCATTTGCCGACGTTCAAAGAGCCCTTGGGCTTCACCACTTCACATGGTCCCGAAATCCGACGGTTCTTGGAGACCGTGCGGAGATTACCGCAGGCTAAACAACGCTACAGCGCATGACCGCTACCCCATTCCTCACATTCAGGATTTTTCATTACATTTAGCAGGTGCGCGCATTTTTTCAAAAATAGACTTAGTCCGCGGTTATCACGAAGTCCCAGTCCGAGCTGAAGATATTCCTAAAACAGCGGTTATAACCCCTTTCGGCCTTTTTGAATTCCTAAGAATGCCATTCGGCCTCAAAGGCGCGGCTCAAACTTTTCAACGGATGATGGACGCAGTCCTACGCGATCTACCCTTTCTTTTTGTCTACCTCGATGACATGCTGGTAGCCAGTTCATCCGAGGAAGAACACGAACAGCACCTCACTACCATTTTTCAGAGGCTGGAAGAGCACGGACTTATAATCAATCCAGCCAAATGCAAATTCGGCGTATCACAAATTGATTTTTTGGGACATAGGGTCTCCCCGGCAGGGGCAATTCCGCTTCCAGACAAAGTTCGTGCGATAGAAAGTTTTCCACGGCCTCAAACGGTTAAGTCGCTACAGGAATTTTTGGGGATGGTTAATTTTTACAACCGTTTCCTCCCCCACGCAGCTCAGCTCATGCAACCCCTATATGACGCGCTCAGAAAAAAGAAAGCTTCCAACGCGGTCGAATGGACCCCGGAGCGCGAACGCGCTTTCGTGGAAGTAAAAAGCGCCCTAGCTAACGCCACAATGTTAGTCCACCCAGATCCCTCAGCCCGTATTGCTCTAACCACAGATGCTTCAGACCTGGCTATAGGGGCAGTTGTAGAACAACTTGTCAGTGGGGTCTGGCAACCTTTAGCATTCTTTAGCAAATTGCTAAACCCAACTGAACGCAAATACAGCACTTTTGACAGAGAGCTGCTGGCGCTTCATTTGTCCATCCGCCACTTCCAGTTTTGGTTAGAAGGGCGGAGTTTCACGGCTTTTGTGGACCATAAGCCGCTCACTTTTGCTATGGCTAAAATTTCAGAACCATGGTCAGGCAGACAACAAAGACAGCTAGCTGCGATTTCAGAGTTCACCACAGACATTCGACACGTAGCAGGCAAACTTAACGTAGTAGCTGACTGTCTCTCTTGCGCTGTGACACTGCCAGAGCACAAGGAGACAGATTACACCGCCTCAGCAGCGGAACTCTTCACTAACGCACACACATACGCAGCACCTATCCAGGATGGGATAGATTATGCAGCCATGGCGGAGGAACAAAGCAGTGATGCAGACGTGCGCGCGCTCCTGTCCGGACCAACAGGGTTAAGGCTGGAGAAAAAAGAGTTGCGCGGCGGCGTGCCTCCCCTAATATGCGACGTTTCAAACGGCCGACCTCGCCCGTTAGTACCAACTGCTTGGCGCCGCCGTATTTTCGACGCAATTCACGCCCTCGCGCACCCAGGTGTGCGCGCCTCGGTCAAAATGGTTGCTGAAAAGTTTGTGTGGTCAGGCCTGCGCAAAAACGTGAGAGAATGGGCAAAAACTTGCATTCCTTGTCAACGCGCCAAAATACACAGACACACAAAGGCCCCTCTGGAGCCTTTTCCAATTCCTGCTAGAAGATTCGACCACATTCACATCGACCTCGTGGGGCCTCTACCTTCCTCCCAAGGTTTCACACACCTGTTAACAATGATAGACCGCACCACGCGCTGGCCAGAGGCAGTCCCTCTAGCGTCAACCACAGCGGAGGAGGTCGCTCGCGTTTTTCTAGCAAACTGGGTGGCACATTTCGGTGTTCCATCAGACATCACGTCAGACAGAGGGCCTCAGTTTATCTCAGAGCTCTGGTCAGCCATGTCTAACAGTTTAGGGGCAACAATTCATCGCACCACCGCTTATCACCCTCAGGCTAATGGGTTATGTGAGCGTTTTCACAGGTCCTTAAAGGCTGCCCTCAGGGCCTCACTAACGGACACAAATTGGGTTAATAAACTCCCCTGGGTTTTATTGGGGTTGCGTGCAGCACCTAAAGAGGATTTAGACGCTTCTCCTGCAGAATTAGTTTTTGCCCAGCCTATCAGACTCCCAGGAGAATTTTTACCAGAGAACCCAGAACCAGGACACTTTCCCGTCCCAAGGTTTTTAGGCAGCAGTGGACCGGTTTCCCTCCACGGTCCAGCTCATCACTCTTTTCCACGAGTTTTTCTTCCTCAAACTTTGAAAAACGCTGAGTTCGTTTTTGTTAAGCATGAAGCTATTAAACCAACGTTACGCCCAGTTTACGATGGCCCGTTCAGAGTGCTGGAAAATGGTGACAAACACTTTGTGCTTGATTATGGGGACAGAAAGGAAGTGGTCAGTGTCGACAGACTCAAACCTGCCTTCTTGCTGAGGGACGAGCCTACACAGGTGGCACGAGCGCCTCGGCGTGGTAGACCCCCCAGAGGAAAAGTCTCAGCCCCCAGGCAGGCAACAAATAATCTCTTTCCTTCCCACAATGCAGATTCACCACGAGAAGGTCCCAGCGGGACACCTAAGCCAACCTACAGCAGTTTTGGGAGAAGGATAAAGCCCAAACAGCACAAGGACTGATACCAACCACCCCGCAATTATTCACTAATTGTGCTGCAACAGTTTAAGGCTACTTATGATTTCACTATGCTGTTATGTTTACCACTGAACTTTCTTAGGAGCATGGCTGCTAGAAAACTTCTCCGGTAGCAACAGTTGTAACACGTAGTATTTCATAGTTGTTTATCTTAGACTGTAATTCTTTCTGTGTCCTTTCCTAGTGTTTGGGGGGCCTGTGGTATATATGACTCTTATATCCCATATCTACATATGTTAGAACAAGTGGAAATGTTTTGTGACAGCATATGTAAGGAGCTTCACACCTAGAAAGGACAGAGCATTCCCCACGCCGGGTTAAAGACAATGGACCTACCAAGACGCGGCAGTGGAGATGGACTCGACACCTTTACCCCTAAAGCGAGAGGGGGAGTTCCCATCACCTCCCAAGACAGGGAGAGGGGATGGCAGGACAATGGGGGTTAAGATAACGGGGAGATGTTACCTTTTTCAATGAGTGGCTCTTACGTCAGCTTTTTCAATGAGTGGTCCTATGTGTGCTTGTATTTAACCAGCGAGCGAAGCAGAGATCTCTCTCTTGCCTTCTGCCAAGCTCTACACCTGATGAGATTTGATAGAGGAGCTATTCATTAAAAACCCTGTTTTTAATACAAAACCGCCTCGTTATTTCAGCTCCACTACAACAATGATCAATTATTTGCGTATCCTGTTATCACAATGTTGAAGGTGCTGTCAATCATTATAATAACCGTGTGGAGGAATTTTTTTTTTTTTTTTTTGGACTTATTTTGTACCCGTAGGTAGATTTGTTCTGCAGTCCGGTGACAAGCCACCAGCTGTTGGTCGCTGCGTGCGCAAGCGCCCCTTAACTCCCTAACCTGTATGTTTTTGGCATGTGGGAGGAAACCGGAGAAATCCCGGAGTAAACCCACGCAAACATGGGGAGAACATGCAAACTCCACACAGATCACTGTTGGCCGGGGGCAGGGATCAAACCCACGATCTCATGATCCCCGCGATTCCCCGGCCGAGGGTAAACTGTGCTGCCGCGGTGCTAACCACTGCGCCACCGTGCAGCCCATGAATGATGTGATGAGACACGAGAGCTGCTGATTCAGAACTTTATTCACTCCAACAACAAGACTGAACTCCTGGTGCCAAGGCGTATACATTTATACCTTCTGCCTCCTCCTCCTTGGCGCCAAGAGTGCATACATTCACACCTCCTGCCCCAGGTGTCAAGGAGCATATCTTCACACATCTCTCCCACCTGGGCGCCAAGGCTCCTACATTTACATTTCCTGCCCCTCCCCCCTACTCCCCAAGTCACTGGGTGACAGTGGGACCTCCTGGTGGTCCACCCCCCCCCCCCCGAACACCCAGAAGGGGCCTTAACCGTCCAGTACCTTGGGCTTCAGCAATCGCCCATAAGGGCTGTAACGTGGAGCAGCCAGGCCGACCAAAGGATCTTCCTGTCGAGGTGGGGAAGGAAAAGACTCGGTCTCCTGCGAACAGCTCTCTGAAGGGGGAAAACCAACCTGTGAATCCACTGCAGGCGGGCATCCATGCCAGGGGCCTGTGCCAGCACCACCTGCTCATCTGCCAACACATAAGCAGGCTTAAGTCTGTCTATACAGACGGTTTCCCTGCATCCCCCAAAATCCAACACAAAATGATTCCCCCCGTTTCCAAAACTCTGAAAGGGCCGTCGTACGGTGAACGCAGCGGGGTTCTGGGGGCATTGTGTCTGACGAAAACAAACTCAACGTTCTCCAGACGCTTCGGAATGAAAGTGTGGGGAAGACAATGGTGCACCGGCCCTGGAACGCTACTTGCCTCTGCCCGAGGAAAAAGGCATGTGGACCAGTCAATACCGGGCACGGACTTTCTGGCAAAAATTCACCCGGGATCCGCAACAGTTGACAAAAAACTAGCTCAGCCGGGGAAGCTGCCAAATTTTCCTTGGGCACAGAGCGCAACCCCAGAAGAACCCAAGGCAAGCGGTTGACCCAATTTGCATCAGTCAATGAGGCTCTGAACCCACCTTTAAGCAACCTGTGGAAACTCTCACACAAACCATTAGCCTGCAGGTTGTACATGGTGGTACGGTGAACTTTGAATACCAGGCTCTCGGCCATAGCAGACCAGAGTTCTGAAACGAACTGGGGACCCCTGTCAGAGGGGGGCAACACGCAGGCAACGTCAGCAGATGGGGTGGAAGCCAGCGGAACTGCCTCTGGCCAACGCATGGTGTGGTCCACTATCGTCAAAAGGTGTATGAAACCCTGTGACAGCGGAAGGGGGCCCATTAGATCCACGTGGACGTGGTCAAACCTCCTGCTTGGAATCCGGAAAGGTTCGAGGGGGGCCTTGGTGTGCCTCTGAACCTTAGCCTGGTGGCACGCAACGCACACCGCAGCCCACTCCACATCCTTGCGTAAGCGGGACCAGACAAATTTAGACTCGACCAGCTTACCGCAAACTTTCTCAAATTCAACAGTGATAAAACAGAAATCCTTTTAGTCGGCACCAAATCCACATTATCAAATTTGATAGTTTCTCCCTCACCATCGACGGGTCCTCAGTTTGCCCCTCCCCTCAGGTCAAGAGTCTGGGTGTCATCCTCGATGGTCCTGTTTCCTTTCACTCCCACATCAATAACATTACCCGGTCTGCTTATTTTCATCTTCGCAACATTAATTGTCTTCGCCCTTCGCTCACCCCCCACACTACCTCTATTCTTGTACACAGCCTTGTCACT
The DNA here is from genome assembly GCA_020510985.1 of Pholidichthys leucotaenia. Classification (NCBI taxonomy): domain Eukaryota; kingdom Metazoa; phylum Chordata; class Actinopteri; order Cichliformes; family Pholidichthyidae; genus Pholidichthys; species Pholidichthys leucotaenia. Next base: position 398,395,162 of record CM035838.1, on the reverse strand, counting down.
TCCCGTTTAGATTACTGTAACTCCCTACTTGTTGGTCTCCCTCAGAAATCCCTTCACAAGCTCCAGTTGGTCCAGAATTCAGCTGCTCGCGTTATCTCCAAAACCCCCTCTTTCCTTCACATCTCCCCTGTTCTCCTGCAAACTGGCTCCCGGTCAAATTTCGCATTGACTTCAAAATTCTCCTTCATACTTTCAAAGCCATCCATAATCTCGCCCCTCCTTATCTGGCTGACCTCCTACACATTATCACCCCTACCCGCTCCCTCAGATCCTCCTCCTCTGTCCACCTCACTGTCCCTCCTGCTCGACTCAGCTCCATGGGTAGTAGAGCCTTCAGCCGCTCTGCTCCCAAACTCTGGAACTCACTCCCACCTGCCATCAGAAACACTGACTCCCTCCCTCAGTTTAAATCCGCTCTCAAAACTCACCTGTTCAGATTAGCATTTTCATTGTAACTGCCATGATTTTTTATGATTGTCGTTTTTGTGTTTTTGTTGTTTATTGATACTGTGTTTTATCTATTTCTGTAAAGTGTCCTTGGGTGTCTTGAAAGGCGCTTTTAAATAAAATGTATTATCATTATCATTATTATTATTATTATTATTATTATTATTATTATTAACTGAAGCCCGTACAACAGGGTGTGAGAGAGAGTGGACGGACTCACAAACACGGCGGCGCCAAGACCCCGGAATCACCAGGCGGGGACGGCCAGTGGAGACGTTGCAAAGCGTGGGGGGGGGGGGGGGCAACCCTCTTGTACCACCCTGCTCTCCAGTTTAAGTCCTGCACTCGTGGATTGGAGCGTGCAAATGTCCACGTCCCCCAGTTGGTCGGCAGCCATGGTGGAAAAATCAATACCCTTGAGAGAACAGCACACACAACAAACAGTCAGCCACAACACTGAGCTTACCGGCCACATGTTGAATGTCGGTAGTGAACTCTGATATTGCGGCTAGGTGACGCTGCTGCCGCGCCAACCACGGTTCCGAGATTTTGGACATCGTGTAGGTTAGAGGCTTGTGGTCGACAAACGCAGTAAATTTGCAACCCTCGAGCCAAGACTGGAAGTGATGCGTGGCCAGGTAGAGGGCCAAAAACTCTCTGTCAAAGGTGCTACTCGTATGCTTGTTGTCGTGCAGAGTATGGCTGAAAAAGGCGAGAGGTTGCCACGAACCAGAGAAGTATTGTTCCACCACCACTCCTACTGCGATGTCAGACGCGTCTGTTGTAAGCGCGATCCGTGCCCACGGGGATGGGTGGGCCAGCAAAACCGCATTGGTGAGTGCAGCTTTGGCACCTGCAAAGGCCTGGATCCGATCGGGGGTCCAGTCGATGCTATCCATAGGTTTCTTCTTCTTGAGCGCACCATACAGCGGTTGCAGCAGCTGGGCTGCCTGGGGAAGGAAACAGTTATACTGTATGTGCAGGATGGGGTAGCAGTCGTGCTCGGTGATGTTGTTCAGGCGATGGAAATCACCGCACGGTTGCCACGAACCATCAGAATTGGGCACCATGTGCAGCTGGGACACCCAAGGGCTATTGGAGCACCTAACAATCCCCAAACATTCCAAGTTCATTTCAATTCAATTCAACTTTATATATATAGCGCCATTTCACAACAACAGTCATCTCATAGCACTTTCAAATGTAGGGGAAACCCCCACAGTTGCAGAAAAACCCCAGCAATCAGGCGTTTCCCTGTGAGCAAGCACTTGGCGATGGTGGAGAGGAAAAACTCCCTTTTAACAGGAAGAAACCTCCAGCAGAACCAGGCTCAGGGAGGGGCAGTCATCTGCTGCGACTGGCTGGGGGGTGAGGGGATAGAGAAGATGAAAAGAACAGACATGTAGAAAGCAAACAGCATGACGGGGACTCAATCTATGGGAGAGAACAAACGGATATTAATGACCAGCAAAAATATTATATTAAGAGTGAAGGAAGGAGTGAAGACCAGTGCATTATTGGAGGTCCCCCGGCTGTCTAAACCTATTAGCAGCATAACTAAGGGAGGGTTCAGAGACACATGATCCCTCCCTAATTGTAGGCTATATCAAAAAGGAAGGTTTTAACCCTATTCTTAAAAACAGAGATCGAGTCTGACTCCCGAATCCAGATTGGCAGCTGGTTCCACAGGAGAGGAGCTTGATAACTGAAGGCTCTGCCTCCCATTGTACTTTTGGAGATTCTAGGTATTGCAAGTAATCCTGCATTTTGGGAGCGTAGTGCTCTGTTAGGATAATACGGTAGTATCAGATCTTTTAAATAAAAAGGGGCCTGATTGTTTAGAGCTTTGTAAGTAAGAAGAAGGATTTTAAACTTAATTCTAAACTCTATGGGAAGCCAATGAAGGGAGGCCAGAACTGGAAAGATATGATCTCTCTTTCTAGTACCTGTTAAAACTCTTGCTGCAGCATTTTGGATCAACTGAAGACTTTTTAAAGATGTTTTAGGACAACCTGATAATAAAGAGTTACAATAATGTAATCTAGAGCTAACAAAAGCGTGGATCAGTTCCTCAGCATCACTCTGAGACAAGATGCTCCTAATCTTGGCAATATTACGCAAATGATAGAAGGCAGTCTTAGAAACAAATTTAATATGTGAATTGAAAGACAGATCTTGATCAAAAATAACTCCAAGGTTCTTCACAGAGCTATTAAGAGAAAGAGTAACTGCATCCAAACTAAAAGTTTGATTTGGAAAGGTATTTCTAAGTTTTTTTTGGACCAACAAGAATGACTTCAGTCTTATCTGAATTTAATAGCAGTAAATTGCAAGTCATCCAAGCTTTGATTTCCTTAAGACAGGCTTCTAACTTGGCTAATTGATTACTATCATCTGGCTTCATTGACAGGTATAATTGTGTGTCATCTGCATAACAATGAAAATGTATACAGTGCTTTCTAATAATGTTGCCTAACGGAAGCATATATAAACTAAAAAGAGTAGGGCCTAGCACAGATCCCTGTGGAACTCTATGACTGAGCTTTGAGTTGAAAGAAAACTCATTACTGACATGAACAAACTGGAACCTATCAGATAAATAAGACCTAAAACACTGCAACGAAGTTCCATTAAGTCAAACATAGTGTTCTAATCTATCAAGTAGAATATTATGATCGATAGTATCAAAAGCTGCACTAAGGTCTAAAAGGACAAGTACAGAAACAAGTCCATTATCAGATGCGATAAGGAGGACATTAGTGACCTTCACTAAGGCTGTTTCAGTACTATGATGGATTCTAAACCCAGATTGAAACTCTTCAAGTAAACCATTTCCCTGCAGGTGGTCAAATAATTGCATAGCAACAACTCTTTCTAAGATTTTTGAAATGAAAGGGAGATTAGAGATTAGTCTATAGTTAGCTAAAACTCCTGGATCCAGCGTTGGCTTTTTGAGTAAGGGTTTAATTACAGCAGTTTTAAAAGCCTGCGGTACATGGCCTAAAGTTAATGAAGAATTAATTATTTGAAGAATAAAGTTACCAATAGGAATAGGGTCTAAAAGACAAGTTGAAGGCTTGGATGAGGAAATTATTTTGTCCAACTCTAAAAGGTCAGTTGGAGTAAACTCATCCAAACAGATATCAACTGAAGGAGTTGTAGTAGTTACTGTATTTAAGTTAACGGTGGGAAGAATCTGATTGATTTTATCTCTGATAGATGAAATTTTATTATTGAAAAAGTTCATAAAGTCCTGACTAGTAAGCTCTAAGGGAATGCAAGGATTGACAGAGTCCTGACTCTTTTTCAGCCTGGCTACAGTACTGAAAAGAAACCTAGGATTATTCTTGTTCTCTTCTATTAATGCAGAATAATAACTTGTTCTAGCTTTTCTAAGAGATTTTTTTATAAATTAAAAGATGATTTCTCCAAGCTAAATAGATTTCATCTAAATTAGTGGAGGGCCATTTTCTTTCTTATTGACGGGTCTTCTGTTTTAAGCTACGAGATTCTGTGTTGAACCAAGGGGTTAGAAATCTCTGATTGGACTTTTTCTTTTTTAAAGGGGCCACTAAGTCTAGAGTCTGATGCAGAGAAGCTGTAACACTATCTACCATGCTATCAATTACAGAAGGAGCAATCTGGCTATAGCTTATTTCCGTTGTGTTGACACATAGAATAGAGGAAACAATCTGCATAAATTTGGTAACAACATCATCTGAGAGGCATCTACAGTAGTAATTTTTTTCTTTAGGAGCCAAATAGTAAGAAATAGTAAAATCAAAGGTTAACAGACAATGGTCTGACAGTACAGGGTTGTGAGGAGACTGTCATGGTTCCCTCTGGGCCATTACCTGCTACAGCTGCACGCACCCCTGCCAATCTCCCACGGACTTTATAGCCTGCTCTGCCTGGGATCTGGCACGGAGCCGTCTGTCGTCCTACCAACAGAATCACGTCTCCCATCAAACGGCCAACTTCCTGGCTTCTTCTCTCCTGACCTGAATCGTCTCTTCGCTTCAAGTAAGCCTGATTTCCACTCACCTTTTTAGTCATCTTCCCCTGTGCACAGGTGGATTCCCCCGGCAGCAGAATCTCCTCCTCTTGGCAGCGGTACGAGCCTCCATTGCTCCAACAGGGCCACTTGCCCTTCCCTGGTGTGGGCCGAGAATGCTGTCTCCCTGGCTGCAGCCCCTGGGCCGACCTGAGCATCCAACTTCCACCTGTAAAGTAAGCCCCAGTCATTACCACGCTCCTTTATTGGTGGACTGTGCTAACATCTGTGCTCTGATTTATTGTAAGGTTGCCAGGCTGAATGGCGTTCTGCTCTCCCCCGGTCACGACGTCACCACTATCCTTTATCACCTCATACTCTGCACATACAACACATACACGCACTCACACACTCACTCTGAACAAATAAAGATTATTGTTTTTACTCGAGCGTGTGTGTGTGTGTTCCCTGGGTCTGGTAAATATGTCAGAGACACTACCAGATTTTCTATTTCTATACCATATGTCAGAACAAGGTCCAACGTATGGTGGAGATAATGGGTAGAATTTCCTACTTTCTGAGAAAACCCCATCGAGTCTAATTTTGAATTAAATGCCATATTAAGGCAATCACTATCTACATCTACATGTATATTAAAGTCCCCTACTATAATTATTATATCTGATTTCAGCACTAAACCATCTAAGAATTCGGCAAATTCGGATAAAAACTCTGAGTAGGTTGATGGAGGACGATAAACTATGGCAAATAAAATTGGGTTTAGCCTAAAATTGCTAAAATGCCCAATACTGAGGACCAGGCCCTCAAAGGAATGATGACATGTTTTTTGCTTTACATTAACTAGTAATTTGGAATGGTAAATTGTTGCTACTCCTCCACAACCAGAACTTCTGGGATTTTGACAGTTTAAATAATCAGAGGGAGTTGATTCATTTAAACCAACATAATCTTCTTGCCCTAATCAAGTCTCTGTAATGGATATTAAATCAATCTGATGATCAATTAACAGATCACGGACTAGCAGAGACTTGGGAGTTAGAGACCTAATATTAACCAAACCGCATTTAATTTTTAAATTATGAGGAGGAAAAGAGGCCAAATCATTCAATTTAGAGGCTTCATGTTTAATTTGAGTTTTACCAGCTTTTTGTTTAATCACTTTGGGATGCTTATACATTATATTTTTATTTACTTTAGAGGGAGCAGACAATGATTCTCTCATGGGGAAGACAGGGGCTAAGTTGAGGGGCAGCGGATGAAGAGGAGCTGCAGAGAGGCGTGTAAGACTGCGACTCTGCTTCCTGGTCCCAACTCTGAGGTGTCAATGTTTTGGAAATTTGGATATAAATGATGCCAGATTGTTAGATAAATGAGACGCACCATCCAAAGTGGGATGGACGCCGTCTCGCCTAATAAGACCAGGTTTTCCCCAAAATGAGCTCCAATTGTCTATGTAGCCCACATTGTTTGCAGGACACCTCACAGACAGCCAGCGGTTGAAGGATGACAAGCAGCTAAACATGTCATCACTGGTCAGATTGGGGAGGGGCCCAGAGAATACTACAGAAGCAGACATTGTTTTTGCAAAGTCACACACCGATTCCATGTTAAGTTTTATGACTTCCGACTGCCGGAGTTGGAAGTCACAAAAGTTAGCAAACTCTTTCCACGCGATGGCTAGCTTAGTTGCATCAAGATGGCACAGGCGCGCAAAAACCGGTGGGCCCTTTGTAGTGATAAAATGCTCAACCCCATGCTTGGTCACAGTAGCGGAAAAGGTAGGCACCGTGAACGCGGGAAACTCAAAAAGCAAACATTGATACACATCCCCTGAGGCTAAAAAATTAGCATTTGTTAGTGGCCCAGCTCCCCAAGTCATACAAGGCAGTGAAGAAAAAGACATAGCATCCACCAAATGTCTATTAGCAACATCTACAAGGAGACCATAAGCACAGAGAAAATCAGCACCTAACATAGGAACCGAGCAGGCAGCTACCACAAAGTCTCACTTGTAGTTGTGTCTATGCAAACACACAGTCACTGACCTTTCTCCAAAAGTCTTGATAGAGGATCCATTGACAGCCGTTAATGACGGGCCACAGCCTTCAGCCAGCTTATCAGCACCGACCAGCAAAATAAGACTCTTCTGGGAACCAGAGTCGACCAAATACCATCTCCCGGAATGTGTGTCCTCGATGAAAAGCAGCTTCTCCCTGTTGCCAGCAGTCATAGCTGCTACTGACCGCTGGCTGGCCCAATTCCCAGCATCTTGAAAATGGCACGGCGGGAGACAATGCTGTACGTCGGCGCCAAAACGCTGATGGTAGGAATACACTGTCCTGTTCCGGTGTCTCCGAGTGGCTGTCCTGGCCACAACCTTTGGTTTCCTCAACCTCATTGGACTCCGCCGAAGATCCCAGTCTCACTGCCTGGACGCTGAAACTCCTATTCGCCAGGATAATGCAGTCTGCTTCTTCTGCCAGCACGCGGTAGTCCCTGGCCGCCAGCCACGGTGACTTGGCCAAAATTGTTCGCACCAAAACCGGCAGTTTCTTCAGGAAGTGATGGGTGAAAAGAAAAGATCTGTCATCTGTGCCCATCAATGCCAGCATACTTTCCATTAACTCCACAGCCGAGCCATCGCCTAACTCGGAGTGGGAGAAGAGCTTCTCCGCTCTCTCTCAGTCGGAGAGGGTGTAACGCCATAACAGCAGCTGTTTGAGAGCATCGTATTTCCCTCGGGGTGGGGGGTCTCGGAGCAGGCTCATGGCATGCTGAGTGGAGCGTGGGTCCAGCAAAGCCACCACGTAATGGTACCTCGTGTCATCAGCAGAAAATCCACAGAGAGCAAACTGAGCTTCCACGTGGATAAACCAGGCAGCCAGGTCATGAAACTAGAAGTTGGAGAGCTTGATTGCTACGGTAAATGAGGCTGGGGTCTTGGGAGGAAACCCTAGCATGGGTGTTCCCGAAGAGGGGCTCGCTTTGTCTTCCAGCCTGAGCATTCTCATGTCGTAGGTCACCAGTGTGGTGAAAACGGAAACGTATAAAAGGGTGATGTGAGATGATTCTTTTGCTTCTTCCTGCTTTGAGAATGCTAGAGGATGTGTTCTGTCAATAAAGCTGAACCTGAGAAATAAAACTCAGCCTCATCATTCGAACGCATCCACTACACTGGTGACCTACGACTAAGGATGAGCAGACAGAATTCTCCCGAGTGGGGCTCGGCGGAAGCCAGCCTGATGGCCGCCTCCACGATTCGGCTGCCCGATTTCTGGCAGCACAGCCCGCGCTCATGGTTTAGCGCGGTCAAGGCGCAGTTCAACCTCCGGAGAATCTCTAGCAACGACACAAGATTCTACCATGTGGTAGCAAAGCTGGACAGCCACACGGTCCAGAGGGTGGAGGATCTGGTTAATCACCCACCGAACAGCGACAAGTACAGCGCATTGAAGGACGCGCTGATCAGCCATTTCACCCCTTCGGTCCAACAGCGAGCAGAGGGGCTCCTGACGTTGACGGAGTCGGAGAACGATAGACCTGCGGACCTGATGGTGAAGATGCTGAGGCTGAAAGACTCCGAGGATGGCGAATTTATTTTCGCCCACCTTTTCCTCCGGACCCTGCCGCCAGCAGTGAGAGTAGCCCTGGCAGAGTCGCCCCGATTGGCCAGGCGAGACTACCATGGGCTGAGCAAGGAGGCGCAGCGGCTTGTCAACGCCCACAAGAGGAACGTGGTTTCGGCCACGGCAGCTAGCCCAGGAACGACGTCGGGAGTCGGCTCGGAACCAGCGGCCGCGGCGCCAGACGCACCAACGACGGCAGCGATGGGGACCAGGCGGCGTGGAGCGGAGGACGGCCTGTGCTTCTACCACCGCCGTTTCGCAGAGAGAGCACACAAGTGCGTCCTGCCGTGCCACTTCAAGCTCCAGGGAAACGCCAAGACCGAGGGCCGGTAGCAGCTGCGACCCTCGGCGACGAGAACAAGCTGCTTTACCTGACGGATGCACACTCGGGGAAACAGTTCCTCGTGGACACAGGCTCCCAGCTGAGTTTCGTCACACCCACCTACGCGGAACGGCTGATGCCGTCTAAAGCTCCCTGGGTGTCAGTGTCAGCAGCGAACGGCTCCACGATTAAAACGTTCGATGAGAGGACCATGCTCCTGTCCTTACAGGGCCGTTCATTTGAGTGGACTTTTATTGTAGCAGCAGTCAGTTTCAACATGTTAGGGGCTGATTTTTTGTGCTCACATGGTTTATTGGTTGACCTTGCTAATAGACGTCTGATTAATGCACTGTCTTTTCATTCTATCCCCTGCACAGCTCGGGTGGCCCCACCGACTGCACATGTCAGCGTCTCAGCTGCGGGTGGTAAGTTTCACACATTGCTCGCTCAGTTCCCAGCACTCACAGTCCCCACGTTTTTGGCGACGGTGGCTAAACATGGGGTGGAGCATTTTATCACCACCACCGGGCCCCCAGTTTTTGCAAAAGCTCGGCGCTTGGACCCAGCTAAACTGGCCATTGCACGCGAGGAGTTCGCCAACCTGGAAAAACTGGGCATTATCAGACGCTCCAAAAGCCCCTGGGCTTCGCCGCTACACATGGTCCCAAAAGCTGATGGCTCGTGGCGACCTTGCGGCGATTTCCGCAGGTTGAACAACGTTTCAGCACATGACCGCTACCCGATTCCGCACATTCAGGATTTTTCTGTTCATTTGGCGGGGGCGCGCATTTTTTCTAAAATAGACTTGGTGCGCGGTTACCACCAAGTTCCAGTGCGCGCGCAGGATGTACCCAAAACAGCGGTTATAACTCCTTTCGGCCTTTTTGAGTTTTTGCGCATGCCTTTTGGCCTCAAGGGGGCCGCGCAGACTTTCCAACGCATAATGGATGCAGTTTTACGCGACCTTCCTTTCGTGTTCGTTTATTTGGATGATATTTTAGTAGCCAGCACGTCCGAAGGCGAACACGAAAGCCACCTCACAGCAGTTTTTCGGAGGCTGGCAGAGCACGGGTTAATAATTAACCCAGCGAAGTGCCAGTTTGGGGTGGCGCAGATTGATTTTTTGGGGCATCGCGTTTCGGCAGAAGGAGCGGTTCCTCTGCCCGATAAGGTGCGCGCAATAACAGATTTTCCGCAACCTCAAACTGTCAAGGCGCTACAGGAGTTTCTGGGAATGGTTAATTTTTACAACCGGTTCCTCCCAAGTGCAGCGTGGCTCATGCAGCCATTATACACTGCGTTAAAAAAACAAAAGCCCGCAAATAAAGTTGAATGGTCTCCGGAGCAGGAGCGTGCTTTTGCCCAGGTCAAATCAGCCCTGGCAAACGCAGTTTTGTTAGCGCACCCAGTTCCAACGGCCCGCATGGCGCTTACCACCGACGCTTCTGATGTAGCAGTGGGGGCGGTTGTTGAACAGTTTGTGGCAGGTACCTGGCAACCTCTCGCGTTTTTCAGCAGAACCCTGCGTGATAGTGAGCGTAAATACAGTGCGTTCGACAGGGAGCTTTTGGCCCTACACTTGGCCATCCGCCATTTCCAGTTCTGGTTGGAAGGGCGACGCTTCACCGCGTTTGTGGATCACAAACCGCTAACGTTTGCGATGGCCAAGATTTCACAACCCTGGTCAGGCCGGCAACAAAGGCAACTAGCCGCGATATCGGAGTTAACCACTGATATCCAGCATGTCGCGGGTAAACACAATGTAGTGGCAGATTGTCTCTCGCGCGCGGTAGCAACACCAGGCCCCATGGGGGCGGACTCTGTAGCCGTGGCCGCGGGCCTGGGCAGCGACGCGGGAGCGCGCACAGCCCCGGTCTGTGTAGGGTTAGATTATGCAGCCATGGCCGCAGAGCAGGTTAATGATGCGGACGTGCGCGTGCTCCAGTCTGGACCAACAGAGTTAAGGCTGGAGCACAGGATGCAGCAAATTGGTATGCCCCCACTAATCTGCGATGTCTCCACGGGACGGCCCCGCCCCGTGGTGCCAGCCGCGTGGCGCCGCCGCGTTTTTGACTCGGTCCATTCTCTGATGCATCCGCGAGTGCGCGCATCGATTAAGTTGGTGGGGGAGAAATCTGTTTGGCCCGGGTTGCGCAAACAGGTCAAGGAATGGGCGGCGGCCTGCGTAGCGTGTCAGCGAGCCAAAATACACAGACACACTAAGGCTCCGTTGGAATCTTTTCACATCCCTGCTAAGCGTTTTGACCACGTGCATGTTGACTTGGTGGGCCCGCTTCCGCCATCACACGGGCACACACATCTTTTGGCGATGGTGGATCGCACCACGCGTTGGCCAGAGGCGATTCCTCTGACATCAACCACAGCGGAAGAAGTTGCGCGAGCATTTTTAACAGCGTGGGTTGCGCATTTCGGAGTCCCGTCGGACATAACGTCCGACAGGGGTCCCCAATTTATTTCCGAACTATGGTCATCGATGGCCCGCAGCTTGGGGGTGAAGATTCATCGTACCACCGCGTATAACTCCCAGGCTAATGGTTTATGCGAACGCTTTCACAGGTCATTAAAAGCAGCCCTCAGAGCGTCGCTGACGGATACAAATTGGGTGGACAAACTTCCATGGGTTTTATTGGGGTTGCGTTCTGCACCTAAAGAAGATTTGCATGCTTCCCCAGCTGAGTTAGTTTTTGCACAACCTCTCCGTTTGCCGGGGGAATTTCTCCCCAATAATCCCGCACCAAATTGCCCCCCTGCTCAGCCGTGGCAGAGCGACTCAGGAGCAAACACACTCCCTGGCCCGGTTCATCACAGTTTCCCACACATTTTTGTGCCAAAGGCTTTAAAAAATGCAGAGTTTGTTTTTGTTAGACATGATGCTCAGCGTCCAAGTTTGCGGCCGTTTTATGATGGACCTTTCAGAGTGCTGGAGACCGGGCAGAAGCATTTTCTGCTAGATTTAGGGGGCAGAAGGGAGTTGATCTGCATAAACAGGCTCAAACCCGCGTTTGTTTTGGCTGATGAGCAAGAGCAGCTCGCCAGGCCCTCACGAGGCCCCCCCGCCGTGGCAGGCAGCTGAGGAAACATTCTCCAGAATCTTCACAGAGGCGTGCTAACAGCTTTAATCCACAGATGCAGAGAGACGCTGCAGGGGTAGCAAAGCCAGGTTGCAGCAGATTCGGCAGAAGGTTAAAACCCAGGCAGCTGGTGGATTGATTAGTGATATGTGGAGTATTTTGTGTTTTTTTCTTTTCTCTTTTTATGCCATGCATGTTTTGCCCTTAATAGACGTTTGGGGGGGGGGGGGGGTTATATGTGGTGACACATATGTTGGGCTCACATTTCCACAGAGGTATGACTGCATGTGTATTGGGAGCTTCACGTCTGGAAGGACAAAAGACTCGACTCTGCAGAAGATAACGAGGAGGTGTGAGATTTGCCTTTTTGTCCCAAAGAAGATGCCCCGGAGGGATTTCCGGTTCATCAATGAATGAGAGACAATGGTGAAGGTTCAAAGAGATGCTTTGTGACTGCGCCCTAAACCTACATGTTTTTGGTATGCGGGAGGAAACCGGAGAAATCCCGGAGTAAACCCACGCAACACGGGGAGAACATGCAAACTCCACACAGCTCACTGTTGGTCGGGGGGTGGGATCGAACCCACGATCTCATGATCCCCGCGATCCCCCGGCCGAGGGTAAATTGTGCTGCCACAGTGCTAAACCACTGCGCACCGTGCAGCCCATTTTTGTGCAGGCCCGGCCACACAAACTTTTCGGTGACCATTTTAACCAAGGCGCGCACACCTGGGTGCGCGAGGGAGTGAATTGAGTCGAAAATACGGCGGCGCCATGCAGCTGGGACTACCGGGCGAGGTCAGCCGGTTGAGATGTCGCAGATTAGGGGGGGTACACCGTCACGTAAACCCCTTTCCTCCAGTCTTAACCCTGTTGGTCCAGACAGGAGCGTGTGCACGTCCGCGTCACCGCTTTGCTCCTCTGCCATGGCTGCGTAATCTATCCCTACGTGAATTGGGGCCGCGTACGTGTCCGCGTTGGCGAAGAGTTCTGCGGCTGAGGTAGTATAATCTGTCTCCTCGTGCTCTGGCGATGTCACAGCACGAGAGAGGCAGTCTGCTACCACGTTAAGTTTGCCTGCCACATGTCGAATATCTGTGGTGAACTCTGAAATTGCAGCTAGCTGTCTTTGTTGCCTGCCTGACCATGGTTCTGAAATTTTAGCCATCGCAAAGGTGAGCGGTTTGTGGTCTACAAAAGCCGTGAAACGCCGCCCTTCTAACCAGAACTGGAAGTGGCGGATGGATAAATGAAGCGCTAGCAGCTCCCTGTCAAAAGTGCTGTATTTACGCTTGGTTTGGTTTAACGCTTTGCTAAAAAATGCTAAAGGTTGCCAGGTTCCGCCAACGTGTTGTTCCACAACTGCCCCTATGGCCAGGTCTGAAGCGTCTGTGGTTAGCGCTATGTGGGCCGAGGGATCAGGGTGAACCAACAATGTGGCGTTCGCTAGAGCACTTTTTACTTCCGCGAAGGCGCGTTCGCGCTCCGGGGTCCATTCGACTGCATTGGAAGGCTTTTGTTTTCTGAGTGCGGCATACAGGGGCTGCATGAGTTGGGCTGCGCGGGGGAGGAAACGGTTGTAAAAATTAACCATTCCCAAAAATTCTTGCAGCGATTTGACCGTTTATGATCTTGGAAAATTTTTTACCGCGCGGACTTTGTCTGGCAACGGGACTGCCCCTTTCGGTGAAACTCTGTGTCCCAAAAAATCAATTTGTGACACGCCGAATTTGCATTTGGCTGGATTGCTTATTAACCCGTGCTCTTCTAGTCTCTGAAAAACTGTAGTGAGGTGTTGTTCGTGTTCTTCCTCTGACGGGCTGGCTACCAGCATATCGTCGAGGTAGACGAACACGAAGGGGAGATCGCGTAATACCGCGTCCATCATCCGCTGAAAGGTTTGAGCAGCGCCTTTGAGGCCAAACGGCATCCGCATAAATTCAAAAAGACCGAAAGGGGTTATTACAGCCGTTTTAGGAATGTCTTCCACTCGAACGGGGACTTGGTGATAGCCGCGGACCAGGTCTATTTTAGAAAAAATGCACGCACCCGCCAGATGTAGTGAAAAATCTTGGATATGAGGAATTGGGTAGCGGTCATGCGCTGTCGCATTGTTTAATCTGCGGTAATCGCCGCACGGTCTCCAAGAACCGTCAGTTTTCGGGACCATGTGGAGTGGCGATGCCCAGGGGTTTTTCGAGCGTCTAATAATGCCTAATTTTTCCAGGGTGGTAAACTCGTCCCGTGCTATGGCGAGCTTGGTCGCGTCTAAGCGCCGAGCTTTGGCGAACACGGGTGGGCCCGTTGTGGGAATGAAGTGTTCAACCCCGTGTTTCGCTACTGTTGCTGAAAATTTGGGAACTGTGAGTGCTGGAAATTGGGTGAGGAGTTGGTCAAACTTACCTCCTGCTGTTGTGACGTTGGCCTGCACGGATGGTGGAGAAACTCGAGCTGAGCAGGGGATGGAAGAAAATGACAGTGCATTAACCAAGCGTCTATTTGCTAGATCGACTAACAACCCATGTGCACACAAAAAATCAGCTCCCAACAAGTTAAAACTCACTGCCGCTACAATAAATGTCCATCTATAGTTGCGGCCGTGAATGCAAAGAGGCAGGCTCCTTTCACCGTAAGTGTCGATGATGGAGCCGTTGGCTGCCATCGCCCCATTACCCCGGGGACCCATGGCCCGGTCTGCGTGGGAAGGGGTGATAAAACTCAGTTGAGCTCCGGTGTCAATCAGGAACTGTCTCCCGGTGTGTCCGTCAGTCACATAAAGAAGCTTATTTTTTTCGCCGAGAACCGCAGCCGTTAACGGTTCTCGGCTTTGGCGTTTCCCGAACTTTTTGAACTTGCAGGGGGGAACGCATTTGTACGCCCTCTCGGCGAAACGGTGGTGGTAATAACAGATGTCGTTCCGCCTGCTGCGTCTTGGTCGTGTTGCCGCCATGGTGGGCGGGCTCTGCTCGGTTGTCTGTGGTTCTCCGCTGCTCTGGGTATCCGCGCTGAGATCTGCGGATGCTGCTGTGGCCATCTGTTCGCCGCAGGCGTTGATGAGTCGCTGCGCTTCGCGGGCCAGCGCGCAGAAGTCTTGCTGGGTGCTGCACCGCATGTTGACCAGCGTCCCTCTGATGTGTGGCGGCAGAGTACTGAGGAAGATGTGTTGGAAGAGGAAGTTGTCGTTGTCCTCTTCCTTGAGCTGCAGCATGTCCTCCATGAGGGCCTTGGGCCTGCATCCTCTGTGGCCGTAGATCGCCAGGATCTTCTCTGCTCTCTCTTCGGCTGAGGGGACGAAATTCTCGACGATGGTCGCCTTAAGTTCTCTATATTTGTCATGGGCGGGCGGCCGTTGGATTATGCTCTGCGCACATCTCGACGTGGCAGCGTCGAGTTTGGCGACGATGTGATAAAATTTTGTGTCGTCTGCCGTTATGCCCGCCAGTGCAAACTGAGCCTCAGCTTGCTGGAACCACGAGCCCGGGTCTTCTTGCCAGAAGTCTGGCAGCTTGACGGTGACGGTGCTTGTGTGGGCCGTCCCTGATGTGTCCGCCGGGTGAGAGCGCCTTTCTTCAGCTCTCACGGCGGGGCTGGTGCTCGGTTGAGCCCTCTCTGTGGCTTCTGCCGTGGGGGAACGTCATCCATCTGTTCCCCTGTCTGCATGGGCGCCGGCGCTTGCCTGGGTCGCCTCTGATGAGTCTATCGCGGGAGAATGTCTCTGTTCCATCCTCGCGTCAGGGTCACCAGTGTAGAAGAGCTTGGAATAACGAGGCGATGTGATTTATAAACCAAAGTTTAATATCAGCTTCGCTCCTCTAACAAGTCTCATCTCAGTGCAGAAGCAGAATAAGAGGTCGAACACATTCAGACCTTCATACTTATACCTACACACAACAAAAGACATTGCATATCAAAGCTGACATCCCGCATTAATTTAATCCCCCCTCCTTTGTCTTCCGTCTCCTCCACCTGACCCTGGGTGGTCAGGGAGATCGATCTCCTCCATTGTCCTCTGTCTCCTCCACCTGACCCTGGGTAGTCAGGGAGATCGATCTGGTCTCCACCGCTGCGACTCCGTATGCTCTTTGATCTTCGCTGGCGGTCGAGACCTCTTGTCCTGTTCTGAGGCGTGAGGTCATTGCACATATGTAATCACTAAACATTCTAATATGTCTATACATATGTAGGTATGGAATATATGATTAATATAAACCACACAGATGTTTTAGTTGTCTTTAGGTCTGTATTTTATTTTTTTTTTACAAAAACCAAATAATTTACAGGAGAACACAAACTAAATTGCATACATTTAAAAAAGATTAATATTTTAAAAAACAATCTCACAAAGTCCGCCTCTATATTATATTTTCAGTATTTAAACATTTCAAACTGTAAGCCTAAAAAAGGACAGTAAATATAATTAATTTCACACTACACAGTTCCTTTGGAGGTTGTTTTTAATGTCAATAACGTTTTTATCTTTTTAACCTCGTCTGGGTAATGTAAAATGTCCGGGTGGCCGCCACTGATACAGCACCTCAGTTCCACTTTTTCCTCTGGTTAAAACTAAACAGTATAATTTTTCTACAAATTGCATTAAAAAGCTTTGGAGTCCGGACGGAGGACTCTCAAGATCCAGATCCGGACCAGAGTCTGCCAGTTAGTGACCCCTGGCCTAGTTGATAGAGCAGCTGCCCCACAACCAGGAGATCGTAGGTTCAAATCCCAGCCGGGTCATATCAAAGACCATATAAAAATAGTACTTTATGCCTTCTACAGTGGGGCAAAAAAGTATTTAGTCAGCCACCAATTGTGCAAGTTCTCCCTCTTAAAAGATGAGAGAGGTCTCCAATTTTCATCATAGGTATACCTCAACTATGAGAGACAAAATGAGAAAAAAAATTCCAGAAAATCACATTGAAGGATTTTTAATGAATTAATTGGTAAATTCCTCGGTAAAATAAGTATTTGGTCAATAACAAAAGTTCATCTCAATACTTTGTTATATACCCTTTGTTGGCAATGACAGAGGTCAAACGTTTTCTGTAAGTCTTCACAAGGTTTTCACACACTGTTGCTGGTATTTTGGCCCATTCCTCCATGCAGATCTCCTCTAGAGCAGTGATGTTTTGGGGCTGTTGCTGGGCAACACGGACTTTCAACTCCCTCCAAAGATTTTCTATGGGGTTGAGATCTGGAGACTGGCTAGGCCACTCCAGGACCTTGAAATGCTTCTTACGAAGCCACTCCTTCGTTGCCCGGGAGGTATGTTTGGGATCATTGTCATGCTGAAAGACCCAGACACGTTTCATCTTCAATGCCCTTGCTGATGGAAGGAGGTTTTCACTCAAAATCTCACAATACATGGCCCCATTCATTCTTTCCTTTACACGGATCAGTCGTACTGGTCCCTTTGCAGAAAAACAGCCCCAAAACATGATGTTTCCACCCCCATGCTTCACAGTAGGTATGGTGTTCTCCATCCATCCATCCATCTTCTACCGCTTTTCCGGAGGTCCGGGTCGCGGAGGCAGCAGTTCAAGCAGAGAAGCCCAGACTTCCCTCTCCCCAGCCACCTGCTCCAGCTCTTCAGAGGGGATACCAAGGCGTTCCCAGACCAGATGGGAGACATAGTCTCTCCACCGAGTCCTGGGTCTGCCCCGGGGTCTCCTCCCAGTGGGACGTGCCTGAAACACCTCAAGTGGGAGGCGTCCAGGAGGCATCCTAATCAGATGCCCATACCACCTCAACTGACTCCTTTCAATGTGGAGGAGCAGCGGTTCTACTCTGAGCCTCTCCCGGATGACTGAGCTCCTCACCCTATCTCTGAGGGTGAGTCCAGCATCCTACGGAGAAAGCTCATTTCAGCCGCTTGTATCCGCGATCTCGTTCTTTCGGTCATTACCCAAAGCTCGTGACCATAGGTGAGAGTAGGAACGTAGATTGACTGGTAAATTGACAGCTTTGCCTTAGAACTAAGCTCCCTCTTCACCACAACAGACCGGTACAACGTCCGCATCACTGCAGATGCTGCTCCAATCCGTCTGTCGATCTCTTGCTCCATTTTCCCCTCACTCGTGAACAAGACCCCAAGATACTTAAACTCCTCCACTTGGGGCAGGAGCCTGTCCCCAACCCGGAGAGGACAATCCACCTTTTTCCGGCTGAGGACCATGGACTCGGACTTGGAGGTGCTGATTCTCATCCCAGCCGCTTCACACTCAGCGGCAAACCGTCCCAGTAAGAACTGTAGGTCATTGCTGGATGAAGCCAACAGGACAACATCATCTGCAAACAACAGAGATGAGATCCTGTGGTCACCAAGCATGACACCCTCCATTCCCTGGCTGCGCCTAGAAATCCTGTCCATAAAAATTATGAACAGGATCGGTGACAAAGGGCAGCCCTGGCGGAGTCCAACTCTC
Source organism: Pholidichthys leucotaenia (assembly GCA_020510985.1). Lineage (NCBI taxonomy): Eukaryota > Metazoa > Chordata > Actinopteri > Cichliformes > Pholidichthyidae > Pholidichthys > Pholidichthys leucotaenia. Next base: position 398,377,238 of record CM035838.1, on the reverse strand, counting down.
ACTGGGAATGACTCCGACCGAGTGTTGGCAATACGAACCAAACTCTCACAACGGTCGTACAGAGACCGAATAGCTCGTAACAACAAGCCCGATATCCCACACTCCCGAAGCACCCCCCACAAAAATCCATGAGGGACGCGGTCAAATGCCTTCTCCAAGTCCACAAAACACATGTAAACTGGTTGGGCAAACTCCCACGAACCCTCAAGAATTCTCGAGAGGGTAAAGAGCTGGTCCGATGTGCCACGGCCAGGACGAAAACCACATTGCTCCTCCTGAATCCGAGGTTCGACCAACGGCCGGACTCTCCTCTCCAGTACCTTGGCATAGACCTTCCGGCCGGTATGGTGTTCTTTCTCCTCCAAACACGATAAGTTGAGTTTTTACAATAAAGTTCTATTTTGGTTTCATCTGACCATATGACATTTTCCCAATCCTCTTCTGGATCATCCAAATGCTCTCTAGCAAACTTCAGACGGGCCTGGACATGTACTGGCTTAAGCAGGGGGACACGTCTGGCACTGCAGGATTTGAGTCCCTGGCGGCATAGTGTGTTACTGATGGTAGCCTTTGTTACTTTGGTCCCAGCTCTCTGCAGGTCATTCACTAGGTCCCACCGTGTGGTTCTGGGATTTTTGCTCACCGTTCTCGTGATCATTTTGACCCCACGGGGTGAGATCTTGCGTGGAGCCCCAGATCGAGGGAGATTATCAGTGGTCTTGTATGTCTTCCATTTCCTAATAATTGCGCCCACAGTTGATTTCTTCACACCAAACTACTTACCTATTGCAGATTCAGTCTTCCCAGCCTGGTGCAGGGCTACAATTTTGTTTCTGGTGTCCTTTGACAGCTCTTTGGTCTTGGCCATAGTGGAGTTTGGAGTCTGACTGTTTGAGGTTGTGGACAGGTGTCTTTTATACTGATAAAGAGTTCAAACAGGTGCCATTAATACAGGTAATGAGTGGAGGACAGAGGAGCCTCTTAAAGAAGAAGTTACAGGTCTGTGGGAGCCAGAAATCTTGCTTGTTTGTAGGTGACCAAATACTTACTTTACTGAGGAATTTACCAATTAATTCATTAAAAATCCTTCAATGTGATTTTCTAGATTTTTTTTTTTCTCATTTTGTCTCTCATAGTTGAGGTATACCTATGGTGAAAATTGGAGACCTCTCTCATCTTTTAAGTGGGAGAACTTGCACAACTGGTGGCTGACTAAATACTTTTTTGCCCCACTGTAGTTTGGTGCTCAGTATAACAGAACGGGGAAAGGAAAGTTAACGCACAGAGCTACCAGAGGACTGATCCCCCACTGTAGCTTTCACTACTTACAGGAGCTGTGTGGCCTAGGGTCAGAGAAACGGAGATAGGCGCTGCCCCATACACCACATGCTGTGGAAGGGAATTAACTTTAAAAACATTTTAACCATCTTTAATCACTCCTTCATCAAGGGTGTGCTTACCTTTTCATTCATTTGCTGGTTTAACTCCCATCAGCCTGCAGGATCGGACACACTTAAACATAATAATTAAAATAATTAAGGCCTGTTCTAAAATTACTGAACATCCTATTAGAGCTCTGACTGCCCTCTGTGAACAACAGATACTTAATATTGCTTATAGGATCCTCCAAGACCCCTCACACATTTTATATCCTGTGTTTGAGTGGCTTCCATCAGGACATAGACTGCGTTGTCCAGGATGGACACAGAGGAGGAGAGCCACTTTTGTCCCTACAGCAGTCTGGCTTTTAAACTCCGATCCTTCTCTGCGTCAGCCTTGCAATCTCTCCCTGCCCCTTCTCCCACAGACAGTTTCCCTATGACTGAATTGCAAATGGCACTTTATCTCATCTTAAGCACTTAGCTGTAATTGATGTCTGCAGACAGTATATCTACAGTGTTGTGATGTTTTTTATGTCTTGTTTATATTTGTGTCCTCTGTGCCTTTTAATTTCCCCTCGTGGATGAATAAAGTGTTTGAATTGAATTGAAACACTTGAGTATTCCAGCTTTTAATGTGGATCCATCCACACCATATTCTGCACACTCACAGATCCCCAACTTATAAGGATCATGTTTAATGCAAAATTCTCAGAAATTAATGAAAATGTCCTCATCATATTGTACATATTCACAGATACCCCCTTTCTATATACAGCTGTAGCCAAGTTTTGAGAATGACACAAGTATTGGTTTTCACAAAGTTTGTAGCTTCAGCATTTTTACAGCTTCATATCAGATGTTTCTATGGTATACTGAAGTATAATTACAAACATTTTATAAGTGTCAGAAGCTTTTGACAATTATATTAAATTTATGCAAAGAGTCGATATTTACAGTGTTGACCATTTTTTTCCCCCAAGACCTCTGCATTGGAGACTCTAAAGTGGCCCTAGGTGTGAATGTGTGTGTGAATGGTTAAGGGACAGCGCCGTACCGTGGCTGCTTCATCCATCCAGGTGGATGCCCTCAATTTCCCCTCTGGGGATCAATAAAGTATAAAAAAAAAAAAATTCCCTGGCATGCTGTCAATCAACTTCTGGGCCACATCCTGACTGATGGCAGCCCAGTCTTCCATAATCAATGCTTGGAGTTTGTCAGAATTCATGGGTTTTTGTTTGTCCACCCACTTCTTGAGGATTGATCATGGGATTAAGGTCTGGGGGAGTTTCCTGGCCATGGACCCAAAATTTCAATCTTTTGTTCCCTGTGCCAGAGTTATCAGTTTTGCCTTATGGGAAGGTGCTCCATCATGCTGGGAAAGGCACTGATCATCACCAAACTGTTGTTGGATGGTTGAGAGAAGTTGCTCTCTGAGAATGTTTTGGTACCCAGCATGCTGAAAATTTACTGACATGTGGAAATAAAGGTTGGTGAAAGTTGTGCTCAGTTTGTAAAAGTTTCTGAGTGCTGGATTAAATTGTACAGAACTAGCCTAATTGGCCAATTTAGCCTAACTAACTTGCATTTGGATGAAGTTTTGACCAAAGGTGGCCCTTGGCCGAAGGATGAACCCATTAGATTTTGGTGATGGTTTCAGAGTGTATACTGTACCTCCACCAAGGGTCTTGTTTGTATTTGTGGAGCAGGATTACACAAAAAGTCTCTGATCCAGCTTAAACCCTAAGGCTGCTATCTGTCACCTATGAGTTGGCCTCCTGTCTTTGAAACTACCAATGGCAGAATTGGGCCTCAATTCACCTCAACTCCTCCACCTTCTATGAAAATGCCAGGACAGGATAGTGCCCAGTCAAGAAAGCCACACATGAATAGTTTGACCAAGGGGATTTTATTTCTCTGAGAAATTAACAAGAGAGGTGAAGAAGAGATTGTAGGCAGGGTGGAACGGGTGGAGTCAAGTGTCAGGTGTGATTTGTGACAGAAAGATAGCAGCTAGAGTGAAAGGGAAGATTTACAAGACAGTAACTGTATTTAGACAAAACTGTGAGCCCACTCCCTTGGCAGTGAAGTAACCTTGCATCAATGGTCACAGGATGCTTTACTGGTGGCATGGCACAGGACTGATGGTGACACTCACCTTTTCCTGTCCAGACAAGCTTTTCCAGGTACCCTAAACAATTGGAAAGATTCACCATCCATTTTCTACCGCTTTTCCAGAGGGCCGGGTCACTGAGGCAGCAGCTCAAGCAGAAAAGCCCAGATTTCTCTCTCCCCAGCCAACTTTTCCAGCTCTTCAGAGAGGATGCCAGATGTTCCCAGGCCAGCTGGGAGACATAAGTCTCTCCAGCGTGTCCTGGGTCTGCCCCAGAGCCTCCTGCCAGTGGCATGTGCCCGAAACACCTCAAGTGGGAGGCGTCCAGGAGACATCCTGATCAGATGCCCAAACCAACTCAACTGGCTCCTTTCGATGTGGAGGAGCAGCAGTTCTACTCTGAGCCTCTCCCAGATGACTGAGCTCTTCACCCCATTTCTGAGGGTGAGTCCAGCAATCCTACGGAGAAAGCCCAATTTAGCCGCTTGTGTCCACAATCTTATTCTTTCGGTCATTACCCAAAGCTCATGACCATAGGTGAGGGTAGGAACATAGAATCGACAGCTTTGCCTTAGAGCTCAGCTCCCTCTTCACCACAACAGACCGGTACAATGTCCGCATCACTGCAGAGGCTGCCCCGATCCGTCTGTCAATCTCTCACTCCATTCTCCCCGCACTCGTGAATAAGACCCCAAGATACTTAAAACTCCTCCACTTGGGGCAGGAGCTTGTCCCCAACCTAGAGAGGACAATCCACCTTTTTCCGGCTGAGGCCCATGGACTCAGAGGTGCTGATTCTCATCTCAGCCCCTTCGTACTCAGTAGCAAACCGTCCCAGCAAGGCCTGTAGGTCATTGCTCGATGAAGCTAACAGGACATCATCTGCAAACAGTAGAGATGAGATCCTGTGGTCACCAAGCATGACACCCTCCGATCCTTGGCTGTGCCTAGATATCCTGTCCATAACAATTATGAACAGGATCGGTGACAAAGGGCGGCCCTGGCAGAGTCCAACTCTCACTGGAAACGAGTTTGACTGGGTGTTAGTAATACAAACCAAACTCTTGCAACGGTCGTATAGGGACCGGATAGCTCGTAACAACAAGCCCGATACCCCATACTCCCGCAGTACCCCCCACAAGAGACCACGAGGGACGCGGTCGAATGATTCATCACAGAAAATGAATTTCACCCCAGTCCTCAGCAGTCCAATTCCTGTACCTTTTGCAGAATATCAGTCTGTCCCTGTTGTTTTTCCTGGAGAGAAGCAGCTTCTTTGTTCCCTTCTTGACACCAGGCCATCCTCCAAATCTCCAGTCACCAAGTACTTGCTCACAGGAGATCGCCTGATTGTTGGGGTCTTTCTGCAATTGTGGGGGATTCCCCGACCATTTAAAAGTGCTATGAGACAACTGTTGTGAAATGGTGGTATATACAGTATCTATAAAGGCAAGGAATCTCTGTCTGTGTGTGTTTTCCTCACATATCTCTTAAACCGTTTGTTAGACTGGCCTCGGATTTTATACATGTTTTGCTGAGGTTACGAGGGTGTTCATCCCCAAGTATGGAGTTGTTCTCTCAAAATATGTAATTTTTATCAATAAAAGTTTAGTCATCGCTCTCTCCTCATGTCCAGGCTTCTAGAAGTGTGGGCGGGGTTTAGGATTGACTCCATACTAATTGTATAATACGCAGCATCATGACCAGTCAGTCATCACAGCACTCCATGAGCAAAACAAGGAAGTGAAAAGTGACAAATTTGACCAGAAAAATACTGAATATTTAATGCTTAAAAAATTATACCATGGTGCTGCTTCATGTGCTACCACTGTAGTTTGCAGGACTGCGAGTCCCCGATGGCACTCTTCCCGCAGTGCTCACGCGAGCGTCTAGAAATTAAAACTTAATAATATCGCCATGACTGTGGAGTGGAATGGCCAGATCAACTGCATATCATATGCGGCCACATATGCACGCTTTGACTAAAGGACGACCATCACTAAAGTGGAATGAAATGCCCAGATAATGAAATAAATATTTTTTAGTTAAATAAATGGGCAACACTGATGCAATAGTTGCAGTAAAACAGGTCCTTCTGCTGTGTATAATGTTAGGTGTTTTGTACTTAATTTGATTGATTATAGTTTTAAAAACCTTTTAACAACCAAATATTGCTACAGTATAAAAGGATGCACTAGAATGGGTCTCAAATATTTGTAAATGTGTCCTGTTATAGTACTGCATGAGTTTACTGATGATACACAGGAAAAAAAAATCAATATTACACTTCACTCCATCACAAAACAGTGATATAAACTAAAATAATTATAATGGTGCAAGATACAACACTATTATAAATATGTCATAAAAGATTACATAAATAAGTGATCTGACAAATAAACAAGGGTTCCTAAACAGTCACTAATACTGGATGTCCCATTCATTTTCAATAATTAGGTATTTTGTGATTAATATTCACACAATCAAATAAATCTTAGTGCCATTCAGTCACTTTCAAAGTCTAATGTGTGTGACTGCCTACATATTGCCTACACCTCTTTGTATTCCACTTTCAAACACAGCCTACATTTGGGCCTGCAAAGTCTAATTGGGATACCCGTTCCAGACAGGGAAACTTGCATTCTATGGGCAATGTACTAGTATAATTAAAGTTGAATTGAACTGATATAGTGATACAGACTTTATGAAACTTCACAATCACAACAGCATTCTTCTGAAAATTCTGATGCAATTCTTTCCATGTTGCAAAAAAGTCATCTTTATGAAATGCCCACCAGCCTTCATGTCTAATCAATGGACTATGTTGTTAGTGTGTGAGAAAGTCAGTTATGTAGTGTAGGGGTTAAGATGATCATCTGTCATGCTGGAGACTGGGTTAAAATCCTCCAGGCAAACTGTCATTTTTCTGAAGCGCAACATACTGTACCTCTGTGCATTTGAAAAAAATGTGTAGTGCATAGGGGTGTAACAGTATTTGTACTTGAATTTTTCGGTACGGAACATTCAGTCCAGTGCAGAGGCGTACCAAGGTTCCACAAGGACCATGTTGAGTGATGGACATGACGTGTAAACCGCCTCGCGCCGGACTTATAAACAAACAGTTCAGCCCTGTACAGAGAAGCCAGAGCTTGAAGAAGGACCAAGGTATAAGACGAAAACAGCATTGGATATGCTTTTGTCAGTATGTTTACCGTGTTAACTCATTTGAAATGGAACCACGCCAACGTGCAGCACAAAAAAAAAAAAAAAAAAAACTAGCACGGTACAAGTGCTACGTTTAGGAATTAGGAAATTTCAGTATCTCTCCGATATTATTTCTAGCAGCAGTCACTGTCCTAGAATACTGTTTAACACAATTAACTCTTTTATAAACCCACGCACTCTGTTATAGATGATTCGTTTACAACATGTGAGACTTTCTTCACTTTTTTGTTGATAAAGTGGACTCTGTCAAACAAGTAATTAATAACAGTTTTAATGGGAGCTTGTCTGTTGTCCCGGGTTACTCTGCTGTGTTTGAACAGTTTGAGTTGGTTTCTTTATCATCACTTGCTGATATAGTGAAGTCTCTGAAGCCAACAAATTGCTCACTGGTTGTTGTTCCCGCTGGAATACTGAAAAGGGTTTTTAATACTGTAGGGCCTGGTCTTTTGGTTTTTATTAATTCCTGCCTTAGTTCAGGATTTGTCCCACCTGCCTTTAAACATGCTGTGGTTAGGCCCCTTCTTAAAAAAACCTCACCTTGACCCTTCAGTTTTATCTAATTTTAGACCCATTTCTCATTTGCCCTTTTTATCTAAGGTTTTAGAAAAAGCTGGTTTCCTCCCACATGCCAAAAACATGCAAGTTAGGTTAACTGGCATCAAACTGAGGATTCTAAATTGTCCTTAGGTATGACTGTGAGAGTGAATGGTTGTCTGTCTCTCTGTGTTGGCCCTGTGATGGACTGGCGATCTGTCCAGGGTGTACCCTACCTCTCGCCCAAAGATGCTGGGATAGGCTCCAGCCTCTCCCCCGCGACCCAAAAAGGATTAAGCAGAAGAAGATGAATGAATGAATGTTTTTATACAGTTGCAATCTTTTTTTAGAAGACTATTCTATTTTTGAGAAGTTTCTGTCTGGGTTCAGCAGTCTGGGTTTAGATCTCGTCACAGCACTGAGTCTGCCCTGCTTAAGGTGCACAATGATATTATGATGTCTGTTGATGCCAAATGCCCTGTGGTCTTAGTGCTGCTAGATCTTACAGCAGCCTTTGACACTGTGGACCATACTATCCTTTTGTCACGCCTGAATCACCATGTTGGCATCCATGGCACTGCACTTAAGTGGTTTGAATCCTACCTATCTAATAGAACTTTTTCTGTAATGATTGGTGACATGTCTTCTTCTAGTGCTGCTCTCTCCTGTGGGGTTCCACAGGGCTCTGTCCTTGGCCCTATTCTGTTTTCATTATATATGCTGCCACTCGGGTCAATAATAGCCAGGCACAACATGTCTTTCCACTGTTATGCAGACGATTTGCAGCTTTATTTACCTTTGAACCCAGAACAAACTAACTCACAAAGTGTTCTATTGGACTGCATCACTGACATTAAGTTGTGGTTAAGCCAAAATTTTCTCCACTTAAATGAAGAAAAAACGGAATGTATTGCATTTGGGGATACTGTAACAGCTGGCTTTGGTTTCGTTTTGTCGGCCTCCGTCGGTCTATGATGACCATGGAAGAGAATCCTAAACGTCTACTCTGCTGGAACAGCACCGCCTGTGGCTGAACAGGCCGATGCGCGAATGACAGTCCCTGTCACACAGGTCACACTTGTGGGTGGTCTCCGTGCTGCTGGGTCTGTGGCGGTTCTTCCTGCGGGTCCTTTTTTCATCTGCTGCAGCAGTCAGTCGCTCTTCACCCGCCTTGAGCTGTCTGGTCAGGGTGTCTCTCCATTTGGAGCGGTCCGTTGCAAGGTCCTCCCAGCGCTCTGTGTTGATATCCAGGGCCTTCATGTCTCTCTTGCAGACGTCTCTAAAGCGCAGCTGTGGGCGGCCAGCGTCTCTCCTGCCAGTTGCCAGTTCTCCATAGAGGACGTCTTTGGGGATTCTGCCATCCTCCATACGGTGAACGTGGCCTAGCCAGCGGAGCCTGCGCTGCCTGAGTAGAGTGAACATGGAGGGAAGGCCGGCGCGGGACAGAACTTCTGTGTTGGGCACTTTGTCCTGCCAGGATATGTCCAGGATGTGGCGAATGCAGCGCAAGTGGAAGGAGTTCAGTCTCTTTTCCTGCCGGGCGTATGTTGTCCACGTCTCACTCCCATAGAGCAGTGTGCTGATGACGCAGGCGTTGTACACTGCCATCTTCGTCTTGACAGAGAGTTTGGGATTCTCCCACACTCATGTGGTGAGGCGAGCGAGTGTGAAGGCTGATTTTCCAATCCTCTTGTTGATCTCTGTATCAAGGGAGAGGTTGTTGCTGATCGTGGACCCCAGGTACATGAACTGATTCACGACCTCCAGCTTGTAGTCATCAATGGTGATGGTTGGTGGTGCTTCCGTGCCTTGCGCCAAGACGTTAGTCTTCTTCAGGCTGATGGTAAGCCCGAAGTCCTTGCATGCCTGGGAGAAGCGGTCCATCAGGGTCTGAAGCTCCTGCTGTGTGTGGGTTGCGACTGCAGCGTCGTCTGCAAACAGCATGTCTCTGATTAGAGCCTCGCGTACTTTGGTTCTGGCTTTCAGGCGGGCGAGGTTGAAAAGCCTGCCGTCAGATCTTGTGTGCAGGTAGATTCCCTCTGTTGCTGTGCTGAAGGCATGCCTCAGGAGCATAGCAAAGAAAATCCCAAAGAGGGTTGGCGCAAGTACACAGCCCTGTTTCACTCCGCTGCGTATGTTGAATGGCTCTGAGACGTTGCCATCGTGCTGCACTATCCCCTGCATGTTGGTGTGAAACGATTCGATGAGGCTTTGCAACTTTGGTGGGCATCCTATCTTTGGCAGGATCTTGAAAAGGCCCTCTCTGCTGACCAGATCGAACGCTTTGGTGAGGTCGATGAAGGCGACGTACAGAGGCATGTTCTGTTCTCTGCATTTCTCCTGGAGTTGGCGGATGGAGAATATCATATCTACCGTCGATCGCTCAGCGCGGAAGCCACACTGAGACTCGGGGTAGACACGTTCGGCAAGCTTCTGTAGACGAACGAGAACAACTCGTGCGTAGACTTTGCCAACAATGCTGAGGAGGGAAATGCCCCTGTAGTTGTTGCAGTCGCTTCTCTCCCCTTTGTTTTTGTAGAGGCTGATGATCTTGGCGTCCCTCATGTCCTGTGGTATGGCACCTTCCTTCCAGCACTGGCAGAGGACGTCATGCAATGGCAGCAGTAGGGCGGTCTTGCAGTGCTTGATCAGGTCAGGGGGTATGCCATCGTTGCCGGGTGCCTTGCCAGCGGCCAAGCTATCAATGGCCTTACTGAGTTCGTCGATGGTTGGCTCGGCGTCAAGTTCGTCCATGGATGGCAGGCAGTCGATGGCATCAAGGGCTGACGGTGTCACGGTGTTCTGTCTAGAGTAGAGGTCGGAGTAGTGTTCCACCCATCTCTCCATCTGCTTGTTCTTCTCTGTGATCATCTCCCCAGTGGAAGATTTGAGGGGGGCCGTCTTGCTCTGAGCCGGACCAAGTGCTTTCTTGATGCCATCGTACATACCACGGATGTTCCCTGTTATGGCAGCGGTTTGAATGTCTTGGCTGAGCTGAGTCCAGTACTCGTTGACACAGCGCCGAGCAGTCTGCTGAACTTTGCTTCTCGCAGCCCTGAGAATCTGGAGATTCTTCTCGTTTGGGTACTTCTTGTACTCAGCAAGTGCTGAGCGCTTGGCTTCAATGATGGGGGTCATCTCGGTCAACTTGGCATCAAACCAGTCCTGTGACTTCGAGGTCTTCCTCCCAAAGGTAGCCAAGGCTGTGCGGTAGATGGTGTTTCGCAGCTCTTCCCACTTCTGCTTTGCAGATTCTCCTCCTTGTGGTACACCAAGTTCCTTCTCAAAGGTGGAGGCAAACTGCTCAACAAGTTCTGGTTGGGCCATCTTGCTGGTGTCAATCCGTGCCTTTCCAGGTTGTCTAGCACGATGGAATTTCTTCAGCTGCAGCTTGACCTTGCAACACACCAATGAATGGTCTGTGTCGCAATCTGCACTCTGGAACGAACGGGTGATTAGCACGTTCTTCAGTGAGGTGCGCCTGGTCAGGATCAAGTCTAGCTGGTGCCAGTGCTTTGAGCGCGGATGTTGCCAGGAAACCTTGTGTTGGGGCTTGGTCTTGAAGAACGAGTTTGTGATGCACAGATCGTGATATGTGCAGAACTCGAGCAGCCGCTGTCCGTTGTCGTTCATTCTGCCCACGCCAAAAGGTCCAAGACAGGAGGGCCAGGAGTCGTGGTCAGCACCCACTCTGGCATTGAAGTCTCCAAGGAGAATGAGTTGTTCAGAGTTGGGGATGATCCTGACAGTTGTTGCGAGATTCTCGTAGAACTCGTCTTTTGCCTCTGGTGTGGCTGTCTGTGTTGGGGCATACACACTGACGAGGGTGACTGGGCCTTCAGTGGTGTTCAGGCGGAGGGTGAGGAGTCGTGCGGAGCCAGTGCTGCCCGGTTCCACCATCTTCAGCAAAGTGTTCTTCACTGCGAAGCCCACTCCGTGTTCCCTGTGTTCGTCACTGCCCTTTCCCTGCCAGTAGAACGTGTAGTCCTTCTCTCTCAGTGTGCCTGCATCAGCTAACCGTGTTTCCTGGAGAGTGGCGATATCCACTCCCAGTCTCTTCAGCTCATTATTGATGATGGCAGTCTTCCTGGTGTCGTTGATGTCCTTGAGGTTAGCAGCGAGTCCTGTCATCATAGTGCGGACGTTCCAAGTTCCCAGTTTTAGAGTTGGTCTCTTTTGTTTTATTGTCTTGCCTGGTGCGAAGGTTCTCAGCCTGCTGTTTGGATTTCTCCTTATCCTCATGCACCCAATGAGGAAAGCAAGCTGTGGCGGGACAACACCTTATTGGCTGGGGGCTGCCCAGCTTGAGGCGGGCGGTAGCTGTCCAGTGAGATCTGATGATCCCTCCCACCGTCGGGAACAACCCCTGGCGCCACGCTCTACGCCAATTGAGCAGTGGCTTATAACCGGTAACTGTCATTCCCCGTGTTTTGTCTACGCCAAAGGCGAAGCTGGAGTGTCCTCTCCAGTGATCCGGTGTTCTACCTTCCAGCGTTGGGCGTTGGTAGGATTCAAGCCTGGGCAGGAAGATATGGAGGACAAGATGTTGCCCATGCAGCATGTCCCCCCTCTCCACGTCACTGATGAATCCAAAGGAACAGCAGGACTGCTACAGTTTGGCACCAGCGCCATTGCAGGAGCTGCCAGAACGATATTGAGCACAACATAGAACTGCCTTAGGGGCTCCGACTCCGGATTTTTCCTCAGGGTTGACTCCCGAAGCCTTTCCCGTGACCGGGTATGCCGCAAGGCAGCAGAGGTTTGAAATCAGGGTTTACCTTCCCCTAGATGGGCTACCTTCCCAGGTTGACGAGCCACCATCTACCCGAAGCAACTGGTTTTAAGGCGCCAGAGATCCGCCCTCGTCCCTTCTCCTATTAGTAAAAGCAGTTCCGCCAGGCTTAGAGACTAAACCACACGGGCAGGCTAGGAGTTGGACTTAGTTGTCAGAGGCTTTTCAAGACGCACGCCATAAGGAGCATTTTATGAGCACTGGGAGCTTAACCCCAGTGCCGCTCCTGGCTATGACAACCTTGGAGCCAAGATGAGCTTTTATCAATTACGTCTGTTATCCAAAGCCAAACCTTTCCTGAGCCGTCATGATCTTGAGATAGCCATCCATGGTTTAATCACGTCTCGACTTGATTACTGCAATGCACTTTATGTTGGTATCTCTCAGTCTTCTCTCGGCCGCCTTCAACTTGTGCAAAATGTAGCCGCCCGTCTTTTGACCAACACACCTAGGCAAGAGCACATTACTCCGATCCTTTTTTCACTTCATTGGCTTCCAGTCCATTTTAGAATTAATTTTAAACTTTTGTTTTTTGTTTTTAAAGCTTTTAATGGCCTTGCTCTGGTTTATATGTCTGAGATTTTGACTGTCCGTGACCAAGGCAGGGCTTTGAGGTCATCCAATCAGCTTTTGCTGGATGTGCCCAGGTCAAGGTATAAACATTGGGGTGACCAAGCCTTTTCTGTTGTCGCCCCCAGGCTCTGGAATAATCTCCCCCCTGACCTACGTGCTATCTCTGACCTGGCCCTTTTTAAATCAGAACTTAAAACACATTTGTTTAGGATGGTTTTTAATACCCAGTAGAGGTGATATTTGCCTTGGCATTTGTTTTTATTTTATTCTCATTTTTAGGTATTTATTCTTATTCTTTATGTTATTTGTTTTTAATGCTGTGTGTGTTTTTAATGCTGTTTAATTTTCTGTAAAGCACTTTGGTCACCTAAGGGTTGTTTTAAAGGGCTATATAAATAAAGTACATTACATTACAAGTGCAGCTTCCAGTGGCATTTAGACGGCCTCTCCAGGGCTTTTCAGATCGAGCCAAAGCAATAACAAATGCCATTGGTGTTTTTACAGCAGCGGATCTAAGGCCGTATTCAGTTATTGAGAACACCGGGTTTAAACACATGCTGAAGGTAACTGAGCCCTGGTATAAAGTTCCTTGTTGTGCCCACTTCAGCCAGAAAATAATACCATTCTTTTAAGAAAAAGCTAAATCTGTTAATGCTGCCCTTGAGGCCAGTGTTTTTCAGGGGTGTCCTGGCATGTTCAGATTTTTGTGGGACATTATTTAACTTCTTAATTGTCCAAAAAATTGCAAATAATTTGTTGTTGTTGTGCTTGGGTGCCTTCAGAACCTATATACAATAATGACAAATTATTGACAAGTTAACAAGTGAAATTAGGTAATTAATTTCCCACAGAAACCTGAACATACCAGAGCACCCTGGTTAAAAACACTGTTTCAGGCAATAAGAAACTTTAATTTCCTAAAAACAAAAGAATAATTCAGACTATTCAAACTTCTACTGTTGCACTTGTCTGAGTCATTCATTTGCTAAAAACAGAGTTTATTTGTTTTATTGTATACATTTTATTTATTGGAGAATTTAGTGCTGGCAGTTTGCGGGGGGGGGGGGGGGGGTTGTCAAAGCCGTTCCTGCTTATACAAAAGATAAGCAGTTTTATTTATATTTATTTTAGTTTTACTGTACCGAAAATGAACCGAACCGTGACCTTAAAATCAAGGAACGTACTGAACCGTGACTTTAGGGTACCGTTACACCCCTAGTAGTGCACATTAACTTTTAAATGCTGTACTGTTGCTGGGAATCCTTTCATTTGAACATGTATCATTCGAGAAGGTTAGCAGGTGAGCTGAAGCAGCTGTGTGGGGTTGTGGTTAAGGTGATAGCGTGGTATGCAGGAGGTTCCTGGTTCAAATCTTACCGTGGACAGCTTGTTCTTTATAACAACTGAAGTACAGCATGTCACTCTTGTGCATTTTAAAGCAACACTAAGATTTCACCTCAAAATAATGTTTGCAAAATTATTTTGGTAGTACACTGCATTTGACCAAGCGAATGTCATTTCCTCCTGCATTGCCCACAACAGCAACTTTAGGTGTGATCACTGAGGAGACAGCAGCTGTGGAGGCTGTAGCCTCGGCTCCCGCAGCAAATCACTGGGCACGACTTTAGCCACCAACAGCAAAAGCACCCTGTAGTTGGCTGTTGGAATTGGGGTCATGGTTCTCATGACTGTGGAACAAGAAAGTTACATACTGCTGCTTGAAAAACTAAAGTAAGATAAGATAAGATAAGATAAGCCTTTATTAGTCCCACAACGGGGAAATTCCAGGATTGCAACAGCACAGGGATAGCAACACTCAGAGCAACAATCAGAAGGCAAGAAAAAACAAGCAAGCAAGAGCAGCTAATATACATATGTACATATTACTATAAAATATATATATATACACACACACACACAGACACACAGTGCAGAGCATTGTAGCTGGATGGAATAAATATATGAATATATGAACACACAGTGCAGAGCATTGTAGCTAGATGGAATAAATATGTAAATATATAAACACCCACAGTATGGAGCATTGCAGCTAGGTGGAATAAATATGCAAGTATATAAACACACACAGTGCGGAGCAATGTAGCTAGATGGAATAATATGTAGATATATAAAAACACAGTGCGGAGCGCAGCAGACCTTAGGTTTTAAATGTTGTTGCTAAACAATACAAGACCTTGACATCTACAGTACATCTGGTTGGAACAAGATGATCTCTGCTTTGCGGCTACATTTTGTTTTTAAGGCTGCTTCAGACTGCTGCCATGCTGAAAACACTGTGCAGCAGTGCATGTACTCTGCCCACAAATTTTTCCACACGTCAACAACACCATTTGCAAAGTTGCTGGTGTACAGTGATCCATTTTCGTTCCCTTTTGGTCGTTTCAGGTTGTATTTATCCGGAGGAGAGGTCCATGCAACAGAGTAAACAGGTAACAACAGGTGAACTGATTCAGCATATAAAACCCCACATCTAAAAGTACAATTAAGATGTGGGGGGTTTATATTATTTTCTTGTAATATTTGATATGGAATTAAAAAAAATCTGAAAGACAATCTGAGCTATTGTTTATAAACAGGAGAAATATTGTTTTGTTTTTACTGAATATTTTGAAGGTTAACAATACTGTCCTGTGAAACTGTCCTTCATAAATTAAAAAGAAAAAAACCTACAGAATGATATTGTCAATAATGTTGTTATTGTGAAAATTCACAAATATCGCTGTATCATTTTTGGGCCATATCGCCCACCCCTACTATCAACACGAGTGACCTTCACCTCAACCCCAAACCTCACTCATCACATCTAGTTGAAAATATCTAGATGGCAGCTCGAACTGCTCATCACGGGCCCTTGTAAGGCACTGGGTGATGTCATGGTTACTACATACATCACTTATATATGGTGTAACCATTTTTACTTTGAATCAAAGTAAATTCAAAACAATCGGCACAAATGAAAAATGCCCACCACTCATCCTGTTATAAAATACATTTATTAAATTATGTGTAAACAAGAAACAGCATCTCACTTAGAATACAACCAAACTTGCTTATCAAATCAACTGTATCCTGCAGCCTAATGCAACTCTACTTAGTCATCAGTAACACAACAGGCTTGAGCGTCTTCTGCCAATGCAAAACAGTCTGAGTTCACATATGATGGCCGATTTGTTCATTGCCATCAAAATGTTCTTCTCGTGCCATGTTAATTATTCCACCATGACAGCAGCCCCAAGCCTGGTTCACAGATGGTCCCCTGGAACAAGGAAAATTGTAAAAGTCACAATTACAGTACAGTGCAATACCACATCATTTTACTACAAGTGCTGTCCTCAGACATCTGGATCCTTTAAAGGTCCCAATGACTGCAGTTTTTCCATATGTTAATAGCTCCCACAAGTCTTAATCAAATGCTTGTGACATATTTTGTGAATTATTTTTTAATTAGTGCAGCATCATTAAAAAAAAAATCATCTTTGGCAGTTCGAATGCTTTATTTCAGTGCATGTCTCTTTAAATGCCGCAGAGCTGCAGTTAACTCCACCCTTCCTCTTACATGACTATTACTTATCATTTAAGCAATACTACACTCGACATCTGAGGCTGTGACACATTTGAGAAACATCTATGACATGTCTAAGAGGTATCTCAGCCGTAGTTAGTATTATCATGATACCGTAATGACATATCGCTACTATATTGCTCTTACACAACAGTTTGGGTAAGCAAAACTTATTAAATGACAGCATTACTGAACAAAATATTACGATTTGTTCGTTTAACCAGTTATTTTGTGCAGCTGAGAAAAAAATAGTTCCTAAATCTAGCCAGTAGCTGTTGCTGAACATCTCAATCAGCATGAAGATGTCTATTGTCATTTCATACACCACTAAGTGGCGCGAGAACATGCGGCGGCCTCCCTTTTCTCTTTGTGTTTTGTGCCGTTTAGTGTTGTCCATATATGATGCTGTGCACAAGTTACAGTCACCACAGCCTTCTGGAGATAAGGAATAAGATAAGATAAGATAAGATAAGATAAGCCTTTATTAGTCCCACAACGGGGAAATTCCAGGATTGCAACAGCACAGGGATAGCAACACTCAGAGCAACAATCAGAAGGCAAGAAAAAAAAAACAAGCAAGCAAGAGCAGCTAATATACATATGTACATATTACTATAAAATATATATATACACACACACAGACACACAGTGCAGAGCATTGTAGCTGGATGGAATAAATATATGAATATATAAACACACAGTGCAGAGCATTGTAGCTAGATGGAATAAATATGTAAATATATAAACACCCACAGTACGGAGCATTGCAGCTAGGTGGAATAAATATGTAAGTATATAAACACACACAGTGCGGAGCATTGTAGCTAGATGGAATAAATATATAGATATATAAAAACAGTGCGGAGCATTGTAGCTAGATGGAATAAATATATAGATATATAAATATGAACACACCCAGTGCTGAGCATTGTCGCTAGATGGAATAAATATGTAAATATATAAACACACACAGTGCAGAGCATTGTTGCTAGATGGGATGAAACAGCATAACCCTCTACTTAGTTATCCTACAAGGTATGATTATGTGCCCATACATATTCTCACCCTCCATAGCGACCGGTATTTTCCTAGTTGTATGCCGGAGGGGACCATTGTGTAAGTCTATTGCATCTTTTGCATTTAAAAACTATTAGTTTGTTACGTCTTTTTGCTATCTCTGCGAGCAGCCCTGCTTAGGTTGTACAGTCTGACAGCCGTTGGTAGGAAGGACCTACGAAACCTCTCGGTTGTGCACCTGGGATGATGTAGTCTGCTGCTAAATGAGCTCCTCAGTGCATTCAGTACGTCCTGCATAGGGTGGAACTCGGACTCCAGCAGAGATGACAGTTTAGCCACCGTCCTTCTCTCTCCTATCTCCTCCACCGGATCAAGGCGCTGCCCCAGGACAGAGCTAGCTTTCTTAATCAGTTTGTTCAGTCTCTTCCTATCGGCTGCTGTAATGCCACTGCCCCAGCAGACCACTCCAAAAGTGATGGCTGATGCCACCACCGTGTCATAGAATGTCTTCAGCAGCGCCCCTTGTACACCAAAAGACCTGAGTCTCCTCAGCAGGAACAGCCTGCGCTGTCCCTTCTTGTAGAGTGCGTCAGTATTGTGTGACCAGTCTAGTTTATTGTTCAGATGAATACCCAGGTACTTATAGGATGTCACCATCTCGATGTCTGTTCCCTGTATATTTACTGGTGCTGTGAGGGGCTGCCCATGCCTGTGGCAGTCCACCACCAGCTCCTTAGTTTTCCTTGCGTTGATCTGGAGGCAGTTCCGATGGCACCAGTCTACGAAGATGAGCAAACATTACGTCTTGGACCAGAGTGTTACAGAGGAACTCCGTGGCCTAGGTCTTTTCCACCAGACCTACACACCCCTGGACTCGACTGCTGTGTCTCATCCCAAATTGAGACACCATAGATGATGTGAGCGGTGACAAAAGAGGTAAATGCAGAGGTATCTGAATGAAGCAAGGCGCTAGCCACACAGACTCCTGATTCCTTACCTCATTCTAGTCAACGTTTGCTTACTAGACAACAAAATAGACCACATACAGCTCCTGAGAACTACGCAACATGATGCACGGAACTGCTGTGTTTTTATCTTTATGGAAACGTGCCTAAATGGCAATATCCTGGACTCTGCTATTCAGTTAGCAGGGCTAACATGCTATCGTACTGATCGGGTGTTAATGGAAGGAGGGAAAAGCCAAGGTGGAGGAGTGTGTGTTTACATCAGTGACACTTGGTGATGAGATGTGACTGTTGTGCATAAACACTGTTCTCCACTGGTGGACTTTATGATCATGAAGGGCCGACCCTTTTGCATACCGAGTGAATTTACATCTGTCCTGCTAGACACCATGTATGTCCCGCCATCGGCAAGAGGAGTAAAGCACTAAAGGAACTTTATCAGGCTATAAGTGAGACACAAACAGCGCATCAGCAGATATGTTCGTCTGATATGCTGGGGCGCTACTCTGCCAGAGTGACTCCTGACACCGCTGAGTAAGTGGGAGAATTATTGTTGTTTTTATCTTGTGAGTTTGAACATGTCTTGAGAGTGCTGAACGTGTTATATTGCTGTAGCCGTGTCAAAGAAGAATTCCTGTCACCGACTGGGACAGACAATAAAGTTATCCATCTATCCACACAGATTCCTCATCACAGCAGGAGACTTCAACCATGCAGATTTAAAGGTCCTCCTACCAAAACTACAACAATATGTGGACTTTCCAACAAGACGAGACAATCTGCTGGACCTGGTGTACACAACTCACAAGAGAGCGTACAGAGCCTCCCCCCTCCGGGTCTCTCTGATCACACCACCATCCTGCTAAAGCCTGCATACAGACCCAGAGTGAAAGCCATCTGACCAACAAAAAAGCAGGTACGTGTGTGGCTATAGAGAGGGATTCTGATGCGCTGAAAGACTGCTTCAGCACTACATACTGGGACACTTTCAAGCATGCAGCCACTCACAATGAACACACAAACATAGAGGAGTACACTGAGGTTGTTGTAGCATACATACTGTAGCTAAATGCACTGATGATGTCACTCACTGCAAAACTGTCAGTGTTCGTGCTAACCAGAAGCCATAGATGACATCAGAGCTCCACAGGCTCCTGAGAGCTCGGGACACAGCCTTCAGGGCCGGTGACACTGCAGGACTAACAGCAGCGAGGGCCAACCTATCCCGTGGCATCAAGGACGCAAAACAACAGTACAGCAAGAAAATATCCAGACACTTCAGCAACACCAGAGATGCACATTCTCTCTGGCGTGGCAAACAGACCCTCACCAACTACAAACCTCTACCTCAGACCTGTGCAAGTGACATCACACTGCTTAACAACCTAAATGACTTCTTTGGCCGCTTTGAAACACAAAACAGCACATCAGCACAATAGACCACTCCTCCCCCAGACGAGCAGGCTATAAGTCTGGATCCGGCTGGCGTGAAGAGGACCCACTACAGGATCAACCCTCACAAGGCAGCTGGACCAGACAACATACCAGGTCGCATTCTGAAGGACTGTGTGAAGGAGCTCAAGAATGTCCTGGCTGACATCTTCAACATCTCCCTGAATCAAGCTGTTGTCCCCACGTTCCAAAACTGCCACCATAATAATACCAGTCCCAAAGAAGCCCGTCCCATCCAGCTACAACAATTACCAGCCAGAAGCACTGACCTCCATCATAATGAAGTGCTTCGAGCGGCTGGCCATGCAGAACATCAAGGTCATCCTCCTTCTGACAACACATCTCAGTTTGCATACAGGTCAAACAGATCCACAGAAGACGCCATCTCTGCTGCTCTCCATCCAGCCCTCACCCACCTGGACTCAGAGAACTCCTACATGGGAATGCTGTTCTTGGACTTCAGTTCAGCATGCAACACAATCATCCCTCAGCACCTAATACAAAAACTCAAGACACTTGGGATTCAAAACCTCTCTCTGTAACTGGGTGCTGGACTTTCTCACAGGGAGGCCACAGAACGTGCAGGTTGGCAGCAACACCTCCAAGACCATCACGCTGAGCACAGGGGCCCCACAAGGGTGCATACTCAGCCCGCTGCTCTTCACCCTGCTGACCCATGACTGTGTACCAGCCTACAACACCAACCACATCATCAAGCTTGTGGATGACACAACAGCGGTGGGCCTCCTCACCAACAATGAGGAGGCCAACTACAGAAATGAGGTGAGCCAACTGGTCCAGTGGTGTAAAGACAATAATCTTTTCATGAACATAGGAAAAACCAAGGAGATTCTGGATTCAGGAGGGGACACACACAGCATCCCCCCCCCCCCTTAGTCATTGATGGAGTAGCTGTGGAGGGGGTGAGCAGCACCAAGTTCCTGGGGGTGCACAGCTCTGAGGACCTTTCCTGGTCCAGTAACACTACATCGCTGGCCAAGAAGGCTCAAATTCACCTCCATTTTCTCCACAAACTGAGGACAGTACGAGTCCCACCCCCGTCATGTGCTCATTCTACCGGGGCACCATTGAGAGAATCATCACCAGCTGCACCACAGTGTGGTACGGAAGCTGCACCGCCTCCTGCCAGAAGACACTACAAGTGAAAGCTGCCAGCAAGACCATCGGTGTCCCTCTGCCACCCCTCTCGGACATGTGCCTCACCCGCAGAGCCATCAACATTGCATGCGACACCTCCTACCCCTCACACTCCCTCTTCAGCCCCCTGTCCTTGGGGAAAAGGTACCAGAGCCTCCAGGCCCGCTCCACAGGACTGCTAAACAGCTTTGTTCACCAGGCCATCAGGACCCTGAACTCTGTACATGCACTCACCCACACAATAATTACCTTAGCTGTTTGCACAGAAAGACTGGCACACCAACAGTAATACATCTACTGCTCGTCTCTGCACCTTACTGCAACCATTTGCACAAAGGCCATACCTGCTGCTGTTTCTTATTATGCCTCGGTGCAACCGAGAGGCATACGGTAATCAGTTAGTGCATCTGTTTGTGGCTGAGTGTGTGTGTGTAGCTGTCCATCTGTCCTCCTCTGTTTCAGCTCACCCGGTCAAAATTAAGTGGAACTAAAGGCTTGTATCATTGTATCACAATATTTTCTCAACTTTTAATTTGCCAGAAATTCGAAATAAAGCTTTGTTTTTGAAATGAACACAAAAATAGCTCACCTTTACCGTCAACAGAATGGTATTGTGCATGTGCCCGGAAACTCCCGCCAGAGGAAAATACTGAACAATCCGCCAATACTGGGTGAACAAATGTCTGTCTTTTTGCCCATCTGTTTTCTTCCTCTGCCACTAAACAGCAAAAGCTCCTGTTCACCTTGATTGTCATTGTATTCACATACCTCCATCGCTTCCGCCATTTAAAACATCTGCCACTGTACTCTTCTTTGTGCTTGGATTGCAGCTGTTCAAATTAGGTTGGTGGCTCTTGCCTGCCACCAACAGTATGGGCATGTGAACTGCAGATTATTTTCACTGCGCATGCGTGTACTCCAAAACAACTCCATGGATTTGGATGAAATCTTTACTAGAGGTGGTCCTTGGGCTAAAGAGGAACCCATAACATTTTGGTAATGATCCCAGTATGCATACCTCCACCAAGGCTCTTATCTTCTCACAGTGTGTTAGCAAGAATACTCTAAAACTACTAGATGGATTTGGATGAAATTTTTACCAGAGGCGGTCTTTGGACTAGAAAGGAACCCACAACATTTTGGTGATGATCCAAGAATGCATACCTCTGCCAAGGCTCTGACACTGAGGCATCAGTACCTTGGTGCTTTCATTGCAATACTTTCATTGCAATACTACACTGTCTGCACCTACACTACTGCATTCAACTTGCAACTACGAGTATGACTGCTCTACCTTCTTCTGTATATCGGATTGGTAGGTTTTATCGTTTATCTTTATTTGCACTATGGGATGTCTTGGTTTTATCTTTTATCGTTATTTGCACTACGGGTAGCATTACTGTCCATAGACTGCTTTTTTTTTTTTTTTTTTTTTTTTAAATTGCACACACCACTGAAGAGAGAAACGAAATTTCAAATCTCCTGTATGTCCTGTACGTATAGTACTACTGACAAATAAAATCTCTGAATCCTGAATCTTAAATACTGTCAAGTGCTAAAGTAGTAAGTGTTTATAAAACATACCTGTTGAGTCGGTACTGTGAAAGACCAGAGATCAAAACATGACCATTACACCGGTAGCTAGCTGATGGCTCATAATTAACATGCTAGCGATTTTGTTGGCACACTTCGCTCGCTTTTCTTGGCATTTTCAGATGAAACAAAGAGTCCATCACCACAAAAGTATGGTGGTTTTACTGTCTTATCCTCATTTTTGCTGTTCTCCAGATTGTCCAAGTCAGCTGATGAAATTCTTGCACTCTGGGAGGTCTCTATGGAAATAACCTGGCTTTTTCCTCTCTCCTCCTCCTCTGATGACAATTCATAATTTGACTCAAACGTTATATTCGAAAAAATGTTCATTGTTTTGCCGTATTCCATTAATGTTGCCTTAAAGTGCTGACCACGAGTTAACAGTAAATAACGATTACTAATTAACGGTTTTAGAACACCTTTGAAGTGGAGTGATACATATCCGGTGAAACTGGTGTGCAATTATCGGGGAATATAAAAACTCCTGGAATCCCTATTGTCCAATCAAATCACTCGGTTGGAACCAACTGTTGTATAAAGCTGGTTAGCTCCTAGTTAAAGTAGTGAACTTGAGCCAACTACTGTGAATTTGTCTTAAAGAATGAATGAAATAAAGCAGGGACCACTAAAACTAAAACTGCAAGAGATCTGATAAGTCAGTCCTCCTCCCTAGCTGAGGTCCAAATTAGGGCTGGGAATCTTTAGGCACCAGGATTTGATTACAATTCAGCATCTCTGATTTGATTCTACAATGATTCCCAATGCATTTTTTAAATTCAGGACTTTTTTCCCTTCTCACTGTGTGACAATTTGGTACTTTTTAAGCAAAATGTTTGATTAAAAAATGTTGGAACTAAATTCATGGGTCATTCCAAACAAACTGAAAAGAAATATGCCAAGTCACATGAATAAATTTATTTTAAAAAGTGCTTTTAAGAACTGGCATCCTTTCATGGACCTTCTTTAAGAAGATCACAGCTGTCTCCAGGCAAGCCTATATTATTTGTTTTGCACATCATTTTATTAAGATGATGTTTTAGTTGTTTTTATTTCTGTATTATTGTTTGTTTTTTTGCTTTTACAAAAAAATCGTAAATTCTTTGCTCAGTTTCAAGCAAAACATTTAATAATTTAATAATAATAATAATAATAATAATAATAATAACACAGGAGAACACAAAAGTGAGTACACCCCTAACATTTTTGTAAATATTTTATATCTTTTCATGGGACAAAACTAAAGATATGACACTTTGACACAATGTAAAGTAGTCAGTGTACAGTTTGTATAACAGTGTAAATTTGCTGTCCCCTCAAAATAACTCAACACACAGCCATTAATGTCTAAACCGCTGGCAACAAAAGTGAGTACACTCCTAAGTGAAAAATGTCCAAACTGTGGCCAAAGTGTCAATATTTTGTGTGGCCACCATTATTTTCCAGCACTGCCTTAACTCTCTTGGGCATGGAGATCACTAGAGCTTCACAGGTTGCCACTGGAATCCTCTTTCACTCCTCGATCGATCGATAGATGTACTTTATTAATCCCAAACTGGGAAATTGCAGTGTAACAGCAGCATGATGGTAGACAACCAAACGACAAACACACGCATGACAGACAAAGGGATTACTCATGGAAAGTAAAACCAACACTACTATAACAAAAAAAACATCATAGCTGAATAGATGGTGACCCGTATAGACACATGAATCATACCCTCTGTACAATGCAGGACTATCAGGAGCAGAGTGAGATGTGAGGTACCAATTAGACTGTAAGGTGCAGTCCAGTATGGCAGCATAGTTATGACCAGAATACAACATCAGTTATTGTACAGTGAAATGGCATGCGGCAGGAAAGATTTCCTGTACCTAACTGTTCGATAACAAAGCTGTAGCAGTCTGCTGGAGGAAGTGCTCTGCTGTCTGCCCAGTGTGTGGTGGAGGGGGTGATTTTATTTAGCGAATGCAAAGTCCTTAAGCCAAGCAGTTGCCTCCTGGTTTGCTGTATGGAGGGTGTGTAATCCTCCTTCCAGTCTTTGGAGCGGGCAAGCCTCTATGATGTGTTCCATTGTTTGCTCCTCTCCACATGCGCACAGTGGGCTAGGGCTACTGCCCCATCTGTGAAGGCTGGCCAAGCAGGGGCCATGTCCAGTCCTGAAGCGATTGAGTGTAGACCACTGTCTCCTTGGGAGGTTGGTGCCCGGGACCTGTTGGTTGGGGTTTATCACCAGCTGTTTGTTTGGGACCTCCTTGGTCTCCCATTCCTCTTGCCAAGCTGTCTGGATGGTAAAGTCAGCTGGGGGAGGGTTTTTCCAAATCGGCCGTCTGGATGAAAGTCGGGCAGTGGGTGGGATGTAGATATCTGCATGGATTGGTAAGTGAGGAGAATCTTTAACTTTTTGGAGCATCCTTTGAGTTAATGCTGCTCGCCGGATGTGTGGAGGGGCTATGTTTGACAGTACAGAGAGCCAGGGGAGTGGTGTTGAACGGATTGTTCCAGTTATAGTTCTCATGGTTGAGTTGAGCTGGGTGTCTACATGGTGTGTGTAAGATGACCTGGACCAGACAGGGGCACAATATTCTGCTACAGAGTATGAAAGGGCCAGTGCTGAGGTGCGCAGGGTGGAGACTGCCGCCCCCCATTTTGCACCAGCGAGCTTGCAGAGCAGGTTGTTTCGTACCTTCACCTTAGCAGCCGTCCCCTTTAGATGTTCCTTGAAGGATAAGGTCCTATCAAGGGTCACTCCAAGATAAGTTGGATTTGGGGCATGCTTAAGCTCGAGTCCGCTCAGGTGGATGTTTAGTTCTCTGGCAGCTTTTGCATTGTGGAGATGGAATACACTGGAGACGGTTTTTGCTGGGCTTGGTTTTAGGCGCCAGATTTTGCAGAACTGGTCCAGTTTGGCAAGATCTTCCGTGAGCACCCGTTCCAGTGGTTCAAAGTCTGGTGCTTGGAATGCCAAACAGATGTCGTCTGCATAGATGAATTTGCGGGATTTTGTAGTAGGCAGGTCGTTTATGTAGCGGTTGAACAGAGTTGGAGCTAGAACTGAGCCTTGTGGGAGTCCGTTTTTCTGCATTCTCCATGCACTTGTGTTGGGCCAGTACTTGTTCTCCTGTACTGCGGTCCTTGCGGAAACCTGCTTGATCCACACTTAGAATATCCTCTATTTCTGGGGAAATGCGGTGCAGTATTAGGCGCTCCATGATTTTGTAAGGAACGCTGAGTAGGGAGATTGGGCGGTAGCTTGCTGGTAGTCTGTGGTCTTTGCCAGGTTTTGGGATGGCAATGACCTTTGCTGTCCGCCATTTCTTTGGGATTGAGGGGGTGATCAGGATTGTCCATGATGAATTGCAGTTTATTTAGTGTCCTCTTCTCCACCACCGTCTCAAAGGTCTCCGGCCTGAGACCAATTACAGAGCCAGCCCTCTTGATAATCTTGTCAAGTCTGTTGGTGTCACTGGCTCTCATACTGCTACCCCAACAGACAGCAGCAAAGAAGATGGCGCTGGCGACAATGGTCTGGTAGAAAAACTCCAGCATCCTGCTGCACACGTTGAAGGATCTCAGCTTCCTCAGGAAGGAGAGTCTGCTCATCCCCTTCTTGTGCGCAGCATCAGTGTTGGATCTCCAGTCCAGCCTGTTGCTGACCCTGACACCCAGATGTTTGTAGTCCTCGACCACCCCCACATCCTCCCCCCAATCTGCAATAGCTGAGAAGGCGTCTTCCTCTTCCTGAAGTTAATCGCCATCTCTCTGATCTTGCTGACATTCAGCCTCAGGTGATTCTGCTCTGTCCACTCCACAAATCTGTCTACCAGTGCCCTGTACTCCCCCTCCTCTCCCCCTCTTATACACCCAACAACAGCTGAGTCGTCAGAGAATTTCTGCAGGTGGCATGACTCAGTGTTGTACTGAAAGTCAGTGGTGTATAAGGTGAAGAGAAAAGGAGAGCACACAGTCCCCTGTGGAGCTCCCATATAACAAACCACCACGTCAGACAAATCTGTCAGGTAGTCAGTAATCCAGGAGATCACAGAGCTGTCGACCCCCATCACCCACAGCTTCTCACCCAGCAGCAGTGGCTGGATGGTGTTAAAGGCACTGGAGAAATCAAAAAATGTGATTCTCACAGTGTCTCCTCCACCATCCAGGTGCAGATGGGCTTGTTGCAACAGATAAGATGACAGCGTCTTCAACTCCTAAATGGGGCTGATATGCAAACTGCAGAGGGTCCAGCCACGTCTTCACCTGCGGCCTCAGGTGGGCTAAGACCAGTCTCTCTAGGACCTTCATCACATGAGATGTGAAGGCAACTGGTCGATAGTCATTCAGGTCCGATGGAGATGACTTCTTGGGGACAGCAGTACCGGTACTCTCTCCAGACTCAGGCTCAGGTTGCAAAGGTGTTTCAGTACCAGAGCTAGCTGGTTGGCACAGGTCCTCAGGATCCTGGTGGAAATGCCATCAGGGCCCGCCGCCTTCCGCTGACGGAGTCTCTCCAGCTGTTTCTTAACCTGGTCTGTAGTCACAGTGATGTGAGGGAGGGGCCTGGCGTCCCCTGGGGGGGGGGGGGGGGGATGGAGAGAGGTGCACAGGAGGGTGGGGGGAGGGGTGGGATGGGGAGGTCTGGCTGTGTTGTGGGGGTGACAGGAGAGTGGAGAGGAGGGGTGTGTGAGGGCCTGGCTGTGTTGTGGGGGTGACAGATGGTGAGGTAAACCTATTAATAAACACATTCAGTTCATCAGTTCTCTCCTAGCTCCCAGATGTCTGTCTGACTCTCCCCTTGCACCCAGTTGTTTCCTATCCACACATATTTAGCATTGTTTTGCCTGAGTTTATCCTCTAATTTCCTCCTATAATTGTCCTTGCACCTCCTCAGTATCTCTCTCAGCTCATGCTGCACTCCCCTCAGCTTCTCCTCGTCTCCAGCCCTAAAAGCTCTCTTCTTTTTGTTCAGAGGTGCTTTCAGGTCACTGGTGACCCATGGTCTGTTGTTGGGGAAACAGTGTACAGTCTGAGCTGGCATGGTCGTGTCTTCACAGAATCTGATGTATTCTCTGATGCAGTTGGTCATATTGTCTATGTCCACCCCATGTGGTTCACAGAGTACGCCCCAGTCCGTCGTTTTAAAGCAGTCCTGCAGTGCATCAGCAGCCTCCTGTGTCCACCTCCTCACAGTCCGTGTATAAGCAAGTTGCCTTTGCACAAGGTGAACATACTTGGGTGATAACATCACCATGCAGTGATCCGATTTGCCAATGGGGGGAAGAGCTGTGGCACTATATGCATCTCTGACATTGGCATACAGTAAATCCAGTGTTTTATTTTTTCTGGTGGGACAGTCAACAAAGTGGTGAAAGTTTGGTAATGTTTTTCCCACTGAGACATGATTAAAGTCACCTGTGATGGCCATGAATGCATCCGGGTGCTTCTCCAGTAATGTGGCCATAGTGGAGCTGATGACATCACAGGCCACCACTGCGTCAGCGGATGGAGGGACGTAGACGATAATTACCAAGGCACACATCATTTCTCGTGGCATAGAATAAGGCTGCATACTCACAGCCAGCAGTTCAATGTCTGGATTGCAGCACTTTTCCTTCACATAAATGTGTCCAGGATTACACAACCTTTCATTCACAATTAGTGCCAATCCTCCTCCCCTCTTTTTCCCCCTACTTATCACATCTCTGTCGCCCCGAATAGTCTTAAAGCCAGGTATCGTTACGTTAACCTCCGGGATCTGTGCACGTAACCACGTCTCTGTGAAACACATGATACTACACTCACGATATTCATTTTGCATCCTGACCAGCACTGTAAGCTCATCCGTTTTGTTCCCCAGCGATCGCACGTTCCCAGTGATGAACATGGGTACAGCTGGCTTATGCTTCCTCCTCCTCCTCCTCCTCCTCACCTTAGCTCCAGCCCTTCTTCCACAGCGTTTCCTCCTAAGCTCATGCAGGATGAGGTGCTTCACTGTCGGCCACAGCACTCCAGGTGCCGGCCTCCTCAGCACGAACAGCTGGTCGCATGTGTAAACAATGCATCCACCCCCACCTCTGTTGATCTCCATTGCCCAAGGAAGAGAAAAAAATAAAAGACCGGGCTAAAATAGAAAAAACTTGGTTCAGCTGTTAATCCAAATCTTCCTACCAAGCCCTGGTTAAAAAGAGAAACTATATGGGTGCTTCCATTTATTAGGGGTCCAATGTGTGACATTGGTGGCAAAATTTAAAATTGATCAAATCTGCACATGAAATTGACTAATCACTATCCAATTGTGTCAGGTTTATGAAACTATTAACTATTTTCGTAACGGCATTCGCGTTCAGGAACTCTTGAGGATGAGAGCTCACTTTAACTACTTGTAAATGGGGACGTAAATGGGACACTCGGGCTTTTGTTTCCCCGTGTGCCAATGCACTTTGCAATGGCACACGTTTTACACGAAACAACTTCAACACTTCCGGTATTTTTCACGCATCAAAACTCATCAACAGCTACATTTTCATGACATATTAGATGTGATAACGTGTATACATACCTTCAAATTCTCCCTGTTTGTTGGATAAGACGTAAAATCACAAAAGGCGTAAATGCGGGACACGGAAGTTTGGACCTTCGATAACTTCAATATAAAGTGGCCACGGTTAATCCTCTCCACATGGGTTGAGCACATCTGGGGTAGAGAAAATAAAAGGGCTTTCCCAGGGCGGTCACCTCGCCAGACGGGGCTGCGCGCAGCCGACCAAGACCGAAGACGTAAATTTTTTAAAGGACACCATATTCGATGTGTCATAAATGTTTGAGATTTTATTGAAATATTCTACATCTGAGCTTCACAAAGACTGATCTCCTTTTTACGTGTATGGTTTGGGATTTGAAAGGTGCAAAGTGAAAAGCATCAGCACTTCCTTTTTTCTTGTTACTTTACCAAATAACTTGCATGTTGCTGCGTAAATTTGGGGACACGGAAATTTACGTCGTACGAGTAAATTTGCAGAAATCGCCGTACAAAAACCATAGATCCGATCACATTGGGGAATGTTTTATTTTGAATTTGCATTACAACTCTTATCTCTTGCATAAATGAGTAGAAAGAGTTACTCAGAGATCCCTTTCAGGTACTTTGAAATTGATGCGATTGTCATGTCACACAAAAACTGGGAAAAATGAGGGGACACGACCAATAGTTTCGATTCTAACAACAAAATCAATTTTTTTTTTTTTAAATTGCAATGCAAGTCTGAAACTCTTATGTTCCCTTGCATATTACAAAAACGAAACCGACATCTGCAAATTACAGAAAAAGAGAGAGCGCTTGAAAGTCGGATACCCTTGATATAGTGCACTGGACCCCAAATAAATGGAATCACCCATATACAAGAATAAGCAGAGAAAAACACAAAGACATGAGAGCGTTACTGCTGGTACAGTTGCCCTCCTTCCGGCGCCATGTCCAAGAGGTAATGTCTCCATGACAACATCACAGAGCTCGTGGATGTGAGAGACCTTGCACTCCTCCACCTTCCGTTTGAGGATGCCCCACAGATGCTCAATAGGCTTTAGGTCTGGAGACATGCTTGGCCAGTCCATCACCTTTACCCTCAGTTTCTTTAGCAAGGCAGTGGTCGTCTTGGAGGTGTGTTTGGGGTCGTTATCATGTTGGAATACAGCCCTGCGGCCCAGTTTCTGAAGGGAAGGGATCATGCTCTGCTTCAGTATGTCACAGTACATGTTGGCATTCATGGATCCCTCAGTGAACTGTAGGTCCCCAGTGCCAGTAGCACTCATGCAGCCCCAAACCATGACACTCCCACCACCATGCTTGACTGTAGGCAAGACACACTTGTCTTTGTACTCCTCACCTGGTTGCCACCACACACGCTTGACACCATCCGAACCAAATAAGTTTATCGTGGCCTCATCAGACCACAGGACATAGTTCTAGTAATCCATGTCCTCAGTCAAATGATGGTTCAGAGTACCGACCCTTTTTGGAGTTTCTGACTGGGCTGCTGGAGAGTGTTCCTCTTGGATACTCCATTGTCCTACTGGGGGACTTCAATGCGCACGTGAGCAACAACAGTGAAAATTGGAGGGAGGTAACTGGGAGGAGCAGCTTGCCTGATCTGAACCCAAGTGGTGTTCACTTATTGGACTTCTGTGTTAACCACAGTTTGCCCATAATGAACACCATGTTCAAGCATAAGGGTGTCCATATGTGCACCTGGCACCAGGACACCCTAGGTCGCAGGTCGATGATTGATTTTGTTATTGTGTCATCAGACCTGCAACCGTATGTCTTGGACACTCAGTTAAAGAGAGGTGCAGAGCTGTCAACTGACCACCATCTGGTGGTGAGTTGGATCCGATGGCAAGGGAGGATGCCATTCAGACCTGGTAGACACAAACATATAGTGAGGGTGTGCTGGGAACGTCTGGCTGAGGCCTCTGTCCAGTAGGTCTTTAACTCCCACCTCCAGAACTTCAACCACATTCCGAGTGAGTCTTAGAGACATGGAGTCTAAATGGGCCATGTTCTCCACCTCCATCGTTGAAGCGGCTACCCAGAGCTGCGGCCGCAAGGTTGTCGGTGCATCTCGTGGTGGCAGCCCACGAATCAAGTGGTGGACACCAGTGGTGAGGGGGGCCGTTAAGCTGAAGGAGTCCTATCGAGATTGGATGGCTTGTGGGACTCGCGAAGCAGCTGAGGTGTACCGGCAGGCCAAGTGGAGTGCAGCTTGTATGGTTGCTAAAGCTCAGTGTGGGAAACTCGGGTGTGGGAGGAGTTCAGTGAGGCCATGGAACAAGACTTTTGGTTGGCCTTGAAGAGATTCTAGCAAACTGTCCGATGACTCAGGAGGGGGAAGCAGCTCCCTGTCCACACTGTGTATGGTGCAGATGGGGCACTGCTGACTTTGACTGGGGACATCGTCGGGCAGTGGAAGGAATACTTCAAGGATCTCATCAAACCCACTAACACACCTTCCGCAGAGGAAGCAGGGCTTGTGAACGAGGGGGACGACTCGCCCATCACAGGGGCTGAGGTCACTGAAGTGGTTAAAAAAAACTCTTTGGTGGCTGGGTGCCAGGGGTGGATGAAATTCGCCCTGAGTACCTCAAGGCCCTGGATGTTGTAGGGCTGTCATGGTTGACACGCCTCTGCAACACTGTGTGGAGGTTGGGGACAGTGCCTTTGGCACGGCAGACTGGGATGGTGGTTCCTCTCTTCAAAAAAGGGGACCAGAGGGTGTGCTCCAACTTCAGAGGATCACACTCCTCAACCTTGAAGGTCTATGCCAAGATAGTGGACAGGCGAGTCCAGCCGTTGGCTGAACCTCGGATTCAGGAGGAGCAATGTGGTTTTTGGCCTGGCCGTGGCACATCGGACCAGCTCTTTACCCTCTCGAGAATCCTCAAGGGTTCGTGGGAGCTTGCCCAACCAGTTTACATGTGTTTTGTGGATTCGGAGAAGGCATTCGACCGCGTCCCTTGTGGTTTTTTGTGGGGGGTGCTTTGGGAGTATGAGGTATCGGGCTTGTTGTTACGAGCTAGCCGGTCTCTATACGACCATTATGAGAGTTTGGTTCGTATTGCCAACACTCGGTCAAACTCATTCTCAGTAAGAGGTGGACTCCGCCAGGGTTGTTCTTTGTCACTGATCCTGTTCATAATTTTTATGGACAGAATTTCTAAGCATATCCAGGGAACGGAGGGTGTCATGCTTGGTGACCACAGGATCTCATCTCTGTTGTTTGCAGATGATGTTGTCCTGTTGGCTTCATCCAGCAATGACCTACAGATCTTAATGGGATGGTTTGCTACTGAGTGTAAAGCGGCTGGGATGAAAATCAGCACCTCCAAGTCCGAGTCCATGGTCCTCAGCCGGAAAAAGGTGCATTGTCCTCTCCGGGTTGGGGACAAGCTCCTGCCCCAAGTGGAGGAGTTTCTAAGTATCACGGGGTCTTATTCACGAGTGAAGGGAGAATGGAGCGAGAGATTGACAGACAGATTGGAGCAGCATCTGCAGTGATGTGGACGCTGTACCGGTCTGTCATGGTGAAGAGGGAGCTGAGCTCTAAGGCAAAGCTGTCAATTTACCGGTCAATCTAGGTTCCTACCCTCACCTATGGTCATGAGCTTTGGGTAATGACCGAAAGAATAAGATTGTGGATACAAACGGCTGAAATAAGCTTTCTCCATAGGATTGCTGGACTCACCCTTAGAGATAGGGTGAGGAGCTCAGTCATCCTGGAGAGGCTCAGAGTACAACCGCTGCTCCTCCACACTGAAGGGAGCCACCCTTTTGAAAAATAACTTTTACAACATCTGCCCTTGTATAAAGGCCCTATTACACCTAGACAATTTAGGCAGAGTTTGCTAAATGTATGAAAAATTTGGAGAATATGCTGGCATACGTGCCGGATATTTTTTGTGATTGTTGCGGGGCTCTCCTTGAATTTGCCTGAATCGTGCATTGGCCTGTGCCCAGACCGGAGATTTACAGCTTTAAAACTCACTGACAAGATGTAATAGTGACTTTTTCCTCAAAAGATATATAAAATGTTACAGCACTGGCTGTAGTATTAGGTTTGGTTGTGGCTTTAAGGCGTCTCACCTCACACGCACTCCCGCGACAGAGTGTGCTTTCAGGCAGGGGGGCGTTTTCAACAACAAACCCGGCACTTATACAAGCAATCATACGAAACTTGAGGAGACATTGGGTAGATGGAGGAAGGAACGATGTGGGAAAAACTCACAGGTGAGTGGGTTTTTTTTTTTTTTTTTTTTTTAAATCACACAGTTTTTTGCTGATTTGTTCTGTATATACTCATTGTAAACATGGAAGTGAGCGCGGTTGCACACAGGAAAGATGGCTGGATATCCAGACTGTGTTAAATATATAAGGGAAACAAGATGGGAAATTTACTCAGCATAAAAAATATACGTCGATACCATCACCCCATGGAGGCTTCATAGAATCAAACTGTTCAAGGACAATTTTTGATGGAAATGTAAAATGGAAGTGGGAACATTTCTCCACTGTACTTGGGACTGCCCTTTAGTAGCATCTTTTTGGGCTAAAGTTGTTGGGAGTCCTAAGCAGTTGGTTGTGGATCCACAGTTCCTTTGACCCCCAGGCCTGAGCCTTTATTTTTTTTTTTTTTTTTTTGTTACTTATTTGTACCCGTAGGTAGATTTGGTTTGCAGTCTCGTGACAAGCCACCGGCTGCCGGTCGCTGCGTGCGCGAGCGCCCTAAACCTACATGTTTTTGGTATGCGGGAGGAACCGGAGAAATCCCGGAGTAAACCCACGCAACACGGGGAGAACATGCAAACTCCACACAGCTCACTGTTGGTCGGGGGCTGGGATCGAACCCACGATCTCATGATCCCCGTGATCCCCCGGCCGAGGGAAAACTGTGCTGCCACAGTGCTAAACCACTGCGCCACCGTGCAGCCCATTTATTTTGGTGATAAATCTCAGATATCAACATTTCAAATAGTGCATTTTCTGTTGTCATGTTGGACCAATTACTGCATTCGGAATAATTGTGAAACACTGGAGAACTGACAGAAGCCCTACCTTTAAGAGTGGGGTGACTCAACAGTGAAAATAGCATCCTATGAATCCATGCTAGACAGATTAAAGGGGGACACAGAAGATATGACTGCATTGTGGGAATACTTTTGGAATCATACAAAGACTGATAGAGAGCTTGCATCAAAGTCAACAGAGCCAGGATTCTCAGAATAACTGCGATACCTTGCAGTCACAGTCACCACCATTATCAATCTATGTACTGGAAATACTAACTTGTCTGTATATTTAATTAAGCATTTGCACAGGCATCTGACTGACTTGAAGTAAATAGTAAGTTTACAAAATATAGATTGTATTATATATTAAAAAAAAACAAAACAAAAAACAAAACAAACAAAAAAAAAACTATGATGTACAAAGTTGTTAAAAATTTTGGAGTTAAGTTGGAAAACTACAGAGGAGAGTTAATGTTACGTCATTAAAAGCAGTAGAGTTAGGGTGATTGGGAGGATGAAGAAGGAGTGGCTTAGGCTGTTCCCCGTGGGTGTGGAACGGTCGATGGCTATATCGGGAGACAGAATTTTTCTTTTGATTTGGGGGGTTGCCACAAGTGTGGGAAGGGGAAATTTGTTTGTGTGTAGTTTGTAGGATGAATGTTCAACCACTCATGTTTTTGCTTCTCTGTATGAGCATGTTTACACTGCAAGGTAATCCCAAACTCTCTATTGATCATGGACCAAAGTGTTAATCTTAATTTAACTTCATGGAATTGCAGAGGTCTACAAAATTTAAAAAAACTTAAACAAGTTATGAATAAAATAAAGGACATGGGTTCAAGAATTGTGTTTTTACAAGAAACTCATCTGATAGAGGAGGATGTTAAAAGAATTAGGAGTAGATGGCAGGGAAGTGTATTCACCTCTTCATTTTCATCCCGAGCCAGGGGAGTTATGACTCTCATACATAAATCAGTTCCTTTTCAAGTGAAAAATGTAATTGGAGACAAATTTGGAAGATATGTAATCATTCAAGGTTCTTTGCTATTAGAAAATATAAATCTTGTGAACTTATATGGTCCCAATATAGATGATCAGAAGTTCTTTGCTAATTTATTTCTCATCTATCATCACTTACAGGGCAACATATAATAGCAGGGGATTTTAATTGTACATTGAATCCAGGTGTGGATAGATCAACAGGACTGGATTGTACGCACATTGGATGTAGGATGACTATTAATCATTTTATGAAAGAATTGAGATTGTTAGATATATGGAGAGAAATGAAACCACAAGTTAAAGCCTATTCTTGTTATTCCAGTACCTACAAGACATTCTCACGTATTGATTATTTTTTGATTTCCACAGAATTAAGGTCCAAGATTCAAAACTGCTTTTATGATAACATCGTGATCTCTGATCATGCACCCTGTTGTCTAATATATGTAGATAAAAAATTGACAAAGGAATCAGGTAGATGGCAATTTCAGCATAAATGGCTTCAGGATGAGGAATTTGTCAAGTATATAGAAAAACAGATAGACGAGTTCTTTGACATCAATACTACACAAACATCAGCATGTGTAAAGTGGGAGGCTTTCAAAGCTTTTATTAGGGGGCATATTATTAGTTATACAGGATCAAAATCTAAGAAGACTCGAGAGGAGAGAGCTAAATTGGAACATAAAATAAAAAATCTTCAGGAAAAAGTGTATGCAGGAAGTGACCCAAGGTTGGAGAATGAATTACTGATTTTGAGAGCTGAATACGACAAAAAATCAGCGAATAGAGCTGCCTCGAGTCTTCTAAGATTGAAACAATCTTTTTATGAACAAGGTGAAAAATCAGGAAAATTATTAGCATGGCAGATTAAACAATTGGAAATTAAAACACCAATTACCAGTATTATAAGTAACGGACAGGTAGTTATAGATCCTTTAGAAATTAATAGAGCCTTTAGAGATTACTATGAAAAATTATATGATACCAAAAATGAACCTGATTTAACAAAACTAAATGGGTTTTTGAACGAACTATCTATACCGTGTATTCCAAATGAAAACAGGGAGATATTGGAGTCTAAAATTAGTCAAGAAGAAGTTGGGCTAGCCATTGATAATATGAAATCAGGAAAAAGTGCAGGACCAGATGGTCTTCCAGTTGACCTTTATAAAAAATTTAAGAATAAATTAATAAAACCTTTTTTGGAAATGGTTTTAGAAGCATTTCAAAATAATAATTTACCATCATACATAAATAATGCCTTAATTATACTGCTGCCAAAACCAGGTAAGCCCTCTAATAAATGTGAAAATATGAGACCAATAAGCCTATTAAACGCCGACCTTAAGATAATCTGTAAAATTTTAGCAAGACGAATACAAGAAATTTTACCAAATATTATTAATCGAGATCAGAATGGCTTTATAAAGGGTAGACAAGGCTTCCATAATGTAAGAAGACTATTTAATATTATCTATTTTAATAAAGAAGCACCGGATACAGCTCTCCTATCATTGGACGCCGAAAAGGCCTTTGATAGAGTTGAATGGCCCTTTCTTTTTGAAGTCCTACAAAGGTTTGGACTTGGAAATAATTTCATAAAATGGGTTCAAATAATATACAATAATGCTACAGCAGAAATCCTAACAAATAACAATATTTCAAAACCAATAAAAATCAATAGAGGATGTCGACAAGGCTGTCCACTCTCACCTTTACTGTTTACTATGGCAATTGAACCTTTAGCGATAGCGATACGTTTACATTCACAAATATATGGAATTAAAGTTGGACCAACAGAACATAAAATCTCCCTGTACGCCGATGATATAATTTTGTTTATGTCGAATCTAAAAAAATCAATTCCAACCTTGTTGAATTTAATAAAGAATTTTGGGGAAATATCAGGATATAAAATAAATAAAACTAAATCTTCAATATTAATGCTAAATGAGACCCAGAGAAATTACCCAGCCCCTGAGGTAAATCAATTCAATGTTGTAAATCAGTTTAAATATTTAGGAATCCAAATTATGCCTA
Source organism: Pholidichthys leucotaenia (assembly GCA_020510985.1). Lineage (NCBI taxonomy): Eukaryota > Metazoa > Chordata > Actinopteri > Cichliformes > Pholidichthyidae > Pholidichthys > Pholidichthys leucotaenia. Next base: position 398,340,255 of record CM035838.1, on the reverse strand, counting down.
AGCTAGAATCAGTCGCCAGTGTCAACTATGAAGCCTTAATGTCAGATATCAGTGAGTTACTCAGAGATGGATGTCACTACCAATGTCGATGATCGGGAGAATCAATATACTTAAAAGTAATATTTTACCTAAAATACTTTATTTATTTCAATACATTCCCTTATCACCACCTTTAGATCTATTCTCAAGAATAAAAAAAAAGTTAGTGGAATTTATATGGAACAACAGGAGGGCTAGATTACGTCTGTCTTTATTATATTTACCATTTGATCGTGGAGGTCTGAAATGTCCAAATTTTATGTTGTATTATTGGTCGGCACAACTGAGGTCTATGACATATTATTTTTCATCAAATGATCTCCCTCACTGGACTGAAATGGAATCATACAATTTACCTTTACCTCTTCCCATATTCATATACTCAGATTCGGCAAAAAAATTACAAAAACAAGTTAAAAATCCATTTGTAAAGCATATGATCAAAATATGGTGTGAAGCTAAAAACTATTTAAAAGAACCACAGTTACTGTCACAATTTAGTCCAATATGGGGTAATCAATATTTTAAACCAGGGAGAGCGGACGCTGTATTTAAAGTATGGAATTTAAAAGGGATACAAAAGATTCAGGATTATATTTGCCATGTGCAGACAACATAATGTCTTTTGAAGAGCTGAGGATCAAATTTAATCTCAATAGAACACATTTTTTTAAATATCTTCAACTTAGAAACTTTATTCGATCAAATCAAAATAAAGCTCTCACTCGACCTATTTACTCATCCTTGGAAAAAATGATGATGAAAGATAGTAAAAGAAAGGGTATTATTTCAGAGTTTTATAACTCATTGACACTATCTTCAAGTGAAAATTCACTGAAAAGATTAAACTACTGGAAAGAAGATCTGCAAATTGAAATTTCAGAGGAACAATGGGAATTGGCTTGTACAGAAGCTCAAACCAAATCAATAAATGCACGCCTTAAATTGATACATTTCAAATGGTTAATGCGGATGTATGTTACACCGGAGGAGTTAATAGATATAACAAAAATATACCAGATACATGCACAAAATGCATGGAAAGTAAAGGAACCCTATTTCATTGTTTATGGGAATGTAGATTAATAAGAATGTTTTGGGAAGAGGTGAGGGTAACAATTGAAAAAATAATCTCAAAACAAATCATATTGAATCCTAAACTGGTTTTGTTGGGTCTGTACCCAGAAAAGCATAATTTCAATAAAAGTGAAAGAACATTCATAGACCTCAGTTTGCTTAATGCTAAAAAATGTATTGCACTATTATGCAAAAAGACTCATAGACCAGATGTGACTCAGTGGTTAAGACAGATGTTAACAAACCTTCCATTAGAAAGAATAACATATATACTGAAATCAAAGGAAATTGTGTTTGAGAATATATGGAGACCTTTATTGATTATGTAAAAAATTTAAACATAACTCTTGAAGAAGAAGGTGAATGATGTGTGTGGACCTTGTAAATTCCAAACTGGTGAACATAATATGTATACTTATGTATTGGATTGTCTAGACTAAACAGAGGAGCATTGTTGAAGACTTGATTTTGTTGGTGGTTGTTGGTGTTTTTAGTGCATTTTTTTTTTTTTTTGTAGTACTTTAGTGTTAGTGTTTGATTGTTTGTATCATGTTTGTTAAAAAAAAAAAAAAGGTTCAATAAAGATATTGTGGAAAAAAACTTGTCTGTATATTTATTTTAACTGCTCCCTATTACAGCTTGTGTCTATGCTAGAGGGATGTGAAAAAATGAGGTAACCCTTGGGCTCTCCCCATTTCCCTTTTTGTATTAGATTTGATCTGCTTTGTCTGTTAAAATGGAAAAACTCAAAAACATCAATAACAAAATGAAATCAGGAAGGGCACAAATACTTTTTCATAGCACTGTACACTGCCAGTACACTAGTGACCCAGTGTTTCCATAGGCAGTGTCAAGGGTTTTCTCAGGTTCATCTGCAGGTTTGATGAGGACGGACCGATGATCACGGCTAGTCTATACTAGTCTGTACTGTACTGTACTAGTCTGTACTGTAGGTCTTGTCTGGTTTTGACGAGGTCCTGATTACAACACTACTCTTGAGGTTCACTGCATTCATGCCATTGTAAATTATCTTGTAACAATATTTAAGTGCAGTAGACAAGAGTAACCATCTTACAATCAGAGTGTACGGCGCTTCCTTCTTCTCCCCGGGGTCCTCTGGTGGCGGTGGCGGTGCTGTCGACTGTCCTGGTTGTGCCGACTTATCAGACGATGCTGCGGTTGGGCCCGTTGGCGACAAATCCACAAATATTTCATCTGTCACTCGAAACCGGATCTCCTCTCCTTGGTCCATGTAGAGGTCGTGGGCACCTTCGTCCGTCTCATACTCCCAAACCCAAACCTGTTCCGACTCGTCACTAAAGCAGCAGCTAAGGTGGCTCTAATCAAACTTCATGCAATTTCAGTACTAATCAATACAATAATCATAAAACTTTAAACAAAAAAACAATACATGTCTGTGTGTACTGTATGTATATTTCAGATGAGGATACAATTTTGCGGGTTGCTGAAGTGATTCTGGTGGAAGAAGAATATCATCGAAGAAGCCCATTGTTACTGTAAAGCAAAAGCATAAGTAATGTAGTTTAATCAGAGTCCACAAAAACAAAGGGTGACATCATAGTGGATACATGTAGCTTTCACAGTGTTGATGGTATTAACTGTAAGACAGCTAAAACAGTAAAGAAATGAGCCACACCTTACCATGTACTCCCTCCTGACTGCAGTACTTGATTTTGCCGACAAGGATCTCATCAAGGAACGGGTGAAAAACGACGTACCTGAAATGAACTGAGGCAGAGACACAAGTTCACCAGCACAAAGTCAGGGTGGGAATCTTTATGCATCTCATGATTGGATTCGTTGCTGCTATGCATGGGTTCTGTAGCCACTCATGCACAACAATGGCAAATTATTTGCATTTTTGGACCAATTAAGAAGTGCATCCATCCAGCTTCAACGACTGGAGCCTATCCCAGCATCTTTGGGTGAGAGGCAGGGTCCACCCTGGACAGATCACCAGTCCATCCCAGGGCCAACACAGAGAGACAGTCAACCATTCACTCTCACATTCCAACCTAAGGACAATTTAGAACCCCCAGTTGATGCCAATTAACCAAACATTTGGCCTTTGGAAGGAAAACGGGAGTACCCAGAGTAAACCCACGCAGACGGGTCACCGCTGGTCAGGGGGTGGGATTGAACCCACAACCTTCTTGCTGTGCTGCCACAAGGCTAACCACTGCTCCACTGAGCTGTCCCAATTAAGAAGTTAAATTAGATAATTTCCCACAAAAACCTGAACGTAGCAGAGCACCCTGGTTGACAAACACTGTCCTACCTGCTTCTACCTGAAGCATACCTTTAGTGTGTGAGGCGCCATCCCCTGGGAATATATAGGAGTCATCCAATTTAGTGATGTCATACAAGCAGATACAGAGACCCACGTTGTACACCACCTGAGGGGAAGAGAACAGGACAGGTTTCTGGTGTCTGAATTAAATTTATGAGCAATCATGTTGAACCTTCATAGTATATCTCCGAATTTTAGGTCACCTGATATAATAATTAGATACTGAAGCCCTCTGGCTGTGGGTTATACAAACAGGAATACATGTCAGTTTCATTAAAAAAAGACAAGGTGAGCAAAAACTTGTAATTTAACATTTTATAAATATACAGATGTGGGAAGAGATGTCTGAACAAGTAAGAGAACACAGGTCAACACCAAATTTAGTGTCTTAAGTTTTTTTTAGCTGCTTTAGGACAATTTTGATGTGCTGAATCCAAAAATCACATTGGTTTTGCTCAATCAGGTCAACTTTTTGAATTATGGCAACATGTTTTAATCGTTTTTGTTTCCATGTACGGATATTTTCACTTTATACAGTATGATGCAAAATTCTTTATGTCTTGAAATTCTCTGAATGTTGAACAATGATGACGTAACATTCAATTCACATGTACTTACCTTTATATAAAGGTAAGTACATGCACAGTACTAAGTACAGGTTTTTACTTAGCACCTGATCGAGAGAAACGGATGTCATTTTCAGATTCAGCAGTGCATAATTGTCTTAAATCAGTTGAAAAAACACAGACAACTTACAAAAAAAATATTTTTGTAACCCTGTGGGATCAACTACAAATAAAGTTTCAATAGAACCAAAGTTATTTCACTTTGGTTGTGTCCAAAAGAATTATATATGACAACATATATCAAGGACAACCAAACAGTAAACATTTTAATACGTGCATTCTAAAATTAGATCAAGCAGTGTTCTAAGGCAGGGAAAAAGCTTGTTAAACCACATTTCACACACTGGATAGGACAAAAAAATGTAACAGCTATCATTGTGAAACAAATAACGGAGTACACTATTATGATAATTATAATTTTTGGTACAAAGGTCAAAAATCCTCTACTACTGAAAATGTGAAAGTGTGTGGCCAAAAAAACCTTACATGGAGCCACAAACACATTCAAGCTTTAAAATCATCACTCTATTAAAGCAAGAAATCTCTGTGTCTGTGTGTGTCTGTCATGTTTATAGGACATCATAGGACGTCCTATGAACTCAGGCATCATAGGACAAGCAATGCGTCATAAAGATACGATGTCTATATGACGGCACACAAGACAAATGTGTCTTTATTATGTCATATAGACCATCACTCACGATGCCTAGACTAATGTGTCTTTATGATGTCATATCGCTCATAATGTGTCTTAATGATGTCATATGGCTCAAAATTGGCAAGGTGAATAAGTCAGAGGGCCAGTCTTCACAGCGTGTTCGTGTTTTCTGCACAACAGATTTCTGCAGCCATGGCCAATTCTACGTATGTTGCCAAGAGCAGAGCTGCCAGATCAAGCAGTCTTCGTATTGTTGCTCAAGATGAAGAAACTAAGCAAAAGCATTGCTTTCTCAGCAATGTCGTTTTTAAAGAGATGCTGACACAGTAAAAATGTGTAACCTTGAAGAATGCCAGTCTACACTACAAAAATGCCAAGCAAAGCGCTAATTTTCTCCGGGTGCTCTGGTTTCTTGGTTTCTACAGGCATACACAGCCTTCCTGAAAAGGGTCAAAAGCCACTTTTTGCTCAGATCTATTTTCATGATCCTGCCCATGAACTGGAATTACAACACATCTATGCCTCAACCAGTGGTCTGAACGAAGAAGACCCACCAGATGGAGAGCAATAGAATGAGGAGAACTGCTGCACGTCAGAAAAGATGCCGTAAACATGAAACACCTCAGGTTTCATCAGTACGCCGCAGCCATGACTGTAAACAACACAGCCGTCTGAGACAGGAGGAGACCCTTCAGCAACAGACATGCAGAAATACTTGCTTATACTTGGTTTCTACAGGCATGGACAGGTATGCACGGGTATGTACTAGTAAAAGTAAAACAATTTAGCCCCATCCACTGAGAACAGGAAGTGATGCCTTTTACACTTTCAATCACTTCAAACGTTCTCGGGCCTGGTGTACACGACAACATTTTCATTTAGACCCAGAGAGAAACATCTGCGTGCACACGACACGCCACAAAAGCAATCACGTGTGCACACGGATCCACCAAAGGTGTGAAAACTGCTGTTGGAAGTAATGGATGAATAGCAGAAGTTTCACTCAGTAGGGGCTTTGAATTATAACTATAAATGCCAAATTCCATCTGCAAGAAATATTTATATTCATTTTTTAAGCTGAAAGAATGAGAAAGTAATTAATAAATAAATAAATAGCACACTGAGATGACTTTTGTTGTGATCAGGCACTATACAAATAAAGTTGAATTAAATAAATAGGCTAAATAAATAAATAACCTGTATAATTGCAGACAATAAAAAAATCTGACTTACTGATAGCCGGTTTGAATATTTGATAAGGAGTCTTGAGTCATAACTAACAAATGCATTACAAGAAAAAATAGTGAAATAATGCAGCCACATCGCATTGTTTTCGCAGCAACACAAATCTGGATTTGAAACATCAGCAGCTCTACAATCATTTTTTCATCATTCAACAAAGCTAAGCTTCCTCCTTGGTTATAATTTCGAGGATTACAGTGTTTCCTCTGGCTTAAAGACCTTGGCACGGTGGCAACATTCAGGGTTTCCTCTGGTAACATTTCTTGGTGGCGGGCCGCCTCGCCAGAAATTTTACCGCCGCATCAAGGAGATATGAATTTATTAAGAACTAGAAAAGCACTCGGAGAGCGCAGACCTCCGCCAAGCGCCACAATTCCCCCCATACAGTGTTTGTGTGTACGTTTTCAGATTCCTTGAGCATGTAAACATATGACTAGCAATTGGATTCACAATGATTATTTGTTTATTTGACAGGGACAGTGCAATAAACACACAATTAATCAATGACAATCAATCTGATAGTGATAGGATTAGTGGTTCAGTAGTAAAAGCATTGCCTCCTTGGCGAAGGTAATAAACTGAAGTGTTGCTGTTGTGTCCATCTCCTCCACTGACAGATGCAAATTGGGTAGACAGGTTGCCGTGGGTTTTATATTATATTATTTTGGGGTTTCGCTCCGCGGCAAACGAGAATTTAGAAGCTTCGCCGGCAGAGAGCTCGTTATTGTGCAGCGCGTATGGCTGGCCGGGGAATTTCTGCCAAAGAATCCGTCGGCGGACAGCTGCCCGTGTGAGGTTTTGCAGTTGTGCGCAAACACAAGCACGCTGGCGGGCCCAGGCCAGCAGTGTTTTCCGCGTGCTTTTGTGCCTAAAACGTTGAAGAACGCAGAGTTTGTGTTGCAGACACGACGACCAGCGCCCTCCATTGCGCCTGCGCACATGTTGAAAATGGCCCTATGTCACAGTGTTGAAAAATGCTTTAAAAAAATTCCTGTATCCAGACGGTGAACCGGATCACCCCCAAAATTTAATCAGTTCTTCCTTGTACCATTTCCAGCAACGCCTGAAAGTTTCATGCAAATCCGTCCAAGACTTTTTGAGTTATCTTGCTAACCAACAGACAAACAGACAGACAGACAGACAAACACACAAACCCTGGCAAAAACATAACCTCCTCCTGGCCTTTTCAGCCTGGCGGAGGTAAAAATATATGAAGCAATGACTTTCCGCAAGCACGCACATGAACAACGCGTGTGGCCGTCATCCGCGCAGAATTTAGAAGCGCCCCGCTCACACAAGTTTTCCAGTCAGTCAGCAGGCAGTATCTCGCTAAGCGTGACTGTCCGACAGAAACATGAGTTTATTAAAGTACTTTAAATGTGGAAAAAAAATCATAATTGGTATGTCAGCACTGGCGTTTATCATGGTTTTAACCCGCTGGAAACGGGAGCAATAATGGTAGAGTCGCTTAGCTAAGAGATGTGGTGAGAATTCATATGCAGCCGGCTTCATATGAAGGGAAAGGCAAGGGGGACTGATGAACTGCTGACGATATATTTCAGCAGCCACTACAGAATTAAGTTCTGTAGGAATTGCAGGAATGAAGAGACTGGCAATTTCTCTCTTTTCTCGCATGAGCAGGCGTGCAGTTTTTATTCTCCAGCAGCAGTGACAAAAAGCAACAGCCAAAAATGTTAGCTCTCTTTTCACTCTAAACTGAGGTCCTTCAGCGGCTGCCTAGAGAGGTGCCTGATGAGAAATCCTGAGAGCACAACTGTAACTGTAAGCAGATCATTCTGTACATGAACACATATTGTGGTGAATTATGTCTTTTAGAGTCCGCTACAGTTCCCTGTTATGTACCTGGCAGGCTAAGATGACCGAAATTCACCAAGTCAATGACTTTAATCCGTCAGCAGCCTTCAGACAAACTAAAAGGGCCAACATTTGATTTCAAAATAAGGGAGGCTTTCCCTGCTGTCTGGGTGGTGAGGAGATTTCTAAAAGAAAAAAAAAAAACTATAAATATAAAGAAATATAACAGAAATAACGGCATTCTTGGTCATAACTTATATCATTAAATACAATTTTATAAATTTTTTTCTTTGTAATAAGAGTTAAATTATTGTTCTGTTCTGACTGCAAAATTATGGTCAAATATGTAAATTGTTATAACAAAAAGGTGGAAAAAAAATACCACAGTCTGTTACAAATTTATCTAAAAAAACAGTAATTTTATTTTAAAAAAACAGACAAAAATTAGACATAAAAAATCCACAAATTTATAATAAAGTTTCAAATGTTCAAGAAAAGTCAATTTTACAAAAGAAAATTACAAATTTGAGGAACATGGTTTCAACTTTAGATTTACAGAGAAAAGTAGAAAACTATAAGAAAACTTATAAATTTTTGAGAAAAACCTCAAACCTTCCAGACTGAAGTCATTACTCAAGTTTTTAAGTGGGTGCTCTTTGTACCCTTAACTCATGTAGAAATTTTTGGTTGTCTACTTTTAATTATTAATTTCAAAGCACTACTTTTACATGAGTAGAATTTCTGGTTACTATACCCACCTGATCATATAATTTAAGTATGCATGAGTACATTACTATTATGAATATTTCTTTCCCTTCCCTACTCTCTCAATGGAAAAAAAGAAACACTAGAATAAAAATACAAAAAATACACATATTTTTGTCATTTATGTAAACTATTATAAAAAAAAATCCTGCAGGACAAAACATGACACTTGATATTTTCTAACCTGTTTGTATACCACCATAGACAGACAGAGAACCTGAATTAGACAGAGCTCAGAGAGGGCAAGATGAGACAGAAGAGAGGAGCCAAGGAGAGCAAAGTGTTCAGGCAGAGGAAGGAGAGAAGGATGACACCACTAAAAAGTCTAAACACAGGATGTCTGGGTGGGACCCCAACTGGCCCAATATTCAAGCCTTGGTTGTACAATACTTCAGATGGTAAGTTCCATATTCAACGTTACTGTGTAAAATTTTAAAAAGAAATAAATAGTATAAAATTAACATATTCCAGTACGTTTACTGCCCCCCCCCCCGGGGAAAATATGTTGCCACCACGCCAAGGTCTTCTAGCCAGAGTTAACACTGAACATATTTTTCGGGGGGGGGGGGGGGGGGAACACATATGTATGAATATGTTAATTTTATACTATTTCTTTTTTTTTAATTTTGCACAGTAACTTTGTATATAACAATAATGCATCAGATTTACATAACACTTTATCATAGACACTCAAAGACGCTTTTTTACAGATACATTATTCATTCACTCCAGACAGACAATAGTAGTGGCAAACTACTACTGTAGCTACAGCTGCCCTGGGCAGGCTGACGGAAACGTGGCTGCCAATCCGGGCCAACGGCCTCTCCGGCCACCACCGAACATTTATACCCAGTGTTAGGGACACTGGAGGCAAGGTGGGTAAAGTGTCTTGGCCAGGGACACAACGGCAGGATATCTGGGGAGAGCGGGATTCGAACCGCCAACCATCTGGTTATTGGACAACCCGCTCTACCTCCTGAGCCACTGCCATGCATATGGAACTTACAATTTGAAGTATTGTACAACCAAGAACTTGAATGTTGGAATATTGGGCCATTTGGGGTCCCACCCAGATGACCTGTATTTGGACTTTTTACTGGTGTCATCCTTCTCTCCTTTCTCTGCTTTCACCTCTCCTGGACCCTCTGCCTGAACACTTTCCTCTCCTTGGTTCCTCTCTTCTGTCTCATCTTGCCCTCTCTGAGCTCTGTCTAATTCAGGTTCTCTGTCTATGGTGGTAAACAAACAAGTTAGAAAATATCAAGTGCCATGTAAATTAAAGGAGACAACCAAAAATTAAGAAAAATTTTACCCACTTAAAACTTGAGTAATGACTTCAGTCTTGAAGGTTTGAGGTTTTTCTCAAAAATTTATAAGAACAGAACAATAATTTAACTCTCATTACAAAGAAAAAAAAATGAATAGAATTGTATTTAATGATTTAAATTAACTTAAATGACCAAGGATGCCGTTATTTCTGTTATAATATTTCTATATATTTATAGTTTTTTTTAGAAATCTCACCGCCAAGAAAAACGTCCCTTACTTTGAAATCCAAATGTTGGCACGTTTAGTTTGCCTGAAGGCTGCTGATGGATTAAAGTCATTGACTTTGTGAATTTCGGTCATCTTAACCTGTCAGGTACATAATAGGGAACATAACTTAATATTGTAGTGGCTGGTGAAATACATCCTCAGCAATTCATCAGTCCCCCTTGCCTTTCCCTTCATATGAAGTTGGCTGCATCTGAATTCTAACCACATCTCTTAGCTAAGCGACTCTTCCGTTATTGCTCCCATTTCCAGCGGGTTAAGACCATGATACATGCCTCCAGTGCTTACATACCTTTTATGATTTTTTTTCCACGTTTAAAGTACTTTAATAAACTCATGTTTCTGTCGGACAGTCACGCTTAGTGAGACACTCTGCCTTGTAAAGCCTGCTTCATGCTGCATTTCCCTTCAAGTCCGCCTTGGTCCACGTACACTTTGGACGAGCTCGGCATGCACGCGGCGCTGTTCATGCTCACTTTTTTCCATCTACCCAGGCCAAGCAGTTGGCACATGCACACAAACATCATTTGTAGTTTCACTCCCACCTGATAGGTAGCGCCAAGGCACTGACACGCCAGGATTTTCACCAACGAAGAAACGGCGGACTTCTTCACAAAGTTTCTCTTCAAATAGAGTCCATTTCTGCTGTTTGACTTCCTCGTTTTCACTCCTTTTCCACAAAGATGCTGCTGCCGCTAGCGAGACACTGCCTGCTGACTGACTGGAAAGCTCACGTGGGCAGGGCTCTTCTAAACTCCGTGCGGATGACGGCCATGTGCGTTGTTTGTGTGCGTGCTTGTGGAAAGTCATTGCTTCATATATTTTTCTTAAATTCACATCTCCTTCTTGACGCGGTGGTAAATTTTCTGGCGAGGCGGCCCACCATTGAGAAATGTTACCAGAGGAAACCCTGGATTATTTTTCTACACAGTGGGGCAAAAAAGTATTTAGTCAGCCACCAATTGTGCAAGTTCTCCCACTTAAAAGATGAGAGAGGTCTCCAATTTTCATCATAGGTATACCTCAACTATGAGAGACAAAATGAGAAAAAAAAAAAAAAAAAAAATCAAGAAAATCACATTGTCTGATTTTTAAAGAATTTATTTGCAAATTATGGTGGAAAATAAGTGTTTGGTCAATAACAAAAGTTCATCTCAATACTTTGTTATATACCCTTTGATGGCAATGACAGAGGTCAGACGTTTTCTGTAAGTCTTCACAAGGTTTTCACACACTGTTGCTGGTATTTTGGCCCATTCCTCCATGCAGATCTCCTCTAGAGCAGTGATGTTTTGGGGCTGTTGCTGGGCAACACAGACTTTCAACTCCCTCCAAAGATTTTCTATGGGGTTGAGATCTGGAGACTGGCTAGGCCACTCCAGGACCTTGAAATGCTTCTTACGAAGCCACTCCTTCGTTGCCCGGGCGGTGTGTCTGAGATCATTGTCATGCTGAAAGACCCAGCCACGTTTCATCTTCAATGCCCTTGCTGATGGAAGGAGGTTTTCACTCAAAATCTCACGATACACGGCCCCATTCATTCTTTCCTTTACACGGATCAGTCGTCCTGGTCCCTTTGCAGAAAAACAGCCCCAAAGCATGATGTTTCCATCCCCATGCTTCACAGTAGGTATGGTGTTCTTTCTCCTACAAACACGACAAGTTGAGTTTTTACCAAAAAGTTCTATTTTGGTTTCATCTGACCATATGACATTCTCCCAATCCTATTCTGGATCATCCAAATGCTCTCTAGCAAACTTCAGACGGGCCTGGACATGTACTGGCTTAAGCAGGGGGACATGTCTGGCACTGCAGGATTTGAGTCCCTGGCGGCGTAGTGTGTTACTGATGGTAGCCTTTGTTACTTTGATCCCAGCTCTCTGCAGGTTATTCACTAGGTCCCCCCGTGTGGTTCTGGGATTTTTGCTCACCGTTCTCGTGATCATTTTGACCCCACGGGGTGAGATCTTGCATGGAGCCCCAGATCGATTGAGATTATCAGTGGTCTTGTATGTCTTCCATTTTCTAATAATTGCTCCCACAGTTGATTTCTTTACACCAAGCTGCTTACCTATTGCAGATTCAGTCTTCCCAGCCTGGTGCAGATCTACAATTGTGTTTCTGGTGTCCTTTGACAGCTCTTTGGTCTTGGCCATAGTGGAGTTTGTGGAGTCTGACTGCTGAGGTTGTGGACAGGTGTCTTTTATACTGATAACGAGTTCAAACAGGTGCCATTAATACAGGTAACGAGTGGACGACAAAGGAACCTCTTAAAGAAGAAGTTACAGGTCTGTGAGAGCCAGAAATCTTGCTTGTTTGTAAGTGACCAAATACTTATTTTCCACCACAATTTGCAAATAAATTCTTTAAAAATCAGACAATGTGATTTTCTGGATTTTTTTTCCCTCATTTTGTCTCTCATAGTTGAGGTATACCTATGATGAAAATTGGAGATCTCTATTGTCAGCAAAGAAAGTTTTAACGAGAAAATGGCTCCAAACAGACATACCAAGAATTCAGGATTTACATGATACAGTATACCAGATATTTGTGATGGAAAGGATTGCCATGTCTTTACGACTACAAAGAGATAAATTTGATAAATACTGGCTTAAATGGACCCAATATACAGGAAATCAAAGGAGAGACTTTGTTTAAGTAAACTATCCCATTGAAGGGAAGAAAAGAGCAGAAATGCAAGAATTTAATAGCACTTGTCCACTGTTCAGTTTATTTGTCTACATGTTATCTTTATTCTACAAAAATAAAACTTATGGGAAGATTAATCGAGGGCATTTTCTTGTGTGTTACCTCTTATTAACCTCTTTTATCCTATTTGAATGATGGCAAATTCTAAGCTTTTACTAATGTTTATTTCCTTGTAATAAAGCACTGCTCTCAATGTAAATAATTTGAACAAGATCACCAATAAAGATATAATTGAAAAAAAAGAAAATTGGAGACCTCTCTCATCTTTTAAGTGGGAGAACTTGCACAATTGGTGGCTGACTAAATACTTTTTTGCCCCACTGTATAAAGCTGCATCTACTGCTTAAAAAAGCAGTTTTACAGATACCATTAAGAGCCTTTTTTTTTTAAACCTGATCCTAACTATAAACACATCTGGCTCAAACTTTAATCACGGAGTGTGTATTCCTGTGAGAAACAGAAATACACACTCCGTATTTGTATTCTCTGAGAAATAAATGCTCCTTGGTGTGTGGATTGGCTGAATCTATTGTAAATTACGGCTCTATCATGCCATAGGTCTTTTTTTCTGTGCATATGGATGCAGAAAATCAGCGCCGTGAAAACCTCTCCACTCTGGAGACTGATTTTAAATCTCTACCCTTTCACACCTCCAAATACCCGACATAGTATGCACGGTCAGCTAAACTGGAGACAAACTTTACAGTTTTGGGGTAAAACTGTTGTGTGCACGGCCCCTCAGAAAATGATAGCTTGCTTTACAAGGTGTTACGTTAATTCTAATGGCTTCCTGTAAAAATCAGTCCTTCACTGTTATATAGGGTGTTTATGTTGGTGTTGGTGAATGACTAATAACAATCCCTGCCTGAACACGACCAATTTCAACAATTTGAACACCAAGAATCAAACAAAATGAGGAGGAAGAACATGAAGGCAGCTCATGAACTCCAGATAGCATTTCTATACTATAAATCATCCCCCCATCCATCCATCTTCTTCCGCTTAATCCTTTTCAGGTCGCGGGGGGGGGGGGGGGGGCTATCCCAGCATCTTTGGGCGAGAGGCAGGGTACACCCTGGACAGATCGCCAGTCCATCGCAGGGCCAACACAGAGAGACAGACAACCATTCACTCTCACAGTCATACCTAAGGACCTAAGGACTGGTGGTCTCTTCTTCGCTAAGGGGGTCACCATCATGCCCAAAGACTTCCAGCTGGCCTGCCGCATCCGCGGAGAGAGAGCTTAGACTTTCTGCTGCACATTCACCAACCAACCATAATGCTCTGCACTGTGTGTCTATATATATACATTTATAGTAATATGGACATATGTTTACTAGATGTTTTTTCTTGCCTTCTGATTGTTGCTCTGAGTGTTGCTATCCCTGTGCTGTTGCAATCCTGGAATTTCCCCATTGTGGGACTAATAAAGGCTTATTCATTTTTTAAAATTATACTTAACACACTGATTTATCGAGGTAATTTTTATAACGTTTGTATACCACTGTTAATAGTCTCTCGGCGCCACACCAGTCGGCTGCCTTTTGCAACAGCGGCTCGATTCAGAGTTTTTTTTCCCCTTCCTCTCTCTTTTGATGCTCTGAGTGTTGCTATCCCTGTGCTGTTGCAATCCTGGAATTTCCCCGTTGTGGGACTAATAAAGGCTTATCTTATCTTATCTTATCTTAATTTGGAATCCCCAGTTTCTGATGCCAATTAACCTAACTTGCATGTTTTTGGCATGTGGGAGGAAACCGGAGAAATCCTGTAGTAAACCCACGCAGACACGGGAAGAACATAAAACTCCACACAGATCACTGTTGGTCGGGGGCTGGGATCGACCCAGATATATCATTATAGTGACAGTGCTGCTGGCATCTTTGATGATCACATTTTAATCGGTGGGCATGTGCGTGCCCTCTAGTTTTAATAACGCATTTTGTTAAATAAGGCAGACGTTTTTCTAAGAAAATCTGAGGTCATCCTAATATTTTCAGACTTTTTCATAAATTTGTATATTTTCTTGTAAATTTGTTTCCCCCCTCTCTTTCCAACTTTTCACAAAGTTTGACAAATATTGCATTTTTATTTTTACAAAGAGGTAATGTTTTAATATTGGTCTGTCTGTTAGCAGTTTTACGCAAAAACTGCTAGACAAGATTTTGATTAAATTTTCACCTGAGGTGGTTCTTGGGCTACAAAACGAACCTGTTAGCTGTTGGAGGTGATCCAAGTCAGGATGCGGATTCTGGATAACTTTTTCACATTTTTTAACGTTGCAAGATGGCGCCTTGGCGCAGGTATGTGCTCTCTGAGTCCAGTTTACACATTAACTTCTGGGATTTTTCTTATTAATTCGGGACTTTATCTTCATGCATATTGTTTTTGTCAAAGCCACATGGAACCTCTGACTATGGGCTAAATGTTGATGTTTCAATATATTAGTGTGAGGAAAACCTGAACGGCCACGTGTTGAACCAGCGGCTCTTCCTCACCTTGTTGGCCAGCTTCTTGTTGAGCTCCTCGGCTACAGCATCGTTCAGCTGCCGGTGGAAATCCCACGGAGGGATGCGGACAGTGTCCACCATCTCCACCAACACAAACATGATTTCCACGCACCTAAACACACACAACAAGCAGCTTATTCAACCCGACAGCATTTCCTGTCGTTTTAGTTTTAGGCAAGACTTAGCACCGGGAGGAGACCGCATAACAACAACTACACGCCAACACAGAAGGCAGCCATGATGGCTCCACGTGATGGATCTGCTTCTTCTTTTGTTTATCTAATGGTTTAACTTCAGGTGACAAACGTACATTACTGCCATCTTCTGGGGAACATTTCAACTAAACCAGACAAGCTCCAGTTTCAGCAACTTCGAGCCAAATGAGAAGTAAAAAAAAAAAAAAATATGACAACTAGGATGTGTGGGAGAAAATTAACGAGAAAATAGCATATTTTCTAAAGAAAAGAAAAAAAAATAAAAGTAGTCAAGGTTTATTTTGGTCATTAAAAAACTATTCTTTTTCAACATAATTTAAATCCATGCATATATAGATACATATTCACACAAAAATTATTTTTAACTTACATCATCCTTAACCAGACCGAAAAAGGTGTAGGCTGAAGCCTTTGTTTCTATACCTACCCTATTTGCATTTCTCATTTAGTGCAGATCATTTATCAAATCAAATCAAATCAAACTTTATTGTCATATTGCTGTACATACAACTGTAGTGCAGGCAAGATGAAATTGCGTTTCTCTCGGCATCCATATAAATAGAAGCAGCATGATTTAAGACACACTCACACATAGCTCCACCCCCCCACACCACCCATTCACACATCCCTGAGACATACTTGGGGGGGGGACTAACTAACTATAATATACAAATAATATACTATTGACTATTATATTATACTATTATACTAATATACTAATGAAATACTATTTTCATTAGTATGCTTTAAAAAAAATTTTTTTTAAAGAACTGGAAAAAGACAGCAAAAGAAAACATTAAGATTCATACCTCATCCTAATAATCATTTAGAATTTTAGCTTAAACAGTTTTTTAAAATCTGTTCCAAGTTTTACAAGTTTTCATTTCATTATCAAAAGTGTTCCATAAATTAACTCCTGTAACTGACAGACATTTTTTTTTTAGCATTATCTAATTTTGGTTTTTGTTAACATCCAAATTCCTCTGAGTTCATATCTATTTCGTCTATTTTGGAACAACCTCTGGACACAGTTTGGGAGCAAATTATTCTTTATTTTGAACATCATTTGGGCGATACTGTAATCTACCAGGTCTTTAAACTGCAGAACATTTGTTTTAATGAATAAATATTTGTGTGTAATGATTAGTTTTATTCACAACTCTTATTGCCGTTTTCTGCATTGTAAAAATAGGATTTAGTTTGCTTTATTTGTTTTCCCATACTTCCTCACAGTAAGACATGTATGGAACTGTATGGGAGTTATATGGTATATGTAATGAATTTATGTTTATAATGTCTGTTATAATAAATAAATAGTGAGGATTAGTTAATTAGATATTACACAAAGTGTTTGCATACACATATCTCTTAAATCCGCACATACACCCACAGACATGAGAATCAAACCCACACATAACACCCTTCACACATAAACATCAGTTGCTTACACACATACTACACACACATGCACACACACATATACAGTAAGCTTCACAGGAAAGTCTGTTCTTGTTTCCATATATGGGCATGTGTAGGGCTGAAGAAGACGACATATGGATGCTGAACGGAAGCCATAAAGCCATAAAGGCAGGAACAGGATAGAGGAGCCATCTGGACACCAAGAGGACAGTTTGGACAATGGACATGTATTGTTGGAAAGTAATGCCCACTAACTGCAAAGCCTTTTTATAGCTGTGAATTCCTTTGTGCAGGGTCCTTTCCAGCAAAGGGAGCTGGAAATCACAGTATTTCTTCTGTGATTATTGGTTGGTTAACTGAAAAAATTCTGCTAACTGTCCAGAAAATTAATTTTTACATGTCTTTGACTCTATGCAATATTGCAATTGACTGTGACATTTTTGTCTTTGCGTACATTGCATAATGCTTCCAGCACAATTTATGATCAATAACAACCCCTAAAAATTTAGTTTGATACACTCTTTCTATTCCGACATTATCTATTGTTAGGCTTACTTGTTTTTCAACTGCTCTGTTTCCAAATATCATATACTTAGTTTCTTTAGATTTAGTAAGTTTATTTTGATTGAACCATTGTTTTAAAATTTCTAGTTCAGTTCTTACCGTGTCCAAAAGTTGCTTGAAATCATTTCCAAAATAAAACAAATTTGTGTCATCTGCAAACAAAAAAATTTTAACAATCATGATACATTACAAATGTCATTTATAAACAACATAAATAATTTTGGACCCAGCACTGAACCTTGTGGCATCCCACATGTAGCCCTCAATAAGTCAGATTTGTTATTATTTATCTGAACATACTGACATCTTTCATCAAGATAGCTACTAATCCAGGTATCTGCTACTCCACGAATACCGTATCGTTCAAGTTTGCCCAGCAATAGTTCATGATTGATAGTATCAAATGCTTTTTTCAAATCAACAAATTCTCTTATTGTATTGTGGTGACCCACCACAATCTACAGGGACATTCATCCTCACACTCAAAAGGTCCAGAACACAATTTGCATACAGAGGACAATGCACAGACGGACAAACAGCCAACCAATGTCATGCTAATCATATGTACTGACTGATATGTATAGCAATATGCTAATGTGCCATGCATTCTCTCGGTTTGTATAACATGTATAAAAGAGCTTGCTATACATGCCTCAGAGCACAGCAAAACACAACACAACACAGCACACACAGACCACTGTAGCGCACAGCGCTACAAGTGCGTCTCATTATGTTGGAAGAAATAAAACTCTGCAACCTTCCAGCTCGTTGTACCTCGCCTGAATTTATTCCTCCACACTGGTGACCTGACGAGGGAGAATGACCGTCTGCTCCCTCTCACCGCGCTGTGGATCCCAGAGGTCCAGAGAACGCCTGCAACCTCTTCATCCTCACCGGAGCGCGCTCCCCGGAGGGGGCAGCACTTGGACCGGCACGCACCATGAACGGCGACATGAGCGAAATGAAGGAAGCAGCCTGAACAGGGAAAACATCGATGCCAACTGCGTTGATTTCCACCAAGCTCCCCGACCCTAACTCAGCTCGCGACAAGCGGACCTCCCGCGTACAGAAGCCCCGCATGCACGACGCAGGATTACGAGGACAGCACAACTGCCAGCTAATGTGGTCACTGCGCCATGCACAGGGTCAAGCTGGCTCCACAGACCGACACAGTGTCCTCTGCCGCTGCACATGCCCGAGAAACACGGCTGATCCCCAGCCTCGGAACCTTCAGGGCTGCTCACGCACCTGAAGCAGACACGCAGTCCGCACACAGGACTTTGTATGGGTTTCTCAGCCACGGCGCACAAGGGGAATTTAGCCGATTGCTGTCCCTCATGGCTTTAGGGCTGCTTCCCGCACGTAAAAGCCAAACCGCCAAGTCCCTCACACAGCTGCAGTTGTTTCACAGCCGCTATGCATCCTCGGGGAATTTGGCCGCTTGCCTTCCCCACAACCTCGCTGGATCGAGCCATGAGAGGAGTCAGAGACATAATTTTTTTTTCACAGCCACTGTGGCTCTCCGCCAGGTTTACCGGGAAAGTCCCTCACCATCGCAGATCCACACGCAATTTTTGTGCGGCCCAGACACCTTTGGTGTCCCGGGCCGGCACTCACTTACTCCCACCCCCCTCCCCCTCCCCCTCCACAGCGCTCTTCCTGCACCTCACTCCCTAAAACCGGCCGATCGCCGTCTGGTTCCATTACACACGACACACACTGGCCCCGGCGCCCACGATCCACAGTCGTTCAATGTGCTGGAACTCGAGAGCGGAGCACACTGTCCTTTCCACCCCCCTCCCCCCTGCCCACGGACTGACAAGCCATCCAACACTCCTCTACAGCAGTACAGTTCTACTCAAGCTGGAGCCCAAACGACGGGGGGGGGGGGGGTCACAGCCTCTTTTAAGAGTTCTGGGGGGAGCCCTGTGGTGACCCACCACAATCTACAGGGACATTCATCCTCACACTCAAAAGGTCCGGAACACAATTTGCATACAGAGGACAATGCACAGACGGACAAAGAGCCAACCAATGTCATGCTAATCATATGTATTGACTGATATGTATATCAATATGCTAATATGCCATGCATTCTCTCGGTTTGTATAACATGTATAAAAGAGCTTGCTATACATGCCTCAGAGCACAGCAAAACACAACACAACACAGCACACACAGACCACTGTAGCGCACAGCGCTACAAGTGCGTCTCATTATGTTGGAGGAAATAAAACTCTGCAACCTTCCAGCTCGTCGTACCTCGCCTGAATTTATTCCTCCACACTGGTGACCCGACGTGTCATGGTGCACCCCTCACCTTGAATCTATTCCTCCACAGTATATTCTTTATTTTCAGTTGCAGTAGATATATTTTCAGTCAGTTTTATCAGTGACATTGCTGTTGATCTATTAGTTCTAAACCCATACTGACATTCATTTAACAATTTTTGTTTTTCTATAAGTTGGTCAAGCCTAGCAACAAAAAATTTTTCTAAGATTTTTGAAAACTGAGGAAGGAGAGAAACTGGCCTATAATTTTAACAGAGAGTGTCCTTTTGGGGGGAAATATACCAGTTTGTAATGATAAATTAAAAATGTAGGCCAGGGGTTTTGCTATTGTATTTTTCACTAAAACCATATAAATACCATTCCAAACTTGCATCCCTAGGTTTTCTTTAGGGTAGCACTATTGCAGGGGTGTCCAATCATGTGCCATGGAGGGCCAAGACCCTGCAGGCTTTACCTCCAACCAGTATCTTCAACAGTACATTCAACTGAATTTCTTCCCACTGACTGCTGAAAGTGAAAACAACTGCTGAAGACACTGGGTAGAAAAGAAAACCTGCAGGGTTTGGCCCTCCATGGCACATGATTGGACACCCCTGCACTTTTGCATGGTTTTATTATAGTGGCAACATTCTGAAGAAAAAAAAAATGAGTCAAATTTAAAGATTAAAAAAAAATCGTTTTTGAGAAATGTGTGAAAAGAAAAAGTAGCAATTTTGAGGGGAAAAAAGTCCCCTCTATAAAATATGGTCTGTAATGCTGTGATCAAGCATCGGGCATGAATGCCAGAAGCAGAACATAGCTACCGTCTGGCTAGGAATGGCCCACTTTCAACTTTTCTTTTTTTGTGGTGTTTATTACATAGTATGGCAATTGTTAACATCATCAAGAGTTTTCACGATAGCATGCAAGCCAGCACCTGTATCAGTGTATGAGCAAAGAGATCTCTTTGAGATTACCTGTGTTCTGAAACAGGGCCGCATTCTCACACCACCTCTGTTCTTCTCCCATGTTCTTCATCATGCTCATAGCTCAATGCCAGACTTCAGTGTGGACATTCACTAGAAGATGGATGGCAAGCTATTCAATCTGCAGTGCCTGAAATCTAGTGGTGTGAAAAAATGTTTGCCCCCTCCTAATTTCTCATTTTTTGTATGTTTGTCACACATAAATGTTTCAGATCGTCAAACAAATTTAAATATTAGACAAAGACAACACAAGTAAACACAAAATGCAGTTTTTAAATGAAGATGTTTATTATTAAGGGTAAAAAAAAAAATCCAAACCTACATGGCCCTGTGTGAAAAAGTCATTGCCCCCCGCTGTTAAAACATAAATTAACTGTGTTTTATCACATCTTTGGAAGCTGAGGTCAATTTTTAGCCACACCCAAGCTTGATTACTGCCACACCTGTTCTCCATCAAGAAATCACTTAAATAGGACCTGCCTGACAAAGTCAAATAGACCAAAAGATCCTCAAAAGCTAGACATCATGCTGTGATCCAAAGAAATTTAGGAACAAATGAGAAACAAAGTAAGTGAGATCTATCAGTCTGGAAAAGGTCACAAAGCCATGTCTAAAGCTTTGGGACTCCAGCGAACCACAGTGAGAGCTATTATCCACAAATGGCAAAAACATGGAACAGTGGTGAACCTTCCCAGGAATGGCCGGACAACCAAAATTACCCCAAGAGAGCAGCAACAACTCATCCAAGAGGTCACAAAAGACCCCACAACAACATCCAAAGAACTGCAGGCCTCACTTGCCTCAGTTAAGGTCAGTGTTCATGACTCCACCATAAGAAAGAGACTGGGCAAAAATGGCCTGCATGGCAGAGTTCCAAGACAAAAACAACTGCTGAGCAAAAAGAACATAAAGGCTCGTCTTAATTTTGTCAGAAAACATCTTGATGATCCCCAAGACTTTTGGGAAAATACTCTGTGGACTGATGAGACAAAAGTTGAACTTTCTGGAAGATGTGTGTCCCATTACATCGTGCATAAAAGTAACACAGCATTTCAGAAAAGGAACATCATACCAACAGTAAAATATGGTGGTGGTAGTGTGATTGTTTTGCTGCTTCAGGACCTGGAAGATTTGCTGTGGTAAATGGAACTATGAATTCTGCTGTTCACCAAAAAATCCTGAAGGAGAATGTCCGGCCATCTGTTCGTGACCTCAAGCTTGAAGTACACTTGGGTTCTGCAGCAGGACAATGATCCAAAACACACCAGCAAGTCCACCTCTGCATGGCTTAAGAAAAACAAAATGAAGACTTGGGACTGGCCAAGTCAAAATCCTGACCTGAATCCAATTGAGATGCTGTGGCATGACCTTAAAAAGACAGTTCATGCTCGAAAACCCTCCAGTGTGGCTGAATTACAACAATTCTACCAAGATGAGTGGGCCAAAATTCCTCCACAGCGCTGTAAAAGACTCATTGCCAGTTATGGCAAATGCTTGATTGCAGTTGTTGCTGCTAAGGGTGGCCCTGTAGGAGTCAAGAATTGAGGAGACTGGATGATTTTTCCAGTAACTGCTTTAATTCCCCATTCATCCTACGTCCTCTCTCGATCGGAGTGAAAAGAGACAGGATGCAGTCACACACATACATTTATACATTCATCTTCTAACAATACATCACACACAAAAGTCACAATACTCAGCTACATCCTTTCATCTCTAATAGAACACCCAGAGTCCTTCTGTTCTCCTTTCCGACCCCCAAAGGTCAGGCCGGGTAATCTTCTCATCTCTCCTGAGTCCCCAGGGGGTGCAGACATGTCTTCCTCTTGAGGTGTGAAGTCAATACACATGGCTAGCTCAAAGTCTCTCTTGGTTGAATTCAGCCAGCCACATGTGAGTCATATAGGTTATAACTATGGGCTCCACAGCCCAACCAGTTATTAGGTTTAGGGGGCAATCACTTTTTCACACAGGGCCATGTAGGTTTGGATCTTTTTTTTTTCCCTTAATAATGAACACCTTCATTTAAAAACTGCATTTTGTGTTTACTTGTGTTATCTTTGTCTAATATTAAAAATTTGTTTGATGATCTGAAACATTTAAGTGCAACAAACTTACAAAAAACATGAGAAATCAGGAAGGGGGCAAATACTTTTTCACGCCACTGTACGTCTGCTACAACCACTAGGCTCAATGACTCTGTATGCCGACGATGCAGCACTATGCACATCTACTCAAGTCACACTACAAGATGCAAATACAGCACTGAGTGACTTGCGTAGCATGGAGCCTTAGTATCAGCAAGCCCAAAACTGAGGTCATGCATGCTCAGTTCTCAGAGCCCTTACCCACACTACTCAAACTTTGATGTGAAGATAGTGCATAGATTCAAGCACCTTGGAGGAGAACTACCAGATGGTGACCTCATGCCTGAAGTCAAGACGAGGATTAGTCATGCTGCCTTCCGTCTTCTGCTCTTTTGACTCCACATGCTAGAACAGGGATGTTCTGTCCATTTCAACAAAGCTGATGGCGTATAAATCCATCGTACTTCTGTCACTACTCTACTGCAGTGAAATCTAGTCTATACTTGCGAGGCAGCTTCAACAGCTGGAGGTGTTCCATCAGTGCTCTCTGCGACGCTTGCTTAACATCAAGTGGCGGCATCACATTTCCAACACAGAGGTTCTTAACCCAACCACCACCAAGACACTTATCTGAAGTAACAGGCTTCGTTGGCTTGGATATGTCTGTAGAATGGATGACATGCAAATACCTCAGCAGTTCCTCTTTGGTAAGGTGGCCCAGGGTACAAAACCGAGGCCAGTCGATGAAGTGATGGAAGGAATGCATAAAGGAGGACCTGAAGGTCTGACAGGACCTGAAAGACCGCTGAGGCACCAGACATGCAAGATACCATGCCAAGGGGGTGACCCACAATTGTCAGCAATGACGTGGATCATAGTAGTAGTAGTACATAGTATGGCATTAGTCAATTTTAATAGCATTAGGCGTTTCTCTATTCCTATGTACAATATGCTTGATTTTCCCAAGATGCAATACCTATAGACATGGTCTGACATGTAGGTATGTACTGTGCTACACATAATTTAGTTTTAAGACAAAACAGTTGAAAACTGTAGACTAAACCCCCGCTCACAGAAGGATTCCTGGTATTGTCATACAAATGTATTGATGCAGCATGTTTACAGTTCAATACTGTGTTTTTAGAAGTGTGACTACATGGTGAATACTAAAATAATACTTTAAATGGAGATAAACAGATGGTGTAACTAGGGAAAAGCCTGAGAGCAATTTGTTAACTATACACAAATGAAAACTACACATTTACTTTACAATTGTCTTTATTATAATACTGTTTATATTGGAAATACAGATATTCTAAACTTTGCTAGCTGTACAATTTGAGACAATTACAATAATCTGCTTTTACAAAATCAAGAATTAGGTGTTAAAAGTTAACGTCTGATTATAAATCATTTTTAACCACTGCATTTGAACAAAAGAAGCTTGTTGAAGCGCTGTCTGTTCAAACAGGCCATACCAGAGTACAAAATGACACATGGACAAGCTACCACACGATGTCTTTGCAAGCATCATCAGATTTTTAAAGCACCGTTGCAGAGTGACAAATCAAAAGCCTTGGCCAGTGAACAAGAAAGCACCATATGTGTCAAACCTAAAACTTACAAGTAGCTACTGAACAATCTGCAGAGGACAAATAAAAGATCCTTTAAATTATAATCAATGAACAAAAACAAACCTGCGTTATAAACTATTTATAGTGATAGTGAAATTTGCTTTAAAGGTCTCATTTCCTGTACTTTTCCACATTTTAACAGCTCCCACAGGCCTCAATGAAATGTCTGTAACTTACTTGATCAAATTTCCTTTAACTACTTAATTGCTGCAGCATTATTGTGAATCATCTTTTGCAACCTTACTCAGAAGGGCTCATTTCAGGACGTGTCTTTTTAACTCCACCCTCCATCTTACATCACTATTGCTAATCTTAGCTGGCCAGCTCCTAGCGTGGGTAGTGAGCCTAAGCCAATTAATCTAAACTTGTCTCACAGAATGAATAAAATAATGCATCATTGGTGGACAGGGGTGTAAGGTTTCAGTGGTTGATAGGATATGCCCGGTCCCTGGAGTGCAATAAGCACAGAAATATTTGTGAATGAGTGGCTAAACTGCTAGCTTCAGGTAGCTGCCTTGTTACTGTCTTCGTACTTAGCTAAAATAATGTTTAAGAGTGGTATATATGGTAAAGTGTTGGTAGATGAACAAGGATTCCAGTGAGGGGTGATGAGAATTTATAGAAAATAGCGATCAGAAGTAGCCGGATTAACAGCTAGTCTAACACCAGGTGGCCTGTCTGTCAGCATTTCCCCACTGAGGTGAGCTCTAATGCATCCAGACTGACCAACTCTGACCACCTAGCCAAGTTATAACTGCTGGATGTAGCATCACAACAGAATATAATAAGCCTGAATGATGCAAGATTTATTATGGACTGTAATTAGAGAACCAAGTGAGAAACAGGGATGTCTATTAGTGTGACTGAAATCTAAATAAACTTACAGTATAATGTTACATGGATATAATAACAATAGAAACAATATTTAAAAAAAATTGCTGACTGATGAAGCCATTTGGATGAACGGTGAAATGTTTCAGAGTCAAAAAAAAATACCTGAATCCAGTTAACTTGACGTAGCTTTCATACAGAACAATAAAAACTGCACTTGGTAAGCTAACTCCCTAGTAGCACTGTTAGCTCTGAAGCTAACATTTGAGCTCAGAAGCCCTGGGTAGGGAGTGAATAGCCACAGCCAATAGTACGCTGATGATTGTAACTGTAGACCAGAGCATTTGTCAGTGATGCGGGAAAAAGGATCTGGAAGAGCAAAACTGGCTTCTGCTCATTCTGCCGAAATGTTTAAAATATAATTATTTCTAAGTGAAGAGAGATTTTAACATTTTTACCATCGTCGTATGACCCCCAAAAAAACATTTTAGAAGGTTAAAACCCTCAAACACACAATATTTGAGTGAATGGGGCCTTTAAAGAATTGTCATCAGGCAGCTTTAGTAGTTATTCTCAAACACTGGTAACAACTTTAAATGATCAAATGGAAGCAACACAGCAGGGAGATGTGATCATTTTAAAGATCAGTATAGTGTTGAGCAGTGGAGTCTGTGAACTATTCCTGTACAGGAATTTATGATCAAATGTCCCTAAATGTGGCTAAATAACTGTATATTGTATACTTTGAGGGGGGGAAAAGAAAAGAAAAAGCCTCCTTGACTCCTGATATAACTTAGCCCAGCAGGAGCTAACAGTAACATTCAACCTCTGTGCTTTAACTGTTCAATACAGATCACAAATTATGGCACTTTTATATGTATAGCTCTTTATTATATTCATGTGTCTATGATTAGTTATTACTTATGTAGACAAAATGTACAAAACACACCTACCCATTAAATCATTTACAAATCAGTCCAAACAGGTTTGGGGGTTAGGTCACAAAAGTATTTCCATTTCTGCAACAGACAGAAATGTTTTATAGACTTTATGCATGAGGGGGTTAGTTTATAGCAGCTGAAGTGGCTACAAGTAGTCCCAACATTAAACAGAACAGAATTTACATCATGGAGAGATACCTTTTTATATCAAAATTAAGTACTAAGTCGGTTGTTCTGACTACAAAAATGAAGTATCAGTGATGGCTATGAAACTGAATGTCATTTGTTGCAAAGTAAGATGCTTGTAAAGGAAAAGCAACACACCTAAAACTACTTTATCCACAAAGTGCTAGTGTACAGGCTTCTGAACACTAGAGTGAGCATTAGTCCACAAAAGAAGTCAGTACTTTATGGAGAAGCTGATTTCATTTTCCAGCAGGACTTGGCACCCCCACCCCCACCCCCACCCCCCACACTGCCAAAAGTATCAAAACCCGGTTTAATGACCATGGCATCACTGTGTTTGATTGGCCAGCAAACTCTCCTGACCTAAACCCCATAGAGAATCTATGGAGGATTGTCAAGAGGAAGATGAGAGACACCAGACCCAACAATGCAGACGAGCTGAAGGTCACTATCGAAGCAACCTGGACCTTCATAACACCTCAGCAGGACCACAGGCTGATCACCTCCATGCCACGCCACATTGATACAGTGATTAATCCAAAAAGAGCCCCGACCAAGTACTGAGTGTGTACATGGACATACTTTTCAGTCGGCCAACATTTCTATTAAAAAAATATTTTTTTTAATTAATTTTATGTAATCTAATTTTTTGAGAAACTGAATTTGGGGTTTTCATGGGCTGTAAGCCATAATCATCAAAATTTAAATAAATAAACACTGGAAATATATCACTCTCTGTGTAATGAATCTATATAATATATGGGTTTCACTTTCTGAAATACGTGACAAAAAATATTGAACTTTTTCATGATATTCTAATTTTTTGAGATGTACCTGTATATTCCAAAATAAAATCCACATAAAACGTCCTGCCAACGTCCTGCCAACACAAACCTGATTAAAGTTCATTAAACCGTGTACACCAGGTCTGAGTCAATATGGTGACAATAAAGATGAGCAAAGAGGGACAGACAAATGAAGATGTGTGCTGACATGAACTCAAGAACAGTTAACACGTCTTGCTAAAAGAAAGATGCCATGGATAAGCATGAGGAAGAGCAACGGGGATGTGTTTCATGTGTTAGCTGAAATGTGAGCTACGGGCTTATCATGATCAAAAATGACAATAGCAGCAACATGAAAGCATACTAACTCCTCTGACTGTAAGAGATAGGGTGAGGCTCAGCCGAGGGTGCAAGGGCTGATGGGACATCACCAGTGCTGATTACAGTAAATAGATGAACCAGGTGGCTGATTTACATTCAGATCCAACTGAACAGGTAACATTTCTTTAAAGGCCCCATAACGTGCAAAATGTTTTAACCTTATAAAATATGTCCATGCGTCACATGTAGTGTTAAAATATTAAAACAATAATTTCACAAAGAATACACACTGTCTTTATGTAGTTAAGCCTGTAAAGAAACAAGCTGTTTGGACCCCCTGGGTAACATGACATGCCTCCTTACTTGTGATTGGCCCACTCAAAATAACCTTTACCCAATCACATCAGGAGCTCATGAATATTAAAAAGCAGATTGAAAACTGTTTGCAGAGTTTCGCAGAAGCTTTTTGGATGAACTGTAAAACACATTTTTTCCTGATTAAAACTACAGAAGGTATATCCTTAAGGACGTCAAAACTTAAATTCAATCAATGAAAAAAATGTGCCCCCTTCGTGGATCACTACCTTATCATGGTGGAGGAGTTTGAGTGCCCTCATGATCCCAGGAGCAATGATGTTGCGGGCAACTTGCCCCTGGTAGGGTCTCCCACAGTAAACAGATCCTGGGTGAAGGGCCAGACCAAGAGCGGCCAAGCAGATCCCGATGAAAAAATTAAAAATACAAGGACCCAGTGTAGCCAACGAATCACATAGGTCCCCCCTTGAGCGGGCTCACCATCTGCGGGAGAGATCATGGAGATCATGGTGTGCTGTGAACCGAGTGGCAATCTGGGCTGCTCTTCTTGAAGCGCTGCCCCTGCAACCCAGATCCCCAGATAAGCAGTACAAGATGGATGGAAAAATACACAATATGGGACCTTTAAGCTTTTGAGTTGATTCACATACTGTACAATTATGACATCAAAGTAAAATTCCACTACAGATGAACAGAAAACATGTTGGTGTGTGAATGACTCAGCAGAACGCTACAAAAAACAAACTTAACAAATCAGCCTTTAAACACTGGAGTGCTGGCAGCATGACACTTCAACTATGCAAGGGCATTAGTGCAATTCCACCTCTACTCTAGGAGTGCTTTCACAGTAATCCTGTCTCTGCATGCAGGTGCCCATGTGTATGTGTGTGTGTGTGTGTGTGTGTGTGTGTGTGTGTGTGTGTGCGCTTTTCATCTGTACAGCGACCTTGTGTGTGAGTGTGTGCTTATGCATGTGTGTTTTTTTCCTCCAGCTGAGCACGACTGCAGCCGTCTCTACCATTAGTATTGTCCCTTCCTCATTACAAAGCCCCTCTCCAAGTCCATGTTTACATTCCTCTAAACCTGCACGCCTGCCACTCGTCTCTTCCTCAGTTACTGAAGCTCCTTCATCCTGTTGAGGGCAGAGCCCGCCTTGAACCACTCGATCTGCGTCTCGTTGAAGGTGTGGTTTAGAGAGATGGACTCCTGGCTGCCATCGCAGTGTGTGATCACTGCCGTCAGCGGCTAGAAGAAAACATGTGAAGGTAGTCTGACATACTGAATAGACAGTTGTTTAATGGATTCATCTTTTAGCAGTGCAGAACTTCTCTCACCTTGCCAGGCGCAAAAGATTTCAGGCCAGTAATCGAAATCTTGTCATTTGGGTGAATTCTGTCATAATCACGGGGATCAGCAAAAGTCAGAGGCAGCAGGCCCTGCTTCTTCAGGTTAGTCTCTGTAATGATGAAAATAAAACACAGGGTATGGCCGTATGCTTCCATCAGGTAACATGAGAAACTGGGTCAAATCTGTTATACATAAGCCCCATTTCCACTACAGGAACCAGGAAGCAAGGTTAGGGAAAAGGTACTTGATAAGGATGGTCGTGTAGGGTGCTGCTGAGCTGACAATGGAGTAGGATGTGTTCGGTTTGCGCTCTCGTTGGAATTCCTCTTTTTTCTCTCATTTTATAAGCGCATTACATTACAAATGCTGGGATTCTGCTTTGAACTTATTTATTAATAACTTGTGTGAAGGTGTAAGTGTGGATAAATGGCGGCAAGTCTACGCAAATATAAATATACCGGATCATCCAACACCAGGCCTAACGCCTCCTCGTGCTCCACTGACACCCCGACTGAGACGGCTTCATCGCTGCCAGATAAGTCAGAAATAAATGTCAACTCCCTAAAGACCGAAATTCTCCTCTCACTGAAGACTGAAATTTTGGCTGTGATAAAATCAGAAATGAAAAATGCGCTCGCCGGAATGAGACACAGGCCGTCAAAGCAGAAATAACAAGCAACATGGTGGCGATTCATTCCGACATGGACCAAGTAAAGCCTACTATCCAGGAGGTTGAAACCGGCCTGTCTACGTGGCCAGACGAGGTGACAGCCCTCCAAAGTACAATAACTGAATTGAAAGCAGAGGTGGCGGGGCTCAGCGACAAATGTGAGGACATGGAGGGGAGAATGCGAAGATGCAACATCAGAGTACTGGGGGTCGCTGAAACATCCGGAGCGAGCTCCACAACCTCCGTATCAAAGCTGCTAAGAGAGGTGCTACAGTTGGATAAAGACATGTTCATGGACCGCTCGCACAGAAGTCTGGCCCCGTGGAAACCAGGTGGGAGACCGCGACCTATTGTGGCTAAGCTCCTCTATCATCAAGATTGCGTCGAGGTGCTGAGCAGAGCACGTTCCCGAGCTCCACTTCAATATAATGGGAAGCCAATTGCTATTTTCCCAGATTACACTCCAGCCGTCACCAAGGCCAGGGCTTCGTTCACGGAAGTCAGGAAACTGCTAACTGCAAGGATGTCCGCTTTGGAATACTGTTTCCAGCCCGCCTGCATATCACACACAACAAAGAAGAGAAAGAATTCACCGATGCTGATAAAGCCATGACCTACATAAAGAAGCACATCATTTCAGAGAGAATTAAATGTCAAGGAAACTTTTAAATGACGGAACATGACCTCAATTTAATACTCTCTCCGTCAGGTAAAAAACAAGATTAAAAAAAAATGTTCTGCTTCCAATCGTAATGGATGGCGCTTCTGCGAGTCTTCCTTAAATGTCTGAACTATAATCTTGTTCTTTGGTGTTAATTTGAAGAAATTTGTTTATAGATATATACAGTCACCTTTATGGCTAACGTTATCAGCCTTATGCTACTTCAGTTCAAGGATTTAAATGTCAAGTCTTGTTTCAATTTAAGGACAATTTTACCAAGCAATGTTTGTTGCATTCACTGACTGATATTATAATCCCAGTCAACTACACCTCGCCAAAAAAAAAGGGAAGAAGATGAAGATGAAGATGTAAGCAATTTGGCTTAGGTCTGTTAATTTCTTTCTTTCTGTCTTTATTACTTTAATTATTGCACTATTAGTAGTCTCATTATTTTACTTTGTAGCAGAGTCTATAACAGACTTTAAAGTGCTAAATTAAGTTTCATTGTGAGCTCTGACATGGGCTTGTTTGGAGAGCTTCATAGAGCTCTTTCCCCAGTACAAACACTTAATGTGTGGATTTGTTTTGGAGGAGCACTACGTTCACCTTGTTCTTGTAGGTGTTGAGAAGGGTGGGTGGGAAGGGGAATGCCAGACTTTCTTAGTTACTGATATTGATCTCTTTACCTTTTTTTTATTTTTTCCTCCCAAATGGCAGTCTCAATCATACAGCTTCTCTGATCCAGCATGGCTGACACTGCTGCGGGACGATTGCTCTGTCAAATTTGTCAGCTGGAACATTAACTCACGCAACCATCCAATAAAGCATAAGAAGGTGCTTACACATTTAAAACTGTTGAAAATGGATATTGCTTTCCTTCAGGAAACCCATTTGTGCACGCCAGACATCTTTCACATTAAAAGGGGATGGGCAGGGCAATTGTATCATTCTAAATTTAACCCCAAAGCCAGAGGGACAGCCATATTAACTGGGAAAAACATGCCCTTCACAATGACACATGTAGACTCTGATTCTGAGGGGCAATATGTTATAGTAGTGGTGCAACTCTATACGCTACCGGTAATCTTGGCTAATATCTATGCACCAAACTAGGACAATCCCGCATTTTCTCTAAGTTTTTTTTCCCGCTTACCAAACATGACAACACACCACCTTATTTTAGGTGGAGATATAAATTGCACACTCTCCCCTGTCTTGGACCGTAGCTGCCCCTCTAAGACTTCCCTTTCTAAATCTGCACAAGCTATACAGCTGTTTTTGAAGTCGTATGGCATAGTTGATGTTGGCGGTTTCGTAACCCCACTTCCAGGGTATATTCTTTTTTCTCCTCAGTTCATAAGAGCTGCTCCCGCATAGATAATTTTTCCCTCGATAAGAAGTTACTTTCCTGTGTAACTAAGTGCAACTATGAAGCTAGAGTTATTTCTGACCATGGCCCTTTGATTATGAAAATGTGTATTCCTAACACTCAATCTGACTACCGTCCTTGGAAACTCAACCCTCTTCTTCTTTCAGAGAAGTCTTTTACTAAACTTATATCATCCAAAATTAAACTATTTTTAGAAATTAATCAGACCCCAGGAATGTCCCCCTTAATCATTTGGGAATCTTTGAAAGCAAGTCTGCATGGTCAGGTTATCTCCTATTGTGCTAATAAAAAGAGAATAAATACATGAAGCATCAATCCATGTGGCTCCAATCTAGAAAATCACTCTTCACCTTAAAAAAATTGTTTCACCCAAAAGTCTGGTCAAGAATTGTTTCCTTCATCTAAGAACCACAGCTGGAAAACACATTCCATTTTTTTTTTTTTGTACTTATTTTGTACCCGTAGGTAGATTTGTTTTGCAGTCTGGTGACAAGCCACCAGCTGCCGGTCGCTGCGTGCGCAAGCACCCCATATCCCTAACCTGCATGTTTTTAGCATGTGGGAGGAAACCGGAGAAATCCCGGAGTAAACCCACGCAACACGGGGAGAACATGCAAACTCCACACAGATCACTGTTAGCCGGGGGCAGGGATCGAACCCACGATCTCATGATCCCCGCGATCCCCCGGCCGAGGGTAAAACTGTGCTGCCGCAGTGCTAACCACTGCGCCACCGTGCAGCCATGGTAAAAGGTACAATAAGGATCCCATTTCGTGCTAGGAACGGATTAGTTTCGATTCACAAATCCCAGAGCTTCCTCCCCAGCAAGGCAGTCTTGTGCTTAAAGTACTGTTTTGAGACATCCCAGATACTTTGGACTGCATTCCACAGGTTGCTAGGAATTATCCACAGCTCAACATTGCCCCCTTCTGTCAACTCAGGGACATGTTGGATTTAATCATCATGGGAATTTTGTTATATCTGGTGAAATAATCCTTTCTCCTAAAGACTATTTTTTCCAGTAAATACTGTTCAGAACACTGTTGAGGATGACCGCCTCTGTGTTGGACAATCATGGGTTTGAAATGTTTCATTAATCATTGATTATAAATGTGCTGCATGTTTGAAAATGCTTAAATGAACCTTATTCACACTCAGCGGCAAACCCGAGCGGCTGGGATGAGAATCAGCACCTCCAAGTCCGAGTCCATGGTCCTCAGCCAGAAAAAGGTGGATTGTCCTCTCTGGGTTGGGGACAGGCTCCTGCCACAAGTGGAGGAGTTTAAGTATCTTGGGGTCTTATTCACGAGTGAGGGGAGAATGGAGCGAGAGATTGACAGACGGATCGGAGCAGCATCTGCAGTGATGCGGACGTTGTACCGGTCCGTTGTGGTGAAGAGGGAGCTGAGTTCTAAGGCAAAGCTGTCGATTTACCAGTCAATCTACGTTCCTACTCTCACCTATGGTCACGAGCTTTGGGTAATGACCGAAAGAATGAGATCGCGGATACAAGCGGCTGAAATGAGTTTTCTCCGTAGGATTGCTGGACTCACCCTCTGAGAGAGGGTGAGGAGCTCAGTCATCCGAGAGGGGCTCAGAGTAGAACCGCTGCTCCTCCACATTGAAAGGAGTCAGTTGAGGTGGTTTGGGCATCTGATCAGGACGCCTCCTGGACGCCTCCCACTTGAGGTGTTTCGGGCACATCCCACTGGGAGGAGACCCCGGGGCAGACCCAGGACTCGGTGGAAAGACTATGTCTCCCAGCTGGTCTGGGAACACCTTGGTATCCTCTCTGAAGAGCTGGAGCAGGTGGCTGGGGAAAGGGAAGTCTGGGCTTCTCTGCTTGAACTGCTGCCTCCGCCACCCGGACCTCCGGAAAAGCGGTAGAAGATAGATGGAAAATGGAACCTTATTCATGTTAATTATAGAAGGACAAGTTTATAAAAGTGCATGCTCACTGAAAGTTATTCATGAATCACTGAAGTTAGCTTAGATTTTATATTAAGTATATAGATTGATGAGACGACCTTCAACTCATTTCCCTTTAAGGTCTGCCCAAAAAAAATAAAATATTTAGGCATATGGGTGACATCAAACAAAGATCTTTACACAGCTAATTATCAGCCTTTATTAGCTAATTTGAAGCAAGATTTGGAACGCTGGGACCCACTACCCCCGTCTCTAGGTGGAAGAATAAATGTGATCAAGATGAATGTTCTGCCTAAATTTTTATACATTTCTCAGTGCCTGCCAGTTTTTTTCTAACAAAGTCCTTTTTCTCCGAATTAAATAATCAGATAGCAAGTTTTATCTGGAACAAAAATACACCCCAAATTAAAAGAAGTATACTACAGAGACCCTGCTCACTGGGTGGGATGGCACTCCCAAACTTTCTGTATTACTATTGGGCGGTCAGTACTAGGGCATTATTATACTGGATGAGTACTGACATTGCAGGCTTGAAGTGGACAGGCTTAGAGGCAGCATCAGTTAAATCCATCTCCTTACAAGCTTTATTATGCTCAGAGTTACCAAATGCACAGCCTATCTCCAGTGTCTCCTCTAATCCAGTTGTATTACACTCAGTTAAGATCTGGAATCAATTTAGAAGATCTGAGGCCTGTCCCTGGCCGCTCCAATTTCAAAAAATCACATGTTCACCCCGTCATTGACAGATGAGGCCTTTGACAAATGGTCTACAACAGGGATGCTTTCATTATTAGATATCTTTATTGATGGCAGGTTTGCATCTTTCAAACAGTTAGTACAGAAATACAATATCCCCAAATCTCACTTTTATCGGTATTTGCAGCTTCGCAGCTTTGTCACCTCAAATCTATATTTTTTTTTTCCATCACACCCTCCTTCTTCTTTACTAGACTCTATTTTTAATTGTAAACCAGCAAAAAAAAGTCTGTCAGCACAATTTATAATTTAATTTACACCTATAACTTGGCATCATTGGAGCCTCTTAAAAGCAAATGGGAGATAGATCTAAACAAACAAATTTCAGAGGAAATTTGGTATAAAATACTGCAGGGAATTTCATCTTCATCAGTCTGTCTTAGACATGCTGTCATTCAGTTCAAAATAGTACACCGATTACACTGGTCTAAGGCTAGGCTCTCTAAGATAAAACTGAGTGTGGATCCCATCTGTGATCACTGTACGCAGGATCAAGCCACCCTAATACATATGTTTTGGACATGTCCAAAATTGCATACTTATTGGAGTACTATCTTTGAAACTTTCTCTAAGATCTGCAAAAGGACAATAACTCCGTCACCATTTTTGGCCCTGTTTGGGGTGAATCAGACAGACACTCCCCTTCAAAAGCGAGAAATCAGTATGCTGGCTTTCTGCACTCTTCTGGCTAGGAGACTGATATTACTCAAATGGAAGGATCCTAAGCCACCAACATATGGTCACTGGATCAGAGAAGTTCTGTACCTTCTTAAATTAGAAAAAATAAGATATTGTGGAGAGAGGAATAACCAGGCCAAGCATTCAGAGCAGATGAACTTTATTCACTCTCTCACATCTCTCAGAATCAGAAAACATTAACCTCATGTAGCGAGGGCTGTCTTTTATATTACCACACTCACAAGTCCCTGCTGCCTGAGGTCTTGCATCACAATTCATTCAAGCATCACAATTCCTATTGTCCCCCAGCCCCTTAATCCCCATGCTCTTCCGTCAGAGGAAATTACTGCATCTCCCTTCCTTCCAGTCTGAGATGAATACCATAGCATGGGTCCCCCATAATATATTGACAAGGATCCACTGAGAAATTTTATGTCATTTGGGAACCCTTTCTAACCTTTGTTGAAGATGCTGAAGCCAACAGCATAACAATGTAAATTTTATTATTACGCTTTAATTTATCTGATTATTCTTTTTTCACATCTGTTATACATGTATTTGTCCATTTTATATTTAGATATGTGGGTAAATGCATTGTTTTTATATGTCTGGCAGTTTGGGGAGGGGGTAATGTTTTTGTTTTCTTTTTGTTCATATTTTGTTTTTCTGCTGGAAAAAAAACTTCTGAATATATCATGTCTCCACTATGGGGGTAGGAACCTTCAGTCTCCAGAGGATTTGTTCATAATGTAAGTGATAGTTTCGACTGGGACGCAGTGTGGCAAAATAAAAAAAAAAGTTTAAAACTAGGGATGCCTGATAGAATTTTTGCCGACAGCTGATATGCTGATAGTTTAAAACTAGTTTTTGTCAATTGCCAATGCCAATACAGTATATGCACATATATTTTTCCCATCTATTTACATCTCCTTTGACTTACAGTGGTGATTAACTGGCATATAAAGACACATTCCCCAAGGAAAACGTAACTACCTCAACTTAGGGTGCATCCCAATTCACCCCTTCACCCTTCCCCTCTGCTCTGCACATTCATAGTGAATGTAAGAAAGTGTGTGTAAGAAAGCCAAACAATACATTTTCAAAAGAAAGTGAAAATTCTAGCTCAGTAAAATGAGAAATAAATGTACAAATAGCCTGCCAAAAAGTGGCGGAGTCTAGTGTCATCTAGTGTCTTGGTTTTTGTTAATAGTAATTCAAGGTAGGTGACTGTGTCTTTCACAGTAATATTAGAAATAGAGGAAACATTACAGTTTTTGAGGACAAGCAGCTCGCATTTACTGATGTTCAAACAGAGTCCAGATACATTAGAGAATGTTTTAATTGTATCTATGGCAACTGAGACCTGTGAAGCATCCTTTAAAAATAAGGCTGTGTCATCAGCCAGCTGACTAATTATGATATCATTTCCAGCTATTGAGATGCCTTTTAATGGGGCACCCATGTTAGTTGGAATACGCTTGCCTGACGTAATGACATCAGTCCCCCGTGTAGCATTGAATCCTACAATTTGTAAATACAATTATTAACAATTATTAAACTAAGTTTAAAGCTTATTAATAGTAATACAGTACCTCGTTTGTATCACTAGTTGGGGCACCATCCGCATTTTATAGAGGCGGAAACTCTTATGGACAAAGACTTAAGCTTAAGAATCTGGCAATTAGAAAGTTAAGCCTTGGTTAATAATTTCACTGGCAATATTTAATTAGTCTCATAATCTGGAGGCAGACTTCTTGACACTGAGTTGTTACAATAATGATGGACAAGGAGAAATCACACCTTCCAGCTTTAGTAAACCCCTCTATTAAAATTCAAGGAACTGGCACAAACATGAACCATTTAAGATCAGCAGAATAAAACATGGCGATAATTGGGATTACTTGATTGCATGAAATATGAATAGATCATGATTAAGATTAGAAAGAAAGAAAGAAATAAGAAATATGAATAGATCATGATTAAGCTCTGGTACTTAAAGATTAACTCTGTGCAGTCAATCTATGAGGTTAAAGAAAATTTACGCAGTTCTAATGAAAAAGTAGTCACAAAAACTTAGAGTGTAGAATTTGGATTCTAATAGATGTACCGAAAGAGAGGGAGAGAGGGGATGTGCAGAATCAGAAATGTCTCCGAGAGCAAGCACCATCGGGGTTTGACCGATGGGCATGGAGCTGCTTTTCTGATGGAACAAATTTAAACCAGTATGACCACCACAACAGATGAGGTTTAAAAGGTGAGTGCCTACTGTGGATGCGAAGTCCTGGCAAGGGTTGGGTCAGGCCAAGGGAAAGTGGTCCTCCTCGGAGCCTCGTTGGGGATTTTGGCCTGCAAAATCCGTATGGGCTCACTCCTAGGCTTGGCGCACTGGTCGGCTTGCTTCAGGGAGAAAAGGGAGACCTGGTCCTGGGTCTCAACCCGCCGATATGCTGGATAAGGGCAGCTGGTCTGGATACAATGCTGGTATGCGCAGTCTCCTGCTAATCGGTGGCTAAACTAGATAAGTTCTGAAAAAAACAAAAACTATTCGGGCTTTATTCCCTAGCTCTAACAAAGGCAAACTCTACAGAAAAACATGAACTACAAAAGTCTACAAAACAGTAACTAGAAAACGCAAGGCAATCACTTAGGCAGAAAACTTAAGACAGGAGAGTCACAGAAAAGAGTGTGGTGGAAAAGACGGACTAAAAAAGATACTAACAGGAGAGAAGACCAAAAGAGAAGTGAGCCTCTCCTTGTGTGTCTGATTGAAACTCCCTCTTCACACGCTGGAAGGGAGAGGCTTAGGATTTCTCAGTGAATCAGAGCAACCCCACATGCAGGAAGAGGGGGGAGAAAACCCAATAATCACATTGTATTAACATCATAACTAATACTAAAACATATTTGTCTAAACTAAGCAGTTCTACTTGGTTAATTATCCAACTTTGATAAAAATAACTTGCTCATAAAGCATGTTGTTTCTTAAAAAAAAAAAAAGCAGACATATGTGAGGTACATTAGGAGTCCAGTCATGAAGATTAGAATTCTAACAGTCAATGACTCAGTTCGTGAGTTTTTATTTCCTGTGGGAAGCAAATGTACACTACCGTTCAAAAGTTTGGGGTCACTTAGAAATTTTCTTATTTTTGAAAGAAAAGCACTTTTTTTCAATGAAGATAACTTTAAACTAATCAGAAATACACTCTATACATTGCTAATGTGGTAAATGACTATTCTAGCTGCAAATGTCTGGTTTTTGGTGCAATATCTACATAGGTGTATAGAGGCCCATTTCCAGCAACAATCACTCCAGTGTTCTAATGGTACAATGTGATTGCTCATTGCGTCAGAAGGCTAATGGATGATTAGAAAACCCTTGTACAATCATGTTAGGTCTGCAATGCTGTAATTGCTGCAAATGGAGGATTCTTTGACGAAAGCAAAGTTTGAAGGAAAAAATTATTATTTCAAATACAAATCATTATTTCTAACCTTGTCAATGTCTTGACTATATTTTCTATTCATTTTACAACTCATGGTGGTAAATAAGTGTGACTTTTCATGGAAAACACAAAATAATTGTCTGGGTGACCCCAAACTTTTGAACGGTAGTGTAGATTATTGACAGAGTCCAGATGCATAGTGAAGTTTAACCCTTTAACATTCCGGTTTCATAAGACATCAGCGTCACCTGCTGTCCCTGGAGCAGTTCTGCACCTGTCAGGTGATGTGTCCCATAACCACAGAAAATCCAGTTGTACCAAGTATTTCCCAGCACAAGATGTCAGACACATAAAGCTTACTGCTCTTCACTGGAGGACTTCACCCAACAAACCGTCGCAAACATCATTTCCGGTAACGCGAAGAAGAGAATGTAAACAAAGACTTCATCCCAACATATATTTCCACAAGAAGGAAGTGTTTGCTCTAAATTTTGCCAAGTATGATTCTAAAAAGAGATTATTTAGCTTCTGAAGAGAAATATTTACGTTTTGTGACAGCAGAAGACGGTCTGGAGCATGTACTCTTTGGTCTGCCATTGACAGAGCTGCAAGTGATGACAGAGAATAATAGCGCCGGTTTGACAGCGTAATGTAACCGAAATTGAGGTGGAATAATTCATAACATGCATGTGACAGTTTCTGGATGTGGGAAAGAAAGCATAACTGACTGGCAGAAGATGAAATAAGAACCAGGGATGAGGAAATGGACGCATAAAGACGCAAAGTGCGCGGTAGGTCCGATGTATTTTGTGTACATTCTAATGATTTTCTGGTTCATATACTTTGAAGATAAGATAACAAAAAAATAAAACCAAAAACGAAGACAAAAAAACAAAACCATCCTTTGTGTAAATATGTCCAAAGTCCACTTTTGACCGAAAGTTATGTAATTCAATACGGTTGCCGTCACATTATGCAAATTAGATGTGTAAATTTACTCCTATGTCAAACTTTGGATCATATTCTACATCTTTCTAATTGAAGTCATTATCTCTTACCACTTTCAAGTTACAACCTTTGGAATGTCTGACATCAAAACTGAATATTTTCTTCAAAAAAAACCTTGACCACCAGAAGGGGGAGGCTCATGGGCGCACTGCTGCACCACAGAATTTTAAGAGGTTAAGATTGTTTCTATCTGAGACAAACGTCTCCAGTTGTCCTGTGGCAGTGTTTGGGTATTCCAAGACCATCCGAGGTTGCTGCTTTCTGAGGGAGAAGAGTGGAATTTTCCATCATTTCTCACCTAGCTGTTGAGAAGCTTCAAAGAGATCTGCCTGGATGCCAAGGCAGTGTAGGGTGTTAGGAAAAGAGAATAACAAAGCATTTGTTCCTTATTGTTCAAAAGGCTTTGAAGAAAGAGTTGGGGGTTGGTGAGCAGAAGGCAACAACAGTTAGGGTTCCTTTGGTCTTGTGGTTGATGAGGGTCACTGAGACAAGTTCGTCCAACTGGTACTGATTCCACTACACCCACACCAAGGGAAAAGCAGCAGAGCATCAATCAAGACTGTAATATTCTATCGACTGTAAACATTCATTTTTGTTTGTGGTTACAAACAGGCCGAGCTGCCGGACCCGTGCCTTGCATCTGTGCTGTGTTCATGCTACCCTGACGCATGTGTGACCGCAAATGATATATCAAGCCATTCTTCTCCACAATTATGGCAGCATTAACTTTTAAATTTTTAGACATTATACA
The DNA here is from genome assembly GCA_020510985.1 of Pholidichthys leucotaenia. Lineage (NCBI taxonomy): Eukaryota > Metazoa > Chordata > Actinopteri > Cichliformes > Pholidichthyidae > Pholidichthys > Pholidichthys leucotaenia. The sequence continues at coordinate 398,299,764 of CM035838.1, read as the reverse complement.
CCATTGCCACATAAGCACACTGGACGAAGTACTACCAGGTACTCTGTCTCTTGTTGGCCAAATGTGTGGGTTCATATCCCAGCAACAGACAGTGCTAGTGGCTGGTGGTATGTCCTGTACCATTCCACTGTAATGTACATGTTCTCCACATATGCCGAATAATTGTTCAGACCCTCCACAATTATAGCAGCATTATATTATATATTTTTCAGAAGACGAGGAGCTGAATGTAGCTAACAAGAAGGTTAGCTTGAAAACGTTATTTGAAGAATTACGACGATTTCGCCGAGAGGTTTGGGCCGAATTTCGTGAATTCAGAGAAGAATTAAAAAGGACAAACAGCAGAGTGGACCAGGCCGAGAACCGAATCTTGGAAGCAGAAGAAAGAATAAAAGTGCTTGAAGATTCCGTGCTGGATCTACACAAAAGACAGTCAAGACTAGAGGCTAAGCTAACCGACCAAGAAGGAAGACTGAGAAGAGACAACATAAGAATTTACGGTCTGAAAGAAGGAGCCGAAGATGGTTTCAACACAATGGCGGAATGCGTGGAATCTTTACTGAGAGAGAAGTTGGATATCCCCCAAACCACCGACTTGAAGATAGAAAGGGCCCATCGTACATTAGCCGCTAGGCCAGCGGCGGAAGCGCCCCCACGTTCGGTGGTGGTGAGATTCTCCAATTTCAAAATAAAACAAGAGGTTGTAAGACTGGCTTGGCAGAAAAAAGGATTTATGCACCAAGAGAGAAAAGTCTTCGTGGAACACGATTACGCCCCGGAGGTCCTTAAAAAGCGCCGGGAATACAACAACGCTAAAAAGGTGCTGAGAGAAAAAACTGCACTTTCAGACGCCATTTCCTGCGAAGTTAAGGGTCTTCTACGGTGAAGAGACATGTCTCTATAATTTGGCGGAAGAAGCAACAGCTGGCATGGCGAGAAGAGGGCTCCCAGTAACGGTGTTTAAACCCGCAGCAGACCCGAGCGATAGGATCAAGGCTCAAACGTGGTCCACACAGAGACCTTCAAAATCCACGGGCCAGCAGCGGGAAACCCAGCGCCAGAGCTACAAGGATAAACTGGCCATTTACAGGAGGGAATAGCGTCCTTTTTTTTTTTTTTTGTTTTTTTTTTTGTTTTATAAAATCTGCACATCCAACCCCCCTCCTACAAGGTAACAAACAAAGGAGATGTATAATCAGCATGTGGTAAAACATTTCATGGAACAGTCATAATATTAGAAACAAATAAGTCTTTTTAATTAAAAAAAAAAAAAAAACTTGTTAAAATAGAAATGTGGCAATGATCCACATGTTCCCACCACACTAACAAATACTGTATTAGCGTGAATGTTTGCTGTGATGGGGGTGGGAGGGTGCACACAATTTCATAGGATATAGGCATAAAAAAAAAAAAAATCATTACAAGTTCGGATTGGGATCTGAAATTCACGTTAAAAACATGGGACAACTTACAGGGGTAAGAGAGGGCCCTCAACACGTAACAGAGTTTGAGGAATTTCCCTCAGAGCCTACACTCCATCAAGGCTCTTCCAGGGTCTTTAAAAAGACCTCAGCTCAGGAAGTTCTTTTGACAGTTTTTTGTTTTAAAGTTTTATACACTATGTTCTTAATGTTTTTTTATGTTCTTAATGTTCTTTCAGTTTCTGAGTAGCATAAAAGAGGGCCACCACACTGTTGTACTAAATAAGACAATACAATGGAGAAACATGGTGTAACCAAAATAATCTCATATAATGTAAAAGGGATCCCGAATCCAGTTAAAAGATCCAAGATTCTAGGCAAAATGAAAAAAGACAAAGCAGGAATAATATTTTTACAAGAAACCCACCTAACAGACGTGGAGCACACTAAACTCAATAGACAAGGGTTTAAAATGATCTCTTCATCTTCATATAAGTCAGGGAGGAGGAGGGGAGTAGCGACATTGATATCAACCAAAATTACATTTGAAAAAAAATCAGAACACAAAGATAACGAAGAGAGATACAGTTTGGTAATTGGGCGGCTAGAGGGAGAAGATATCACCCTGCTGAATGTATATGCACCTCCAGGGGCTAACTGGAAATTTTATAAAAATGTATTTGACCTAACGATAACTAAAGCCCAAGGTTTAGTGATATGTGGTGGAGACTTCAATCTAAGACTGAATCCATACTGGGATGCATCAGGTAATTCTCCACATCAAAATAACACTCAAAGTAGGAAAACTCGGATGCTACTAAAAGAAATGGGAATCTGTGATGTGTGGAGGGAATTCAACCCCAGTGTAAAAGATTATACATTTTACTCAACGCCACATTCATCTTACTCAAGGATTGACTATTTTTTTATGTTTAATAGAGACGTTGGAAGAGTAAAATCATGTAAAATAGGACTGATGGATCTCTCTGACCACAGTCCGATCTATATGGACTTAAGTATCCAAAAATACACAAATAATACATTTTCTTGGAGGTTGAATTCAAATGTCCTGAAAGGACCACTGAAAGATGAATTGGAATCAGATATTCTCAGATATTTGGAAGAAAACGACAATGGAGAAGTATCCCCTTTAATACTGTGGGATGCATGCAAAGCTGTAATAAGGGGAAAGATTATTGCAAAACTGGCAATCCAAAAGAAACTGAGACAAGAAAAACTAATCACATTAGAGTCAGAACTTAAGAACCTAGAAAAAGAACACAAAGGCAACACTCATTCTAATGACTCGCTCAAGATTAAGGAAATTAAAAATCAAATAAATGAGATCTACACAATAGAAATCCAGAAGAAACTTACATTTCTGAAACAAAAATACTATGAAGCAGGCAGTAAATCGGCAAAATTACTAGCCTATAAACTGAGGAAACAACAAACAGAAAGAGCAATCTACAAAATCAGAGACCCAGTATCAAAGGAAATAAAATTCAGAATTCAGGATATTCTTAAAAGCTTCGAGAACTACTATAAGAACTTATATTCCCTCAAAAAACATAAAAACACATCCGAAGCATTCCTAAACACATTAAACCTTCCCCAACTTACGGAGTCTCAAAATAAAACACTACTGTCAGAAATACAACCTAAAGAATTGGAAAAAGCAATTATGAAACTTAAAGCTAACAAATCCCCAGGAGCAGATGGCTATACAGCAGAGTGGTACAAAACCTTTAAACAGCAAATATCTCCTCTCCTCCTGAAAACATTTAACTATGTCCTCCACACAGGGGAAATCCCCCCCTCCTGGAGAGAAGGGGTCATTGCAGTTATACCTAAACCTGAAAAGGATAAACTAGAATGCTCCAACTACAGACCAATCAGTGTATTAAATCAGGACTATAAGCTTTTTTACCACTATCCTTGCCAAAAGGTTAGAAAATATACTGACAGACTTAATTCATTTAGACCAAACAGGTTTTATAAGACAAAGACAGACACAAGACAACATTAGACGCACTTTACACATAATTCATCATATAAAAAAATATAACTTAAATGCAGTCATATTGGGATTAGATGCTGAAAAAGCATTTGATTCGGTTGACTGGTCTTTCCTATATAGAATCTTATCCAGTTTCAATTTTCATAACAACTTCATTAGAACTATCCAGGCATTATATAAAAAAACAACAGCTAAAATAAGGATTAACGGTAATTTATCATCATCTTTTGAGCTGGAAAGAGGATGTCGTCAGGGCTGCCCCTTGTCTCCACTGCTCTTTGCAACCTTCACAGAACCTCTGAGCCAATGGATAAGACAGAATCAAAAAATTCAGGGTATTACACTTGGTCAGAAGGAACATAAAATAGCACTCTTTGCTGATGACATTTTAATATACCTGGGGCAGCCGGACACCTCTTTACCAGAACTAATCTCAGTTTTTTCAGAGTATGGAGATTTATCGGGGTACAAATTAAATATGCATAAAACCCAAGTTTTAACATTCAACTATGACCCAAATCATTATTCACTAAGCAAACTCAAAACTAACTGGGAGATGAAATCTATGAAATATCTGGGGGTCAATATCCTGAAACAACTCAACAAAATTATAACACTAAACTATGATCCACTGGTGGCAAAAATAAAATCTGACCTAGCAAGATGGAATATGATACCATTCTTGGGTACTGCACAAAGAATTGAAGCAGTCAAAATGAATATACTTCCACGCCTTCTATACCTTTTCCAAACAATACCGGTAGAACCTCCCAAAAAAACATGGCAGGAGCTGGACAGAAGGATCTCAAGATTCATATGGCAGGGCAAGAGACCTAGAATCAGATATAGAACCTTACAGCTAAACAAAGACAAAGGTGGGCTTGCGCTGCCAATTATCAGGGACTATTTTAAAGCCACACAAATTAAAACTTTAGTAGAGATATGTAACCCAGTCTACACTGCACAATGGAAGGAGATCGAATGCCAAATAACAAGTGACACCCCCCTACAGGCGATAATAGGGAACAATGCCTTACCTAAACTCTTGAATAACACTAACCCGTGGATAGAGACCCCGCTAAAAATTTGGTTTAAGATAGTCAGAGAGAATCAAACTAAAGAACCCTATCGACTTCTGCAATGGATTGCCTATGATCAAGACTTTACTCCTAATAAAACAGACACTAGATTTAAAAAGTGGAAAGAGAACGGGCTGATAAAAAATTACGATTTTTTTAAGGGGCAAATTTTAAGAAGTTTTGAAGATTTGAAAAAACAAGGCCTAATAAATCAAGACCTTTACAGGTTCTTCCAGCTTAGACACCATATAAACAATATACTTAAAAAGGAGGATTTGGAAAGGGCCCAGTCAGGTGTTCTGAAGGTCTTCTTAATGGCATATAAAGGGATCCCAGGGATCAGATACATCTCTAAAATATACCAAGGTCTCCAAGACTTAAAAGGAGACAACACATCATATATAAAAGAGAGATGGGAAAAAAGAGGGGAATTTCACTTTACAACTGGAAATATGGGAAAAGCTAAATAAACAGCAATGGAAAAGTACCTCATCCCTGCAGTGGAGAGAATTTGGATGGAAAAATTTGGTAAGATTTTTCAGAACACCTGCACAAAACAAATTTACCCATAAGGGGTTGAACTGTTGGCGCCTGTGTGGTGAAGAGACTGCAAATCATTTTCATGTGTTTTGGTCATGCCCAGTTATCCACCAATATTGGACCAATGTACAGACAATATTGGGGAAAATATTCAAAATAACAGTTCCCTTTTCTTTTGTAACTTTGTATTTGGGTTTACTACCGGACTCACTGGAAAGACGAGGAGATAAATACTTATTCAATGTTTTAATATTGGCAAGTAAAAAAGCCCTAACTAAAAAATAGATGTTGAAGGACTGTCCTATACCTGAAGATTGGATTAACGTGATCCAAGACATTTACTCGATGGAAAAGTTGACATTCGCACTGAGACAGGACATGGATGGGTTCATGAACTTTTGGCAACCCTGGATCGCATATGTGTCTTCCATTAGATCTAATCTTTGACAAATACCATTTCAATAATGGCTCCGCTCTTTGTTCCAACGCTACTCAGATGCTTTTTTATTTTTAATTATTTATTTTTATTTTTCTGTTTGTTTTTTGCTCTTTTGTTTTGTTTGGTTTTTTTATTCTCTTTAATTTCACTTTTTCTTTCACTTTAAAAAAAAAAAGGGGTGTTGTAATAATTATTCTTCCAATGTTGTCAAATAGCAAAAAATAAGGGAACATGTGATGAAAATGTAAACAATGCAATGCTGTAATGACCTGTATACCCTTTACAAAAACTTAAATAAAAAAAAAAATAAAAAACAAAATTATATCTTAATTGTCCAGTAAATTTTTAATTTTTTTAAAGTTGTTTTATTTGTGAACAGCCACTGTTCTTGTGTCTAGCAGAACATGGTGAACAGGTGTTATCCAGTCCAGGTTTCTGTGGTGCATGAGCAGGCTGTAGCCCAGCAGTCACCATATGGATGGGCAGTGAAGTCAGAACACAAACACAACAACAAATGGTTGGATGAAGAGAGGGAGAGAGAGAGAGACAGGTTTACTGTTCACATGAACTATGGGGGAGGGGGGGATGAAATGTGGAAGTTATTTCTGGTTAAGGATGGAAACCAAGGTGTGAACTGAGGGAGGCTGGACAGTAGGAAACAGAGACTGATGGACTGTGGAAAAAAGGCAGGAGCAAATATGAATTCTAGGGAACTTCTTTGGTAGCGCTCATTGATTGCCGTTTCTTGCTCTCGTTTCTGCTGACCACAGATGCTTTTAAAATATCATTAAGAATATCTATGAGACTTTGCTGTTTACTGGCCTCCTCCTCGTGGGGAGATCTAGATTTGTTATTCTGGTGGAACAGCGTGGATTTCTCCTGCTGCCAGGTCAACTTCAATAACAAAAAATTACATTATTTTTTTTTAGCAGTCACTGTTTTCTTTCTGCCTTGTTTCTTCATGTCAGTGACTTCTCCTTGGATGTTTTCATTAAGACACTGAAGTCTCTGTTTCCGTGTTAAAAGCTTCTCTGTGGACAGAAATGATCCATGTCATGTCCTCTCTGTGTTTCTCCTCCATCATACTTTTCAGGAGGTTTTGCTCGACAGTGCTTTCCTTGACCCACTAAGCCAACAGTTGAGTTATTGGCCTCTTCAATCCTTCTCTGCATCTGTTCTTTTGAAGTCTGGCATTCTTCGACCTTTCATTTGCCGTGAAGTGATTCCATCTCAGTCTCCAGTTCCTGATGCAGAGCTATACAGTAGTGACTTTACACCCAAAACCCATATTTGAAGAGTTCTGCACAAAATTAGCTTGTGTGTTGATTGGTTTGCAATAAACTCTCTGATCAGTGTTATCTGTAACTCATCATAATCATTGGTGTACTCCATATGTGTATGAATATAGAAATGTGCAAAAATGTACAGTACAAAACATGTAGAAAATGAGAAGAAATGCACAAAAGTATGGAAACAAGGACATAAGTAAAAATGTCCAAAGAAGTACAAAATGTCAAATTAGTAAACCAGACCATCAGTAATGGAGTAACTCATTCTGGCCCCATGAAACCACTCAGAGATCACAGAGAGCCTTCATCTTTCGATATACAGTGGTGTGAAAAAGTGTTTGCACCCTTCCTGATTTCCCATTTTTCTGTGTGTTTGTGACACTTAAATGTTTCAGATCATCAGACAAATTTAAATATTAGACAAAGATAACACAAGTAAACACAAAATGCAGTTTTTAAATGAAGGTGTTTATTATTAAGGGGAAAAAAATCCTAACCTTCATGGCCCTGTGTGAAAAAGTGATTGCCCCCTAAACCTAAAAACTGGTTGGGCCACCCTTAGCAGCAACAACTGCAATCAAGTGTTTGCAATAACTGGCAATGAGTCTTTTACAGTGCTGTGGAGGAACGTTGGCCCACTCATCTTTGCAGAATTGTTGTAATTCAGACACAATGGAGGATTTTCGAGCACGAACCACCTTTTAAAGGTCATGCCACAGCATCTCAATTGGATTCAGGTCAGGACTTTGACTAGGCCATTCCAAAGTCTTCATTTTGGTTTTCTTAAGCTGTTCAGAGGTGGACTTGCTGGTGTGTTTTGGATCATTGTCCTGCTACAGAACCCAAGTGCGCTTCAGCTTGAGGTCACGAACAGATGGCCAGACATTCTCCTTCAGGATTTTTTGGTAGACAGCACAATTCATGGTTCCAATTACCACAGCAAGTTTCCAGGTCCTGAAGCAGCAAAACAGCTCCAGACCATCACACTACCACCACCATATTTTATTGCTGGTATGATGTTCCTTTTCTGAAATGCTGTGTTACTTTTACGCCAGATGTAATGGGACCTACACCTTCCAAAAAGTTTAACTTTTGTGTCGTCAGTCCACAGAGTATCTTCCCAAAAGTCTTGGGGATCATCAAGATGTTTTCTGGCAAAACTGAGACGAGCCTTTATGTTCTTTTTGCTCAGCAGTGGTTTTTGTCTTGGAACTCTGCCATGCAGGCCATTTTTGCCCTGTCCCTTTCTTATGGTGGAGTCATGAACACTGACCTTAACTGGGGCAACTGAGGCCTGCAGTTCTTTGAATGTTGTTGTGGGGTCTTTTGTGACCCCTTGGATGAGTCATCGCTGCACTCCTGGGGTAATTTTGGTTGGCTGGTCACTCCTGGGAAGGTTCACCACTGTTCCATGCTTTTGCCATTTGTGGATCATGGCTCTCACTGTGGTTCGCTGGAGTCCCAAAGCTTTAGAAATGGTTTTATAACCTTTTCCATACTGATTGATCTCAATTACTTTGTTTCTCATTTGTTCCTGAATTTCTTTGGACCACAGCATGATGTCTAGCTTTTGAGGATATTTTGGTCTACTTGACTTTGTCAGGCAGGTCCTTTTTAAGTGATTTCTTGATTGAGAACAGGTGTGGCGGTAATCAGGCCTGGGTACAGCTAGAGAAATTGAACTCAGCTTTCCAAAGATGTGACAAACCACAGTTAATTTATGTTTTAATGGGGGGGCAATCACTTTTGCACACAGGGCCATGTAGGTTTGGATTTTTTTTTCCCCCTTAATAATAAACATCTTCATTTAAAAACTGCATTTTGTGTTTACTTGTGTTATCTTCGTCTAATATTTAAATTTGTTTGATGATTTGAAACATTTAAGAGTGACAAACATGCAAAAAAAATGAGAAATCAGGAAGGGGGCAAACACTTTTTCACACCACTGTATATACAAATGCATGTACACACACACACACACACACACACACACACACACACACACACACACACACACACACACACACACAGAGCTTAGGCTACTGAAAGTTGAAATGACATGTACCCATAGCTTGCTGCCTTTGACCTAAACCTTGAGCACAACCTGGGTAAAGACCTGAAGACCTATGTGAGGGTCATGATGCACAAGTATTTTGTGATTATCCAAGCAACTGACTAGGAGGAAAAGTGATTTTTGTGAAATCACATAAGTGCCCAGATCTCCTGACCTCTGACCTTGATCTTGACCACAACGTGCTTGCACACCCACCTGAGGATCATTATGCATAATTGTGCAGATGGATGCGGCGCCATGGTATTAACTCATTTTGCCTTTGCCAGAATGAGCTCAAAATTCACCAACAAATTAATATAACAACTAATAAAAAAATGTGACACAGCCCCCCGCCCCCCTTCACCTCTATGACACTGACCATGGATTCTGGCAAAGCTCTTGACGATGATGGCCCGTCCTCCCAGGTGCCGCGGCTCCAGAGCGGCGTGCTCCCTACTGGATCCCTCTCCATAGTTCTCATCTCCAACTACCACCCAGTTCACTCCACTGGCCTGGATGAAGATGGTGAAAAGAAGAACTGTTAACTGACCTTGGACAATAATAAAATTGTTCACACCTGGCTTTTGCTGCTCTTAGTAATAGTTTTCTTTCTTCTTGTACAGCCTGCTGTTGACCTTACCTTGTAGTGGCGGGCCACATCAGGCACACCCTCGTACTCGTCGGTGAGCTGGTTCTTGACCTTGTTAACGGCATCATTCTCAATGTTGACAGCACCGATCAGCAGATTGTTGGAAATGTTGTCCAGGTGGCCACGGAACTTCAGCCAGGGCCCAGCAGCACTGATGTGGTCTGTGGTGCACTTACCCTTCACCTGCAACGTAGGACAAGGAAGTCAGAGGAAACACTAAAAGAAGTCACTTTTCAGCTGCTTTAAATTGAGGTTCAAAACCTTCCTACTTGCCACTGCAAACAGGAAATCTCCAATACACTGTAACTCTTATTTCCTGCACTTTATCTGTCTTATTCTATTTAACTTGTTTCTGTTTCTCTTTATTTTTTAGTTTGCTTTTAAATTCTTATGTATTTCTTTTGCAACTTGCTGTAATGTTTTAATGTAAAACACTTTGAATAGTCTTGTATATGAAATGTGCTGTACAAATAAACTTGCCTTCTTTCAAGACAGGTATTGTTTTCAGTGGTCTGTATTCTCCTTCAGGCTTGAAACTTAACTACTGATCACAGATTTATAGTTTTGCTTATAGTAATCTTACCGTTTTAAACACCTTTATAAAGCCTCCTGTGGACAAGTGTTGAAAATTAGCACTTGTGCTAAAACACTTAATACATCTGGTTTGTCCAATGTTTTTGTGATGTCCATATCAAATTAATTAATTAATTAATTAATATAAAAAATAAAACAGCATCCAGGTTGTGTAGCTTTTAGGAAAAAAAAAATTATAGTCAACAAGGGTCGAGTCTCTTTCCAGCCATGTTTCACAACAATTCAAGCATGGGGGACACAGAGGGTTTATGTCAAGCTTATAGTGATTGATCTGTTGCTAGATTTAGGCATCTGTGTGATTTATTGAGAAAGTAACGTACAACTTTGGCCAATTACTACAGCAGTATACCTGATGAGGTGCTGAAAAGCTCCTGCTGCACTGCACAGGCCAAAAAGTGGAGGAATGCACCTGTCACTGCACTACACATGGATTCACATACAGACGAAGGCAAAAAAGTTGGCTCCCCTCGACAAACAGCATATTGTGATATTTTTTAATTGGTGTGTTTAATTTATTAAGTGTGTAGAATTGTTCACTTTCACAATTGTGTATTTACCTTTTATTTTTGATCCGTTTAAAATAAAAAGCAACTATATATTAAGTTTGCTTGTAATGTGGTAGTTTTCTTCCATACCCTACAGAGAAAATGTTTTCAATTAAAAAGTATGTACAGGGTGGCCACATTTTTGCACATAACTATACACATACAATATGTCAGAATTCAACAGTGAAAGGAAGGCTGGCATGCAACCAAGTAAAAAGATTAAATTACTCTGCAGGTATTACATTTGAAATTTAGTTTACACTGATACAGTATTATTAAAAAACTGGCTACTGCCTGTTTATTTTGATGCATTTTCTCCTCTACTACCTACTGAAATTACTTGCAGCTCCGTTGACTCATATCCACCAAACCTTTCTCTCATTTCTTACTCACCTTGATGAGGATCTTCATGTCCTCCAGGTCTTTGCCATGCCACTTGTCAAAGGGCTCCAGCAGCTGCAGACGGTTACTGGAGGGGTTTACGTCTACCTGAACATCAAATCAGGGTGAGACTCGAGGGTTGTTCAGCGTTTATTCCAAAAGATATATCTCTCGCATCAAAACAACACTTCTTTGTGCTGCTGAGAATGGAAACTGAGAGCAGAAATGACCTTGACTGAGCTGCTGTCAGCAGGGGGGTGCTGGTAGGTGTCCTGACCTGGGTCAAAGTCTCTGGAGGGCAGCTCATCACCAGTCGGGGGCTCCAGCTTGAACTTCTCTCCATTTGGTGCAGTCAGGTAGTCAGTCTCAGGGTTGAAGTTGAGGGTTCCAGCAAGAGCCAAGGCAGTGACAATCTACATAAAATTGTGAGAGGTCAACAGTGAAATCTATTAAGAATATCAAGATTAGGAGACATATGGCATTCAAGCGTCAGAGGACACATCTATAACAACGTTGTGCATATTAACAACTGCGAAGTCCACCTAGAACAGAAACTGCTGATTTTGCGATACATTTGACATTCATTTTTACCTCAGGAGAAGTGACAAAAGCGTGAGTAGCTGGGTTAGCGTCATTCCTGGCTGTGAAGTTCCTGTTGAAAGACGTGACGATGGTATTCTTCTCTCCTTTTTTCACATCCTTTCTAAAAACAGTCAAAATACACGATCTTAGCCCGATCAGGTCATAACAACAATTTTTGCCTCTTTCACAAGACTGACTAGTCTACATGTCTAAAGAACTGCTGAAGGTCCTCAGTTGCTCCAGTATTTATAATTCTTTATCATTTTGATACAGTATAAACATCTTTACTGTCAGTTTACAGTCAACACAAAAGTTTGTTAGGGCTGGGTGATTAACTATGGGTAACACTGTTGTTCGTCCATCGTTGTCTATGATGACCTCGTAATCCTGTTGATCAGCTGACAGCTGACGGTGAGACCTGAGATGACTGATCAATCCAAGACGGATTGATGGATTGACAAGACTTGTGCGAGAAAATTGGATTAAAGTGAGGGAGGGTTGCGCAGCGTCAGCCTCACTGTCTCTTCCAGGGTCATCTGATTCCAGTGGCAGAACATAGTCGAGACGGCTGGAGATGATACTGGATACAGGAGTTGCTGGAGTCTAGGCAGAATTTGACCATGACTCCGCCTACGGGGCTCCACTCCGATATTTCTGTCAGGGTTGATTCCCTTAGCCGTATACTATCCCTAGCACTCACAGGGCAGTGAGACTATTTGACCCATAGCTGGGGGTATGTTCATGGGCATCAGGACGTGTCCACACACTGGTGGGCCTGGCATGCCACATGTCTGGGGGCAGACCTCCTCCGAGTCCCTTGCAATTTGGCCTGAGCCCGCAAGGTGCTCAGTTTACGTGCGTCGCCACGAGAAGGCATTGCATAGGGCTTGTCTGTGTGTCAAAATGGTCTATTGACGCGTCTAGTGCAGTGTGCTGTGTGTCTGTGTGCTTGTCACCTCTCGCTTTCAGCCTCTGCCACTGGCTAGCTAATGCGAAAAGGAAGCCGAGTGCGCAAGTCTTCCCTGCCAGTACACAGCCTCTCTATGGGTAACATTACTGTACATCGGACTGCTGTTGTTATTTTTATCCTTATTCCTTCTTGTCTTGTATATTACGCACACTACTAAGAGAGAGAAATGGCATTTCAATTCTCCTGCATGTCATGTACAACCTGGATGGAGACCCACTTGACGATCATTGTGAGTGAGTTTGTTGACCATGGGGCAATTGCCTAGGAGGAGTAGCGATTCTCATGAAATGTGGATGGACAGATAGACATGTGGACGGACAACAGACGGCGCGCCACCGCATCAGCTTCTTTTGGTTTCACCGGAATGAGCTAAAAATGGACCAAAGTGCTGCCCGGTCAAACTAAACAACTATCACGAATATCCTGCAGTGGAGGTGTAAGGAGGATATAGATCTTATAAAAGAGATGCACATACCTGTCCCACTGTCCAATGCAGGGTCCACAAGCATTGGCCAGTACGATTCCTCCAACATCACTCAGGACTTTGGCCTGAAAGCATAACATGACCCTCAATAAACTTTTTCCTTTCCTAACAAAGACAAAAATTGACAAAATAATGTGAACATGATATTACTATATTAGTTTTTTTTTTTCCACAATATCTTTATTGAACCTTTTTTTTTAAACAAGCATGATACAAACAATCAAACACTAACACTAAAGTACTACAAAAAAAAAATGCACTAAAAAACACCAACAACCACCAACAAAATCAGATCTTCAACAATGCTCCTCTGTTTAGTCTAGACAATCCAATACATTAGTATACATATTATGTTCACCAGTTTGGAATTTACAAGGTCCACACATATCATTCACCTTCTTCAAGAGTTATGTTTAAATTTTTTACATAATCAATAAAAGGTCTCCATATATTCTCAAACACAATTTCCTTTGATTTCAGTATATATGTTATTCTTTCTAATGGAAGGTTTGTTAACATCTGTCTTAACCACTGAGTCACATCTGGTCTATGAGTCTTTTTCCATAATAGTGCAATACATTTTTTGGCATTAAGCAAACTGAGGTCTATGAATGTTCTTTCACTTTTATTAAAATTATGCTTTTCTGGGTACAGACCCAACAAAAACAGTTTAGGATTCAATATGATTTGTTTTGAGATTATTTTTTCAATTGTTACCCTCACCTCTTCCCAAAACATTCTTATTAATCTACATTCCCATACACAATGAAATAGAGTTCCTTTACTTTCCATGCACTTTGTGCATGTATCTGGTATATTTTTGTTATATCTATTTAACTCCTCCGGTGTAACATACATCCGCATTAACCATTTGAAATGTATCAATTTAAGGCGTACATTTATTGATTTGGTTTGAGCTTCTGTACAAGCCAATTCCCATTGTTCCTCTGAAATTTCAGTTTGCAGATCTTCTTTCCAGTAGTTTAATCTTTTCAGTGAATTTTCACTTGAAAATAGTGTTAATGAGTTATAAAACTCTGAAATAATACCCTTTCTTTTACTATCTTTCATCAACATTTTTTCCAAGGATGAATAGATAGGTCGAGTGAGAGCTTTATTTTGATTTGATCGAATAAAGTTTCTAAGTTGAAGATATTTAAAAAAATGTGTTCTATTGAGATTAAATTTGATCCTCAACTCTTCAAAAGACATTATGTTTTCTGCACATGGCAAATATAAATCCTGAATCTTTTGTATCCCTTTTAAATTCCATACTTTAAATACAGCGTCCGCTCTCCCTGGTTTAAAATATTGATTACCCCAAATTGGACTAAATTGTGACAATAACTGTGGTTCTTTTAACTATATTAGTTAAAGCAGTGACTCACATAACCATCCCTTTCAATAGTGGCGCGGATTTGTTCAGAACCGGGGGTCACCGTGAACTGGGCCTTGCACTTCAGACCTTTATCAAGAGCCTGTCTGGCCAGAGAAGCTGCCCTGCCCATGTCCTCGTAGCTGGAGTTTGTGCAGCTGCCAATCAGACCTGGTTTGTAAGAATACAAACAAGAAGCTAAAGTTAAATAAAGCTAAAGTTTATTTTTAATGTTTCTGGCATTTGCAATGACATCTATTTAGTTGAAGAGAAGCAAACAAGTTTATAGTAAAACAATCTTGTTCAACATACACACAGTCAAGGTCACTTTAGCATTAAGCAGTAATGTGATCTGATCATATCTCATCAATAATACAGCTGCTGGGAACAAAGAAAGACATATCTAATTTCACTGGATGAAGCACTGTGAATATTAAAAAAAAAACTGTAAGGCGATACATCTGTGTCAAATACTGACCAACTTTAACCTCCAGGGGCCAGCCGCTCTTCTTAGCTATGGCCCCGATCTCAGACACAGGGTGAGCCAGGTCAGGAGTGAAGGGTCCGTTGATGTGAGGTTTCAACTTTTACACAAAGAGGGAGATGAAAGAACAAAAACATATGTAGAATGCTTACAGAATATGTATTTATCAATTGTTAATTGCTTAGTAACAGGTGAAGCAATTGGGTTGCATCAATACTGACATTTAAAATAAAAATTTGTGCTCAGAAAACAGATACATGTCTCTTATAAAGATAACTTGGTCTTTCAGATCTTTGCACTCTTTATTAACTTTTAGCAACTAAAAATTGTTGCAACACAAGTAAAGGTCAGAACAACTCAATTATATTCAGAAAAAACACTGGCATACCTGTATTTCCTAAACACTGTTTACAGTACTGACAACACTCAGTAGAAAGTCCATGAGGTGGATTGTGTGTTTTAACTGACCTCGCTCAGTTTCCTGATAAACCACTCACACACTCACTTTGAGCGCACTCCCATACACGCGCATGCACACACACATAGGTTCTTTTACAGATGCAGATACCAGACTCGTGATGAGACCTTTTCAGAAACAGTTTGTCTTCTGTCTGTTTCAGTTGTGTCAGTTTGGTTTTTTCTGTTTGTTCCTCTCTTTTCTTTCCCCCTCCCCACCCCTCCCTTCCCCATTCCCCCCTGTCGGGTCCTTCATGGGTAAAACAATTTAAATAAAGTATTAAAAGTTATTACAAGAGGAGTCTATAAATAATATACAGTACACAGATATGTACTGTATAAAGCTCCTTTTGACAAAGTAAATCTGTTTGGCACAATAAGGGAAGCAGATTTCTGTTCTGCTTACATAGCTGCTTGACAGGACAAGAGCGAAAAAAATAAACCTCACCTCGCTCAGATTGATCTCTATGATTTGGTCGTATTCACAGTCTTTATCAGGGACCAAGTCATCTCTGAACTGATCAGCAAGAGTGGAGATCTCTGTGGGAAGAGAGGCAAAAAATGATGGTGGTAAGATTTAAAAAACAAAGATTATAGAAATGTACAGAAACAATCAGAAAGAGACTGACCTCCTCGGCCTGTTTTCTGCAGGTACGTCCTCATGCGATGATTGTAAGGGAAAACTGAAGTCGTAGCTCCAATCTCAGCACCCATGTTGCAAATGGTGGCCATTCCTGAAAATGCAAAATATGGCAGTTGAGCCTCTTATTATTGGTCTATCATTTAATTGTCATTTATACAACAGTTCGTTCCAACAGAGCAATCTGATTGGACAATAGGGGTTCCAGGAGTTACTATATTATAATGGTACTCAGACGTTTCACCAAATATGTATTACTTCACTTGTGTTTTAATAACCTTTAAATTATAGTAAATATCAACAGCTTCTAATGATATGTGAGAATTGTAATACTGTGTTGGATCCCTTAATTCCCCCAATGAGATGCTGTGTGAAAGAGGTGGGCCTAAAAATCACACCTCAATGACCCCAGAAGTCCTGCCCTTGTAAATATCTGTAAGCTATTTCATGTCTGTTTATAACAAAAAATAGACAAGCTAGAGTTGGACTTATTGTCTCCATTAGCAAACCACAATACCTTTGTGGTGATGGACTTTTTATTTCACCTGAAAATGTCAAGAAAAAGTGAGCAAAGTGTACCAAAGCCAAAACGCTAGCATGCTAACTAGCCACCAGCATAAAGTTACAATGACCACAATCCCCACTCCACAGGTGACCAGTATGTATATAAACACTGACTTTTGCACTGGACAATATTTACTTTGTTTACATGTGTGTGAAATGACAATATGCCTATTATTTTCTATATTATGCTCATTGAGGTGCTTAGTAACAGCTAAATGGGTACATTCAGAAGGGACTATTTTTCTCGGCAGAGTAAAATAACTGGTTAAACAAAGAAAAATCACAATATTTTATCCTATATTGAAGTCATTTAATAAACTGTGCTTGTGGAACTGATGCATAAAAGCATCATTACACTCGAGGTCATGCGGTATCATGGATATTTATGCCTCGGTGCAAAGCAACATCGGCATACGGTAACGTCTAGATGTGTCTGTGTGTTACCAGCTTTTCACCTCACCCGATCAAAATCAAGTGGAACTAAAGGCTTGTATCATTGCATCACCATTTTTTCTCAACTTTCAATTTGCCAGAATGTCAAGATAACGCTTTGTTTTCGAGATGAACCAAAAAATAGCTCATGTTTACAGTCAATGGAGCTGGGGAAAGGTAGAGGTGGCAGCACAACTTTTTTTACAGCCCAACGGACCACTTCCTGTCAACAGTAGATAAGGGGATAAGGGATAAGGACCTGTACTTACATAGCGCTTTTTCTAGTCTCAAAGACCACTCAAAGCACATCACTAGTACTAACCCTCTATTCTAAGGGCCTATAGGAGACAGATATCTAGGGACAATTTAGAACAACCAATTAACCTAGCACAGTGCTTCCTCTGGCTTAAAGACCTTGGCGCAGTGGCAACTTATTTTTCTGGGGGGGGGGGGGGAGAAAACACATATGTATGAATATGTTAATTTTATACTATTTATTTCTTTTTTTAATTTTGCACAGCAACTTTGCATATAATAATAATAATGCATCAGATTTATATAGCACTTTATCATAGACACTCAAAGACGCTTTTTACAGATACATTATTCATTCACTCCAGACAGACAATAGTAGTGGCAAGCTACTACTGTAGCTACAGCTGCCCTGGGGCAGGCTGATGGAAACATGGCTGCCAATCCGGGCCAACAGCCTCTACGGCCACCACTGAACATTTATACACATTCATATCCAGTGTTAAGGACACTGGAGGCAAGGTGGGTAAAGTGTCTTGCCCAGGGACACAACGGCAGGATATCTGGGGAGAGCAGAATTCGAACCGCCAACCATCCGGTTATTCGATGACCTGCTCTACCTCCTGAGCCACTGCCATGCATATGGAACTTACAATTTGAAGTATTGTACAACCAAGGCTTGAATGTTGGAATATTGGGCCATTTGGGGTCCCACCCAGACATCCTGTATTTGGACTTTTTACTGGTGTCATCCTTCTCTCCTTTCTCTGCTCTCACCTCTCCTGGACCCTCTGCCTGAACACTTTCCTCTCCTTGGCTCCTCTCTTCTGTCTCATCTTGCCCTCTCTGAGCTCTGTCTAATTCAGGTTCTCTCTCTATGGTGGTATATAAACAGGTTAGAAAATATCAAGTGGCATGTAAATTAAAGGAGGCAACCAAAAATTTCTAGTTAAGGGTACAAAGAGCACCCACTTAAAACTTGAGTAATGACTTCAGTCTTGAAGGTTTGAGGTTTTTCTCCAAAATTTATAACAATTTTCTTATAGTTTTCTGCTTGTCTCTGTAAATTTTACCTAAATTTGAAACCATTTTCCTCAAATTTGTAATTTCCTCTTGTAAAACTGACTTTTCTTGTACATTTGAAACTTTTATCATAAATTTGTGGATTATTTTATGTCTTATTGTTGTCTGTTTTTTTAAATACAATTACTGTTTTTTAAATAAATTTGAAACAGACTGTGGTTGTTTTGTTTTTTTTTACTTTTTCCTTATAACAATTTATATTTTTGACCATAACTTCGCAGTCAGAACAGAACAATAATTTAACTCTGATTACAAAGAAAAAAATATGAATAAAATTGTATTTAATGATTTAAATTAACTTAAATGACCAAGGTTATTTCTGTTATAATACCTCTATATATTTATAGTTTTTTTTAGAAATCTTCTCACCACCAAGAAAAACCTCCCTTATTTTGAAATCCAAATGCTGGCACGTTTACTTTGTCTGAAGGCTGCTAACGGATTAAAGTCACTGACTTCGTGAATTTCGGTCACCTTAACTTACCAGGTACATAATAGGGAACATAACTTAATATTGTAGTGGCTGGTGAAATATATCCTCAGCAATTCATCAGTCCCCCTTGCCTTTCCCTTCATATGAATCAGAATCAGAATGAGATTTATTGCCATTGTTCAAGTAGTACACAAACTAGGAATTTGTCTCGGTGCAATGCTGCAACATTAAACATGGAGTAGCACTAAAGATAAAAAACTATGCATGCAATAAAAGGTAGAATAAGAATAAGTAATACTAATCTATGCAATTTTTAAATATATTAACAAGCAGCAGATATTGTGGAGTTCCACATAGTGCAGTCGGTAGTGCAAAAAGAAAACAGTGATAATTGTCATGAGTCCAGTTGAGCTGCTGTACATAGTGCACGAGAGTCTAATAAGTCACTTAGTGTTCAGCAGTCTGATGGCAGAGGGGAAGAAGCTGTTCATGTAGCGGGAGGTTTTAGTCTGAATGGACCGAAGTCTTCTGCCTGAGGGGAGGGGGGCAAACAGTGTGTGTCCAGGGTGTGAAGGGTCGGCTATGATCCGACCTGCACGCCTCCGGGTCCTGAAGATGTACAGGTCCTGGAGGGATGGGAACTTGCAGCCGATCACCTTCTCAGCAGCGCGCACAACGCGCTGCAGTCTTAGTCTGTCCCTGGCGGTGGCTCCTGCGTACCACACGGTGATGGAGGTGGTGAGGATGGACTCGATGATGGCCGTGTAGAACTGCACCAACATCTTGGTGGGCAGCTTGAGCTTCATCAGCTGCCGCAGGAAGAACATCCTCTGCTGGGCCTTTTTGATGAGGGAGCTGATGGTCGGCTCCCACTTGAGGTCCCGGGTGATGGTGGTGCCCAGGAAGCGGAAGGAATCCGCAGTGGTGATGGGAGAGTCTGTGAGGGTAAGGGGGGGCAGAGGGGCTGTGACTTTTCTGAAGTCCACGATCATCTCCACTGTCTTCAGAGCGTTCAGCTGCAGGTTGTTGTGGCTGCACCAGGACACCAGCCGGGCCACCTCTCTCCTGTAGACGGACCTGTCGCCGTTGGAGATGAGCCCGATGAGGGTGGTGTCGTCCGCAAACTTGATCAGCTTGACAGACTGGTGGCTGGAGGTGCAGGAGTTGGTGTACAGGGAGAAGAGCAGGGGGGAAAGTACACAGCCCTGGGGTGATCCAGTGCTGATGCTTACAGAGTCCGAGACAGTCTTTCCCAGCCGCACATGCTGCCTCCGGTCCGTCAGGAAGTCGGTGATCCACCTGCAGAGGAAGTCAGGCACGTTGAGCAGGGACAGCTTGTCCTGGAGCAGAGCGGGGCGGATGGTATTGAATGCAGAGCTGAAGTCCACAAACAGGATCCTGACGTAGGTTCCCGGGGAGTCCAGGTGCTGCAGGATGGAGTGGAGGGCCAGGTTGACTGCGTCGTCCACAGACCTGTTGGCTCTGTAGGCGAACTGCAGCGGGTCCAGGAGGGGAGTGGTGATGGTCTTGAGGTGGGGCAGGACCAGGCGCTCAAAGGACTTCATGACTACAGAGGTGAGCACTACAGGTCTGTAGTCGTTAAGTCCACTGATCCGTGGCTTCTTGGGGACAGGGACGATGGCAGAGGTTTTGAGGCAGGCCGGCACGTGGCATGACTTCAGGGAGGTGTTAAAAATGTCTGTGAAGACAGGAGTCAGCTCCTCCGCACAGTGTCTCAGGGTGGAGGGAGACACGCTGTCCAGACCGGGGGCCTTGCGCGGGTTCAGTCTGGAGAACTGTCTGTGCACGTCCTGCTCACTGATGGCAAGGGCAGGGGGGGAGGAGGGAGGGGGCCGTCTTTGATGAAGTGGGGACCATGGAGGCAGTGGCGCTGGGGGGAGGGGGGAGTTGGACACAGCTGACGAGGTGTCAAAATGGGCATAGTGTTGGGACAGTCTTTGACAAAGGGCTTTGTCATCCTGTCCCTTAGAAGCCTGAGGCCGATAGTTGGTGATTTGCCTCAGTCCTCTCCACACAGAAGCAGAGTCATTAGCAGTGAACTGCTGCTGGAGTCTCTCAGAATGCACAGATTTAGCTCTCCTAAGCTCTCTGCTAAACCGGTATTTGGCCTCCTTGTAGCAGTCCCTGTCTCCACTTTTCAACGCTGCTTCCTTCTCCTTCCTGATCTGTCTAAGCTTAGCTGTGAACCAGGGCTTGTCGTTGGAGTAACTCACCCTGGTGCGCGATGGAAGAATGCACTCCTCACAAAAGTGGATATATGAGGTCACAGTGTCCATGTACTCATCCAGATCATGCGTGGCTCCTTTAAACATGTCCCAGTCAGTTATTTCCAAGCACGTGCGCAGCTCCTCCACAGCTTCACTGGTCCATTTCCTCGTAGTGCTCACAACAGGTTTTGTGAGCTTCAGTCTCTGTCTGTATGTGGGAATCAGGTGGACCATCACGTGATCAGATAGTCCGAGCACAGCGCGGGGAACAGCGCGATATGCGTCCTTAACTGTAGTGTAACAGTGATCCAGCATGTTCTCTCCTCTGGTGGGGCATTTAATAAACTGTTTGTACCGGGGGAGTTCGTGGCTCAGGTTGCTCTGGTTAAAGTCGCCAACCACAATAACCAGAGAGTCCGGGAAAGTCCGCTCTGCTTGCTGAATGTGATCCGCGAGCGCGCGCTGAGCCTCGTGCACGTCCGCGTCGGGCGGGATGTAGACAGCGGCCAGGATGAATGAAGCAAACTCACGTGGGGAATAAAATGGCTTGCAGTTGATGAATAAATATTCCAGAGCAGGAGAACAGTGTTGGGAGATCACAGTTACATCGGAGCACCAGCTGCTGTTGATGTAGAAGCAGACTCCTCTGCCTGTGGTCTTGCCAGAGAGCCCCGTGTCTCGGTCAGCACAAAACAGCTGAAATCCCTCGAGGAGGAGCGCACTGTCCGGTGTCTTTTCCTTGAGCCAGGTCTCAGTGAAGCAGAGGGCACACGAGGTGGAGAGGTCCTTAAATCGCATCAGCAGTCTCAGCTCATCTACCTTGTTATAAAGTGAGTTGACGTTGGACAGAAAGATCCCAGGCAAAGCCGTGCGCGTGCCTCTCCTGCGAAGCCGCACCAGGGCGCTCGCTCATCTTCCTCTCTTTCGCCGTCTCACTTTTTGGGCTAAAAAGTGAGCCAGATCAGCGGCAGGAGCCAAAAAAACTGGGAGTAGGTCCGTGGGAGTGAAAGTCCTGATATTTAGTAGCTCTTCACGGGTGTAAGAGCAGGCAGACACACAATTGACGAACAAAAACAAACAAAAAAAAGCGCAGCAAAGCACCATGGCGACCACTGTGGGCGCCATCTTGGATCATTGGATCATGAAGCCGGCTGCATTTGAATTCTAACCACATCTCTTAGCTAAGCGACTCTTCCGTTATTGCTCCCTTTTCCAGCAGGTTAAAACCCTGATAAACGCCAGTGCTTACATACCTCTTATGATTTTTTTCCACGTTTAAAGTACTTTAATAAACTCATGTCTCTGTCGGACAGTCAAGTCTTATTATGCTGCATTTCCCCTATAGTCCGCCTTGGTCCGCGTACACTTTGGACGAGCCCGGTATGCATGCGGCGCTATACATGCTCACTTTTTTCATCTACTCAGGTCAAGCGGTTGACACATGCACAGAACCATCATTTGTAGTTTCACTCCCGCCCGATAGGTAGCGCCAAGGCACTGACGTACCAGGATTTTCACCAACAAAGAAACGGTGGACTTCTTCACAAAGTTTCTCTTCAAATAAGAGTCCATTTCTGCTGTTTGACTTCCTGGTTTTCACTCCTTTTCCACAGAGATGCTGTTGCCGCTAGCGAGGCACTGCCTGCTGACTGACTGGAAAGCTTGCATGGGCGGGGCACTTCTAAACTCCGCACGGATGACGGCTATGCGTGTTGTTTGTGTGCGCGCTTGCGGAAAGTCATTGCTTCATATATTTTTCTCAAATTCACATCTCCTGCTTGGCGTGGCGGTAATATTTCTGGCGAGGCGGCCCGCCACAGAGAAATGTTACCAGAGGAAACCCTGTTTAACATGTATGTCTTTGGCCTGTGGGAGGAAACCGAAGGCCCCGGAGTAAACCCACACAGCACAGGGAGAACATGCAAACTCCACACAGCAAGGTTCCTACCCCTGTCAGCCTGGGGATTCGAACCTGGAACCTTCTAGCTGTTAGGCAACAGAGCTAACCACTGCACCACCGTGCTGCCTACAATCTTGTGCTGAACTTTTAAAACAATGGTTGTTTCTGAAAACTAAACACATATTCAGCAAATGTGCCATTTATTCATTACATTGTTTCTTTTCAGAGATGTTTTGCTGTTTAGCTTTGAAGACAAAGGATAACGTATATTCTTCCTGTAGTTTTCAGCTCAAACTAAAACTACAATTCCCAAATTGCACAAATCGCAACACGCCAGTCACAGCAGAGCTTCCTCTGGAGTGAGAGCAACAAAAAACATTTTACAAGTAAGTTTCCACCTTAAATTATGCAGCAGTTTCAATGGTAAAACAACACCTCCTAAAATGGCAACATTTAATTCTTAAAGCTTATGTTTCCTCACATTATTTTTTCCGATGTGCTCCACTACCGGCGGCTCCGTGGTGACATTATTAATATGTGGTGACATTATTAATATGTGCCCTCTAGTTACTAGAGTGCACTCAGAGAGAGCATACCTCCACCAAGGCTCCATCCCTCCCTCCTTTTGTCCTCCCCTCAGTCCCTTTGTACATCCATAGCACCATCCATCCATACATTACAAGAAAGGGCCTTGGCAGAGGTATGCGCTCACAGATCATCTCCAACATCTAATGAGTTCATCTTTGAGCCAACAGCAAATGGCAGCAAAAACAATATAACTATATTATATGACTATAATAACAAGACTGTCATAATTGTATTGACCACACATTGGGGCTGGGCAACTCCACCTTAAATCAGCATCATGGTTTATTGACTCTTTCAGATCGTTTTTTTTCCTCCTCTCTTCTCCATTACAGTTTACTGACAAGGCTCATAATTATTAAGCAATATTACACAACAGTGTGGTATCATATCACTGCGTAGTAAATGAGCATAATAGAAGAGGCCTATTGTGATTTCACAAACAAAAAAATTAAATGTTGTCCAGTGTTGAAGTTTACTGTGTTTACATACAGTGTGCGTCATGTGGCTCGCAATGTCATCCTTGTCTGCCAGCCGGAGTTACGTCTGCATGCACTCAAAACCCCATCTTTGCTTGCTTTTTCTTGGCTTCTTCAGATGAAATAATGTCAATCATCACATACTATGTGGATGAAGCCCACATTTGTTTTTGTTCCAGGCCGTTTGATACTTTTTCTGCAGTGTTTGGCTTCCGGGTTGCGGAGGAGGTGCGTGGGCCTATGATGTGGCCATGCATGTAACTCCACACGTATCTCCGTGGACACGTCTTAAAGGGGCAGTACATGAAAAGTGCAATGTACAGTGAATATAAAAAGTCTACACACCCCTGTTCAAATGCCAGGTTTTTATGGTGTAAAAAAATGAGACCAAGATAAATCATTTCAACACTTTTTCCACCATTAATATGACCTATAACCTGTACAACCCAATTGAAAAACAAACTGAAATATTTTAAGGGGAAAAATAAAAATAAAAAACTTACAATAACCTGGATGCATAAATATGCACACCCTTAAACTAACACTTTATTGCAGCACCTTTGGCTTTTATTACAGCACTCTGTGTTTTTGGGTAGGAGTCTATCAGTGTGGCACATCTTGATGTGGCAATATATGCCCATTCTTCTTAGCAAAAACGCTCCAAATCTGTCAGATTGTGAGGGCATCTCCTGTGCACAGCCCTGGATGGGCCATTCCAAAACCTTAATCTTTCTTCTGGTGAAGCCATTGTTTTGTTGATTTGGATGTGTGCTTTGGGGTCATTGTCGTGCTGAAAGACGAAGTTCCTCATCTTCAGCTTTTTAGCAGAAGCCTGAAGGTTTTGTGCCAACACTGACTGGTATTTGGAACTGTTCACAATTCCCGCCACCTTGACTAAGGCCCCAATTCCAGCTGAATAAAAACAGCCTTAAAGCATGATGCTGCCACCACCATGCCTGCATGCTCTCTGAGTGCTCTTCTAGTATTAACAATGAGACAAGTTTTTTGGAGTCAGAGGTACTGATAGTTTATCGGATAAAAAGGTCTCAAGTCTGATCCTACTATTGCGATTGATTTTTTTCTCTGATAAAGTCTGGTGTCCACAGATCACTGCACAGACTGTTAGCATAGAGGTAATGTGTGCTAACGTCAGTTCAACTCTTCAACTAAACTCTTAGGCTGAGCAGAAAATACCTCCTCAGTAGTGATTTATGCAAAATAGATCACCACTGTTTTCTATTCTTTTTAAATGTAATAATTAGCTCATTTATGTGCAACAACTCATCAGTTAATAAACAGCTTTCTTTCCTTTGATGAGGACCCCTAATATCACTGCAGTCTTTAGGATTACAAAATACTCTTTTTCTCCCTCTGATAAAAACTGATCATTTTAACAGGAACTTGGATTTTACTTCCATCCAGATAAATGGATTAATTAAAAAATACTTCAACTAAATCCAGTTTACCAAGAACACAAATCAGCTATTTTATTGATGTCTACAATTCAAAGACTAGCACATAAAAATTACAGGACTGAATGTGATAATGGGAAGCTTAAAATATTTCAAGGTGAAAATCTGTGTAAAATATACTACAATTTAAAAAAAATTGAAGAAGAGAGTGACAGAAAATAATTAAAACCCGTTATATTTATCTTACAGTGGAAAACAATATGTCCATTACTATTTGAATGACCACAGTTTGTTTTGCTTCAGTTATCAATTCAAAGATAATAGACTACAATAGATTTTGGAAAAAGGACTTCCCATAAGGTTTTATTAGTTATTTCTAGCACACACTCATCCTCAGGCTGCTTGTAAATAAGAGGTTCAAATCATGAGTAAACAGAACAGAAAAAAAAAACTTTCCCCTTGTGGTTTCCTGCCCTGAACTGTTCAGTTTCTCTCTCTAAAAAAAAAAAAAAAAAAAAAGAAAATGCAATAAAAGACACAATCTTCCCCTTTGTGATATCCCAACTGTACTTTTTTCTCATTTATAACTGTACTACAGGGGTGCTGTTATACTGTGTTAACACTAAAAGCCAATGCACTGTTACAGGCCGTGTGTGTCATAACGGTAGTTTAGTGTTTGATTCTTCAATAACACATTTCAGTGAAGACTTAACTTCACCTGAAACAGTTGAACTAAAGTTTTGCTCAAGTTACAATTTCTGTCAAATGCCAGCTCTAAGCATTATCCAGCTTTGATGCATCGTTGCACATACTGTATCTGTACAAATGTTGTTCTACCTGTATGTTGTTGTTATCTCTGTGAATACTACTGTATATCCCCCCCAAAACCAGTCCTGGTAGAAGACTGCCCCTCCCTGAGACTGGTTCTGCCGGAGATTTCTTCCGATAAAAGAGTTTTCCTTCCCACTGTTGCCTAGTGCTTGCTCACAGGGGATCATTGGCCTTGTCTGTATTACTTATTAGTAGTAGTAGATTAGTTTATTTGACAGGGACAGTGCAATAAACATAGACAATTAATCAAAGACAATCAATCTGATGTGTTGCACATAGAGTGTATAGCTATTAGCTAATTTGCAACTCTTGTCCCTGGATGGGCTTTAGAAAAAAGAATCAAGATAAAAAATATACACAATAACCACATACATCAATGCAGAAAAATTATAAATACACTCTTTTTCTCTCTTTTTCTGTCAGTTTAAACTCCCAGAAGAAGATCCTGAAACCATGAGTGGAAGAGGCAAGACCGGCGGTAAAGCCCGCGCTAAGGCCAAGTCCCGATCCTCCAGGGCTGGACTCCAGTTCCCCGTGGGTCGTGTCCACAGGCTGCTGCGTAAAGGCAACTACGCTGAGCGCGTGGGTGCCGGTGCCCCCGTGTACCTGGCGGCCGTGCTGGAGTACCTGACCGCCGAGATCCTGGAGCTGGCTGGAAACGCTGCCCGAGACAACAAGAAGACCAGGATCATCCCCCGTCACCTGCAGCTGGCTGTCCGCAACGACGAGGAGCTCAACAAGCTGCTGGGAGGAGTCACCATCGCTCAGGGTGGAGTTCTGCCCAACATCCAGGCTGTGCTGCTGCCCAAGAAGACCGAGAAGTCCAAGTAAATGTGGACACCTCATCCCACCACCAAACACCTGACTCGTATGACTCGTACCTTATGTATCTAGCACCTTGAGACAACTTTTGTGGTGATTAGGTGCTATACAAATAAAATTGAATTGAATGCTCATGCCCCACCTTTTCAGTTACTTTATTATTTTAGACTTAATGTTACTGTGATTTTTTTTTCTGATCTGCTTTCAAGTTTATGTTTAGCGCATTCTTTTCTTAGTTTATTACACCTCAATGTGCAAGAGGCATATGGTGGTGACTCATTCTGTGTATCTGTCTGTCTGCACTGAGGCATCAGCACCTATGGTGCTATGACCTCTTGACCCCAAACCCATAGTCAGCAGACACCATCCCATGGTGAACCTGTGTACCAAGTTTAAGATAAGCCTTTATTAGTCCCACAACGGGGAAATTCCAGGATTGCAACAGCACAGGGATAGCAACACTCAGAGCAACAATCAGAAGGCAAGAAAAAACAAGCAAGCAAGAGCAGCTAATATACATATGTACATATTACTATAAAATATATATATATATACACACACACACACAGACACACAGTGCAGAGCATTGTAGCTGGATGGAATAAATATATGAATATATGAACACACAGTGCAGAGCATTGTAGCTAGATGGAATAAATATGTAAATATATAAACACCCACAGTATGGAGCATTGCAGCTAGGTGGAATAAATATGCAAGTATATAAACACACACAATGCGGAGCAATGTAGCTAGATGGAATAATATGTAGATATATAAAAACACAGTGACCCTAACTTTACTCGTTGTACAGTAAGAAGGCATAAGGAATGCTAACCTTGACCTTTGACCTTTTGACCCCAAACCCATAATTGGAGGTCAGGATTCCAAGGTGAACCTATATACCAGGTTTGGCGGCCCTAGCTTTACTCGTTTTATAGTAATAGTAAATGTAGCAATTACCATAATGAAACTGCAGTGTTACACACGTGGACAAAATTGTTGGTACCCCTCTGTTAATGAAAGAAAAACCCATAATGGTCACAGAAATAACTTGAATCTGACAAAAGTGGTAATAAATAAAAATTCTATGAAAATTAACCAATGAAAATCAGACAATGCTTTTGAATTGTGGTTCAAAAGAATTACTTTAAAAAACAAACTCACGAAACAGGCCTGGACAAAAATGATGGTACCCCTAGAAAAGATTGAAAATAATGTGACCATAGGGACATGTTCAACCAAGAGGTGTCCTCTAATTAACATCACAGGTGTCTACAAACTTGTAATCAGTCAGTCGGCCTATTTAAAGGGTGGCAAGTAGTTACTGTGCTGTTTGGTGACATGGTGTGTACCACACTAAACATGTACCAGAGGAAGCAAAGGAGAGAGTTGTCTCAGGAGATTAGAAAGAAAATTATAGACAAGCATGTTAAAGGTAAAGGCTGTAAGACCATCTCCAAGCAGCTTGATGTTCCTGTGACTACAGTTGCACATATTATTCAGAAATTTAAGATCCACGGGACTGTAGCCAACCTCCCTGGACGTGGCCACAGGAGGAAACTTGATGGAAAAATGGAAGAGACGGATAATACGAATGGTAACAAAAGAGCCCAGAACAACCTCTAAAGACGTTCAAGGTGAACTCCAAGGTCAAGGTACATCAGTGTCAGATCGCACCATCCGTCGTTGTTTGAGCCAAAGTGGACTTCATGGGAGACAACCAAGGAGGACACCACTGTTGAAAACAAATCATAAAAAAGCCAGATTGGAATTTGCCAAACTGCATGTTGACAAGCCACAAAGCTTCTGGAAGAATGTCCTATGGACAGACGAGACAAAACTGGAACTTTTTGGCAAGGCTGCACGGTGGCGCAGTGGTTTAGCACTGTGGCAGCACAGTTTTACCCTCGGCCGGGGGATCGCAGGGATCATGAGATCGTGGGTTCGATCCCAGCCCCCGACCAACAGTGAGCTGTGTGGAGTTTGCATGTTCTCCCCGTGTTGCGCGGGTTTACTCCGGGATTTCTCCGGTTTCCTCCCGCATACCAAAAACATGTAGATTTAGGGCGCTCGCGCACGCAGCGACCAGCAGCCGGTGGCTTGTCACCAGACTGCAAACCAAGTCTACCTACGGGTACAAATAAGTAACAAAAAAAAAAAAAGGCACATCAGCTCTATGTTCACAGATGCAAAAATGAAGCATACCAAGAAAAGAACACTGTCCCTATTGTGAAACATGGAGGAGGTTCTGTTATGTTCTGGGGCTGCTTTGCTGCATCTGGCACAGGGTGTCTTGAATCTGTGCAGGGTACAATGAAATCTCAAGACTATCAAGGTACAGTGAGGTAAAAAAGTATTTAGTCAGCCACCAATTGTGCAAGTTCTCCCACTTAAAAGATGAGAGAGGTCTCCAATTTTCATCATAGATATACCTCAACTATGAGAGACAAAATAAGAAAAAAAAATCCAGAAAATCACATTGAAGGATTTTTAATCAAATCAAATCAAATCAAACTTTATTGTCATATTGCTGTACATACAACTGTAGTGCAGGCAAGATGAAATTGCGTTTCTCTCGGCATCCATATAAGAAGCAGCATGATTAAGACACACTCCCACATAGCTCCACCCCCCACCCCACCCCTACCCCCCCATCCATTCACACATCCCTGAGACATACTTGGGGAAAAAGAATAACTAACTATAATATACAAAATGTCCATAGGTGCAGTAGTGTGTATGTGAGATTCCGGGTCAGCTGTTCAGCATCCTGACAGCTTGTGGGAGGAAGCTGTTGATCAGTCTGGTGGTTCTGCCTCTGATGCTCCAGAATCGTTTACCAGATGGAAGAAGTTCAAAGTGTTTATGCAGAGGGTGAGAACGGTCCTTGACAATGTTCAGTGCCCTGCTCCTACAACGGTTCTGAAAAAGTTCTTGGACAGAGGGGAGGGAGACTCCAATTACCCTCTCCGCCCCCTTGACTATCCTCTGCAGGGCTTTTTTGTCTGACATACTGCAGCTGGAGTACCATGTAGCAATGCAGTATGTCAGAACACTCTCCACCACACCTCTGTAGAAGGTCCTGAGGATGCAGATGGGGAGAGAGGCCTGTTTGAGTTTCCTCAAGAAGTGTAGTCTCTGCTGAGCCCGCTTCCTGATCTCCAAGGAATTCTTGCTCCAGGTCAGGTCCTGCGAGATCTGCACTCTTTTAATGAACTAATTGGTAAATTCCTCGGTAAAATAAGTATTTGGTCAATAACAAAAGTTCATCTCGATACTTTGTTATATACCCTTTGTTGGCAATGACAGAGGTCAAACGTTTTCTTTAAGTTTTCACAAGGTTTTCACACACTGTTGCTGGTATTTTGGCCCATTCCTCCATGCAGATCTCCTCTAGAGCAGTTATGTTTTAGGGCTGTCGCTGGGCAACACAGACTTTCAACTCCCCCCAAAGATTTTCTGTGGGGTTGAGATCTGGAGACTGGCTAGGCCACTCCAGGACCTTGAAATGCTTCTTATGAAGCCACTCCTTCATTGCCCAGGCGGTGTGTTTGGGATCATTGTCATGCTGAAAGACCCAGCCACGTTTCACCTTCAATGCCCTTGCTGATGGAAGGAAGTTTTCACTCAAAATCTCACGATACATGGCCCCATTCATTCTTTCCTTTACACGGATCAGTCGTCCTGGTCCCTTTGCAGAAAAACAGCCCCAAAGTATGATGTTTCCACCCCCATGCTTCACAGTAGGTATGGTGTTCTTTCTCCTCCAAACACGACAAGTTGAGTTTTTACCAAAAAGTTCTATTTTGGTTTCATCTGACCATATGACATTCTCCAAATCCTCTTCTGGATCATCCAAATGCTCTCTAGCAAACTTCAGACAGGCCTGGACATGTACTGGCTTAAGCAGAGGGACACGTCTGGCACTGCAGGATTTGAGTCCCTGGCGGCGTAGTGTGTTTCTGATGTAGCCTTTGTTACTTTGGTCCCAGCTCTCTGCAGGTTATTCACTAGGTCCCCCCATGTGGTTCTGGGATTTTTGCTCACCGTTCTCATGATAATTTTGACCCCACGGGGTGAGATCTTGCGTGGAGCCCCAGATCGAGGGAGATTATCAGTGGTCTTGTATGTCTTCCATTTTCTAATAATTGCTCCCACAGTTGATTTCTTCACACCAAGCTGCTTACCTATTGCAGATTCAGTCTTCCCAGCCTGGTGCAGGTCTACAATTTTGTTTCTGGTGTCCTTTGACAGGTCTTTGGTCTTGGCCATAGTGGAGTTTGGAGTTTGACTGTTTGAGGTTGTGGACAGGTGTGTTTTATACTGATAACGAGTTCAAACAGGTGCCATTAATACAGGTAACGAGTGGAGGACAGAGGAGCCTCTTAAAGAAGAAGTTACAGGTCTGTGAAAGCCAGAAATCTTGCTTGTTTGTAGGTGACCAAATACTTATTTTACTGAGGAATTTACTAATTAATTCATTAAAAATCCTTCAATGTGATTTTCTGGATTTTTTTTCTCATTTTGTCTCTCATAGTTGAGGTATACCTATGATGAAAATTGGAGGCCTCTCTCATCTTTTAAGTGGGAGAACTTGCACAATTGGTGGCTGACTAAATACTTTTTTGCCCCACTGTATTCTAGAGAGAAATGTGCTGCCCAGTGTCAGACAGCTTGGTCTCAGTCGCAGGTCATGGGTCTTGCAACAGGATAATGACCCAAAACACACAGCTAAAAACACCCAAGAATGGATAAGAGCGAAACATTGGACTATTCTAAAGTGGCCTTCTATGAGCCCTGATCTAAATCCTATTAAACATCTGTGGAAGGAGCTGAAACATGACGTCTGGAGAAGGCACCCTTCAAACCTGAGACAACTGGAGCAGTTGGCTCATGAGGAGTGGGCCAAAATACCTGCTGAGAGGTGCAGAAGTCTCATTGACAGTTACAGAAATCGTTTGATTGCAGCGATTGCCTCAAAAGGTTGTGCAACAAAATATTAAGGGTACCATCATTTTTGTCCAGGCCTGTTTCATGAGTTTGTTTTTTAAAATAATTCTGTTGAACCACAATTCAAAAGCACTGTCTGATTTTCATTGGCTAATTTTCATAGACTTTTTATTTATTACCACTTTTGTCAGATTCAAGTTATTTCTGTGACAATTGTGGGTTTTTCTTTCATTAACAGAGGGGTACCAACAATTTTGTCCACGTGTGTAACTTTAAAGTTTAACCTTTGACCCCTTGACCCCAAACCCAAAATTAGGTGAGGGTGTAAGTTGTATTGGTTACAACTACTGTATCGATTTGAAAAGCCTACATCATTTCTTTCAGTAGTTACTGTGTTTGGATGATTTAGGGAAAAATCTGACCTGATCTTTGACCTCAAAATCATCCGATGAGAGTCAAATTGCAATATGCACATCATCAGAGTATATCAAACAATGGTACCAAGTTTCAAAACAATCGGACCAAAACCATAGGAGGAGTTGATTTCACAAAAGTGGGACAGACGGACGGACCCATAACATTATCTAGTCTTCTACCAGGACTGGTTTGAGAGGGAAGATATACTATTCACAGAGATAACAACAACAACATGCAGGTAGAACAACATTTGTACAGATACAGTATGTACAATGACGCATCAAAGCTGAAGAATGCTTAGAGCTGGCATTTGACAGAAATCGTAATTTGAGCAAAACTTTAGTTCAGAGGTTTCAGGTGAAGTTAAGTCTTCACTGAAATGTTATTGAAGAATCAAACACTAGCTACCGTTATGACACACACGGTCTGTAACAGTGCATTGGCTTTTAGTGTGAACACAGTACAATAGCACCCCCCGTAGTACAGTTCTAAACGAATAAAATACAGTTGGGATATCAATTTGTGACATCACGGGGGTGGCCGTGGTGCAGGTGTAGTGTGACCGACTACTGATTGGAGGGTCATGGGTTTAATTCCCGCTCTGTCTGCAGTTTGCATGTCGAAGTGTCCTTGAGCAAGACACTGAACCCTCAGCTGCTCCTGGTGAGTCAGGCCAGCGCCTGTGTATAGCAGTTCCGTCACCATCAATGTGTGAATGGGTGGCTAGCAGGATCTATAAATCACTTTGGTCATCTAGAGATCAGGAAAAAGCACTATATAAGTGAATGCCATTTACCATCACAAAGGGGAAGATAGTGTCTTTTATTGCATTTTCTTTTTTTAGAGAGAATCTGAACAGTTCAGGGCAGGAAACCACAAGGGAAAAGTGTTCTTTCTGTTCTTCTGTTTACTCATGATTTGAGCCTCTTTTTTACAAGCAGCCTGAGGATGAGTGTTGTCCAACTTCCAACTAGCTCTACCAACTAGGCCACCACCAAGTGGTGGTTCAGTTGGTAAAGCATCCACCCCACACCTGGGAGGCCTGGGTTCAAATGCCGGCCGGGTCATGCCGAGGACCATATAAAAGTGGAACTTCCTGCCATCCAGCTTGGCGCTCAACAATAATTCAACAGAGGAGGGAAATTTGTGGCGGCGCCTTGCATGACAGCAACCTCTCTGATTCTAGATGTGATTAACATTGTAGATAAGAGAAACATAATTTCGTTCTACTGTACACGATTGGCTGTATGGACTGAATGACAATAAAGTTGGCTTTACCTTAAATGAAGGTGTTTATTATTATGGGTAAAAAAAAATCCAAACCTACATGGCCCTGTGTGAAAAAGTGACCCCCCCCCCAAAAAAAAAAACAAAAAACAAAACATAAATTAACTGTGGTTTATCACATCTTTGGAAAGCTCAGTTCAATTTCTCTAGCCACACCCAGACCTGATTACTGTCACACCTGTTCGCAATCAAGAAATCACTTAAAGAGGACCTGCCTAACAAAATGAAGTGGACCAAAAGATCCTCAAAAGCTAGACATCATGCTGCGATCCGAAGAAATTCAGGAACAAATGAGAAACAAAGTAATTGAGATCTATCAGTCTGGAAAAGGTTATAATGTGGGGAACCTTGACGTTACATTCTCCACTCAGACTGAATGGCACAGGAGGAGAGAAGCTGACGGGGGGTGGGGGGTGGGGCGTCAGGATGGGACAGCAGAAGTGGAGACGCTAAAGGACTGTTGGCGGATGCGCCGGGCAGACTGTGGCTTCTCCACCGGACTATATGTTAATGCACCGACAGGCTTTGTGATGACGTGCACTGTGATTGTGTGTATTGTGGTCTGAACCACCGGACTGTATGTTAATGCGCCGACAGGCTTTGTCATTACGTGCATTGTGATTGTGTGTATTGTGGTGTGAACCCCCAGGTCGCTAGACAAGGATGCAAGATATAAAACAGAGATGCCCAGCCACCTGAGTTATTCTTGTTGACTTGTAGTTAGAGAGAATAAAGTCCACGCTGATCCAGCTCACTGCCTCGCCTGCTCATTTCTCTCTACAATAAAGCCATTTCTAAAGCTTTGGGACTCCAGCGAACCACAGTAAGAGCCATTACCCACAAATGGCAAAAACATGGAACAGTGGTGATCCTTCCCAGGAATGGCTGGACAACCAAAATTACCCCAAGAGCGCAGCAACAACTTATCCAAGAGGTCACAAAAGACCCCACAACAACATCCAAAGAACTGCAGGCCTCACTTGCCTCAGTTAAGGTCAGTGTTCATGACTCCACCATAAGAAAGAGACTGAGCAAAAATGGCCTGCATGGCAGAGTTCGAAAACGAAAACCACTGCTGAGCAAAAAGAACATAAAGGCTCATCTCAGTTTTGCCAGAAAACATCTTGATGATCCCCAAGACTTTTGGGAAAATACTCTGTGCGCACTTGGGTTTTGCAGTAGGACAATGATCCAGAACACACCAGTAAGTCCACCTCTGAATGGCTTAAGAAAAACAAAATGAACACTTTGAAGTGACCTAGTCAAAGTCCTGACCTGAATCCGATTGAGATGCTGTGGCATGACCTTAAAAAGACGGTTCATGCTCGAAAACCCTCCAGTGTGTCTGAATTACAACAATTCTGAAAGATGAGTGGGCCAAAATTCCTCCACAGCACTGTAAAAGACTCATTGCCAGTTATGACAAACTACTGATTGCAGTTGTTGCTGCTAAGGGTGGCCCAACCAGTTATTAGGTTTAGGGAGCAATCACTTTTTCATACAGGGCCATGTTAAGTTTGGAATTTTTTTCCCCTTAATAATAAATATCTTCATTTAAAAACTGCATTTTGTGTTTACTTGTGTTATCTTTATCTAATATTTAAATTTGTTTGATGATCTGAAACACTGAAGTGTAACAAACTTACAAAAAATGAGAAATCAGGAAGGGGGCAAACACTTTTTCACACCACTGTAACTCATAAAACCTTACAGGAAGTCCTTTTCCCCAAATCTATTGTAGTCTATTATCTTTGAACTGATAACTGAAGCAAAACAAACTGTGGTCATTCAAATAGTAATGGACTTATTTTTTCAAATGTAAGATAAATATAACAGGTTTTAATTATTTTTCTCTCACTCTCTTCTTCAATTTTTTTAATTTGTAGCATATTTTACATAGATTTTCATCTTGAAATATTTTAAGCTTCCCATTATCATAGTCAGTCCTGTAATTTTTATGTGCTAGTCTTTGAATTGTAGACATCAATAAAATAACTGATTTGTGTTCATGGTAAACTGGATTTAGTTGAAGTATTTTTTTAATTAATCCATTTATCTGGATGGAAGTAAAATCCAAGTTCCTGTTAAAATGATCAGTTTTTACCAGAGGGAGGAAAAAGAGCTTTTTGTAATCCTAAAGACTGCAGCGATATTAGAGGTCCTCATCAAAGGTAAGAAAGCTGTTGCACATAAATGAGCTAATTATTACATTTAATAAGAATAGAAAACAGTGGTGATCTATTTTGCATAAATCACCACTGAGGAGGTATTTTCTGCTCAGCCTAAGAGTTTAGTTGAAGAGCTGAACTGATGTTAGCACACATTACCGCTATGCTAACAGTCTGGGCATTGATCTGTGGACACCAGACTTTATCAGAGAAAAAAAAATCAGAGAACAGTAGGATCAGACGAGACCTTTTTATCTGATGAACCATCAGTACCTCTGACTCAAAAAATCCCTGTCTCATTGTTAATATAAAAGATTGTTAAACACATTAGCATCACGGCTAACAGCAGCCCCATCATTTCAATACAGACATCAGTCAGCTGCTGAAGATGTCATAAATTAAAGCGGGCGATCTCTCCTCGTTCTGACCATGTAAAGCATACCACTACAATCAGGGTAATATAATAATGACCACCCTTACATCTGTTTTTAGTTTTGGCCTAATAATCATCCATTAAGCTAGTGGTGTAAAAACCCCCCAAAGTAGGTAATGCAGACCTCTGAGCATGGGCTGTAAAAAAAAAAAAAAAAAAAAAAAAAAAAAAAAAAAAAAAAAAAAAAAAAAAAAAAAAAAAAGTTGCACTGCCACCTCTAGTGGCCCGGCATAGTTATTACAATACCTTTTTTGTGCTGCTCCATTACTCGGCAATGGTAAGTTAAATTTGTGTTTATTTTGAAAACAATGGCTTATCTCAAAATTCTGGCAAATTAAAAGTCGAGAAAATATGGTGATACAACGATACAAGTCTTTAGTTCCACTTAATTTTGACCAGGCGAGCTGAAAGAGAGGTGGACAGCTACAACCACACACACAGACGCATTAAGCAATTACCGTATGCTTCTGTTTCACCAAGGCATGATAAATTAGTTTTCTGAAAAATAATTCAAGAAGTTTTCTCAATATTCATTACACAGAGTGAAACATTTCAAACTAGAAAAGCACTCGGAGAGCGCAGACCTCCACCAAGCGCCACAGTTCCCCCCCATACAGTGTTTGTGTGTACATTTTCAGATTCCTTGACCATGAAAACATATGACTAGCAATTGGATTCACAATGATAGGATTAGTGGTTCAGTAGTAAAAGCATTACCTCCTTGGCGGAGGTAATAAACTGAAGTGTTGCTGTTGTGTCCATCTCCTCCACTGAAAGCAGCAGTCAGGGCTTCACTGACGGATGCAAATTGGGTAGACAGGTTGCCGTGGGTTTTATATTGGGGTTGCGCTCCACGGCAAAAGAGGATTTAGAAGCTTCCCCGGCAGAGAGTTTGTTTTTGCGCATCCCCTATGGCTGGCCGGGGAATTTCTGCCAAATAATGTGGCGCCGGACAGCTGCCCGTCTCAGCTTTTGCAGCGTAGCGCAAACACAGGCACGCTGCCGGGCCCTGCCCACCACTGTTTTCCGCGTGCTTTTGTGGCTAAAACTTTGAATAACGCGGAGTTTGTGTTCGTCAGACAGGACGACCAGCGCCCTCCATTGCGCCTGCGCACATGTTGAAAATGGCCGTATCTCACAATGTTTAAGAATCCTTTAAAAAATTCCTGTATCCAGACGGTGATCCGGATCATCCCCCAAATTTAATCAGTTCTTCCTTGTACCATTTCCAACAACGCCTGAAAGTTTCATCGAAATCCGTCCAAAACTTTTTGAGTTATCTTGCTAACCAACAGACAAACAGACAAACGCTGGCAAAAACATAACCTCCTCCTGGCCTTCGGCCTGGCGGAGGTAACCATTCTGATTTAATATTGATGGTTATGGTGAAAGCATTTTTGTTTGTGCTCCTAATTTTATTTTTGTGCGTCTACATTTTTTTCTTTTACCAGTTGTGACAACAATGCCAGTGTACAGCCCTGGAATAACGTACACCTCGTTACAGTGACATCAGTGTCATACTTATGTAAACACATACCAAGCATTTCAAAACCATGCATGGATGGACTGACAGCATACTTAACTATCCCGACTACCATGCCACAAGCACTGGGGCATCAGCACCTGTGGTGCTTTCATTTATCTGTGGTGATGTCTTCAGTCCGCTGCTTCACGTTGGGCCTATGGGTATTTTAACTGGGCTGCAATTAAAATATCCATTGACCACACGCTCCCTCATGTAACATTATGTAAATCTGTCCAGGTATCTGCATCTGCAGATTCAGACCCTCGTGAGGCTCTTTTTACTATATCCAGTGGCACTCTTTGGCTTCCATCCAGTAGTTTTTGTGTAATCCTGCTAACAAACACAGACAGACAGACAAACACTCTGTTGGTGGGGGTAATGAGAATCCATGAGCTGGCCAGCTGGGGTCTATCTGTACGGCGTTTGCATGTTTTCTGTAGGTACTCTACCTTCTTCCCACAGTCCAAAAACATGCACGTTAGGTTAATTGGGATTAACTGGGGATTTCAAATTGTCCGTAGGTACGAATGAGTGTGAATACTTGTCTGTCTGTCTGTGTTGGTCCTGCAACGGACTGTCCAGGGTGTACCCCACCTCTCGCTTGAAGGACTCAGCAGTTAAGAAAATGACCTAATCAGTGAAATAAGAAAAAATATAAGAACATTTGCAAATTTATGAGAAAAGTTGCATATTGAAGAAGAAAAAAGACAATTTCTAATGATATTTCAACTGTTTTATTTTAAATCTCTAATATGTTTTAATCTCTAATATGTTTATGCACCACCCAGCAAGAGCAGCTCGGTGGCACAGTGCTTAGCACTGTGGCAGCACAGTAAGAAGATCGTGGGTTCGATCCCAGCCCCTGACCACCAGTGACCCTTCTGTGTGGAGCTTGCATGTTCTCCCTGTGTCTGCGTGGGTTTACCCAAGGTATTCCGGTTTTCTCCCACAGGCCAAAGACGTGCAAGTTAGGTTAACTGGAGACTCTAAAGTGGCTCTGTGTGTGAATGGTGGAGGGACTGGCACTGCACCGTGGCTGCCTCACCCATCCAAGTGGATGCCCTTAATTTCCCTCTGGAATTAATTAAAGTATATAAAAAAAAATATATGTTTCGTGGATTATCACGATTTTTTGAGGTCAAAAATAGCTTAAAATGTTTGGGGTTTTTTTTCCATAGTAGAGGTGCTGATCTAGTGATCTTATAATTACCAGTGCAAGAAACTGAGTCGACTCCAGGCCCATGATACTCCACAATGGCCCCCGTTCCACCCTTAACAGTCAGAATGCCAGCCACCTTCAGAATAACGTCTTTTGGAGATGTCCAGCCAGATAAGGTTCCTGTAAGCCTCACTCCTATTACCTGAAAGAAAAGTTAAAACAGGCTTATTAAACAAACTGAAAGAACAAGCAAAGAGACCCAAGGGAATCAGTGGAAATAAAAGTGTAGAAACTGAAGTTTAATGAGACTCACTGACAAAGACAAATGACACCAAAAACTCACTTTGGGGCACTTGAGCTCCCATGGGATTCCAGCCATGACAT
This sequence comes from Pholidichthys leucotaenia, assembly GCA_020510985.1. NCBI lineage: Eukaryota > Metazoa > Chordata > Actinopteri > Cichliformes > Pholidichthyidae > Pholidichthys > Pholidichthys leucotaenia. The sequence continues at coordinate 398,260,416 of CM035838.1, read as the reverse complement.
CTACAGCATCAGCTCCACCCACTCCAATACAGATGGCACCCAGGCCACCGCCATTGGGTGTGTGGGAGTCTGTACCAATCAGCATCACTCCAGGATAGGCATAATTCTCCAGGATGATCTGTCCAAGCCAAGGAACGTTTGCAGTCAGAGACTTTGTCTTTCTTTTCCAAAAAATACTACACACACATACTGAGACTGAGCAATGTTCATGACAAGGCAAAGTAAGTTAAATGAGCAAAGACACTTCAGCATTATTATTTACAGCAGGGAAAATAAGTAACATGTCAACATTTTTCTTAAACATATTTCTGATGGAGTCATTGGCCAGAGATTTTCACCAGATATCAGCAACAACCCAAGTAATCCATACATACAAAGAAATCAAGGCAACTGTGTCCACAAAACAAGTTATATTTAATAAAGTTGAATGACACAGGGAATAAGTATTGAACACATGAAAAAGAGGTGCAAAAAGGTATAGAAAGCCAAGAAACCAACTGAAATCCATCAGAATTTAGGAAGCCATCCCATCCCCCATCAATGCAAATTAATTTCAGCTAGTTATGTTCTGACTGATAGCCTTTAAAAAGGTCTGTGAATATCAAATTGTCACACCACAAAGAATTCATGATGGTAGAAAAAGAGTGAAACATTTCAACCCATTCTGATTTAATATTGTTGTTTTGCAACGTTATTTTCAAAACATAATGATGCATACCTGTCAAGGCATACCTCATGCCTCCCTTATTGGGGGGAATTTCACACCTGTACTGAGTACTTAAAAACTGTATTTATCGGCAGATGAAAGAAAACTGAAGCAAAAAAAAAACAAAAAAAAAAAAAAAAACCCAAACATACAGCAACTGCAACATGAACTATTTCAAATTCATTCATTTATGCTGCCAATGCTGAAACAAAAGCAGAATGGATTTTTGTTTCATAAGTTAAGTATCAGAAATAATTCTCTTTGAAATTGTGTTAATAATAATAACAATGAAAATATCAATCTTATTCAGCCCTTTCAATATAATGCTATACATTCAGATGTAAAGCAAAGTTCCAAGATACAAAATAACAGTACACTATAGGGGATTTGGGCTACCTCTAAACATGTTTGTTAAGATTTTAAAGCATTTTTTTTGTTATATTTAGGTAATATTTGAAGGTGAATAATACTGCCCATACCTGAAAACATTTGGAGATTTCTCCTTCAGTCTGGAAAGGACAGAATTGTCTCGACCCACCATCGTGTTGCAATTGTCCGAAGCAAAGCCCACAACATTCTCCCATGGAATATTGTGCAATCTAAAAATAAATAAATAAATGGTGACGGTGAAGGAGAACGGTGACGTCCAGTCCCTCGATTTCCCTTTTCTTCAAGCTTTGTCTTCTTCGCCGGCGGCGCGCTGCAAGAAGCCATTTTGAAAATCACAAAAACACTGCTTAGGTGCGCTTGTGGAGGATCGAAATAAGTGCAGGCGGACACGGCGAACTGAAGTTTAAAAGGATGCTTCATGCAGACAGTCAACTTATACACCCGGCTACAGACAATGCATGCATGGCACATTAGCATCACAGTATACAGCAGGAAAGCATGGCCATTTGCATTAGAGTCACACATATCAGGCGCAGGATTACTGGCGCCGGGATTCCTCTCTGTTCCGGAGCCACAGGACAACAGAAGGTGCGAGGCGCATCTGCATAATGATCAGTCCCCACCTCTCACTGTGGTGATAATTGCTCACGCTGAGCGCTCTGCCAGCCCCGTACGCTGTGGGGGTCACACACACGACATGTTCCTCCACACTCTCAATAATTTCTTTTTGGCGTACAGAAATGGCAACACGCCCGTATTTGCTAAAATTGCATTTTCCCCGTATTAAAATACGGCGAAACCGTATCACTTGACAGGTATGATGATGGCATTGGTTACAGGTGCATTTCTAAACTGCTGAATGTTCCGGTGAGCACTGTTGGAGCCATCATTCGGAAGTGGAAAGAACATCCTTTTATCATAAACCGGAAATGACCAGGAGCTCCTCGCAAGATTTCTGACAGAGGAGTCAAAAGAATTACCAGAAGAGTTACCCAAGAGTCAAAGCCCACTCATGGAGAGCTCCAGAAAGACCTGGAGTTAGCAGGTACTGCTGTTTCAAAGAAAACAATAAGTAATGCACTCTACGGACATGGGCTCTATGCCCGCTCACCTCACAAGACTCCAATGCTGAAGAAAAAGCCTGTTGACGCTTGTTTAAAGTTTGCTGCACAACATTTGGGGAAGCCAGTAAAATACTGGAAGAATATAGTCTGGTCAGATGACGCCAAAATTGAACTTTTTGGATGCCACAACACACAGCATGTTTGGAAGAGAAATGGCACTGCACATCCCATCATGGTGTGGGGGTGTTTTTCAGCACATGGTACAGGCAGACTTCATATAACTGAAGGAAAGATGAATGGACAAATGTACAGAGACATACTTGATAAGAACCTGTTGCCATCTGCCAAGATGCTGAAGATAAAACGAGGGTGGACATTTCAGCAAGACAATGATCTCAAACACACAGCCAAGGAAACTCAACTGGCTCCAGAGAAGGAAAATAAAGCTTTCAATTCAATTGAAAATAAAGCTGCTAGAATGGCCCAGTCAGTCACCTGACCTGAATCCAATTGAAAATCTATTAAACAAACTGAAGATCAAAGTTCAATTCAATTCAATTTTATTTATATAGTGCCATTTCACAGCAACAGTCATCTCATAGCACTTTCAACTGTAGGGGAAACCCCCACAATTGCAGAAAGACCCCAGCAATCAGGCGATCCCCTGTGAGCGAGAACTTGGTGATGGTGGAGAGTAAAAACTCCCTTTTAGCAGGAAGAAACCTCCAGCAGAACCAGGCTCAGGGAGGGGCAGTCATCTGCTGTGACTGGCTGAGGGGTGAGGGGTTAGAGAAGAAGAAGAAAAGAACAGACATGTAAGGAGCAAACAGCATGACAGGGACTCAATCTATGGGAGAGAACAAACAAATGTTAATGACCAGCAAAAATATTTCATTGAGAGGGAAGAAAGGAGTGAAGCCCAGTGCATTGTTGGAGGTCCCCCGGCTGTCTAAACCTATTAGCAGCATAACTAAGGGAGGGTTCAGGAGCACATGATCCCACCCTAATTATAGGCTATACAAAAAAGGAAAGTTTTAATCCTATTCTTAAAAACAGAGATTGAGTCTGACTCCCGAATCCAGATTGGCAGCTGGTTCCACAGGAGAGGAGTTTGATAGCTGAAGGCTCTGCCTCCCATTGTACTTTCGGAGATTCTAAGTATTACAAGTAATCCTGCATTTTGGGAGCATGGTGCTGTGCTAGGATAATAGGGTAGCATCAGATCTTTTAAAAAAAAAGGGGCTTGATTATTTAGAGCTTTCTAAGTGAGAAGAAGGATTTTAAACTTACTGTAACTTACTATAATTCTAAACTCTATGGGAAGCCAACGAAGGGAGGCCAGAACCGGAGAGATATGATCTCTCTTTCTAGTACCTGTTAAAACTCTTGCTGTGTGGGCCTCAGGCTATTTCACACCTTAGACAGAGACAATGAATACACATGGGAGAACAGTGGGAGAGGGGGTTGAATGAAGCGTGGTGTAGATGTCCTGCTGTTATGAGGAAGTGCCTTGAATCTTGTGAAGTGTAACTTGATATAGAGAGAGGGATGTTGAATGTGACCAGTCATTCTGTTCTGTGCTTGAAAGATGTGAGTGTGTAATAAATCGTCTGAAATGAATCTGCCTGTGATTTTACACACTCCACACTGGTGACCCAAGACGTATTATGGAACACGAGGCAAGATCCCCGGAGCCGGCCCGGTCAGGAAGCTACAGCGAGGCGGCAGCCATCCCACAGACAGCCCGGACTGGAACCTACAGCCATGCGTGTGCAGTTTCAGTCAAGCTACCGGATTTCTGGCAGCACAACTCGCGCTCTTGGTTCCACCTCACCGAGGCCCAGTTCACCCTCCGGGGAGTAACGGCAGATGATGCCAGATTCTACTATGTGGTCGCAGCGCTCGACACCCGCACAGCTCAGCAGGTAGCGAGCCTGCTCGATCAGCCACCAGCCAGCAGCAAATACGAGATGCTCAAGGCTGCGCTCATCCAGCGCTACACGCTCTCGGACTGTGAGAGAGCAGAGAGGCTCCTGACGCGGACCAAGTTAGGAGATGGTTCGGCCGTAGACCTGATGGAGAAGATGCTGGCGTTGATGGGCACGGACGATGAGCACTTTCTGTTTGCCCACCTCTTCCTCCGGAACCTTCTGACAGTAGCGAGAGCGGTTCTGGCCAATTCGCCGTGGCTGGCCACGCGCGACTACCGTGCGCTAGCCCAGGAGGCAGACCAGATCATCATCACCACCAGGGCGATCACAGTCAACACGGCAGTGGCGGAGCCCAGCGAGACGACCAGAGGAGGCGAGGAGCCACCGACAGTAGCAGCAGCGGGGGCCAAGGATCGCCAGAGAGACACGCTCTGTTTTTACCACCGCCGCTTCGGAGAGAACGCACGCAGATGTGCGCCACCGTGCCAATTCAAGCGCTCGGGAAAACGCCAAGGCCGGGGGTCGGTAGCAGCCGCGACACTCGGTGAAGAGAACAAGCTGCTCTACTTGACAGATGCACGCTCGGGAAGGCGTTTCCTCGTGGACACCGGAGCCCAGAAGAGCTTCATCCGGCCGACCTACGCTGACCGGCTGGCAGGATCTAGCGGCGCCGGGATATTGGCAGCAAACGGCTCGGATATTAAGACCTTTGGTGAGAGGACTCTGCTCTTATCTCTACACGGCCGTACATATGTGTGGACTTTTGTCGTAGCAGCACTGAATTACCACATACTGGGGGCTGATTTTCTGTGTGCACATGGTTTACTGGTTGATGTTGCTAACAGGCGCCTGGTTAATGCACTGTCTTTTGACTCTCTCCCCTGTATAGCTGGAGTGACCCAGCCAACAGCACAAGCCAACGTCACAGCTACAGGCGGTAAGTTCCACGCACTGCTCACTCAGTTCCCAGCACTCACGGTCCCGACGTATTCGGCGGCCATCGCTAAACACGGGGTGGAGCACTTTATCACCACCACCGGGCCGCCCGTTTTTGCAAGACCTCGGCACTTGGACGCAGATAAAACTGGCCATAGCGTGCAAGGAGTTCGCCAACCTGGAAAGGTTGGGCATCATCAGGCGCTCCAAAAGCCCATGGGCATCCCCGCTACACATGGTCCCTAAGGCTGAAGGATCGTGGCGATCGTGCGGGGATTTCCGCAGGTTGAACAACGCCACAGCGCACGACCGCTACCCAATTCCCCACATACAGGATTTTTCCGTTCACCTCGCCGGAGCGCGCATTTTTTCCAAAATAGACCTGGTCCGCGGTTACCACCAAGTCCCAGTGCGCGCTGAGGACATACCCAAAACAGCGGTATTAACTCCGTTCGGTCTATTCGAGTTCCTGCGCATGCCATTCGGGTTAAAAGGAGCGGCACAGACGTTCCAGCGCATGATGGATGCAGTGCTGCACGATCTCCCGTTTGTGTTCGTCTACCTGGACGATATCCTGGTAGCCAGTGCGTCTGAAGACGAACACGAAACCCACCTCACGACGGTTTTCCGGAGGTTGGAGGAGCATGGGTTAATAATCAACCCGGCGAAATGCCAGTTGGGCGTGACGGGGATTGATTTTTTGGGGCACCGCGTCTCTCCTGAAGGAGCGATCCCGCTGCCCGACAAAGTGCGCGTCGTGGTGGATTTTCCCCAGCCTCAGATGGTCAGGGCGCTGCAGGAATTTTTGGGGATGGTGAACTTTTATAACCGTTTCCTTCCCCGCGTGGCGCAGCTCATGCAACCATTATACGCCGCGCTCAAGAAACAGAAACCCGCGGATAGGGTCGAATGGACCCCGGAGCGAGAGCGGGCGTTCTCGGAAGTTAAAGCGGCCCTGGCAAACGCCGCACTGCTGGCGCATCCAGACCCGACGGCCCGCATAGCGCTCACCACCGACGCTTCAGACGTGGCCATAGGGGCTGTCGTGGAGCAGCGCGTCGCCGGGGCTTGGCAGCCGCTCGCCTTTTTCAGCAGAACTTTGCGCGACAGCGAACGTAAATACAGCGCGTTCGACAGAGAGTTGCTGGCCCTCCACCTGGCCATACGCCACTTCCAGTTCTGGCTGGAAGGGCGCAGCTTCACCGCGTTCGTGGACCAAAAGCCGCTAACATTCGCGATGGCCAAGGTTTCAGAACCGTGGTCAGGCCGGCAGCAGAGACAGCTGGCCGCGATCTCAGAATTTACTACCGATATTCAGCATGTGTCTGGTAAACTGAATGTACTGGCGGACTGCCTCTCGCGAGCCGTGGTGGCCCCAGTCTACGTGGGGATAGATTACGCAGCCATGGCCGCGGAGCAGATTAGCGATGCAGACGTGCGCGCGCTCCAGTCTGGACCAACAGGGTTAAGGCTGGAGAGCAGGGTGCTGCAAGATGGCGGCCCCCCCCCAATCTGCGATGTCTCCACGGGTCGCCCGCGTCTGGTGGTCCTGGCCGCGTGGCGCCGCCGCATGTTTGAGTCGGTTCACACTCTGGCGCACCCAGGAGTGCGCGCGTCGGTCAAAATGGTGGGAGAGAAGTTTGTTTGGCCGAGCCTGCACAAACAAGTGAAGGAGTGGGCTGCAGCCTGCGTGGTGTGCCAACGAGCCAAAGTACACAGACACACGAAGGCTCCCTTGGAGTCGTTTCATATTCCGGCTAAGAGGTTCGACCATGTTCACGTGGACCTCGTGGGCCCCCTCCCGCCATCATAGGGGTGCACGCACCTCCTGACAATGGTGGACCGCACTACGCGCTGGCCAGAAGCAGTCCCGCTGGTGGCAACCACGTCCACGGACGTAGCGCGCGCTTTTTTAACAGCATGGGTGGCGCGTTTTGGAGTCCTGTCGGACATTACGTCCGACAGGGGCCCGCAATTTGTTTCCGAACTCTGGTCCGTGATGGCCCGCAGCCTGGGTGTTACAATTCACCGCACAACCGCGTACAACCCACAGGCCAATGGGTTATGCAAACGTTTTCATAGATCACTGAAAGCGGCACTCAGGGCTTCATTGACGGATGCAAATTGGGTAGACAGGCTGCTATGGGTTTTATTGGGTTTGCGCTCCTCGCCAAAAGAGGATCTGGAAGCTTTCCCGGCAGAGCTCGTTTTTGCGCAGCCACTATGGCTGCCCGGGGAATTTCTGCCCGATAATCCCGCGCCGGGCAGCTGCCCATCTCAGCTTTTGCAGCGTAGCGCAAACACAGGCACGCTGCCAGGCCCTGCCCACTACAGTTTTCCGCGTGTTTTCGTGCCTAAAACTTTGAAGAGCGCGGAGTTCGTTTTCGTCAGACACGACGCCCACCGCCCTCCATTGCGCCCACCCTATGATGGACCGTTCAGAGTGCTGGAAACAGGGGATAAGGATTTTTTACTAGACTTGGGGGGTAGGAGGGAAAAAATTGGCATAGACAGACTCAAACCCGCTTTCATTGTGGCGGACGAGCAAGTGCTGTTGGCTAGGGCCCCTCGGCGTGGAAGACCCCCACGGAGAGCTCCCCAGGGAGACGATTCTCCAGAGCAGCCACACGGACAGAGTGAACCCCCCCCCTCCCCTCTCCACGGCTCACCCGCAGTCAGACACACTCCCAGCAGCCTCCCACCGGCACAGCAGCGCCACAGAGGTGGTAAACCACAGTTGCAGCAGATATGGGAGGAGACAGAAGCCGAAACAGCGTGTGGACTGATGTTCTATTGTTCTATCTAAGATGCTGGGGGGGCAGTGTGGGCCTCAGGCTATTTCACACCTTAGACAGAGACAATGAATACACATGGAAGAACAGTGGGAGAGGGGGTTGAATGAAGTGTGGTAGACAGAGACAATGAATACACATGGGAGAACAGTGGGAGAGGGGGTTGAATGAAGTGTGGTGTAGATGTCCTGCTGTTATGAGGAAGTGCCTTGAATCTTGTGAAGTGTAACTTGATATAGAGAGAGGGATGTTGAATGTGACCAGTCATTCTGTTCTGTGCTTGAAAGATGTGAGTGTGTAATAAATCGTCTGAAATGAATCTGCCTGTGATTTTACACACTCCACAGCTGCAGCATTTTGGATCAGCTGAAGACTTTTTAAAGATGTTTTAGGACAACCTGATAATAAACAGTTACAATAAACTAATCTAGAGCTAACAAAAGTATGGATTAGTTTCTCAGCATCACTCTGAGACAAGATGCTCCTAATCTTGACAATATTACGCAAATGATAGAAGGCAGTCTTAGAAACAAGTTAAATATGTGAATTAAAAACAGATCTTGATCAAATAACAGTTCCTCACAGAACTATTAAGAGAAACAATAACCACATCCAAACTAAGAGTTTGATTTGGAAAGGTATTTCTAAGGTTTTTTGGACCAACTAGAATGACTTCAGTCTTATCTGAATTTAATAGCAGGAAATTACATGTCATCCAAGCTTTGATTTCCTTAAGACAGGCCTCAAACTTGGCTAATTGATTACTGTCATCTGGCTTCATTGACAGGTATAATTGTGTGTCATCTGCAAAACAATGAAAATGTATACAGTGTTTTCTAATAATGTTGCCTAGCAGAAGCATATATAAACTAATAAGAATAGGGCCTAGCACAGATCCTTGTGGAACTCCGTGACTGAGCTTTGAGTTGGAAGAAAACTCATTATTGACATGAACAAACTGGAACGTATCAGATAAATAAGATCTAAACCACTGCAACAAAGTTCCATTAAGTCCAACATGGTGTTCTAATCTACCAAGTAAAATATTATCATCAATAGTATCAAAAGCTGCACTAAGGTCTAAAAGGACAAGTACAGAAACAAGTCCATTATCAGGTGCAATAAGGAGGTCATTAGTGACCTTCACTGAAGCTGTTTCAGTACTATGATGGATTCTAAACCCAGATTGAAACTCTTCAAATAAACCATTTCCCTGCAAGTGGTAAAAATAACTGCGTAGCAACAACTCTTTCTAAGATTTTTGAAATGAAAGGCAGATTAGAGATTGGTCTATAGTTAGCTAAAGCTCCTGGATCCAGCATTGGCTTTTTGAGTAAGGGTTTAATTACAGCAGTTTTAAAAGCCTGCGGTACATGGCCTAATGTTAATGAAGAACTGATTATTTGAAGAATAGAGCTACCAATAAATGGGAAGACTTCTTTAAATAGCCTGGTAGGAATAGGGTCTAAAAGACAAGTTGAAGGCTTGGATAAGGAAATTATTTTATCTAACCCTAAAAGGTCAATTGGAGTAAACTCGTCCAAACAGATATCAATTGAAGGAGTTGTAGTAGTTACTGTATTTAACAGTGGGAAGAATCTGACTTATTTTATCTCTGATAGATACATTTTTATTATTGAAAAAGTTCATAAAGTCCTGACTAGTAAGCTCTAAGGGAATGCTAGGATTGACAAGAGTCCTGACTCTTTGTCAGCCTGGCTACAGTACTGAAAAGAAACCTGGGATTATTCTTGTTCTCTTCTATTAATGCAGAATAATAACTTGTTCTAGCTTTCCTAAGAGATTTTTTTATAAATTAGAAGATGGTTTCTCCAAGCTAAAGAGATTTCATCTAATTTAGAGGAGCACCATTTTCTTTCTAATTGACAAGTCTTCTGTTTTAAGCTACGAGTTTCTGTGTTGAACCAAGGAGTTAGAAAGCTCTGATTAGACTTTTTCTTTTTTCTTTTTTAAAGGGGCCACCATGTCTAGAGTCTGATGTAGAGAAGCTGTAACACTATCTACCATGCTATCAATTACAAAAGGAGCAAGGTCTCCATAGCTTATCTCCGTTGTGTTGACACATGGCATAGAGGAAACAATCTGCTTAAATTTGTAAACAGCATCATTTAAGAGGCATCTACTGTAGTAATATTTTTCTTTAGGAGCCAAATAGAAATAGTAAAATCAAAGGTTAACAGACAATGGTCTGACAGTACAGGGTTAAGAGGAGACACTACCAGATTTTCTATTTCTATACCATATGTCAGAACAAGGTCCAACGTGTGGTGCAGATATTGGGTAGAATTTCCTACTTTCTGAAAAAAAACCATTGAGTCTAATATTGAATTAAATGCCATATTAAGGCAATCACTATCTACATGTATATTAAAGTCCCCTACTATAATTATTCTATCTGACTTCAGCACTAAATCTGCTAAGAATTCAGCAACTTCGGATAAAAACTCTGAGTAGGCTGAGGGAGGACGATAAACTATGGCAAATAAAATTGGGTTTAACCTAAAATTGCTAAAATGCCGAATATTGAGAACAAGGCCCTCAAAGGAATTATAACATGTTTTTTTGCTTTACATTAACTAGTAATTTGGAATGGTAAATTGTTGCTACTCCTCCTCCATGACCAGAACTTCTGGGATTTTTGGCAGTTTAAATAACCAAAGGGAGTTGTGTAGCGGGTTAATTCAACCCCCCACAACACACAGACAGAACAGAGAGACAGTCAGCTCGCACTCCTGGGTTTTTCCGCTGCATGCTGCGTTTACAGCCGTGAAGTTAGAGTGTTCATGCATCTTGTCCTTACTGTGCTTCTTCTGAGCATCTTACATATGTAGATGTGCTTTGAGGTAAATCTCCACAAAAAGACTGGTCAAACACAGCGCTCGGCTAGAGCAAATAACAGAACAGTGTAATGTGTATTAATGTCTACAGGCAGACGTGTTTCGTCTGGCTCACTTCTGTGATGTTAATGTTGCCTTTCATGCATTGTGCTCATTCCTGTCCTCACTGTGACCTAGGGACTGAGATCAATATGTCTCTCAAATGCAAATGTCTTATGCCTGTTCTGTTATCTCTTTGATCATACCAACTGCTGGGGTATGTCCTTTTGATGTATTGTTGTGGTCGAGTATATATGCTGCAACTCTGTAACGCAAACTCTCTCTCTCACTCTGATCCTGCAACTGGTAGACACACACACGTGTCCGCCTCTCCTCTCCTTCTCTGAGAGCCGTGGGCTCGCTCTCGGCGCGCATGCACGGCGCCGGGAGCGGAGCTTGTGACGGCGGTATGATAATAAAACTCTACTTAAAACCTCCAACAACGCCGCTTTATTTCATGCCGCCGCACTGGTGACCCCTTGAACACGCACACGCTTTGTGCGAAGCAACCTTCTGAGCTGGACAGCTGCACTGGTGACCCGTTCTTCAGGATGAGATCTGCACGTGTGAGATCTGCTCATCCACGCTGGACCGGCCGCGCTCGCAACTCCTTCACATGAGAGCGCGGGCACCTCGTCCCTTCTCCACGACGGCATCCGCCATGGCCGGCGGAGAACGCAACGCGTGGACCTGAACGCACCACGCTCGAGCCTGAGGAACAAAGATCGTCTATCCCCTCCCGCCGCTCCAACGCATCTGCACGAGCCTGAGGGACAAAAGATCGTCTATTTCCTCTCACCGCTCCAACGCACCATGGCCAATCTACAGCCACAGCTCAACCTGGATTTTTATCGGCGCCGTCTGCGCCGATCTCCACCAAGTGTCTGCACCCTGGTTCTCCTCTCCAGCGGCCCACCCACGCATGGAACCCCCGCGCACGCACCGGGGAGTTACGAGGACGGTGCATCACGCACGGGACAAGTAACGGCTCCAGAGACCGCCATCGTCCTCCGCCGCTGCTCACAGAACCTTCAGGGCTGCTCGTTCACCTGAAGCAAGCACGCAGCTCGCCACTGGATTTTTTTAATGGTCTCAGCCACGGCACAAAGGGATTTCAGCCGTCAGCTGTTCCCGGGGGCTTTGGGGTTACTCCTGCACCTAAAGCCAACACGCCAGACCCTCTGCTTTTGTTTATTTTTTTCTTACAGCCGCTCCTGCTTTTCTTCATGGCCACGAGAGGAGCCAGAGAATAATTTTTCTTCTCCTGATCTCTGCATGTTCAGACGGGACATCGCGGAGCAGCAAACACTTTTGGCGCGATTCGAACGATTTTCCCGCGCCCGGTCAGCATGTACTACCCCCCCTCCTCCTCCTGCACAGAGCTTTTCCCTGCTCGCTGCCCAGACTGCAACATTGAGGTCACGGTCCCCTACCGTTCCCTCTGGGGGGGGAGCAGTGTAGCGGGTTAATTCAACCCCCCACAACACACAGACAGAACAGAGAGACAGTCAGCTCGCACTCCTGGGTTTTTCCGCTGCATGCTGCGTTTACAGCCGTGAAGTTAGAGTGTTCATGCATCTTGTCCTTACTGTGCTTCTTCTGAGTATCTTACATATGTAGATGTGCTTTGAGGTAAATCTCCACAAAAAGACTGGTCAAACACAGCGCTCGGCTAGAGCAAATAACAGAACAGTGTAATGTGTATTAATGTCTACAGGCAGACGCGTTTCGTCTGGCTCACTTCTGTGATGTTAATGTTGCCTTTCATGCATTGTGCTCATGCGTCCTGTCCTCACTGTGACCTAGGGACTGAGATTAATATGTCTCTCAAATGCAAATGTCTTATGCCTGTTCTGTTATCTCTTTGATCATACCAACTGCTGGGGTATGTCCTTTTGATGTATTGTTGTGGTCGAGTATATATGCTGCAACTCTGTAACGCAAACTCTCTCTCTCACTCTGATCCTGCAACTGGTAGACACACACACGTGTCCGCCTCTCCTCTCCTTCTCTGAGAGCCGTGGGCTCGCTCTCGGCGCGCATGCACGCCGCCGGGAGCAGAGCTTGTGACGGCGGTATGATAATAAAACTCTACTTAAAACCTCCAACAACGCCGCTTTATTTCATGCCGCCGCAGTTGATTCATTTAAACAAACATAATCCTCTTGCCCTAACCAAGTCTCTGTAAAGGATATTAAATCAATCTGATGATTAATTAAGTTCATAGAAAACACCCACGGAACCTTCAAGATTTGAAAGAGTGTGTGAAAGAATGGGCTAAAATCACTCCTGAGCAATGCCTGTGCCTAGTTTCTCCATACAGGAGGCATCTGGAAACTTATTACCAACAAAGGCTTTCTACTAAATATTAAATGAATTTCACCAAGCGTGTTCAATACTTATTTCCTGCGTCATTCCACTTTATTAAATATAACTTGTTTTGTGAACACAGTTGCCTTGATTTCTTTGTATGTATGGATTACTTGGGTTGTTACTGATATCTGGTGAAAATCTCAGGTCAATGGCTCCATCAGAAATATGTTTAATAAGTAAAATGTTGACGTGTTCAATACCTATTTTCCATGCTGTATAGTAGCCTTATAAATGTGTACTGTACCTGATGAATGATCCCAGAGCCTGGTTTCCAGAAGCCTACGCCATATTTTGCTGCAGCAGTTGCAAGAAAATTGTAAACCTCCTGGTTCACTTCCTGTGTTAGAAATTAGGAAAGATAAAGGGGTCTGTTGAAGATACGCAATTTTCACACATGATTAGCCTTTAAACATACAAGAATATACCTGGCTGTAGCACTCCATTACAACTCCAATTTGATGGTTATATTAACAATCAAAGCACCAAACTGAAAGCTGAAGTATTTATTACATTCATTCATTCATTTTCAACCACTTAATCCTTTTGGGTAATGGCGCAGCTGGAGTCTATCCCAGCGTTTTTGGGCAGGGTACACCATGGGCAGATCACCAGTCCATCGCAGGGCCAACACAGAGAGACAGACAACCATTCACTTTCACATTCATACCTTAGGGCAGTTTATCCACAATTAATGCATTGTATAAATACATACAGTGGTGTGAAAAAGTGTTTGCACCCTTCCTGATTTCTCTTTTTTTTTGTATGTTTGCCACACTTAAATGTTTCAGATCATCAAACAAACTTAAATCTTAGACAAAGTTAACACAAGTAAATGCAAAATGCAGTTTTTAAATGAAGGTGTTTATTATTAAGGGAAAAAAATCCAAAAAAATCCAAACTTATTGGATTTTGTGTTTATTATTAAGGGATAAAAATCCAAAAAAATCCAAACTTACATGGCCCTGTGTGAAAAAGTGATTGCCCCCAAACCTAATAACTGGTTGGGGCACCCTTAGCAGCAACAACTGCAATCAATAGTTTGTGATAACTGGCAATGAGTCTTTCACAGTGCTGTGGAGGAATTCTGGCCTACTCATCTTTGCAGAATTGTTGTAATTTAGCCACATTGGAGGGTTTTCGAGCATGAACCGCCTTTTTAAGGTCATGCCACAGCATCTCAATCGGATTCAGGTCAGGACTTTGACTAGGCCACTCCAAAGTCTTCATTTTTTGTTTTCTTAAGCCATTCAGAGGTGGACTTGCTGGTGTGTTTTGGATCATTGTCTTGCTGCAGAACCCAAGTGGGCTTCAGCTTGAGGTCATGAACAGATGGCCGGACATTCTCCGCCAGGATTTTTTGGTAGACAGCAGAATTCATGGTTCCATTTACCACAGCAAGTCTTCCAGGTCCTGAAGCAGCAAAACAACCCCCAGACCATCACACTACCACCACCATATTTTACTGTTGTATGATGTTCCTTTTCTGAAATGCGGTGTTATTTTTACACCAGATGTAATGGGACACACACCTTTCACAAAGTTCAACTTTTGTCTCGTCAGTCCATAGAGTATTTTCCCAAAAGTCTTGGGGATCATCAAGATGTTTTCTGGCAAAACTGAGACGAGCCTTTACGTTCTTTTTGCACAGCAGTGGTTTTTGTCTCGGAACTCGGCCATGCAGGCCATTTTTGCCCTGTCTCTTTCTTATGGTGGGGTCATGAACACTGACCTTAACTGAGGCAAGTGAGGCCTGCAGTTCTTTGGATGTTGTTGTGGGGTCTTTTGTGAATCATCGCTGCACTCTTGGGGTAATTTTGGTCGGCTGGCCATTCCTGGGAAGATTCACCACTGTTCCATGTTTTTGCCATTTGTGGATAATGGCTCTCATTGTGGTTCGTTGGAGTCCCAAAGCTTTAGAAATGGTTTCATAACTTTTTCCAGACTGATAGATCTCAATTACTTTGTTTCTCATTTATTCCTGAATTTCTTTGGATCACAGCATGATGTCTAGCTGTTGAGGATCTTTTGGTCTACTTCACTTTGTCAAGCAGGTCCTATTTAAGTGATTTCTTGATTGAGAACAGGTGTGGCAGTAATCAGGCCTGGGTGTGGCTAGAGAAATTGAACTCAGCTTTCCAAAGATGTGATAAACCACAGTTAATTTATGTTTTTTTTGGGGGGGGGAACAATCACTTTTTCACACAGGACCATGTAGGTTTGGATTTTTTTTTACCCTTAATAATAAACACCTTCATTTAAAAACTGCATTTTGCATCTACTTGTGTTATCTTTGTCTAATATTTAAATTTGTTTGATGATCTGAAACATTTAAGTGTGACAAACATACAAAAAAAAAAGAGAGAAATCAAGAAGGGGGCAAACACTTTTTCACACCACTGTACATTAATGCATGTGATTATTACATGGAGAGAAAATCTGAAATCCAAAGAGCCCAAAGAAGTCCCTATTGGCCAATATACCAATTGGACCAATTACCTTGTCAGATTTTCCTGTGGTGTGAGGTGTGTTATGAGTGATCCAATCTGCTCGGAAAAATGTTAGGGCTGCTCTGATCTCATGCTGTGTGTGTTCATTTGTTCTCAAGTCCAATTTGACCATGAGTTACCAGTTCCAATTATTTCCTGTGGTTTGAGCTCGATTTTTTTTTCCAAAAAGTCACTAGTAATAATTAGCAGATGTGGTATGCATTTTTTCATAATGAGACACCAGAATGGACAAAATCTGACCAAAGAATATTGAGACTTGGAGGGGTCGCTCCAGAAAAACATCTGGCCAGCATATTAACATAATATCAGGAGATGGTAAAGAAACTTAGCTGGCATGCATAAATGTTGAGTGTGGTCCTCTTTCTGTTGTGTATCCTCCATTCTCACCTTCGCCCTCTGCAGGTCCTGAGCACCGCCGACCTGAGCCTCAATTAGGTGATCACAGTGGATGGTGGAGGGAACAGCCACTTTGGGCAGACCACTGCTGATGAACTGAAGCATCGCCATCTGTGCTGTCGCGTCCTGCATGGCCACACGGTCCGGTCGCAAGCGCAGATAAGTGCGGCCGCGGTCAATCTCCTGCCCAGCTGGATCATCCAGGTGACCGTAGACGATTTTCTCCGACAGGGTGAGAGGCCTGTTCAGCCTGATGAAAGTAGAATGGTAGGAAGAACGTTTGACACCGTTGTTTTTTTTTATTAGTAATATTTAAAAAAATCTCTCAATCATGGCTCCAGTTTATTTTTCCCCAAAAAAGTATGACTGTGAATGCTTGTGAATGGTTTAAAACAGTAGTTCTCACAGTTTTCTTGTTATTCCCCACTTTGGGGAGTCAGGTAATTATCAAGTGAGTACCACTCTTGTCCATCAAGAATACCACCTGTTGGAGAAGAGTTTTAAAAACTCTTGTTTTTAAAACAAGAGTTTTTAAAACAAGAATTAGGTCATGATCTAATTTTATCCGTCATTTTACTTGTAATATGATAAAACACTCAATTTTTATTTGCATTTTCAGTTTTAATTGTGAATTTACAGGATGGGCAAACAGATTATCTTCTTCTTCTTTTAGATTTGATTGGCGGTTGGCAACCAGCCTACAGGTGCATTACCGCCACTGACTTGATTATCATCACTCTATATCTTTGTATAAGGAGTTCTGAACAACTCCTTATGTGTGAAAAAATTATCCGTCCTTGGACTGTGTCCGAGGTGCGGCCGAGACGGTGCATTTATTTTATGTTTAACACAAAGCAGGTCCATGTGACACCGGGGACACAAAAGGAAAACAGCAGCCCTCCTCTGAACTCATTTAAACTTTAAACTGCCAAGAGATCGGTGGATGTGATCAAATAACACCTGATTCGTTTTAAACAGTGATGGGATTCGATTCATTCAAAATTTGTAACCAATTAATCACACCCATTTTCAAAAATTAATCTTGATTTTTTTTTTTTTTAATTAACTAGTTAACTACGATTACTCACATTGAAATTGGGGATGGGGGTAGAGTGAGTGTGCATAGGCACAATACACATAGACAGTTTATTTTTCATTACATAGACTCAGAATAAGTTTTAGAACATGTTTAGTCTGCCTGCCATGGCAATCAGCCTTCACCATAATTTGACAGCACTGCCTTCAAAATTCTTATTATATAAAAATCTGAAGGGAGTCAACATAATATTGGCACTATTTTCCTCATTTTGGAGTGATAAATAAAAGAGTGAGACTTGGCAACACTGATGTTGCTCACTATACACACTATCCTAAGCCTAATATTTTATTTATTAATGTTGCCTAATTTAATAAACCAGTGGGAAATATTCAAAAAACATACTAAACTGTTTGTGCCCATTTGATGCCCATTTGCTGATAATAAATAAGAAAATAAAAGAATGACAATATCAGTAGTAAGGCAACTATATTAATTATGTGGGAAATAGGTGAGTAATAAAGTCACCAGGATGAAATCAACAAAGGATGCAGTTGTCGGCATTCAAGAAACAAATGCCAGTGTCTGCCAGTGACCACTTCTGACATGTTGGCTGAAGCCAGGAGTCCAGGATAGAAGTTGCTTTTTCATCGTGTATTATCATTATTGCTTCCGCGACCCGAGAAGGACTAAGCGGAAGAAGATGGATGGATGGATGGATGGACATGCACTGCAGAATGCAAAGAGTCTGCATTTGTGTTCATAATGTCTCATATGCATAGCTTATTGTACACAATTACAATAAACAGTTGTTTGTGTATCCTGTTATCACAATGTTACAGGAACTGTCAAAATGGCAATTACAAATCCAATATGGCACCACCGTTCGCCGGGGAAATGTTAGCCATAGTCAGCTAACTTCTGATTAGCTTACCGTGCTCGCTTAAGATTCAATCCCCACGGTAACTTGTTTCAGTGTATAATTAAATATAATCTACGGCCCAAATGTCCATATAGTGTGACATGACACTCCAGTTAACGGATCTGAACACCCAGAAATTAAATACAATGAGGAGCGAAGGCTATAGAGGGTATGCACGTCGGAGAACAGAACTCATGGCAGTTACAAAACACTGAGTGGAAAAATGAGTGGCAGCATTAGGATGGATGCAGTAAAACAAAAATTCACTGTATTCAATCACAGCAGTGCACAGAGTGCCTGCTTGCATGGCAGAAAGCTCATCTTATCATTCAATCTTGTATTAATTGGCAAAAAGCAGATAAATAACTAAAGGCTTAGAACCAGTTTCAGTCATATGTGCTCTTACCCACACATCACTAGTCAAATAAACAGTGTGGTATTAACATCTAAAGTTTAAAAAGGTACTCTGTGTACTGCTGTGTCTAAATATTTTGTGTGATTTTTATGTTTTGCTGCATACAAACTAAATTTGTCACATTGTGTTTGCCACTAAGTGCTCTGTAACTACTGTAACAGCCCTGTAAGTGCCAAGAGTTCTGCTCCAGAGCATTCCCTTTATTGTGTCCCACAAAGACCGTCCGGGTGGGACGTGGTCATTCATTTTAATCTCTAATTTAATATTATCTATGGCCCAAATGTCCTCACAGTATAACAATGATACTCCAGCAAACTGATTTGAACGCCCAGATTTAAACTCAGAAGGGTGATCACGGACTGCATTGCGTGTCGTGCAAAAGTTGTCCGAGTGGAACAGTTGCTGTGCGTTTCAAGTTCTGCTAGAACATGAAGTGTCGTGGTGGTAGTAATTTAATATTTTTTAGTCCGTTAATTGGGCTATTGTAATCAATTGTGTTAACACGTTAATATTCCCAGCACTAGTTTTAAATCATCCTGTTAAAAGAATGAGAGTAAATAGGGAATGAAAATGTCATAAAATAAGATACTGATGGATGTATATTTTGGCGCTGCATACTCGGTTGTCCCGGTGAGGTGTGTGCAGATATCAGCAGGCAACACAACATCACTGCAGCTCAATGATGAGGATCACCGTGGGGTGATGTCCGTTTCCCGGTCCTGCGAGGAACCAGCCTGCAGTGAAGTCCCAAGGGAAGGGGGTGGATTGATTCCTCAGACTGACCAAATAAGGACGCTCAAAAGGGAGCGAAGGTGCCTCTGAAATGTCATTGACTTGTTATTAATTCTTGTAATGCCAGTGCTCAAATAACCTAGTTGAACAGGACAAAGATCAGGATAGGAAATCGCAATAATCAGGAAATATCAGGAAATCACGATGCTCAGCGTATCACAAGGTCCTGATAGTATCACACTGCGGCCCAAGTATCATGATAATATTGTATTGAGCAGCCTCTGGTGATTCCCACCCCTAAATGACACCTAATATTGGTCCTAAAATATTGGCTTTTGGGATTCAGACTGTATAACTTGCCAGTTGGAGTCTTTCTACCAGGAACGGGAAAGTTACATGGTGCTATTGCAGACAACATGGGCCCACTCAGACTATGGTGGAAAATGCATACACTTGGTCAAATGCTGATACAGCATAACCAGACCGTCAATGATGGAGTAGCTCATTCCAGCTTGGTGAAATCACACCAGGGGTGCTCGGAACTCTGGATCCTTGACCTTGAGCACAGCATAGATGCAGATCCACTTGAGGATCAATGTGTATGAGTTTGCTGAACATTGGGGAAATTGCCTAGGAGGTGTAACAATTTTTTACAAAATCATAAATGCCCTGATCTTCTGATCTTTAACCTTTTCTTCCCTGCTCCTCTTTTTGGGCTATTGTTAAGCGGGATCTATGCACCCGCGTCGACGCGATGCAGCTGTGACGTGCGTTCCTATTGTGTTGCCCGGCGTGCACCTCTCCAGAGAAGGAGAGGTGCACGCCTTCGACGCAGGCCGTAAGAGCTGTGATTGGTCCGCTTTGTCTCCTCCTTCACATTTCCTGGTTCTCGTTGCTGCTCCGCTCTGCCGAGGCACAACTCCCAAAGCAAACTGGTTAAATAATGGTCCAAATTCAAAAGAATATTGAGGAAGTATGCACATACAGAACATTTTGTGGCTCATTATAACCCCAGTAATTACACAGACTGTCAAATAACGGCACCAGCCGCACACACCGTTTTCTCCGACTTCTTTTTCTCTGTCCAACGATTGTATGAAAAGTTGCCTTTTCTTAACATTTGTTAGCTCCAACTCCATCACAATCTGCTCTTGTCAGTCACTAATTCATAAGCAAAAAACACACGACAAACACAAATTACTACACACATCGGCTGAAACCCGTTTTGGCAACGGAACAACGTATTTCACCCAACATACAAGAAAAAATTGCCGATCACTGTGTCGGCGACAGACATTGGTAATGGCGTCAACGTGATACGGGTGCATGAATCTCGCTTTACATGCCTGTACAGTCCTCGTATCAGGGGGCATCAGGGAACAAGAGGTTTTAACAATGACATAGACATCGAGTTCAACGTGGATGCAGACAAACCTGAGGATCATCGTGTGTGAGTTTGTTGAGAATTAGGGCAATTTCCTCGGAGGAGTATTGATATTTCTGAAATCACACAAGTGTCCAGATCTTCTGATCTTTGACTTTGACCTTGGGCACAACCTGGATGCAGACCCACCTGCGGATCATTGTGAGTGAGCTTGGTGAGCATTAGGGCAACTGCCTAGGAAGAGTAGTGATTCCTGTGAAATGTGGACGGATGAGGGGACAGACGAACGGATGGACAAATGGAAGGACAGATGAACAAACGGACAGATGAAGCGCCATCACATTAGCTCCTTTCAGCTTCACTAGAATGAACTAAAAACAATTTTGGAAACATTATTTTCAGGTGAAAACATTACATAGTGTTGCTTTAACAGCCAGACAATCAATATAGTTTGGTGGAGGACACAGAGTCGTCTAAATTTAGCTCCTGGAGCACACTGCTTCTTGCAAGTCAACCCTGTAAATGTCACAAGATTTACTGTGCAGTTGTAATAAACACCGGCCCTCTGCCATAAGCCAAACTGCTTTCAACAAGAACTCTGTTTGTGTGTATTTGTGAGATGAGCAGCTGCTGACCTTCTGCGGACAATGTTGATGTTCTCGTGCAGCTTCTCATAATTAACACTGGAGCCCGGCTCAAAGCGGCTCATAGCCACCTTGGCCTTGGCGCTGAACACGGATGAGACATGAAACCACCTCGCCCCACTTCCAAGGGTCAGCTGGACCAGGGGAAAACAGGGTATAATTCAGAGCAATGGCACCATAAACAAGGCTTTACTGTTAGAGTTAAGGATACATACAGATGGAAGTTATTATATAGTGCATACAGAAAGTATTCACAGCGCTTCCCTTTTTCCACATTTTGTTGTTTCAGCCTTATTCCAAAATGGATTAAATTCATTTTCCTCAAAATTCTACACATAATACCCCATAATGACAACGTGAAAAAAGTTTTGAGGTTTTTGCAAATTTTTTAAAAATAAAAACTAAGAAATCACATGTACATAAGTATTCACAGCCTTTGCCGTGAAGCTCAAAATTGACCTCAGGTGCATCCTGTTTCCACTGATCATCCTTGAGATGTTTCTACAGCTTAGTTGGAGTCCACCTGTGGTAAATTCAGATGATTGGACATGATTTGGAAAGGCACACACCTGTCTATATAAGGTCCCACAGTTGACAGTGCATGTCAGAGCACAAACCAAGCACGAAGTCAAAAAGGAATTGTCTGTAGACCTCCGAGACAAGATTGTCTCGAGGCACAAATCTGGGGAAGGGTACAGAAAAATTTCTGCTGCTTTGAAGGTCCTAATGAGCACAGCGGCCTCCATCATCCATAAATGGAAGAAGTTTGGAACCACCAGGACTCTTCCCAGAGCTGGCCGGCCATCTAAACTGAGCGATCGGGGGAGAAGGGCCTTAGTCAGGGAGGTGACCAAGAACCCGATGGTCACTCTGTCAGAGCTCCAGCGTTCCTCTGTGGAGAGAGGAGAACCTTCCAGAAGGACAACCATCTCTGCAGCAATCCACCAATCAGAACTGTATGGTAGAGTGGCCAGATCGAAACCACTCCTTAGTAAAAGGCACATGGCAGCCTGCCTGGAGTTTGCCAAAAGGTCCCTGAATGACTTGGACCATGAGAAACAAAATTCTCTGATCTGATGAGACAAAGATTGAATTCTTTGGTGTGAATGCCATGAGTCATGTTTGGAGGAAACCAGGCACTGCTCATTACCAGGCTAATACCATCCCTACTGTGAAGAATGGTGGTGGCAGCATCACGCTGTGGGGATGTTTTTCAGCAGCAGGAACTGGAAGACTAGTCAGGACAGAGGGAAAGATGAATGCAGCAATGTAGAGAGACATCCTGGATGAAAACCTGTTCCAGAGTGCTCTTGACCTCAGACTGGGGTGACGGTTCATCTTTCAGCAGGACAACGACCCTGAGCACACAGCCAAGATATCAAAGGAGTGGCTTCAGGACAACTCTGTGAATGTCCTTGAGTGGCCCAGCCAAAGCTCAGACTTGAATCCAATTGAACATTTCTGGAGAGATCTGAAAATGGCTGTGGACCGACACTTCCCATCCAACCTGATGGAGCTTGAGAAGTGCTGCAAAGAGGAATGGGCCAAACTGCCCAAAGATAGGTGTGCCAAGCTTGTGGCATCATATTCAAAAAGACTTTAGGCTGTAATTGCTGCCAAAGGTGCATCAACAAAGTATTGAGCAAAGGCTGTGAATACATATGTACATGTGATTTCTTAGATTTTTTTATGTTTTATAAGTTTGCAAAAACCTCCAAAAAAACTAAAACTTTTTTCATGTTGTCATTATGGGGTACTGTGTGTAGAATTTTTGGGGAAAAATGAATTTATTCCATTTTGGAAAAAGGCTATAACATAACCAAATGTGGAAAAAGTGAAGCAATGTGAATACTTTCCGGATGCACTGTATGACTATGTTTGGAAATCTGAAAGACTTTGAACATCTGACTAAAGCAGGCTGTTAAATTGTAATCCTTTTTAACTACTAGCAGAAACCTAAAAAAGACCAAAAAAAAAAAAAAAAAAAAAGAACACTCCATTTTGGATGCAAACAGCTTTGGCTTCATAAGAGACATATCTGCAAAATAAGTGTTGGGCCTCAGAAAATGGCACACCATGTAAGCACAAGCATTGCATCCAATTTCTGGATTTTTCCACTTGATTTCTGTCAGTGGTGTTGGTACTCTGTGGAAATTTACTGTGCTCGGACATAAATGGGTAAAGGGTCATGTGGCTCATATTGCTGATGCTGACATTAGCCTCATCTGCTGGACATTGTAAACTATACTATTGAATGTCTTTAACAGGCTCCAACACTGATATAGGAATGCAACATTCACTGTATCCTCAGGTATGTGACTGACATCCAATTTATATAAGAAGCTTCATATTTAGGATATTCTTATGTGCACTGTAATTAAAACACGTGTAATCCACAGCAGCATAACAAGGCTTGTATTTAACTATTTTTATTGGCGTTCTGTTTATGCAAGTTTTATACAGATTTCAAATGAATTGTACATGGAGGAAAAAATACATTCCACCTGCTTTTGCAAACCTAAGCATTTTGCAATAATGAATAAATCCTTCTGATCCTCATGTAATTGTTCACAATAAAGGTTCCATTAACTCGACTTTTCCCACATGCTGACAGCTCCCATAGGTCTCAATGAAATGTTTGTGACATATTTTGGTCCAACTGCCTTTAAATATTTAACCATCGCAGCATGAATCCTCTTTGCCAGCTTTACTCAGACCAGCCTGTTTCAATGCATGTCTCTTTAAAGGGCTCGCTGACAGAAAAAAATGGTGTTTGTAAGTTTTAACCATCTGAATTGTGTCTCTTGGCCATGTGATTATCAAAAAATATCAAAACACTCCTCTTAAAAAACACACAGCCTTTATCTTGCTTTTCTTGCCAATAAATGGTTTTGACTGTTCCTGGGATTTTCGTGTATATCAAGAGACGGTAAACCCATCCCAGCGCCAACCCTGAAACCCACTATTGGCCAGCATAGCTGTATGTCATGTAGATGGACGGGGAGCAAAAGGTATTAGCCCCCAAGTTAACAGTGGTACTAGCCTAGGAAGTGTGCACCAAGCGCAGTTTATATTGTTATTTTCTTTGGATTTCAGTCACCCTAATCGACTTCCCTGTTTCTACCTGCTTCACTAATTAACACTCGATCACACATCTCACATCATTCTGGCTTATTTTGATACATTTTCACCTTGACGCTACATTGAACCATTAGCATTAGCGTGCTGGGCGACTGGAAGCAATCAGTGTAACCGTGTACAGCTTTTACGGTGTACACTTGAAATTCAATCCTGTTCTTTTCTGCCTCACCTGCCACCTTAATCACTTCTCCATTGTCTAGTAACCTTTCCAGTTTCACAAAGAACCCTATGGTACTGTCTAACCTTAAAATTTGGTTTCAGTTTAGGTGTCATTTTCAGTTTGACCCTCGCTCACCAATTCCTCTTTTCCTCAGCGGCATAATCATGGTCTTAAAACTTTCAGGGATCTTTACAAAGATGGTTTCTTTGCCAGCTTTTCAGAGTTAGCTTCCACTTTCAACTTCCCACTTATTTCTTTATTTCCAAATTCGACATTGTGCCTCCTCCCTTTGTTCTTGCTATCCCTGTCTCCCTGCTAGCCAACCTTGGGAGGACCTATTGGCCCTTGAACTTCATCAAAAATCTCTTATTTACAAAATATATGACACTCATGTCATTTGATCCTCAGTTTGTCCAAAATAAAACTGTATGGGAGCATGAGCTTGGTGTTGCTTTGACTGATCAATGGTGGGATAAAGCCGTGCTTACTAGATGCTCAAGTACACCTTGTGCTCGGCTCCAGCTTATGCAGTTTAAGATACTGAATAGAGTCCACCTCTCTCAGCCTTGGCTGTCAAGGATTTATCCCGACATATGGGACCAATGTGACAGATGTCAAGCCTTGCCTTGCTCACCTTGTCATTTACGTCATGTGTTCTTTTTTGTCCCAAATTGTATAACTACTGGAGTGACTTCTTTTTGATTTTGTCTAAAGTTTTATCAACCCAAATTAAGATTGATTCCTTCATTGCAATGTCCAGACCTCCACTTCAGTTAACAACTTTACAATTACAGTTACTTGCCTTTACCTCCCTTTTAGCAAAGCATCTTTTACTCTTTTGGAAGTGCGCTAAACCCCCGTCCACTTCCATGTGGCTCAAAGACGTTACAGTCTCCCTCAGATTAGAAAAGATAAGCCTGACAATTAAAGGCTCCTCAGCTAAGTCTTTAAAAAATGGAACCCCTTCATTTATTTTCACTCTTTACAAACCCTGTCTGTAGAGTAAGCTCTATTCACAAACTCTCCACTACCCACCCTCGCCCCCCCTTTCCTCTGTCCTCTTTATATACATTACGATTCGATACCAGATGACTTTTTTTTCCTCTTTACCCCACTTTTGCACTCACAGTAGTTGTGCATGTTTATGTATTAATGTAAGTGTAACTGTATTTATGCATGAGTGTATATGGATAGCTGTAATTTATTTATCTATTTCTCTCTTCTCCTGTTCATGTTTATTGTGGTCATTCCTTTTCACAGAGACACTGTTCCCGTTCTGTTTCTAAAATTCAGAAAAAAAAGAGAGAACCTTGCTGGATACAACTTTGTATTGCTCCTCAATTGTTCCCTCAATAAAAAGATTCATCAAAAAATGCATCATAAGTGTTAAATATATCGATTACACCAAATTCAATACTGTTTACCTGTTGAAATATCTATTTTAACACCCGTTTTTTCCACTACTAGTGGGTCAGACGAATTGTTCTTACGGCAGACATCGATGTACAGTATCTGCCATGTCCTTACAGTTGAAGCTTGACTTTTTACACCAGATGCCCTTCCTGCTTCCTAGTTATGGCTAATATAACCCCATAACTACAATATGGCACAAGGCGATCAAGTTTTGACAGCTCATCACTTTTTGGCACGATAACGGCTCAACTTTTTCAAATATGAGGCTGCATATCATTTGATCACCATTAAAATGTAATTTTCAAGTTCAACAATATAACGACTAGCATATTAATCTGTTTTAGAAAACACATAACCAAAATAACTAGCCTTTCTTTATAGAATAATAGTATTTCTGTTTGGGGGAAAATGTGGGTATTTGAATAATTTTGGACACCAATGTGCATCTTATTACCTCTGCCGAGGGAGGAGGTAATGTTTCAGTGGCACTGGCTGGTTTGTCTGTCTGTTAGCAACGCAGCTCAAAACGTTATGAATGGATGTTGATGAAATTTCCAGGAAAGGTGTGCAATGGCACAGGGAACAGATGATTAGATTGTGGTGATGAAATGAGAGTGCATACCTCCCCCAAGGGCTTTGTTTGTATTTGTGCAGCAGGATTACACAAAAACCACCGCATGCATTTGGATGAAATTTTCACCAGAGGTGGTTCTTGGGCTACAGACGAACCCATTACATTTCGGTGATGACCTGAGAATGCATACCTCAGCCAAGGCTCTTATCTTCTCACAGCGCGTTAGCAACAATACTCCAAAACTACTGGGCAGACTTTTGATGCGGTTTTCACCAGAAGTGGCTCTAGGCCTACACACAAACCCATTACATTTTGGAGATGATCCACGAGGGACGGAAGGAGCCTTGGTGGAGGTATGCGCTCTGAGTGGTTTTCTAGTTACAAACTGTATCTATTAGAAAACCACTCAGAGGGCGCATACCTCTGCCAAGGCTCCTCCCATCCCTCATGGATCATCTCCAAAATGTAATGGGTTCGTTTTGAGGGACTCTTGCTAACAGTGTGAGAAGATAAGAGCCTTGGTGGAGGTATGCATTCTGGGATCATCACCAGAATTTAATGGGTTCACCCTTGGCCCATGGGCTACCTCTGCTGAAAATTTCATCAAAATCCATCCCATTCAGTAGTTTTTGCATAATCCTGCTGGGCGGTCAGACAAACGGAGGGACGGCCAGCCCACCGCGATGACAGCGCCTCCTTGGCGGAGGTAACACGCGTGTAAAGCTCCGTGGTCACCGGGAACAGACCCCGTAACCTTGTTATCACCTTGTAAAACCTCAACACTCAAGTTTCCCACGTTGGCACCGTCTATAAATATCAAACACAGTTTTTATACATCAGTTCAGCGGTTGTCAGCTGGAATTCGGTTTCGGACCGGAGTCTTGCTGGGATACCGTGACGTGACAGACAGGCGGACAAACCGACAGGTGGGTGGGACATTTTCCACACATTTGCTGCGTGTGAGTCAACGGTTAAACACGGAGGATGATCCACGCTGCTCAGGTATCTCCTGCTGCTCACGTAACCCACGACAGCGGCTCTGCAAACGGCCGGGTGAAGACAACTTAACGGTTCACTCACCCGAAGTCTGCCGACAGTCAAACAATACGACGCCATTTTCTTCTGACAAAGACGTGACGTCACTCCTTAAAGTGGCCAGGTTCGACCGCAGTGCCAGCAGCCAGCCACGGGGCGCTCTGTTGTCGTGGCTGAAGTCGTGCCCCGTGATTCAGCGGTGGGGCAGAGGCCACGTCTCCTGTCCCCCCCCCCCCCCCGCCCCCAGGAATGACGCCAAAAAAAAAGAGCTGCTGAAGGCAGCGTGGGCCCACTCAGGCTGTGGGCGAAGTGACGTTCACGCTGTCAAATCTTGGTGTGCCATCAAAATAATTTAGCAAACGCTATTTTGAGGCAACAATCTAACATAGTGCTGCGTTAAAATGTGCAGGAGAGCCGCGCTCTGCTTCAGTCGCTGTTTAGAAGAAAAGACATCCCTGAGAGAGATTTGAACCCGGGACCTTCTGCAGGCCAATCGCTCACCACAACCACAACACCACACAGCTGCTTCTGTTTACGGTCTATCTCAAATAATAAATGTTTAATTGTAATGATTCACAGCAGCAGTAGCACAATATTTATTCAAATACACAGAAGCGCATTGCACTTTAGAAGAACGACACAGTAGCAAAAGGATGTGAACCCAGGCCTCCTGCATAAGACTGTGAACCACACTCCTGCTCTGATTAACACGCTGATGTCCTCACACACGTAATATTTCATAAACATGATTTTTTTGAACATTAACAGAATTGCATGAAATTTGCTGGTTAGCTCCTGTGAGTGTCTGCTTAATTTTCATTTTGAATGACGTCGGGGCAGTTAAGGGGGGGTGGGGGAGATTCTCCCGGCATGCTTTGGCAGCGGAGGATCCAAAGGGTGTTCTCATCCGTGTGTTCTAAAGTGTTATTGCTGTGTCATTATGACACAGCAAGAGCCAGAGCAGTGGCTGATCATGCGTTTGTGACACCCTTAGTGGGACCGAGGTCTGTGTGAATGACCCCCCCCCCCCCCCCGCTTCTGTCCGTGTTGAGGTGTGTTTTAAATAAAGCCCGTTTCGTCACAGTCGTCTCTCCTTTCTTGTGTGAACCCTCACAACGTCACAATATGGTGCAGAAAACTTTTATTTTTAGAGTTTGCCACCATTGGCAAAAAGTTGCAGAAGGTTTCAGTGAACAGAATGATGAAATGATTTTAGTCTAGGCTCAGCCTTCTCAAGATAACTGCAAAAACATAAAACCGTTAATTATAGCGCCACCTATGTACGCAGTGCCTTGAATTTTTGTCTCTGGGTAGTGGGGAGCGTTTCTGGTCAGACTGTAACATTTCCATGTATTACCATTTCTGCTCCCCATGCACTTTTAGCAGAGAAAAATAATGTGACGTTGCGGTGACACTAAACACAGCAGGGAGACATTCCTCTGGGATTTTCTTCTGGAACATTCTTCACACCCAGCAACAGGGCTGGAAGAAGCAGAGGACAATCTACATGCGGACAGGGACCCACAGGAAGCAGTCAGACAGGACTCTATGCATGCGTCCTCGAGCCAACCAATGTCATGCTAATCATGTGTATTGACCAATGTGTATTAGATGACAATTGATATGATAATGTGCCATGCATTCTCTGTCTGTATCACTGTATAAAAAGAGCTGACTTTACATGTCTCAGGAGCTCACTCACAACAGTGCACACACAGCACACAGTGCTGCTGTGTATCTCAATGATGATGGGGGAATAAAATACTTAAACCTTCAGCTCGCCGTGTCACGCCTGAACTTATTTTGTTCCTCCGCAGCGTAGTAGAGGTTCACACATGAGGAGCAGATGGCTGCGACGAAACAGGCTTTATTGAAGACACAACACTGAACACAGACAGGAGGGGAGGTCATTCTCACAGACCTCCGTTTCAATAAGGGTTACACAGACACATAATCATTCCTGTTCTAATTCTACCTATAACACTGCTGGGTCATTATAACGCAGTTATAATGACACAGTAATAACATTTTAACACACATGAATATAACGTTCTCTGCTGGTAAAGCATGCCGGGAGAACCCCTGCCCCCCTTAACACAGCCCCGACGTTACAGTTGTAATAATACTGTGGCAGACTGAAGAGGTACTTCTCACCTAGTGGAACTTGGGGTTTGGTGGCGTGGTTTGTGTTTCCCGGTTTTGGAGTCCGGGAGTGGTTACTGTTAGCTGTTTGGTGGCAGTTGAGGAGTAAAGATAAAAACCCACCTTCGGCTCCTGTGTGTTTCTTCCTCTTGCCACATTGTTGACCCTGATTCAAGCATGTCCGACACAGAAGAAAACTGCGTTTCCTCATCAGCCGTGTCACCCCGACCCTCACAGCCAGCTGCTTGCACTGTGGCTGTGAAGCTTCCGGAGTTTTGGCAGAGTGACCCAGCTTCATGGTTCCAGCATATTGAAGCACTGTTCCACCTGCAAGGAATAACTGCAGATGAACCCAGGTATTACTTGGTCATCGCTGCTCTGCATCAGCAGTCCACACGCCGTGTCATGCAGTTGCTTCGTGCACCCCCACAGCCCAGTAAATACGCTGCCATCAAACAGTTCCTGCTCCGGAGGTATAGTCCATAGGCCACAGAAAGAGCGAATAAAATCCTTTCTCTGTCAGTCTTGGGTGACGGCACAGCTGTGGATCTTATGGACAGAATGATATCACTGCTTGGAGCAGACGAAGGTCGGTTCCTGTTTCCACACATATTCCTGCACCAGCTCCCACAACCTCTGCACGCGGTTTTGGCTAACTCCCCGCATTTGGCTACCGGTGACTACCAAGCTTTAGCCGAGGAAGCTGATCAGGTCCTGCTGGCTACCAGGCAGTTTGCTGTGAAAAGCGTGGCATCGGATATCCTGCAACCCACAACGGAGGGCGCAGACCCGGCGGCAGTAGCTGGAGTGGTGGCCCGGAGACGATGCAGGAAAGGTCTGTTTCTTCCACTTGCGGTTTGGCAGCAAGGCTAAGCACTGTGTTCCTCCATGCACGTTTGAGACAATGGGAAGCTCCAGAACCAGCGCTCAGTAGCAGTTGTGGGCGCTGGCGGACGAGGTGGGCTGCTCTTCATTAAAAGCTCACTGTCAGGGAGACATTTCCTAGTGGACTCTGGCTCACAGAAGACCCTATTCCCACCAACTAGCGCGGACAGACCGGCGGCAGGCAACAGCCCACGTCTGAGTGCAGCTAGCGGTTCTTCCATTGAGACATTTGGCACAAGGTCTGTGACTGTTTGTTTCCAGGGACACAGTTTTGAGTGGGACTTTGTAATCGCTTCCATTACAGTACCTATTGTTGGTGCGGATATTCTGTGGGCAAATGGTTTGCTTGTTGATGCTGCTAACCACCGTTTGATTGATGCTGTGTCTTTTGCCACTTTTCCATGTGAGGTTGGGGAGCTGGACTGTTGCCACACACTAACTTTTTAGCGGTGGATAATGTTTTTCTGCGTTTGCTGACAAATTTTCCATCGCTTACAATGCCTGCTTTTTCCACTGTGGCTACTAGGCACAGGTTGGAACATTTCATCCCCACCGTGGCACCGCCAGTTTTTGCATGCGCGCGACACCTCGATGCAGTTAACTTGGCCATAGTGAAAGAGGAGTTCGCCACTATGGAACATTTGGGTAAAGTGACGTGCTCTAACAGCCCATGGGCCTCGCTGCTTCACATGGTACCTAAGGCGGATGGATCGTGGTGGCCATGTGGTGATTTTTGTCAGCTTAACAACGTCACCGCAAATGACCATTATCCTATTCCGCACATCCAAGATTTTTCAGTGCATTTGGCGGGCTCTGTTATTTTTTTCAAAGGTGGATCTGGTGTGCAGTTATCACCAAGTTCCCGTGCGCGCAAAGGACGTCCCAAAGACCGCAGTAATTACCCCGTTCTGGCATTCTGAATTCCTGCGCATGCCGTTTGGCCTTAAAGGCACAGCCCAAACATTTCAGAGGTTGATGGACTTGGTGTTACACGACCTCCTATTCGTGTGTGTCTACCTCGACGACATATTAGTTGCCAGTCCGTCAGCCAAAGAGCATTTGTCGCACTTAAACAAGTTTTTGGCACCTTGAAGAACACAGCCTGACCGTCAACCTGACTAAGTGTCAGTTTGGGCTGCCAGTGATTGACTTCTTAGGCCACTGCATTTCGTCATGAGACGCGATTCCGTTGCCTTCTAAGGTTCAAGCGGTGGTGGAATTTCCGCGTCCGGACCCCATTAAGGCACTGCAGGAATTTTTGGGCATAGTAAATTTTTACAATCGTTTCCTTCCTTGTGCTCCCCACCTCCTGCAGCCACTTTATGAGGCTCTGAGGGTTAAAAAAAAAAAGCCAACGACCCTGTCACTTGGACTCCCGGATGGGCCTGAGCTTTTGACGGAGCTAAGTCTGCCCTTGCGAACCCAGCACTACTCGCTCATCCTGTGCCCACGGCACCCATGGCTTTGACAACAGACACCTCCGACATTCCCATGGGGGCTGTGGTCAAGCAGCGCATGGCAGGGGTATGGCAGCCCCTCGCGTTTTTCAGTCGCAAGCTGCGAGATGGCGAGCGTAAGTACAGCATTTTTGACCTGGAGTTGCTGGCACTGTATCTGGCAACCCATCATTTCCGTTTCTTATTGGAGGGTTGTTCTTTCACGGCTTATGTAGATCATAAACCACTGACGTTCACTATGTCCAAGGTGACCGAGCTGTAGTCCGCTCATCAGCAACACCATCTGGCGGCCATCTCAGAGTTCACAACAGATATTCAGCATGTGGCTGGCAAGTCCAACCCCGTTGTTGATTGCTTGTCACATGTGCTGGTGTGTCCGGTGCACCTCGAGATGGATTTTTCTGCCATGGCCGCTGAGCAGCCCAACGACCCGGACATCCTGGCCCTTTGGTCTACAGGTACACCCCTCAAACTCAAGGAGGCGGTGATGCAGGAAGGCGGTCCTACTCTCCTCTGCGACATCTCCACTGGCCGCCCCTGCCCTGTTGTCCCTGCGACCTGGCGCCATCGAGTTTTCAACTCAATTCACTCCCTCTCTCATCCTGGAGTTTGAGCACTGGTAAAACTGGTCGGAGCCAAGTTTGTCTGGCCCGGCCTCCGCAGGGATGTCAAGGGGTGGGTGGCCGCATGCTTGGCGTGTCAATGCGCTAAAGTCCACCAGCACACCAAGGCACCCCTAGAACCGTTTTGGATTCCGGCTAAACATTTTGACCACATGCATGTGGACCTGGTGGGTCCTCTACCCCCTTCGCAGGGTTTTATGCACCTGCTTACCATAGTGGATTGGACCACTAGGTGGCCAGAGGTGGTCCCTCTGTCCTCCACTTCAGCCCCGGACATGGCACGCACGTTTCTTTCTTCCTGGGTTGCGCATTTTGGCACCTCATCAGATATTACCTCTGATAGGGGCCCCCAGTTCATGTCGGAGCTCTGGTCAGCGCTTGCAAGGTCCTTGAGAGTGCAAGTACACCATACTACAGTGTACCACCCCCAGGCTATCAGCTTGTGCGAACGTTTTCACCAGTCACTGAAGGCAGTGTTGTGTGCTGCGCTCTCCGATGGTAACTGGATGGATCGTTTGCCTTGGGTGATGCTTGGGTCGTGTTCAGCTCCTAAGGAAGATCTCGATGCTTCACCTGCTGAAATGGTTTTCAGCCAACCGTTCCGCTTTTCAGGAGAGTTTTTGCCCAAAGGTTCTGCCCCACAGGCCATCCCTGCCATCTACCTTTTTTTGTCCGAAGGCACACCGGCTCTGAGCCCCATTCACCGCTGTTTTCTGCGATTGTTTGTTCCTACTGAGCTCAGTGCAGCCCGTTTCATTTTTGTGCAACATGACACTCACCGCTTGCCTCTCCAACCTCATACGACGGTCCATTTCAGGTTTTGGAGACGGGCCCTAAGAGTTTTGTGCTAGAGATGGGTGGGCATAAAGAGCGGGTCACGTTAGATAGGCTTAAGCCGGTGCACATTATGACGGATGAACCTACAGTTCCAGCCTATGTCCACCGTCAAGGTTGCCCCCCCCCTTCTAAGACCCCGGCTAGGTCTGCACTAGATGAGTTTTCTGGTTTCCAGCCTGCTATGGACTGTGTTTCACCTACCCGTCATCCACGAGGATGCCCTGCACGACAGGTTTCTCCGGTGGCTCTGGTTGGAGGACGGTGCAGCCGTTATGGCAGGCTCATCAGGCCCCCAGTGAGAGACTGATTTTGACTACGGGAGTCCCCTCCGGGTGTTTGTGTGTGTGGGGTGGGTGGGGCTGTGTGGCAGACTGAAGAGGTACCTCTCTCACCCGGTGGGACTTGGGGTTGGGGGGGGGTATGGTTTGTGTTTTCCAATTTTGGAGTCCAGGAGTGGTTACAGTTAGTTGTTTGGTGGCATTTGAGGAGTAAAGATAAAAACCTACCTTCAGCTCCTGTGTGTTTCTTCCTCTTGCCACAATACTGTAATAAGAAGAATCAGAACAAAAATAGGTTCCCAAGCTGCTTGGGAACCTAAAAAAAAAAGGCCAGATTACAGTTTGCCAATGCACACAGAGACAAAGACCTTAATTTTTGGAGACATGTCCTGTGGTCTGATGAAGCTAAAATTGAGCTCTTTGGCCATAATGACCATCATTACATTTGGAGCTAAAAGGGGGAAGCCTGACAGCCTGAGAACATCATCCCAATAGTGAAATGCAGGGATGGCGGCATCATGTTATGGGGGTGTTTTGCTGTGGGAGGGACTGGTGCACTTCACAAAATAGATGGCATCATGACAAAAGAACATTATGTGGCAATATTGAAGCAGCATCCCAAGACATCAGCCAGGGAGGTAAAGCTTGGACACAAATGGGTCTTCCAAATGGACAATGACTTGAAGCATTAAATGTATTTAATGGGAATTTTGAATTCTATAGTCAGTTATTTTAGTGGACAATAATTACTCCTAAATATTAAATATCACCCATATAATTATTTTCGAAAATCTAGATCGAGCTACCTAGTTTTGAGAAAATCCTAACTTTGCTAAAATTTTAGCATTCTAATGTTATTTCCTGTCAAAGACATGTTTTTAGTCATCTGTGCTTTTCTATGTAATTTTATTGTAAGATTATGCTGTTTTTCACCTCATTCCAGCAAAGCTCATGGGAGCTAATCCGATGGTGCTTTGTCTGTCCACATTTTGCGGGGATCACCACTTCTCTAAAGCAATATCCCCCATTGCTCACCAAACTCATTCACAATAATCCTCAGGTGGGTCTGCATCCAGGCTGTGCTCAAGGTCAAAGGTCAACAGGCTGAAATGAACCATTGTCATTGATGGTACTGAGGTTTGTTTTTATATATCGTGTATGTGGCACATCACCAAAGTTGTGTTTTCTGTAATACTTGAAAGACTTGTTTCTCTGATGGTTGTCCAACTCATATATGTTTGATATTGCACATACACGTCTACTAAGGATAGTGTTTGTGGAATTAGTATCATATTATTCTTTTAAGTTCCCAAATCCAAGGGACAGCTCAGGTTGAGTGGTTTGGAGACAAAGTAAGAGAGGCAAGGCTGAGATGGTTTGGACATGTGCAGAGGAGGGATAGTGGATGCATTGGACAAAGGATGTTGAAGACGGAGCTGCCAGGCAGTAGGAAAAGAGGAAGACCACAGAGAAGATTCATGGATGTAGTGAAGGAGGACATGGAGAGGGTTGGTGTTACAGAGGAAGATGCAAGGGATAGGGTGAGATGGAGGCAGATGATCCGCTGTGGCAACCCCTAAAGGGAGCAGCCGAAAGAAGAAGTTCCCAAATCATGCAAGTTTTATATTGTGTACAAATTTACTAAAGATCTCACATCCACTTTGAATGTCATATGCATTACATACAAGTTCCACATAAAAGAAATAAGACTTTATGAAATTCATCTACCTTTTCCATATGGGTGAAATTCCATTGAAAAAAAGACAGCCCTAAAACCTGTAATTTTAACAAAAATGATTCAAAATCAAAATCCTACGAAAATGCACATCTTCAATACATGCACAAACAGTGTGAAATGAAAATGTCTGAACTTGAAAGCTGTGGGAGGAGTTTGCCAACAATTTGTAAGGATGGGCAGACATCATACCATAAAAATGTAACCAGCATCCACAGGAATGCTACACGTTTACAGGGAAAAAGGAGCAAATTTACAAGAAAAAAAAAATCACAAATTAATGAGAAATTTGCAAATTTATAAGAGAAAGGGTTACAAATTTATGAGACAAAAATTCACAAAAAAGTAACAAATTTACAAAAAGCCACAAATTTATGAGGAAAAAAGTTGTAAATGTATGAGAAAAAAAATTGAGCATTTAATAAAGAAGTCAAACATTTATGATAAAAAAGCAGCAAATGTACCAGAAAAAAATGATGAAAATGCCAATTTATTATATTCATTCATAACATTGAGTAATGTTGCTAACAGACAGATTTTAATTTCCTCATCCAAGCCTTCAACTTGTCTACTAGACCCTATTCCTACCAGGTTATTTAAAGAAGTCTTCCCATTTATTGGTAGCGCTATTCTTCAAATAATCAA
The DNA here is from genome assembly GCA_020510985.1 of Pholidichthys leucotaenia. Taxonomy (NCBI): domain Eukaryota; kingdom Metazoa; phylum Chordata; class Actinopteri; order Cichliformes; family Pholidichthyidae; genus Pholidichthys; species Pholidichthys leucotaenia. The sequence continues at coordinate 398,224,366 of CM035838.1, read as the reverse complement.
TTCTTCATTAACATTAGGCCATGTACCACAGGCTTTTAAAACTGCTGTAATTAAACCATTACTTTAAAAAAACAACACTGGAGCCAGGAGTTCTAGCTAACTATAGATCAATCTCTAATCTGCCTTTCATTTCAAAAATCTTAGAAAGAGTTGCTGATATGCAATTATTTGACCACTTGCATGGAAAGTGTTTATTTGAAGAGTTTCAATCTCGGTTTAGAATCCATCCTAGTACTGAAACAGCCTTAGTGAAGGTCACTAATGACCTCCTGATGGAATCTGAAAATAGACTCATTTCTGTACTTTTCTTTTTAGACCTTAGTGCAGCTTTTGATACTCTCGATCATAATAGTTTACTTGATAGATTAGAACACCATATTGGACTTAATGGAACTTCATTGCAGTGGTTTAAATCTTACTTATCTGATAGGTTTTAGTTTGTTCATGTCAATAATGCGTTTTCTTCTAACTCAAAGCTCAACCAGAGTTCCACAGGGATCTGTGCTAGGCTCTATTCTTTTTAGTGTATATATGCTTTCGCTAGGCAATATTATTAGAAAACACTGCATACATTTTCATTGTTATGCAGATGACACACAATTATATTTGTCAATGAAGCCAGATGACAGTAATCAATTAGCCAAATTAGAGGCTTGTCTTAAGGAAATCAGAGCTTGGATAACTTGTAATTTCTTGCTATTAAACTGAAGCCATTCTAATTGGTCCAAAAAACATTAGAAATACCTTCCCAAATCAAATTCTTAGTTTGGATGTGGTTACTCTTTCTCTTAGTAGCATTGTGAGGAACCTTGGAGTTATTTTTGATCAAGATCTGTTTTTTAATCCACATATCAAACTTGTTTCTAAGACTACCTTCTATCATTTGCGTAATATTGCCAAGATTAGGAGCATCTTGTCTCAGAGTGATGCTGAGAAACTAATCCACGCTTTTGTTAGCTCTAGTTTTATTGTAACTCTTTATTATCAGGCCGTCCTAAAGCATCTCTAAAAAGTCTTCAGCTGATCCAAAATGCTGCAGCAAGAGTTTTAACAGGTACTAGAAAGAGAGATCATATCTCTCTGGTTCTGGCCTCTCTTCATTGGCTTCCCATAGAATTTAGAATTAAGTTTAAAATCTTTCTTCTCACTTACAAAGGTCTAAATAATCAGGGACATTTTTATTTCAAAGATTTGATAGTACCTTACTGTGGTGATCCGAGCTGTGTGTGCCTTTGCCTAATTATCTTTCACAGCTGCGGGCACACCTGTGTTCCCTCATTAAGCACCCCTTATAAGGAACGCTGCCCAAAACGCAGCACGGAGACGTCTACGCTCTCTCCCAGGAAGAACTCCTACTTAAGGTCTTCCTCCACAACTCTACGAGTTTCCTCGCCTCACGGGAGTTCCGTCTCCCCAACGCCACGTAAGCTTTTTAATAGTGTATCTCTACAACCGCCTATTCTCCCTTTGTTCCCTGTACACAGGTGGACCACCCTCCAGGCAGAACCTCTCCTTCCTCCTGGCGGCGGACCGGACCTTCGTCTGTGTACAGCAGCTTCCCCTTTCTCGCTATCGGTGAGCTGAGCACACGGCACACATCCTTCACTCCTAACTGCACTGTAAATATTCTGCACCTGCACTATGGCACCACAGCAGAATGCTGGACCGGTATTGGATTATCATCTCTTCGGAGCCAGACTAACTCTTCGCTGCCGTAAGACTATTAAATCTCTAACATCCTTACCTGTCAGACGGAGTCTACCCTCTCCATCTCTACTGACATTTCAAGGTTGCCAGACCTGTCTCGCTGTGCACGCTCCTGGTACACTACACTTTCACAACACACACACAAACCTTCACTCTCATTCAATAAAAGCTCATTATTGCTGAGCTTGTGTCTGCTTCTGGGTGTTTCTGGAATCATGTCACTTGTCATTCTAACAGAGCACTACGCTCCCAAAATGCAGGATTACTTGTAATGCCTAGAATCTTTTACTTTAACTTTTGCCATGTTTCACCTTTTTTCTCATATTTTCATGATTTTCTTGTACATTTGCATATCCTCTCACTGATAAGTGCATTTCAATAAATTGGACTGACATCAAAGTTTTATTTCAGTAATTCAAAAAAAATAAAACTCATAGTTTCATTACAGTGATATTTCAAGTGTTTTTCTTTTAATTTGGATGGTTATGGCTTGCAGCTAATGAAAACCCTAAATTCAATTTCTAAAAAAAAACGCTGCAGGGTGGCAGTGGGCAGCGGTCACAAGCTTACGGCCGCCAACAGATCCACCATCAGGACATGTCGCCCATGGACACAACTGGGTCGACCACCTGTCCAGAGTCTCTTTAGGGCTGCGCTTCGCACCTAAAGATCTGACAGCCTCCCAGACAGAACTTAATATTTTTTTCTCAGCTGCTGCGTATCCTCGGAATTGGGCCAATCACCTTCCCCGGATCCTTTAGGGCCGCGACCCGCACCTAAAGATTTGGCAAAACGTGTTTCTCTCAGCTACTGTGGATCCCCGGAGAGGTTTGTTTGTTTGTTTTTTCCAGAAAATCTCGCACCCAAGGCAGATTTTTGTACGGCCCGGAGACTTTGAACGCACCGGGCCGGCCCACCTTGGTCCCAAAAAGTCTGCAGATGCCGGTTCTGTCTCCAAGCACGAGGCAACTGGACCCCGCTGCACCCACCACACTATAGGCCGTTCAACGGACTGGAACTTGGAGTGAAGCAGAAAGTGTCCCCCCTCTCCCTCCAGTACACGCCGCCAGCAGGGCAGTTCGACTGGATCGGTGACCCCCATCTACAGCCGCTACGGACGCCGGCTCAAGCCCAAAGGACGGGGGGTGGGGGGGTAAGGCCCATTCTAGGTGTTCAGGGAGGGGAGTTGTGTGGGGACACAGTGTTTAGTGTTTGAGGGTTTTCCTCACACCCAGAAAGCTGGGTGGACAGGAGAATAATAGACTGAAGGAGGAAGCAGCACCGGGAGATATCAAATGGGACAGTTAGTTCTATACACCCCCCGGGGGGAGGAAGATTAACCTGGAGCCAACCAAAGATGTCCCTTTCACCCCCTGCCGCGCCAAGCTGTGACGTGGGTTTCAGGTTATGTCATGACAATGTGCCATACATGTCCGGATTTTAGAGAAACTAGGTTTTTTACAGAAACATAATGTTAATATCATCTTCTGTTGGATCCCCAGCCATATTGGCCTGTCAGGTAACGAGCAGGCAGACAATGCTGCCAAGAGAGCCCTTACCCAAGAAGTCACTCAATGCCAGATCCCAGCCTCTGACCTCAGGCCTCGAATAACCTCCTATATTTTAAAGAAGTGGCAGACTGAATGGGACACATGCACTGCAAATAAACTGCATGATATTAAACCTACCATAAGCCATAGACATTTGCATCACTTTCAAAATCGACATGATGAGGTAGTGTACACTAGATGCCGTATTGGCCACTCTAGGCTTACGCACAGCTTTTTATTAAAAGGTGAAGCACCACCATCTTGTCAGTTTTGCGGAGGTTTTTTATCAATAAAGCACATTTTACTTGACTGTCCTGCTCTCATGACAGCAAGACAACGTTTTTATACTCAAAAGTCACTGAAGGATATTTTTAATATGGCACCACCAAAGAAAATTTTAGGGTTTTTAGCACATGTGCATCTGAAGCATCTTATTTAATTTTTCTATTTTATTGTATCTACATATGTATCTCACTGTATTTATTTATTCTTTCATTTATCATACTGTCTCTATATAATTTTTAACTCAGTTTTCTTATTAGTTCTAATTTTGCCATGAAATAGCCATAGATGCTGACATGGCACTAAACAAGAACACTCACTCCATATATGGGTTTCATTTTTTTTAATTTTTTTTTTTTTGAATGAATGAATCTTTATTTCGGATAGATTAAAAGTACAGGTTAAAAGAAACTGAATAATATAACAAAGGGGGAAAGAAAATCCAACAAGGTCAAATTAGACAATAACTCCTCTGATTATACAGTTCAACATAAGTTATTCGAAATGGGTGATGGCTGAAGCCGCAGCTTATATTGCCCACCCATGTTCCATCCAAGAATTCAAAAGAAAAAAAACAAAACAAGAGCGATTACAATTCAGAACGAAGCTAAGACAAAATGTGTCAAAAAACTAAGCTACAACACAACGCAGGCTGGATATGACAATCCTTATGTGATTTTACACGTCATCTTGTATATATATTTGGAGTATTTCTTCCTTTAGTTTTTGTTTAAATTGTCCAAGCGTTGTACATGATTTTAATTCATTCTAATTTATTGAGATGCACCTGTACTATGTTGTCCTGTATAAAATAATAATAATAATAATAATAATAATAATACATTTTATTTAAGGCGCCTTTCAAGGTACTCAAGGATGCCGTACAAGAATAAAACAATCAACAAAACACATTTAAAAACACATCACAAGTACAAGGATCACAAAGAATAGGCCTTAGTGAACAGAAAAGTCTTGAGGTGGGATTTGAAGGTAGAAAGTGAGTTTAAGTTCCTGAGGCCCGGTGGGAGGGAGTTCCAGAGGCGGGGGGCGGTGCAGCTGAAGTCTAAAGTCTAAAGTCTTTGTGGAGATGGGGGGGTGGTGGGTAGCAGTTTAACAGAGGGGCTCATTTTGCTGACTAGGCGAATGGCCTTTTTATCATTGACCATTACATAATTAACAATGAAGACCATGGTCTCTGTGGGAGTTGATAATTTGTAAATATCTGTGGGGTATAAAATATGTCCATGAGTGTATAGTTATTAAAGTAAAACAAATTCCAACTAAGTAAGACATGAAGTTGACATATTTTTAACAAATCTTGTTCCATGTGCCTTTTTATTAATTTGTGCCCCTGCCTCTCAAATGATCTCTGCACAGCCCTGAAATTAATTCATGTGGACAGTAAACTGAAGCCGACTACAACACATTGGAGAAAAATTATGTTACACAGCAAAAGCTGTGATAACCAAATGTTGCCATTTTAGGGCTCAGTGTTTTGAAATTCAAACCACTGTATAATTTAAGAAAAAAAAACAACTTACTTTTAACTTTTTTTTGCTTCCTTTGCTGTGCTTGGAATGTCTGCCATACTGGAGTTTGATCTGCTGGAGTCTGCCAGCTGCAGCCAGAGTGTCATAAACACCTTGGTTAGGGCAAAAGAGGACGCCAAGCTCAGATGGTAAGCTTGCACATTTATTTTCAAAGGCGGAACAAAAACCCAAACTGCAAAACACAAAAACTTACTCAAGATGCTGGGGAACACCCGGGAAGGAATGCACAAACGAGGATGCTCACGTCTGGACGCAAGACCGCTGCAGTGAGACAACTACAGCGGTCTGCTTAAATAGAGCTGTGCCGATTGTCGACAGGTGTGAGTGCACGAGTGAAACGTAATCAAACTGACAGGTAATGGCTGTGCAGCCGTGAGATAGTTTGATAGCTGGGGCTGCACAACACTGTCCAAATAAAAGTATAGACCAGAACTAAATAATACAACTCCAAAAGCTATAAATAATACCATAACTGCGAAATAACACACAATAAATAGACAAGACCATAAGGACAACCCCAGAGTCTCACATGCAAAAATAAACAGATAAAATACAACAGATCAAAATAAAGAAACAAACAGAAAAAGACTTAACTCCGACTGGAGACTGGGCACGGCCACCACCCGTGCCCAGGATCATGACACAGAGGGTGCCGGCATCCCACCTGTAGAGGGCACCCAGTTGCTATAAATACATGTTCAGCACAAATAATTATGAATCTTTTATTTTTATTTTTCTGATTCTCGTGGTGCCCCCAACAGAATGGCGCTCCGGGCGCCTGCCCACATTACTCATATCTGAAACCGCCACTGCACACCTGTCAGGGGAGGGCAGGATATTGACGGTATAAGGAGCTTTGTTTAAGAAACAGGACAGAATATACTGTAAATGTTTTTGCTATAATGAGGACTGTAACATTCATTTTAGTCAGTGACCAATGGCAAGGAGCTGTGAAAGAACAGGCTGGGTGATACCAATCTTCTGCAGAGGAAGGGGGGTGTGCATTGTCAGATTAGGAAAAATGTTACATTTCCCGAAATTACGAGGCGGATTTTGATTTATATTAATCAAAAAGTAATATCTGAAATTCATTTAAGGAGAATTGAATGTAGAAAAATAAAAAAAATAATGTTGAAATTACATGGCCTCAAGGTGGCCTCGGCCAAATTACCGAGGCCATAGGTCTCAAGGCCGAGGACGAGACCGAGTCATTAGTCCAGCTGAGACCTCCAACACTGTTTTTTTAGTGCCTAGCTAATGCTAGACTCTAGCAGTTTAGCCACTCATTCACGATTGTTTCTGTGCTTATTGTACTTCGGGGACAGGTCATATCCTATCAACCACCGAAACCACACACCCCTGTCCACCAGTGATGCTTTATTTCATTAAATTTACATTAGCTGGCTTGTGCTTGCTCTCCAAGCTGGGAGCTAGCCAGCAAAGATCAGCAATAGTGACGTAAGAGGGAGGGTGGCGTTAACTGCTGCCCATTGGCATTTAAAGAGAAGTGGACTGAAACCTTTTTGAGGGAGGCTACAAAAGATGATTCTCAATGGCACCCCAATAACTACATAATTAAAGGGAATTTTGCCAAGATATGTCACAAACATTTCGTTAAGAACTACGGGAGCTGTCAGCTTGTGGGAAAAGTGCAATAAATTGGACTTTTAATAAAGTAGTAGGTTGGGGAACTACATTTCCCACAAGGCCTTGCTAAACGTTCGGCCGCTGCTTTAGCGGCAGCGGCCCAATAACCAGCAGGTCCGCCCCCTTCTCAGCCAATAGACAGTCTGTTGCCATCACCACTTATATTTTTAGTAAATTGTTCAGCGCAATGGGAAACTACAAATATCTGTCCGCCATACAAACTAGAGCCTCCTGGACAGTTTGACATTTCATTTGAGGATGAAAACGGCGTTACTGTAGGTGTTTGTGTGCTGGGGGGTGAATGTTTCGCTGTGCAGAAAGCAAAAAGAGTGGCGCGTTTGTCTTTTTGGTTTTCAAATAATATGATCATGTACTTACTAGCAGAAGAAGCGCTGTGTAAATCCCGTAAGTGTTTATGTGCTGAAGTTAATAGCAAAGCAGCTATAGAAGATGAAGAAAGTAGTCCCTGTCGTCACGGGGGTGTGGGTGACTCACACTGTATAAATACGCCGGGCTGTCAAACAGCAAAGTTTCTGTGGAGCCTCCACGCAGGCTGTGAGCGGGAGGTAAAGTGGGAGACCCTCGGACCAGCTAAGAAACTGGGCAGCAGCGGTGCCGTGGAGGGACGATTGCATGAAGATACACCCGCTGGTGGGCTTGCGGGCAGGTGTGTGTGTGTGTGTGTACACATCCGCCCCGAAATCAGAAACCTCGCCGGGGAATTAATGAAAGCAGGCAGGAGTGCAGGTCAGTTGGAACGCCGGTAACGGGAGCGCAGAGGTGAGTAGCTGCTGTCGGTCAGTGAAAAAGCCACGCTCCGTTTTTAAATTCCGGTGTCACGATTGCTGGGCGAAACCGTAGCGTCACGTGTCGGTGTGCTGGTGCTGCCTTCTTTCCAGAAGCTTTGGGTGCCCATTAAAATGCGCTGACTGGCCGCGCTGGTCCAGCCGCTGAATAAGGGGCACAGCTTCTGTGTGGTCAGCTTCAGTGACCCCCCACCCCCCACCCCCCGGAAGTCCGCTCAGGCCCCCTTTTATTAGCGCTTTGCTGGGTTTGGCTGCGGCGTTTGTGCCGAGAACCGTCCCGGCCGACGGGATGCTCGCCAGGCTTTGGGTTTTATTTCCAGCCGGCAGTATGGAGGGACAGAAATGTTCCGCTCGGTCTCCGTCCTCTCCCCGCCACTAGCCCGTCACTGGCATATGGCGCTAATCCCCAGGTAGAGTCCCGCTGCCGTTCTGCAACGAAAACCTCCCTGCACATTAATATTTATTAATTTGCAGGTGTTTTTGGAAGCGTAGCCCACATGCGTACGGTGGGTAGCGACACACGGTCCTGTTGGGAGAAACCTGTAATGAGGCAGATGTTGTGTGGCCATAGATTTGTGCTTTTTTTTCTTGTGTGTGAAAAGGTTGTGGACGAGCTTGAAAGTTGAACGGCGACGCGCAGGATGTTGGGCAGCGCACCACTGCATGTAAACAGGAATGTTCGGCCCAGTTCCTGCTGCCGTTCTGTTCTGGTTAAAATGCAGTCCCCGCAAAGGCGATGCAAAACAATGGGCCGTTTTCACGGCTGCTGAAAACACACCGACTGGGCTGCTTCTCAGACGTCATTGGATGACATTGGATGCTGTGTATGTTGCCGTTTCCTTATTATAATGAGGTAAGGAATGCAGTTGTTGGCTTCGCACCCAGCATTTGCAGATGGACCCTCATCTCCAGCCACCTTAACCTCCCCCTCTCTAGGCAAGGTGGGGGAGTGGAATTTGCACCAGATGATGCAAAATGAGGCCCTATATATAGCCTCCTCCTAACGTCTCCCTCTTATCCTTCAGTGTCACCATTTTCACGTGAGGGAAGAGTGTCAATCTCGAGCCGAGCTGTCACTCCTGCGTCCCTGCATGCAACCTGTGCAGCTTTATCTGTAATAACATTAGAATTGTCTTTAATCGGGAGTCGTCTTTCTAATCTTGGCCTCCGACTCCCCATCTGCTCGGGAAGGGGATGTGAGTGAATTGTTTTCGTGTGTGTGCATGTATGTGTGTGTGTGTGTGTGTGTGGGAGGCGGTGGAGGGGAGTGTGCACACGGTGCATGGTGGGAAACTGTGTTCCACGGAGTAGGCCGTCCTTCCATTTTGCACTTCTCCCCCAGTAAACCTCAGGTTTCGTGGGGGTTTGGTCTTTGAAGCCTGCGGCCCGGAGCCTGCACGGCGATGAGCGGAGTCTGTGTGACGCTATCAGAGCATTAAGCAAAAGGCACTTGGTGGGATCGGATTCAGATTATACGGGATTTATGAAGCGCACAGCATCTGTTACATCCATCCCGCAGCCGATAAACAGGAAGTGTAAAACCATGGTGCTGACTGCTGGACTTGAACAAGAATTGTATTTGATCTCCAAAAGAGTGCAGTGTGAAGCAGATATGCAACATTAAATCTGCAACCAAGCCAGGCAGAGACCAAGCTGAGACAGAGATTACGGTGTATGTACATTTTGGTCTTGACGGTGTCCACTTGGGCTTGACCCCCTTATAGTCTTGGTCTGGTGTGGTCTTGGGAGACTCGAGTCTTGACTACAGTTCTACCTAATTGAATAGAATAGATATATATGTGAAGTTTTATTTGAATTCCTTTCGTGTCCACAGATGTACATTTCTTCCTTAGGCTACTTGATTGGAGGCCTAGCTGAAGCATTCAAAGAAGATCCCTTATGCTTCTCATTATTTTCACCCATGCATTTATCCTGTCACAAGGTTAACTGTCTGATAAACTCAAATATGCTTTCAAAAAAACGACTTAATAATAAGCATGTGCAGAAGCAATGAAACTCTGAGACTTGAGATGGCTCTAAGCACTTAGATCTCATGGATCTGAGGGGGAATATGCGTTTAAAATGATCTCATCAGTCACAGTTTTGTCTGTCCCATTCATCTGTAGTTCACCTGTTTGAGGGACAGTCAATCAGAATAAAGTTGGCTTGCAAAGAAAACGAGGCATGTTTGGGATAGAAAGTGAAATGAGGGACTACAGCAAATCCACTACATAATTAATGATTTGTTTTTAACTTTGATTTTTAGGTATGCAAACCCAGTTATTTTTAAAACAAAATCCAGTGTGAGGGAGGGTGTTTTATTAAGTGTGAGTAATGGAAGATTGTACACAGTCTGAGTATTGCTAAAGTCTTTGCAACCAAGGTGAAAAAAGTCAGAGTACTAACTGAATTGTATATTAATGGCAGACTGCAGTCTTCACACAGCTGTGTCCAGAAAACCTTTGTGATTAGCTGTGTAATGGTAGCGTAATGACAAATTCTTGCGTCACGATGAGTAAAGTGTCCCTTTTCTTCTGTCTTCACAGTTGGGACCCCAACACTGAATAAAACTGCTTGCAGCCTGCTGTCTCTGCTGTCAAAGTGCCTTTACCATGGTGACACTAACGCATTCATCAACTTTACAATAAGCCAGAGGAGGAAAGTCTTGGTACAGCTGCATTTCCTCACCTTCGGCACCATCATATTGAACATTTTGTTCCCACAACGGCGCTAACACGGTGCAAACATGCACCTGGAAGTGAAGGTGGCCCTAAACTTCATCATGTCCTACCTGTACAACAAACTGCCTCGACGTCGAGCTGACCTGTTTGGCGAGGAGCTGGAGAGGATACTGGTGTCTCGTTTTGAGGGTCACTGGTACCCTGAAACCCCGCTCAGGGGCTCTGCCTTCCGCTGCATTCACCTGGGATCGCCGAGGGATCCTGTGGTGGAGCTCGCGGCAAAAAGAAGCGGCCTGGACACGGAGGAGGTGCACGCAAATGTTCCTGCAGAGCTGAGCATTTGGATTGACCCGTACGAGGTGTCCTATCAGATTGGCGAGAAGGGAGCGGTGAAGGTGCTGTATCTGGAGGACCCCCCGGGCCTCGGTTGTGACGGTGAGGCAGCCGAGGTCGTGATCAGAGACGGGAAAGGAGACACAGAAGCTGAGGAGGCCAAGAGTCTAGGCTTCAACCCAGACGCGCAAGTGTTTGTACCAGTTGGAAACCAGGCGTCTCCTGCCCTCATGCCGTCGCTCTCCAGCTCTCCCACCCCTCTCTCTGCCCAGCCCTGCCCTGGCCTCTTCAGCTACCCCAGCTCAAGCACACCCACCGACCCTGGTGTCCACTCCTCAAACACCTCCACCCCTTCTCCCCCCAGTGCTGCTCTGCCCTACCTCTCCACCCAGCAGCCCCCTACCACAATCCCAGCTGCCCGTCCTCAGCCCATCACCTTCACCACTGCCAGCTTTGCCGCCACTAAATTTGGCTCTACCAAAATGAAGAAATGCAGCGGTGGGGCCGGTTCAGTAGCCAGCTCCGGCATCATTGTGCCGCCCTCCCAGAGAATGCTCTCCCGCTCTCCTACCACCATCTCAGCACCAGAGCTGCTCAAGCACAAGCCCCTGTCTCTGTCCCTTCACTCTCTTGGAGGTCCCATGCCCAGCCAGCTCTCACCCAATGCCAAAGAGTTCGTCTACCCAGGATCACCCAGCTCCCTTTACTTTGATGCCGACACCCAGTCCATGCAGCCTCACGCCAGCCCCTTCCAAGCCTCACACACAGTCGCCCATCCGTCCTTCGACCCGTTCTCCAGCCCTCCTGCTCAGAGCGTGGGCATGGTTGGCAGCAGTGCAGGAATCTCTTACATGGAGAAGCCGCCATTTGTTGAGGGCTTAGGAAGCTACAACCTGCAATATCCTAGCCAGTCCTTCCAGCCTGTTGTGCTGGCAAACTAAGCCTTCATTTGTAACGATAAGCATTGTTGTAGGAGCAGTTGAGTGTACGACGGTAATGCTCCAGGTATTTTCAGTTTTTCTAACAAATTGTTCAAGTACTAATACACCTTAAGAAGTTAGTTTTATTACGAAGGTCTGAAATGTCCACTGAGTATTTCATGTGACTTTTTGTGGCATGCATGACCCTCCTCACCCCATCCCACCCTGCCCACCGCCCACCACGGTCATCGGTGGAGCAGGCGAAGTTTTTTTCTGCTGTCATTTGTCACCCATCATCTGTTTATCATTTTGCTATAAACGTCTTTTTGTTTTTTTTGACTCCTAGTCTAGTGTAGCTCCAGTTTTTGCACTGCACTGTCATGCTGCGAGAAGAAGAAAAAAAACAGGACTTTGCCAAGTCCTGCAGGGAACGACGGCTCTGGAAAACTCAGCACTTTGCTCTGCAATCTGCTCTGCCCTACTTGCCACAAATACAGAGAGGGGTGGGTGCTCTGCTCGCTCTGCATGTAGTCCTGTTTTGTTGTGGCTCAGAGAGATTGGTCGTTTGCGTGGTTTGCCACTTTTCCTTTAGAGCGACCTCATGCTCAAGCACCGTTTGACTCGTTGAGATGCTGTATATTGAAAGAAAGTTATTGCCAGGTGGAACACGTACATGACCGGGGTTTAAACGAAGCAAGGGCAGCAGAGGGAGCAGGAGGAGAGAATGTGGGGTGGGTGTTAGGAGAGTGATGTAGTTGAATGTATTGTACCTGTCAGGGGATATTGCAGCAGTGAAGGTCAGAGGAGGGAGGGGGACCTTTAGTGACTATGGGAGATGAATGGATTTTTAGATTTTTTTTTTTTTTTTTAGATGATAGGAAAGCCACGTGTTAGTACCTCAGCTATTACACACAGACGCAAATTTGGATTTTACACATGTATTCAAACACTGTAGGTATTGGTTGATATGTGCACATGGACCCGATTTCAGTCAGCAGTGTGAAGGTGAATGGGCGGAGAATGAGGAGCGGGGAAGGGGGTGCAGCAGCTAGGCATTAGGGATTGTGATAAATGGCTTAGCATGACTTTGACTATGAAGGGGAGGTTTTCCTCTGCATGGAAACGAAGGCTTCGGAGGGGCAGAGGGTTGTGTTGCCTCTGCCGTCCAGGGTGTACTGGCTTAGAGAGCAACGCTTTAAAACCCAGAGCACGTTTGTGGTGAGCTTAAATGGTATTGAAGCCAAAAGCTCACACGCTATTCTCTCTCCCTCCTCTTAAAATTCTCCTGTGATCTCTGCTCCTCCGGCTGTGACAAAGAGAAACCAGAATGGTACATTTCAAGTTGCTCCAGCTCTGTTTTTTTTTTTTTTTTTTTTTTTTTTCCCCAGCTGCAGTAACATGAACAGATTATTCCTCATTGGTCACTTTACTGGCTAGCTTGTCGTGACATGTGATGTTTCTAATCATGCATATTTAACAGCCGGCTCTGATGTCATTGTTGGTTAGTCACTGCAGGGAATGTTAACCTCAGCATGTCTGTGTCCAGCACTTTATTACTGGGCTCCTGATGCTTACGAACCATTCTTTTAGCCCTCTGTTGCACATTTGAATCAGCTGTCGTGGAAGGCTTTGGTCTCGAAGGGGAGCTAAATGTTTTTGTCACTGTGTCACATTGGCAAGGAGATGCCGTCAGTGCATTGTTGGTTGTCTGTTTGAATGTTCTCCACACTCTTACCTGCAAGCAAAGGCATAGGAATCCTGGCTTGTGCTCTTGCTGGTGTTTGCGGTGTGACAGGTTGGTGTGTGCATGCAAGTTTTTAGTTCTTGGTTTTCTTTCTCCAAGGGGGTGGGGTTGGGAGGCAAGCACACGTGCAGATGTTAAAGGAGATCTCTTTTCGTTTGTTTTTTGTAACTTATTTCCAGTGTTTCTATATTTGTTTTCGCAAATGATCACTTTACATTTGTATGACATGGTGAGTCCAGGAATATGTGTATAAAGAGTTCTTACGTTGAGATTCTTTGTTTAGTTTCTTACATGCTGAAGTTATTTTTTTCAGAAAAATAACGTGAATATATGCAAACCAAGACGTAAATAAAGATGTACAGAATAAAGTACTGAATGTGTATTGTACCTTGTACAGCATTTGTCTCAAAAGACGGGTAAATGTATTCATTCTTCAATGCGGAGATTGAGTTTGAGGCATGAATGTTTACAGTGGGTTCATGTAGGAAAAGATGGCTGATCTCACCTTTTCTGTAATGCCAGTGCAGTCTGAGGATACTCCAGAGACGGTACATTTAAACGAAGTAACTCTGCAGCGACTCCCCAGAAAATCTTGCACATATTTTACGTTTGGTCTGTAGTGAAACTTGTCCATGTAGATTTTTTTTTTTTTTTTTTTTTTTTTTTTTTTTTTTTTAAAGCTTGTATCTCACAGAGCAGCGGACGAATGCTTGTGAAAATCGGGGTTTCTCTGTTGTTGGCGGCGTAATTAAAAAGGGTGAGCAAAGCCTCCCCGGCATTCAGACTTCAAGGGTTCATAAAGGTGCTAGTGATCACTACTTGGTGAACCAGAAAGAACTTGAGCGACATGCGTTTCAACCATTTGCAAACGTTTGCAACTGTTTACAGAAAAATAAATTCATGAAAAGCCGTTTGACCTTAAAGACTTTGCCAACTGTTTTGCATTCTTTTGCGTACCCTGACGAAACCCAGAATTCTTAATATTTGCCAGCATTCTCCATGCCGTGAGATACTAGCTTTAATAGGGCTTGACTTGTGGTGCACAAAATAAGCCAAAATACTGAGCGGCAGTGTTGGTAACCCCAGAAACGGAGCCGGCAGCGTTCTTCCCTACTCAACTGCACACACCATACAAGGATGACGTGTGCAGAGGGCAGCGTGCACTTGCCTGTAAATGGCTTTTGCTTTTGGCAGCCTAACAGGATATAAACATTAAGAGCATTCCCTGTCCACTGAGCTGTGATGCTCCATTTGAAAGCAAATGATTCCCACTGATAAGGATTGACTCATTAGGTTCCTGGTTGGCAGCAAAAGCATCGTCTCATGTGCCCACTGTGGAACGATGCAGGGGTTTTTTTTGTGTGTAGTCTCCCTTTAAAGCAGCACTATGTAACTTTCTTGTTTGGATAGGAACAGTGAAAAGACTACAACTATGGCAACCACGACCGCAGTCCTAACAGGTGCTACGTTGTGCCCTGTGATTGGCTGCTGGGACTGGAGCCATAGTCCCCTTAGCTGTAGTCCTCTCAGTGTTCCTACCCAGAACGGAGCTGTCGCAGGTAACGGACCCACTCAGGATTTGGCGGAAGTGACCTTCACCTGGTCAAAGGTTGAAGAACCATCAGAATAACTTTGGAAACATTATTTTAAGGTGAAAATCTTACATAGTGTTGGTTTACAACCAAGGAAACAAAGTATGTAATATTAAATGACTGAAGAGGTTTTTAAAGCATTCCAACCCTTAATCACACCCAAATTTAGCACAAATGTAAGAAACGACCTTCATTTTAACCTTCGCACATGACAGACACAGCTGATAAACATGGGCAACTGCCATCGATCTGTTTTATTGTTGCCTACAGTCTGACAGCAGTCGACCACTTGAATCTGCTGATAAACTGGGGGCGTTGTTTCATCCATTATGTCAGATAGAAGGCAGACCTTTCTAAAAAGGATGTCGCCAAAAGTAAAGCAAAACAACTAAGATGATAAATGACACTATGGGCCAGAGTAAAAATAATCATATGCAAGTTTGGCTTTTGGGGTGAACTGTACCGTTGTGGGTTCAGTTCATCTTTTTTTTTTTTTTTAATCTATAAATTCACTTGCTTTTATTCCCTAATTCCCCCCCCCCATTTGCCATAAAAATATTTTTTCCTTTCATAATTGACTAAACCCTTTCACCTTTAGTAGCTCATCATTGTGCCGTCAGCATGACCCTTTGACCTATAGCCATATCCAGACTGTCTGTGCTAACACTGACGCTCACCTTATCCACTACGATGTAACGCCATAGGATGGAAGGGGTTTCTACCTCTGTGCACCCTGCAAGGAAACAAATTTGCTGTATCCCTTAAATGGGGCAAAACAAGGGGTTTGGGAGGAGGAAAATGAATGTGTGTTGTTGACCCTGGTTTAAATGGCCTGCCGACGATCAAGGTGAAACGGCCTGAAGTCGCATGCATGGACAATTGCCCCGCCAAACACCCACAGTTAATAAGAGCAAGCAGAAACGAGATCCTGTTCAACTTCCTCACTATAAAAACTGGAGTCTTTAGCTATGAGATTTAAGGATGCAACATCTCACGCGTGGAAGTCAGATGCTTGGAATGCAGGCTATTCAACAATCAGGGCTGAACATTAACGAAGGAGGAAATGATTTTTGTATTCTGATGTCCTTTGCTTATATCAACGTGTGTGTTTTACTTTGCACTTTGGAATATTTCATTGTCATAAAAGAAGTTTATTTTCTATGTAACAAAAATAACATTTAAGAGTAAATATAGATGTAATTTAAAAAAAAAAAACAGATGATGTATAAATATATAGTGCTTTATTTCCTGCCTGTATTTTATTATTTTTTCCTATTTTGTATCTGATCTGTACACCCTGTAGATGTATAATGAATCTTTCACTACTGAGATGCAATGACCTGTTTTCTGTGCTGCCCCTCGGGAATGGGGAGTTACTACTGCTGTTTCTTATTGTATCAGATTCTTTTTTAAGTTTGTAATAAAAGCAGATTGGGAAAAAAAATGAGCATGGGAAAATAAGCTGATTGTGTCGTCCTCCTTGATTGTGAGAACACAGGATGAAATGTGAACCTTCAGCTTGGTTACAAACAAGGGTGTATGATACCGCTTTACATGTCCAACAGCAATACCAATATTGTTAAATTTGATATCTGTCGATACCGATACAGATCCTTTCCAATGTATTTATTTAGGTTGGTGGTGTTGAAGGGGTCATTGACTGAAAAATTGTGTTTTTGTAGGTTTTAACCTTCTGAAATGGGTTTGTTGGTCATGTGATTATTGGAAAAAATATCAAAATACTTAAAAAAAAAAAAAAAAAAAACAGCCTCTCTGAGAGCTGTTTTGTTTGGGTTTGCTACAGGTCATAAACATAGTAAACCCTGCTTTGATATCCACCTACTGTTTTATTATTGGCCAGCCTAGCTGTCAGTCATGTAGATTGGTGGTGACCCAGAGGTATTGGCTTCAGAGTTAATAATCCTACTAGGGAGTTAGCTTACCAAGCGTGGATTTTTATTTTCTTTCGATTTCAGTCACCTTAATAAACATCCCTTTTCTCACCTGGTTAAGTAATCCAATCCTTCTGGCTTATTTTGTTATATTTTTGCTGTGATGCTTCATTGAACTGTTAGCATTATCTTGGCTAGGTGGTTGGACAGGCCGGCTGGTGTTGGCTTAACTGTTCATCTGGCTGGTTTTGGTCACTATTTTCTATAAATTCTACCCCCCTTCCCCAACTGACTGGAGTCCTTGTTCATCTAACAACACTTGACCATATGTGTCCGTTTCAGACATTATTTTTAGTGGCTAGCAGCTGCCTAACATTAGCTGGGTGCTTTGGGCCACCATTCATTTACTCACAGTTTGTGCTTATTGTACTCCAGAGAGTGGCCATATCCCATTGACCACTGAAACCACACACCCCTGTCCACCAGTACTGCTTTATTTCATTCATTCTTTTAGAGTTTCACATTAGTTGGCTCAGGCTTGCTATCCAAGCCAGGAGCTTGCCAGCTATGATTAGCAATAGTGTAAAAGGGAAGGAGGAGGTGTGATTTGGGGGCATTTAAAGAGACATGCACTGAAACAAGCCATTCTCATGAATGCTGCAAAAGATGATTCACAATGATGCTGCAATAATTAAAAGAAAATCTGACCAAAATGTCAAACAGTTCATCAAAACCTTTGGGAGTTGTCAACATGTGGGAAAAGTGCAGTCAGTGACCCCTTTGGGCAGTGGTGGTCTAATGGTTAGGGATGTGGACTGGTGAGCGGAGGGTCGCGACTTCGATCCCTGGGCCGGCAGGATCAGATCTAGGTGGGACAGATAACATACCAGTGTTTGTCCCACCCTCCTTGACCCCACTGTGGTGCCCTTGAGCAAGGCCCTTAACCCCAGCTGCTCCAATGGAGCTGCTCAGTGGCTACAAGTCAGTCTGGTGTTGTACTGGGCAGCTTCCTGGTGTGAATATGTGTGTGTGTGTGTGTGTGTGTGTGTGTGAACAGGGCATCCTTGAAAAAGAGAGGTTGCCTCTCAATGGAACTACCCTGTATAAATAAAGGTTAAAAAAATGTTTCCAACACTGCCACTACCTAGCAGACCACTTGTACTTTGAGATGTCACTTGACATGTAAAGCACCATATAAATCTAATCCATTATTATTGTACTACACAAATCATATTGCATGGTTTTGTCTTTTTCTCTTTTAGCTGGAATAACACCACGCTGGTGACATGCTAACATATCGCCCGGGCCTTACCAGGTAGACTCCAAGGAGTTAGGTTTTTCCACTCTGCGTACATCCCGTTTGCTCGTCATCACTTATAAATGGTTGTAGATTCTGTACTCCTGGGCAGTTCCTGGATGAACTGCAGAAGCACAACCAGCACCTTTGACTTACCCTCCAAATTCCTCAGAGCTCAATCCAATCAAGCACCTATGGGATGTGCTGGACAAACAAGTCCGATCCATGGAGGCTCCACCTCGCAACTTATAGGACTTAAAGGATGTGTTGCTAACATCTCGGTGCCAGATACCACAGCACACCTTCAGGGGTCTAGTGGAGTCCATGCCTCAGCCCAGACAGCACCCTCCCTCGCAACGGCATCGGCATTTCAGAGGAAGGTAGTCTGTACGTCGCACTCCTTTTCCGGACATAGCATTTGAAGAGGGTAGATATCACTGGAAGAGTATCACTGAGAGAAGGGTAAAAAAAACAGGCAGGCTGAGTTTGTGAGAAAAGACTTCGATTGGAATTGTGGAGCAGTCGGGGGCGCATTCGGAAATTTTTCATAGGGGGGCCACTGAAAATCTTGAGGTGGCACATCAAAATCAATTTAAAATGTAATCACGCTGTGCGCCCATTCGCGTTTGGTTTGAACGCACCTTGACAGTGTGATCTGTCCTACTTTGCTGTATTTTGTTAATACTTGTTAACAAATATATAACAAATATGGGGGCAGGTGTAGTGTGGCCGACTACTGATTGGAGGGTCAGTGGTTCAATTCCCGCTCTGTCTGCATGTCGAAATGTCCTTGAGCAAGACTCTGAACCCCCAATTGCTCCTGCCAGGGTCAGAACATGGCTGTGCTCATGTCCTCGCCCACTGTTTCTGTTCATCTGCGTTTTATTTTCTTCCCTGCTGTTGCCTCAGTTTGGTTTTCATTTAGTCCCAAGGGCATAACTTTGTTTCAAACATTGGGGGGGGGGGGGGGTTGAAATCTCTGACCGCATAAGGATTTTTAAAAAAAAATCTTATTACAGGCCTGTTAGCACATCAGTACAGGTATTTGTCCCCAATGTCCTCTTTTTCATTTTTAAAGGAAAAGTAATTTTTTGAGCAAAAATGACAGTATACAGTATGTATCCTAGTGTGGAGGAAGAGCACAAAATCATTAACTTTGATAAAAGGACAAGGCTAATTTACCTTCTCTATTTTGGCATTCCCATATTAGTAAAAGTTGTAAAAAACATATTTCCCTGATTTACCAAATATATATTCAGCCTTGTAACAGTCTATGCCACTATGAAGCAGCAGGCCTACTTAATACCCATTATGGGTTAAGTATTTCAGCACTGGCAGAAATCAAGTCTTGGCTGTTGTTGTCTGGTCATGTGTGCCTCCTCTCTCTCTCCCTCTGGACACCTGTGCTGATTCTCTGGTTACCTTTACCTCCTCTCTCCTCCATGGTTCGACTTGCTGCTGCCACATTCTTGCTCCTGATATAAAAAAGTTCAGTTTAAAAGAGGTACTTAATGGACAATTTTGGAGGATGTAATTCATGCTAGATTTTTCAATGCCAAAAATGTGAAAAGATATGAAATATTCTTTACCCCTTTTTCCCTCTTAATAGCATCTTAACAGTGCAATCAGTATTAACTGAAGTTAATCTAGCCGCTGAATGAGGCTTAATCACCATTATTCTTAATTCATTTTATTTTGTTATTAATCAGTTGTGGTGAGCAACACGTTTATTCCGACAGGACTAATGTTTTTTCATTAATGTATAATGTCACCACTTGCCACCATGTGGCTATTTCTTACCAAGCTGATGAACTAAAAACATTACTATGATTTAGTCAGCTAGACTATGATGAGGGTAACAGTTATCCTGCCTGCAGAGGCATTATGAACACAGCACACCACACCTTAGGTGTGCTGTTTTATTCATGAAATAATAGTAAATCTGTGAGTAGATTTGTGACTAAATCATCCTGGTATTAAAAACTTACTTTTTACTGGATCCATTATGTAGACATTTAATTTTTTACAATGACATTCAGTTTTCAAATTTAGGATTCAGGTATTTGCCCCCCCCCCCCCCCAAAAAAAGGTAAATAACAAATTTACCAGGAAAAAAAAATGTGCAAATTTTGGAGAAAATAGTGTAAATTCTCAAGAAAAAGTAGCAACTTGATGATAGTAAAAAAAAAAAATTTTTTTAAATCTGAAAATTAAATGATTCTGCAAATATGTAAGGAAAAAAGGTTTATTTTTCATGACAAATTTGAGAAAAATGCTACATTTTTGTGAGAAACTGAATTTAGGGGGAAAACAACATTGGGGAAATACTGCATATTTATGCAAACAGTAGGCAAATTTACAAGAAAAAATTGTCTCTGATTTATAGGAAAAGCTGTTAAACTATGACAAAAAAAAGGTTACACACACGAAAAAGTGACATAAGAAATGTCACAGTGCTACATAAAATGCTGATGAAGTTTACTAAGGGAGAAAAAAGATTGGACAGAATATTTGGAGTCCCAAAAGTTGGTAGTGAGGACAGCTTTAATTTTAAGTGGGTTTATAATATGCTTTTATTTGCTATATAATATATATACAGTGGGGTAAAAAAGTATTTAGTCAGCCACCAATTGTGCAAGTTTTCCCACTTAAAAGATGAGAGGTCTCCAATTTTCATCATAGGTGTACCTCAACTATGAGAGACAAAATAAGAAAAAAAAAATCCAGAAAATCACATTGAAGGATTTTTAACGAATTAATTGGTAAATTCCTTGGTAAAATAAGTATTTGGTCAATAACAAAAGTTCATCTCAATACTTTGTTATATACCCTTTGTTGGCAATAACAGAGGTCAAACGTTTTCTGTAAAGTTTCACAAGGTTTTCACATACTGTTGCTGGTATTTTGGCCCATTCCTCCATGCAGATCTCCTCTAGAGCAGTGATGTTTTGGGGCTGTCGCTGGGCAACACAGACTTTCAACTCCCTCCAAAGATTTTCTATGGGGTTGAGATCTGGAGACTGGCTAGGCCACTCCAGGTTCCTTGAAATGCTTCTTACGAAGCCACTCCTTCGTTGCCCGGGCAGTGTGTTTGGGATCATTGTCATGCTGAAAGACCCAGCCACGTTTCATCTTCAATGCCCTTGCTGGCGAAAGGAGGTTTTCACTCAAAATCTCACGATACATGACCCCATTCATTCTTTCCTTTACATGGATCAGTCGTCCTGGTCCCTTTGCACAAAAACAGCCCCAAAGTATGATGTTTCCACCCCCATGCTTCACAGTAGGTATGGTGTTCTTTCTCCTCCAAACACGACAAGTTGAGTTTTTACCAAAAAGTTCTATTTTGGTTTCATCTGACCATATGACATTCTCCCAATCCTCTTCTGGATCATCCAAATGCTCTCTAACAAACGTCAGACGGGCCTGGACATGTACTGGCTTAAGCGGGGGACACGTCTGGCACTGCAGGATTTGAGTCCCTGGCGGCGTAGTGTGTTTCTGATGGTAGCCTTTGTTACTTTGGTCCCAGCTCTCTGCAGGTCATTCACTAGGTGTCCCCATGTGGTTCTGGGATTTTTGCTCACCGTTCTCGTGATAATTTTGACCCTACGGGGTGAGATCTTGTGTGGAGCCCCAGATCGAGGGAGATTATCAGTGGTCTTGTATGTCTTCCATTTTCTAATAATTGCTCCCACAGATGATTTCTTCACACCAAGCTGCTTACCTATTGCAGATTCAGTCTTCCCAGCCTGGTGCAGGTCTACAATTTTGTTTCTGGTGTCCTTTGACAGCTCTTTGGTCTTGGCCATAGTGGAGCTTGGAGTCTGACTGTTTGAGGTTGTGGACAGGTGTCTTTTATACTGATAACGAGTTCAAACAGGCGCCATTAATACAGGTAAGGAGTGGAGGACAGAGGAGCTTCTTAAAGAAGAAGTTACATGCCTGTGAGAGCCAGAAATCTTGCTTGTTTGTAGGTGACCAAATACTTATTTTACTGAGGAATTTACCAGTTAATTCATTAAAAATCCTTCAATGTGACTTCCGGTCTGGACGCCATGGCGACTGCAGCTTAACACTGAAGTTCTCAGACCCAATCCAGGATAACACCTTGAAAATCAAACTTAACGGATTTTTGGAGGAGTGAAAATCAAAAGACAAAATCATCATGTCTAAAGGAAAACAGAAGAAACTGAAATTCTCCAGGCCAGGACACGTATCGGCCGGAGAATCCGAACTGGAAGATTTCCGTTCAGAAGACGAGGAACTGGTGATAGCTAACAAAAGGGTTAGCCTGAAATCACTATTTGAGGAGCTACGACGATTTCGCCGAGATGTTACGGCCGAATTTCGGGAATTCAGAGAAGAATTGAAAAGGACAAACAGCAGAGTGGACCAGGCCGAGAACCGAATCTTGGAAACAGAGGATCGAATAAAAGTGCTCGAAGATTCTGTGCTAGACCTACGCAAAAGACAAGCAGCTATAGAGGCTAAGCTAACCGACCAAGAAGGAAAACAAAGAAGAGACAACATAAGAATTCATGGTCTGATAGAAGGAACCGAAAATGGTTTTAACTCAATGGCAGAATGCGTGGAATCCTTACTAAGAGAGAAATTGGATATTCCACAAACCACCGACTTGAAGATAGAAAAGGCACATCGTTCATTAGCCGCTAGGCCGGCGGCGGAAGCGCCCCCCACGTTCGGTGTTGGTAAGATTTTCCAATTTCAAAATAAAACAAGAGGTTGTAAGACTGGCCTGGCAGAAAAAAGGATTTATGCACCAGGAGAGAAAAGTCTACGTGGAACACGATTACGCCCCGGAGGTCCTTAAAAAGCGCAGGGAATACAATGACGCGAAAAAGGTGTTAAGAGAGAAGAAATTGCGCTTTCAGACACCATTTCCTGCGAAGTTAAGGGTCTTCTACGGCGATGAAACGTGTCTCTATAATTCGGCGGAAGAAGCAACAGCTGACATGGCGAAAAGAGGCCTCCCGGTAACGGTATTTAAACCCGCAGCAGACCCGAGTGAGAAGATCAAAGCGCAAACATGGACAACACAAAGACCTTCAAAATCCACGGACCAGCAGTGGGAAACCCAGCACCAGAGCGTCGCGGATAAACTATCCGTTTTCAGGTTGGAATAGCGACCCTTTTTTTTTTTTTTTTTTTTTTCTTTTCTCTTGAATCAATCCGCACATCCAACCCCCCTCATACAAGGTAACAAACATTAAAGGAGATGCATATTCTGCATGTGGTAAAACATTTCATGGAACAATCATATTATTTGAAACAAATAAGTCTTTGTAATAAAAAAAAAAAAAAAAAAAAAAAAAAACTTGTTAAAATAGAAATGTGACAATAATCCACATGTTCTCCTCATACTAACAAATACTGTTTTTGCGTGAATGTTTGATGTGATGGGGGTGGGAGGGTGCACACAATTTCACAGGGATTAGGCATAAAAGGAAAAAAAAAAAAAAAAATCATTACAAGTTTGGATTGGGTTCTGAAACTCACGTTAAAAGCATGGGACTACTTTCAGTGGTAAGAGAGGGCCCTCAACACGTAACAGAGTTTGAGGAATTTCCCTCAGAGCCTTCACTCCATCAAGGCTCTTACAGGGTCTTTAAAAAGACCTCAGCTCAGGAAGTTCTTATGACAGCTTTTTGTTTTAAAGTTTTTTACACTATGTTCTTAATGTTTTTCTTGTTTTTAATGTTCTTTCAGTTTCTGAGTAGCACAAAAGAGGGCCACCACACAGTTATACTAAACAAAACAACACAATGGAGAAACAGGGTGTAACCAAAATAATTTCATATAATGTAAAAGGAATCCTGAATCCAGTTAAAAGATCCAAGATTCTAGGCAAAATGAAAAAAGACAAAGCAGGAATAATACTTTTACAAGAAACCCACCTAACAGACGTGGAACACAATAAACTCAGTAGACAAGGGTTTAAAATGATCTCTTCATCTTCATATAAATCAGGGAGGAGGAGGGGAGTAGCGACATTGATATCAACCAAAATTACATTTGAAAAAAAATCAGAACACAAAGATAAAGAAGGGAGATACAGTTTGGTAACTGGGCGGCTAGAGGGAGAAGATATCACCCTGCTGAATGTGTATGCTCCCCCAGGGGCTAACTGGAAATTTTATAAAAATGTATTCGACCTAATGATAACTAAAGCTCAAGGTTTAGTGATATGTGGTGGGGACTTCAATCTCAGACTGAATCCATACTGGGATGCTTCTGGTAATTCCCCACATCAAAATAACACCCAAAACAGGAAGACTCGGATGCTACTAAAAGAATTGGGAATCTGT
The DNA here is from genome assembly GCA_020510985.1 of Pholidichthys leucotaenia. Lineage (NCBI taxonomy): Eukaryota > Metazoa > Chordata > Actinopteri > Cichliformes > Pholidichthyidae > Pholidichthys > Pholidichthys leucotaenia. Next base: position 398,200,036 of record CM035838.1, on the reverse strand, counting down.
GACGTGTGGAGGGAACTCAACCCCAGTGTAAAAGACTATACATTTTACTCAACTCCACATTCATCTTACTCAAGGATTGACTATTTTTTTATGTTTAATAGAGACATTGGAAGAGTAAAAACATGTAAAATAGGACTGATGGATCTCTCCGACCACAGTCCGATCTACATGGACTTAAATATCCAAAAATACACAAATAATACATTTTCTTGGAGGTTAAATTCAAATGTCCTGAAAGGACCATTGAAAGATGAATTGGAATCAGATATTCTCAGATATTTGGAAGATAACGACAATGGAGAAGTATCCCCTTTAATACTGTGGGATGCATGTAAAGCTGTAATAAGAGGAAAGATTATTGCAAAACTGGCATCCCAAAAGAAACTAAGACAAGAAAAACTATCCACATTAGAGTCAGAACTTAGGAACCTAGAAAAAGAACACAAAGGCAACACTCATTCTACTGACTCGCTCAAGATTAAGGAAATTAAAAACCAAATAAATGAGATCTACACAATAGAAATCCAGAAGAAACTTACATTTCTGAAACAAAAATACTATGAAGCAGGCAGCAAATCGGCAAAATTGCTAGCCTATAAATTGAGGAAACATCAAACAGAAAGAGCAATCTACAAAATCAGAGACCCAGTATCAAAGGAAATAAAATTCAGAATTCAGGATATTCTTAAAAACTTCGAGAATTACTATAAGAACTTATACTCCCACAAAAAAACATAAAAACGCATCCGAGGCATTCCTAAACACATTAAACCTTCCCCAACTTACGGAGTCACAAAATAAAACACTACTGTCAGAAATACATCCTAAAGAATTGGAAAAAGCAATTATGAAACTTAAAGCTAACAAATCCCCAGGAGCTGATGGCTATACAGCAGAGTGGTACAAAACCTTTAAACAGCAACTATCTCCTCTCCTCCTGAAAACATTTAATTATGTCCTCCACACAGGGGAAATCCCCCCTCCTGGAGAGAAGGGGTCATTGCAGTTATACCTAAACCTGAAAAGGATAAACTAGAGTGCTCCAACTACAGACCAATCAGTGTACTAAATCAGGACTATAAGCTTTTTACCATTATCCTTGCCAAAAGGTTAGAAAATATAATGACAGACCTAATTCATTTAGACCAAACAGGTTTTATAAGACAAAGACAGACACAAGACAACATTCGACGCACTTTACACATAATTCATCATATAAAAAAATATAACTTAAATGCAGTCATATTGGGATTAGATGCTGAAAAAGCATTCGATTCGGTTGACTGGTCTTTTCTATATAGAATCTTATCCAGTTTCAATTTTCATAACAACTTCATTAGAACTATACAGGCATTATATAAAAAACCAACAGCTAAAATAAGGATTAACGGTAATTTATCATCATCTTTTGAACTGGAAAGAGGATGTCGCCAGGGCTGCCCCCTGTCTCCACTGCTCTTTGCAATCTTCATAGAACCTCTGAGCCAATGGATAAGACAAAACCAAAAAATTCAAGGTATTACACTTGGTCAGAAGGAACATAAAATAGCACTCTTTGCTGATGACATCTTAATATACCTAGGGCAGCCGGACACTTCTTTACCAGAACTAACCTCAGTTTTTTCAGAGTATGGAGATTTATCGGGGTACAAATTAAATATGCATAAAACCCAAGTTTTAACATTCAACTATGACCCAAATCATTATTCACTAAGCAAACTCAAAACTAACTGGGAGTCGGAATCTATGAAATATCTGGGGGTCAATATCCCGAAACAACTCAACAAAATTATATCACTAAACTATGATCCACTGGTGACAAAAATAAAATCTGACCTAGCAAGATGGAATATGATACCATTCTTGGGTACTGCACAAAGAATTGAAGCAGTCAAAATGAATATACTTCCACGTCTTCTATACCTTTTCCAAACAATACCGGTAGAACCTCCCAAAAAAACATGGCAGGAGCTGGACAGAAGGATCTCAAGATTCATATGGCAGGGCAAGAGACCTAGAATCAGATATAGAACCCTACAGCTAAACAAAGACAAAGGTGGGCTCACGCTGCCAAATATCAGGGACTACTTTAAAGCCGCACAAATTAAAACTTTAGTAGAGATATGTAACCCAGTCTACACTGCACAATGGAAGGAGATCGAATGCCAAATAACAAGTGACATCCCCCTACAGGCGATAATAGGGAACAATGTCTTACCTAAGCTTTTGAATAACACTAACCCGTGGATAGAGACCCCTCTAAAAATTTGGTTTAAGATAGTCAGAGAGAATCAAACTAAAGAGCCCTATCGACTTCTGCAATGGATCGCCTATGATCAGGACTTTACTCCTAATAAAACAGACACCAGATTTAAAAAGTGGAAGGAGAAAGGGCTGATAAAATATTACGATTTTTTTAAAGGGCAAATCTTAAGAAGTTTTGAAGATTTGAAAAAACAAGGCCTAATAAATCAAGACCTTTACAGGTTCTTCCAGCTTAGACACCACATAAACAATATACTTAAAAAGGAGGTTTTGGAAAGGGCCCAGTCAGGTGTTCTGAAGGTCTTCTTAATGACATATAGAGGGATCCCAGGGATCAGATACATTTCTAAAATATACCAAGGTCTTCAAGACTTAAAAGGAGACAACACATCTTATATAAAAGAGAGATGGGGAAAAGAGGGGAATTTCACTTTACAACTGGAAATATGGGAAAAGCTAAATAAACAGCAATGGAAAAGTACCTCATCCCTGCAGTGGAGAGAATTTGGATGGAAAAACTTGGCAAGATTTTTCAGAACACCTGCACAAAACAAATTTACCCATAAGGGATTGAACTGTTGGCGCTTGTGTGGTGAAAAGACTGCAAATCATTTTCATGTGTTTTGGTCATGCCCAGTTATCCACCAATATTGGACCAAGGTACAGACAATATTGGGGAAAATATTCAAAATTACAGTTCCCTTTTCTTTTGTAACTTTGTATTTGGGTTTACTACCGGACTCACTGGAAAGACGAGGAGAAAAATACTTATTCATTGTTTTAATATTGGCAAGCAAAAAAGCTCTAACTAAAAAATGGATGTAGAAGGACTGTCCTACACCTGAAGATTGGACCAACGTGATCCAAGACATTTACTCGATGGAAAAGTTGACATTCGCACTGAGACAGGACATGGATGTGTTCATGAACTTTTGGCAACCCTGGACCGCATATGTGTCTTCCATTAGATCTAATCTTTGACAAATACCATTTCAATAATGGTTCCGCTCTTTGTTCCAATGCTACTCAGATGCTCTTTTATCTTTATTTACTTACTTTTTCTTTTTGTTTGTTTTTTACTGGTTTGTTTGTTTTTGTTTTTTTTATTTGTTTTTTGTTTTTTTTTTCTCTTTAATTTCACTTTTTCTTTCACTTTAAAAAAAAAAAAGGGGTGTTGTAAGAATTAATCTTCCAATGTTGTCAAATATCAGAAAATAAGGGAACATGTGATGAAAATGTAAACACTGCATTGCTGTAACGACCTGTATACCCTTTACAAAAACTTAAATAAAAAAAAAAAAAAAAAAAATCCTTCAATGTGATTTTCTGGATTTTTTTTTTTTTTTTCTCATTTTGTCTCTCACAGTTGAGGTATACCTATGATGAAAATTGGAGACCTCTCTCATCTTTTAAGTGGGAGAACTTGCACAATTGGTGGCTGACTAAATACTTTTTTGCCCCACTGTACATGCACACACGTATATTCAGCACTGAAGTGACCATACAGGAAAAGCAACAGGCTGGAGGAGGTGACAAATGCTGTAAGAAAAAAAAAAAATGCTGGAAGAAGTATTGCAACTTTTTATGAAATTATTTATTTTTTTAGCATTCCCTTTATTGCAAATGGACACTTAAACACCAACAAGCTCAAAAGGTACAGTGTTAAGGTGATGATTCTTATTATACTACAAGCTAAATCACTATACAGTGATAATAAGCAATCAATATCTCAGTATTTGATCACTGCCTAATTTGTATAATGACGTCTCGTGATTAAATAAAATGGGAATGGAAAACTAGAAATGTGATTTTAAGCCCAATAATTAAATTAAATAAATAAATCAGTGATGCTATATTGTAGTGTGTTTGAACTCATTTTAACACTTAAAAAAGTTTAGGAATATGAAATCCATCTAATCTTTCATTCATCTATTTGGTGTTTATTTCTTATATATTTGTTTAGATACTCTGTTCTGCAGTTGTGGTATTTTCACAGTCGATAGGAGATCTGAAAATGATCTGCAGGGAAAATAATCAATTTCTTTTAACATAGATATTTAAGAATAGTCTTCAGAGTGACTTGGTAATCCAAAGTGGTAAAACTTGCCTTTTAATTCAATTTTATAATGATCAAAATCATGATGTTTTAAAAATACAGTGTGGTGACACAATAAGAGGTGGTACTCCACCCAGGACTTGAAGTTGGGGGGAGAGGGAATTGAGAGATGGTAATGGTGAAGTGGTGAGCAGAGCCAGCGAAGGGTGCCGTAGCACTAGGGGGTCTTAAACTAAACAAAGAGGTGCCTTCGCTCCTGCTGTGACAGGGTTCACACCTGAAGTCGCTGGGGCATGAAAGTATTGTATCAAGTCATGCTCTGTGTAGTGTATGTTGATGTGTGTACATGCTTTGTGTCTTGTAAGTTAATGTTTCTCACCCAGGGTCCCAGAGGTGGGAATAAAGAGGATAAAAGTGGTCGCTTTGGTACCTAGGGCAGTCTGTTCTATTTGTTGGAGGAGAATAAAGTTCTGTGTCATCAGCTCGTTGTTTCGTCTGATTCCATCGGCCACAGTGGTGACCCTGAGACGTGAAATGGAGAACGAGCCGAGCACCTCCGCGGAGACACTCCCGGGGGAGCCCCACACCACTGCATGTGCCATTACTGTCAGGCTCCCGGACTTTTGGCTCCACAATCCGGCCGCTTGGTTTGTGCACATGGAAGCCCAGTTTGCCCTCCACGGAATCTCTATGGATGACACCAAGTACCATCACGTGGTAGCTGCGCTGGATGCGCATGCCACGTAACAAGCCATGAGTCTACTGCAAGGCCCGCTAGCCCAAGGAAAATATGGTGTTTTCAAGTGGCTGCTGCTGCGCCGTTAGACCCTTTCAGATGCTGAGAGTGCAACAAAGCTCTTCACCTGCTCGGAGTTAGGAGACAGATCAGCTGTGGACCTGGTGAAGAGCATGCTCGCGTTGATGGGCACGGACAACGGCTCTTTCCTTTTTGCAGACCTCTTCCTCAGAAATCTACCGGTTTCAGTGCGAGCAATCCTCGCTAACTCACCGCTGCTCGCAGCTAGGGACTACTGCGCGCTGGCAGAGGAGGCAGGCCGCATCATCCTGGCAAACAAGGCTTTCTGCGCTCAGGCAGTGAGATCGGGATCTCCGACGGAGCCCAGTGAGATCGAGGAGCCGATGGTGGTGGCCAGGACGGCCACCCGGAGACACGGGACCGGGATACTGTATTTTTATCACCGCCAAGCACAACATTGTCTTCCGCCGTGCCACTTCAAGAAAGCCGGGAAACGAGACAGCCAGCGGTCAGTAGTAGCTGCGACTGCTGGGAACAGGGAGAAGCTGCTTTTCATCATGGACACACGTTCTGGGAGACATTTTTGGTAGACTCTGGCTTCCAGAAGAGCCTTATTTTGCCGGTCAGCGCGGACAGGCTGGCAGAAGGCTGCGGTCCAGCTCTTACGGCTGCCAACGGATCCCACATCAGGACGTTTGAAGAAAGGACGGTGACTGCATGTTTTTTTTTGTAACTTAGATTTTTATTCATTTTTCATCATATATAATGCATTCAGATCACATTCTACATTTAAAAAACAAAGGGGTTAGGGTAGGGAAAAAGAAAAAAAAATAAATAAATAAAAAAATAAAAATAAAAAAAAAAGGGGGGGGGACAAATGTTGGAGCATCAAGTTTTTAGTTTCCATCTCTTAATTCTTCTGGTTTTTTCAGTGTCTTTGGTTATTCTTTCAATTTCTGCCTCGTTGTTGCACTTTGTAGTGTGTCCATTTCCACCATTTTTTCTCCCATATTCCTTCTTGCATTCTTCGTCGATATGTTAGTTTTTCTATCATACGTATGTCCTCAACAATGTCAGTCCATTGTTCTTGGTCAGGAAGAACTTCTGATCGCCATTTTTTTGTGATAGTTTTTTTACATGCAATCAACAAGATTTTAACTAGATATCTGTCCTCAGCCTATATAACATTGTCTTTTTTAAGATCACATAAGTACATCAGGTTACAGTTCATTGGTATATTATATCCTAATATCCTCTGTATTGTCACATGCATAGATTTCCAAAATGATGATATTTTGTAGCATTTCCAAAACATATGTGAGTGGTCTGCATTTTGAGCCCCACATCCCCTCCAGCATAAAGATTGGGTATTTGTATATTTTCCTTGAATCTGTGGTGTAATGAAAAAGCGAATCAGGTTTTTCCATCCAAATTCCCTCCATGTCCTTGAATTTGTTGATGTGTGTTGTGTTTTCCATATTTCCTGCCAGCTTTCTTCTGTTATGTTTAAATTGAGCTCTTTCTCCCATTTCTCCTTTATATAGTTACTTATATGATTGTTTGTCATAAGTTTCTGATATAGTTTTGAAATAATTCTTATTTTATTTCCTGCATATGAGTTTAAAATAAGTTGTATAATCTCGTTCACATCTGTTTGGAGGTTATGCCTAATCTTCTTCATATAGTAATCTCTCATCTGCAGATATCTGAAAAATTCCGATCTTTCTAATTTAAATTTTCTCCTGATATTTACAAAGCTCCCGAGATCTTTTTTTCCAATATTGCCCCATGCTGTGATTCCCTTGTTCACCAGATTTTTGTATCCCCTATTTTGTTTTGCCGGTTCAAACTGACTGTCAAATGCTACCCATTTCAATAGTTTTATGTCTTCCCTTATATTATATTTTTGTACTATTTTATACCACAGTTCTAAAGTAAATTTAGTGATTGGGTCTATTTGTTTGATTTGCTTATATGCATCTTTATCTCCTATTATGCTTTGTACTGGGAGTCCCTCAATTTCCTTTTCCATTTCTTTCCATTTTGCCTCATATCCCTCGTCGCACCAACATATGATATATCTTATTTGTGCTGAGTAGTAATATTCCTTTAGACTCGGTAGGCCCATGCCTCCTTTCTCTTTTGGTAATTGGAGGGTTTTATATTTCACTCTTGGTTTTTTACCTCCCCAAACAAAGCTCGATATCATCCTGTCCCACTTTGAGAATTGGGCATCTGGAATCTCTGTTGGTATAGCCTGGAAGAGGTAAAGTAATCTAGGTTGTATGCTGATTTTGACTGTCTCAATTTTTGAATTCAGATCCATATTTAAGATTGACCATCTATCAATATCTTTTTTTATTTCTTGTTCCAACCTATCATAGTTTGCTTTATAGATTTTGCTTAGGTCTTTAGGTATGTTCACTCCAAGGTATTTTATTTCTTTTTGGTTCCAGTTTAGTTTGATCTTATCAGTTATCTGGTTTAGAGGGTTATAGTGGAATGTCAGTATTTGTGTTTTTGTTATGTTTATCTTGTATCCTGATAATTTTCCAAAATTTTCTATCAAGTTCATCATTTCCATTATTGATTTATCTGGTTGTTCGAGGTAAACTATAATATCGTCTGCAAATAGCCCAATCTTGTGTTCCGCCCCCTTTATTGTTACACCTTTTAATTTCTTATTTTGTCGTATCGCTTGAGCCAATGGTTCTATGAACAGAGCAAACAAGGTGGGCGATAAGCAGCATCCCTGCCTAGTTGATCTTTGTATATTTACTTTGTCTGTTAAGCTACCGTTTATCTTGATTCTTGCCACAGGTTCTTGATATAGCGTCCTTATGCATTGTACTAATTTTTCGTTAAATCCAAAGCGCTCCAGTACACTATATAGGAATTTCCAGTTAACCCTGTCAAATGCTTTTTCTGCGTCTAAACTCATTATTACTGCGCTTTTCTTTTCTTTATGTATTTGGTTAATTATATGTATTGTTCTCCTGATATTGTCATGTGTTTGGCGTCCCTCTATGAATCCAGTTTGATCATCTTCTATCAATTCCGTCAAGAATGTCTTTATTCGTTTACATATAATTGTTGTGTATATTTTATAATCTACATTTAATAAAGAGATTGGTCTATAATTTCCGCATTGTTCTTTATCTTTCCCTGGTTTTAAAATAACTGAAATGATTGCTTCGTTCCATGATGGAGGTATTTTGTTGTTGTTCAGCGTCCAATTAAATGACTTTAGGAGTTGTGGCATGAGTTCTTCTATAAACAGTTTATAAAACTCAGATGGGTATCCATCACTACCTGGTGATTTACCGTTTTTAAGTGACTTAATCACATCTCTAATCTCTTGTGTTGTTATTTCTGCTGTTAGTTTTTCATTTTGTTGATTTCCTATTGATGGCAAGTTCAATGTGTCTAGAAATTTTTTGATATCTTTAGTATTTGTTTCTTCAGGTTGCGAGTATACTGTAGTTCTTGGTAGAAATTATGGAAAATTTCTTCGATGTTTTCTGGGTTAACTGTGGTTTTATTTGTGGTGGGGTCTTTAATCTTGTATACATTATTCATTGTTGTTTTCTTAACCGTTTTGCCAGCAGTTTTGTGGCTTTTGGCCCCGTTTCATAATATTTTTGCTTTAGATATCTATTTTTCCTTTCAATTTCATCCATTTGTGTTTCTTTTATCTTTGTTTTTTCTTCTTTAATTTCTTGATATATTTTTGGATCATTTGTGCTTTGATGTTTACGTTCTAATTCCCTCAGTCTCTCACATCTTTGTTCATACGCTTCCAGTTTAGTCTTATTTGCTTTTCCTGTTTCAACAATTAATTTACCCCTTAACACGGCTTTTAGTGCGTCCCATAGTATTGTTGGGTCCACTTCTTCATTGTCATTCTCTTGGATATATTCGTTTATGTTTATTTTTATTCTTTCATTTTCTCATCATTTAACAGTCCTACGTTAAGTTTCCATGTTGTTTGTCGTTTTCTATTGTTTAAATATATTTCCATGTATATAGGATTATGATCTGATATTTCTGCCCCTCCAATCCAACAATTTCTCACCCTGTGTGTAATGTTCTCCTGGAACATGTAATGACGAGGCGCACACATCGGGTGTCAGTTAGGACTTTTTACTTGTCATTTCAAGTGCAACTAACAACTAACCACACATTGGCACATGTACATCTCCTTTTATAGTCAGGTCATGGCCGGGGTCATACTGCCCTCTAGTGGTGACTCCATATGAACTTCACATATCAATACATCTCCCTTTTTTTTTTTTCAAGTAAAAGGTCGTCCTACTATAAACTTAAACTGTTTCTCTACTTTCAATAAACAAATAAATTCCATTTCTTTTTACATCTTTGTCAACCTTGTACACTGAATCACAAGTTCAAATTTTTCTCTGTTTACAATTCAACATCAACACATTTTTTCCTCTGTTTACAATTCAATATCAACACTTTTTTTTTTTTTTTTTCTCATTTCAGTACTCCTTACATTTCCTCAATCAGTCTTTTCGGTTTCACAATTTGCCTTTGTGAGCATCTCCTTTGTGTCACCTCAGTCTGTTCGTTAGTGTCTGTCTCTATGTTCTGGTTCTCAGCCATTTCTGGTTGTTCGGTTTGGCTGGAAATTGGCATGTCGTTTGTTTCACTGTCTGTGACTCTCATTTTTGTTTGAGGCACTTTCAGTAAGTGACGTCGGTTTCGCCTCATTGCTTTCCCATGCTCTGTGATGACTTCATATGATCTGGGAGTTGTTTCCTTGACCACTTTTGCCAGCGGTCCCCATTCTCCATCACATCTCACTCGCACTATGTCCTCATGTGCAAGTGGTCTCAGAGGTCGTGCTGTTCTGTTGTACAGTTCAGTTTGCCTCTCATCACGCCTCACATCTCTCTTTTCCATCACTTGAGATGCTGATGGAAGTCGCGTTCTGAGTTTTCTGTTCATGAGCATTTCTGCTGGGGACAGTCCATTCTCCAGTGGTGATGCTCGGTAATTCAGGATCGCCAGATGTGGGTCTTCTGCATTGTCTGCAGCCTTTTTCAGTATGCGCTTCACAATTTGCACCCCTTTCTCTGCTAACCCATTCGACTGTGGGTACAGAGGGCTTGAGGTCACGTGCTTGAACCCATATGTGTCTGCAAAGTCTTTGAAGCACTGACTCGTGAATTGTGGTCCGTTATCACTTACAACAGTCATTGGAATTCCATGGCGTGCGAACATTGTCTTTGTATGTGCAATCACCTTTTCTGCTGTTGTGTCACTCAACCCTGCAAACTCTGGGTAGGTGGAATGATAGTCCATGACTAACAGATAGTCCTTGCCCTTAAGCTGAAATAGATCCATGCCCACTTTTCTCCATGGCCCTTGAGGCTTCTCATGGGGCCTCATAGGCTCCTTTGGCTGTTGATACCTGTGGCGCTGGCAAATGTCACAGCGCTGCACATATGCCTCAATGTCCTTGTGCATGCTGGGCCAATATAAAACATCACGTGCACGTCTTTTGCACTTTTCAATACCCAAATGCCCCTCATGCACTAATTTAACCATTTCTGATCTCATGGAGGTAGGTATGACTATCCTTGTACCTTTTAACAGAACCCCATCTAACACAGACAGTTCACCTTTAAAGTGTTGGTAAGGCTTGTCAATCATAACCTGTCCTGGCTGATGTATCTGTTCCATTACTCTTTTTAGTTTCTCATCTTTTTGTGTTTCTTTCACTATCTTCGTCCATTTTGCATCTGACACTGGCATGTGTGCCTTAATAGAGTCTACATGTATTTGCACAGCTTCCTCTGTTGTGCTGCTGGTGTTGCTCAAGCTAGCCCTACTCAGCGCATCGGCTACAATTAGTTGCTTGCCTGGTGTAAACTCAAATTTCAAGTCATATTTCTGTAATCTTAACATTAGACGCTGGATGCGCGGTGGTGCGTCACCCAGTGGCTTCTGTGAGATCGCAATCAGTGGTTTGTGGTCTGTTTCTAGTATTACTGACCGTCCATACACATATTCATGAAACTTCTCACATCCAAACACTGCACCTAGAGTCTCTTTCTCTATTTGCGCGTAATTTTTTTCTGCGCTTGTCATGGTGCGCGATGCGTATGCGACTGGATACCACTCTGTGTCATGTTTTTGCAATAGCACAGCTCCTAGGCCGGCTTTGGACGCATCTGTGGACACTTTCAGCAGTTTGTCCTGATCATAGAATTTTAACACTGGCTCCTTTATTAGACTGCTTTTGAGCCACTCCCATTCTCTGGCATGCTCTGCCATCCACTGCCACATTGTATTGGTCTCTAACAAGCTTCTAAGAGCTATTGTGTTAGCTGATAAATTTGGAATAAATTTCCCCATGTAATTGACTAGCCCTAGGGCTCTTTGCAAGTCATTTTTGTTCTGCGGTACTGGCAGCTCTGCTATGGCCCGCACTTTTTCCGGATCTGGTTGCACGCCTGCCCCAGATAATTTCTCTCCCAGGTATGTAATCTCCCGTACCCCGAATTGGCACTTACTCTTATTCAGTTTCATACCTGACTTTTGCGCCTGTGTGAGAACTCTAGCCAACCTTTTGTCGTGCTCCTCTTTTGTTTTTCCCCAGACTACCACATCATCAAGAAAAACTCCCACCCCTTCTATTCCGTCAAACAATTGCTGCACAGTTCTATGGAAAATTTCAGGGGCTGAGCTAATCCCGAACGGCATTCGTAGAAAGCAATGCCTTCCGAATGGCGTATTAAATGTGCACAATTTAGCGCTTTCCTCGTCAAGCACTATTTGGTAAAACCCAGATTTGGCATCTAATTTTGTGAAGTAATTTGCTCCACTCATTGTGCTGGTTATGTCAGATTTTGTTGGTAGCCTGTAATGCTCCCGCTGTATTACTTTATTTAGATCTTTTGGATCTATGCACAATCTCAAATCTCCATTTGGCTTCTCCACTATAACTAGTGAGTTAACCCATTCAGTTGGTTCTTCTATTTTTCTGACCACTCCGTCTGCTATCAGTGAGTCTAGTGTTTCTCTCAGCCTCTTTTTAAGAGCTATTGGCACTTTTCTTGCTGCATGTATGACTGGCTCTGCATTCTCTTTCAGCCTAATTTTTTGCTTGCCTGGTAGGCGGCCTATTCCTTTGAACACCTCTTTGTATTCTTTCACCCAGTCAGTGTGTTTGTGCTTACTTGTTGTAGCCTCTGTATTTTCTCGTGTTGTCACCTTGTCTGTATCAATGACATTCACCCTTTTGATCAGACCTAGCTGATCGCATGTTTTTAAACCCAAAATTGCTTGTCTATTTCCATCAACAAGTACAAACAATGCATTCACTGTTTTACCTTTGTTTGACAGTGTAACCCTGCACATTCCCTTAGTGGGTATTGGCTTATCGTCATATGTTCTCAGATTAATCTTTTTATTTCTTATTTTCGGCTTGTTTTTCAGTCTTTTAAATTCTTTCATTGGCAGGATGTTTACCTGCGCACCTGTGTCGAGCTTCAGTGACATGTCCGTGCCATTCATCTCCAGGCACACTATCCATTCGTCAGCGCTCGTCTCTCCCTCGATGGCGTCCACGTAAAACTGATCCTCTTCGCTGTCGCTCTTTTTTTCCACGAGTTGCACCCTCTTCTTTGAGAAGCAGGTCTTTGCGAAGTGATTTTTTCCGCCACACTTGCGACATTCCATCCCGAATGCTGGACACTGTTTCAGCGCGTGTTGCCTTCCACACCGCTCACAGTTCCCGCGCGCGCGCTCTGGGTTTGCCTCCCTTTTTCTTGCCTGCAACGTTCCTTTCGGCTTCGCGCGCTGCACTGCACCGACCTCAGCAGTCTCTTTTTCCTTGCTGCTAAAAGTCTTTAATTGTGCCTTTATACTCTCAGACACTTGGCAAATCTGTATCGCTTTCTCCAGCATTAAGTTAGTCTCTTTCAGTAATTGCATCCGCAATTTGTTGTCTTGGACCCCAATTACAATTTGGTCCCGTATCATTGACTCACTCAATGTTCCAAAGTTGCATGACTGACATTTCATCCGTAGGTCTGTGACATACAGCTCGATGGACTCTGACTCTTTCTGAAGTCTTTTTCTGAACACATACCTCTCGTACGTTTCATTCTTTCTCGGTGTGCAATAATCGTCAAATTTCTTCATCACGGCGTCGAAGTTGCCTTTTTCTTCTTCCGTGAAGATGAATGTGTTAAACACATTTAGCGCCGCTCGCCCTGCTACTGTCAGCAGTAATGCTATTTTCCTCTCCTCGTCACGGAGACCGATAGCAAGCGAATAAAGTTCAAAACTCTGTTTGAATACTTTCCAGTTCTCGTTGACGTTACCGGTCAACTTTAACTCGTCCGGCTGTCGAAGAGCGTTCATCTTCACCGTCGGTTCGTAGTTTTATATCCTGGTATCATGTAATTTACTCCTGGTACCATGTAATGTTCTCCTGGAACATGTAATACGAGGCGCACACACCGGGTGTCAGTTAGGACTTTTTACTTGTCACTTCAAGTGCAACTAACAACTAACCACACATTGGCACATGTACATCTCCTTTTATAGTCAGGTCATGGCCGGGGTCATACTGCCCTCTAGTGGTGACTCCATATGAACTTCACATATCAATACACTGTCTGTCACCTTCATTCATAAGTAATCTATTCTAGAGTGTACTTTATGGGCTGCTGAATAATGTGTATAGTCTTTTTCGAGTGGGTGTAGGTCCCTCCATATGTCTACCATACCCATTTCTGCCAGTGAGGTTCTTATGAACTTTGTTACATGTTTTTTTGTCTTCTTAACACTTGTTGTGTCAACTTCATGATCCATGACAGCATTTAAGTCTCCTCCACAAATTAGGACTCCTTCACTGTGTGTTGCTATGAGATCAAACAGATGTTGAAAAAAACCCTCGTCACTTTCTGGTGGGGCATAGATGTTCACTAATGTAATCTGCATACCGTCTATTCTTCCCTTTATTATTACATACCTGCCTTCTTTATCCTGGATTTCCTGTTCACTTTCAAATTGTATTTTGTTTGAGATTAGTATCATAACCCCCCTTTTAGCTCCTCCCTTAAATGAACTGTAGTAGGAGTTCTTATAGCCAAATCTCTTTAGTTTCACATGTTCTGTCTTGCTCAAATGTCTCTTGCATAAATATAATTTCAGCTTTTTCCTTCTTGAATTTTCTTATTATTCTTTCCCTTTTAACATGTGAGTTCAGACCATTCACGTTTAGTGTCATTATCTTAAGATTTTTACCCATATTCATGTTTTTCCATTTTTTTAACTTGTGCTCCTAGCCCCTTTAACAACAAAAATAACACATATTTATATAAAAACACATTAAAAAATCTCGACCTCCGTACTTTGGGCCTTTCTTCTGCCCACTGGTCCCTGTTGGTGGGTGGGGGGTTTGTCTTCACAGAGTGAAGGGCCCTCCCTAGACTTCTAATTACTATCAAAGTAATAGTCATAAGTCTAGAAATGTCCAACAAATATCACTTAAACCTCTCCTAGCCGTCTGTTTCTCTTTTACCTTGTCTTCTTGGCCTTCATTTCTTCTGTGCCTTTCTTAATCTTTGTTATGATCTAGGCTTTCAGTTGAAAGCCTTGTAGCTTGTCCTGGGCCCGCTGCTCTACGTCTCTCCCCCTTCTTCCGCCGTTCACTCGTCTCCACTCCGTCTGTCGTGGTGCGTTCAGGGCCGCCGCTGCTCCAGCCGTCTCCTTCGGCACGCTCACCTCAAGGCCCCGCTCCATCATATCCCGCGCTGCCTCTTCGGCCGTGTTGTAGGTTCTTGTGCCTTCCTCCCAATGAATCCTCATTTTCGTTAGCGGCGTTTGGAATCTAATTTTTTTCTCTTTCAGCGTTTTTTTAATGTTGGCATATTTCTTCCGCTGCTGCACGATTTCTGTTGGGTAGTCATGGTCAAAAAATACCTGTTTGTCGCCGATTCGTATCTTTTTTTTCCATGCTTGCGTCAGGATTCTTTCCTTTATGTCATATTTCACAAAGTTTACCACAACTGACCTGGGTGTAGCGTTTGTTTTCGGATTCTGTGCCGGTGTTCTGTGCGCCCGTTGAATCTGCAGATCCGTTTCTCCGGGTATTTCCAGTTCTTTTTTTAAGAACTGATCCATGAATTTTGTCATCGAGTTGCCTTCAATGCCCTCCGGAATTCCAAAGATGCGCATATTGCTTCGTCTGGATCTGCTCTCCAAGTCGTTTATTTTCTCCTGCATCCTCTGCGTTTGCGTCGTCAGGGTCTGTAGTTGTTCGTTTGCCTCGCTTTTCCAATCTTCTAGTTCCGAAATTCGGGTCTGCGCTTCTGTCATACATGCCCGCTGGGAGCGCAGCTCCTCCATGTTTTCCGTTAATTTACGCTCCATTTCTCTTTGGAGGTCCATGATTTCCTCCTTAATTTCTTTTTTCAGTTCCTCCTTAAGAGCCGCTAAATCCTGTTGTAGCTGTCGCTTGAATTCTCTTAACTCTTCACCCAAACTGGCGATGCCAGTGTTCATGTTGTCGAGTCTGGTGTCCTCCATTTTCTCTGCTGTAGACATCTCGTTTTTTTGGGCTTTGCGTACAGCGGTTTTTCCTGCGTTGTTGGAGAGGAATTCTTCAATTTTACCCTGTTTTTGTCCTTGTGCCCGGTTCCTTCGTGTTTTCATCCCTTAGTTTATTGATCCGTTTATGTCGAGTTGGCCATTTACCGATGATTTTTAATCTGGCTAGGGAGAGCTCTTTGTTTAAGTGTTATGTCTCTCCGCCATCTTCCCGGAAGTCGGTGACTGCATGTTTACATGGACGCAATTACCAGTGGGACTTTGTGGTAGCTGCATGTTCGGTCCCCATTTTAAGTGCTGATTTTCTGTGTGCTTATGGACTGCTAGTTGATGTTGCCAAAAGACATTTAGTGGATGTTGTTTCTTTTTCCTCCTTGCCCTGCGTAGCTCGGGGATTTGGGCCACCAACACACGCTAATGTTCTAGCTCCAGGGGGTAAGTACCAGCATTTGCTTTCTGAGTTCCCAGCACTCACGGTTCCCACCTTTTCCGCTACGGTAACCAAGCACGGGGTCGAGCATTTCATCACATTCCGCAGGTGTTTGCGTGCCCTTGCCGCCTGAGCGCGGTTAAACTAGCCAGCGTGCGCAAGGAGTTTGCTAACTTAGAGCAATTAGGCATCGTTGGGCAGCACGGTGGCGCAGTGGTTTAGCACTGTGGCAGCACAGTTTTACCCTCGGCCGGGGGACCGCGGGGATCATGAGATCGTGGGTTCGATCCCAGCCCCCGACCAACAGTGAGCTGTGTGGAGTTTGCATGTTCTCGACGTGTTGCGCGGGTTTACTCCGGGATTTCTCCGGTTTCCTCCCGCACACCAAAAAAAACCATGTAGGTTTAGGGCGCTCGCGCACCCAGCGACCACCAGCCGGTGGCTTGTCACCAGACTGCAAAACCAAATCTACCTACGGGTACAAATAAGTAACAAAAAAAAAAAAAAAAAAATCGTTAGGCACTCCAACAGTCTTTAGGTATTCCTACTGCACATGGTGCCCAAGGTCGATGGGTCATGGCGACCGTGCAGCGATTTCTAACATTTGAACAACGCCACAAAACACGACCGGTATCCCATCCCACACATCCAAGATTTTTCCGTGCACCTGGCTGGGACGCACATTTTTTCAAAAGTGGATCTGGTCCGCGGTTACCACCAGGTCCCAGTTCACGCAGAGGACGTTCCCAAAACAGCGGTAATAACTCCTTTTGGTCTTTTTGAGTTTTTACGCATGCCATTCGGGTTAAAGGGGGCAGCGCAAACTCTCCAAAGAATGATGGACGCAGTGCCTCATGACTTGCTGTTCATTTTTATCTACTTAGAAGACATTTTGGTGGCTAGCGCGTCAGAGGAGGAGCACCTCGCCCATCTCAAACAAGTTTTCCAATGGCTGGAAGCGCACAGGCTTATTGTTAACATGGCAAAGTGCCAGTTCGGACTGCCAGTGATTGATTTTTTGGGCCATCGCATCTCGCCGGAGGGCACAATCCTGCTGCCGGATAAAGTGTGTGCGGTGTCAGATTTTCCGAGTCCACAGACCGTGAGGGCGCTACAGGAATTTTTGGGGATGGTCAATTTTTACAATCATTTCCTCCCCCGGCCAGCCCAACTGCTGCAACCGCTGTACAGCATGCTCAAAAAAAAAAAAAGAAGCCCGCAGAAAGCACTGATTGGACCCTTGAGTGGGTCCAGGCTTTCGCAAATGCCAAAACAGCGCTCACTAATGCAGCTTTGCTGGCCCACCCAACCCCGTCAGCGTGGATAGCACTCACCACAGACGTGTCTGACGTCGCAATAGGAGACGTGGTGGAGCAGTACGTCTCCGGGTCATGGCAGCCACTCGCATTTTTCAGTTGTACTTTGTGTGGCAATGAGCATAAATACAGCACTTTTGACCGGGAGTTGTTGGCTCTCCACCTGGCTACGCGTCATTTCCAGTTTTGGCTCAAGGGCCACAAGTTCACCACATATGTTGATCACAAACCGCTAACGTACACAATGTCCAAAGTTTCAGAACCGTGGACGGCTTGGCAGCAGCAGCACTTGGCTACTATTTCAGAGTTCACTACCGACATTTAACATGTACCCGGTAAACTTAATGTCATGGCTGACTGCCTGTCACGCGCGTTAGTCTCCCCGGTCTACATGGGGATAGATTTTCCAGCCATGGCCGCCAACCAAACCGGGGATGCAGACATTTGTGCGCTCCAGTCCACAGCTACTGAATTAAAACTGGAGAGCAGGGTGGTGCAAGAAGGGTGCTGCCTCCCCCCCATGCTCTGCGATGTCTCCACCGGCCGCCCACACCCGGAGGTTCCGAGCTCTTGGCACCGCTGCATTTTTAAGTCCGTCCACTCCCTTTCACATCCCTGCGTGCACGCCTCGGTTAAACTGGTGGGTTCCAAACTTGTCTGGCCTCACCTACACAGGGATGTGAAAGAATGGGCTGCAGTGTGCATCGCGTGCCAGCGGGCTAAAGTGCACAAGCACACCAAAGCCCCCCTCGAGCCGTTTCAAATTCCAGCCAGGAGGTTCGACCACATGCACATGGATTTAGTGGGTCCCCTTCCGCCGTCGCAGGGATTCACACACCTTTTAACAATCATGGACCACACCACGCGTTGGCCAGAAGTGGTCCCGCTGGCTTCCACCACGTCTGCCGAGGTAGCTCATGCGTTTTTGTAGGCTTGGGGCGCACAGTTTGGATCCCTGTCGGACATCACTTCCGACAGGGGTCCGCAATTCGTTACGGAACTCTGGTCCACGATGGCCGATAGCCTGGGGGTCAAAATCCACTGCACCACCGCGTACAACTCCCAGGCTAATGGGTTGTGCAAACATTTTCACAGGTCACTTAAAGCAGCGCTCAGAGCCTCGCCAACGGATGCAAATTGGGTCGACCGCCTGCCATGGGCCCTATTGGGGTTGCGCTCTGTGCCTAAGGAAGATTTGGCAGCTTCCCCCACAGAACTTGTTTTTTCTCAGCCGTTGTGGATCCCCGGGGAATTTTTACCAGAGAGCCCCGTGCCCAGGACTGATCTGCCCACACAATTTTTTTCCAGTACAGGGGCTGCCAGCATCCCAGGCCCAGCGCGCCATTGTTTTCCCCGCACTTTTGTTCCAAAGCGATTGGAGAATGCCAAATTCGTTTTTGTCAGGCACGATGCCCACAGAACCCTGCGTCTGCCATACGACAGCCCGTTCAGAGTGCTGGAAACAAGGGTAAAACACTTTATGTTAGACTTGGGGGGGGGGGGGGTGTAAGGAAACCGTCTGCATTGACAGGCTTAAGCCCGCTTATGTGTTGGCAGCCAAGCAGGTGGTGTTGGCTCAAGCTCCCCGGCGCGGACACCCTCCTATGGTGGCTCCGCAAGTTGGTTTTCCCTCCACAGAGAACTGTTGGCAGGAGACTAAGTCATTCCCCTCCCCACCCTTCCCCCCTCCAGAGGACCACTCGCCAGAGACCGGGTTTGTCTCCTACCCACCTCAACAGAAAGGTACTTCAGCCGGTGCAGCAGCCCCACGTTACACCCGTTACAGGCGCTGGCTCAAGCCCAAGGTGCCAGAGGGTTAGAGCCCTTTCTGGGTGTTCAGAGGGGTGGGGGGGTGACGCAATAAGAGGTGGTACTCCACCCAGGACTTGAGGTTGGGGGGAGAGAGGGAAGTGAGAGATGGTAATGTGGGGATCGTGGGTTCGATCCCAGCCCCCGACCAACAGTGATCTGTGTGGAGTTTGCATGTTCTCCCCGTGTTGCGTGGGTTTACTCCGGGATTTCTCCGGTTTCCTCCCACATGCCAAAAACATGCATGTTAGGTTAATTGGCTGTTCTAAATTGTCCCTAGATATCTGTTTCCTATAGGCCCTTAGAATAGAGGGTTAGTATTAATGAAAGCGCTTTGAGTGGTCTTTGTGACTAGAAAAGCGCTATATAAGTGTAGGTTAGTTAGTAGTTAGTTAGTAATGATGAAGAGGTGAGCAGAGCCAGCGAAGGGCGCCTTAGTTCTAGGGGGTCTTAAACTTAATAAAGAGGTGCCTTTGCCCCCGCTGTGACAGGGTTCACACCTGAGTTCGCCAGGGCGCGAAAATATTGTATTAAGTCATGCTTTGTGTAGTGTATTGTTGATGTGTGTACATGCTTTGTGTCTCGTATGTTAATGTTTCTCACCCTGGGTCCCAAAGGCGGGAATAAAGAGGATAAAAGTGGTCGCTTTGGTACCCTGGGCAGTCTGTTCTATTTGTTGGAGAATAAAGTTCTGTGTCGTCAGCTCACTGTCTTGTCTGATCCCATCCTTCGCAACAGAACAGTTTAAGGTTAACTTGAATTTTGTGGGGATGACAAGCAATATTTAAACACGTTTATATTTAAGGACCAGTGGTATACTGTAGTGAGTTTGTTTGTACTTGATAAATGTTCGGAGCTGCTAACATTTTGATGAATGCTGAAACTCATAAATTTCACTCTAACAGCTGACGAACAAATCCATTCTGATCACATTTCGAATGATTAATGTAAAGACCAAATTTGCATGACAAAAGCTAATCATTTCTCAGATCAGTTAAATCCTACCAGGCAGCATTTATTCTGTGGTGTACTCCCACAGCTTTAACTCACATTAGCAAACTAGCACCCAGCTAACTCCAGATAACAATTCACCAGCTAAATCAATAATATGATATTTACCTTGTTTTGGACAGAGGGGTTTATCTTTTTATTTGACAATCAATTTAAAATGGTTTGTTACCCTTGTGGAGCCTTTTTCATTTTCTCTCACTTGTGAGCTGAATGCATTCTAGATGAGCGTCCCCATCTGCGGCGGCCATCAGCCACCCTGAACTGACTGACTTGGGCGCAAGGACCAGTTGGGCAATACCAAGTCTGCAGCAGGGGTGGATACATTGTCTTATTACACAGGGCTACAAAAATAATTTTTTTGTAAGTTGTCTGTGTTTTTTCATCTGATTTAAGACAATTTTGCACCGCTTAATCTGAAAATGACATCTGTTTCTCTCGATCAGGTGCCAAGTAAAAACCTGTACTTACTTAGTACTTACTTAGTACTGTGCATGTCATCATCATACTTACCTTTATATAAAGGTACATTCAACATTAAACATTCAATTTACATGTACTTACCTTTATATAAAGGTAAGTACATGTAAATTGAATGTTACATCATCATTGTTCAAAATTCAGAGAATTTCAAGACATAAAAAAGAATTTTGCATCATATAAAGCAAAAATACCCGTACATGTAAACAAAAACGTATAAAACAACATGTGGCCATAATTCAAAAAGTTGACCTGATTGAGCAAAACCAATGTGATTTTTGGATTCAGCACATCAAAACTGTCCTAAATCAGTTACAAAAACAGACAATAAATTTGGTGTTGACCAGTGTTATTAGAAATGTTACTTTTCGTTGCTTGCAAATGGAAAAAATGACAACTTCATACTCACTTATAGATATTTTTTTATTAATTATATGATTATTGGGGGGGCTATATTGGCTGGATATGATTTTTTTGGAGGGGGTTACAACCCCTCCAACACCCTTGCACACACAGCAAGATCAAGGGCCCCTTGTTCTTATCAGAAAAAAGAAGAAAAAGAAAACTAATGAGAAAAAGTCTCATCTTACAGAGAAAAAATGTCTGATTTACACAAACTATTGTAATCAGTAGAAAGTCAGAAATTTACTAGAAATAAAGCTGTGAATTCACAGAGAAAATTTTGGACCCCTTGGTGGGCAGTTTTTGGCCCGCGAGCCATGTTTGACACCCCTGGACCAGCCCATTAAAAATGCATATTTAGAGGATTTACTTCCATGAAATAGTTGCATATCACAGCAGCATGTAAATGAATTAGATAAAATAAAATAGAAAGCACAGATAAATGAAAGTTCACCGCTTACAAGAAGCTGTTCTTTACTGCAACAAAGCACAGTCACTTTTTCTCTGTACGTAAGAAAACTTTAAATGCATTTAATGAGCTGGTAGGGGCTACTCACCGCTCAGACAACAGGTGATCAGGGCTCGATGTGAGAAGTTGCCGCCACCACAGCATTTCTTCACCGGGTTGTGATGTGAACTGGGGCAGGACAGGGAACGGGCCCGCGGAGGAGACTGTGTGACGGCTGCGTCTGTTACGGTAGGGTCAGTTTATATTTATCTGCTTGCCTTTGGCATGACAACCTCCAATGGCTTGAGGCCAGTGGTGGCGCTAGAGATGGCAGTCCTGCCCATAGCCACCAAAACTGTGTATTCATCCCCAACTGGCAGCTGATGAGGAGGGTGTCTTGCAACTGCAAGTTGTATAATCGTCTACTTGCGCTAAAATATCTATCCACATTAATAAAACAAGTAACACGAGTAACGCATCTGATCAAATTTCAGTAACTGTAATACATTACTGAATTTTTAAACAGTAATTTTGTTACACAGCACATTACTGCAAAAGTAGTGGCGTTACAGTAGCGTGTTACTTTGTAACGCGTTATTCCCAACGCTGGTCATTAGTCATATTTGTGTGAACAACACACGTCTGTATCCTGCCTGTTATCCAGCCTAGTGTTGTGAGTTTGGTTTTTGTTACAGCTTCCGAGCTGTGTGCCTTTTTTTTTTTTTTTTTTTTTTTTTTGAGCTGCACCGCTTTGACCAGCTCTTAAATCAAACTATGAACTTTAAGTACTGCGTTTGGGTCCAATTTTCCACCCCCCTGACAGCTTTAATAATTGCATAGATTAGTATTACTCATTCATATTTTACATTTTATGGCATGCATAGTTTTTTTTTATCTTTAGTGCTCCATGTTAAATGTTGCAGCATTGCACCGAGACAAATTCCTAGTTTGTGTACTACATGAACAATGGCAATAAATCTCATTCCGATTCTGATTCTGATTCCAGGTGGGTCAGGCCAGCGCCTGTGCATGGCAGCTCCGTAGCCATCAGTGTGTGAATGTGTGGATAGCAGGATCTGAAAAGCCCTTTGGTCATCCAGAGATGAGTAAAATGTGCTACATACAGTAAGTGAATGTCATTTACTATTTAATAATATACCACACACATCAATTATTTTTAAACATCTACTACATGTAAAATATGAGACAGAAAATAAGTTAGTCCAGTGGCAGGGACCAGGGGTGGCCGCTGGGGGGGCCCCAAGTGGTGGCAGGGGGGGGGCCATGCGTCCTTATATTGCAGTAAACAAATTCAAGGGTTGTTTGATCAATAATTCAAAGCAAAGATGGAATTCTCAGATGGTGAGCAGCCAGAATGCTCACCGCCCACCTCAGTTGGACCCATCCCAGCAGATATTACTTTACATTTCATCATTCGGCGCCGCCTGTCAGCCTGTCCTGTGCTCTTGAATCTGCACGGGGAAGCTGGAAGAGGCGCCTCATGTCAGCAGAACGTGAGCGATCGC
This sequence comes from Pholidichthys leucotaenia, assembly GCA_020510985.1. Lineage (NCBI taxonomy): Eukaryota > Metazoa > Chordata > Actinopteri > Cichliformes > Pholidichthyidae > Pholidichthys > Pholidichthys leucotaenia. Next base: position 398,176,952 of record CM035838.1, on the reverse strand, counting down.
CGCATCCCTTCGCCCTCCTTCAGCTCACATCAGTCTCGCTTCATCCGGGTTCCCCCTTTTCCCTCTTCCCATCCCTTTTTGCCATCTTGTTTTTGTCTCCTCCTTCCCTCCATCCTCACAGCAGCCCCGATCCCTTCCACTCCCCGTCCTCTCCACCTTCTGATTCCCAGAGCCCGTCTCTTTGCTCTGTCCCACACACACACACACACACACCCATCCTGCCGGCCTTTGAGGCTGCTGCCGTTACGCAACGCTTCTCCCCTGTGTGTCGATGTGATCATTACGCAACATCTCCTACTCCTGTGGAATACTGATGAGCAGAAGGACTAAGGAAGAGAAGGGACATTGAAAATCTGAGAAAAAAAAAAAAAAAAAAAAATCACATTTTGTGCCTGCACTCCGGGTGATTGTACATGTGTGTATCAAGGCTGAGAAAGAAGCCTCCCTTTGTGCTCTCACGTGTGTCACACAGCGTGCCTCTCATCACAGCTGCAGCAGCTGGGCAATGATTCCACCAAGGTCAAAACAGGAGCCCTCATGTTGTTAAATTCAAATTTATTTCATATGCATAATACAAGATACAGTTAGGACGGAGTACTGCAATTTCATGTATCCAATACATGGTTAGGACAATACAAAAACACCTGGCAAAACATGTTTATATCAAAAGAGAACATGAAGCAAAACACAATATTTAAAACTCTTAATTAAGAATATTTTAACTCAGCAGTATAGAAGCTACTAAAAACTGAAATCGGTGGCATGTCATCGATGCCAGTCAACCACAAACCAGTGGCAACAGCTGTAGATGCAGCTGTGCTACTTTATGCCACCTACAGGTAAAGAAAGCAGCTGCACGGCTACGAGGACAACCTACCGGCAGAGGCAAAACTGCAATTATGTACTTTTATCTTGCAAAAAGGGACATCTCCAGTGGCCGAGTGGGCTAAGAGGTCGAGAACAGCAACTTCTGTACCCACTGTCCAGAAAAATCTGAGAAACTACATGTTAACTTCCCAATTTTTTCAGTATTAAAAAGCGGTTGTCATTTTTTAAATACTTTTATTTTAACTGGATCATTTTGCTGAGCTGCAGTCTTTCTCAGGGCCCGCAGACATCCGGCACCAGCCTGTGGGCTGATTTCATTTAACGCAAACATGACGCAAACCAAGGGGGCGTGTCTTACACCTGTCACTCACACATTAACAGATATAATTGGATGGCTGGGTCACACTGAGCTGCAAAAAAAATCCACCGTTTTTTTGTTTTTGTTTTTTTTTTAATTCTGAGTTTTGAGGACTATCCAAGTTACTAAATCCCATTAAAAAAAATGCATGCAGTTGTGAGAATTGGCAACATTTTTAAAAGTTCCACAATATTTAAGTTATTCTCACTTGTGGATTAATGACAATAGCAATACTTCATATATAACTATCACAATTATCATCAGCACAAAGACCAAATAACCTTACTTGCAAACTCAATGTATTTTTTTTTTCCTTTTTTTCCTGCCCTCTTCTTTGATTAAATGGCATGGAACACTTTCATGCTTAATGCTGACAACGTGCCTACAATCATCTCACATTTATGCACAAGTCTCAGGTGATGATTATGGCGACAGCCAGTTACCGTAAAGCCCGTATCTGTGTTTTACGTTTAGCGCAGTTTTTGACACGCAGAAATTCTTTGCCTGTGGGTGGCAGCGGACAAATCTGCAACTGTTGCTCATCAGAAGTGGGAAACCCCCAACTGTCAGTGAGATAGTCTGTGAAGTACAAGCTGGTCTTATGAGGAGCTTCACATCAAAAGGGGGGGGGGGGGGGGGGAGAAAAAAAAAGGGGGAAACTGCTACATATAGTATGCATCATTATACAAAATATGATCTCATTGGCCCTACAGCCTCTACTCACCACTACTTCCCATCAGCTCTAGGTTAAACATTTGTAATTTAGTGAGAAAATAGCTAAAGGTTTGCATTCATCAATTACAACTTGTGTCTAAACAAGAACAGTGCTGGCCATGTCAAGTTTGAATGTCAATGCAAAAATTAATGTAAAAAAAAAATAAAAAAATGTTACACTGCAGCATCTGGAAAATCAAACACATTATTAAGGAAATACAAACACATAAACGGATCCAGTGTATCTGGATAGAAATCAAACCCCTGCAGTGATAAAGAGACGCTGCTGAGCAAGCACAGGAGAAGGTGCTATAAAACCCATAAAGACGGGACATCCCTGCAGAGACGTTCGGATTCATGATCTTACAAAAATGAAGAATATTCCACCAGTATATCCCATCCAAAAAAAAAAAAAAAAAGACCCAGTTTTCAGTGATGGTTCACAGACATAAGTACACTTGGTGTCGATGTTACAAGAACAAAAAGAGACGCATTTACGGATTTTCATGCATTAGGATCCTAGACTACAGAGGATCTAAACTGGAAGCACAAATGACTTTGGGGCATTTCTATTCAGTATGTCATAGCAATATTACATACAACATCATTACTGAAATTAAACAAGCATTACATAACAGAGTATTATTGCCACATTTATTTTGTTTCCAAGATTACGGAGATTATGAGCGCAAGATGGATGATTTAAAAAAAAAAAAAAAAATCTACATCAGCCAAAGACGCTTGAGATAAAGAGTCCCATAACAGTCTGCGATGTAATTACTAATTCAGATTCCAGCTCGGCCATGCTGGCAAAAAGAACTCGATTTATAAACTTCGAGTCAAGGTTTTACCAAATGGAAGCGAGCTGCTGTCTAACATTTCCTTTGTAGCCGCGCTAAAAACGTCCGTTTACAACGGCAAGTGTTGAATGAGGTAAAGAGTGCACCCTGTCCGTGTATTCAGATACATGTGGATCTGTACAGAGGAAAAAAACAACGCCAAAGATCTATAGAAACCTGCTTTAAAAACAAACCTCAAAAGAAGCACAGTTTACCCATTGGATTCCCTGCCTAGTTATAGATTTTGTCATATTGAAGTTTCTCAGAGGAAACAAAACCATCTGATATGTTGCTGCTCGTCACAATCAACAAATGCATTATTACCGTCAGAATAAATACAGCACTCATTGACTATTTGGCAAATATATTGAATAGTGTTGGGTTAATAAAGACACAGCCACCGTCTTAGGAAATAAAAAGAATCAAAATACTATCTATTTACACAGTTTAGAAGCCATCAACTCTGAGTTTCCTTAAATGGACTTATCTTTATTTTGTATTGGAAACAAATATAACAAACCCAGCCCTCAGCACATCATTAGCAGGCAGGCAGTGACTCTAAGCACACATCATTTGCTGTGTGCCATAAAATAAACATCCCAACGTTAAGCTACCCCTCCACCACCGAGGGCCCTACAGGTCAAACTTGTACCTTCATTACTAACAGAGTCTTCGTTCATTTAAAATTTGAGGCTCTGGAAGCTCATCCAACATTAGTAAAAAACCAAACAAAACAGAAGTAAATCGCTGATGCTTTAAAATGAAGGTCATGCTTCCTTATTTCCCCCCTACTAAGCTGCCACATTCACTATAGGAGCCTTTTTAGTCGTCGTTTTAAATATGGTAGACAGCTGCCACTGTGCATCTTTACACAGTAGGAAAAGCTGTTTCTTACAATGTGTTTTTTTAATAAAAACTGCAAACAATGATTACACACACTGTGGACAGCTAAATGGTAGAGGGAGATGACTACATATACATATGTAAAGAGCTGCTTTAAAAGGCAAGCAGAGGCGTGGATGTGTGAAGGAAGAACTGTAACTGAACCGCATCGCTGAAGGACTCCTCGGAGATCTCCCCTTCTCCTTACACCCACGGTACCCTCCTCTACCCGACTCCCGCTCCAACAGTGCCACGGATTAGTTAATCCTACTGCTGTGCAACACAAAGAAAAGCCAAGGCGGCAAGTGTGCACCCTTCTAAATATACAACTCCTCTACTTGTACTTTGGTCCAATAAGAAGTGCTGTGTGGCTATTACTCTACTCTCTACATGCTTAATGACTCGCTTGAATTTTCTTTGGACAGACTGTATTTTCTACACGTCTTTGACCATGGGAGGATCCACAACAGTCCATTTCCTCTCTGAGTGAAGGAGCCAGGCGCTCTCCACAGGCCTTCCTGTGACCACCGCTCCCATCATGCCTCACTGCCGCCCAGTGTGTATCCAAAACTCCAGCATCATGTTAAGAAGACACTGGCTGGAGCTCGGCACAGTGACTGGAGGTCAGCGAAGACAACAGTGCAAATAAAGATTCCCTCTGTGATTATGTCCGTGTTGAAATCTGCGGGGAAGGGAGTTCTGTTTGTCTCGTTGATACGTCATGGATTTTGTTTTTGTTGCAGTTTGCTTTTCTTACAGCGGGCCGTACTTGGCTTCGTATCGGGCCAAGATGTTCTTACAGCGGCCGCAGTCCTTCCTGAGCTCGGCCACTTGCTGCCTAAGGGCGGCATTTTCTCGCTCCAGGAAAGAGGCGCGCACGGTGATCTGGTTCTCCTTCAGCCGTCGAGCATCGCGAGAACGCTTCGCTGCCAGATTGTTCTTCTTTCTCCTGGACCAGTACTTCTCATCCTGAGGGTCAAAAAATCTGAATCAATCATGACTACTGTCACTGAACATAAACAGGAGTTATCAGTATTCCAATCAGGGCTCGACATCGACACCAGCCCTCTAATAAATGTCGGTGGAATTCAGCAAACACCTACAGATCAGCCACTCTCACTAAGCCACTTGTAAACTTATGACAGAGTCGTACCTTTATTAGGGAAAGAATCACAGCAAGATGTAAACTTAAGGGGAAAAAATAAAGTTGGAAGGAAAAAAAAAGAACAAATAGGCCTTGGTTTGTTAAAGGGCAGAGTGTCTGTCGAGCACAAAAATAAATATCAAACCCTGATTACAAATAAGGAATAAGGATATACACACACCCTATTAATAAATTAAATCAAGGAGGAAGAGATCTCAAGCTTAAAAAAATATTTTTAGAACCAAGAGAATTGATTAATATGGCCAGATATATTAATCAGAGCAAAAGAGTAAACTACCTTCTGTTCATCAGGGACAAAGACCTTCTTGGCCTTCTTGATCATCGGCTGCGGTTTCAGCTCTTCCTGGGAGAACTTGTGCTTGCGGGGGTTGAACAGCTCACCCCCCGGCACACTGGACAGGACCAGGTCTGTTGGATCCGGCTGGAAGTTGATGTCGACCTCAATGGCATCTGGGTCAATGGGGGAGGGTGTGTTACGCTCGGCTGTGGCAGGATCTACAAGTTCAAGAAGGGAAAAATAAGCTTGGACACAGCAGCAGCCACTCCAACTAATAATGCAAATGGCAAGTTAAAAAAATTTATCTGTCTATAAACTATTTCTTGTGAATAATCAGTCATAAGTCAGTCCAGCAGCAGGACTGAGCGAGACTGACTGATCATAGTCTTATTAAATTACTGTATTTGTCAAAGTTGCATAAGCTTGTCAGATAAACCCAAACAAAAGAAATACACAACAGTGAAGAAAAAAAACAAAACATGAGCAGCAGCCTCCTCCACAGCGCCCACCGGTGTCAGGATTACAGCCAGGAGATCTTCAACTGTTTGCATGTGGCACGAGCCTTGCTGCTACCTTTGTTATGACCTTCATTCGAGAACAGTGATGACGAAGTTGGTAGAGCAGTCAGAGAAGCTGACTAACTCCAGATTGGTAAAATCATCATGGGAATCCAAGAGGGGAAGGGGACAACCTCGTCTTCAACCACCCAGGCCAAGCTACAACAGCCAGGAGACGGCTTGACTGAGTGCTACGCTTTATGCTAGCCTAGTTGTGACGGTAGTCACCTTGAGACATTCCTGCAAGCATAGTCGGGAGTTAAGGGTGGCCTGACACTGAACAAGATCTGACCAACGTGTCATCTCTGACCTGGCCCTTTTTAAACCAAAACTTAAAATGTATTTATTCAGGATGGCTTTTAATACCCAGTAGTGGTGACACCTGTTCTTTTTAATTTGCTTTTATTTTTACGTATTTATGCTTATTCCTTCGTTTATGCTGTGTGTGTTTCTACTGCTGTTCAATTTTCTATAAAGCATTTTGGTCACCTACGGGTTGTTTTAAAGGGCTATATAAATAACGTACATAACATTACATGAGCTGCTCAATGGAGGCTAACCAACTCCTCATCTTTATTTGATCCAACCTTTGTTAAAAAAGGACTTGGTTTGGTTAAAAGCCAGGTTAGCATTTCCCAACGGGAAATCATGGCTGCTCGTTTTTCTTCTCTTGTGCATTTAAATCTACAACTTTACTTAAAGTGGACATGTTATGGCCATTTTCCACATATTCACACAGCTCCCAGAGGTGGTCATGAGATGTCTGTGACATGCTTTGGTCAGAATACTGAAGCCATTAAATATCACAGTACTATTCAGTACTACTTTCAATGCATTTTGCTTCAAATGCTAATGAGGCCCAGTTCACCCCGTCCTCCTCGTGTCATTTCATCTGTTGTTCACGTGGCCATATTGAGGCTAATGTTAGCTGGTTAGCCAATGTCCCCAGTGGTGAGCACAGCCTGAGCAAGCTAACAGAACTGGCTGAAGATGAGAATGTAAAAGTGGTCATTAGAACATGACCGGTCGCCGGGGTGTAATAAGCACAGAAACAACAAGAGGGCGCTCAGAGAGACAGACAGGGGTGCGTCTGTCTTAGCAGGATAACACAAAACTACCGGATGGATTTTAATAATGAAATTTTCAGCAACGGATGAACAGATTAAATGTTGGAGGTGATCCGGATCAGGACGCAGATTCTGGATCACTTTTTCATTCCACTCCGCCCTATCTCACAATGTTAAAGAAAAGGATAAAGTGATCCAGAATCCGCATCCTGACCCAAATCACCTGCAAAAATTACTGGGGTCATCCGTAGTCCAAGGGCTGCTTCTGGTGAAAATTTAATCAAAATCTATCAAGTAGTCCTTGTGAAATCCTGCTAACTGACAAACGTTACATAGTTGTACCATCTTGGCAGTCCTCCGATAGCTCTGTGTTAACTTTACTTTACCAAATCTATTATGCTGGGCACCAAGCTAAAAGGCAGAAAGTACAGTTTTTATAGGACCCAGTCAGGGCATGAACGCGCAACCTCCCAGCTGTGGAGCGGATGCTCTACCGCTAGACCAGAGACAAGCCATAAAAACTATAGTGGGCCGCTGAGGTAACACCATTGTAACACTGTCAGTATATGGATTTACAAGTTCATGGGCTATTTTTTTAAATAGAATTATAACAGAATATATGAGACAATATACTTTTATTGTCCCCGGAGGGAAATTGGTCTTGGGCTTAATAGAAGTGGTGCTGCATACATTCTAATAAATAGGAGTTGACAAACTTATGGATACTTTTTTTTATCCTTTTGGTACTTTTAAGATGATAATTGTTGTAACATTGTAGCTAAATCAGAAAACAAGGAAAACATGTCACAAGCTAAGGTAGCATCTTCAAGGAACTCCTCATTTCATGCCTGGGCTTCCAGTTTTTACATTCTTCATACTGGTGTACACTATTCTGATATCAGAACTCGCCGAGAGGAAAAATGATTCCAAAAAGCACATTTACAATGAATTCCATCAGTTATTAACATTTAACCAATGTCACCAACATTTAACCATGTGTCTCTAAAGAAGACACTTAAAAACTTTTATCAGTACATCTCCTGCCCAACCAGGCAGGAAAAGACATCGGACCTGTGCTACGGATCTATAGAGGGGGCCTATAAGTTTCTTCCCCTTCCCTCCTTTAGGCTCCTCAGATCACAACTGTGTACATTTGCTGCCCACATATAAAACTGCTCTCAAAAGAGAGAAGACGAAGACCAGGGACATAAAGGTCTAGACAGATGATTCAGTGCTCTGCCTCCAGCAATGTTTTAACTGTATGGACTGGGAGGTGTTCACACCGTCCTGCGGGGATGATCTGGACTCTTTGGTGGACATGGCATGCTCTTACATGGCTTTTTGCAGGGATATGATCATTCCATGTAAACATGTCAAAATATACCCCAACAACAAGCCATGGGTTACTAAATCAGTTAAATCCTGCTTACAGAGGAAAGCATTTGCCTTTAAACAGGGGGCTGTTTCTGAGCTGCAGGTTGCCACAAAAGAGCTGAAGTCCGAAATTTTAAGAGCAAAACAGAATTATAAATCAGAATTGGAAAACAAGATGGCAGCAAAGAAGCTTGGTTCAGCCTGGGCTAGTATGAAAACTATTGCAGGCCTTCAGAGCACAGAAATCGTGAGTTTTTAGATGGTTTTAATTCAGACACAGAGCTGGCTAATGCTCTTAATTGTTTTTATGGTTGTTTTGGTTCCTTTGATTTTAGCACAGAAACCCAAGATTTGAAACAGAAACTCAAAGACAATCAGCACTTTAATACTGAGTTGCAGGATGTTAAAAGGGCGTTCTGTGCTGTAAACATGAACAAAAGTCAGGGCCCCGATAATATATGTGGGCGCTTGGTAAAGTCTTGTGCACATGAACTGAGTCCTGTGTTTCACTACATTTTTTATACGTCCTTACAGACATAACATGTGCCTAAGATCTGGAAAGATGCTGTGGTTGTCCCTGTTCTAAAATCCAGCTGTCCTAAAACAGTAAATGATTTTAGACCAGTTGCCTTGACTTCAATTTTAATGAAAATTTTTGAAAAAATGGTCAGGTTTGAGGTCCTAAAGCAGACTGAGCATGCATTGGATCCTTCGCAGTTTGCATCCAGGCCTCACAGAGGAGTGGAGGATGCCACTGTCACTCTGCTTAACATGCTTTTTAAACATCTGGATTTTAATGGGACACATGCCAGGTTTTTGTTTGTGGATTTTCCCTCTGCTTTTAATACAATCCAACCTCATATTTTAGTTGAAAGGCTCCTACAACAATTTGATTTGAGTAATAATCTGGTGGGTTGGATTCTGGATTTTTTTAACCAACAGGACACAGAGAAAAGGGTTCTTCTACTGGCTCTCCACAGGGGTGTGTGTTGTCACCACTACTCTTCATCCTGTACACAAACATGTGTTGGAGCAGACATGACAACAGACACATTATAAAGTATGCTGATGATTCAGTTATTGTTAGTCTCCTTCAGGATGGTGAGAGCAGCCACGGGCCTGTAGTTGATGATTTTGTTCACTGGTGTGAGGATTCCTACCTGCAGCTGAATACGACAAAAACTAAAGATATTATTACTGACTTTAAGAGGAAAACTCCCAGGCACAAAGTCACTTTACTAGAAGGCCAGACCACTGAATGTGTGCAATCTTACAAATATCTTGGGACGATCATTGATAGTAATTTAAACTTTGAAGAGAACTGTGAAAGGGTGTGCAAAAAGGGTCAGCAACATTTGCATTGTTTAAGGAAACTTGCACGCTTTCATATTGACCGAACCATAACGACAATGTTTTATCGTGGTTTTATTGAATCTGTTTTATCCTTTTCTTTAGTGTCATGGTTTGGTCAGATAAAACTGAAACAGAGGAAATACTTAGACCAAGTAGTTAGATGGTCCAGTCGTTTGCTTGGTGAGTCACAGCTAAGCATGATATTCCTGTACACCAGACAGGTACAGAGGATTGCTACCTCCATTTTAAATGACTCCCCCCACCCTTTGCACTGCCACTTTCAGCTTCTCCCCTCCAGACGGAGGTTTGCTGTCCCAAAACTTAAAACCCAGCGCTACAAAAGCAGCTTTGCTCCTGCTGCTGTCAGAGTTGAATAAGATGCAGCAATATATTGCACATAATTTATCCATTTATGAATTTTATTTTATATTTATTTATTTTTGTAGGGTTTTTTTATTTGGGTTTTAAATCTTTTATTGGGTTTTAGACTTTTGAGTTTTTAATCTCTCTGCTTTAGCTTTTAACTTTTTTTACTGTGACCCTTCTCTCTTCTCTCTGTTTTTTGGTCTTATGTCCTGATTGGTGGAGCCTGGAGTACTTTTAGCGTGTCTATAGTCAGCTTCATGTGTGCCTGTTTGTGTTCATGTTGAATGTAATTGTGTTTTGTAAATATGTGCCGAAAAGTATGTCACCTGATTGCAAAACAACTCTACCTATGGGTACAAATAAAGTAACCTGAACCTCACCATCATAAATCTACCCACCTGTTTTCTTTACTTCCACTTCTTTTTCTGCAAGCTCTTCAGGCAAAGATTCCTCTTCTTGTTCTTCCTCTTCCTCCTCCTCCTCCTCCTCTTCCAGTTTAGCTGGCTGTAATGTGGTGACGGTCACAGTGTCATCTGGGTCTGGGTTGATGGCGGGGACAGAGGCTGAAGATGCTGGGACTGCAGCATCGGTATCAGGAGGAACTGTGGTAGTGATGGGAGCAGCAGCTGTAGTAATAACTTTGGGGACGGACTTGCCTTTCCCTTCTGCTGACAGCGTTCTCTGCAGCTCCTCCTCCTCCAAGCTCACGGGAATCCCGTTCTCCAGGAGGAATTCATCCAGGTCCATATACTCCAAGTGGAAGGTTTCTCCATCATAGGGAATGGTCTTCTCCCAAATGGCTGGGGTCAGGGAGGCGGATACCCCTCCGCTGCCGCCGCCGCTGCCGCCACCGTTTCCACCTCTGGAACCTCCACCAGCACTGGCTGGCACAACCCCACCTCCTTCCGCGCCCTCAGAGGAGCACAGCTTCTCTTTCTCTATTTCTGTAGGAAAGACAAAAGGCAGCATTAGTTAAACTCTGCCCTCATGACTGTGAATGAGGCACCTGCTACAAACGGAAGGTGGCTGGGTGGCGGTGTGTCGCATCTGTCAATCAAGTGGACAAACGAAGATGGGTCACAACCGAAGATCCTGTCAACAGCAAAAGTGGATTCCAAAATACAAGACACCGATGGGGATTAGCAGGCAGTGAAGTAACAAATACCAGGCCACCATGTTTTAATAAAACAACAGGAAAATGCTTGAGGGGTGTTTCAGTCTGCTTTGAATGCCTGTGGATGAGCACAAACGAATGGGAACTTTTTGTCCTTTTCAGCCACCGGACGACAGACTGCCCACGAGCCAAAATCCACGGCTTCACATTCACGTCTACACGTTTACGAGCAACTCAGCCGACATTATAAATCATTATGCACATCTATAACGCTTTAAAAACGTCAAATTAACGCGGTGGAAACAAAAAGGATGGGGGGGGAATAAAAAACACTATAGTGTTTTTAATGCTCACCGTCGTCGCCTTCCTCCAGGATGTTAGGAGGGGGGATGTCCATAATCTTCTTTAAAACAAAAGGAAAGGACTTCTGCGGAGCCGGATCTGCGACATCACCGCCGGGCTGAAGCTCCACCGACACCGCCGCTTTGCCAGGCATTGTTCCGCGCCAAGCTCCGAGGGGACGGGGGGTCGACGAACGATGTTGGGAGCTGCCGCTGACGTTAGAAATACGCCTGCTTTGTAACGGTTTATGTAGCAACGGACTTCTGCTTTTGCCTCTGCCTCTATTCAACATAAACGTTTTTATCGATGGGGAAAAAACAATACACAAGCCACGGGTTCCCGGAGCCCACCGAGCGCGCCTATTGGATATTCATGAGTCGCGTGGCACGCCCACTCGCGCAATAGTAGAATCTGATTGGCTGTCAGCTCCCAAGTATTAATAAGTACGACAGCATCCATTAGTCACTGGAGTACAAGTTCAAATGGCTTCTAACGGGTCACAGTAACTCCGGAATAGTCCGTACAAAAGTCAAAACGTACAGTCGGTGAGGGCGGTAAATAAACCGCTATACAGTCTCGCGTGATCAGGACACTGAAGCGGTCAAATGGCCGCGGCGAAAACGTGGTAGAGGATTAAAAAAAATGTCGAATTATGATACCATTTGGTGCGCCTCCTGTCCGCGACCACCGAAACGAAACATTCCCGCCTCCCGCCCAAAGAAAAAGAACACCGCGATCTCACTCACCCCGGACTCTCGTGGGCAAACACGTGCCCGCCGGTCTCACGTGAAAGTGCAATCTGTCCAGGGGGCGTGGCTTTCGTCGCACGTGCAGGACAAGGGAGAGCAGCTCACGCGGCGTTCAGAGAAGAACGCGTCTGTGAAGTCTGTTGTTGTGCTCATCTGCGCATTACTTTTAACATTATAAGGCTGGAATTTAAATATGCTTCTGTGCCACACTCACGCCATATGGGATAAGCACAACAATATACAATTTAATATAAACAGTACAGATTTATTAGGACAGTTGAACTGAATGTGAGAAAACTGCAAACAACGGGGACGTCAACAGTTTAACAAGCGCCAGCGACGCTCTTGTGGAGAACGTTTGGGGCTCGGAAACCCCCATCTTCACCGCTACACAGCTCCAGGGAGCCCATGCTGTGTCCCAGCCCAGAATTTGCCCGATAAATCCAGCTAAATACCTGCTGCAACTTCAGCACCTAAACGACGGAAACTACTCCTACTTTTCCCCAAATGGCACGTGGTAGATGCTGAGGAACGTCCAGCGTGTTTGCAATAAAGTGACCCCGACCTTAGCATGTGAGCACTGTGCATCCGTATGCACGATTAAGGTTACCGTTTTAGCCTCGGTTTGATAGACTTACAAGCAGTTCAAGATCCACAAAGATGCCATTCTTTATATTTGCAGCTGTAGCCCTGGAGCTGAACAAAGCTACGAGCGCCCTCTATTGTTCATTCACTGACAGGACTTTACACGCTTGAAACAGCAGAAATGGCCTCTGTTCAGGTAAACAAGAATAAACAGCTTTTAACTTGCAAACATTCTCTGCACGGCATTGAAATTTTACACCAAGTCCAAGCAGCAGATGGACCATTTCCTGTCCGCACATGAGTGGCTTTGGCGTTTTTAAACAAACACCACTGGGTGAGAGTGTTGGAAGTTCACGATGGTAGAACACACAAAAGCATGCAAGAAATTCTTGCAGCATAAAACCAAAATACTGCAGACTGCTGCAACGTCTACTTCATATTTCTACTATAGCATATTTGAGTTCATATTTGGTAAGTGCATGTACATGCACAGTACTAAGTAAGTACTAAGTACAGGTTTTTACTTAGCACCTGATCGAGAGAAACGGATGTCATTTTCAGATTCAGCGGTGCAAAACTGTCTTAAATCCGTTGAAAAAAAACACAAGACAACTTAGAAAAAAATTAGTTTTGTAACCCTGTGTATCTGATGCCTGGACCTGGAGAAGAAAGACCATCCATCCATCCATCTTCTACCACTTATCTGGAGGCCTGGGCTGCAGGGGCAGCAGTCCAAACAACAGTCCAGACAGCCCCATGATCCCTCCTGCAGGTGGTGAGCACACTTGATTGTGGACCCATGTGGCTCCTTGTTGCAGCTTTTTCATAGGGATCTACTGGACCGCTCTTGGTCTGACCTTTTGCCCAGGACAAGTTTGTCTTGGGAGACCCTACCAGGGGCAAGATGCTGCGGACAACACCGCTCCTGGGATCATTAGGGCACATAAACCCCTTCACCATGTTAAGGTGGCGATCCACAGAGGGGGAAAATAAAGACCATCTTAGTTCAATTGATCAAAATCTGGTAATGGAAATGTGGCTGCTTAAAGATGTAGAAACTTGCCACCAAATATCACCATAAATCAAGAGTGAGTCATCATCATAGCAGTCTGTCGGGGGCGACAATGACTGTTTCATTTAGGTCTGATCAGATTCCTCCACGTAGCTCTGTCCTTCGCCTTCCGCTGCCAGGAATTCCTGACCTTGTAACCCGGGCAACGTCCAAGCCGGTATGAGTTGCTTTCTGACTAAGCATTTCATGAAACTGCAAAGTATTTGAGTACCGCTAGCTTTTGCTGGACTAGCGGCACATTCTTGGCAGATAGAGGTATTATCAGTGGCAAGGACAGGCCAAGACAAACTGACTCCAGTATCTGTTGCAGTGACTGACCAGATGATGGGTTTGTTTATCTCTGCTCTTTGTGTAGTGCATGCCACAAAGCACCGATTGGCAAAAGTCCACCACAGACCTTGCGACAGATGTGCTTATCTGCCAGGATGTCCAGTCTCACCCCGTGTAACTGGGAGGCGTCCACCACAGACCTGTGACAGATATTTTTAGGTCTGTCAGGATGCCCAATTTCACCCTCCACGCCCTTGCAAGGGCAGGGTTGCCAGTTGAGTCGCTGATGGCCTGACCCATGAGACAGGTAGTACTGATTTTCATGGTTTTCCAGTAGCAAGCAAACCAGTGCCTGACCTAACATGCACAAGAGTGGTTGAAGGTAATTAAATTACACACTAAGGGTAATATGTGAAATTAAATCTTGTGTATTGTATGCATTTCTTCTCTCCTATTCATAAATATAAAAAGATTTCACCACCTGTGTTTAAAAGTTAGCCGTATAATCACAGGCCCAGCTGACTTGTTAAACTCAGTGCTTCAGTATTTCACATTTCGTTTGCAATCCATTCTCATTTGACTTTGACCCTGCTGTGTGCTGAACACCCTCAGGTTGATGACTGAACAAAGCCAATGGGAGATAAATGAGTGCACATACCAACTTCTCTGATGAAAGTTCCCCCCTCCACCATTCTTATTCGCTCATGACCGTCTAAGGAAGGCGAAAATGTCCTCAATAAAAAAAAAAGTTACCAACAGACAAAGTAGAGCAGCACAGAAAGAGGTGATGAAACTTCTTAATGAAGGCAGTTTCAGTGTTATTGCATCAGTTGCAGACTGCTGCTTTGCTTCTGAGAAACAGAACCAATCTGCTGACACAACCCAAACTCTAATCACCTGCACACATTAGAAAATAAAATGAGTTTTATTTCAAATCATGATGCAGAAAAATTGCTCGATCGACCACATTTAAAGCAAAGACCATCAAAAAGCCTTCGAAATATAACAATTTCAACAGTGAAGTTTAACACAGTTACATCACCTAATATGAAATCCGGATTTACTGCAGTACTACTGAATTAGACTGCATGAACTATATATATATATTTTTTTTGCTTTGTGTATTATAGTAAACTGACAGAAGGGCCACAGGCAAAACACAAGTAGTCAAAGATTGGGTGCTGGTTCGGGTGCTTCTCAAAGTCTTATTAGTTTGCATCACTTAATCACATTTAGCCTAAAACACCACTGCCAGAGTCAAGCAGCTTAAAAACCCAGACGACTTGACTTTACCTGTAGCAGATGTGTGGAAAAGTTTCAAACTTACCGCAGTCATCCAATGCAGGGAAAGAGAAGGGGTACTCCGCCAGAGCCTTGAGCAGGTCAGGGACGTCGCTCCTGTACCCGAACAGCTGGTTGACAGCCGACATGATGGACGCTCTTAAAACTACTCCGGCCAAAAGAAAAGCGCAGCACTCTGCCAAACTCTCGGTGCCCTCTGTAGAACTTTTTCTCGTCACGGAGATGTTGACGAACGTTCAAGCAGCCGGTGTGCCAATGGAGAGCCTGAGTCACGCCCCCTCCATCGGTCAATCACAGCGCACTGCCAATCAGAGAGTAGAAGGGGCGGGCTGTATGGGGGGAGGCCTCACCGAAAACAGCCGCTGGGCTCAGCCAGGAACACACGCACACGCGCCGCTGCACGTGTGGGACACGGGAGTGCGCAGAGCACCGCCTGGAGTCTCGTGGCCACGTCGTGGCGTGTTTGTCGTGTTTGCAACACAGAACTCCTGAGAGTCGTCCTGCCTTGTAGTGTTCGTTGATGCCTTTCAGTTGTTTTTGTAGCAAGAGTCTAAATTATGTTAATTATTTTGGTTTTTATTTTCAAAGAGTACAGCAAAAACTAAGAACAGACAAACCAATTCTGATCAACAGTGAACTAGGCAGTATTGTCATGAAAAAAATATACAAAAAATTCATCAACAAAATGTTTAGAAAGGTGCAGAATTAAAGTACTGATGAAAAACATACTTTGAAAATTATGGGTTCAAAATAATCGATCTAGTGTTACTCAAGTAAATATGGAGATGGCGAACATTTTCTTGGCAAACACCACATTCTGTAGGTAATTCTAATGGCTGACAACACCTGCAGCACTGCGATAACAAGATACACAATTGTTTGTTGTATTTAGTGTAATCATGAGTAAGCTATGTATACGAAATCTGACTAGACGGTAGCCATGGCCTGTCTAGGGTTTATACACCTCTGGTAAGTACAATAGCATAATTGGGTTGATGTCACACGTCTCCATCAAGCAGCTGGGGCAGGAGTAAGCGTGACACCTACTGGCCAGGAGGTCAAAATGTCGCCCATCACCTTTAATGTTGGCACCCTGGGTTATTGGGCAGGGTGGCAGAGTCAACATATTTTGATAAAAATGTTTATCATGTACACCAACCTTTTCTCTATGGAGCCTCCCGATCCAAGATGAGCCAAGCCCCCCACCCCAGCTCGTGCACGCATGCCAAAAGAAGACAGTGACTCATTCAAATCTTTATATGCAAAACAATTTTTTTTTTAATATTAACATACTAAAATAAAACCTATATGTTCAGTTCTCTGGATATTCATTTGTTACACTGAGTTTTCAAATTTGGTATTTGCTTTTATTTAGCCTTTCACCCCCTAAATGACAATTTTATCTTGACCAAGTTTACTAGAAAAAAAAAAAAAACACATGCAAATTTAGGATAATTTTTTTTTGATGCAGTTTACTGGGGGAGAAAAGACTGGACATAATATTTTGGAGCTGGAAAAATTGTAACTGAGAACAGCTCTACTGCAGCAGAAACTCAATGCATTTAGGCATGTAGACAGTCAAGATGGGCTGCTGATGTTTAAATGGAGCATCACAGTGAGGAAGAAAGGTGATTTAAGTAACTTTGAATGTGGCATGATGATGGTTGTTGCCAGATGGGCTCGTCTGCACATTTCAGAAACTGCTGATCGACTGGGCACTTTCACAGACAAACTTCTAGGGTTTACAGAGAATGGTCCGACAAAGGGGGAAAAAAAAATCCAGTGAGCAGCAGTTCTCTGGGCCCAAAAGCCTTGTTGATGCCAGAGGTCAGACGAGAATGAGCAGACTGGCTCTAGCTAAAAGAAAGGCCACAGTAACTCAAATTAAAAACTCATTACAGCCAACGTATACAAAAGAGCATCTCTGGAGGGACAACACATACAGCAGCAGACCAAAACTGGTGCCACTCCTGCCAGCCAAGGACAGGACACTGAGGCTACAATTCACACTGACTCATCAACATTTGACAATATAAGACTGGAAAAACCTTGTGTTAGAATAATCCATCCATCCATCTTCTACCACTTTTCCGGAGGTCTGGGTCACAGAGGCAGCAGTTCAAGCAGAGAAGCCCAGACTTCCCTCTCCCCAGCCACCTGCTCCAGCTCTTCAGAGAGGATACCAAGACGTTCCCAGACCAGCTGGGAGACACAGTCTCTCCACCGAGTCCTGGGTCTGCCCCGGGGTCTCCTCCCAGTGGGACGTGCCCGAAACACCTCAAGTGGGAGGCGTCCAGGAGGCATCTTAATCAGATGCCCACACCACCTCAACTGACTCCTTTCAATGTGGAGGAGCAGCAGTTCTGCTCTGAGCCTCTCCCGGATGACTGAGCTCCTCACCCTATCTCTGAGGGTGAGTCCAGCAATCCTACAGAGAAAGCTCATTTCAGCTGCTTGTATCCACGATCTCGTTCTTTCGGTCATTACCCAAAGCTCATGACCATAGGTGAGAGTAGAAACGTAGATTGACTGGTAAATCGACAGCTTTGCCTTAGAACTAAGCTCCCTCTTCACCACAACAGACCGGTACAACGTCCGCATCACTGCAGATGCTGCTCCAATCCGTCTGTCAATCTCTCACTCCATTTTCCGCTCACTCGTGAATAAGACCCCAAGATACTTAAACTCCTCCACTTGGGGCAGGAGCCTGTCCCCAACCCGGAGAGGACAATCCACCTTTTTCCGGCTGAGGACCATGGACTCGGACTTGTTAGAATAATTCTGAGCTTAAATTATTCAAAGTCAAATAATCAGGCAGAAAGTTGGATTTATGTACATTTATTATAAAAATAGATATCCAGTTTCACCTCAATGGCCATTTGAGGGGGAGATGACAAAGGATGGCATTCAGGCACACCTAGAATCTTCAAAGAATTAATTTCTTTAGGTCTGATATACAGTATATAGGTAGGAGAAAGGAGAGGGAGGATGAGGATAAGGGGAGGAACAGAACAGGACAGTCCTGATAATCAAAGCTTATCCGGAGAAACGTCGCAGACACTCTGGAGACATGAGGTCATGGAGACATGGACATGAGATCCATAAAACTAACAGAATGTCCATATACCTAATCTCTACCACTGATCTATACAGGCTGAGGAGTTCCTGTGCATTCCTGTGACTCAAAACAGGTCATGTCAAAGAGATTAAGAGTAGCTTAGATCATTACTTACGCATGAACTGATCCCGTACTGAATTCTCTGAAGGTCAATACTTGCTCACAGAAATATACCAAGAACATATGAACTTATCCTATATGGCATGCACATATAAACATTAAACATGGCATATGAAAGGCATATTTCTCAAATATAATAGTGAGGGCAGCTTTGAAGAGGATGAAGAATGGAAAGGTGGTTTTTTCCAGATGACATACCTGTGGAGGTATGGAGATGTTTAGAAGAGATGGCAGTGGCCTTTTTAACCAGATTGTTTAACACAATCTTGGGGCGGGAGAGGATGCCTGAGGAGTGGGAAGAAGTGTTTTGGTACCAGTTTTCAAGACCAAAGTTGATGATGCTCAGAGCTGTAGTAACTACAGAGGCATAAAGTTGATCAGCCACACAATGAAGATATGGGAAAGAGTTGTTGAAGCCAGATTAAGAGCAGTGGTGACAATCAGTGAGCAGCAGTACAGTTTCATGCCAAGAAAGAGTACTACAGATGCAATGTTTATTTTAAGAGTGCTGATGGAGAAATATAGAGAAGGTCAGAAGGACTGTGTCTTTGTGGATCTAGGGAAAGCATGTGATAGGGTGCCAAGAGAGGAAGTGTGGTACTGTATGAGAAAGTCAGGAGTGGCAGAGAAGTATGTGAGGGTGGTGCAGGACATGTATGAGGACAGCGAGACAGTGGTGAAGTGTGCTGTAGGAGTGACAGATGGATTCAAGGTGGGGGTGGGATAACATCAGGGATCGGCTCTGAGCCCCTTCTTGTTTGCCATGGCGATGGACAGGTTAACAGATGAGGTCAGGCAGGAGTTTCCGTGGACCATGATGTTTGCAGACGGCATTGTGATCTGAAGTGAGAGTAGGAAGCAGGTGGAAGAGAACCTGGAGAGGTGGAGGTATGCTCTGGAGAGAAAAGGAATGAAAGTCAGTAGAAGCAAGACAGAATATATGAGTGTGAATGAGAGGGAGGCAGGTGTAGCAGTGAAGATGGAAGGAGCAGTAAAAGTAGATGAATTTAAATACCTGGGGTCAACCATCCAAAGCAATGGAAATGCACAAGAGAGGTGTAGAAGAGAGTGCAGGCAGGGTGGAGTGGGTGGAGACAAGTGTCAGGGGTGATTCGTGACAGAAGGATAGCAGCTAAAGTGAAAGGGAAGCTTTACAAGATGTAGTAAGACCTGATATGATGTATGTTTTGGAGACTGTGGCACTGACAAAAAGACAGGAGACGTAGCTGGAGGTGGCAGAGTTGAAGATGCTAAGATTTTCACTGGAAGTGAACAGGAGGGACAAGATTAGAAATGAGTGTATCAGACTTCCGGTTATGGCTGCCACGTAGGACGGACGTGTCTCGCTCTGCTCTGCTCAAAGTCCATCACTCCATGTTCATACCAGTTTACACAGAGCCAGTGCACAAACCGGATCTTGTAGATCATGAGGAAGAGAACGCATAAAGATAAATGATTGACAACTTCAGCCTGTCTAAAGCCTTCATTGCAAATGCAATGGCTGGACAAGCTCTGTAATCTTGGGTGGGTTCATCACAGATTCTAATTGCTGGCTGCTGTCAGAATACCTTACTGTATCTGCAAAATAGTTGACATAAAAACATTAAAATCACTGCTCACCCCTCTGCAGTCATAAGCTCTGATGGGTCAGATTTTGATTTAACACTGGACTTCAACAACCCAGAAACATGGTGACATGGCAGTAACATTTCGCTGCTAACTTAAAACCAAGCCATTGAAAAGTAACATATGTAACTGCTGAGTCTGTTTTTACTACAGTTTTTTTTTTTTATTATCATTAACGACAACTGCTGGTTTAAATTTTTACAATTTTGGATGTGAATGTGCCAGCCTATTCAAAATTACATTTGGGAATTCAAACCAACATGAAACTTTTAAGCTAGCAAGAAGACCCTGGTCATCTTGTCAAGACAAAAAAAAGAAAGACCAACGTAAAAGATGAGTAAATTAAAATGAGATAAAAGTGGTCCAAACCATGACATGACAAACTACAGTGGTGTGAAAAAGTTTTTGCCCCCTTCCTAATTTCTGATTCTTTTGTGTTTGTCACACTTAAATGTTTCAGATCATCATACAAATTTAAATATTAGACAAAGATAACACAAGTAAACACAAAATGCAGTTTTTAAATGAAGGTGTTTATTATTAAGGGGGAAAAATCCAAACCTACATGGCCCTGTGTGAAAAAGTGATTCCCTCCCCCCTGTTAAGACATAAATTAACTGTGGTTTATCACATCTTTGGAAAGCTGAGTTCAATTTCTCTAGCCACACCCAGGCCTGATTACTGCCACATCTGTTCTCAAGAAATCACTTCAATATGACCTGCCTGACAAAGGGAAGTTGACCAAAAGATCCTCAAAAGCTAGACATCGTGCTGCGATCCAAAGAAATTCAGGAACAAATGAGAAACAAACTCATTGAGAGCTATCAGTCTAGAAAAGGATATAAAATCATGTCTAAAGCTTTGGGTCTCCAGTGAACCACACTGAGAGTCATTATCCACAAATGACGAAAACACGGAACAGTGGTGAACCTTCCCGGGAGTGGCTGGCCGACCAAAATTACCCCAAGAGCGCAGTGACGACTCATCCAAGAGGTCACAAAAGACCCCACAACAACATCCAAAGAACTGCAGGCCTCACTTGCCTCAGTTAAGGTCAGTGTTCATGACTCCACCATAAGAAAGACACTGGGCAAAAATGGCCTGCATGGCAGAGTGTCATGAATGCCCTTCAGGGCAGGATTAAAGGCACCAAATGTCGGCTGTGAGTTTGCACATTTATTAAGGCAGAACACAAAAAACACCACAAAATAATGAGAGCACGCTAACCCAAACACAGAACAAGAGCAGGATTCAACAACGAGAAAATAATAAGACGAAAGAACGCTCGTCTGAGACAGCCTGAAGAAGCGTGGAATGCACGCCGGTTGGATACAAAGGAAATAACTCGAGAACAAGGTACAAAGAAGCAAAGAACCTATGTTCATAGTAGAGTTGAGAGTAGAGTGCTTCACTGGACAAGAGTGCACAGCCCCTTAAATAAGGCTTGAAACAAAATAGAACAAGTGGTAACAGATGTGGTTCACCTGAGCGGGTAAGAGAAAACAAAGAAACAATTTAGACCAGCTGGGAATAATGAGAGAGGAGGGAGCGATCTGAGCTGGCAGCTGACAGGGCTACATCCACGCAGAGCAAAACCTCAGAAAGACAATGACAGCTGTCAACCCCAAGAGGAAGAACACAACAGAACACAAATATAATGAGATGGCAGAAAATAAAGACCAGTAACCTCAAAAATGTAATTAACAAACAATAATGAACATAAACGGGAAAATAAATCATACTGAGATACAATACAGGATATGTGGCAAAGCAACCAAGGATAAAACGACAAGAAGGCAACTCAAAATGACAAGACAGTACAGATATGAAAACAGGCAGAAAGACTGAGCCCAGTGGAATCCCCCCCGCACTCAGATCGTGACAGAGCCCACCTCTCAAGGGGTGGATACTAGACACCCCAGGGTAACATCAAAAGAAAACAACCCCCACACACAAAAAACCCACCCCAGGTGGGAGGAGGGGGAGCCAGGCACGGCGGGACAGAACCAAACCAGAGAAATTAAGAAAAACTTTCAGAATAAACATATCAGCAGAGTCCAGACAAAGAGGAAACAACAAAAACAAAGGTCCCGCTCAGGACCCACACCAGGCAAAACCCCAACCACCTAGGACTCCTGGACCAAAGAACTGGGCAGTTCAGGTGGGCGGCCAAAGTCCCAGGCCCGGCAGATGGCGTGATGGAAACAGACGGGTGGCCTACCAGAGAATGTGGGCCACCCAACCCTGTGGCACAGTTTGTCAGCTGGTCTGCCAGAGTTTTTTAGCCACCTGAACAGCAAGGGTGGTCCTGGAGGCAGCTGCCCAATGGGAAGAATCAATGATGGGCCGAATGGAGGAGTCAGGGAAACCACAATGATGTCAGGGTGGGGATAGGGAACCACGACGGTCTCGGGCAGAGGAGGGGGAACCACGACAGCGTCAGGCAGAGGAAGGGGAACCATGCCGCAGAGGAGAGGGAACCACGACGGCGTCAGGCAGAGGAGAGGGGATCACGACGGTGTCAGGCAGAGAAGAGGGGGCCACAATGGTGTCAGGCAGAGGAGAGGGAACCACGATGCCCTCGGACTGGCCTGTAGCACCCTCAGTGGTCCCAGACTGGGACATTGTAGCACCCACTGTGGCTCCAGGCTGGAGCGGAACTGCACCCACGGTGGCTCCGGGCTGGAGCAGAGCTGCATCCGCGGTGGCTCCGGGCTGGAACAGAGCTGCACCCACGGGGGCTTCGGGCTGGGACGGAGCATCCGCGATGACCTTGACTGATAGGAAAACAGCGCCCTCAGTGGACCCAGACTGGACCAGAGATGCACCCTTGGAGGCCCCGGGCTGGGACGGAGCACCCACGACAACCTCAGCAGGAAGAGAAGCAGCATCCATGGAGAACCCAGACCGGGCCAAAGCAACACCCACGGAGGCCCCGGGCCGGGATGTAACACCCATGATGACCTCGACAGGAGGAGCTGGACCCATGGAGACTTCTGGCAGGAGCGACTCGAGTCCCTCCAACTGGATGTTCTCACTCGGTGTGGTCACCTCGGAAGACAAACACAGAGAAAAGACCGGAAGAGAATCACCAGTGGCAGTGGAGCCCGGCGAGGGGAACTCAGGAGCAGAGGACATTTGCACCTGACCCACCACCACCACCACGAGCCAGACAAGATTTCCCTGAATCTGCAGAAGGAGGAACAGAACAGAGTACTTGCCTGAACTCGAGCTCCACCACCATCCAGGACTCTGGAGAACCTGCTGTGGTGAGCCCAGCAGCGGGCATGATGGTGGGTGCAACCCCAGGACCTCCAGGCGAAGCGGCCGATGCAGGTGGTCCATCTGGCGTGGAAGCTGAAGGTCATCTCACCGCTGGTGCCAAGTCCGGTGCAGCTGAAGTCAGGGGACACTCTGCTGTCAGTTCAGGCTTCAGGTCACAGGAAGCACTCTCCCTCCATCCGGGTTGGGACTGCGGGGCTGGAACTAAGTTCTCCAGGACTGCAGGTTCTTCTATTGTCCAGCGGCTCAATTCCGGGACCGGCGAACACTCAAGGGAAATAGGAGGAGAAAAGGAGGATGCAGGTGAGGAGTTAACATTAGCAGCAGGTGGTGAGAACTCATTGGGTTGCAGGAACTGAGTCTCACCACCAAGAGTTAGGCAAGATAGTTCTTTATTATTGGGGAATGAATGAAAAAACACTTGCCTTTCCTCCAGGGGCATGATGGAAGCTGCTGCACATCAGCCAGATGTTGTTCTCTCTGGAGCAGCGGAGGTCATCTGGCGAGCTTCCGGAGTCTGGGAATGCTGGATCTTCGGCGCAGACTTTGACAAAACCCCTCGCCCCGAGGAGCAGAGCCAGGGAACACCTCACCGATGGCGCTGTATCCCCCGATGCCGAAACCAGGGAACACTCTCGTCAGCACTGACTTCAGGACCCAGAAGGTGCTTCTCTCCCTCCCAGGACCGACGGACATTTCAGGGAGACAGGAGAAACAGATGAGAAAGTGGCCTCAGCAGCAGGTGGTGAAGGCTCAGCCCAATCGAGCCATTGCCGCTGAGCTTCACCGCCGGGAATAAGGCAAGACAATTCATTATTAGGAGTTGATAAATGAAAAAGTACTTGCTTTATTTCCCGGGGCTTGGTGGTGGCTGCAGTGGGACCAGACGACATCTCCTCTGGGGCAGCGAAGGTCGTCTGGCGAGATGGGTGGAGCACCGGAGCCAGGGGACGCTCTGTCATCAGCTCAGACTCTGCTCTGCCTGTTGAAGCTCCCCCCCCCCCCGCCATTGTAGATACTTGGGAAGGAGCCACGGTTTATATTCCAATATCAACTCTGTCTCTGCCTCCAAAACCCGCTGGTGTTCCTCCAACTACTCCGCAGAGGGACTGTCGGGAGGCGCGAGGAGATCGTGCCCGAGCCGGGAGTCTGCGGGCTCTTGCAGCGTCGGAGGGCTGGCTGGTGGTGCGGGCCATTGCTCAGAAGGAGGAGATGGCACTGCAGCAGGATGACAGCGACGGCTTCGGCACTTCCGCACCCAGGGCCACTTGCTCAAGAGCCCCAGTTGCACTCCAGAGGAGTCCCTTACCTGCTCGTTGAGACGCTGCTGGGAGTCAACCACCCTGGGCACTGTCCACGAACCCCAAAACGACTTCGGGAGTGTAGGTGGCTTGAGCCTTAGAGGCAAAATTTACAATGAGTTATGCCACACCACACTCCTCACTTAATCCAAAAACTCAGAAGTCCATGGCGACTCTCACACCAAAACCTCCGGACAAAAACAAAAAATGCGGGAGGGAAAAAACAAAAGAGCAAACTCACAGCTGCTGGTGACCCACACTGGCAGAACCCTTCTGTCATAAATGCCCTTCAGGGCAGGATTAAAGGCACCAAACGCTGGCTGTGAGTTTGCACATTTATTAAGGCAGAACACAAAAAACACCACAAAATAATGAGAGCAAGCTAACTCAAACACAGAATGAGGGCAGTATTCAACAACGAGAAAATAATAAGACAAGGAACGCTCGTCTGAGACAGCCTGAAGAAGCGTGGAATGCACGCCGGTTGGATACAAAGGAAAAAACTTGAGAACAAGGTACAAAGAAGAAGAGAACTTTCATTCGTAGTAGAGTTGAGAGTAGGGTCCTGCGCCGGACAATAGTGCACAGACCCTTAAATAAGGCTAGAAAGAAAATGAAGCAAGTGGTAACAGGTGTGGTTCACCTGAGCAGGTAGGAGAAAACAAAGAAACAATTTAGACCAGCTGGGAATAATGAGAGAGGAGGGAGCGATTGGAGCTGGCAGCTGACAGGGCCACGCCCACACAGAGCAAAATCTCAGAAAGCCACTGACAGCTGTCAACCCCCACAGAGAGAACACAACAGAATACAAATGAGATTGCAGAAAATAAAGACCAGTAACCTCAAAAATGTAATTAACAAACTATAATGAACATGAACGGGAAAATAAATCATACTGAGATACAATACAGGATATGTGGCAAAGCAACCAAGGATAAAATGAAAGAACGGCAACACAAAATGACAACACAGTACAAATATGAAAAAAAGCAAAAAGGCTGAGCCCGGTGGAATCTCCCCGCGCTCAGATAGTGACACAGAGTTCCAAGATGAAAACCACTGCTGAGCAAAAAGAACATAAAGGCTCATCTCAGTTTTACCAGAAAACATCTTGATGATCCCCAAGACTTTTGTGAAAATACTCTATGGACTGACGAGACAAAAGTTGGGGTTTTTGGAAAGTGTGTGTCCCATTACATCTGATGTAAAAGTAACACAGCATTTCAGAAAAGGAACATCATACCAACAGTAAAATATGGTGGTGGTCGTGTGATGGTCTGGGGCTGTTTTGCTGCTTCAGGACCTGGAACACTTGCTGTGGTAAATGGAACCATAAATTCTGCTGTCTACCAAAAAATCCTGAAGGAGAATGTCTGGCCATCTGTTCGTGACCCCAAGCTGAAGTGCACTTGGGTTCTGAAGCAGGACAATGATCCAAAACACACCAGCAAGTCCACCTCTGAATGGCTTAAGAAAAACAAAATGAAGACTTTGGAGTGGCCTAGTTAAAAGTCCTGACCTGAATCCGATTGAGATGCTGTGGCATGACCTGACAATGGCGGTTCATGCTTGAAAACCCTTCAATGTGGCTGAATTACAACAATTCTGCAAAGATGAGTGGGCCAGAATTTCTCCATAGCACTGTAAAAGACTCACTGCCAGTTATCGCAAACGCTTGATTGCAGTTGTTGCTGCTAAGGGTGGCCCAACCAGTTATTAGGTTTAGGGGCAATCACTTTTTCACACAGGGCCATGTAGGTTTGAATTTTTGTTTCCCTTAATAATAAACACCATTTAAAAGCTGCATTTTGTGTTTACTTGTGTCATCTTTGTCTAATATTTAAATTTGTTTGATGATCTGAAACATTTAAGCTTGACAAACACAAAAAAACTAGAAATCAGGAAGGGGGCAAACACTTTTTCACGTCACTGTACACACACACACACACACACACACACACACACACACACACACACACACACACACACACACTCAGAGTTAGTGTGACACTGGTTGTGTTAAGATAGCCTAAACAGGATCACTATACAGGGTGTCCACAAAGTCTCTTTATAATTTCAAAAATTTATTATGCCTCACTGAATTTATTATGCCTTGGTGAAACAGAGGTATACAGTAATCATTTAGCGCATCTGTTTGTGGCTGCGTGGGTGTGTGTATCTGTCTATCTGCCTCTCTGTTTCAGCTCGCCCGGTCAAAATTAAGTGAAAGTAAAGGCTTATATCATTGTATCGCCATATTTTCTCGACTTTTAATTTGCCAGAATTGCGAGATAAGGCTTTGTTTTCAAAATAAACACAAATTTAACTCACCATTTCTGTCAATGCAGCCACAAAAACAAGAAATGTAATAACTATACTAGGCCAGTAGAGGTCGGAGTGCTGCTATTTTACAGCCACCCATATTACCATGTCACAGGCACCGAGGCACAGCACCTTGGTGTTTTTTTATTACAAAAGCAATTGATGAGATATGTTAATCAGATTTGTTCGATGAACTCAGTGGTTATCAAAGTGTTTAATCACATTGCATTTGTGTATTTCAGGAACCCTGTTGATGAAATAGATTCTGTTAAATAAACCCCTAAAACAATGGCTACTCCTCAAGAAAAGGCACAATGTGTATTGTGGTTTATTGAAACAAAATCGGATACGCAGACTCAGCAAAACTAGAGGATTAAGTATGGAAGACATCCACCATCACATCCGTCAATTCATGCAAGACACAAGAAATTTATGGCAACAGGGATAGTGTTGGATAAAGGGAACATGGCAAGAAATCGAGTACCACCTTGATGTGCTTTGTGCAACTAATAGTGCCCATATAGAGGTGTATTAAATGAGGCAAAAAAAACCCCGTCAATATCTACTTTTCATTTTGTAATAATTTCCACAGATTTGTCTATTCATTTGCTTTTGTAATAAATTTGTTAAATTGTAAAGAGACTTTATGGACACCCTGAATTTTAAGAATATCCAATTCACTTAAATGTGGTTGTCATTGAAAGGAGAAATGGACAGCACATGGTACAGGAAGACTTCATATAATTGAAGGAAAGATGACTGGACAAATGTACAAAGATATCCTTGATAAGAACCTGTTGCCATCTACCAAGATGCTGAAGATGAAACGAGGGTGGACATTTCAGCAAGACAATGACCACAAACACACAGCCAAAGAAACTTTCAACTAGCTCCAAAGAAGGAACATAAAGCTGCTAGAATGGCCCAGTCAGTCACCTAACCTGAATTCAATTGAAAATCTATGGAACAAACTGAAGATCAGAGTTCATAGAAGACACCCATGTCTTCAAGATCTGAAGACAGTTTGTGTGGAAGAATGAGTTAAAATCACTCCTGAGCAATGCCTGCACCTAGTTTCTCCATACAGGAAGCTGTTATTATCAACAAAGGCTTTTCTACGAAATATCAAATTAATTTCACAAGCGTCTTCAATACTTATTCCCTGTGTTATTCCACTTTATTCAATATAACTTGTTTTGTCAGCACAGTTGCCTTGATTTCTTTGTATGTATGGATTACTTGGGTTGTTACTAATATCTGGTGAAAATCTCAGGTCAATGGCTCCATCAGAAATATGTTTAATGAGAAAAATGTTAACGCGTTCAGTACTTATTTTCCCCACTGTAGGTGTGATTTAAATCCGGTGTTTGGAGCGTGTAGCTTGGTTCTCCTACTACAGAGCGAAATCATACATCAGTGTGGACATTCACATCTGTCATGATCCGAGCGCCAATCTCGTCCGCGCTCGGGTCATACATCATCTCCTGCAGGCTTGACAGCAGTGAGTATCTTCTGGCTCCCCGGGCTCTTATTGTGACAGCGCTCGGGGGAGCTTCCTGCTGTCAAAGCCTGCCAGCTGGGCTGCATTCAGGGGTCATTAGCGGCCAGCATTTAAAGCGGTCGCTGAATGCAGCCCGAGGCAGCAGTCTCCGTCAAAACTCCCATCAAAACTCCTCATCGTCTGACGCATCGGGCATCCCCCGGCTCAGACGCTGTCTATTCGTCGTCTACGAGTGTAAGTTTACCCTGTTGTAATCCTGTCTTCATTATAGTGTGTTTTAGCCCATCGAGGCTCATTCCTTTCCGTTACTTTGTGTTATCCTCTGCTCCTTTGTCCTAATAAACATCATTGCAAACTCACCGGTGACTTGTTGGCGTCTTAAGGTGGCTCGCGAGGGCCACCGTGACAGTAGACTGCTGCCAGGACAGCTAAACAGAGGCGCCACACCGAGACGCCGTTCCCGGTGAGTTTTTGCATTGGACTTTGCTCTTTCCTGTCTGGGTACTGCGTGCTGACAGCATGCCGTTGCGGAGGGTCCACGCTCGGAGCCAGAGCAATGAGCTGGCGGACGTCCTTGAATACGCCGATGAAACCCTCATCGCCGCCTCCCTCCTCGACTTCCACAGCGACATGCGCTGGTACCTGGATTGTGCTGAGGAAGTGCTGAATCATCTCCCCCGCTTCGTCAACCACCCTGAAGTCAGCGCGAGGAGAGATGACATCGCTGCGCAGCGCGAGATACTCTGTGGGCTGGAGGGAAACCCTGGCAGGAAGCCGAAGGGGAGGCATCCTCACTCCTCACGTCCGGATCCCATTCCTGTCGCCATTCCAGTCCAGGAGTTCGCACTGCCCTGGGGTGATCCCCGCCGGAGAGTGTCGTCATTCGGGAATCCCCCGGAGAAGCTACAACTCACAGCTGCTTCCATCTGGGACCGAGTGGCGGCAGCTCGTTCTGCTGTTCACCCCACACAAATAATTAAGCATGTGACGGCGGCAGTCAGACTGGTGGAGAGGAACCCAGAGTTGAGTGACTTCCCTGAGTAGGCCGACCTGCTCGCCTCTGTTTCTGCACAGGAGCGGCGATTCCCGGACCTCACCTTCGCCTCGCCCCCTGCAAGAAACCGTCGTCACACTCGCTCTAAGCCTCAGCATGAATCCCGTCCGGATCCAGTTCTGGGTCGCCACAAGGGCTTCACCTCTCACACAGCTGTCACTCCCACGCCTCGTCTGGAGGGAATCCCCACAGCCTCTCCCCCCGGGTCATCTTCTCCTGCTGTCCTGTCAGCGCTCCGTGCCCGGTTCGTCTCGGCTGTCGCCCCCTCCTCCTCGACGCCTTCCCCGGCTGCTGTGTGTGCTCAGAGTCCTGTTACGGCAAGCCCCGTCCCAGATCCACTGCAAGCGGCTCCCCCCGTCCTCCCAGGGGGCCCTCTGTCACCATCCGGCGGGGAAAGGGAGGAGCAACGTCCGCTACAGCAGGCACCATCCTCCCTCCGGGAGACAGGCAAGTTCAAGTTCACTCTTCTCCTCATTATTGTGATTTGCCTTGTCTGACTCCTGGGGGTGGAGTTCAGGGTTCGCAGTCCCCCGAGCTCCCACCACCTGCTGTAGCTTCTATTATTAAACCCGCTTCCTCTGTGTCTCCCTTCACTGAGCGGTCCTTGACGCCAGGCCAACGTCACCGGATGAGGAGGGGGCCTGCGGTTCTGGAGAGCCTGGTTCCAGTCCCGCAGCCACGCCGTGGGCGGAGGAGGAGAGCGGACTGCAGCGTGGAGCCTGCACCGACAACGAAGCGTCCCCAGGTCTCGACAGACGAACGGTCCGGTCCAGCGGGTCGAGGGTCCCCAGCCACCACGCCGTGCGGGTCGTCGGCGTGGACATCAGTGCCGGAGGGTCCTCAGGCTGCGGACACCATCATGCCAGCTGTGAAGCCCGACATAGCTGAGTGGGAGCCAGAGGACGATCTCCTCCCATCTGAGCCCGGATCGTCAAAGTCCTGGACGGCGTCGGAACTCGAGATCAGGCAAATGCTCTGTGTTGTCTTTCTTTTCTCCATTTTAGAGCATTTTTGCCTGTCTCTTGGGGAGACGAGCCGGGTGCAGCCGTCCACTGCATCCGAGCTTGTCTTGCTGGGTTCTGGCGCTACCGGTGATCCTGATCCTGGTTCTTTTCTCTCTCCTGAGCCTTCTCCCAGGGTCACCGGTGCGGAGCTGATTCCGGTCGCTGTGCCAGAGGCTTCAGGTTCAGGGTTGGAGGTCGGTTCTGGTGTGGCGCCGACCCAGTCGGGGTCCAACGCGGGTGCAGCGCCAGCTGAATCCAAGGTCGGTGAGGGAGCTGCAGATCCCCTGCCACCGGACAATGGACTGGCTCATCTTCATCCTCATCTTCATCATCATCACCCTCATCTTCCCCCCAAGCCTTCTCCACCAGGTGCCGTTTGGGTTCCTCACTTTCGGCCCAGCTCGCCCTCGCTATTCCTTTCTGCAGGGAAGCCGTTGTCGTCCTCTCCCCTGTGGTCCTGGTGGCTAAGCCATGTGGGTTGGCCGCCTGAAGGACTGCCGCGCCCATTTGGCACTCTGGGCCGGCCACCCGACCCACTGAACTGTCTGTTTGGCGACCTAGTCCGGCCGCCAGAAATTCTGTGTTTCTGGGCATGGGACTGGGGTAGGCCGCCCGAACTGTCCTTTTCCCCCCTGCCTGCAATATGGCCGTTTGATGCTGGGCGGCCCCCCGAACTATCAGCCTTCATGCCACAGAACCAGGACTGCCATCATCCCGGGTTTTCATCTTCATTGTGTCTGTAATCTTTTGGGATGTGCGGGGGGTCTTGTGTTTCTAACTGTGCATCTCACTCTTTCCTAGCCAGTGTTTTTGTTTGTTTTTTCCTCTGCCAAATGTCCATTCATTGTCTGTATTAGCTGGTGTATTTTTGCCTTTTGAATTTGGTATTTTCTGTTGTTGCACTCTGTAATTGTTATTTTTTCCTGTCTGCCTTGATCATGGTTTGTGTATTTGTAATCTCCTGTTCGCTGTTATTTTGCCTTGTGATCGTTCCACCTTAGTTGCAATTCGTGCATGGGAGTGTCGGTTTTTTTTTTTTCCTCTGTCTGCCTACGCGCTCCTGTTGCCATGGGTTTTTTTTTTAGTCTTGGCTGGTCTGTCCCCCCCTGGCCTGTTCCCCCTTCCGCCCGCCCTGGGGGGGGGGGGGCCCTTGGGTGTCATTGGGCGTTCAGAGCCCGCCCTCGAGGGGGGGTACTGTCATGATCCGAGCGCCGATCTCGTCCATGCTCGGGTCATACATCATCTCCTGCAGGCTTGACAGCAATGAGTATCTTCTGGCTCCCCGGGCTCTTAATGTGACAGCGCTCGGGGGAGCTTCCTGCTGTCAAAGCCTGCCAGCTGGGCTGCATTCAGGGTTCAATAGTGGCCGGCATTTAAAGCGGTCGCTGAATGCAGCCCGAGGCAGCAGTCTCCGTCAAAACTCCCGTCAAAACTCCTCATCGTCTGACGCATCGGGCATCCCCCGGCTCAGATGCTGTCTATTCTTCATCTACGAGTGTAAGTTTACCGTGTTGTAATCCTGTCTTCATTATAGTGTGTTTTAGCCCATCAAGGCTCATTCCTTTCCGTTACTTTGTGTTATCCTCTGCTCCTTTGTCCTAATAAACATCATTGCAAACTCACCGGTGACTTGTTGGCGTCTTATGGTGGCTCACGAGGGCCACCGTGACAACATCTTTATCTTTCCATCCATCCATCCATCCATCCAATTTCTACCGTTTTTCCGGAGATGCGGGTCACGGAGGCTGCAGCTCAAGCAGAGAAGCCCAGACTTCCTTCTCCCTGGCCACCTGCTCCAGCTCTTCAGAGAGGATACCAAGACGTCCCCAGGTCAGCTGGGAGACATAGTCTTTCCAGTGTGTCTTGGGTCTGCCCTGCGGTCTCTTCCTAGTGGGACGTGCCTGAAACACCTCAAGGGGGAGGCATCCAGGAGGCATCCTGATCAGATGCCCAAACCACCTCAACTGGCTCCTTTCGATGTAGAGGAGCAGCAGTTCTACTCTGAGCCTCTCCTGGATGAGTGAGCTCCTCACCCAATCTCAAAGGGTGAGTCCATTAATCCTGCGGAGAAAGCTCATTTTAGCCACTCGTATCCGTGATCTCATTCTTTCAGTCATTACCCAAAGCTCATGACCATAGGTGAGGGTAGGAATGTAGACTGACCTGTCAATCGACAGCTTTGGTTTAGAGCTCAGCTCCCTCTTCACCACAACAGACCGGTACAACATCCGCATCACTGTAGATGCTGCTCCAATCCATCTGTCAATCTCCTGCTCCATTCTCCCCTCACTCATGAATGAGACCCGAAGATACTTAAACTCCTCCACTTGGGGCAGGAGCTTGTCCCCAACCCGGACAGGGAAATCCACCCTTTTTTCGCTGAGGACCATGGACTTGGACTTGGAGGTACTGATTCTCATCCCAGCCACTTCACACTCAGCAGCAAACCGTCCCAGCAAAACCTGTAGGTCATTGTTCAATGAAGCCAACAGGACAACATCATCCGCAAACAGCAGAGATGAGATCCTGTGGTCACCGAACATGACACCCTCCGTTCCTTGGCTGCGCCTAGAAATCCTGTCCATAAAAATTATGAACAGGATCGGTGACAAAGGGCAGCCCTGGCAGAGTCCAACTGTCACTGGAAACAAGTTTGACTGATTGTTGGCAATATGAACCAAACTCTTTCAACAATCATACAGAGACCGGATAGCTCGTAACAACAAGCCCAATACCCCATACTTCCGCAACACCCTTCACAAGAGACCATGAGGGACACAGTCAAATGCTTTCTCCAAGTCTGCAAAACACATGTGGACTGGATGGGCAAACTCCCACGAACCTTCGAGGATTCTCAAGAGGGTAAAGAGTTGGTCCAATGTAACATGGCTGGGAAAAAAAACACATTGCTCCTCCTGAATCCAAGGTTTGACCTTTATCTTTAGAGTTATTAATGAACATCACTATCTTTATCGTCTCTGGTGTGGACAGACCTTAAATCAGATCAGTCTTAGTATCATCAGATATCAGACCCAACATATTCTATCGAATCAGTACCCTAAAAAACACTGGATCTGTACATCTGGAGTAACCAGATTAGTTTTGAGTAACTGGATAGGTTGTAAGCCATTACAGACTTCTGTGCAATTTTGTCGCTGTAAAGGTGATAAAACAACATTCTGACCTCCTGGCTGGTAGGTGTCACACTTACTCTTGCACTAATTGGTTGGTAGAAACATGTGACATCAACCTAGTTATGCTGTTGGCTGCAACATCTTTACCTGCTATAGATATGTAAACATTAGATAGAACATGGCTAGCTGCTAGGCTAGTCACGTTTCATATACGTAGCTTACTTACATGATTACAACAAATACAATGAACAATTGTTTGTGTATCCTGTTATGATAAAGTTGAAGGTGCTGTCAACCACTATAACCAGGCAATAACCTGCAGAATATGGCACCTCTGAAAATGTTAGCCATATCCCATCTAGTATCATATACTAGATAGATATCTATCACATACTGTGTCTATTTGTACGCATTTGTAAATATTATGATTATTTAGGACCCATAAAAACTATTAATGTTTTTCCCTTCACTATATTATTTTTTGAAGAATACAAAGACTGTAATTCTGCGCCTTTCTAAACATTATGTGTTTTCAGTCTGCCCCAGGGCAGCTGTGGCTTCAGCAGTAGCTTACCACTATCAATGTCTGTCTGGAGTGAATGAATAATGGACTCACTGTAAGCACTTCGAGATGTTACTTGACTTGTAAAGTGCCAAATAAATCTAATCCAATGATCATTATTATTATTATTTTAAATCTGTTGTTATGAAAATACAGTCCTGTTCACCTTTGATTTGCTAAATTAGTGATCTACCAGTTGATAAAAGGCATATGTTAATCATTGTGACTTGGTGATTTACTCAATTTTTGTAAAAAAAAAAAAAAAAAAAGTAAAGACGAACCAATATATTAGCCTTGGCCGGACTTCCGGTTATGGCTGCCACGTAGGACGGACGTGTCTCGCTCTGCTCTGCTCCTGGAAAAAAAAAAAATCGGCAAATAACTCTCTCATTTGGGACAGAACGTATCCCAGCATTTGGGCGAAGATATGTCGGCGAAGCCTAAGGCTGGAAAACCAGGAAAAGGAAAAAGCGAGCCGCCGAAACAGTCCAAATTAACGGACTTTCAGGTCTGTGACGCAGCAAACAAAACTCCATATATGGCGGAGGAGGCTGGCAACGCTGCGATATCTGCGGGGAATGGCGCAGATGCGCTGATGGCTGCCATGAGTTCAATGAGAGCGGACTTTTCCTCTAGATTTGATGGGATTATGACAGCGTTGGAAGGAATAAGAAAGGAATTGGGTGACTGTGTAGAACGAACGGCGCAGATGGAGCTCCGTCTCGCTAGTGCTGAAGATGACGTCACCCGTCTTCAATTAAAGGTGCGCACTTTGGAAAAAAAAAATAAATCTCTGGAAGATAATATTTTGGATTTGGAATCTCGGTCGAGACAGAATAATTTGAGGCTGGTGGGTCTTCCAGAGGAATCAGAAGGTCGGGACGTATGTTCCTTTCTGGAAAAGTGGATTCCGGAGGTGCTGGGCAGCGAGGAGTTGCAATCAGCAGTGGTTCTGGAAAAAGCACATCGTATTGGCCCACGGAGAGATAAGGGACCGCCGAGGACCTTAATTATGAAGTTTCTTAGCAACAGAGACAGGATGAAGATCTTCAACGCTGCACGAGCTAAAAAAGGAGAGATTAAACACCAGGACCAGCAGGTGCGGTTCTACCCAGATTTGGCCACAGGAATCCAGCAATTGAGGAAGCAGTTTGATCCCGTACGTAAGGAGCTGCGCAACCTTGGGATTCGTCATGGTGTGATCTATCCTGCGAGACTGCTGACCACGTATGAGGGCAGAACCCACATCTTCAAGACCCCAGAGGAGGCGCAGGAGTTCATCAAGAAGATCAAAGAAGAAGAAGAGACTGGTGGGAGCTAAGCATGAACAAAATATAAGGTAGAATAATTAAGCATTTGCACAGGCATCTGACTGACTTGAAGTAAATAGTAAGTTTACAAAATATAGATTGTATTATATATTAAAAAAACAAAACAAAAACAAAACAAACAAACAAAAAAAAACTATGATGTACAAAGTTGTTAAAAATTTTGGAGTTAAGTTGGAAAACTACAGAGGAGAGTTAATGTTACGTC
Organism: Pholidichthys leucotaenia; assembly: GCA_020510985.1. Lineage (NCBI taxonomy): Eukaryota > Metazoa > Chordata > Actinopteri > Cichliformes > Pholidichthyidae > Pholidichthys > Pholidichthys leucotaenia. The sequence continues at coordinate 398,141,178 of CM035838.1, read as the reverse complement.
ATTAAAAGCAGTAGAGTTAGGGTGATTGGGAGGATGAAGAAGGAGTGGCTTAGGCTGTTCCCCGTGGGTGTGGAACGGTCGATGGCTATATCGGGAGACAGAATTTTTCTTTTGATTTTGGGGGGTTTGCCACAAGTGTGGGAAGGGGAAATTTGTTTGTGTGTAGTTTGTAGGATGAATGTTCAACCACTCATGTTTTTGCTTCTCTGTATGAGCATGTTTACACTGCAAGGTAATCCCAAACTCTCTATTGATCATGGACCAAAGTGTTAATCTTAATTTAACTTCATGGAATTGCAGAGGTCTACAAAATTTAAAAAAACTTAAACAAGTTATGAATAAAATAAAGGACATGGGTTCAAGAATTGTGTTTTTACAAGAAACTCATCTGATAGAGGAGGATGTTAAAAGAATTAGGAGTAGATGGCAGGGAAGTGTATTCACCTCTTCATTTTCATCCCGAGCCAGGGGAGTTATGACTCTCATACATAAATCAGTTCCTTTTCAAGTGAAAAATGTAATTGGAGACAAATTTGGAAGATATGTAATCATTCAAGGTTCTTTGCTATTAGAAAATATAAATCTCGTGAACTTATATGGTCCCAATATAGATGATCAGAAGTTCTTTGCTAATTTATTTCTCATCTTATCATCACTTACAGGGCAACATATAATAGCAGGGGATTTTAATTGTACATTGAATCCAGGTGTGGATAGATCAACAGGACTGGATTGTACGCACATTGGATGTAGGATGACTATTAATCATTTTATGAAAGAATTGAGATTGTTAGATATATGGAGAGAAATGAAACCACAAGTTAAAGCCTATTCTTGTTATTCCAGTACCTACAAGACATTCTCACGTATTGATTATTTTTTGATTTCCACAGAATTAAGGTCCAAGATTCAAAACTGCTTTTATGATAACATCGTGATCTCTGATCATGCACCCTGTTGTCTAATATATGTAGATAAAAAATTGACAAAGGAATCAGGTAGATGGCAATTTCAGCATAAATGGCTTCAGGATGAGGAATTTGTCAAGTATATAGAAAAACAGATAGACGAGTTCTTTGACATCAATACTACACAAACATCAGCATGTGTAAAGTGGGAGGCTTTCAAAGCTTTTATTAGGGGACATATTATTAGTTATACAGGATCAAAATCTAAGAAGACTCGAGAGGAGAGAGCTAAATTGGAACATAAAATAAAAAGTCTTCAGGAAAAAGTGTATGCAGGAAGTGACCCAAGGTTGGAGAATGAATTACTGATTTTGAGAGCTGAATACGACAAAAAATCAGCGAATAGAGCTGCCTCGAGTCTTCTAAGATTGAAACAATCTTTTTATGAACAAGGTGAAAAATCAGGAAAATTATTAGCATGGCAGATTAAACAATTGGAAATTAAAACACCAATTACCAGTATTATAAGTAACGGACAGGTAGTTATAGATCCTTTAGAAATTAATAGAGCCTTTAGAGATTACTATGAAAAATTATATGATACCAAAAATGAACCTGATTTAACAAAACTAAATGGGTTTTTGAACGAACTATCTATACCGTGTATACCAAATGAAAACAGGGAGATATTGGAGTCTAAAATTAGTCAAGAAGAAGTTGGGCTAGCCATTGATAATATGAAATCAGGAAAAAGTGCAGGACCAGATGGTCTTCCAGTTGACCTTTATAAAAAATTTAAGAATAAATTAATAAAACCTTTTTTGGAAATGGTTTTAGAAGCATTTCAAAATAATAATTTACCATCATACATAAATAATGCCTTAATTATACTGCTGCCAAAACCAGGTAAGCCCTCTAATAAATGTGAAAATATGAGACCAATAAGCCTATTAAACGCCGACCTTAAGATAATCTGTAAAATTTTAGCAAGACGAATACAAGAAATTTTACCAAATATTATTAATCGAGATCAGAATGGCTTTATAAAGGGTAGACAAGGCTTCCATAATGTAAGAAGACTATTTAATATTATTTATTTTAATAAAGAAGCACCGGATACAGCTCTCCTATCATTGGACGCCGAAAAGGCCTTTGATAGAGTTGAATGGCCCTTTCTTTTTGAAGTCCTACAAAGGTTTGGACTTGGAAATAATTTCATAAAATGGGTTCAAATAATATACAATAATGCTACAGCAGAAATCCTAACAAATAACAATATTTCAAAACCAATAAAAATCAATAGAGGATGTCGACAAGGCTGTCCACTTTCACCTTTACTGTTTACTATGGCAATTGAACCTTTAGCGATAGCGATACGTTTACATTCACAAATATATGGAATTAAAGTTGGACCAACAGAACATAAAATCTCCCTGTACGCCGATGATATAATTTTGTTTATGTCGAATCTAAAAAAATCAATTCCAACCTTGTTGAATTTAATAAAGAATTTTGGGGAAATATCAGGATATAAAATAAATAAAACTAAATCTTCAATATTAATGCTAAATGAGACCCAGAGAAATTACCCAGCCCCTGAGGCAAATCAATTCAATGTTGTAAATCAGTTTAAATATTTAGGAATCCAAATTATGCCTAAGCTAGAATCAGTCGCCAGCGTCAACTATGAAGCCTTAATGTCAGATATCAATGAGTTAACTCAGAGATGGATGTCACTACCAATGTCGATGATCGGGAGAATCAATATACTTAAAAGTAATATTTTACCTAAAATACTTTATTTATTTCAATACATTCCCTTATCACCACCTTTAGATCTATTCTCAAGAATAAAAAAAAAGTTAGTGGAATTTATATGGAACAACAGGAGGGCTAGATTACGTCTGTCTTTATTATATTTACCATTTGATCGTGGAGGTCTGAAATGTCCAAATTTTATGTTGTATTATTGGTCGGCACAACTGAGGTCTATGACATATTATTTTTCATCAAATGATCTCCCTCACTGGACTGAAATGGAATCATACAATTTACCTTTACCTCTTCCCATATTCATATACTCAGATTCGGCAAAAAAATTACAAAAACAAGTTAAAAATCCATTTGTAAAGCATATGATCAAAATATGGTGTGAAGCTAAAAACTATTTAAAAGAACCACAGTTATTGTCACAATTTAGTCCAATATGGGGTAATCAATATTTTAAACCAGGGAGAGCGGACGCTGTATTTAAAGTATGGAATTTAAAAGGGATACAAAAGATTCAGGATTTATATTTGCCATGTGCAGACAACATAATGTCTTTTGAAGAGCTGAGGATCAAATTTAATCTCAATAGAACACATTTTTTTAAATATCTTCAACTTAGAAACTTTATTCGATCAAATCAAAATAAAGCTCTCACTCGACCTATTTATTCATCCTTGGAAAAAATGATGATGAAAGATAGTAAAAGAAAGGGTATTATTTCAGAGTTTTATAACTCATTGACACTATCTTCAAGTGAAAATTCACTGAAAAGATTAAACTACTGGAAAGAAGATCTGCAAATTGAAATTTCGGAGGAACAATGGGAATTGGCTTGTACAGAAGCTCAAACCAAATCAATAAATGCACGCCTTAAATTGATACATTTCAAATGGTTAATGCGGATGTATGTTACACCGGAGGAGTTAAATAGATATAACAAAAATATACCAGATACATGCACAAAATGCATGGAAAGTAAAGGAACCCTATTTCATTGTTTATGGGAATGTAGATTAATAAGAATGTTTTGGGAAGAGGTGAGGGTAACAATTGAAAAAATAATCTCAAAACAAATCATACTGAATCCTAAACTGTTTTTGTTGGGTCTGTACCCAGAAAAGCATAATTTTAATAAAAGTGAAAGAACATTCATAGACCTCAGTTTGCTTAATGCCAAAAAATGTATTGCACTATTATGGAAAAAGACCCATAGACCAGATGTGACTCAGTGGTTAAGACAGATGTTAACAAACCTTCCATTAGAAAGAATAACATATATACTGAAATCAAAGGAAATTGTGTTTGAGAATATATGGAGACCTTTTATTGATTATGTAAAAAATTTAAACATAACTCTTGAAGAAGAAGGTGAATGATGTGTGTGGACCTTGTAAATTCCAAACTGGTGAACATAATATGTATACTTATGTATTGGATTGTCTAGACTAAACAGAGGAGCATTGTTGAAGACTTGATTTTGTTGGTGGTTGTTGGTGTTTTTAGTGCATTTTTTTTTTTTTTGTAGTACTTTAGCGTTAGTGTTTGATTGTTTGTATCATGTTTGTTAAAAAAAAAAAGGTTCAATAAAGATATTGTGGAAAAAAAGAAATGAGTGTATCAGAGGGACAGCTCACATTGAGTGGTTTGGAGACAAGTAAGACAGACAAGGTTGAGATGTTTGGACATGTGCAGAGGAGGGATAGTGGATATATTGGACAAAGGATGCAGACGATGAGGCTGCCAGGCAGGAGGAAAAGAGGAAGACCACAGAGAAGATTCATGGATGTTGTGAAGGACATAGAGAAGGTTGGTGTTACAGAGGAAGATGCAAGGGATAGGATGAGATGGAGACAGATGATCCGCTGTGGCGACCCCTGAAGGGAGCAGCTGAAAGAAGAAGTCTGAGTCTCAATTTTAGTAAAATATTTGGCTATTCATGTCAAGAAATATCCTAGAGTACAAGCACAGTTATTACAAATACAAAAAGAACAACACACTGTCTGTCCTTTTTATTAGCATGATAGTTAAAACTTTTGACACTAATGATTCCACCTAATTACTGACATCTTTTTCTACCAGTGTGACAGTGCTGGAGCAGGTCCTCAACTTGTGCTCAGCTTCAGAAGATGCCAGTTTGCTTTTCCACCAGTGAAGCATCATTGATACCAGAAGACCAGCTTTACACTGGATCAAAAAAAAAAAAAAAAAAAAGCAGGCACCAGCTTTCCAGGATGAGTACCAGTGCTTTTGCAGCGGAAACACCAAGAGTGGTGTACAGCCTGACTCCAGCATCAGCTTCGGCTCCTTAGGGAAAGGTCGTATAACTGACCTGAACGCAGCAAATGAGGGTGTCACTAAATTCATTTGGGACAACAAGGTGTGACCAAGTCCAGACGTTTTCAGAAGTTTCTCAGTCTTTTCATGACTGAAGGTGCTTTCAGACCTTCACATACATATAAAGTCAATGTAAAGGCGTAAATACACATGAATTGGCATCCGAGTGAGTTGTAAACCCTTTTGGAGGGGCGGGGTTGCCTTCATAACTTCTACAGCTGCTTTGTACCTGCTGTGGAAATCCCAAAAGCACAGTCATATTTAGGTTTACAACGTTATCCACCGGGGAACACAGTTGGGAAAATGTCACTGCCTCCTCCAGAAACTGCACCTAGATGATGGTTGTTTTCAGCACTAAACTGAGGCTGGTCAGTGTCCAGTTTCAGGAGCTGCTAGCCCTCATTAGCACATCGGTAGCAGGAATTCACCAGTGGATACAAACTACAGACACTCCGTCTCAACTGCGGTGAGTTTCATTTTCAAACTAGTTTAGTCTCCATTGTTGATACTTTTTCTGGTGACAGCAGAATCTTAAAGTCCGTGACAAATGAATTCAGCATTTTTTCTTCTAAACATAATATATACATTACAAATGTGGTGCTTAAATTATGGTAAAAGGCTTATAAGTATGCAGAGCTATACAGCAGAGTTCAATTGAACAGTTTTCTGGCAGTACTCTTGCCAGGATATTTTGGACAGGCCTAAAACGGAGCTGCTCCATGTAATATAGACTTTATCCCAGCCGCGCAAGCACTCCAGGATTTCACAGGATTTTTTGATAGTGTGTTGTGAGGCTATCCTTGGAGTTTGCCTGAATCGCACGTCAGTCTGTGTTCAGACTGGAGATTCACAGCTTTAAAACTCATTGACAAGATGTAGGAGTGACTTACCTTTAAAGATGTATAAAATGTTCAAACACTGGCTGAAGTGTTATATTTGCTTGTTTGTTTGTAGCTTTACAGTGTCACTCCTCACGTGCGGTCCCGCGACAGGGGTGCTTTCAGGCAGGTGGACTTTCTTTTCAACACAAACCCAGCACTTGGTACACGCGGTCAGCACGGAGACTTGGGGAGACGGAGGAAGGGACGGTGTGGGAAAACTCGTGAAAGGGATTTTTTTTTAAAATCACACACTCTGTTTTTTGCTGATGTGTTCCATTTATACTCAGTGTAAACACAGAAGTGAGCACGGTGCCGCAACACATTTGACTGGATAGACTGATGACGTACACATCTGAGCGCTACTCGGGGGGGCAAATCTGATTGGCAAAATTGGAGGAAGTCGATGACAGCTAGCTAAAATTGCAGGAAAGTTGTGGTAAATGGCATTCACTTATATAGCGTTTTTTTTTTTACTCATCTCTGGATGACCAAAACGCTTTACAGATCCTGCTATCCACCCATTCACACACACATTCACACACTGATGGCGGTGGAGCTGCCATACACAGGCGCTGGCCTGACCCACCAGGAGCAGCTGCGGGTTCAGTGTCTTGCTCAAGGACACTTCGACATGGAGACTGCACACAGAGCGGAAAATGAACCACTGAATCTCTGATTAGTAGTCAGCTACGCTACACCTGCGCCACAGCCGCAGATTGGACAAAGTTCAAATTTTATGGGATTGTCTAAATTTGTGGGAATTGGTACAACTGCAACATCGCAAAATCCTGGAGGGACTGTTTAGAAATAATGTTAGCTTATGGGGCTCTTCTGGCTCAAAAAGACACGCTGTGTATTTCCGATTCTTTCCCCGTGTGTTTGACTGACAGCTGACACTTGACACTGTTCTGGGAGTGGGCGTGGTTTCAGCGCCTGCAACAGTCATGCCCCCACCATCTCAAAGCAGAGAGGGCTGGCTGATTTTTCAAGATTTTTAAAGCCGTTTTAACATAATTAACAATATTTCAAACATTCAAATTTGGCTGGACAGCTAATAACACACTTTTGTTTGGTCTGGTAGACTCAAACGCATTTACTGATTCACTTTTCGGGGACTTTAAGGCTGACTGACTATCACAACCAACTCATTCGACTGAGAATTCACATGTATTTGTGTCTTTACATCGACTTTATACATAAATACGCCACATAATAAATTTGCTCTGCATTTGGTCTGAACGGACTTTAAGAATGCTGTGAACCAGAAATAAGGTAATAAGCATATTGTGCTAGAAGAGATTTCTTAAAAATCTGTTTTTATTGTACTGATGAGGTCTTAAACATCTTTTTAGTGAACACAGAGATTACTGATAATGAAACCTGCTGAAAGAAAAGTGGAAAAACAAAGGCACAAAAAAGGCGATAGAGCTAAATGTTACTCCTTAATTTTCAGTGATAAAGAAAATGTGTTGGCATCTGCCTGCATTAACATAAGCCTTCCCGTCACTGCACTGTGTTTAAATGCAACACCACACAGAAGAAATTACACAGAAGAAATTAAAATGCACAACTACTTAATGTAAACCACTTTAGATTTAAATGTTATTTTGGCAAACCATGTTTTTTTTGAATACCTGAAGATTACGATTTGAATTCTTAATATTTTCATAATGCTAGTTTGGCAGTGAACTGTCTCTCAGTCCTGAAGTAAAAAGTTGTACTTTCCAAAGTCAAATTCATCAGGCATGATTAGCATGTCCTCCCTCGCTTTGGCCAACTTCTGTCGCAGGAAAACTCTTCGTTCAATCCACTCCTGCAGCTCCTCTGGGCTGTGGGCGAAGTCGCAGCTCACACCGTCAGGACAGCCACGGTCCAGCCTGCCAATCATGAACATGAAGCAAACTGTATTGAGAGCTTTGATTTTCCTGTGAATGTCATAATGTATTCACTCCATGCCCTATAACTACAGGTAATTCACAGTAAACAATTTAAAAAAATGGATTAATATTAAAAGTGACATTCAGCTTTTCTTGCTCCACTATACTTAAATGAACCCTTTAAAGCCTATAATTTTTTTTTTTTTAAACTTATTTTATAAGTGCATGACAGAATCAGCATTCAGACCAGATAAACTTTGCTCAGGAGCTATGCACATGACAACATTTTCATCGAAACTGGGGAAAAACGATGTGCATGCACAGACCAACGTTGCAGAAACAACCGCACATGCACAAGAATCCACCCAAGGTGTGAAAACTGCGGCTGTAACCAACAGATGACAAGTGGAACTTTTACTGAGAGTGAATTTGGATTATAAGACAACAGATACCAAGAAAGCACCGAGTGGGAGTTGTATCACTATATACACCAACAAAATGTATATGTGATGACTTCTTCTGTTTGGCACCTCCTCCAGTGCCCTTTGGGTCAGCTGCAGGGTCGTCAGCTGGAGCCACTGATCACTGATATTTCGCCCCCTATCCAGTACATCTCACGGTGGTGAATGGGGACATCTCCCTGCAACTGACCCAACTGGGGTGCCTTACCCCACTTGCTATTACTCCTCCAAAGCCACAGCCAGTGACATGTCTTCTCAGCCTCTTCTGCCAGCTCTTTGATGGCCCTCCAAAACCTTTTCCCTGAGAGACCAACTTCCAGTAGGAGACAAATCACTGACCTTCCCACAAAGCCCCTACATCTAACTTCCACTGTGTGGATTGTTGCAGCCCAGCCTACTTCCCTACACTCTGCAGCTAGCCCTGTATATTTGAGCTGCTTACTCTTGCTAGCTGCTGGTATCCCCTGCTCCCAAGGGACAGTGAGTTTGATGATGGCGACCTTGCATATAGCTGAGGACCACATGATGCAGTCTGGTCTGAGTATAGTCTCAGTCTGTGATGGAAAAAAAAACAGCTGTCTGCCCAGGACAACTTTCATCTCCCATGCCTTTCCAGGGGTGAGCAATGATGTTCTTCCTGTTCCTGGCTTCTGATGGACCTCCTCTGCCCTTACAAAGTGCACAAGCTGTTGCTGGGCTGGTGTGGCATTTGCAGTGACCCTGCTCTTCTCCAGGAACTCCGCTAGCTTCAACAGTCGACATATTGTCTGCTGAGGCATGGCATTCCACTCTTCTTGAAGGGCGGCCCTCAGGTCACTGAGGTTGTGGGGGCAGGGTTACGAGCCTCTACACGGCCACTCAGCTGATCCCATAGGTTTTCTATGGGATTCAGGTCTGGAGAAAGTACAGGCCACGCCATTGGAGGTATCCCAGCTTCCAGCAGCCATTCCCTATTGATGCAACCTCAATGAGCTGGAGCATTGTTGTCCATGAAGATGAAATTGGGCCTGTGTTGTTCATGCAGGGGCAAAATGACTGGATTAATGAGGTTATTCAGGTAGTATCAGCTTATCACTGTACTATTCACAAGGTGTAGGGCAGTTCTGGATTGACTAGACAAACCTGCCCATACTGTAACATGGCGACAACAGTGGCTGATGCATAGCGCTCCCCTTGACGTCTTCAACATCGTTGGCGGCCATCATTTCTGCTTAGCGTGAATTGACTTTCATCAGAGAACAGCACTGAGGCCCACTGGTCCCTTGTCCAGCATAAATGCTCCCTGGCCCATGCAAATGATGCCGCCTGTGCCTGGTGGTGTGGTCAGGTACCCTTGCAGGTCGTCTAGCACGCAGACCACACTAATGTAAATGGTTTTGAATGGTCTGACATAACCCTTGGGTGCCTCTCACCTCCCTTAAATGTGCCTGGAGTTGAGTGGCTTCATCATCTGGATCTGCAGGGCACTGTTCACAATGAAGCGGTCATCAGCGAGGGATGTGGCCAAAATAAAAAAAAAAAAAAAAAAAAAAAAAAAAAAAAAACACGAAGAGGGAATACATCTCTACTTCTATGCATTTCTGTGACTTTTCCAATCTCTCTGTTACAACCTGCTGATGACACACTGTGACACACTAAGCTCAGTGGCCACTCTCCTCTGAGAACATCCTGTCTAAACACCTTGTTAGAAAATAGCAAGTTATGCAAAGAGTAATGAAACACTGAACAGTTGGACATGTGCATTCAAAATGTCAGAGAAGGTCAAATTAAGTTCACCTGTAAAGGTTATAGTGCATTTTAGGTGCACCCTAAAATTTCACCCTGAAGTTAAATATCCCTAACTTTTTGTGAGTAGTGTATATATACACACACATATACTGTACATATGTATGCATACATATGTGTGTGTGTGTGTGTGTGTGTGTGTGTGAGCGCGCGCGCGCGCACACACACACACACACACAGATGTGAACAAAATTGTTGGCACCCCTCTGTTAATGAAAGAAAAACCCACAATGGTCACAGAAATAACTTGAATCTGACAAAAGTGGTAATAAATAAAAATTCTATGAAAATTAACCAATGAAAATCAGACAATGTTTTTGAATTGTGGTTCAACAGAATTATTTTAAAAAACAAACTCATGAAACGGCCTGGACAAAAATGATGGTACCCCTAGAAAGGATTGAAAATAATGTGACCACAGGGACATGTTCAACCAAGATTTGTCCTCTAATTAACATCACAGGTGTCTACAAACTTGTAATCAGTCAGTTGGCCTATTTAAAGGGTGACAAGTAGTCACTGTGCTGTTTGGTGACATGGTGTGTACCACACTAAACATGGACCAGAGGAAGCAAAGGAGAGAGTTGTCTCAGGAGATTAGCAAGAAAATTATATACAAGCATGTTAAAGGTAAAGGCTATAAGACCATCTCCAAGCAGCTTGCTGTTCCTGTGACTACAGTTGTACATATTATTCAGAAATTTAAGATCCACGGGACTGTAGCCAACTTCCCTGGACGTGGCCACAGGAGGAGACGGATAATACGAATGGTAACAAAAGAGCCCAGGACAACCTCTAAACACATTCATGATGAACTCCAAGGTCAAGATACATCAGTGTCAGATCGCACCATCCGTCGTTGTTTGAGCCAAAGTGGACTTCATGGGAGACGACCAAGGAGGACACCACTGTTGAAAAAAAATCATAAAAAAGCCAGACTAGAATTTGCCAAACTGCATGTTGACAAGCCACAAAGCTTCTGGGAGAATGTCCAATGGACAGACGAGACAAAACTGCAACTTTTTGGCAAGGCACATCAGCTCTATGTTCACAGACACAAAAATAAAGCATACCAAGAAAAGAACACTGTCCCTACTGTGAAACATGGAGGAGGTTCTGTTATGTTCTGGGGCTGCTTTGCTGCATCTGGCACAGGGTGTCTTGAATCTGTGCAGGGTACAATGAAATCTCAAGACTATCAAGGTATTCTAGAAAATGTGCTACCCAGCGTCAGACAGCTTGATCTCAGTCTTGGGTCATGGGTCTTGCAACAGGATAATGACCCAAAACACACAGCTAAAAACACCCAAGAATAGCTAAGAGCCAAACATTGGACTATTCTAAAGTGGCCTTCTATGAGCCCTGATCTAAATCCTATTGAACATCTGTGGAAGGAGCTGAAACATGCCGTCTGGAGAAGGTACCCTTCAAACCTGAGACAACTGGAGCAGTTTGCTCATGAAGAGTGGGCCAAAATACCTGCTGAGAGGTGCAGAAGTCTCATTGACAGTTACAGAAATCGTTTGATTCTAGTGATTGCCTCAAAACGTTGTGCAACAAAATATTAAGTTAAGGGTACGATCATTTTTGTCCAGGCCTGTTTCATGAGTTTTTTAAAATAATTCTGTTGAACCACAATTCAAAAGCATTGTCTGATTTTCATTGGTTAATTTTCATAGAATTTTTTATTTATTACCACTTTTGTCAGATTCAAGTTATTTCTGTGGCCATTGTGGGTTTTTCTTTCATTAACAGAGGGGTACCAACAATTTTGTCCACGTCTGTACAGTGGCTATAAAAAGTCTACACACCCGTTAAATGCCAGGTTTTTGTGATGTAAAAAAATGAAACCAAGATAAATCATTTCAAAACTTTTTCCACCATTAATGTGACCTAGAACCTGTACAACCCAATTGAAAAACAAATCTTGTAAGTTTTTTTTATTTTTCCCTTTAAAACAACCTGGTTGCATAAATATCCACACCGTTATAACTGGGGCTGTAGCTGTGTTCAGAATTAACCAATCACATTCAAACTCATGTTAAATGAGAGTCAGCACACACCTGCCACCATTTAAAGTGCGTCTGATTAGCCCCAAATAAAGTTCAGCTGTTCGAGTGGGCTTTTCCTGACATTTTTGCAGCCACAGCTTACAGTCAGAATCAGAATCAGAAAAAGATTTATTGCCAAGTACATTAACAGATCACTGATAACATACGAGAGAATTTGACTTGACACAGTAATGAACCTGCATTTCCGTGCCGCGGCGCATCTGCAACGCGCCTGTCAGCAGGAGGGTACAGGTCGCATAAAGATGATACAATAGGAAGGAGCAAAAAAAATCATTGATTCAAAATACTGGTTACATACTTAATCAATATTAAGAGTTCAAGGAAAAAAAAAGCTCAATGCACATATATTCGCTACACACAGAATTCACAGGACACAAGAGAGCAGTGTTATCTTTATTCAGTTCATGGATCAATGTGTGTGCGGTGTTGAGCAGTGTTGATGATAATAAGAGAGACCCAAGGACCCTTGGCAGAAGATGTTTTGTCTGTCTGGCGCCAGTCTTATCTGGCGCTGCAGCTGGCTGTCCAAGGCCTTGTGCTCATGATTTTGAAAAAACACAGTCTGCAGACAGCCAGGAGGAATTTTCATGGGGAATAATAATGCCAAATAGGACTGATCACAGAGAAGACTTGTATTTCTTCTGTAGATTCAGTACATTAATCCTTCATTGCGCAGCTTTGAATTCGTCGTGGAAAGACCTGAGCGAACCCATGATGTAATCCACCTTACGAGACAGTTCTCCAGTAGTCGCTATCAGGGTCTTCTCCAGTTTTTCAATTTGATGGATGCACCTCGCCTGGTCAGCATTTTGATAGGTTGAATCCATCTTCAGCAATTTGCAGTAAACCAGGACGATTCCAGTCCCAGTCAGAAAAATCCCGATCACCAATATTACGAAGATAAACAAATCTTCAATATCTTCGATAGAGAGATTAGAGAGACACAGCATTTTCCAATTACCTGTGTCACGTAAATAGCCCGCTGGAGCCGTTCCAGCGGGGCAGACAGCTTCCCCCGGAGCACTTTTCCTTGTTGAAAAAATAGTGTCAATTGTGTTCAAAGCCCAGCTTATTAACTCCATAATTTCTTTTCGGCGGTCGCAGTTGGACGCAGACAGACAACAGCAAGCTGGGATCCAGTAGTTAGGAGGGGAGGAAAAAGTCAGAGCAGGAGAGAAGAAAAAAGCGTCTACTCTCTTGGGAGGGCGGAAGTGAAGCCATGGTCCACAGACAGCTTCCAAAGCATCAGAGGGATCTCATTGTTCAAAGGTATCAGTTAGGAGAAGGGTACAAAATAATTTTCAAGGCATTAAATCCACCATGGAACACAGTGAAAATAGTCATCATCAAGTGGAGAAAATATGGCACAACAGTTACATTACCAAGAACTGGATGTCCCTCAAAAATTGATGGAAAGACGAGAAGAAAACTGATCAGGGAGGCTGCCAAGACGCCGACAGCAACATTGAAGGAGCTGCAGGAATTTCTGGCAAGTACTGGCTGTTTAGTACATGCAACAACAATCTCCCGTCTTCTTCATATGTCTGGGCTATGGAGTAGGGTGGTAAGATGGAAGCCTTATCTTATGAAGAAAAACATCCAAGCCGGGCTACATTTTGTAAAAACACATTTGAAATCTCCCAAACGCATGTGGGAAAATGTGTTATGGTCTGATGAAACTAAGGTTGAACTTTTTGGCCATAATTCCGAAAGGTATACTTGGTACAAACAACACTGCTCACCACCAAAAGAACACCATACCCACAGTAAAGAATGGTGGTGGCACTATCATGCTTTGGGGCTGTTTTACTTCAGTTGGAACCGGGGCCTTAGTCAAGGTGGAGGGAATTATGAACAGTTCCAAATACCAGTCAGTGTTGGCACAAAACCTTCATGTTTCTGCTAGAAAGCTGAAGATGAAAAGGAACTTCATCTTTCAGCACGACAATGACCCAAAGCATCATCATCATCATCATCATAGCAGTCTGTCGTGGGCGACAATGACTGTTTCATTTAGGTCTGATCAGATTCCTCCACACAGCTCTGTCCTTAGCCTTCTGCTGCCAGGAACACCTGTCTATGTCCAACTTCTCCAAGTTTCTTTTTACAGTGTCTTTAAATCTGAGCCTTGGTCTACCCTGATTGCGTTTGCCCTCGCATAACTGTGAGTAGAGTAACTGCCGAGGGAGACGCTGGTGGTCCATCCTCTCAATATGTCCGAGCCATCTCAGGTTCATCTGTATTAGCATGTCCTCCATTGATGGTAGACCAGCTCGTTTCAACACTTCTATGTTGGTTATCTTGTCTTTCCATGAGATGTTCATTATGGCTCGAAGGTGTCTCATCATGTACGCGTGGAGTTTCTTCACCTGCACTCTGCAGACAGTCCAAGTTTCAGCACCATACAATAGAGTAGCCAGTACTGTCGCTCTGTACAATTTGCATTTCACACGGATAGACACATGTCGATTGTTCCACAGTCTCTCCCTCAAGTTTCCAAACACAGCGCTCGCTCTTCCCATTCTGAGAGATAGTTCATCCTCCAGCCTAGCATTCTCTGAAACAGTACTCCCTAGGTACTTGAAAGTCTTGCACTTGACTAGTGGCTCTGTACCAATGCTGATTTTCTGGTAGTGATGTTGAAAACTGGAACTTTGGAGGCTGATAAAGGCACTCTGTCTTCTTGATGTTGATTTGGAGGCTGAATTGGCTAGCTGCTCTTGCAAATTTCTCAACTAAAGATTGCATATCTTCCACGCTGTGTGCAACTAGAGCACTGTCGTCGGCAAAGAGCATTTCTCTTACTATCTTTATCTATGTCTTACTCTTGGCTTTAAACTGTGCCACATTGAACAAGTCTGCTTCTTTCCTTGTTTGAATGTATACTCCTTCTGAAGTGTCTTTGAAGGCCACCTCAAGCATGGCTGCCAGATATAGTGAGAAGAGTGTAGGTGCCAGCACACACCCTTGTTTCACCCCGTTGCTTACTGAAAAGTCTTTAGATACTGAACCACTCATTGCCACGTTTGCTTGCATACCTGTATGGAGTGCCTCGATCAGACTGACAAACTTCTCTGTACAACCATATTTCTTGAGTACCTGCCAAAGTCCTTGTCGTGAAACAGTATCGAAGGCTTTACTGAAGTCTATGAAGACTACATAAAGCGGCATGTTCTGTTCGATACACTTTTCTTGAACCTGTTTCAAGCAGAAAATCATGTCCATTGTGCTTCTTCCACTTCTAAAGCCGCACTGGGTTTCCGGTAGTACATTCTGCGAGATGTGTTCACTGAGTCTGTTAAGTAGTACACGTGAGAGAATCTTACCAACAGTGGCTAATAGTGATATATCTCGGTAATTTCCACAATCCTTCCTGTCACCTTTCTTGAACAAAGGCAAAATACTTGCATCCTTCCAGTCTTGAGGCACTTTCTGGGCATCCCATATCTCTTGGATGCGCTTGTGCAGGCAGTTGGGTCAGCTGAACACCACCAAATTTCCACACCTCTGCTGGAATTCCATCCCTTCCTGGAGCTTTACCATCCTGTGTTGTCCTGATAGCTGCCATTAGTTCATCAAAATTTGGTGGCTCATCCAGACTTGATATAGCTGGTCGCTGCACTAGAGCTTCTTTAGCCTCTTCAGTGAGATCTCCAGGGTTGTTTAGTAGTTGGTCAAAGTGGTCTGCAAATCTGTCCAGGATCTTGTCTTTCTCCTGCAAAACCGTTTCACCATCCATAGCCTTTAGTTGGATCAATCCTCTTGGTTTAGGGTCGTAGATTTCTCTCAAACCTGTGAAGAATGTTTTCATGTCCTTCCTGTCTGCTGCAGTTTGAAGTTTCTCCGCTTTTTCATCCCACCAGTTGGACTTCATCTCTCTGGTGTACTTCTGTAGCTCACTCTGAGCCTTTGAGTATTTCTTCTTCTTCGACCTTGTGTTACACTATAGGTTTTCCTGCCTAGCTGTATTCCTCGCTTCTAGTAGTTTCTTCAGGTGTTCATCATGCTCATCAAACCAATCTTGATGTTTCCTCTCAGGGTAGCCTAATACATCACTCGCAATCTGATACACCGTATCCTTCAGTGTTGCCCATTTCTCTTCTATGTCATTCTCTGAGTTGTTGCTGTCCCAGTCTTTCAAGTTTTCATCCATTTCCTGTGTAAGTTCTTCCTGCTTCTTTTGGCCTTTCAGTGCACTAGTGTTTAGCTTCCGTGGTGGCTTCACACCCGTCCTGCAGTGCTGTTTTCATCTGCAAATCCTGAATCTAGATCTCAGCATAACATGATCAGTGCCACAGTCTGCACCTCTCATTGCTCTGGTGTCCAATACATCCCTTCTGTCTCTCTGCCAGACAATGATGTAGTCTAATAAGTGCCAGTGCTTGGATCTTGGGTGCATCCATGTCTTCTTGTGTGTGTCCTTGTGCTTAAATAGAGTGTTGGTTATCACAAGGTTGTACTCTGAACATAGTGCAAGTAGAAGTTCTCCATTAGCATTGCACTTGCCTACTCCATGACTGCCTAGTACTCCTTTCCATTTCTCGGTGTCCGAACCAACTCTGGCATTAAAATCTCCAACGAGTATCAGCCTGTCATCAGTTGGTACACGCCTGATAGTCTCACATAAATCACTGTAGAACTCTTCCTTCACCTCCTCTGTGTTGGTTATTGTTGGGGCATATACACTGATCAGTGTGGCATACATCTTCCACTGTAGTGGGAGTGTCATAGTCATTATCCTGTCGTTGATTGGCACCGGTTCCTCATCAAGCATTGCTGCTATCTCCTTTCTAACTGCAAAGCCCACTCCTGCTTCTCTCCTTTCTTGAGTTGACCTCCCACTCCAAAAGAAGATGTCATATCCAGGCAATCTTGTTTCACTAAGTGCAGCTATGTCTACATTGTACCTGTTCATTTCCAGGGCCACAAGCGTGGTCTATCTTTCTGGGCGCTGTGATGTTGTTCTATCCAACAGAGTGCGTACATTACATTCTGCTACACACAAGGTTGCTGTTTTTCTCTTCTTTTGTCTTCCTGCTCCTAGCTTACTTTTCGCTGCCTGTCGGAGTGTGAACAGATCAGCGCGGACCTTGTAAGCCTGGGCGGCGTCCGAGCCGGTATGAGTTGCTTTCTGATTGACCATTTCATGAAACTGCTTGCAAAGTATTTGAGTACTGCTAGCTTTTGCTGGACTAGCGGCACATTCTTGGCAGATAAAGGTAATATCAGTGGCAAGGACAAGCCAAGACAAACTGACTCCAGTATCTGTTGCAGTGACTGACCAGATGATAGGTTTGTTTATCTCTGCTCTTTGTGTAGTGCATGTCACAATGCACCGACTGGGACAGTCCACCACAAACCTTGTGACAGATGTGGTTATCTGCCAGGATGTCCAGTCTCACCCTGTGTAACTGGGAGTGGTCCACCACAGACCTGTGACAGATACTGTTTTTAGTTCTGCCAGGATGCCCTGTTTCACCCTCCACGCCATCGGAAGGGCGGGGATGCCGGTTGAGTAGCCGACGGCCCGACCCATGAGACAGGTAGTACCGGTTTTCAGGGTTATCCGGTAGCAAGCAAGCCAAGCAAAGCACACATCTAAATTAACAATAGAATGGCTTCACCAGAAGAAGATTAAGATTTTGGAGTGGCCCAGCCAGAGTCCAGACCTGAATCCGATCGAACATCTGTGGGATGATCTGAAGAGGGCTGTGCACAGGAGATGCCCTCGCAATCTGACAGATTTGGAGCATTTTTGCACAGAGTGGGCAAATCTGAGTGCTGTAATAAAAGCCAAAGGTGCTGCAACAAAGTATTAGTTTAAGGGTGTGAATATTTATGCAACCAGGTTATTTAAGTTTTTTTTTTTTTTTTTTTCCCCCTTAAAAGATTTCAGCTTGTTTTTCAATTGAGTTGTACAGGTTATAGGTCACATTAATGGTGGAAAAAGTTTTGAAATGATTTATCTTGGTCTAATTTTTTTTACATCACAAAAACCTGGAATTTGAACAGGGGTGTGTAGACTTTTTATATCCACTGTATGCATGTACAGTATATTGTATATATATTCAAGATTCAAAGATTTTATTTGTCAATACCACTATACAGTGCATCTGGAAAATATTCACAGCGCTTCACTTTTTCCACATTTTGTTATGCTACAGCCTTATTCCAAAATGGATTAAATTCATTTTTTCCCTCAAAATTCTACACAATACCCCATAATGACAATGTGAAAAAAGTTTTTTTTGAGATTTTTGCAGACTTATTAAAAATAAAAACTAAAAAAAAAAAAAAATAAAAAAAATCACATGTACAAAAGTATTCACAGCCTTTACCATGAATCATAATTGAGCTCAGGTGCATCCTGTTTCCACTGATCATCCCCGAGATGTTTCTACAGCTTAACTGGAGTCCACCTGTGGTAAATTCAGTTGATTGGACATGATTTGGAAAGGCACACGCCTGTCTATATAAGGTCCCACAGTTGACAGTGCATGTCAGCACACAAACCAAGCATGAAGTCAAAAGAATTGTCTGTAGACCTCCAAGACAGGATTGTCTTGAAGTACAAATCTGGGGAAGGGGACAGAAAAAATTTCTGCTGCTTTGAAGGTCCCAATGAACACAGTGGCCTCCATCATCCATAAATGGAAGAAGTTCGGAACCACCAGGGGCCTCGTGTACAAAGGGCACTTATGTATAAAAACATGGCGTACGTCTTTTTCCATGGAAAATTTCAGATGTATCAAGAATGAAATGACTGTGGAAATATGCACAGCCTCACACCAACTTCATGGCTGGCATACGTATGTTTCTACGGTTATTGGTCCATTGGCGACACTTAGAGGTGATGTTGGGAGACTGATAATGACGTGAAAATTGTTGTACACACCAGAGACACATGACGAACAAACATCCAAGTGTGTGCAATTAGATGAGTGGATATAAAAGCAAGTGCAAAGAAGTGCAGAAAATGCCTCTAGCAGCAGAGGATTAGAGGATATTTCAAATAGCTCAGTGAGAACAGAAAGGGTATTTAGAGACAGAAGATTTTCTGGCTCAGGTTGATGACTGGCTTGTCAGCTGGTTTAGGTTTCCACGGGCAGTCCTTGTGGAACACGCCTGTGGGCCCCCAACTATCACCCTGTCCAAGGCTTCATTACAGCTTAGTGATTTGAGTAAGTGACTTTCTTTTTTTCGTTGATTAAATTAGTTTCAGAGCATTCTACCAAGCCCCCAACTGCCTCTGTGTGTACAGTAGTTATGTCAATAAACACATGCATAAAGTCTGAAATGCAACAGTCTCACCTATTCCCCGGCACACTTCATTCATTTAGTAGTGTGTGTAATCCATGTAAGATATATATATATATATAACTCCTTGCATTCTGGACATAAAATATGTACTTGCAGAGTCTGATATGATCTGCTTTCAACTGACAGGTAACTGTGGCTACCCACTAAATAGGTTAATATTGTCTTCTTTTTCCTGACTGTTTTGCTTTAATTCAACCAGCTGATCACAAATTGATTGAGTGACTGATTCATTATTTAAAATAACATTGTATAAAAGATACAACATACATTCAGTGGGATGACACAAGAAAGTGTGCACACTTACTTCCATTGTGGTCCCTAAAAGAGCTCACAACTGGTCCTGTTCCTGCAAACTTCTGCTTTGAAATCTGGCACTATACCCACTGAGCTGTACACGCTCCAAATCACATTGATCAGCTGACACTTCTAAGGACGACTGCAGACGTCAGTCTAAACATCCATCCATCCATCCATCCATCTTCTACCGCTTTTCCGGAGGTCCGGGTCGCGGAGGCAGCAGTTCAAGCAGAGAAGCCCAGACTTCCCTCTCCCCAGCCACCTGCTCCAGCTCTTCAGAGGGGATACCAAGGCGTTCCCAGACTAGCTGGGAGACATAGTCTCTCCACCGAGTCCTGGGTCTGCCCCGGGGTCTCCTCCCAGTGGGACGTGCCTGAAACACCTCAAGTGGGAGGCGTCCAGGAGGCATCCTAATCAGATGCCCATACCACCTCAACTGACTCCTTTCAATGTGGAGGAGCAGCGGTTCTACTCTGAGCCTCTCCCGGATGACTGAGCTCCTCACCCTATCTCTGAGGGTGAGTCCAGCAATCCTACGGAGAAAGCTCATTTCAGCCGCTTGTATCCGCGATCTCGTTCTTTCGGTCATTACCCAAAGCTCGTGACCATAGGTGAGAGTAGGAACGTAGATTGACTGGTAAATCGACAGCTTTGCCTTAGAACTAAGCTCCCTCTTCACCACAACAGACCGGTACAACGTCCGCATCACTGCAGATGCTGCTCCAATCCGTCTGTCGATCTCTCGCTCCATTTTCCCCTCACTCGTGAACAAGACCCCAAGATACTTAAACTCCTCCACTTGGGGCAGGAGCCTGTCCCCAACCCGGAGAGGACAATCCACCTTTTTCCGGCTGAGGACCATGGACTCGGACTTGGAGGTGCTGATTCTCATCCCAGTCTAAACATGTCAAAGTTAAATAAACATGTCAGTCTAAACATGTCAAAGTTAAAT
The DNA here is from genome assembly GCA_020510985.1 of Pholidichthys leucotaenia. Lineage (NCBI taxonomy): Eukaryota > Metazoa > Chordata > Actinopteri > Cichliformes > Pholidichthyidae > Pholidichthys > Pholidichthys leucotaenia. Next base: position 398,120,521 of record CM035838.1, on the reverse strand, counting down.
AAATATCTCCTTCTTCTTCCTGTCTGAATAAAGGAAACAATAAACTTATCTTATAGGGCTGTGAGCAGGCTACTGAATTATCTGTATCCGGCGCTAGTGCCAGAGGACAGCGTGCCAAACAAAACGTTTTTACATGCCACTACCTCATTCAGGAACGCCTCCAACTCACATTACGTGAAATTCCATTAAATCCATTATTTCTGATCATGGATACAGGAGACTCAAACATGCAGGGCTTGTATATATCTATTTGCATACCCATTTGCATCTAATTGCATATTCAAATGGAGGCGTGTCAAGGGAGGAGTCCGGTATTTCCTCACGTGCGTTGAATTTCAAGCAGATTGGAATGTACAAAGGAAATGTGCTTGGATTCCTGCGTACGGACGGTTTCATACATCTGGATTTTTTTTTTTAAATTTTTTTTTTGCTTACTGCATTTTCTTGATTTAAACGTATGTCATCTTTCAGTAGGAAATCCATGCAAATCTTTGTACATGAGGCCCCAGGCCTCTTCCTAGAGCTGGCCGGCCATCTAAACTGAGCAATCAGGGGAGAAGAGCCTTAGTCAGGGAGGTGACCAAGAACCCGATGTTCACTTTGTCAGAGCTCCAGCATTCCTCTGTGAAGAGAGGAGAACCTTCTAGAAGGACAACCATCTCTGCAGCAATCCAAAAATCAAGCCTGTATGGTAGAGTGACCAGACGGAAGTCACTCCTTAGTAAAAGGCACATGGCAGTCTGCCTGGAGTTTGCCACAAGGCACCTGAAGGACTCTCAGACCATGAGAAACAAAATTCTTTAGTTTGATAAGACAAAGATTGAACTCTTTGATGTGAATGCCAGGTGTCATGTTTGGAGGAAACCAGGCACCGCTCATCACCACACCAATGGTGGTGGCAACATCATGCTGTGGGGATGTTTTTCAGCGCCAGGAACTGGGAGACTAGTCAGGATAGAGGGAAAGATGAATGCAGCAATGTACAGACATCTTGGATGAAAACCTGCTCCAGAGCGCTCTTGACCTCAGACTGGGGCGACGGTTCATCTTTCAGCAGGACAACGACCCTAAGCACACAGCCAAGATATCAAAGGAGTAGCTTCAGGACAATTCTGTGAATGTCCTTGAGTGGCCCAGCCAGAGCCCAGACTTGAATTCAATTGAACATCTCTGGAGAGATCTGAAAATGGCTGTGCACCGACGCTTCCCATCCAACTTGATGGAGCTTGAGAGGTGCTGCAGAGCAGAACGGGCAAAACTGCCCAAAGATAGGTGTGCCAAGCTTGTGGCATCATATTCAAAAAGACTTGAGGCTTTAATTGCTGCCAAAGGTGCATCAACAAAGTATTGAGCAAAGGCTGTGAATACTTATGTATATGTGATTTCTTAGTTTTTTAAATTTTTAATAAATTTGCAAAAAGAAAAAAAAAAAAGCTTTTTTCACATTGTCATTATGAGATGAGATGAGATGAGATGGGGTATTGTGTGTAGAATTTTGAGGGAAAAAATGAATTTAATCCATTTTGGAATAGTCATCATCATCATAAGGCTGTAACATAAAATGTGGAAAAAGTGAAGCGCTGTGAATACTTTCCAGATGCACTGTACATACAGGACATGCAGGAGAACTGAAATGCCATTTCTCTCTCTTCAGTGGTGTGCACAATATAAAAACAAAGGAATAAAGCTGGAAAAACAACAGCAGTCTATGTACAGTAATGCTACCCATAGGTAAAAGATACTGTAAAACCCAGCAATCCTATATACAGAAAAGGTAGAGCAGTAACACCCGTAGTTGCGAGTTTGGTGTGGTAGTGTAGGTGCAGATAGTGACAGATTGGACTGCACATAATTAGTATTGCAATAACAGACAGCAACAGGTATGGTGTTTGTGTAAATGGTTGCAGTAAGGTGCAGAAACATACAGCAGCAGATGTATTACTGTTGGTGTGCCTGTCTTTCTGTGCAAACAGTTGAGGTAGTTATTGTGTGAGTGAATGCGTTACAGTCCAGGGGTGGGGGGTGGGGGAAGGAAGTGGACAGAGCTCAGGGTCCTGATGGCCTGGTGAACAAAGCTGTTTAGCAGTCCTGTGGAGCAGGCCCAGAGGCTCCAGTACCTTTTCCCCAAGGGCAGGGGACTGAAGAGGGAGTGTGAGGGGTGGGTGGTGTCGCCTGCAATGTTGATGGCTCTGTGGGTGAGGTAGATGTCAGAGAGGGGGGCAGAGGGGCACAGATGATCTTGCTGGAAGCTTTCACTGTGCGCTGTAGTGTCTTCCCGCAGGAGGCGGTGCAGCTTCCATACCACACCGTGATGCAGCTGGTGAGAATTCGCTCAATGCTGCCTTGGTAGAATGAGCACATGATGGGGGGTGACTCATGTTCTCCTCAGTTTGCAGAGGAAATGGAGGTGAATTTGAGCCTTCTTGGCCAGTGATATAGTGTTGTTGGACCAGGAGAGGTCCTCAGAGATGTGCACCTCCAGGAGCTTGGTGCTGCTCACCCTCTCCACCGCTGCTCCATTGATGATCTGAGGGGAATGCTGTGTGTGTCCCCTTCCTGAAGTCAACCACAATCTCCTTGGTTTTTCCCACATTCAGGAAGTGATGCTATATATATATATATATATATATATATATATATATATATATATATATATATATATATACTGTATATATATATATATATACATACATACATACACTGTTCAAAATAATAGCAGTCCCACACCACTAGCAAGATAAATCACTGTTTTTGTTAGAATTTCAACTTCTACACTGCAAGTAAGTTTCTAGAAGGTTTAGTAAAGGTATAGAAAACCAACAGACCTGATTCTGTGAAACTGAATCATTAACTGAAAGGGGCGTGTTCAAAAAAATAGCAGTGCTGAGTTCACTTAGTGAGGTCATTGATTCTGTGAAAAAAAATAGGTGTTAAACAGGTGGCCCTTATTTAAGGATCAAGGCAACTGACGCTTCATATGCTGGCTGTGCATTTGTCCTTGAAAAACAGAGTAAAATGGGTCGTTCAAGACACTGTTCAGAAGAAGAGCGTTCTTTGATTAAGAAATTAATAAAAGAGGGGAAACCTATAAAGAAGTGCAGAAAATGATTGGCTGTTCAGTTAAAATGATATCAAATGCTTTAAAATGGCAGCCAAAACCAGAAAGGCGAGGAAGAAAAAGAAAAACGACTATTCGAATGGATCGGAGAATAACCAAACTGGCAAAGGCTCAGCCAATGATCAGCTCCAGGAGGATCAAAGAAGATCTAAGGTTGCCTGTGAGTACTGTAACAATCAGATGACGTCTATGTGAAGCCAAGCTACCAGCAAGAAGCCCCCGCAAAGTCCCATTGTTAATAAAAAGACATGTGCTGAAGCGGTTACAATTTGCCAAAGAACACATTGACTGGCCTAAAAAGAAATGGCGTAATATTTTGTGGACTGATGAGAGTAAGATTGTTCTTTTTGGGTCTAAGGGCCACAGACAGTTTGTCAGACATCCTGCAAACACTGAATTCAAGCCACAGTACACAGTGAAGACGGTGAAGCATGGTGGTGCAAGCATCATGATATGGGGATGTTTCTCGTACTATGGTGTTGGTCCTATTTATCACATACCAGGGATCATGGATCAGTTTGAGTACATCAGAATACTGGAAGAAGTCATGTTGCCGTATGCTGAAGGGGAAATGCCTTTGAAATGGGTGTTTCAACAAGACAATGACCCCAAACACACTAAAGACAGATGTCAACACTGCTATTTTTTTAACATTATATTTCTTGACTTTCTGTAAAATATTATCAAATTCAATTACTTTTTCCAATTTTCTTGCTTTGAAATAGAATGTGCAGTGTCCCCAATGCATTTGTGTTCATTAAAATACAATTTATTTGAAGAATTTTGACGTTTACTCACATTTTTCAACACACTGCTATTATTTTGAACACAACTGTATATATAAAACAGAAATCACTCTGCATTCATCTATCTGTCCATTTTCTACTGCTTTTCTGGGGATCTGGGGCAAAGAGGCAGCAGTCCAAGCAGAAAAGCCCAGACTTCTCTGTCCTCAGCCACCTCTTCGAGCTCTTCAGAGGGGATACCAAGGCGTTCCCAGGCCAGCTGGGAGACGGTCTCTCCAGTGTGTCTTGGGTCTGCCTCGAGGTCTCCTCCCAGTGGGATGTGCCCGGAACACCTCAAGTGGGAGGCATCCAGGAGGCATCCTGATCAGATGCCCAAACCATCTCAACTGCCTCCTTTCAATGTGGAGAAGCAGCAGCACTACTCTGAGCCTCTTCCGGATGACGGAGATCCTCAGCCTATCTCTACGGGTGAGTCCAGTAACACTGCAGAGAAAGCTCATTTCAGCTGCTTCTATCTGTGATCTCATTCTTTTGGTCATTACCCAAAGCTCATGACCATAGGTGAGGGTAGGAACATAGACTGACCGGTAAATCGACAGCTTTGCTTTGGAGCTCAGCTCTCTTTTCACCACAACAGACTGATACAACATCCGCATCACTGCAGAGGCTGTTCCGATTCGTCTGTCAATTTGCCACTCTATTCTCCCCTCACTCGTGAATGAGACCCCAAGATACTTCAACTCCTCCACTTGGGGCAGGACCTTGTCCCCAACCCAAGCACCCTGCAATTATTAAGAACAAAAACAGTACTTGTGATCTTGATATTTCATCCTACACTAATCTACACCAGTACTTTCACTAAAAGTACACAGAAAGTACCATGAAATTTCGTAGTACTTCACTGGCTACATTATATAGAGCTACCTGTATTTCAATCTGTAAATTCTCCCACATTATACGATGATTTGATGGAACGTTACACTTTTTCAGCAGCAATTTTCTTCAAACAATCTTCATATTAAAGCAAACACTCAGGTTCAAAACTCATCAAATCACTATAAATCAAATCAAATCAGTATAACTGCTACAGTCCTACAGCTGATCAGGGAGAGCTCTTACTTGGGGCACATTTCAAAGCGAGCACCCGGGAAACGGTAGCTCCAGGTCAGAGCCTCATCTTCTCCCTCACAGCTGAACACTCGGTCCTTGTGCTTCTCAGAGGAAATGTGCCGCTGCCACTGCCGCTCACTGTTGCTGTGTCGGCCACACAGCCGGCAGAATAAGCCGTTCTATAGTGAAAAAAAGGTAATCATCATCATCATCTTTACTTGAGAAGAGAACATGCAATCCAAGAATTGTGGTTTAGTCAGAACAGCAGTTTAACGGTTTTACTTTACAGACAAAAAAAAAAAGCATATTCACCATTAGTTCTGCATAGTCAGTTGGCATGGTGATGAATTTTTCCTCTGTCGCAGGCTGGCTGAGCATCTCTCCATCAACTTGGTGTTTGGGGCCAGATAACGTCAGCCACATGTCATACATTTGCTGCATGTCCACCACTACACACACAAACAATAATTCCTGAATGTGAAGTTCATTATGTGCCCTTTGTAATATGAAATACATTTTGAAAAATTTACTTCAGGGGTCAAACTGGACTTAAGTCGAGTTACACAACATGAAGTTGAAATGTTGAGGTTGCTGACCAAAAGCCACTGACTGAGGGGATATCTGTGGCTCATCAACGGTCGCCAATTGTTGTGCAAATGCTACAGAGATGAGGTCAAAGATGCTTGCTAACTCCAGTCAGATATTTAGCATACTAAATATCTGGTCAGTTGGAGATGAGCTACAGTTAATGAGAGCACAGTACACGGGATTACAAAAACAAGAACACCGCACAGGGTACATGATACGTATGTCCGTCTACAGCCATTATCAATAGTGCATAAATAGCACACCCACAGCTGAAAAAGTGATTACAAATATTCAATATAGTGTCGCTCAGTAATAAAACTAATGAGCATGTAAGAAGTTTAAGAAAATGATCTACAGTTCAAAATAGAACAAATTTAGAGAAAATATCAGAAATTTAGAAAAAATATAAGAAAATTATTTAACCACCCACAACATGCACATCTTCCATACATGAACAAACATTGTGTGTAATGAAAATGCCTTAGCTTGAAAACTGTAGGAGGAGTGAGCTGAACAATCTGACAGACGAACATCATCATACCATAATATGTCCTGTCTTTGAACAGGTGTATAAAAAGAGACCTTGCAAAGCCTTTAACAACAAGAGAACATGGCCCAGTCTCCGCACCACCCGCACATACCAATCCACTCCTTGGACACATTCACTTTTTTCTCTTTGTATGGTTTTCCACAACTAATTATTGCACAAATATCTAGAAGTGGTCATTTTTGTCAGGCGGATATTTTGATGTCTTGTTTTGTGCGGCAGTCTTGTCATTTTCCCGTGCCATTTCTGGCATAACTTTATGAGGCACAGCTACTGTTTGTAGTACAAACCCATTACAACTTCAAAACTACTGACTACAAGTCAAAAGATGCAAGATCGTGTTAGTATAGAGAGCTTAAGTCATGCCCCCTCTACTTCTGCATATGGGACCTTAAATTAGAAAAATCTCCTTTGAAATGAATGGCAAGAGGGAAATTATCTTTTGATCCTGATCGAGTTTTGTCACGAGTTACACATATGATGTTTGTGAATTTAAAAGATAATTTTGCACATACATAATGGTGTAGGTTGTTGTCTAACTGTTAAGGTATAAGGTTATGAAAATATGCAAATTAAACTACAAACAGATGGACGGAGCTTGCGTCATCTTTTCAAAGCGTCCCCAGGATGAAGTAACCGTCAGTCCTCTGGATCAGCTGCCACTCTTACAATAAAAACAATACCTCTGTGTTGTTTTTCTCCTCTTTGGATCCTTTTTCCAACGGTCAGGAAACAGGAGGTGGTTTTAGTAATCTCCCGTTATGATCGTGTTTAGAGATGTGGGATGATGGGAGTTGTTGTCCACTAATCGTTGAAACAAAAACTAAATATTACTGTTATTATATGACGGCCGACAACTTTAATTACGTGGAAAATTATCTTCTAAATTGACAAACCTCATATGTGTAACTCGTGGCAGAATTTGATTGGGATGAAAAGATAATTTTGCTCTCGCCATTTATTTCAGTGGAGAATTTTTTTCGATTTAAAGGTCCCATATGTGGAAGTAGAGGGGGCGTGACTTAGGCTCTCTATTGGTATGTGTAAATTCCTCATATTTTGTTAGTGTGCTGTGTTCGTAAGAATGGGCCACTACAGATTCAACGCACTCGTATGTCCTACAAAACTGTGAGCAGTCTATGTAAAAATGATGAATTTCACAATTTTATAACGAACAACTGGTCTCAACCACTCACATTCTGTTCGTACCTTTAGGAAATTTCAAGAGACTAACAGACTGGCGAATGCCACAAGTTCAGTTAAACTGATCGTACTTCACGTGTACTAACAAATTTGTTAGTACGCATTTCTTACATGAGGGCCTAAATGGAATGCAACCATCACCCTCAAGTTCACGTTAATAAATAATGCCAAATGAGAATTGTTGTCCACTAATCGTTGAAACAAAAACCCTCGATCCAGTAGAGGAGATGGGAGGGAGGAGGATGGTGGCTAAGCTATCATCTCTGCTGGAATCTTGAGTGCCACCCCATGCAGGACACGCTGAACGCACTGAGGAGCTCATTTAGCAGTACGCTGTGCTATCCTAGGTGCTCCAGGGAGAGCAGGTCCTTCCTACCTGCTGCTGTCAAACTTTATAATCTAACTGGTGCTGCTCACAGAGGCCGTATTAAATGCCACAACTCTGCACAATACAGATCGTCCCCTCCAATACACAACTAAGACAATTACAATTATCATCTAGGGTGGCAACAACACTGTTCATTCAAATGTGAAATATACCGTCTGGGTCCATATTTATGTTTTGCCAGGTAATTTAACTAACTGTAATGCTGCTGATGCCATCTAGCTGCAATGCTCCTGCACTGTGTATATACAGTGGGGCAAAAAAGTATTTAGTCAGCCACCAATTGTGCAAGTTCTCCCACTTAAAAGATGAGAGAGGTCTCCAATTTTCATCATAGGTATACCTCAACTATGAGAGACAAAATGAGAAAAAAAAAATCCAGAAAATCACATTGAAGGATTTTTAATTAATTAATTGGTAAATTCCTCAGTAAAATAATTATTTGGTCAATAACAAAAGTTCATCTCAATACTTTGTTATATACCCTTTGTTGGCAATGACAGAGGTCAAACATTTTCTGTAAGTCTTCACAAGGTTTTCACACACTGTTGCTGGTATTTTGGCCCATTCCTCCATGCAGATCTCCTCTAGAGCAGTGATGTTTTGGGGCTGTCGCTGGGCAACACGGACTTTCAACTCCCTCCAAAGATTTTCTATGGGGTTGAGATCTGGAAACTGGCTAGGCCACTCCAGGACCTTGAAATGCTTCTTACGAAGTCACACCTTCATTGCCCGGGCAGTGTGTTTGGGATCATTGTCATGCTGAAAGACCCAGCCACGTTTCATCTTCAATGCCCTTGCTGATGGAAGGAGGTTTTCACTCAAAATCTCACAATACATGGCCCCATTCATTCTTTCCTTTACACGGATCAGTCATCCTGGTCCCTTTGCAGAAAAACAGCCCCAAAGCATGATGTTTCCACCCCCATGCTTCACAGTAGGTATGGTGTTCTTTCTCCTCCAAACACGACAAGTTGAGTTTTTACCAAAAAGTTCTATTTTGGTTTCATCTGACCATATGACATTCTCCCAATCTTCTTCTGGATCATCCAAATGCTCTCTAGCAAACTTCAGATGGACCTGGACATGTACTGGCTTAAGCAGGGGGACACGTCTGGCACTGCAGGATTTGAGTCCCTGGCGGCGTAGTGTGTTACTGATGGTAGCCTTTGTTACTTTGGTCCCAGCTCTCTGCAGGTCAGGTCCCCCCGTGTGGTTCTGGGATTTTTGCTCACCGTTCTCGTGATCATTTTGACCCCACGGGGTGAGATCTTGCGTGGAGCCCCAGATCGAGGGAGATTATCAGTGGTCTTGTATGTCTTTCATTTTCTAATAATTGCTCCCACAGTTGATTTTTTCACACCAAGCTGCTTACCTATTGCAGATTCAGTCTTCCCAGCCTGGTGCAGGTCTACAATTTTGTTTCTGGTGTCCTTTGACAGCTTTTTGGTCTTGGCCATAGTGGAGTTTGGAGTCTGACTGTTTGAGGTTGTGGACAGGTGTCTTTTATACTGATAAAAAGTTCAAACAGGTGCCATTAATACAGGTAACGAGTGGAGGACAGAGAAGCCTCTTAAAGAAGAAGTTACAGGTCTGTGAGAGCCAGAAATCTTGCTTGTTTGTAGGTGATCAAATACTTATTTTACCGAGGAATTTACCAATTAATTCATTAAAAATCCTTCAATGTGATTTTCTGGATTTTTTTTTTTTCTTATTTTGTCTCTCATAGTTGAGGTATACCTATGATGAAAACTGGAGACCTCTCTCATCTTTTAAGTGGGAGAACTTGCACAATTGGTGGCTGACTAAACACTGTGTGTTTATATATTCATATATTTATTCCATCCAGCTACAATGCTCTGCACTGTGTGTCTGTGTGTGTGTATATATATATATATATTTTATAGTAATATGTACATATGTATATTAGCTGCTCTTGCTTGCTTGTTTTTTTTTCTTGCCTTCTGATTGTTGCTCTGAGTGTTGCTATCCCTGTGCTGTTGCAATCCTGGAATTTCCCCGTTGTGGGACTAATAAAGGCTTATCTCTTAAATACTTTTCCCCCCCACTGTAACTGTGTATACTGTATATGTATATTTATTGACTTCTTTGGCTAACCAATTATCTTATTAACTATTGCTCTGAGTGCTGCTATCCCTTTGCGGATGCAATCCTGTAATTTCCCCACTGTGGGACTAATAAAGGCTTATCTTATCTTAAATAACACAAGATATACAAGACAGCCAAGGACACTGGTAGCTTCACCAATATGGCCATGTTGTAATATACAATTCGTTTTGTTTCGGGCATCGTCTTATTTCATGTCATCTGTCGAGGTTTTGCTAACTCACACTCGTTGTTCTTCATATATGTCCACATCTCCTTTTCTTCTTGGCTGTGAGCAAAGGTGCAGTTCCCAGTATAGGTGCATCTTCTCTTCTCCAAAATCTGGAGACAGAGCTGTAAGAAAATTCACTGCTGTTAAACACAGATCATTACGCTAACGACAGGCAAACACTTTCAAACATCTTTCAAACTTCATAGCTGAAGTTATACTGATTTAACAGAACAAGGCCTATTGTATAGAAGATATTTGAACATAGAAAGTATTGAAACACAAGACTTATAAGAATATTTATTAGACATTTATTATCTGTAATATGAGCTTTTATTCCTTTCCTCCTCTTTCAATTAATAAGCTTTATCAGTATAAGCAGCAGAAATATTAGAAGGTAAGCAACATTAATCTGGATGAAAAGCATGAGGCCAAAAACAAATGAGACCAACACAATTTACATTATGTGGTCACTGTAGTTAGGATTTCACAGTAGGGCTGTGCGATATGATGATATATATATATACACTACCGTTCAAAAGTTTGGGGTCACCCAGACAATTATTTTGTGTTTTCCATGAAAAGTCACACTTATTTACCACCATGAATTGTAAAATGAATAGAAAATATAGTCAAGACATTGACAAGGTTAGAAATAATGATTTGTATTTGAAATAATAATTTTTTCCTTCAAACTTTGCTTTCGTCAAAGAATCCTCCATTTGCAGCAATTACAGCATTGCAGACCTAACATGATTGCACAAGGGTTTTCTAATCATCCATTAGCCTTCTGACGCAATGAGTAAACACGTTGTACCATTAGAACACTGGAGTGATAGTTGCTGGAAATGGGCCTCTATACACCTATGTAGATATTGCACCAAAAACCAGACAGTTGCAGCTAGAATAGTCATTTACCACATTAGCAATGTATAGAGTGTATTTCTGATTAGTTTAAAGTTATCTTCATTGAAAAAAAGTGTTTTTCTTTCAAAAATAAGGAAATTTCTAAGTGACCCCAAACTTTTGAACGGTAGTGTATATCCGATGGCAATATAAAAACCTCTAATCGTTTCCATCTTGATTTAAAATGCACATGCTCCCGTGTCTTCAGTAAAGCTCCTCACCCACTACTCGTCAGCTCCCCACCTCTTCCCCGCAATGCGTGCAGCAGAACAGGTGTGTGGTGGGTGGCTAGGCTTTCCGCTGGTTGCCAACTCCAAACTACCAGTTTGGTCAAATAGCTGCTACTCCCGTTTGTCATGGATGTGTGACTGTTTTCCGTTGTGCTTCATCAGAAGATAGTCCCCTAACCTCATTTTAATAGGAGGTCAACAACGTTAACACCATGTCTAATAAAACGGCAAATGCTAAATGATGATGCTAAGTTGTGCTAATTGAAAACAGAGTGTATCAGACCATCGTTTCTTTGGTTTAAATTACTGCCGAGTTTCTTAGTTTTGTCTGAAAAAAATTTAAAGCTGCAAAAGTGCATGATGGTGGCACTTTGATTTTCAGATCACCACCAATCAGAAATATTTTTACTAACAAGCAAACAGGTTAAATCAGGCCAGAATAGCATCTTCAGACTGTTGATTTACACTTCAATTTTCATTGATTTAAATGGGCAATTTTCTCATTTTCAGACATTTTATGTGTTTTTTTTTGTTTTTTTTTTGCTGTTCTCCTCTGGCTCAGGAAACATTTAATTAATTGATGTTTATTTTTCATTCATATATGATTTAGAAGAAAAACTTCAGATTTATGAGAATCAAGTCTCAAATGCACATTACAAACACTAGAATAACACTGCAAAATTATGAGGGGAAATGGATGCATGTAAATAAGTGAAAAAAAAAAAAAAGATGGTCCTTTTTATGTAATTAACTAAACTGTAGAATTTACAAAAAAAACGTATATTGTGATATATCATCACCATGACATAAGATTACTTATATTGTGATATGAAATTTTGGTCTTTTCCCACAGCCCTATTTCACAGTGTGTATGAAACAGAAATAATTCACCCGAGTTTGTCATCTGACAAAAACAAAGGGATCGTGGGACAACCGTGCCCTGGCCCCAGACAGGACAGTCCTGGTTTACAATCATTTCAGAGGCTTTAAAGAAAATTCAACCATCAACCGAGAAAGAGATTTTTTGTGATAACAACAAATAAGGTAGGCCTGCAACTAAGGATTATTTTGGTAGTTGACGAATTTAACAACTGTTTTCTCGATTAGTCAACTAATCACAAATATTTCTGTCATGGCTGCCATCTCTCTGCTGATACAACTCCTGTTCAGGGCTCCAGTGCATGTTTTACCTCACCCATTTAAGTCTGCACACCTGAGAATATCACCTTGTTGTCAGCCTCTAAATTATGTGACGGTTTATAAAAAGTCCCCATAGCTAAATAAAATAATGACCCATAAAACGTGAGTTTGAAACTTGAACTTGACAGCTTAATCAAGTGTTTGTAGCAACACAATTAAATAGCAGAAATTAATGCAGTCATAAAGTGAAACTCCAGTCAAAAAAAGTTTTTTCTTGTCAACATTTTTTGACTTACAAGACATATGAAGAGTGAAATCACTGTTTTGTGCCATGACTGTGTTTTTCTGCTGTGAAAGTTCAATTCAGCTCCTCCCCTTGGGAAAAAGGAAAGTTTAGACAGTGTTTTTGTGATGTCACAATAACAGGGAACTAATCAGGATTAAGTACTGGACATGACCTCTGCTAACTGGCCTCCAAGTTAGCAGAGGTACTGCTAACTTGGAGTTAGTAAGTACTTGGAGGCCAGTTAGCATTTTTGGACAGCTGCTTTGAAAACTGAACGTTTTTACCACTGAACTGCTTTGAAGGACTGATGCAGTTTCATTATCCCGAGGCCACTGTGCATACAACTGGGCATGTTGTTCACCTGGTAAGTCTTTTTAATCACAGGATTCATTCTGTCTGTACAATGTAGCGCTAGCCACCATTAGCCTTTAATGTGCCCATCGATACTGCAGTCTAACGGCATGATTTTAAGTACAATGAATGTCAAAGCCTTGTGTCAAATAGGTAATGTGCTAGAGAAAAAAGGATGCACAAATATCTAGATAAGCCTGGATATATTTAGATGCTACATGTGTTGACTTGTTTGTTCAGACTTTGAGAGACGCTGCTGTACATTAAAGACAGGAGCACAACAGAGATGTAATCAGAGGGTGTCGTTGGACAGTTTTGCCCAATGTTGCACAGCAAAGTAAAACACTTTGGAATGAGTTGAGATTGTGCAGAGAGGATCGTGTATGGAATGAATGTGTAGTGGTGTTTGGTAATTGCTGAAAGGGGCTCCAGCAGCCTCTCCACTGTGTTCTGTGCTGCCCCGGTGCACGTGTGGTTGCATGTAGTCAATCTGGTCGTTCCTCAGTACAGTCATGGTGGTATTAATGTTACAGTTGTGGATATTATAGATGTGCGTGCACCAGAAGGGGCTTGCGGTCTCCTTGTGGGCAGCTGCATGTAGCTTGCGTCCTGGCAGAGGACAGTGGCGGCAGCCTGTGTGCGTGCCGTACCACTTTGCTGTGGTGCTTGTGTGCTCTGCAAGTGCCAAGGTGTTGTTTGGACCCTCCACAGTCACGGCAGCATGGCACTGTAATTTTTTTTTAAACATCAGATCTCCAACACCATTGTTCCCGGTCAAATTTGCCAGCTTGCAGACTTCTGTGTGCTGTGGCCCTCGAGAAGAGTGGATGTCCCCGTGGGTGGGATGCGGACGGGTGCAATTAGAATATTCATAGATCCTGGCGTTTGAAGGAGGAGGAAAAGGGAAAAGATTTTCACAAGCAACTGTAAGACCATGAAAGTTTTGGGCGGGGTTTTTTTGTGGAAAATGGGCATACGACACCATTTTAGACAATGTAGATTTGTTTTTAAGGGGATTTATATCCACCAGAGGGTGTCTTTAGCCAAAAAAATAAAGTGCAACAACTCAAACTGCAGCTCCTGCTGCAGCATGGAGGGCTGATGTAACTGCATGTTCAAAACTAACAAGAGTAACATTAAACTCCATAAAAGTAAAAAAAAGAAAAGCTAGTCCATCTTATTTCAAACCGCACTGGGCCCGGAAGTTTAAAAGATCAATTAGAATTCAGATGAAAATGAAAAGAACTTCTTCCAATCGAAAATAACAGTTTACAAATGCTTTAAATTGCTGTGCAGGAAAGCAAGCCTTCACGACACACAGTGAAATATTTTCAGTCGTTTTAACTTATTTTTGATGATTACGGTTAGTTTTTTTTTAAAACTAAATCACAAATCATGGTATTTTGATTTACTGAGATGCACTAATATTCAAAATGAGGGCTAACTGGGCAGCTCGGTGGCGCAGTGGTTAGCACTGTGGCAGCACAGCAAGAAGGTCACGGGATCAACTCCACTCCTGAACATCGTGGGTTCAATCCCACCCCGACCATCGGTGACCCTTCTGTGTGGAGTTTGCATGTTCTCCCCGTGTCTGCGTGGGTTTACCCCGGATACTCCGGTTTCCTCCCACAGGCCAAAAACATGCAAGTTAGGTTAACTGGAGACTCTAACGTGGCCCTAGGTGTGAATGTGTGCGTGAATGGTGAAGGGACTGGCGCTGTACTGTGGCTGCCTCATCCAGGTGGATGCCATGAATTTCCCTCTGGGATTAATAAAGTATACCAATGCAAAATAATAATCATAATATTACATACATTAGCCGGCTTAGCAGTCAGCAACCATTGTTCAAGAGAGATTATTGTCCAACAGGTACTGTAAACTAACAAACACCACATACTAACCTTGTAGTCACTTTTCTAAAACTGAGACAATCGGTCACTGAAAATAAAAAGTGCCAACTTTACTCAGTAAAACTGCTTTCATTCGTGCGTGACCGTACTGCCCTGGTGGACACACTCAGAACAATCAGGCAGGTGAGAAAGAGTGGCTCATCTAACCTTACCGGTGTGATGTTTAGAGGTGGCCCGGCTATAGCTATCCATCAGCGGGGATGGAGCGCAGTGTTGGCCACCAAGAGGTGGCCGGCGCAACGCTGAGGAGGGAGGAGGAGGACGGACGCATCGTTGTTGTGCTGCCACGGTATGACAACTCTGCTTCACAGGGGCCGCACTGAACTTGCGTCATTTGTTTATTTTTGGTAAAATGCTTCCGTACTTTTGAGAGTTTAGGTCTCGTTTTTTTGGCCTCCTTTTCTCTATGAATTTCTCTCCATTTTGCCATCAAGCATTACTCTTCTTCTTCTTCACTGGAGCAGAGTGCTGTCATGACAGACGACGTGGTACTGCCCGGTAGTGCGCTGCAGTTACAACTGAACATTTCTGCAGCATGCATATAAACTTGAAAACTGAATGACATCAACTGCTTCCATAATCATGGACACTACAAATTATTTTTGAGAAATTAAGGAAGAAGATAAGCTAATAAATGTGCTGATGTTTGGTGATAATGGTGGGGAAAAAATGTAAAAAAAAATGGAAGACTATGGCTTTAAATGCATGGAAAATTTTATGCTGTGTGGGCTGATTTTAAATTTAATCAGTTAAACCGTTGAAGTGTCAGACAAAGAACACCTAAAGACAAAAGCACAATATGTTTATCAATGTGTGGGTGTATACTAAAGAAAGGAGGAAGGACACCCACCTCATAGTGCAAAGGGAAGTTCTTGACATGAGGCAGAGGTCGGACCTGAACCCATTTATTTCCCTCTGAGGACTTTACGAGCAGAACCCGCCTGTCTTTGGTCCACCTGAAGATTAAACGACAACAAAGACCGCACTGAATTTGTGTTACAGTTTTTGCCATCAATGATCTACAGTAGTGATCCACCATTTATCGATGCCAAATTTAGACAGCATTATGCTATAGAATATCCTAACAGTTCTGTGAGGAACCTTGGAGTTACTTTTGATCAGGATTTGTTCTTAATTCACATATCAAACTTATTTCTAAAGACTGCTTTTTATCATTTGTGTAATATTGCTAAAATTAGGAACATCTTGATGTGCTCAGTGATGTTGAGAAACTAATTCATTTTTTTTTAGTTCTAGATTACATTATAGTAACTCTTTATTATCAGGCTGTCCTAAAATGTCTCTAAAAAGTCTTCAGTTGATTCAAAATGCTGCAGCTAGAGTTTTAACAGGTACTAGAAAAAGGTGTCTCCTGTTCTGGCCTCCCTTCATTGGCTTCCCAAAGAATGTAGAATTCAGTTTTAAAATCCTTCTCACTTCCAAAGCTATATAATCAGGCCCCTTGTTATCTAAAAATCTGGCATTATCATCCTAACAGAGCACTACGCTCCCAAAATGCAGAACTACTTATAAAACCTATAATCTCTAAAAGTACTATGGGAGGCAGAACTTTCAGTTATCAGGCTCCTCTAATATGAAACCAGATGCCAATCTGGATTCAGGAGACCGAGACAATCTTTTGTTTTTAAGAATGGGGTTAAAACTTTCCTTTTTGACAAAGCTTATAGTTATGGTTGGCTGAGATGGCCCTGAACCTTCCCTTAGTTGTACTGCTAACAGGTTTAGACAGCTGGGAGACCTGCTGTTCATTAACATATTTGCTCTTTCCCTTAGATTGAGTCCCCGTCATGTTGTTCATTCTCTACATGTCTGTTCTTTTCTTCTTCTCTATCCCCTCATCCCTAACAGATGACTGTCCCTCCCTGGGAGTGGCTCTGCTTCAAATTTCTTCTGGTTAAAAGGGAGTTTTTCCTCTCCACCGTCACCACATGCTTGCTCACAGGATATCGCCTGATTGCTGGGGTCTTTGCCCTACAGTCTGAAAGTGCTATGACATGACTGTTGTTGTAAATATGTGCTATATAAATAAAGTTGAATTGAATATTTGGCATTTTACCTTTTACCTTCAGTCTTGTTTCTTTAATTTACAGACTTTGTGGATTTGACACCTTGACTCAGACTTCAGCTTCAACTCAACACCAGCCTCACATGTCAAGTATCAGCCTCCTCACAGTGCAATAATCGATAATGACCATGAAAAAGCCACAGCCGTTACTCTCCAATTTACAGTATAAGCAACAAATGGCCATTAGTGCAGCATGCTGTCATTGAAGCAAAACGTATGTTTAACATTGTATTAGATCTTTTTTTAATTTAATGATCTCAGAAATTATCAGTTATTTAGAAGGTGATTATAACTGCATAAAAATAAGGACTGAAAATATTGGCGGCTGCCAGTGGCACCCCTCAGCCTCTTTCTTTGTTGTTGAGATGTAGTTTATATGGCATTTTGACCTTGCAATCCCAAAAGCATAGTGATAATTCAAGGTCACAGGATGAACCTGTGTGCCAAGTTTGGTGACACTGCCTTTACTCGTTCTATAGTAACAGGGCATAGGGAATGCTAACCTTGACCTTCTGATCCCAAACCCATAGTCAGAGGTCAGGGTCTAAGCTGTCCATGATATGTCTTAAATATGATGATACTGATTTGAAAAGGCTACATTATTTCTTTCTGTAGTTATTGCTTTTACAAAATTTACAGAAAAACTGAACACTGACCTAGACCTAAAGGTCAGCGGTCACCCAGATTCTCTAGTTATCGCGTTCACAAGTAGGTGTTGATGCCACCACCGCCCATCCGCCCGATGGGGTCATGGCAATACCCCTTCAGGCTTTCAGAGGCTGAGCAGCAAACAAGAGTACAGGCCTGGAGTGAAGACCACACAGAGGAAACAAATAACCACACTCATACAAACTCGGCTGCACTCACACTGTTGTGCCTCTTCCATAGTGACCAAGGTTTGACCTCTAAAGTCTGGAACCTTTGACAGTGTGTTTGCTCCCTAATATTCTGCAGAAGGGAACATTTTCCCAGCTTTGGAATAGTTGGCAGAGGTAGTCTGTGGAACAGAATGAATGCAAATGTTGACTTGTGTATGAGCACAAGTGTTTGACATAGTGAGAGAGAGAGGAAGAGAGAATAGTGAGGTGATTTTGTTTCTGTTCGCAGCACATTGGGAAACAAAACGACCCAACTATCAACTACAAACTTTTAATTTTTAAAATTCATGGAGGTTGCTCAGCTGAATGACAGCTGCTACCATCCACCCATAAACCCAGTAGTGAAAACGCAAATCTGATCAGGGGTTACCGCTTAAAGCCTATGCGCCGCCTGCGCGTAACACACAGGAGTAAAGCAGAGGTGACAGCAGCCCTGAGCACAGGTAGGAACAGCATGCTAAGCAAACTACAATGTAAGTACAGGCCGGTGCAGAGTGTCTGTTGACTGAGGAAAACAGATTGCCATTTCACTTTGTAATTAACAAGGAAAATGGCACCAGTGACAGCATGCATTTATTGCATAAAGAGTTGATATTAAGAGCAACCCATCCACTGCAGAACCAGCAACAAGCTCCAACTGCTTTTCTACTTTAAAACCCATTAGGCGGTTATAAGCATACTCAAAGAATTTGAGCTTTATTATAGCTGCATGTAGGGAGTTTAAGGTAGACAGAAACACTACAAATAATGGTGTGTAACCAACTACCCCAACACTGTAGCTGACTAGTATTTTATTACTAGGAGTGAGCTTGCCGTACACACATCTTTGTTTTAATGTAATGAGATTGAGTAAAACTAATAGCAATGCTCCATGTCACTACAACAGCTTTACTTGTCTAATTTTCTCCAACAACGTCACATGGTCTTGCTTATAGGTCATGTTTTATTAAAGAAACCTAAAACATATGTGAAAGAAAGTCATCATTTTACTCACGCATGTCTGGCCTTGGCACTGCAGTACTTGAGGTTTTTGTCTGGCTCGCTGATGCGTCCATCCCTCCAGCACAGAGAACACACGAACTTCATCCTCATATCCGGGCTCTTGGCAGCAGCAGCACCTCCTCCTTTGAGTTTATTCCCACCCCCTCCAGGAAACGACTGATTAAAACCAAACAATATTGGGGGGGGGGGGGGGGGTAGAAAAATTAAAATCCAAATCATGTTAAGTTCACAGGTAGGTTTATTATGCCCTGAAATGACCCAACACTGGATTCAGTAGTAAACATAGGAATCAAAAATATAATATATTATTTGCAAAGATAACTGTCATCATTTCAAAAACTCAAGTTTCTAAAAAAGTGATGTAGAGACACAAAAATTTATGAAAACAACACTAAACATGAGATAAAACACAAGCTAAAATTAAGTTTATAGACGTAGATGTACATGACAGAAAACATTGTTCTTTAAAAAGTGTGTAAAAACATCACTTAACTCTATTTCCTTTCTGTTTAACTGAACATTGCTCCTGCTTGTCATGGTACTTCATAGATATTTTCACAATCTCCTCAGGGCTAATACCTGTCAAGAAAGATACACAAAGAAAAAGCACATCCCTTATAAGATGTGCGAGACTGCAGGCTGATGTCATTGTTTGATTTATGGAAGGTGAATGGTCACATAGAACTTGAGGGTCACTGTGTGTCAGTCTGGTGACCATCCGGGCATTTCCCGAGGAACATAGCTCTTACGGTTGGGCGATTAACTGAAATAAAATTGAAACAGACATTCAGGGTGTAAAACCGATGTAATCTTGCTCATGTCCGTTTTTCCCTCTCTCCTTGTTGTATGTGTGTGTGTATAGAGAGCTTATCATGCTCTGCCCCTTTAAGACGTAACTCTGCACCCTGGAAGCAGCACAGTAAGCGGTCTAAAAGCAGCAAAACACTGCGGAAAAATCAAAACGGCTTGTAACGAAAAGAAATGTAGTCTGTGGTAGGTGATGACTGACATTTCATTTCGTCTGAAGATGACAAGAAAAAGCAAGCAAAGTGCGCAGAAACTAACACATAGATGCCTGAAACTAAGACGCTGTTCGCCCCTGACAGCCATCTGCATCAGCTGAACCATTTTCCAGTGGGAATTCACGACAAAATGGACAAGCTAAGGCTACGATAAGCGACTCAATCACTATGTGGTTATTACAATTCAGGTCCCTTCCTGCCTTACAAACTTTCATTCATTCATTCATCTTCTTCCGCTTAATCCTCTTCGGGTCACGGGGGTGCTGGAGCCTATCCCAGCATCTTTGGGCGAGAGGCAGGGTACACCCTGGACAGATCGCCAGTCCATCGCAGGGCCAACACAGAGAGACAGACAACCATTCACTCTCACAGTCATACCTAAGGACAATTTAGAATCCCCAGTTTGATGCCAATGAACCTAACTTGCATACATGACCACACAAATACAAAGCGAGTGGAGTGGACCACAACGCCATCACGACAGCTAATCATGTAATTAGTTTGTCTAGGGGGTTCAATCAACTAGCTCACTTGGACCTAAACGTAATTTTCCCCTGCCGTGTGTGCATTTGATGTGAACTTGAACTTATATCAGTAATATATGAAATGTTGGAATGCAGCTAACGGAAGGCCATGAGAGCTTACCCGGTAGGAAGGTCATCTCCCGGCCAGCACAGACAGAGCTCCCCGTGAGCATCCAGCTCCGCTGGACTTGGTAACAGTTCAGTTTTTTTTTTGTAACTTAGATTTTTATTCAATTTTCATCATATATATTGCATTCAGATCACAGTCTACATTTAAAAACACAGGGGCTAGAGTAAGAAAGAAAAAAAGGAGAAAAAAAAGGGGGGGGGGCAAATGTTGGAGCATCAAGTTTTTAGTTTCCATCTCTTAATTCTTCTGGTTTTTCCAGTGTCTTTGGTTATTCTTTCAATTTCTGTCTCGTTGTTGCACTTTGTAGTGTGTCCATTTCCGCCATTTTTTTTCATATAGTCCTTCTTGCATTCTTTGTCGATATGTTAGTTTTTCCATCATACGTATATCCTCAACAATGTCAGTCCATTGCTCTTGGTCAGGAAGAACTTCTGATCGCCATTTTTTTGTGATTGTTTTTTTTTACATGCAATCAACAAGATTTTAACTAGATATCTGTCCTCAGCCTGTATTACATTGTCTCTTTTAAGATCACATAAGTACATCAGGTTACAGTTCATTGGTATATTATATCCTAATATCCTCTGTATTGTCACATATATAGATTTCCAGAATGATGAGATTTTGCTGCATTTCCAAAACATATGTGAGTGGTCTGCATTTTGAGCCCCACATCCCCTCCAGCATAAAGATTGGGTATTTGTATATTTTCCTTGAATCTGTGGTGTAATGAAAAAGCGAATCAGGTTTTTCCATCCAAATTCCCTCCATGTCCTTGAATTTGTTGATGTGTGTTGTGTTTTCCATATTTCCTGCCAGCTTTCTTCTGTTATGTTTAAATTTAGCTCTTTCTCCCATTTCTCCTTTATATAGTTACTTGAATGTTTGTTTGCCATAAGTTTCTGATATAGCTTTGAAATAATTCTTATTTTATTTCCTGCATATGAGCTTAAAATGAATTGTATAATCTCGGTCACATCTGTTTGGAGGTTATGCCTAATCTTCTTCATATAATAGTCTCTCATCTGCAGATATCTGAAGAATTCCGATCTTTCTAGTTTAAATTTTCTTCTGATGTTTACAAAGCTCCTGAGATCTTTTTTTCCGATGTTGCCCCATGTTGTGATTCCCTTGTTCACCAGATTTTTGTATCCTCTATCTTGCTTTGCCGGTTCAAACTGACTGTCAAATGCTACCCATTTCAATAGTTTT
Source organism: Pholidichthys leucotaenia (assembly GCA_020510985.1). Taxonomy (NCBI): domain Eukaryota; kingdom Metazoa; phylum Chordata; class Actinopteri; order Cichliformes; family Pholidichthyidae; genus Pholidichthys; species Pholidichthys leucotaenia. The sequence continues at coordinate 398,098,812 of CM035838.1, read as the reverse complement.
ATGTCTTCCTTTATATTATACTTTTGTACTATTTTATACCACAGTTCCAAAGTAAATTTAGTGATTGGGTCTATTTGTTTGATTTGCTTATATGCATCTTTATCTCCTATTATGCTTTGTACTGGGAGTCCCTCAATTTCCTTTTCCATTTCTTTCCATTTTGCCTCATATCCTTCGTCACACCAACATATGATATATCTTATTTGTGCTGAGTAGTAATATTCCTTTAGACTCGGTAGGCCCATGCCTCCTTTCTCTTTTGGTAACTGGAGAGTTTTATATTTCACTCTTGGCTTTTTACCTCCCCAAACAAATCTCGATATCATCCTGTCCCACTTTGAGAATTGGGCACCTGGAATCTCTGTTGGTAGAGCCTGGAAGAGGTAAAGTAATCTAGGTTGTATGCTGATTTTGACTGTCTCAATTTTTGAATTCAGATCCATATTTAAGATTGACCATCTATCAATATCTTTTTTTATTTCTTGTTCCAACCTATCATAGTTTGCTTTATAGATTTTGCTTAGATCTTTAGGTATGTTCACTCCAAGGTATTTTATTTCTTTTTGTTTCCAGTTTAGTTTGATCTTATCAGTTATCTGGTTTAGAGGGTTATAGTGGAATGTCAGTATTTGTGTTTTTGTTATGTTTATCTTGTATCCTGATAATTTTCCAAAATTTTCTATTAAGGTCATCATTTCCATTATTGATTCATCTGGTTGTTCAAGGTAAACTATAATATCGTCTGCAAATAGCCCAATCTTGTGTTCCGCTCCCTTTATTGTTACATCTTTTAATTTCTTATTTAGTCGTATCGCTTGAGCCAGTGGCTCTATGAACAGAGCAAACAAGGTGGGCGATAAGCAGCATCCCTGCCTAGTTGATCTTTGTATATTTACTTTGTCTGTTAAGCTACCGTTTATCTTGATTCTTGCCACAGGTTCTTGATACAGCGTCCTTATGCATTGTACTGATTTTTCATTAAATCCAAAGCGTTCCAGCACACTATATAGGAATTTCCAGTTAACCCTGTCAAATGCTTTTTCTGCGTCTAAACTCATTATTACTGCGCTTTTCTTTTCTTTATGTATTTGATTAATTATATGTATTGTTCTCCTGATATTGTCATGTGTTTGGCGTCCCTCTATGAAACCAGTTTGATCATCTATCAATTCCGTCAAGAATGTCTTTATTCGTTTACATATAATTGTTGTATATATTTTATAATCCACATTTAATAAAGAGATTGGTCTATAGTTTCCGCATTGTTCTCCATCTTTCCCTGGCTTTAAAATGACTGAAATAATGGCTTTGTTCCATGATGGAGGTATTTTGTTGTTGTTTAATGTCCAATTAAATGACTTTAGGAGTTGTGGCGTGAGTTCTTCTATAAACAGTTTATAAAACTCAGATGGGTACCCATCACTACCTGGTGAGTTACCGTTTTTAAGTGACTTAATCACATCTCTAATCTCTTGTGTTGTTATTTCTGCTGTTAGCTTTTCATTTTGTTGATTTCCTATTGATGGCAAGTCCAATGTGCATAGAAATTTTTTAATATCCTTAGTATTTGTTTCTTCAGGTTGCGAGTATAGTTCTTGATAGAAATTATGGAATATTTCTTCGATGTTTTCTGGGTTAACTGTGGTTTTATTTGTGATGGGGTCTTTAATCTTATATACATTATTCACTGTTTGTTTTCTTAACCGTTTTGCCAGCAGTTTTGTGGCTTTTGGCCCCGTTTCATAATATTTTTGCTTTAGACATCTATTTTTCCTTTCAATTTCATCTATTTGTGTTTCTTTTATCTTTATTTTTTCTTCTTTAATTTCTTGGTATATTTTTGGGTCATTTGTGCTTTGATGTTTACGTTCTAATTCCCTCAGTCTCTCACATCTTTGTTCATATGTTTCCAGTTTAGACTTATTTGCTTTTCCTGTTTCAACAATTAATTTACCTCTTAACACGGCTTTTAGTGCATCCCATAGTATTGTTGGGTCCACTTCTTCACTGTCATTCTCTTGGATATACAGTGGTACCTCTACTTACGAACGTCTCTACATACAGAATTTTCAGGTTACGAGACGCCTCAACGGGAAAATATTGCCTCTAGTTACGAACGAAATTTCAGGATACGAAAGGCAAAAAAGTACGTGCTCCTCGCAGCTTCCGTATTTTACCGAACGTAAACATACCTGTAGCTGCTCTGCCATTGGCTATCGCCTAGCATCTTCCTGGTATCCCATTGGCCACGAAGTTTTTTTTTTTTTTTCCAAAACTTTATGCGTTTGGTTGATCTCGCCAAAGAATATGGCCGTAATACATCAACGATCAGCACGGTATTAAAACAAAACGAAGCACTTACAAGCCGACAAAAGCAAACGTCCTTGGATCAGAACATGAACCGCCGAAGGCAAACGGTGACGACGTCGACGACGATAGCAGTTAAAGGGTAAATGAACATAATTTTTATTATTCTTTCTCTTTTATTATTCTCTTTTATTATTCTCTCATTTTAAACTCTCATTTTATGTTTATTGTGCAGTAATCTAATTGTAACATGTATTTGTTACATGTTTTGATGCGTTTTTACGATTTATAAAAAATTTATGCCCGAATTTTGGGGGCTTGGAACGGATTACGGCATTTACATGTAAAACGCGCCTCTACTTACGAATTTTTCACGTTACGAGAATTCTTCCGGAACGAATTAAATTCGTAAGTAGAGGTACCACTGTACTCGTTTATGTTTACTTTTATTCTTTCTTTCATTTTCTCATCATTTAACAGTCCTACATTAAGTTTCCATGTTGTTTGTCGTTTTCTATTGTTTAAATATATTTCCATGTATATAGGATTATGATCTGATATTTCTGCCCCTCCAATCCGACAATTTCTCACCCTGTGTCTGTCACCTTCATTCATAAGGAAGTAATCTATTCTAGAGTGTACTTTATGGACTGCTGAATAATGTGTATAGTCTTTTTCGAGTGGGTGCAGGTCCCTCCATATGTCTACCATACCCATTTCTGCCAGTGAGGTTCTTATGAACTTTGTTACATGTTTTTTTGTCTTCTTAACATTTGTTGTGTCAACTTCATGATCCATGACAGCATTTAAGTCTCCTCCACAAATTAGGACTCCTTCACTGTGTGTTGCTATGAGATCAAACAGACGTTGGAAAAAAACCCTTGTCACTTTCTGGTGGGGCATAGATGTTCACTAATGTGATCTGCATACCATCTATTCTTCCCTTTATTATTACATACCTGCCTTCTTTATCCTGGATTTCTTGTTCACATTCAAATTGTATTTTATTTGAAATTAATCCCCCTTTTAGTTCCTCCCTTAAATGAACTGTAGTAGGAGTTCTTATAGCCAAATCTCTTTAGTTTCTCGTGTTCTGTCTTGCTCAAATGTGTCTCTTGCATAAATATAATTTTGGCTTTTTCCTTCTTGAATTTTCTTATTATTCTTTCCCTTTTAACAGGTGAGTTCAGACCATTCACGTTTAGTGTCATTATCTTAAGATTTTTACCCATATTTATGTTTTTCCGTTTTTTTTAACTTGTGCTCCTAGCCCCTTTAACAACAAAAATAACACATATTTATATAAAAACACATTAACAAATCTCAACCTCTGTACTTTGGGCCTTTCTTCTGCCCACTGGTCCCTGCTGGTGGGTGGAGGGAATGTCCTCACCGAGTGAGGGGCCCTCCCTAGACCTGTAGTTACTATCCAAGTAATAGTCATTAGTCTAGAAATGTCCAACAAAAATCACTTAAACCTCTCCTAGCCGTTTGTTTCTCTTTTACCTTGTCTTCTTGGCCTTCATTTCTTCTGTGCCCTTCTTAATCTTTGTTATGATCTAGGCTTTCAGCTGAAAGCCTTGCAGCTTCCACGTCTCTCCCCCTTCTTCTGCCGCTCACTTGTCTCCACTCTGGCTGTTGTGATGTGTTCCGTGCCGCCGCTGCTCCAGCTCCTTCCTCCGGTACGCTCACCACAAAGCCCCGCTCCATCATGTCCCGCGCTGCCTCTCTGGCCGTGTTGTAGGTTTTTACGCCGTCCTCCCAATGAATCCTCATCTTCGTTAGCAGCGTTTGGAATCTAATTTTTTTTCTCTTTCAGCGTTTTTTTAATGTTGGCATATTTCTTCCGCTGCTGCACAATTTCTGTCGGGTAGTCATGATCAAAGAATATCTGTTTGTCGCCGATTCGTATCTTTTTTTTCCACGCTTGTGTCAGGATTCTTTCCTTTATGTCATATTTCAGAAAGTTTACCACAACTGACCTGGGTGGAGAGTTTGGCTTCGGGTTCTATGCCAAGGCTCTGTGCGCTCGTTTAATCTGCAGATCCGCTTCACCGGGCAGCTCCAGCTCTTTTTTTAAGAACTGATCCATGAATTTCGTCATTGAGTTGCCTTCAATGCCCTCCGGGATCCCGAAGATGCGTATATTGCTCCGTCTGGACCTGCTCTCCAGGTCGGTTATTTTTTCCTGCATCCTCTGTGTTTGCGCCGTCAGGGTCTGCAGCCGCTTGCTTGCCTCGGTCTTCCAGTCTTCCAACTCCGATATTCGGGCCTGTGCTTCTGTCATACACGCCCGTTGAGAGCGCAGCTCCTCCATGTTTTCTGCTAGCTTGCGCTCCATTTCTCTTCGGAGGCCCATAATTTCCTCCATCTCTTTTTTCAGCTCCTCCTTAAGAGCCACTAAATCCTGTTGGAGTTGCCACTTGAAGTCTTTTAACTCTTTACCTAAATTGGCGAAGCCAGTGTTCATGGTATCGAGTTTGGCGTCCTCCTTTTTCCCTGCTGCAGTCACCTCGTTTTTTTGGGCCTCGTTTTTTTGGGCCTCGTATTCAGCGATTTCTCCTGCGTTGTTGAAGAGGAATTCTTTAGTTTTACCCTGCTTTTGTCCGTGTGCCCGGCTCCTTCGTGTTTTCATCCCTTGGTTTATTGATCCGTTTATGTCGAGTTGGCCATTTACCAATGATTTTTAATCCGACTAGGGAGAGCTCTCTGTTTAAGCGTTATGTCTCTCCGCCATCATCCCAGAAGTCCCGGTAACAGTTCAGTTTTTACTTTACTTGTGCATGCCCATAGAAAGCAAGTATTCTTGTCTGAAAACAGGAAGGCCAGTTAGGCTTCACAGGCCCAAATGTAGGCTGTGTAAGAAAGTGGAATACAAAGAGGTGTAGCCTATATGTAGGCAGTCACACATGTTAGACTTTGACAAATATGAAAGGGACTGAACACTAAGATGTATTTGATTGTGTAAATATTAATTACAGAAGGACTGAAAATGAAAGGGACATCCAATATTAGTGACTGTTAAAGAACCCTTGTTTATTTGTTTGTCAGACCTAATTGCGTGATATTTTATGACTGATATCCATAAGAGTTATATTTTGCACTTTGGGGAATGGGAGTTGCTCAATCATCATTAAAATTGTTTTAGTTTATGTACTTTATAGTCCATCGTCAATAAACTCATGTAGTAGCCTACTATAACAGGACACATTTACAGATATTTGAGACCCATTGTAGTGCATCCTTTTATATTTTAGCAGTATTATAAGCACAAAACACCCAACATTGTTATACTCAGAAGAATGACCCGTTTGGCTGCAACTGTTGCATCAGTGTTGCCCATTTGTCAGTAAATAAAAAATGATTTATTTCGTTATTTGGTTGGTTTTAGTCACAGCCGTTGCCTAGTAAAAGCGTGCATATGTGTCCATATATGATATGCAATTGATCTGGCCATTCTGTTCCACAATCATGGGGGTATTATTAACTTAATTTTTTGATAGCCGTGCACTGGGAGGAGCGCCATGTTGAACCCACAGTGCCACAAAGGACAGCGGTGGCACAGCTGGTCCAGCTGCTAGCACCCCCCCCCCCCCCCACGCACCACATGTTCTCCACATATTGATGGCCGAAACGCAAAACCTCCTATCTGAAAAATGCACTTAACTAAAAAAAAAAGAAAACTTTTTGTTTTCTCACAGAATGCTATGTTATTTTTTTTTCATCAGAATAATTTTCTGTCATAATAAAGGGCGGGACTGCCTCGCAGACAGATATGAGTAGCCTTCCTTGATGTCATCACTCAAAGTGAAATCCGCAAATCAGAAAATCCCGCAGATAGGAGGTTTTGCATTTCAGCCATCGATATGTCAAATTATCCTTAAGAGCCACACAATCACGGCAGCATTATAGTATAATTTTTTTAAGCATTAAATCGTCAGTATTCTCTTTTTTTGGTCAAATTTGTCACTTTTCACTTCCTTGTTTGTTTTTGGAGCACTCTGGTGACTGGTCGTGATGCCATATTATCCAAGGAGTCAATCCGAAGCCCCGCCCATACTTCTAGAAGCTAGGGCATGAAGAAAGCGGTGGCTAAACTTTTGATAAAAATTACATAATTTCATGGAGCAACTTCATACTCGGGGATGCACACCCTCGTAACCTCAGCAAAGCCCTTATAAAATCTGAGGTCCAGCTGACGAACGGTTTGGGAGATATCCGAGGAACACACACACACTCACAGACACACACACAGACAGACAGACATATGCTGCATTTATAGACAGATTTTAAAATAAACAATAACAGCAAGTGCCCGACCCAGAAATTATTCCCAAATGGTCTTAAGAGGGAGGAGCAATCCACCAACGCGCAGCCTCCTGGTGAAACCATGATGTCTCGAACTCTCCGGCAAACATCCGAGGCCAATTTTAAATTGCACTGAAAGCCATGCCCTTAATCAGCGGGTGCTCTCGTAGCCTCCCAAATCAGCATGTGTTCATCCTAACGTTACAGTGGCGGTAACACAATCATGGATGCGTAAAGGACTCCCCCAATGCAGCTAACATGCCAATTAGCCACTTCCGCGAGTCACATGACCAAAAAACCCTTAAGACGTATGAAAACAAACACTGACTTCTGCACTGGACAATGCTTAATTTGTGTGTGAAATGACAATAGCCCTATTCTTTATCCAACTAAAATGTAAATGGACAGATCCATAGCTTTGTCTCATTTCACCTTTACCAGAATCAGCTAAAAATTCTTCCTATCACACACCGGGCTTGTGTCTAAGACTGCACCTGTATCTTGCTGCACTTTCCAGGTTTTCAGCTCGATGGCCGAATGGGCGTAATGGCAGTCGTCCTCTCTCGGGCAGCCATAGCGGATGACCTGGCGGCACATATCCAAGTGGCATAGGATGCTCAGCGGACGCACCTTTCTGTAGTTCACGATGAGGGTCCTCATCACAAAAGCCAAACACCTGCCACAAAGCCATAAAACCAAAGCAGATCAGAGAAAGATGTGTGAGTGAGAGTTATTGTGTAGGACCAGGAAAGAGGAGGTAAGAGGATGACCAATATGTAAACACTCACTTATGAGCATCAAAGTTGTGACGAGCATCCAAATTAGAGCAAATGGTCTCATTTCCTTTGCTGCGTTTACTGATTATTCTTGGTTTACTGTCATAACACTCCTGCAAACACAGTACGACAAAAGAAACACTATGATCAGTGTGAATTAATACTGACAGATGCTTTCATCACTGGATATGCTCCAAACTGATATAATGATTGATGCAGTACTGGAATAGAGTACAAGGTTAGAAGAAGAAGCAGACAATTTTATTGTCATTCAATCCTTTAGGGCTGCGCAATTAATCGAATTTTGATCATGATCACAATTTTGGCAGCCACGATTAAATTAACGAGATCGTCGTTGATATTAACATTTAAAATGCGGGCTCTGCTGCATATCAAATCAAGCATTTTCTCAACCAACAGCCAGCTGACCACCAGGGGATGAACGCATGTTAGAGCAACATTAAGCTGCAGAACTGACAAGCGAGCCCATCCTGTAGCAGCAGCCTTAAGTTTTCAATAGCGGACTGGTGTGACAGTGAAACACAAACCAGATGTGGGAAGCAGAAGGTGACAGTGCAGCAACACGTGGAGGCGAGGAGCTAGTGCCTCGAAAGGATCATCATCCGTTGTCTGAACGTGTTTTGGATTCAGGGCAAGTGATGCTGACGAGCATCCGCCCCACAACCCGGAGGTCGGGGTTCAAGTCCCGGCCAGGTCATGCCAAAGACCATATGAATATGGGACTTCCTGCCAACTAGCTTGGTGCTCAGCAAAAATGGAACGGAGGAGGGAAATGTGGGCAGCAGTGGCTGAGGAGGCAGTGTGGGTTGTCCAATAACCAGAGGGTTGGTGGTTCGAATCCCGCTCTCCCCAGCTATCCTGCCATTGTGTCCCTGGGCAAAACACTTGACCCACCTTGCCTCCAGTGCCCATGACACTGGGTATGAGTGTATATAAATGTTCGGTAGTGGTCGGAGAGGCTATTGGTGTGGATTGGCAGCCATGTTTCCATCAGTCTGCCCCAGGGCAACTGCGGCTGAAGACTAACACTTATGTCACTTCACTAAATCACAGTCTGTGTCCGGCGCCAACCCAGGCAATCATAGTATCAACCCTGCACAGAGCTCCACTGTATCCATCTGCCTCCCAAGGACACAGTGAAGTAAATGATCCAATAGCGTTTTATTTGGCCAAAGACGTGTCCACTAAATACGGTATGAGCAACGAAGGCTTCAGAAACATGGTCAAAACGCTGGACAAGAAATACGTGATTCCCACGGGATTCTCCAAAGTTGCATTATCTGCGCTGTATGGAAAATACAGATGGATATCACAACTGTCGAGTTCTTTGCAACTACGACTGTCCTATGGTCAAGCAGAATAACGGAGCCGTACCTGTCCCTGACAATTCACTACAATGATGGAGATTTTAAAATGAAGAGTCAATGCTTGCAGACGTTTTCCCCACAAGACCACACAGGAGACATTATAGCCCACAGACTGAGGGAAGCGCAATCATCTTGGATCCTGCAGGAGGAGGGACTAGTCTGCATAACAACAGACAGTGGATCTGACGTCGTCAAGGCAGCTTCTCTAAATAAATGAACGAGGCTCCAGTGCTTTACCCATAGGCTTCATCTAGCAATTGGTGAGTAGGACGAATTAAAAAAAAAAAACTGAATTTTTTTGTAAAATGTGTTTTTCCTAAAGTTAATGAATAATCATGATTAATAATTGTGATTTCAGTATTGATCAAAATAATTGCAATCATCATTTTGGCCATAATAGTGCAGCCCTACAATCCATACAGCTAATCATGTACAGCAGAATAAAATTAACGTTTCTCCAATCCATAATGTTAATCACATTTACAATCAGAGGGGCCGCTGCCATGGAAGGCGCTGCTACAAACAACTTTTCCTTCCCCCATTCTATAATGCTGAGCACCAAGCTAGAAGGCAGGAAGTACCATTTTTATATGGTCTTTTGGTATGACCCGGCCGGGACTCGAACCCATGACCTCCTGGATGCTGTACCACTAGGCCACCACTCTGGTTAAATATCTAATTTATACACCAAAACCACACTGGGGCTTAAAATGCAGCAAATGTGAAATTCCAAAATCTTCAGCAGTTTAATTGGATGCTTCAGCTTAAACAGACTGATTTTATAATTATTCTTCTCATTTGTTCTGCCCCTTTTACGGTTCACCAAAGTGGATCATCTGCCTCCATCTTACCCATCTTTCCCAACCTCACACCACCTGACCTCCACCTCTTTCAAACCATGAAGTCATTTTTAAGGGGCAAGCACTTCCAAGATGATGAAACGCTGATTTCTAAGGTCAAGTCGTGGCTTTGGACACAACCTGCAGACTTCTACAGGTGTGGACTCCACATCGCTGGGAGACGTGTGTGTGACCCTTGATATGTAGTGCAAGACTACCAATACCAACTGCGCCAAGTTTGGGTCCTCTCAGTTCATAAGAAATTGGTCAGGGAAAATCTTTAATGAGAATCCCTTGTAAAATGTTGTGTCCAGCCCCAGGGGCAACAGCTTCCTAGCATGTTTTCTATTTGTGTGAGATTCAACGTAATAAGCCTATTTGTCTATAATTTCCACAGTGATATAACACAGTGGAGACTGGTCTGTCTATGCCGATCACTTGCATGTAGGTTCTCTCACCCCCCACCCCAAACATATGACATTACTAACAATAGTTATAGTAAAAACAGTGGTTGTGAACTAACCTGACAGAGGAATATGAACATGCCTCTGTTGTCCTGCAGGAGGCGTATGATGCTGTTCACAGGGTCCAGTTTGACCGCTGGCATGTCAAACAGCAGGTTTCTGTCCAGCGTTCCCTTCCTCTCTTCAGTCCAAACATCAATCTCTAACTGGTTGTAAGCAAACGTGCATCTCTCTCCGTACTTGCACAGGCCCAACTCCCCAGACTTCAGCACCTCTGACAGAGCAAGGAAACTGCCATATTAACCATTTACATTCAGCCACAACCACAGAGTGGTGGTCAGCAGTGTGGTCATTATCTGAACTCATCAAGAGTAAACTGGCATAACATATACTGGCTACCTTATAATAAGATTTGCTGATGTAAAGGAAAAACTCACTGCTGGCATTAATAATTTCGAATGCTAACACTTTTAGGCTCTTAAAGGCATACGTTTTATGACAACTTGTGGTCACAAAATGAACTGCTGCCCCAGTCACAGAAGTCAAGCCCAAAATGAAAGCCAAGAGAAAGAGTAGAGGAAACCCTTAGATAAAGCACCTGTTTGATGTGAAGATCCTACCTTTACACAGCACAAAAGGCCCAGTGAAGGACTTATAGTCAGGAATCGTTCGCACTCGTGTCCACTGAGAAGGAGGTTCCGTCTTACGTCTACATAGCAGAATCCCTCGCTTACAGTTGTGGACCAGGTCTGGTTTGTGAACAAACGAATATATCCCTTTACCTACAAATGAGAAAAATATAAATGCACAGAATTTTGGGGGAAATACTATCAAGTATCAAAAGGACAAGTTTGGAGCCTCAACATGCACATAGCACCACGTTTCTTTTAAGATTCCATATTGTGCAAAAATATGTTTATGTGGGTGTGAACCTCACAGAACACAGCCACTGGACACACGTATACTAGGGCTGCAGCTATTGATTAATCATAAGCTTTTTGTGTCTTTTTTTTTCTTTTGATTGAAGACCTTTTGACCAAAAGCTTGCACTGACCAATCTGTGCTGAAACTTCTTCCCTAAACAGTGGTTGGGGTGCACCAAGGCTCTAGACCAGGGGGCAGCAACCCGCGGCTCTTCAGCCTCAATGCTGCGGCTCTCTGCAGTTATATCTCAAAACACATAGAAATTAATGAAGCTCATTTTCTTTTTCTTCTTTCAGCTGCTCCCTGTAGGGGTCGCCACAGCGGATCAGCTGCCTCCATCTCACCCTACCCCTTACATCTTCCTCTGTAACACCAACCCTCTTCATGTCCTCCTTCACTACATCCAGGAATCTTCTCTGTGGTCTTCCTCTTTTCCTCCTGCCTGGCAGCTCCATCTTCAACATCCTTTGTCCAATATCTCCACTATCCCTCCTCTGCACATGTCCAAACCATCTCAGTCTTGCTTCTCTTACTTTGTCTCCAAACCGCTCAACATGAGCTGTCCCTCTGATACACTCATTTCTAATTTTGTCACGCCTAGTCACTCCCAATGAAAATCTTAGCATCTTCAACTCTGCCACCTCCAGCTCCATCTCCTGTCTTTTTGTCAGAGCTACCGTCTCTAAAACATACATCATATCAGGTCTCACTACATCTTGTAAATCTTCCCTTTCACTCTTGCTGCTATCCTTGTCACAAATCACCCCTGATACTCGTCTCCACCCACTCCACTCTGCCTGCACTTTCTTCTTCACCTCTCTTGTGCATTTTCCATTGCCTTGGATGGTTGACCCCTGGTATTTAAACTCCTCTACTTTCACTACCTCTACTCCTTCCATCTTCACCATTACACCTGCCTCCCTCTCATTCACACTCATGTATTCGGTTTTGCTTCTACTGACTTTCATTCCTCTAGTCTCCAGAGCATACCGCTTTCCACCTTCTCCCTACTCTCACTACAGATCACAATGTCATCTGCAAACATCATGGTCCACGGAGACTCCTGCCTGACCTCATCTGCCAGCCTGTCCATCACCATGGCAAACAAGAAGGGGCTCAGAGCTGATCCCTGATGTAACCCCACCTCCACCTTGATCCAATGTGTCACTCCTACAGCACACCTCACCTCATCATACATGTCCTGCACCACCCTCACATACTTTTCTGCCACTCCTGACTTTCTCATACAGTACCACACTTCCTCTCTTGGCACCCTATCATATGCTTTCTCTAGATCCACAAAGATACAGTGCAACTCCTTCTGACCTTCTCTATACTTCTCCATCAGCACTCTGTTACAACTCTGAGAGCAAACACTGCATCTGTAGTACTCTCTCTTGGCATCAAACCATACCGCTGCTCACTGATTGTCATCTCTCCTCTTAACCCTGCTTCAACAACTCCTTCCCATATCGTCATAGTGTGGCTGATCAACGTTATGCCTCTGTAGTTACTAAAGCTCTGAACATCACCTTTGGTCTTGAAAATTGGTACCAAAACACTTCTTCTCCACTCCTCAGGCATCCTCTCCCTCTCGAAGATTGTGCTGAACAATCTGCTTAAAAAGTCCACTGCCGTCTCTCCTAAACATCTCCATACCTCCACAGGTATGTCATCTGGACCAACCACCTTTCCATTCTTCATCCTCTTCAAAGCTGCCCTCACTTCTGCCTTGCATTAGCAAGATGTTCACCATCTTTCCTTCATCCATCCTCCTCTCTCTCTCATCTTCTTTATTCATCAGCTCTTCAAAGTACTCCTTCCACCTTTTCAACACACTCATCATTTGTTCATGCATTACCATTTCTGTCCTTAATCAACCTAACCTGCTGCACATTCTTTCCAGCTCGATCTCTCTGTCTAGCCAATCGATATAAGTCCTTTTCTCCTTCCTTAGTGTCCAGCTTGTCATATAACTCACTATATGCCTTGTCCTTTTCCACCTCTCTTTGCCATGTGCCTAGATTCCAAATACTCCTGTCTACTTTCTTCATCTCCCTGACTATCCCACTTTTTCTTTGCTAACCTCTTCCATTGGATACTCTCCTGTGCCTCCTCATTCCACCACCAAGTCTTCTTGTCTTTCTTCCTCTGTCCACTGGATACACCACATACCTTTTCTACCCTTTCCCTCAATACTTTTGCTGTACTTTCACAATCATCTGGTAATCCTTCCCTACCACCCAGAGCCTGTATCAACTCCTTCCTGAACTCTGTGCGACCTTCTTCCTTCTGTAACTTCCCCCACTTAACCTTTGGCTCTGCCTTCATTGTTTTCCTCTTCTTGCTTTGCAAAGTCATCCTACAGACTACCATCTGATGCTGTCTAGCTAAATTCTCCCCTGCCACCACCATGCAGTCTCCAATCTCTTTCAGATTTCTCCTTCTGCAAAATGTAGTCCACCTGTGTGTACCTTTCTCCACTTTTGTAAGACACCCTATGTTCCTCTCTCTTCTTAAAGTATGTGTTCACTACAGCCATTTCCATCCTTTTAGCAAAATCCACAACTATCTGTCCTTCCACATTTCTCTCCTTAAGACCATAGCTTCCCAGAACCTCCTCATCACCTCTGTTCCCTTCACCTACATGTCCATTTAAAGTCCGCTCCAATCACCACTCTCTCCCCCCCTGGGCACACTCTCTACCACTTCATCCAACTTACTCCAGAATTCATCTTTCTACCTGACATCCAACTTGGGCATACACACTGACAACATTCAACATCACACCTTTGGCTTCTAGCTTCCAATTCATGATTCTGACTCCCTCTTTACCTCCTGAACACTCTTCACATACTCTTCCTTCAAGATTACTCCTACTCCATTTCTCTTCCCATCTACACCATGGTAGAACAGTATAAATCCCCCTCCAATGCTCCTAGCCTCGCTTTCCTTCCATCTGGTTTCTTTAACACAGTATATCCACCTTTCTTCTCTCCATCATATCAGTGAACTCTCTACCTTTACCAGTCATAGTCCCTACATTTAACGTCCCTACTCTCACCTCCACACTTCTACTTTTCCTTTTCTCTCTCTCCCTCCTAACACACCTTCTCCCTCTCCTCCTCCTTGATCTTCGACCAGCAGTAGCCCAATTTTCACCGGCACCCTGTCGGTTAACAGCACCAGTGGCGGTCGTTCTTAATCCGGGCCTCGACCAATCTGGTATGAAAGTCTCGTTCGTCATGATCCGCATGTCTGACCTGGCAAAGGTTTTACATTGGATGCCCTTCCTGACACAAGCTTCCCCATTTACCCGGGCTTGGAACCTGCACGAGGAGTACACTGGCTTGTGCACCCCCTGTGGCTGGGTTTAATGAAGCTCATTTTAATTATTTTATTTTTTTAATTGTTTATTGCAATTGGCTACATTTCTCAATGGAAATGCATACTTTTATGAATGTAAAATATATATTTTTTTTAATTATTTATGTTTTCAGCCATACGTGACTGTGTCATATCTGACGGCGGCTAGAGAGAGAGCTGCTCAGCCTCTCCTCAGTGCATGTGGAGAAAGAGCACGGACAGCAGCCACTTCCTGCCACTCTCGGTAAGGCATGAACAGATCTAGAGAAAGTAAAATCAGAGAGTCTAATTCTGTGTGGACAGATTCATTTGTGTTCATGTATGGTTGTTGTGGAGAGAATTTCTCCACAAGAACACAAACAAGGAGAAAAACGGCTGCCTCATTAGTGTCTACAGGTCCATAAAAATTTTTAAATGTGATTATCTAAAATCAACACCTTAATTTTCCTCAAAAATGAGAAACAATCCTTGAATTTTTTTCTCAATAACCTTATAGTTGCCTGCAGTATAAATGCTGGATTCACCAGACATGATCGAAGTCTGAATTAGTGTAAATTTATTTTCACCGTCACAGCTCAATACTTCCTGAGTTATGTAAAAATAAAAGCCCTCTACAGCGGTTCAGTTTTCAGAATGGTCTTGTCTGTTATGTGCCTTTATTATGAAATCAGCAACCTACAGCCGTCACTTTTTCCTCTCAATCTGTAAATAAAAAAGAAAAAAATAGTAACAGGAGTTCAAATGAGTGAAAAAAGAGCAGAGAAGATTCTGTGACAGTGATGTAGAGATGAGCCTTTAATTTTAAAGATGTTTTTCTCTGTGCCGGAAAACAGCTAGTTTGTTATCTGTGGGGTTTTGAACAGTGAATTTTTCGAGGGGGGGCTGAAAAATTCATAGGCTGACCATGATGCAGTGGTCAAATTTGACCAAATGTGGTTTATTTTTCCACATACAGTGGGGCAAAAGTATTTAGTCAGCCACCAATTGTGCAAGGTCTCCCACTTAAAAGATGAGAGAGGGGACTTCCAGTCTAGACACCATGGTGATTGCAGCTTAACGCTGAAGCTCCCAGATCCAAACCAGTAAAATACCTTGAAAATCAGATTTAACGGATTTTTGGAAGAGTGAAAATCAAAGGACAAAGTCATCATGCCTAAAGGAAAACAGAAGAAACCGACATTTATCAGGCCAGGACACGCATCGGCCGAAGAATCTGATCCCGAGGATTTCCATTCAGAAGACGAGGAGCTGAATGAAGCTAACAAAAAGGTTAGCTTGAAAATGGTATTTAAAGAATTAAGACGATTTCGCCGAGAGTGTTGGGCCAAATTTCATGAATTCAAAGAAGAATTAAAAAGGACAAACAGCAGAGTGGACCAGGCCGAGAACCGAATCTTGGAAGCAGAGGAAAGAATAAAAGGGCTGGAAGATTCCGTGCTGGATCTACACAAAAGGCAGTCAAGACTAGAGGCTAAGCTAACCGACCAAGAAGGAAGACTGAGAAGAGACAACATAAGAATTCATGGTCTGAAAGAAGGAGTCGAGGATGGTTTCACCACAATGACGGCATGCGTGGAATCCTTACTGAGAGAGAAGTTGGATATTCCCCAATCCACCGACTTGAAGATAGAAAGGGCGCACCGTACATTAGCCCCTAGGCCGGCGGCAGAAGCACCACCAAGATCGGTGGCGGTGAGGTTCTCCAA
Organism: Pholidichthys leucotaenia; assembly: GCA_020510985.1. NCBI lineage: Eukaryota > Metazoa > Chordata > Actinopteri > Cichliformes > Pholidichthyidae > Pholidichthys > Pholidichthys leucotaenia. The sequence continues at coordinate 398,082,734 of CM035838.1, read as the reverse complement.
CTTCAAAATAAAACAAGTGGTTGTAAGACTGGCTTGGCAGAAAAAAGGATTTATGCACCAAGAGAGAAAAGTTTTCGTGGAACACAATTACGCCCCGGAGGTCCTTAAAAAGCGCCGGGAATACAACGACGCTAAAAAGGTGCTACGAGAGAAAAAACTGCGCTTCCAAACGCCATTTCCGGCGAAGCTAAGAGTCTTCTACGGTGAAGAGACATGTCTCTATAATTCAGCGGAAGAAGCAACCGCTGACATGGCGAGAAGAGGGCTCCCGGTAATGGTGTTTAAACCCGCAGCAGACCCGAGCGAAAGAATCAAGGCTCAAACGTGGTCCACACAGAGACCCTCAAAATCCACGGGCCAGCAGCGGGAAACCCAGCGCCAGAGCTACAAGGAAAAACTGGCCATTTACAGGAGGAAATAATGATTTTTTTAGTCAATCTGCACATCCAACCCCCCTCCTACAAGGTAATAAACATTAAAGGAGATGCAGAATCGGCATGTGGTAAAACATTTCATGGAACAGACATAATATTAAAAACAAATAAGTCTTTTTAAAAAAAAACAAAAAAAACTGGTTAAAATAGAAATGTGACAATGATCCACATTTTCTCCCCACACAAACAAATACTGTATTAGCGCGAACGTTTGCTGTGATGGTGGTGGGAGGGTGCACACAATTTCATAGGGTATAGGCATGAAAAAAAAAAAAAAAAAAAAAAATCATTACAAGTTCGGATTGGGATCTGAAATTCACGTTAAAAACATGGGACAACTTACAGGGGTAAGAGAGGGCCCTCAACACGTAACAGAGTTTGAGGAATTTCCCTCAGAGCCTACACTCCATCAAGGCTCTTCCAGGGTCTCTAAAAAGACCTCAGCTCAGGAAGTTCTTTTGTCAGTTTTTTGTTTTAAAGTTTTATACACTATGTTCTTAATGTTTTTTATGTTCTTAATGTTCTTTCAGTTTCTGAGTAGCATAAAAGAGGGCCACCACACTGTTATACTAAATAAGACAATACAATGGAGAAACAGGGTGTAACCAAAATAATCTCATATAATGTAAAAGGGATCCTGAATCCAGTTAAAAGATCCAAGATTCTAGGCAAAATGAAAAAAGACAAAGCAGGAATAATATTTTTACAAGAAACCTACCTAACAGACATGGAGCACACTAAACTCAATAGACAAGGGTTTAAAATGATCTCGTCATCTTCATATAAGTCAGGGAGGAGGAGGGGAGTAGCGACATTGATCTCAACCAAAATTACATTTGAAAAAAAATCAGAACACAAAGATAGAGAAGGGAGATACAGTTTGGTAATTGGGCGGCTAGAGGGAGAAGATATCACCCTGCTGAATGTATATGCACCTCCAGGGGCTAACTGGAAATGTTATAAAAACGTATATGACCTAATGATAACTAAAGCCCAAGGTTTAGTGATATGTGGTGGAGACTTCAATCTAAGACTGAATCCATACTGGGATGCAACAGGTAATTCTTCACATCAAAATAACACTCAAAGTAGGAAAACTCGGATTCTACTAAAAGAAATGGGAATCTGTGATGTGTGGAGGGAATTCAATCCCAGTGTAAAAGATTATACATTTTACTCAGCGCCACATTCATCATACTCAAGGATTGATTATTTTTTTATGTTTAATAGAGACATTGGAAGAGTAAAAACATGTAAAATAGGACTGATGGATCTCTCTGACCACAGTCCGATCTATATGGACTTAAGTATCCAAAAATACACAAATAATACATTTTCTTGGAGGTTGAATTCAAATGTCCTGAAAGGACCACTGAAAGATGAATTGGAATCAGATATTCTCAGATATTTGGAAGAAAATGATAATGGAGAAGTATCCCCTTTAATACTGTGGGATGCATGCAAAGCTGTAATAAGGGGAAAGATTATTGCAAAACTGGCAATCCAAAAGAAACTGAGACAAGAAAAACTAACCACATTAGAGTCAGAACTTAAGAACCTAGAAAAAGAACACAAAGGCAACACTCATTCTAATGACTCGCTCAAAATTAAGGAAATTAAAAAACAAATAAATGAGATCTACACAATAGAAATCCAGAAGAAACTTACATTTCTGAAACAAAAATACTATGAAGCAGGCAGCAAATCAGCAAAATTACTAGCCTATAAATTGAGGAAACAACAAACGGAAAGAGCAATCTACAAAATCAGAGACCCAGTATCAAAGGAAATAAAATTCAGAATTCAGGATATTCTTAAAAGCTTCAAGAACTACTATAAGAACTTGTACTCCCTCAAAAAACATAAAAACGCATCCGAAGCATTCCTAAACACATTAAACCTTCCTCAACTTACTGAGTCTCAAAATAGAACACTACTGTCAGAAATGCAACCTAAAGAATTAGAAAAAGCAATTATGAAACTTAAAGCTAACAAATCCCCAGGAGCAGATGGCTATACAGCAGAGTGGTACAAAACCTTTAAACAGCAACTATCTCCTCTCCTCCTGAAAACATTTAACTATGTCCTCCACACAGGGGAAATCCCCCCCTCCTGGAGAGAAGGGGTCATTGCAGTCATACCGAAACCTGAAAAGGATAAACTAGAATGCTCCAACTACAGACCAATCAGTGTATTAAATCAGGACTATAAGCTTTTCACCACTATCCTTGCCAAAAGGTTAGAAAATATACTGACAGACCTAATTCATTTAGACCAAACAGGTTTTATAAGACAAAGACAGACAAGACAACATTAGACGCATTTTACACATAATTCATCATATAAAAAAATATAACTTAAATGCAGTCATATTGGTATTATATGCTGAAAAAGCATTCGATTCGGTTGACTGGTCTTTCCTATATAGAATCTTATCCAGTTTCAATTTTCATAACAACTTCATTAGAACTATCCAGGCATTATATAAAAAACCAACAGCTAAAATAAGGATTAACGGTAATTTATCATCATCTTTTGAGCTGGAAAGAGGATGTCGTCAGGGCTGCCCCTTGTCTCCACTGCTCTTTGCAATCTTCATAGAACCTCTGAGCCAATGGATAAGACAGAATCAAAAAATTCAAGGTATTACACTTGGTCAGAAGGAACATAAAATAACACTCTTTGCTGATGACATTTTAATATACCTGGGGCAGCCGGACACCTCTTTTCCAGAACTAATATCAGTTTTTTCAGAGTATGGAGATTTATCGGGGTACGAACTAAACATGCATAAAACCCAAGTTTTAACATTCAACTATGACCCAAATCATTATTCACTAAGCAAACTCAAAACTAACTGGGAGATGGAATCTATGAAATATCTGGGGGTCAATATCCCAAAACAACTCAACAAAATTATAACACTAAACTATGATCCACTCACTGGTGGCAAAAATAAAATCTGATCTAGCAAGATGGAATATGATACCATTCTTGGGTACTGCACAAAGAATTGAAGCAGTCAAAATGAATATACTTCCACGTCTTCTATACCTTTTCCAAAAAATACCGATAGAACCTCCCAAAAAAACATGGCAGGAGCTGGACAGAAGGATCTCAAGATTCATATGGCAGGGCAAGAGACCTAGAATCAAAAACAGAACCCTACAGCTAAACAAAGACAAAGGTGGGCTTGCGCTGCCAAATATCAGGGACTATTTTAAAGCCGCACAAATTAAAACTTTAGTAGAGATATGTAACCCAGTCTACACTGCACAATGGAAGGAGATGGAATGCCAAATAACAAGTGACATCCCCCTACAGGCGATAATAGGGAATAATGCCTTACCTAAACTTTTGAATAACACTAACCCGTGGATAGAGACCCCGCTAAAAATTTGGTTTAAGATAGTTAGAGAGAATCAAACTAAAGAACCCTATCGATTTCTGCAATGGATTGCCTATGATCAAGACTTTACTCCTAATAAAACAGACACTAGATTTAAAAAGTGGAAAGAGAACGGACTGATAAAATATTACGATTTTTTTAAAGGGCAAATTTTAAGAAGTTTTGAAGATTTGAAAAAACAAGGTCTAATAAATCACGACCTTTACAGGTTCTTTCAGCTTAGACACCACATAAACAAAATACTTAAAAAGGAGGATTTGGAAAGGGCCCAGTCAGGTGTTCTGAAGGTCTTCTTAATGGCATATAAAGGGATCCCAGGGATCAGATACATTTCTAAAATATACCAAGGTCTTCAAGACTTAAAAGGAGACAACACATCATATATAAAAGAGAAATGGGAAAAAGAGGGGAATTTCACTTTACAACTGGAAATATGGGAAAAGCTAAATAAACAGCAATGGAAAAGTACCTCATCCCTGCAGTGGAGAGAATTTGGATGGAAAAATTTGGTAAGATTTTTCAGAACACCTGCACAAAACAAATTTACTCATAAGGGGTTGAATTGTTGGCGCTTGTGCGGTGAAGAGACTGCAAATCATTTTCATGTGTTTTGGTCATGCCCAGTTATCCACCAATATTGGACCAATGTACAGACAATATTGGGGAAAATATTCAAAATAACAGTCCCCTTTTCTTTTGTAACTTTGTATTTGGGTTTATTACCGGATTCACTGGAAAGACGAGGAGAAAAATACTTATTCACTGTTTTAATATTGGCAAGTAAAAAAGTCCTAACTAAAAAATGGATGTTGAAGGATTGTCCTACACCTGAAGATTGGATTAACGTGATCCAAGACATTTACTCTATGGAAAAGTTGACATTCGCACTGGCAGGACATGGATGGGTTCTTGAACTTTTGGCAACCCTGGATCGCATACGTGTCTTCCATTAGATCTAATCTTTGACAAATACCATTTCAATAATGGCACCGCTCTTTGTTCCAACGCTACTCAGATGCTCTTTTATTTTTATTTATTTTTTTTGTTTTTTGCTCTTTTTTTTGTTTTTTGTTTTTTTTTGTTCTCTTTAATTTCACTTTTTCTTTAATTTCACTTTTTCTTTCACTTAAAAAAAGGGGTGTTGTAATAATTATTTTTCCAATGTTGTCAAATAACAAAAAATAAGGGAACATGTGATGAAAATGTAAACAATGCAATGCTGTAATGACGTGTATACCCTTTACAAAAACTTAAATAAAAAAAAAAAAAAAAGATGAGAGAGGTCTCCAATTTTCGACATAGGTATACCTCAACTGTGAGAGACAAAATGAGAAAAAAAAATCCAGAAAATCACATTGTCTGATTTTTTAATTATTTATTTGCAAATTTATGGTGGAAAATAAGTATTTGGTCACCTACAAACAAGCAAGATTTCTGGCTCTCACAGACCTGTAACTTCTTCTTTAAGAGGCTCCTCTGTCCTCCACTCGTTACCTGTATTAATGGCACTTGTTTGAACTCATTATCAGTATAAAAGACACCTGTCCACAACCTCAAACAGTAAGACTCCAAACTCCACTATGGCCAAGACCAAAGAGCTGTCAAAGGACACCAGAAACAAAATTGTAGACCTGCACCAGGCTGGGAAGACTGAATCTGCAATAGGTAAGCAGCTTGGTTATTGACCAAATAATTATTTTCCACCATAATTTGCAAATAAATTCTTTAAAAATCAGACAATGTGATTTTCTGGATTTTTTTTTTTCTCATTTTGTCTCTCATAGTTGAGGTATACCTATGATGAAAATTGGAGACCTCTCTCATCTTTTAAGTGGAAGAACTTGCACAATTGGTGGCTGACTAAATACTTCTTTGCCCCACTGTAGTCGCCAATATCAGTATATCTGAAAAGAAACAATGCATTTAGTATCAGAAAAGGTTGAATTTAATGCACAACTAGTTTTGTTGCTGTAGCCTAACTCCTTAGTCAGCCTATGAACTTTTCACCCCACCCTCGTATGTGCAGATTGTCTATTAGTGCCACACATTTTTTAAAAAAATTAAAACCAATATTTAGCTCAGCGGAAGAAGATATCTTTTTAAACGTTTTCCCACTGTGTGGTAATTGTTTCTAACTGGCTTAATTTGCACCAAATGATTTTTAAAGTTATATTATTTAGAAAGTTGTTCAGAATTCTTTTTGTTTTTGTTGTGTCCATAATTATAAGAATAACGAGGAAGTAAGAACTCAGATAACAGGGCTTTATTCAGGATAACACAACTATACAATAGGCTTACGGCACTCGCCTGCATGCCAGGTGGTTCCCACGATGAAAGAGGCAGAGCTTCTTCCACCCACTTCCTTTATACCCCGAGTGGCGTCACTACCGGAAACCGGCAGTTAGTCACCCCGGTCTAACCTACGTCCAACCTGGCTGCCATCTTGGTAATACCATCCTTTTACATATGTTATACTCTCCCCCCCCCTTAAAAAAAAAGTGTCAGGCACACAAACAACCCACCAAAATTTGTCACCTGACTCACGCACTAAAAGGGAAGAACATATGTACAAAAATAAATAAACTCCTATCCATTCACACAACTAAGGCTGGGGGGTCAAGTAGACTGCCAGCGCCTCCTACACAGCTGAGCGGGTTATTCTGCCACTAAAAGAGAACAATTTAACAAAACAAAATAAAATAAGGCCGTGTTTCTAACTCCAAAATAATCCCCATAACAATGCTACATATACATCACATAAAATCACAATGCATACACTACTGGTGGCCCCCACCCCAACTCCCACCCCACAATGGGCATTCAACACAAAATTACGTTGGGCATCCAATAAAATAGGTCAAACAAACCAGGTGGGCTCAGATTTACCATGAACGTAATTACTCACCGAGCCACCACCCCTCTGACTGCAAATTAAACATACAAATACCAATTAAATAATAACACTCTAAAACTCAGCGCTAAATCAGACATACCATTATCCCGGCCAATAAAATTTATCATGCAAACACACAGCCTAGGTTCGCAACTAACAACTTAACATGCCTTTTGCACTTTCTCTCTTTTTTTTTAAAGTAAATTTACTGGGGAACCAAACAGTGAAACAACATATACAGGACTAGGGTAAACACAGTAGACACACAAAACCAAAAAGACCCTTAGTCCTTGGATGGATCCCTCTCCAGTCGTCTCCGTCTCTTCACCTCAGGGCTCCTGCTGCGCCGTCTCCTCTCCACCACTGGCAGCCGCAGATCCCTCAGGCGTCTCCAGACGTGAATAGACCTACGCCGATCTGCCTCCATCCACCCGGGCTACACCTGGAACCGCCTCTGGTTATCCTGCTGTTCGCGTGAAATGTGATCCCGCCATACTCGAGCATCAACCTTGGTCTTTGATGGAGTCCTCTTCCTTTCATCCAGATCACCAATCCTGCGACAGGCCTCCGTCACCGATCGCGCCGGCTCGTTTCGGTCTCCTTTTGGTAGGCCATCGCTGGGAGTGCTTTACAATCACCACGCTCCACAGTCTAGCCCCTTTTCCTTCTGGCGTTGGCGTCTCGTCCTCTTGAGTCTCATCGGGGGTCCCGGCGTGCTGTCCGGCACCCTCGTCCAGGGCAGCCTGCGTGACGGCATCGGGTCCAGCCCAAGATGGCTCTGCGTGGCACAGCGTGTGCTCTCCCTCTGAAACTTTGTCCAGCCAGTCTGAATCCCACACCTCAGCACCCTCCACGACTGGAACAGGCCGGCCCCACAGTCCGCCATCTTGGTAATACCAGCCTTTTACATATGTTACAGTTTTATTCCAAAATAAAGAAGAATATCCAGGGTTTCCTCTGGTAACATTTCTTGGTGGCGGGCCACCTCATCAGAAATTTTACCACCGCGTCAAGGAGATATGAATTTATTAAGAAAAATATATGAAGCAATGACTTTCCGCAAGCGCGCACACAAACAACGTGCATGGCTGTCGCGAGTTTAGAAGCGCCCCGTCCACGAGAGTTTTCCAGTCAGTCAGCAGGCAGTGTCTCGCTAAGCGCGACTGTCCAACAGAAACATGAGTTGTTAAAGTACTTTAAACGTGGAAAAAAATCACAAGAGGTATGTCAGCACTGGCGTTTATCATGGTTTTAACCCGCTGGAAACGGGAGCAATAATGGAAGAGTCGCTTAGCTAAGAGATGTGGTTAGAATTCATATGCAGCCGGCTTCATATGAAGGGAAAGGCAAGGGGGACTGATGGATTGCTGACGATATATTTCACCAGCCACTACAATATTAAGTTATGTTCTGTAGGAATTGCAGGAATGAAGAGATTGGCAATTTCTCTCTTTTCTCGCACAAGCAGGCGTGCAGTTTTTATTCTCCAGTGGCAGTGACAGAAAGCAACAGCTAAAAATGCTAGCTCTAGTTTCCCTCTAAACTGAGGTCCTTCAGCGGCTGCCTAGAGAGGTGCCTGATGAGAAATCCTGAGAGAACAACTATAACTGCCTAACCAGATCATTCTGTACATGAACACATATTGTGGTGAATTATGTCTTTAGAGTCCGCTACAGTTCCCTGTTATGTACCTGGCAGGTTAAGATGACCGAAATTCACCAAGTCAATGACTTTAATCTGTCAGCAGCCTTCAGACAAACTAAACGTGCCAACATTTGATTTCAAAATAAGGGAGGTTTTTCCTGCTGTCTGGGTGGTGAGGAGATTTCTAAAAAACAAAACAAAACAAAAAATAAAGAAATATAACAGAAATAACGGCATCCTTGGTCATTTAAGTTAATTTATTTCATTAAATTGTATTAATATTTTTTCTTTGTAATCAGTTAAATTATTGTTCTGTTCTGACTGCAAAATTAAGGTAAAAAATGTAAACTGTTATAAGAAAAAGGTAAAAAAAATTACCACAGTGTGTTTCAAATTTATCTTAAAAAAAAAAAAAAAAAATTTTATTTAAAAGAAGACAAAAATTAGCCATAAAATAATCCACAAATTTATAATAAAGTTTCAAATGTACAAGAAAAGTCAATTTTACAAGAGGCAATTACAAATTTGAGGAACATGGTTTCAACTTTTGATAGATTTACAGAGAAAAGTCGAAAACTATAAGAAAATTGTTATAAATTTTTGAGAAAAACCTCAAACCTTCAAGACTGAAGTCATTACTCAAGTTTTTAAGTGGGTGCTCTTTGTACCCTTATCTCAACTAGAAATTTTTGGTTGTCTACTTTTAATTCTCAATTTCAAAACACTGCTTTTACATGAGTAGAATTTCTGGTTACTATACCCACCTGATCATATAATTTAAGTATGCATGAGTACATTACTATTATGAATGTTTCTTTCCCTTCCCTACTCTCTCAATGGAAAAAAAGAAACACTACAATAAAAATACAAAAAAAACCAAACATATTTTTGTCATTTATGTAAACCATGACAAAAAAAATCCTGCAGGACAAAACATGACACTTGATATTTTCTAACCTGTTTGTATACCACCATAGACAGAGAGCGAAGCTGAATTAGACAGAGCTCAGAGAGGGCAAGATGAGACAGAAGAGAGGAGCCAAGGAGAGGGAAGTGTTCAGGCAGAGGAAGGAGAGAAGGATAACACCACTAAAAAGTCTAAACACAGGATGTCTGGGTGGGACCCCAACAGGCCCAATATTCAACCCTCGGTTGTACAATACTTCAAATGGTAAGTTCCATATGCAACATTACTGTGTAAAATTTTAAAAAGAAATAAATAATATAAAATTAATATATTCCGCTGTGTTTATCCCCCCCCCCCCCCCCGGGGGAAAAATATGTTGCCACCGCGCCAAGGTCTTTTAGCCAGAGGAAACACTGATATCAGACAATCAATCCGCTAGTTGTCAAACTCAGAGTCTGGAGAACAGGTGAAGGATACAGATTTATATTATATTAATATATTTGAATAAGGAGCATTATGATGAAACATAAAACAGATGAAAAGTAGCTTCTTCAAAATAAAACTTTCACCTCTAATTTCTTAAAATATCAGGAATTAAAGCTGTGTAATCACTGTTGAAAGTAGGAGATGGATGATATTTTTCAGATTTAAACAATTTATGAGTGTGCTGATAAAAAAACTATGCAACAAATTATTGTCAGATATTCAGAAATTTATTTTTCAGCATGAAACAATTTGTAATATATTTCTAATACTTTTATTTCATAAATGAAGCCATATATAACTTGACAGTTTTTTCCACTGTTGTAGTATGAATCCATTAATGCTACATAATATTCAGAACTATGTATATGAAAAAAAATATAAGCAGCATAATCTTTATTTCAAAGGTCAAATTGCCGTTGTGGCCCTCAGCCACTTCTATTTTAGTCAGAGACAGGCAAAATGGCTCTTTGGTTGGCCAAGGTTGCAGACCGTCTACTGTTTATTATGGTGTTGGATGTCATAAGCCAAGAGACCAGGTGTGGGCTACCATGGGACATGCTGTATGCTGATGACCCCGTCATCTGCGCCGAGACAGAGGAGGAGCGCCACAGAGATAGCATCAGATGGCAGGGGTGCATGGAGCGAAGCAGACAGAGTGAATGCTACAAAAACAGAAGCCATGGTGTGCAGCAAGACTAATGAGCACATCTCACTGCATGATAAGCACAACATCAACCTCAACTAGACAACATTCAAATATCTCAGTTCCACCCTTAAGACAACTGGAGGATGTGACAAGTGGCAATGTGTGTAAGAAATGGAATGAACTGAAGCCTGCACTCTGTGACAGGAAGATATCCACCAAACTGAAGACCAGAATATGGAGTACAAGACAATTATACGACCCCTCCTGTTGTATGGAGTAGAGACATGTGCCACCATTCAGAAAGAACTGAAGCTTCTTGAGAAGACCGAAATAAGACGGATCATGGGTGTCACCTTGAGAGATCACAAGAAAAAGAAGAGATAAGAAAGCAGTTAGGAGTTGCTAACGTCAAAGAAAAAGTAAAAGAAAGGAGCCTGCAATGGTGACAGCAGAAAAGGTGGAGGCACTGGGCAAGAGAAGCTGTGAGAAAGAAGGGATTGTACAAAGCAAATGCACAGAACAGAGAAAAGTGGAGAACAAATAATTGTGTTGCTGACCCCTCTCTGACGAAATACCAGCAAGAAGAAGAAGTTCTGTGTTTTTTAAGAGAAGTGAGCGTTTTGATGTATTTTCCATAACTACATGACCAACAGATCAATTTCAGAAGATTAAAAATGACAAAAACACATTTTTTCAGTGAATGGGACCTTCAAGTTAGCAAAACAAACACTATCTCCTTACTAGTGATTAGCTTTTACCCAATCAGTTTAGGGAGCTCATTAATATTAATGAGCAGCTGAAAAACTGACTGGTTCAACAGAACTTAGCAGACAGCTCTTTTTTTTTATGCGATGTAAAACAATACAGAAATGTTTTTCTTCCAACTACAGAAAAATGTCCAGGGGAGGATGTCAAAACTTAAAAAATAATTCCAGGAAAATTAACAGTATAAGACCTTTTAATACCTCGTGAGAACTTAAAGGTGTTATAACATCTTGGTCGTAAAATCAACAGTCGCTAATAAACATTATTTTAGTCTTGGCAAGAACTTCTCTCCCAACATACCTTCTCGGGGGTAACAGGTGGAGCAGGCCTGCAGGAACTCATGCGTTGAGGACAGGGGGTTTGAAGCAGCAGCTGACCTGTAGTTATCCTACATTTAAAAAAAAAAATCAAAAATAAATTTTAACCAGTGCAACAATGGACAGAAGATAGAAGAACAGTTAACAAAAGGCAGATAATAGATCTTACTTTGGTGTAAAATTTTGAAGCTTGTATTACTGTAGCTGCAGCGCTGTGAAGGACTGAGGGGCAATGACAGAAAACACAGAACAAATTACACCAGAATGGTCATTTGATTTCCCCTACCATTTTTTTAGGGGAGCGCCCCGCCCCCCTTGAAGGTCAAGTCAATTAAGCAATATTACATGAGAGGAAGTGCAGTATCAATGAATATAATAACAACGGTGATTTGTCGTAGGAGGAGTACACTCCCACCAGCGGACAGAGAGCACTTGTCAGAAAATTTGTTGCATTAACCACCTGAAAAGCAGACAAAAATATCAGCATTTTTTAAGACTCCAAGGGTGGTGAAGTTGGTAACACTCACCCTCCTGGTCGCCCGCATTCTATAGTTCCACGGTTGATGCTCTTTGTCCTCCGTTTTGCACAATGCACCTGACATTTCACATAATTATAATTTTTTTTTTTCCAATACTGGCTCTCAATAGTTTTATATTTACAAGAAGAGACCCGGTGTGTTAAGTTTTTCTCTCTTTCCGGAGGGGGGCTTGCACAGAAAAAAAAAAGGAGCAGAAGTCCATGTTATGTGAAGTGATCCATTTTGCACAATGCAACTGACATTTCACATAATTACCAATTTTTTTTTTCCATACTGGCTGTCAATAGTTTTATATATATTTACAAGAAGAGACCCGGTGTGTTAAGTTTTCCTCTCTTCCCGGAGGGGGCTTGCACAGAAAAAAAAAAAGGAGCAGAGGTCCATGTTATGTGAAGTGATCTAGGAACCGAGCTGCATGCACACAGTGGAGCTGAGAGATTTCCCCTCTGCTGAACCGTAGTCTCCCACGGCAGCCAAAAACGGTCAGAATGCTGCAGACTAGAGTAACTGAAAAGTGCTCTTTTCCGTCTCCCTCTCAGACACTGCGATATTTGTGTAGTTTTGGCACACAAAGATGTGTGCTCCAAAATTAATCTCATTTGTCAGAATAATGACGACAGTGTTGAGATTCATCTCCACTCTCTGTTACTGTGCTGTGATTAAGGCTGGGTGATAAAACGATAATAATTATCACAAAACTTTTCCTGGACAAAGACATAATACATTTTTGATAGAACGTCGATAGAAGTCATTCGTTCTGTGTTATGACAGACAACACGAAAAGCCAATGAAAATGAGAATACACCGCACCGAACCAATTATGTGAAACGGAGATAGGCGCCGCCCACATACACCAACCTGGTGTGAAGGGAATTAACTAAGTCACACTGGACTAACGCACACAACAGCGTGCATTGGTGCGTAAGACCAATAGCCGAGGCTTAGCACACCTGCTAATGTTTGGGCTAGCGCAGCTGTGTAGAAGTTGGAGAGTGTGGTTAAAAAGAAAATGACAGAAAACAATGAAAAGTCCAGTGACAGCGTTACCAAAGAGCACACTGAAACGGACGCCGGCCAATGCTCAATACACAAGGAAATTGTTGAAAAGAAGGGTCAGAGGAATTCAATAGAAATTCAGAATGTTGGATTTAAGCGGCTGATTTAAAGTAAATGACCCTCGTTACCAACTCCCTGGCCGTAAATATTTCTCCCAGACGGCACTTTCCCAGCTGTACACGGAATGTAGAGAAACAGTTGAAAAGGAGCTGCAAAGTCTGCCATACTTTGCTACTAGGTCAGATTTGTGGTCAAGTCGCACATCTGAACCATATATGAGCGTCACCGCCCACTTCACTGATCAAGATTGGAATTTGGAAAGCAAATGTCTTCAAAGTTTCCTGAAGACCATACAGGTGAAGTCATTTAGGACTGACCGAAACACTTGCATCCTGGAGACTGAGTGAAGACAAACAAGTCTGCATCATGATAAGACAGTGGGACAAAGGCTGCAGTGCTTTGGGCATGTACCTCACTCAGCTATCGGTAAGTTGGTGAGCGGAATATTATAAAATATTTATATTTTATGTTTTATAATTATTTGAAATACAACTGTATAATGTTCGACACTACATTTGTCAAGTTCAACTTCTGACAGAAAATAAATATTTAAAATTAATCTTGTTATAGCTTCACATCTCACTTAGGCATAAAAAGGAGCCTTTAAGCTTAACAAAAATAGTAATTTGATTCATATTGCAATATACTGTATATCGATCAATATGGAAAAAAAAATTTATCATGACTGGAATTTTTTCATATCGCCCAGCACTAGCTGTGACTGTAGTCTACACAGCCACCCGACAGCTGCCATGCCAAAAAGTGATGTTCTGCAAGAAACTGATCAGCCCACCATTACTCACTGCCCAGCTTCTGGGATGCAGTAATGTGACTGCGCACTTTAAAGGGGAAGGACATGAAAGCTCTCGTATAGGTATGCACACAACAGTGAGAGGGGAGAAACCAAAACCAAGCCATCCACGATGGAGTAGTTCATTCTGGCCTGACAAAACCACCTTGGGAGTGCTCAGATCTCCTGAACCTTGACCTTAAGCACAGCATAGATACAGACTCATCTAGGATGTGCTACAAGTCAAGGACGATGGCCGAGAAGGAATAACATTTTTTTTTCTAAAATCATTTAAGTGCCCAGATTTCCTGATCATTGTCCTTAACCACAACCTGGATGCAGACCCTCCTGATGATCATTGTGAATGAGTTTAGTCAACACTGGGGGAAATATCTAGGAGGAGTAGTGAGTCCCGTAAAACGTAGATGGCCAAACAAACGGACCTCTTCCTTTCAGGCTTCACCAGAATGAGCTAAAACCGGCAAGTCGGTTTTAGACCCTGAATGTTTGTTTCGGTTTTATTTCAGTTAATCACCCAGCCCTAGCTAAGTACAGTGGTATCTCTACTTACGAATTTAATTCGTTCCGGAAGAATTCTCGTAACGTGAAAAATTCGTAAGTAGAGGCGCGTTTTACATGTAAATGCCGTAATCCGTTCCAAGCCCCCAAAATTCGGGCATAAATTTTTTATAAATCATAAAAACGCATCAAAACATGTAACAAATACATGTTACAATTAGATTACTGCACAATAAACATAAAATGAGAGTTTAAAATGAGAGAAAGAATAATAAAAGAGAATAATAAAAGAGAAAGAATAATAAAAATTATGTTCATTTACCCTTTAACTGCTATCGTCGTCGACGTCGTCACCTTTTGCCTTCTTTGGTTCACGTTCTGATCCAAGGACGTTTGCTTTTGTCGGCTTGTAAGTGCGTTCGGCTTCGTTTTGTTTTAATACCGTGCTGATCGTTGATGTATTACGGCCATATTCTTTAGCGAGATCAACCAAACGCATCCCCTTTTCATACCTTTCGATTATCTCCTTTCTTTGTTTGTATGGACAAAAAAACTCTTCTTTTCTCCTTTTCCACTTATCTCCGTCACTTTCTTGGGGCCCATAGCGAATAAATGTTAATTCTGTACTGTACACACACGTAAAACTTTCACCTTGTTCTTAATAAAGTTTTGGAAAAAAAAAAACTTCGTGGCCAATGGGATACCAGGAAGATGCTAGGCGATAGCCAATGGCAGAGCAGCTACAGGTATGTTTACGTTCGGTAAACTACGGAAGCTGCGAGGAGCGCGTACTTTTTTGCCTTTCGTATCCTGAAATTTCGTTCGT
This sequence comes from Pholidichthys leucotaenia, assembly GCA_020510985.1. Lineage (NCBI taxonomy): Eukaryota > Metazoa > Chordata > Actinopteri > Cichliformes > Pholidichthyidae > Pholidichthys > Pholidichthys leucotaenia. Next base: position 398,067,443 of record CM035838.1, on the reverse strand, counting down.
AACTAGAAGCAATATTTTCCCGTTAAGGCGTCTCGTAACCTGAAAATTCCGTATGTAGAGACGTTCGTAAGTAGAGGTACCACTGTATTAAAATACTGTAGATGCTTTGTGGTGATAAATAAAGACAGTGTATCCAGCTGCCTCTCTACCGTGTCTGCAGCATCAAGAGAAATGGATGCAAGCATCACATGAACTGTGTCATTTGAATAAGAGACTCCGAAGAAGCCGCCACTTGAAGACCAAAAAGACAATGGTCAGACTTGTCTAGTTGTAGGGAAAGATGAAACATTGGAAATAGCTGATTAAAAAAAACAGCAGCAAATTTTACAGTACAGAAAAAGTCATAGTCACCTGTTGAACTGAAATCAGAGAGTGAATCCAGACCAGTTCCAACAACAGAGGTTGCTGGTGAAGCTAAATTCAAACATTCCGCTGAGGGAAAAGCATCCAGAGCATCCAGGGAGTCCAGCTGGTTCATGGCTTTAGTACTCATTGTAGGGGCATCACCGCTCTGCCTGCTTTCAACTGACACAGTATCTAGTGGATTTAATTCATCTAATTTATCAAGTGATGTGTCCTTTAGATCCAGCTCTGTTTGGGGCTCAGCAACATCTTGAGCAGCAAAAGAACTTGGCGCCATATCGGAGACATCATCGAGGCAATCAAGTGAATCAAGACCATCCAGGTCACCCAGAGCTGTGGGGTTTGAAGCCAAGCTTGACGGTACTGCACCACCTCCAATGTCAGGGCCCAAGAGGTCGTCCAGGATATCTAGAGTTGCAGCTGAGATGTGGCCACCAGAAGAAAAGGAGTCAAGTGAGTTTAACTGGTTGACAGATGGGCTGAAAAAGGCCGGGGGTAGCTGGGGTGTTGGGGCGGGCAGGACGGATGGAAGTTTGTGAATGCAAGGCAACCCGTTGGTGGGGACTGATATTACCATCTGGCCATGAGGCTGAAAAACAAAGACAAGTTTGGTTGGTTAAAAGGAAAATAAGAACATCTGAATTCATTCAGTATTGGGAGGTACAACTTCAATGTGAAGTATCTCTATGCTTAAACTCTACACCAGACTGGAGAATTTGTTATTCATTTGAATTATATTTAAAAGTGTGTACCTTATTAATATAAAAGATGGATAACCCAAATTAAAATAATTATTGAAGATAAAGCTGTCATCTAGTATATACAATGATTCTTATTTAGTTATTAAACTAGAAGACCCAGACATTAGCCCTCTTGTGGCCACTTGATGGTCCCCCTATGGGTTTTCTAGCCAAAAAGGCCAAATGGCCCCTCTCTGGGTCTTCTAGTGTTAAATCAGCCTCTGCTGCAACATTAAAATGCTGTACAGAAAATGATTGGGTATTACTGTGCATGTGATTGAGAAACTGACCATCCTGCACAATAAGTATATTTACTTTGAATATTTTAGAGGAGCTTTAAATTCAGAGTATATTTACTTTCTTGTATTGTTATCCCCCCCTTTACACAGGTGTGGAGATCATTGAGAGATCTGGCTAATCTTTGATCCATCGATGATCTTCAGTGATCTCCACAGTCATCACGGTCTCCCCAAAGTTTTGACTCAGTCCAAAATACACAAGGATCTCCATGCTGTATAAAGGGGCCCTTACTTCAGTGAAAGTAAAATGATATTGTCCAGTGCTACAAAATCTTTAAAAAAAAAATCATGACAGCAAAATACTGTATCAACTTTGTGTTGATAAAAAGGAACTGTCTAAATTTCTAAATTTAAATGCACATTTTATCTACTGACCATTTGGTATTCTCAATTTCCCCTCCATTTTGTTTTTACTTAAATCAGATCGTCAACTCATTAGCTCATAACAGTTTGATGAAATCACCCCAGGAGTACTCTGCTCTAATGACTGTTGACCTTGACCTTACGCACAGCCAAGATACAGTCCCATCTAGGATGTGCTTAAAGCCAAGGTCAGTGGCCTAGGGGGAGTAATGTTTTTCATGAAATTATAAACGCCCAGAACCCCTGACCTGCTCTTGACCTTGAACACAATTCTTCCAGCAGGACTTGGCACCTGCCCACACTGCCAAAAGTACCAAAACCTGGTTTAACGACCATGGTGTCACTGTGCTTGATTGGCCAGCAGACTAGCCTGACCTAAACCCCATAGACAATCGAAGTATTGTCAAGAGGAAGATGAGAGACACCAGACCCAACAATGCAGACGAGCTGAAGGCCGCGATCAAAGCAACCTGGGCTTCCATAACACCTCAGCAGTAACACAGGCTGATCACCTCCAAGCCACATTGATGCAATAATTCATGCAAAAGGAGCCCCAACCAAGTATTGAGTGTGTACATGGACGTGCTTCTCAGTAGGCCAACACTTCCATTAACTTTTGGGGATTGGACCACATGCATGCGCGATAGCATCATAAGGCCACTTAGGATGACATAGCAGAGAACAAACAGCGTCGCAGCTCGTGTTTCCGTTTCAGCTTATGTCAAAAGTGGAGAATTGAAACTCTCTCCCAGTTTTTAAACTGTGTTGATAAGGCAAGTAAAACCAGAGTTATGAGAAAATACTTACCGTCATGCTTTTCCAAATATTTTCATCATGTTTGGTGCACGTTTGGAGCAGCAAAAAACAGTAAAAACGGAAAATGAAACGAAGTGAAAGTGCGGATTCAAAACACGTTTATTTTACGTTGATAGACCATGTGTACTCGGAGAAATGGTTTTAATTTTATAGTACAAAAATATTTACCTGTGTGTAAAGGTGGGATGGGCAAGCGTCACGTTTTTTTCCATATATTGGTCATTTTTTTGTCATTTTACTTGACTTGATTTTACAAAATGGAAAAAAAAAAAGGTCTGATCAGCTGATAATGACGTATCGTCACGTGGTGTAATGATGTGTGCCGCGCTGCACTTCCAGGACATTTAAATCTCTCTATATATACAGTATATAAATAAATAAATACATATATTATAAATATATAATATAAATATATTACATATATTTGTCATTTTACAAAATGGAAAGAAGTGGTCAGATCAGCTGAAAGTGTTGTGCACACAAGCTGACGTGCCCCTCTGTGTTGTTGTGGACAGGAACTGCTTTTTTGAATGGCACAAATAATTTGTGTAAAATGACTAGTAAAATGACTGCCAGCAGTAACACGGCGGTCTGCTCTCTGTGTGTTCACCCAGTCTTCAACAATGTTTTCAAGTTTGAGCCATCTGCTTTTATTACCTCTGAAAGCTTTTGTCGTCTTTTTGCATTGAGTCAGTTCTTCACGCTGCCGTCTCCAACGTCTCACCATCGATTCATTGATGCCAAGCTTACATGCAGCAGCTCTATTTCCTTCTTCAACAGCCAGATCGATTGCCTTTAACTTAAAAGCTGCATCATATGCATTTCTTCGTGTGTTTTCCATGATGAGGGTGTGTGCATGATGCGCAAAATGCCAGTTCAAAACAGTAAAATTAGAGTCAAAACTAGCGTCTTCCTCGGCACAGGAAGCCCAGACTTCCCTCTCCCCAGCCACCTGCTCCAGCTCTTCAGAGAGGATACCAAGGCGTTCCCAGACCAGCTGGGAGACATAGTCTCTCCACCGAGTCCTGGGTCTGCCCCGGGGTCTCCTCCCAGTGGGACGTGCCCGAAACACCTCAAGTGGGAGGCGTCTAGGAGGCATCCTAATCAGATGCCCATACCACCTCAACTGACTCCTTTCAATGTGGAGGAGCAGCGGTTCTACTCTGAGCCTCTCCCAGATGACTGAGCTCCTCACCCTATCTCTGAGGGTGAGTCCAGCAATCCTACGGAGAAAGCTCATTTCAGCTGCTTGTATCCGCGATCTCGTTCTTTCGGTCATTACCCAAAGCTTGTGACCATAGGTGAGAGTAGGAACGTAGATTCAGAATCAGAATGAGATTTATTGCCATTGTTCATGTAGTACACAAACTAGGAATTTGTTTCGGTGCAATGCTGCAACATTGACTGGTTGATTGACTGGTAAATCGACAGCTTTGCCTTAGAACTCAGCTCCCTCTTCACCACAACAGACGGTACAATGTCCGCATCACTGCAGATGCTGCTCCGTCTGTCAATCTCTCGCGCCATTTTCCCCTCACTCGTGAATAAGACCCCAAGATACTTAAACTCCTCCACTTGGGGCAGGAGCCTGTCCCCAACCCAGAGAGGACAATCCACCTTTTTCCGGCTGAGGACCATGGACTCGGACTTGGAGGTGCTGATTCTCATCCCAGCCGCTTCACATTCAGCAGCAAACCGTCCCAGCAAGAGCTGTAGGTCATTGCTGGATGAAGCCAACAGGACAACATCATCTGCAAACAACAGAGATGAGATCCTGTGGTCACCAAGCATGACACCCTCCATTCCCTGGCTGCGCCTAGAAATCCTGTCCATAAAAATTATGAACAGGATCGGTGACAAAGGGCAACCCTGGCGGAGTCCAACTCTCACTGGGAATGAGACCGACTGAGTGTTGGCAATACGAACCAAACTCTCACAATGGTCGTACAGAGACCGAATAGCTCGTAACAACAAGCCCGATACCCCATACTCCCGAAGCACCCCCCACAAAAAGCCATGAGGGACGTGGTCAAATGCCTTCTCCAAGTCCACAAAACACATGTAAACTGGTTGGGCAAACTCCCACAAACTCTCGAGAATTCTCGAGAGGGTAAAGAGCTGGTCCGATGTGCCACGGCCGGGACAAAAACCACATTGCTCCTCCTGAATCCGAGGCTCAACCAACGGTCGGACTCTCCTCTCCAGTACCTTGGTATAGACCTTCCCAGGGAGGCTGAGGAGTGTGATCCCTCTAAAGCTGGAGCACACCCTCCAGTCCCCTTTTTTTAAAAAGAGGAACCACCACCCCGGTTTGCCATGCCAAAGGCACTGACCCCGACCTCCACGCAATGTTGCAGAGGCGTGTCAACCATGACAGCCCAACAACATCCAGGGCCTTGAGGTACTCAGGGCGAATCTCGTCCACCCCCAGGGCCCGGCCACCAAGGAGATTTTTAACCACCTTGGCGACCTCAGCCCCTGTGATAGGCGAGTTGTCCCCCTCGTCCACAAACCCTGCTTCCTCTGTGGAAGGCGTATCAGTGGGATTGAGGAGATCCTCGAAGTATTCCTTCCACCGCCCGACGATATCCCCAGTCGAAGTCAACAGTGCCCCATCCGCACCATACGTGTGGACAGGGAGCTGCTTTCCCCTCCTCAGCCGCTGGACAGTTTGCCAGAATCTCTTCGAGGCCGACCGAAAGTCTTGTTCCATGGCCTCACCAAACTCTTCCCATACCCGGGTTTTTGCTTCAGCAACCACCCAAGCTGCACTCCGCTTGGCCTGCCGGTACGCCTCAGCTGCTTCGAGAGTCCCACAAGCCAACCAAGCTTGATAGGACTCCTTCTTCAGCTTAATGGCACCCCTCACCACTGGTGTCCACCACTTGGTTCGGGGGTTGCCACCTCGAGATGCACCGACCACCTTGCGGCTGCAGCTCTGGGCCGCCGCTTCAACAAGAGAGGTGGAGAACATGGCCGATTCAGACTCCATGTCTCCAGACTCCTTCGGAATGTGGTTGAAATTCTTCCGGAGATGGGAGTTGAAGACCTCCCGGACAGGGGCCTCAGCCAGACGTTCCTAGCACACCCTCACTATACGTTTGGGTCTACCAGGTCTGAATGGCTTCCTCCCCTGCCATCAGATCCAACTCACTACCAGGTGGTGATCAGTTGACAGCTCTGCACCTCTCTTTACCCGAGTGTCCAAGACATATGGTCGCAGGTCTGATGACACAATAACAAAATCAATCATCGACCTGCGACCTACGGTGTCCTGGTGCCAGGTGCACATATGGACACCCTTATGCTTGAACATGGTGTTCGTTATGGACAAACTGTGGTTAGCACAGAAGTCCAATAACTGAACACCACTCTGGTTCAGATCGGGCAGGCCGTTCCTCCCAATCACCCCCCTCCAGGTTTCACTGTCATTGCCCACGTGTGCATTGAAGCCCCCCAGTAAGACAATGGAGTCTCCAAGAGGAGCACCCTCCAGCACCCCAGTCACAGACTCCAAAAAGGGTGGGTACTCTGAAACATCATTTGGTGCATAGGCACAAATGATGGTCAGGACCCGTTTCCCAACCCGAAGGCGCAGGGAAGCAACCCTTTCGTCCACCAGGGAAAACTCCAATATAGAGGCAGCAAGGCGGGGGGGATACAAGAGTACCCACCCCTGCTCGTCGCCGCTTGCCCGGGGCAACTCCAGAAAAGGCCAAGCTCCAGCCCCTCTCCAGGAGACTGGTTCCGGAACCGGAGCTGTGTGTTGAGGTGAGGCCGACTATATCTAGCCGGTATTTCTCAACCTCGTACACCAGCTCAGGCTCCTTCCCCACCAGAGAGGTGACATTCTACATACCAAAAGCCAGTTTAGAAAGCTTGGGATCAGTCCGCCAAGGTCTCCACCTTTGACCGCCACCTAATCCACATAGCACCGGACCCCCATGATCCCTCCTGCAGGTGGTGAGCCCACTGGAGGGTGGACCCATGTAACTCCTTCGGGCTGAGCCCAGCTGGGTCCCATGGGTGGAAACCCGGCCACCAGACGCTGGCCATCAAGCCCCTCCCCCAGGCCTGGCTCCAGGGTGGGGCCCCGGTAACCCCATACCGGGTGGGGTACACTGAATCCTTGATACAGAATTTATCAAGAGAGTCTGCTGGATCGTTCTTAGTCTGGCCCTTCACCCAGGACCAGTTTGTCTTGGGTGACCCTATCAGAGGCAAATTGCCCCGGACAACATAGCTCCTGGGATCACTGGGGCACGCAAACCCCCCACCCCCACCCCCACCACGATAAGGTGACGATCCATGAGGGGAAAATTGATCTTATGTAATATTCAATTTTTTTCCAGAAACTGAACTTTGGGTTTTCATTAGCTGCAAGCCATAACCATCAAAAGAAATACAGACTTGAAATATATCACTCTGTGTGTATTGAATCTATATGAGTTTCACTTTTTGAATTGAATTACTGAAGTTAATAATTAACTTTTCAATGATATTCTAATTTACTGAGATGCACCTGTATACTACAACTACTACTACTAATGGTTTGCATTTATATAGCGCCTTTCAAGAAATCCAAAGTGTTTTACAATGAAAATCGCCTATTCATTCACTCTACAGATAGACAATGGTAGCGGTAAGCTACTTCTGTAGCCACAGCCTGGGGGCAGACTGACGAAAATGTGGCTGCCAATCCGCACCAACGGCCTCTCTGACCACTACTGAACATTTATGCAGATTCATACCCAGTGTCATGGACACTGGAGGCAAGGTGGGTGAAGTGTCTTGCCCAGAGACACAATGGCAGGATGGCTGGGGAGAGCTGGATTTGAACCACCAACCCTCTGGTTATTGGACGACTTGCTCTACCTCCTGAGCCACTGCCGCCCACATTTCCCTCCTCCGTTCCACTTTTGCTGAGCATCAAGCTGGACGGCAGGAAGTTCCACTTTTATATGGTCTTTGGCATGACCTGGCCGGGACTTGAACCCCGACCTCCCAGTTGTGGGCCAGATGCTCTACCCCTCGGCTACTACTCCAGTAAAATACTATAGCCTCTTTTCAATTAGCACCTACTCAGCCCTACTCACCTCGATTCTACTCGACATGACACGGTGTGGTTGGTTTTCCATTATAATTGAGTGCCACCTCAAGTGGGTGGGCTCATTACAGGAAGGCAGCCCATTATCCCGTTATGTTGTTTACATGCTGACGTTTTCACTAATAAATAATGTAAAAGGTGCTTAAAAATCATAAAATACTCACCATATTCCCCGTGAGCAGCCATCAGCTCGGAGACCTCCTGGTATACTTTTTCATTTTGGGTCACTCCACCACAGCAGCGACAATGGGCCTGAAAAGTTCAGTTGTCAAATTTGACCAAAGGTAGTTTATTTTTCAAGTGCAGGGATCCAAGCGCTGCGACACCGATGGAAGAACTGTGCGTACAACGGGGAAACTATTGAAAAATAACCACATTTGGTCAAATTTGACCACTATGAACTTTTCAGCTGCGGTGCCCAAATGAAATACCAGGAGGTCACCAAACTGATGGCTGCGTACGGGTGAGATGGTGAGGGTTTTGTGACAGTGTTGATTTGTGTGTAGCCATTTATTTCACTGATTATCACAGAAATAATAAAAACTCTCGGCCGAATTTACAAATGGCGGTTTTTGAATTTTGTGAAGACGTTGCTCTCATCCACTGACATTACGCCCTGGCCAATCAGTGGCCTGCAATCTGTTGACGTCACATTTTCAGCTTGACTCGGCACAGTTGGAACCTCATTGAAGTAGGTCCCAAAAAAGTACCTGGTACCAGGTACTAATGGAAAACCCTACAGACCGAGTAGAGTTGAGGCAAGTAGGGCTGAGTAGGTACATTTCACTGACCCTAGGCCACACAGCTACTGTAAGTCGTGAAAGCTACAGTGTGTGTGTGTGTGGGGGGGGGGGGAGTCAATCCTCTAACTCTGTGCGTTAATTTTCCTTTCCCCATTCTATTATTCTGAACACCTAGCTAGAAGGCGGAAAGTACCATTTTTATATGGTCTTTGGTATGACCTGGCCGGGACTTGAACCCACGACCTCCCGGTCATATGATCTAGCATGACTATAATATTCATAATAACAGTCATGCCACAAACACAAAATGTTAAATAAGTTATTTTCAGAGTCACAGGTGCACCCACTGTTTGTAATAGTGTAATAGCACGTATTTGGGCACACAAAACCTGCTTCAAAAAGTATTTAGGAAGTAAACTTCCCCATTTTAACCTTACCAAAAAAAAAAAAAAAGAAGCTTTAACTGACCCTAAATTTAAGGTTTTAATTTTCCATGTCAGATCTTTAACGTTTCCTTCACAGAGATGGTCAGATTTTAGTTGTATCACCATGAAAAAAATTACTAAAAGATAATGCTTTTACCTCATTCAGTCCCTGCTCAGTTTGGAAGCCATCGAGTAGGCTGTCAATGTCATCTCCCATCAGCTCAGCATCATCTAAAGTGTCCACAGTTTGAGGTAATTCAGAGGAAGCAGGCTGGCTGCTGGTGGGGATGGAGGACTGAGGCGTGCAGGGAACTCTGACTGAGGAGAGGAAAAAGAGGTAGATGGATGTTAATTATAGTTGATTTTCTCAAAATTCTCAAGATCTGGGTGAAGATGACAGACACAGTTCTTGTCAAAGTCAAGCTGTTTCACCTGGTGCAGCGGGAACTGAAGGATCCAGATCGTTTCCTACAGGATCACCGGACACCTGGACGAATGAAGGAAGGGGTGGAATTACTTGAACATGTCCCAGATTATTACTGGGCTTGCAGTCACCAGTTTACATGTTGTAATAAATTCACACATGAATCCACGGTGTTCCCAATGGATGCACTTATTTCACCAACCTTTGCACTGACATAAGGTTTACGAATTCTTAGTCCCAGATGCATGGCTAGCTGCTGTGCAAGCTCGTTCACCTGTTTGTCCTGTAAAGAAATTGAATAAATCAATCCCATGCCAAGTCTGTGACAACAAACATTTAGAGCCACACAACATGAAAAAGACTGCCTGTAGCCTGTGAAAAAGAGGCACATTGGCCCATTCCATGTATTCACATTTTTCCCCTTAATGTGCATATCTTTGCTTTAAATGTTGTGGTATGTGTTTTCAAGTTTAAGAAACAAACAGGTGGGGCCAAGGTCAACAACCTAAATGTTGAGACTTTTTGAGCCAGCATTCAGCATGGAACCAGAGAATGTATGTAGACAAATCTGTTGGTACCCTTTCACAAAAACCAAACCAGACTGTCAGTGATGGAGTAGCTCTTTCTGGCCTCATGAAATCAACCTGAGAGTGCTCAGATCTCCTGACCGTTGACCTTGACATTAAGCACAGCCTAGATACAGACCCATCTAGGACTGTGCGATATGACGATATACTGTATATTGGGTGACGCGATAAAAACATCTATTGTTTCATATAAAACTACCATTTATATTGAGATTTAAGACACATACTGTAATGTTGTTATAAGACAGATTATTGTGTGATGTGAGTGGTGGCTCCACCTTTCCCGGTTTCGCCGCCACCCTGGGTATAAAGGGCTGATGCGGAAGGGGCACGGTATCTTTTGACCTTCGTGTCTGCCTATACGGGACCGCCTTGTGTCGCTCAAAGTCACGTTCTATTGCACCTCTGGCCTCGTTAATGAAGTACTGGTTATGGACATAACGCATACCCCATTTCTACTTGTCACCACCCCGCCTCTCACCCGCAGTGCTCTAGGGGTGTCTGTTCCAGTGGTTAGCACAGCAGCTAACTCCAAACTAAAGGTTTGGTCATATACTGTAGCCACTACTTCTGTTTTCCAGGAATGCAGGACTGTTTCCCACCGTGCTGCGTCAGAGGAGTGTCTTCTAACCTCGTTTTAATTGCAGGTAAGTAACGTTAACACTATCTCACTCCAATTATAAAACAGCAAATGCTAAATGATGATGCTACCTTGTCACTGCTAGTTAACAGTGAGATTTGAGATGAGGAAATCACCATTGCATGCGTCTACTTAAATGCCCTACTTTCATGATATAATATATATCACTCTCGCGTGAACTTTTTACATTTTCCATAAATTTCACCCGAAAGCCAAATATCCCTAACTTTTTGTGAGGGGTGTGTGTGTGTGGGGGGGGGGGGTCATCAAATAAGATTACTAATATCGTGACATAAAAGTTAGTGTATTTTAGGTGCATCCTGAAATTTCATTCGAAAGTCGAATATCCCTACCTTTTTGTGAGTAGTGTGTAAAGTTATCTAAGCAATTTTTTTTTTCTTCCCTGGGGAACTACTTTTTCTATTATGCTGTGTGTATTTCTGTTGGTTTTGGGTTGTCTACTATGTCATGCTGCTGTTACACTGTAATTTCCCACTTTGGGACTGATTTTAACTAGATATCTGTCCTCAGCCTGTATTACATTGTCTCTTTTAAGATCAGAAATACATCAAATTACAGTTCATTGGTATATTATATCCTAATATCTTCTGTATTGTCACATGTATAGATTTCCAGAATATTGAGATTTTGCAGCATTTCCAAAACATATGTGAGTGGTCTGCATTTTGAGCCCCACAGCCCCTCCAGCATATAGATTGGGTATTTGTATATTTTCTTTGAATCTGTGGTGTAATGAAATAGCGAATCAGGTTTTTCCATCCAAATTCCCTCCATGTCCTTGAACTTGTTGATGTGTGTTGTGTTTTCCATATTTCCTGCCAGCTTTCTTCTGTTATGTTTAAATTGAGCTTTTTCTCCCATTTCTCCTTTATATAGTTACTTGAATGTTTGTTTGCCATAAGTTTCTGATATAGCTTTGAAATAATTCTTATTTTATTTCCTGCATATGGGCTTAAAATGAATTGTATAATCTCGCTCACATCTGTGTGGAGGTTATGTCTAATCTTCCTCATATAATAATCTCTCATCTGCAGATATCTGAAGAATTCCGATTTTTCTAGTTTAAATTTTCTTCTGATGTTTACAAAACTGACGAAATCTTTTTTTTCCCGATATTGCCCCATGCTGTGATTCCCTTGTTCACCAGATTTTTGTATCCCCTATCTTGCTTTGCCGGTTCAAACTGACTGTCAAATGCTACCCATTTCAATAGTTTTATGTCCTCCTTTATATTATACTTTTGTACTATTTTATACCACAGTTCCAAAGTAAATTTAGTGATTGGGTCTATTTGTTTGATTTGCTTATATGCATCTTTATCTCCTATTATGCTTTGTACTGCGAGTCCCTCAATTTCCTTTTCCATTTTGCCTCATATCCTCCATCGCACCAACATATATCTTATTTGTGCTGAGTAGTAATATTCCTTTAGACTCGGTAGGCCCATGCCTCCTTTCTCTTTTGGTAATTGGAGAGTTTTATATTTCACTCTTGGCTTTTTACCTCCCCAAACAAATCTCGATATCATCCTGTCCCACTTTGAGAACTGGGCACCTGGAATCTCTGTTGGTAGAGCCTGGAAGAGGTAAAGCAGTCTAGGTTGTATGCTGATGTTGACTGTCTCAATTTTTGAATTCAGATCCATATTTAAGATTGACCATCTATCAATATCCTTTTTTATTTCTTGATCCAACCTATCATAGTTTGCTTTATAGATTTTGCTTAGATCTTTAGGTATGCTCACTCCAAGGTATTTTATTTCTTTTTGTTTCCAGTTTAGTTTGATCTTATCAGTTATCTGGTTTAAAAGGTTATAGTGGAATGTCAGTATTTGTGTTTTTGTTATGTTTATCTTGTATCCTGATAATTTTCCAAAATTTTCTATCAAGTTCATCATTTCCATTATTGATTCATCTGGTTGTTCAAGGTAAACTATAATATCGTCTGCAAATAGCCCAATCTTGTGTTCCGCTCCCTTTATTGTTACACCTTTTAATTTCTTATTTTGTCGTATCGCTTGAGCCAGTGGCTCTATGAACAGAGCAAACAAGGTGGGCGATAGGCAGCATCCCTGCCTAGTTGATCTTTGTATATTTACTTTGTCTGTTAAGCTACCGTTTATCTTGATTCTTGCCACAGGTTTTTGATACAGTGTCTTTATGCATTGTACTGATTTTTCGTTAAATCCAAAGCGTTCCAGCACATTATATAGGAACTTCCAATTAACCCTGTCAAATGCTTCTTCTGCGTCTAAACTCATTATTACTGCGTTTTTCTTTTCTTTATGTATTTGATTAATTATGTGTAATGTTCTCCTGATATTGTCATGTGTTTGGCGTCCCTCTATGAAACCAGTTTGATCATCTTCTATCAATTCCGTCAAGAATGTCTTTATTCATTTACATATAATTGTATATATTTTATAATCCACATTTAATAAAGAGATTGGCCTATAGTTTCCGCATTGTTCCCCATCTTTCCCTGGCTTTAAAATAACTGAAATAATGGCTTTGTTCCATGATGGAGGTATTTTGTTGTTTAATGTCCAATTAAATGACTTTAGGAGCTGTGGCCTGAGTTCTTCTATAAACAGTTTATAAAACTCAGAGGGGTATCCATCACTACCTGGTGATTTACCGTTTTTAAGTGACTTAATCACATCTTTAATCTCTTGTGTTGTTATTTCTGCTGTTAGCTTTTCATTTTGTTGGTTTCCTATTGATGGCAAGTCCAATGTGCATAGAAATTTTTTAATATCCTTAACATTTGTCTCTTCAGGTTGCGAGTCTAGTTCTTGATAGAAATTATGGAATATTTCTGGGTTAACTGTGGTTTTATTTGTGATGGGGTCCTTAATCTTATATACATTATTCACTGTTTGTTGTTTTCTTAACCTTTTTGTCAGCAGTTTTGTGGCCTTTGGCCCCGTTTCATAATATTTTTGTTTTAAATATCTATTTTTCCTTTTAATTTCATCTATTTGTATTTCTTTTATCTTTATTTTTTCTTCCTTAATTTCTTGACATATTTTTGGGTCATTTGTGTTTTGATGTTTACGTTCTAATTCCCTCAGTCTCTCACATCTTTGTTCATATGTTTCCAGTTTAGACTTTTTTGCTTTTCCTGATTCAGCAATTAATTTACCTCTTAACACGGCTTTTAGTGCATCCCATAGTATTGTTGGGTCCACTTCTTCATTGTCATTCTCTTGGATATACTCGTTTATGTTTACTTTTATTCTTTCATTTTCTCATCATTTAACAGTCCTACATTAAGTTTCCATGTTGTTTGTCGTTTTCTATTGTTTAAATATATTTCCATGTATATAGGATTATGATCTGATATTTCTGCCCCTCCAATCCGACAATTTCTCACCCTGTGTCTGTCACCTTCATTCATAAGGAAGTAATCTATTCTAGAGTGTACTTTATGGACTGCTGAATAATGTGTATAGTCTTTTTCGAGTGGGTGCAGGTCCCTCCATATGTCTACCATACCCATTTCTGCCAGTGCGGTTCTTATGAACTTTGTTACATGTTTTTTTGTCTTCTTAACACTTGTTGTGTCAACTTCACGATCCATGACAGCATTTAAGTCTCCTCCACAAATTAGGACTCCTTCACTGTGTGTTGCTATGAGATCAAACAGTTGTTGAAAAAAACCCTTGTCACTTTCTGGTGGGGCATAGATGTTCACTAATGTGATCTGCATACCATCTATTCTTCCCTTTATTATTACATATCTGCCTTCTTTATCCTGGATTTCTTGTTCACATTCAAATTGTATTTTATTTGAAATTAGTATCATAACCCCCCTTTTATTTCTTCCCTTAAATGAACTGTAGTAGGAGTTCTTATAGCCAGATCTCTTTAGTTTCTCATGTTCTGTCTTGCTCAAATGTGTCTCTTGCATAAATATAATTTCTGCTTTTTCCTTCTTGAATTTTCTTATTATTCTTTCCCTTTTAACAGGTGAGTTCAGACCATTCACGTTTAATGTCATTATCTTAAGATTTTTACCCATATTTATGTTTTGCTATTTTTTTAACTTGTGCTCCTAACCCCTTTAACAACATAACTAACTCATATTTGTACAAAAACACATTACCAAATCTCGACCTCCGTACTTTGGGCCTTTCTTCTGCCCACTGGTCCCTGTTGGTGGGAAGGGAAAGTCCTCACTGAGTGAGGGGCCCTCCCTAGACCTGTATTTACTATCCAAGTAATAGTCATTAGTCTAGAAATGTCCAACAAAAATCACTTAAACCTCTCCTAGCCGTTTGTTTCTCTTTTACCTTGTCTTCTTGGCCTTCATTTCTTCTGTGTCCTTCTTAATCTTTGTTATAATCTAGGCTTTCCGTTGAAAGCCTTGCAGTTTTTCCTGGGCCCGGTGTGCCACGTCCGTCTCCCGTCTTCTGCCGCGCACTCCTCTCCACTCCGGCTGTCGTGATGCGTTCAGTGCCACCGCCGCTCCAGCCACTTCCTCCGGTACGCTCACCACAAAGCCTCGCTCCGTCATGTCCCGCGCTGCCTCTCTGGCTGTGTTGTAAGTTTTTACGCCGTCTTCCCAATGAATTCTCATCTTCGTTAGCGGCGTCTGGAATCTAATTTTTTTTCTCTTTCAGCATTTTTTAATGTTGGCATATTTCTTTCGCTGCTGCACAATTTCTGCCGGGTAGTCATGGTCAAAGAATATCTCTTTGTCGCCGACTCGTATCTTTTTTTTTCCACGCTTGTGTCAGGATTCTTTCCTTTATGTCGTATTTCAGAAAGATTACCACAACTGACCTGGGTGTAGAGTTTGGATTCGGGTTCTGTGCCAAGGCTCTGTGCGCTCGTTGGATCTGTAGGTCTGCTTCATTGGGCAGCTCAAGCTCTTTTTTTAAGAAATGATCCATGAATTTCGTCATCAAGTTGCCTTCAATGCCCTCCGGAATCCCGAAGATGCGTATATTGCTCCGTCTGGACCGGCTCTCCAGGTCGGTTATTTTTTCCTGCATCCTCTGTGTTTGTGCCGTCAGGGTCTGCAGCCGCTCGCTTGCCTCGGTCTTCCAGTCTTCCAGCTCCGATATTCGAGCCTGTGCTTCTGTCATACACGCCCGTTGAGTGCGCAGTTCCTCCATGTTTTCAGCTAGCTTGCGCTCCATTTCTCTTCGGAGACCCATAATTTCCTTTTTTCAGCTCTTCCTTAAGAGCCGTAAAATCCTGTTGGAGTTGTCGCTTGAATTCTTTTAAGTCTGTACCTATATTGGCGATGCCAGTGTTCATAGTATCGAGTTTGGCGTCCTCCATTTTCTCTGCTGTAGTCACCTCGCTTTTTTTTTTCCTCGTGGTCAGCAATTTCTCCTGCGTTGTTGAAGAGGGATTCTTTAGTTTTACCCTGCTTTTGTCCGTGTGCCCGGCTTCTTCGCGTTTTCATCCCTTGGTTTATTAGTCCATTTATGTCGAGTTGGCCATTTACCAATGATTTTTAATCCGACTAGGGAGAGCTCTCTGTTTAAGCGTTATGTCTCTCCGCCATCTTCCCGGAAGCCCCCCACTTTGGGACTGATAAAGTACATCTATCCATCCATCCAAGTACCCAGATCTCCTGACCTTGACCACAACTTGGATACAGACCCACCTGAGGATCATTGTGAGTGAGTTTTTGCGTTCATCAGGGTAATTGCCCAGGAGGAGTAGCAATTTTTCTAAAATCACACAAGTATCCAGATCTCCTGACCTCTGACCTTGTGGCCATTGCCATCCACTAGAACAGTTAAAAAAAAAAAGACTTTTCAAAAAGGTCTTATTTCAAGATTTTATAGCATGTTGACCTTGCACTCATCAGAAAACTCAAAACAGAAACTAAATTCCTGGAAAGAAAACCTCCAGCTTGACAGCTCCGAAGATGACCGGGAAACAAACTGTAAAGGTCACGCTATCTATCCATCAATCAAAGCTTTATTTATACAGCACTTTTCATACAAAAAGTTGCAGCACAAATTAAAAACAACACAATTACACCAGTCAGGAACCGAGCTGGCTTGGCTTCCCCCAGCTCGGTTCCTGACAGAGCCCCCCCTTTCAGGGGTGGATTCCCAGACACCGAAGGTAACATCATAACCCCTCCCAACAGGAGTAAAGGCAACAAGCAACAAGAACCCGGGTGGGAGGTAGGGGGAACAGGAAAGGGGGGAACACAATACCCCGCCCAGGGCCCACAATTAACCCTCCCAAGTTCACGGGCGTTGGGGCCCAGGAGGCCGCCCAGAGTCCCAGGCCCAGCAGAAGGTCCGGTGGACGGAGTCCGGCGGCCTGCCAGAAAACATGGGCCACCTGACCCGGGAAGTCAATTCTTCCGGCGGCCGGCCAGTGTTGTTTAGCCACTAGGACTGAAGGGGTGAAGCAGGAGGGGGCCTGTCCACCGGAAGGTTCACTGGTGGGTAACCGGGCCGGGGAGAGGGGACCTCCACGGCGTCGGGCAGGAAAAAGGGGACCAAGGCATCCTCAGGGTGGTCCGCAACTGCACCCGCGGTGGACCCCACCCATGCTGGCTCCGCTGCACCCGCAGTGGACCCCAACCGGGCCGGCTCCATTGCACCCGCAGTGACCTCCAGCGGGAGCCTTGCTGCACCCGCAGTGACCTCCGGCTGAGGCTCTGCAGCACCCACGGTGACCTCCGGCTGAGGCTCTGCAACACCCACAGTGGAACCCGCGCTGAAGCGTGGCCTCCATGATGGGTCCAAGCAGGGGCACAGCACCCACGTCAGGCTAATCTGGGAGTGCAGCCCCCACGATGGTCCGAAACCAGCCTGCCGTGCCCACAGAGATTCGGCCTGCAGAGGGACCCACATAACGGCCTCAGGCAGGAGGGGAGCAGGCTCCAGGCAGACCTCTGCAGGGACAGCCGGACCCTCGATGACCTCCGGCAGCGACACACCCTCTCCGGCGTCCTGAGATGAAAACTCAGGGGAAGCAGGAGAAGAAAGATGGTTAGGGTTGCCGGCAGCAGCGGAGCCCAGCGAGGGAAGTTCAGATGCAGCTGTGCACTGCGCCTGACTCTCCTCACCTAGAGCCAGACAAGATCTCTCTAACACTGCGATCAGAAAAACCAGAGAGTACTTGCCTGAGCTCGAGCTCCACCGCTGTCCAGGACTCCGTCGATCCTGGCGATGAATACTTGGGCCCGGCCTCAAGGAGGTCCAGCTTAGGCTCCCAGTCCGCTGCAGATGCCTCTGCGGCAAGCAAGTTCACCCAGTCCTCGTCTGATGGTGAATCCGGGGGTTGAGTAGGCATAGGAGGTAAAACCCTCACAGCCGGGGAAGCGCGTCCTCGGACCTCCATCTCACAGCACTCCTCTTTGACCCAGTGGTTGAGCGCGGCAAGCATAGCTGACCACTCTTCGTCCACCGGCGTGGCCGTAGGGGGACCTCTCCATGCTGGCTCTGGGAGGGAATCGTCCGAAACCACCGGCTCCTCCACCATCTGGCGGCTCGGTTCTTGGACCGGCAGGCACTCAGGAGTTAAAGGAGGAGACACAGAGAGGGTAGAAAAAAAGTTTTTAGCTGCAGCCGGTAGAGGGAGCCCAGCGGATTGCTGTGACTGGGCCCCTCTCCCTGAAGACAGACAAGGTTTGTTATCAAGATGAGTTGAAAGAAAAAACACTTGCCTGTCATCCCGGCCCTTGATGTTTACTGCTGCAGCTGGCTGGCTGTCATCCCTGTCTGTGTCCACGGTGATACGGTCCTCTTCTTCGGGTGGAGGAGGAGCCATCTCCATGGCCACGGAGGTGGGCGTTGCCAGGGAGAGCACAGCAGACCTCATGGCAGCTGGAAAGGCGGCAGCCGCTGCCGACGAGGAGGGCTTCTCCCGGCGTGTCGACGTGGGATGACAGCGCCTTCTGTTTTCCGGGACTGACCGTGCTGGAGGAGGAGGAGGGTCGGGCGAAGAGTCCCAGAGAATGAAGGCCTGCTGGTCTCCGGGTCTCCATCTCGGCACCGTGGGGAACGTCAACCCGGGGAAGAAGCGCTGGAGCAAGCGGACTGTGGAGAGCAGGTCAGCGAACTGTGAATAGCTCCATAACCCGGGATACGTTTCCAGGACCTCCACAGCAACTTCCAGGCACTCCAGCCTATTCTTCGGTCCCCGGGCGGCAAGGGCCTCATTAACGAAGCTCCGGATGAACTCGGCGGCCCATCCCTCCTCCACCGTGGGATATCCCGCTGCCGTTCCTCTTCCTCGGCGAGACCGAGGAAAGACGTTCTCCAAACACAGGTTAGTCCAAAAAAGAGATGTATGGGTGAACCCACTAAATCCTTTTTGCTGGCTGGACCATTCTGTCATAAACTCTCAGTGCACATTTCCACAGTGCACGGAGGAGGAGAAGGATGGAAGGATTTAACGCAGGGGTTCACCACACACACATTTATTGACAACACCATGCAAAAATAAAGACTTACAGGATGTATAATGATGTATACAAAAGGCTGACAGAGAGTGAACAGCGGGCAGACCACTGTGTACCGTGGCTATAGGAAAAATAATACAATAAACATACAAGCGCTCGGGAGAGCGAGGAAGACCTTAGGTGCCTCAACTAGTACAGGGAAGTAAACTGGGCAGCAGCCAAAGTGTAGCGGTTGAGCTGCGGGGAGAAACGCTACAGAAACGCGGAGCAGCTAACCGCACAGGGAAACACAAACAGTTTACTCACGGGTAGGAGCAGTCCAAAAAGTCCAGTTCTCCCCTGGAGCACCAACAAGAAGCCCTTCAGACGTGACTGGCACATGACGGCAAATGAACGTGTGACCCGTATAATGGTCTAACAGTGTTTGACTAGCAAAGAGCTGCTTATGTACAAACACCGCTGGCCTAACAAATTGGGAACACCTGAGTGAGGCACAGGAGGGATAATTACTGGGGTTGGGAACAGCTGACGGAATTAAGGAGAGCGAGGGGGCGTGGTTGGACCGGCAGACTGTCAGCAGCGTGGGAGAAAGTAGGTCACAGAGGCTGTCTAACAGTTGCTGGTCAGGCATTGGCTATGGGTACGGAACAGTACAGAATACACAAAATGCACATACAGTGGGGCAAAAAAGTATTTAGTCAGCCACCAATTGTGCAAGTTTTCCCACCTAAAAGATGAAAGAGGTCTCCAATTTTCATCATAGGTATACCTCAACTATGAGAGACAAAATGAGAAAAAAAAAAATCCAGAAAATCACACTGAAGGATTTTTAATGAATTTATTTGCTAATTATGGTGGAAAATAAGTATTTGGTCACCTACAAACAAGCAAGATTTCTGGCTCTCACAGACCTGTAACTTCTTCTTTAAGAGGCTCCCTCTGTCCTCCACTCGTTACCTGTATTAATGGCACCTGTTTGAACTCATTATCAGTATAAAAGGCACCTGTCCACAACCTCAAACAGTCAGACTCCAAACTCCACTATGGCCAAGACCAAAGAGCTGTCAATGGACGCCAGAAACAAAATTGTAGACCGGCACCAGGCTGGAAAGACTGAATCTGCAATAGGTAAGCAGCTTGGTGTGAAGAAATCATCTGTGGGAGCAATTATTAGAAAATGGAAGACATACAAGACCATTGATAATCTCCCTTGATCTGGGGATCCACGCAAGATCTCACCCCGTGGGGTCAAAATGATCACAAGAACGGTGAGCAAAAATCCCAGAACCACACGGGGGGACCTAGTGAATGGCCTGCAGAGAGCTGGGACCAAAGTAACAAAGGCTACCATCAGGTTAACACACTACGCTGCCAGGGACTCAAATCCTGCAGTGCCAGACGTGTCCCCCTGCTTAAGCCAGTACATGTCCAGGCCCGTCTGAAGTTTGCTAGAGAGCATTTGGATGATCCAGAAGAGGATTGGGAGAATGTCATATGGTCAGATGAAACCAAAATAGAATTTTTTGGTAAAAACTCAACTTGTCGTGTTTGGAGGAGAAAGAATGATGAGTTGCATCCAAAGAACACCATACCTACTGTGAAGCATGGGGGTGGAAACATCATGCTTTGGGGCTGTTTTTCTGCAAAGGGACCAGGACGACTGATCTGTGTAAAGGAAAGAATGAATGGGGCCATGTATCGTGAGATTTTGAGTGAAAACCTCCTTCCATCAGCAAGGGCATTGAAGATGAAACGTGGCTGGGTCTTTCAGCATGGCAATGATCCCAAACACACCGCCCGGGCAACGAAGGAGTGGCTTCGTAAGAAGCATTTCAAGGTCCTGGAGTGGCCTAGCCAGTCTCCAGATCTCAACCCCATAGAAAATCTTTGGAGGGAGTTGAAAATCCGTGTTGCCCAGCGACAGCCCCTAAACATCACTGCTCTAGAGGAGATCTGCATGGAGGAATGGGCCAAAATACCAGCAACAGTGTGTGAAAACCCTGTGAAGACTTAAAGAAAACGTTTGACCTCTGTCATTGCCAACAAAGGGTATATAACAAAGTAATGAGATGAACTTTTGTTATTGACCAACTACTTATTTTCCACCATAATTACCTCCGCCAGGCCGAAAGGCCAGGAGGAGGTAATGTTTTTGCCGGGGTTTGTCTGTGTGTTTGTCTGTCTGTCTGTCTGTCTGTCTGTCTGTTGGTTAGCAAGATAACTCAAAAACTTTTGGACGGATTTCAATGAAACTTTCAGGCGTTGTTGGAAATGGTACAAGGAAGAACTGATTAAATTTTGGGAATGATCCGCATCACCGTCTGCATACAGGATTTAAAGCAATACAGGATTTAAAGCATTTTTCCACACTGTGACATACGGCCATTTTCAACATGTGCGCAGGCGCAATGGAGGGCGCTGGGCGTCGTGTCTGACCAACACAAACTCCGCCTTCTTCAACGTTTTAGCCACAAAAGCATGCGGAAAACACTGGTGGCCTGGGCCCGCCAGCGTGCCTGTGCCAGCCATAGGCGCTGCGCACATTGCGCTGGTCGTCGTGTCTGACCAACACAAACTCCGCGTTCTTCAACGTTTTAGGCACAAAAGCACGCGGAAAACACTGCTGGCCTGGGCCCGCCAGCGTGCCTGTTTTTGCGCCACGCTGCAAAACCTGACACGGCCACCTGTCCGCCGCCCGATTATTGGCCACAAATTCCCCGCCCAGCTATAGGCGCTGCGTAAAAACGACCTCTCTGCCGGGGAAGATTCTAAATTCTGTTTTGCCGCGGAGCGCAACCCCAATATAATATAAAACCCACGGCAACCTGTCTAACCAATCTGCATCCGTCAGTGGAGGAGATGGACACACCAACACTTCAGTTTATTACCTCCGCCAAGGAGGCAATGCTTTTACAACCGTAAAACGGGGCTATAAGGGACAGCGGGGTAATATGGGACACTTTTCTAAATGTAATTCTGCTTTTTTAATTTTGCTTCCGCCTAGATTTGATGAAGGATTTATGGATATTTGAAAATAACAACACAACTCAGCGTCCTGCTCAAAATAAAAAAAGCAGAATTACATTTAAAACATTTCCCAGAAAAGTGTCCCTTATTAACCCGCCGTCCCTTATAGCCCCGTTTTACACTACTGAACCACTAATCCTATCACTATCACATTGATTGTCATTCATTAATTGTCTGTTTATTGCACTGTCCATGTCAAATAAACAAATAATCATTGTGAATCCAATTGCTACTCCTACCTTTTCATGCTCAGGGAATCTGAAAACGTACACACAAACACTGTATGGGGTGAACTGTGCCGCTTGGCGGAGGTCTGCGCTCTCCGAGTGCTTTTCTAGTTTGCAAATAAATTCTTTAAAAACCAGACAATGTGATTTTCTGGATTTTTTTCTCATTTTGTCTTTCATAGTTGAGGTATACCTATGATGAAAATTGGAGACCTCTCTCATCTTTTAAGTGGGAGAACTTTCACAATTGGTGGCTGACTAAATACTTTTTTGCCCCACTGTATATAGAAGAACCAAAACCCACAGAGAGATCAGGACTGAGCCAGGGGAAGCCAAGCCGGCTCGGTTTCTGACACTAACAGACAGGTCGTTGGATTTACTTGGGAGAAAACTCGACCAATCGAGTTTCAGCATCAACCAGGAAAATTCTCCAGCGTTTCCTCAGATAAAAGCAAGGGTTCCACAGTACTAAAAATAGTATCTTGTAATAAAAGATTGGATCTAATAACATCTATTTTACTACTGAAGTGGTCTGCAAAGTCCTCAAATATTGAGTCTGTTGGCAACCTGCTGGACTTCTTAAAATCAGGGTTGATCAGGTGATCAATAGTGGAGAAAAAGATTCTAGGATTGTTTTTGTGATTATTAATTTGGAGAAGTGGGAGTTTCTGGCTTGCTTCAGTGTTATTATATAATTTCAAATGTTCTCATAGAATTTGATAAACAGTTAATTTTGTTTTTCTCCATCTTCTCTCTGCTGCTCTGCATTTTCTTTTCTGCTGTTTTACCTCCTCGTTCCACCAGGGCGGGACAGGTTTAATTTGTTGCATTTTTGGTCTTTAGTGGTGCAGCCAAGTCCACTGCTGATTTTAGTTTATGGTTGAAATTGTCAGTAATAAAATCACATGACACAGGTAAAACCTCAGCAGGAGTGTCACTTAAAACCCTGATAAAATTTGCAGCCACTTCGATTGCGGACTTCCTGGAAGATGGCGGAGAGACATAACGCTTAAACAGAGAGCTCTCCCTAGCCGGATTAAAAATCATCGGTAAATGGCCAACTCGACATAAGCGGATCAATAAACTAAGGGATGAAAACACGAAGGAGCCGGGCACAAGGACAAAAGCAGAGTAAAATTAAAGAATTCCTCTTCAACAACGCAGGAGAAACCGCTGAACACGGGGCCCAAAAAAACGAGGTGACCGCAGCAGAGAAAATGGAAGACACACTCGATACCATGAACACTGGCATCGCCAGTTTGGGTAAAGAGTTGAGAGACTTCAAACGGCAGCTACAACAGGATTTAGCGGCTCTTAAGGAGGAGCTGAAAAAAGAGATTAAGGAAGAAATTATGGGCCTCCGAAGAGAAATGGAGCGCAAGCTAGCAGAAAACATGGAGGAGCTGCGCTCCCAGCGGGCGTGTATGACAGAAGCGCAGGCCCGAATATCAGAGCTGGAAGATTGGAATAGCGAGGCAAGCGAACAGCTGCAGACCCTGACGGCACAAATGCAGAGGATGCAGGAGAAAGTAACCGACTTGGAGAGCAGGTCCAGACGGGGCAATATACGCATCTTCGGGATCCCGGAGGGCATTGAAGGCAACTCGATGACGAAATTCATGGATCAGTTCTTAAAAAAAGAGCTGGAACTGCCCAGCGAAGCGGATCTGCAGATTCAACGAGCGCACAGAGCCTCGGCACAGAACCCGAACCCACGCTCTACACCCAGGTCAGTTGTGGTAAACTTTCTGAAATATGATGTAAAGGAAAGAATCCTGACACAAGCGTGGAAAAAAAAGATACGAATCGGCGACAAGCAGATATTCTTTGATCATGACTACCCGGCGGAAATTGTGCAGCAGCGGAAGAAATATGCCAACATTAAAAAAACGCTGAAAGAAAAAAAAATTAGATTCCAAACGCCGCTAACGAAGATGAGGATTCATTGGGAGAACGGCGTAAGAACCTACAACACAGCCAGAGAGGCAGCGCAGGACATGATGGAGCGGGGCCTTGAGGTGTACGTGCCGGAGGAAACGGTAGGAGCAGCGGAGGCCCTGAACGCATCACGACAGCCGGAGTGGAGGCGAGTGAACGGTAAAAGGCGGGGGGAGACGTGGCGCAGCAGGCCCAGGAAAGACTACAAGGCTTTCAACTGAAAGCCTAGATTATAACAAAGATTAAGAAAGACACAGAAGAAATGAAGGCCAAGAAGACAAGGTAAAAGAGAAACAGACGGCTAGGAGAGGTTTAAGTGATATTTGTTGGACATTTCTAGACTAATGACTATTTCTTGGATAGTAAATACAGGTCTAGGGAGGGCCCTACACTCGGTGAGGACAATCCCTCCACCCACCAACAGGGACCAGTGGGCAGAAGAAAGGCCCAAAGTACGGAGGTCGAGATTTTTTAATGTGTTTTTATATAAATATGTGTTATTTTTGTTGTTAAAGGGGCTAGGAGCACAAGTTAAAAAAATGGAAAAACATGATTATGGGTAAAAATCTTAAGATAATAACACTAAACGTGAATGGTCTGAACTCACCTGTTAAAAGGGAAAGAATAATAAGAAAATTCAAGAAAGAAAAAGCCGAAATTATATTTATGCAAGAGACACATTTGAGCAAGACAGAACATGTGAAACTAAAGAGATTTGGCTATAAGAACTCCTACTACAGTTCATTTAAGGGAGGAACTAAAAGGGGGGTTATGATACTAATCTCAAATAAAATACAATTTGAATGTGAACAGGAAATCCAGGATAAAGAAGGCAGGTATGTAATAATAAAGGGTAGCATAGATGGAATGCAGATCACATTAGTGAACATCTATGCCCCACCAGAAAGTGACAAGGGTTTTTTTCAACATCTGTTTGATCTCATAGCAACACACAGTGAAGGAGTCCTAATTTGTGGAGGAGACTTAAATGCTGTCATGGATCATGAAATTGATATAACAAGTGTTAAGAAGACAAAAAAACATGTAACAAAATTCATAAGAACCTCACTGGCAGAAATGGGTATGGTAGACATTTGGAGGGACCTGCACCCACTCGAAAAAGACTATACACATTATTCAGCAGTCCATAAAGTACACTCTAGAATAGATTACTTCCTTATGAATGAAGACGACAGACACAGGGTGAGAAATTGTTGGATTGGAGGGGCAGAAATATCAGATCATAATCCTATATACATGGAAATAAATTTAAACAATAGAAAACGACAAACAACATGGAAACTTAATGTAGGACTGTTAAATGATGATAAAATGAAAGAAAGAATAAAAGTAAACATAAATGAATATATCCAAGAGAATGACAATGAAGAAGTGGACCCAACAATACTATGGGATGCACTAAAAGCCGTGTTAAGAGGTAAATTAATTGTTGAAACAGGAAAAGCAAATAAGACTAAACTGGAAGCGTATGAACAAAGATGTGAGAGACTGAGGGAATTAGAACATAAACATCAAAGCACAAATGACCCAAAAATATATCAAGAAATTAAAGAAGAAAAAATAAAGATAAAAGAAACACAAATGGATGAAATTGAAAGGAAAAATAGATATCTAAAGCAAAAATATTATGAAACGGGACCAAAAGCCACAAAACTGCTGGCAAAACAGTTAAGAAAACAACAAACAATGAATAATGTATATAAGATTAAAGACCCCACCACACTCTTCCGGTTATGGCTGCCACGTAGGACGGACGTGTCTCGCTCTGCTCTGCTCCTGGAGAAAAAAAATCGGCAAATAACTCTCTCATTTGGGACAGAACGTATCCCAGCATTTGGGCGAGGATATGTCGGCGAAGCCTAAGGCTGGAAAACCAGGAAAAGGAAAAAGCGAGCCGCCGAAACAGTCCAAATTAACGGACTTTCAGGTCTGTGACGCAGCAAACAAGGCTCCATATATGGCGGAGGAGGCTGGCGGCGGTGCGATTTCTGCGGGGAATGGCGCAGATGCGCTGATGGCTGCCATGAGTTCAATGAGAGCGGACTTTTCCTCTAGATTTGATGGGATTATGACAGCGTTGGAAGGAATAAGAAAGGAATTGGGTGACTGTGTAGAACGAACGGCGCAGATGGAGCTCCGTCTCGCTAGTGCTGAAGATGACGTCACCCGTCTTCAATTAAAGGTGCGCACTTTGGAAAAAAAAAATAAATCTCTGGAAGATAATATTTTGGATTTGGAATCTCGGTCGAGACAGAATAATTTGAGGCTGGTGGGTCTTCCAGAGGAATCAGAAGGTCGGGACGTATGTTCCTTTCTGGAAAAGTGGATTCCGGAGGTGCTGGGCAGCGAGGAGTTGCAATCAGCAGTGGTTCTGGAAAAAGCACATCGTATTGGCCCACGGAGAGATAAGGGACCGCCGAGGACCTTAATTATGAAGTTTCTTAGCAACAGAGACAGGATGAAGATCTTCAACGCTGCACGTGCTAAAGGAGAGATTAAACACCAGGACCAGCAGGTGCGGTTCTACCCAGATTTGGCCACAGGAATCCAGCAATT
This sequence comes from Pholidichthys leucotaenia, assembly GCA_020510985.1. NCBI lineage: Eukaryota > Metazoa > Chordata > Actinopteri > Cichliformes > Pholidichthyidae > Pholidichthys > Pholidichthys leucotaenia. Next base: position 398,040,758 of record CM035838.1, on the reverse strand, counting down.
GAGGAAGCAGTTTGATCCCGTACGTAAGGAGCTGCGCAACCTTGGGATTCGTCATGGTGTAATCTATCCTGCGAGACTGCTGACCACGTATGAGGGCAGAACCCACATCTTCAAGACCCCAGAGGAGGCACAGGAGTTCATCAAGAAGATCAAAGAAGAAGAAGAGACTGGTGGGAGCTAAGCATGAACAAAATATAAGGTAGAATAATTAAGCATTTGCACAGGCATCTGACTGACTTGAAGTAAATAGTAAGTTTACAAAATATAGATTGTATTATATATTAAAAAAACAAAACAAAAACAAAACAAACAAAAAAAAAAACTATGATGTACAAAGTTGTTAAAAATTTTGGAGTTAAGTTGGAAAACTACAGAGGAGAGTTAATGTTACGTCATTAAAAGCAGTAGAGTTAGGGTGATTGGGAGGATGAAGAAGGAGTGGCTTAGGCTGTTCCCCGTGGGTGTGGAACGGTCGATGGCTATATCGGGAGACAGAATTTTTCTTTTGATTTTGGGGGGTTTGCCACAAGTGTGGGAAGGGGAAATTTGTTTGTGTGTAGTTTGTAGGATGAATGTTCAACCACTCATGTTTTTGCTTCTCTGTATGAGCATGTTTACACTGCAAGGTAATCCCAAACTCTCTATTGATCATGGACCAAAGTGTTAACCTTAATTTAACTTCATGGAATTGCAGAGGTCTACAAAATTTAAAAAAACTTAAACAAGTTATGAATAAAATAAAGGACATGGGTTCAAGAATTGTGTTTTTACAAGAAACTCATCTGATAGAGGAGGATGTTAAAAGAATTAGGAGTAGATGGCAGGGAAGTGTATTCACCTCTTCATTTTCATCCCGAGCCAGGGGAGTTATGACTCTCATACATAAATCAGTTCCTTTTCAAGTGAAAAATGTAATTGGAGACAAATTTGGAAGATATGTAATCATTCAAGGTTCTTTGCTATTAGAAAATATAAATCTTGTGAACTTATATGGTCCCAATATAGATGATCAGAAGTTCTTTGCTAATTTATTTCTCATCTTATCATCACTTACAGGGCAACATATAATAGCAGGGGATTTTAATTGTACATTGAATCCAGGTGTGGATAGATCAACAGGACTGGATTGTACGCACATTGGATGTAGGATGACTATTAATCATTTTATGAAAGAATTGAGATTGTTAGATATATGGAGAGAAATGAAACCACAAGTTAAAGCCTATTCTTGTTATTCCAGTACCTACAAGACATTCTCACGTATTGATTATTTTTTGATTTCCACAGAATTAAGGTCCAAGATTCAAAACTGCTTTTATGATAACATCGTGATCTCTGATCATGCACCCTGTTGTCTAATATATGTAGATAAAAAATTGACAAAGGAATCAGGTAGATGGCAATTTCAGCATAAATGGCTTCAGGATGAGGAATTTGTCAAGTATATAGAAAAACAGATAGACGAGTTCTTTGACATCAATACTACACAAACATCAGCATGTGTAAAGTGGGAGGCTTTCAAAGCTTTTATTAGGGGACATATTATTAGTTATACAGGATCAAAATCTAAGAAGACTCGAGAGGAGAGAGCTAAATTGGAACATAAAATAAAAAATCTTCAGGAAAAAGTGTATGCAGGAAGTGACCCAAGGTTGGAGAATGAATTACTGATTTTGAGAGCTGAATACGACAAAAAATCAGCGAATAGAGCTGCCTCGAGTCTTCTAAGATTGAAACAATCTTTTTATGAACAAGGTGAAAAATCGGGAAAATTATTAGCATGGCAGATTAAACAATTGGAAATTAAAACACCAATTACCAGTATTATAAGTAACGGACAGGTAGTTATAGATCCTTTAGAAATTAATAGAGCCTTTAGAGATTACTATGAAAAATTATATGATACCAAAAATGAACCTGATTTAACAAAACTAAATGGGTTTTTGAACGAACTATCTATACCGTGTATTCCAAATGAAAACAGGGAGATATTGGATTCTAAAATTAGTCAAGAAGAAGTTGGGCTAGCCATTGATAATATGAAATCAGGAAAAAGTGCAGGACCAGATGGTCTTCCAGTTGACCTTTATAAAAAATTTAAGAATAAATTAATAAAACCTTTTTTGGAAATGGTTTTAGAAGCATTTCAAAATAATAATTTACCATCATACATAAATAATGCCTTAATTATACTGCTGCCAAAACCAGGTAAGCCCTCTAATAAATGTGAAAATATGAGACCAATAAGCCTATTAAACGCCGACCTTAAGATAATCTGTAAAATTTTAGCCAGACGAATACAAGAAATTTTACCAAATATTATTAATCGAGATCAGAATGGCTTTATAAAGGGTAGACAAGGCTTCCATAATGTAAGAAGACTATTTAATATTATTTATTTTAATAAAGAAGCACCGGATACAGCTCTCCTATCATTGGACGCCGAAAAGGCCTTTGATAGAGTTGAATGGCCCTTTCTTTTTGAAGTCCTACAAAGGTTTGGACTTGGAAATAATTTCATAAAATGGGTTCAAATAATATACAATAATGCTACAGCAGAAATCCTAACAAATAACAATATTTCAAAACCAATAAAAATCAATAGAGGATGTCGACAAGGCTGTCCACTTTCACCTTTACTGTTTACTATGGCAATTGAACCTTTAGCGATAGCGATACGTTTACATTCACAAATATATGGAATTAAAGTTGGACCAACAGAACATAAAATCTCCCTGTACGCCGATGACATAATTTTGTTTATGTCGAATCTAAAAAAATCAATTCCAACCTTGTTGAATTTAATAAAGAATTTTGGGGAAATATCAGGATATAAAATAAATAAAACTAAATCTTCAATATTAATGCTAAATGAGACCCAGAGAAATTACCCAGCCCCTGAGGTAAATCAATTCAATGTTGTAAATCAGTTTAAATATTTAGGAATCCAAATTATGCCTAAGCTAGAATCAGTCGCCAGTGTCAACTATGAAGCCTTAATGTCAGATATCAATGAGTTAACTCAGAGATGGATGTCACTACCAATGTCGATGATCGGGAGAATCAATATACTTAAAAGTAATATTTTACCTAAAATACTTTATTTATTTCAATACATTCCCTTATCACCACCTTTAGATCTATTCTCAAGAATAAAAAAAAAGTTAGTGGAATTTATATGGAACAACAGGAGGGCTAGATTACGTTTGTCTTTATTATATTTACCATTTGATCGTGGAGGTCTGAAATGTCCAAATTTTATGTTGTATTATTGGTCGGCACAACTGAGGTCTATGACATATTATTTTTCATCAAATGATCTCCCTCACTGGACTGAAATGGAATCATACAATTTACCTTTACCTCTTCCCATATTCATATACTCAGATTCGGCAAAAAAATTACAAAAACAAGTTAAAAATCCATTTGTAAAGCATATGATCAAAATATGGTGTGAAGCTAAAAACTATTTAAAAGAACCACAGTTATTGTCACAATTTAGTCCAATATGGGGTAATCAATATTTTAAACCAGGGAGAGCGGACGCTGTATTTAAAGTATGGAATTTAAAAGGGATACAAAAGATTCAGGATTTATATTTGCCATGTGCAGACAACATAATGTCTTTTGAAGAGCTGAGGATCAAATTTAATCTCAATAGAACACATTTTTTTAAATATCTTCAACTTAGAAACTTTATTCGATCAAATCAAAATAAAGCTCTCACTCGACCTATTTATTCATCCTTGGAAAAAATGATGATGAAAGATAGTAAAAGAAAGGGTATTATTTCAGAGTTTTATAACTCATTGACACTATCTTCAAGTGAAAATTCACTGAAAAGATTAAACTACTGGAAAGAAGATCTGCAAATTGAAATTTCAGAGGAACAATGGGAATTGGCTTGTACAGAAGCTCAAACCAAATCAATAAATGCACGCCTTAAATTGATACATTTCAAATGGTTAATGCGGATGTATGTTACACCGGAGGAGTTAAATAGATATAACAAAAATATACCAGATACATGCACAAAATGCATGGAAAGTAAAGGAACCCTATTTCATTGTTTATGGGAATGTAGATTAATAAGAATGTTTTGGGAAGAGGTGAGGGTAACAATTGAAAAAATAATCTCAAAACAAATCATATTGAATCCTAAACTGGTTTTGTTGGGTCTGTACCCAGAAAAGCATAATTTTAATAAAAGTGAAAGAACATTCATAGACCTCAGTTTGCTTAATGCCAAAAAATGTATTGCACTATTATGGAAAAAGACTCATAGACCAGATGTGACTCAGTGGTTAAGACAGATGTTAACAAACCTTCCATTAGAAAGAATAACATATATACTAAAATCAAAGGAAATTGTGTTTGAGAATATATGGAGACCTTTTATTGATTATGTAAAAAATTTAAACATAACTCTTGAAGAAGAAGGTGAATGATGTGTGTGGACCTTGTAAATTCCAAACTGGTGAACATAATATGTATACTAATGTATTGGATTGTCTAGACTAAACAGAGGAGCATTGTTGAAGACTTGATTTTGTTGGTGGTTGTTGGTGTTTTTAGTGCATTTTTTTTTTTTTTTGTAGTACTTTAGTGTTAGTGTTTGATTGTTTGTATCATGTTTGTTAAAAAAAAAAAAAAAAAGGTTCAATAAAGATATTGTGGAAAAAAAAAAGACCCCACCACAAATAAAACCACAGTTAACCCAGAAAACATCGAAGAAATATTCCATAATTTCTACCAAGAACTATACTCGCAACCTGAAGAAACAAATACTAAAGATATTAAAAAATTTCTATGCACATTGGACTTGCCATCAATAGGAAATCAACAAAATGAAAAGCTAACAGCAGAAATAACAACACAAGAGATTAGAGATGTGATTAAGTCACTTAAAAACGGTAAATCACCAGGTAGTGATGGATACCCCTCTGAGTTTTATAAACTGTTTATAGAAGAACTCACGCCACAGCTTCTAAAGTCATTTAATTGGACATTGAACAACAACAAAATACCTCCATCATGGAACGAAGCCATTATTTCAGTCATTTTAAAGCCAGGGAAAGATAGAGAACAATGCGGAAACTATAGGCCAATCTCTTTATTAAATGTGGATTATAAAATATATACAACAATTATATGTAAACGAATAAAGACATTCTTGACGGAATTGATAGAAGATGATCAAACTGGTTTCATAGAGGGACGCCAAACACATGACAATATCAGGAGAACAATACATATAATTAATCAAATACATAAAGAAAAGAAAAGCGCAGTAATAATGAGTTTAGACGCAGAAAAAGCATTTGACAGGGTTAACTGGAAATTCCTATATAGTGTGCTGGAACGCTTTGGATTTAACGAAAAATCAGTACAATGCATAAGGACACTGTATCAAGAACCTGTGGCAAGAATCAAGATAAACGGTAGCTTAACAGACAAAGTAAATATACAAAGATCAACTAGGCAGGGATGCTACTTATCGCCCACCTTGTTTGCTCTGTTCATAGAGCCACTGGCTCAAGCGATACGACAAAATAAGAAATTAAAAGGTGTAACAATAAAGGGGGCGGAACACAAGATTGGGCTATTTGCAGACGATATTATAGTTTACCTTGAACAACCAGATGAATCAATAATGGAAATGATGAACTTGATAGAAAATTTTGGAAAATTATCAGGATACAAGATAAACATAACAAAAACACAAATACTGACATTCCACTATAACCCTCTAAACCAGATAACTGATAAGATCAAACTAAACTGGAAACAAAAAGAAATAAAATACCTTGGAGTGAACATACCTAAAGATCTAAGCAAAATCTATAAAGCAAACTATGATAGGTTGGAACAAGAAATAAAAAAAGATATTGATAGATGGTCAATCTTAAATATGGATCTGAATTCAAAAATTGAGACAGTCAAAATCAGCATACAACCTAGATTACTTTACCTCTTCCAGGCTATACCAACAGAGATTCCAGATGCCCAATTCTCAAAGTGGGACAGGATGATATCGAGATTTGTTTGGGGAGGTAAAAAACCAAGAGTGAAATATAAAACTCTCCAGTTACCAAAAGAGAAAGGAGGCATGGGCCTACCGAGTCTAAAGGAATATTACTACTCAGCACAAATAAGATATATCATATGTTGGTGCGACGAGGGATATGAGGCAAAATGGAAAGAAATGGAAAAGGAAATTGAGGGACTCCCAGTACAAAGCATAATAGGAGATAAAGATGCATATAAGCAAATCAAACAAATAGACCCAATCACTAAATTTACTTTAGAACTGTGGTATAAAATAGTACAAAAGTATAATATAAAGGAAGACATAAAACTATTGAAATGGGTAGCATTTGACAGTCAGTTTGAACCGGCAAAACAAGATAGGGGATACAAAAATCTGGTGAACAAGGGAATCACAGCATGGGGCAATATCGGAAAAAAAGATCTCGGGAGCTTTGTAAACATCAGGAGAAAATTTAAACTAGAAAGATCGGAATTCTTCAGATATCTGCAGATGAGAGACTATTATATGAAGAAGATTAGGCATAACCTCCAAACAGATGTGAGCGAGATTATACAATTCATTTTAAGCTCATATACAGGAAATAAAACAAGAATTATTTCAAAGCTATATCAGAAACTTATGGCAAACAATCATTCAAGTAACTATATAAAGGAGAAATGGGAGAAAGAGCTCAATTTAAACATAACAGAAGAAAGCTGGCAGGAAATATGGAAAACACAACACACGTCAACAAATTCAAGAACATGGAGGGAATTTGGATGGAAAAACCTGATTCGCTTTTTCATTACACCACAGATTCAAGGAAAATATACAAATACCCAATCTATATGCTGGAGGGGATGTGGGGCTCAAAATGCAGACCACTCGCATATGTTTTGGAAATGCTGCAAAATCTCATCATTCTGGAAATCTATACATGTGACAATACAGAGGATATTAGGATATAATATACCAATGAACTGTAACCTGATGTACCTATGTGATCTTAAAAGAGACAATGTTATACAGGCTGAGGACAGATATCTAGTTAAAATCTTGTTGATTGCATGTAAAAAAACAATCACAAAAAAATGGCGATCAGAAGTTCTTCCTGACCAAGCGCAATGGACTGACATTATTGAGGACATACGTATGATGGAAAAACTAACATATCGACAAAGAATGCAAGAAGGACTATGGGAAAAAAAATGGCGGAAATGGACACACTACAAAGTGCAACAACGAGACAGATATTGAAAGAATAACCAAAGACGCTGGAAAAACCAGAAGAATTAAGAGATGGAAACTAAAAACTTGATGCTCCAACATTTGTCCCCCCCCCTTTTTTTTTTTTTCCTCCTTTTTCTTTTTTACTCTAGCCCCTTTGTTTTTTTTAAATGTAGACTGTGATCTGAATGCAATATATATAATGAAAAATGAATAAAAATCTTAAGTTACAAAAAAAAAAAAAAAAATTTGCAGCCACTTCAGAAGTCAGATGGCGCTTCCTCACAGTTCTCACCAGTCTCTTGCTTAATAAAACTGGTGACGTTAAAAAACACACAGAAGTGGTCTGAGACAGCCAAGTCTACAACAGAGGACACACTATTGGACAGACCGCAGGTGATGACAAGGTCTAAGGTGTGTCCTCTTGTGAGTTGACTGTGTGATGTGTTTAAAATCCATACAGTTGTTTAAAAATTTACTAGAAAAGGCATTAGAAGCATCATCTATGTGAAGATTAAAATCAGCTATGACTTACCTTGTTATATTTTGCATGGATGATTGACAGTATTTCAGAAAATTCATTGATAAATGCTGCACATGGCTTTGATAGTCCATAAACTATGATGCATAAAATTGTGGGGCTGTTAAAAACAAAGGCACGATAGCCAAAGGTGGTGTACTCGTTAAGTTATTTCTTGATAATTAAAATCACTAGAGATTATTGTTGCAGTTCCACCACCTTTCTAACCCTTCCTTGTAGAAAATAAACAGTTAAAATTGGGTGGAAAGGCCTCAGTGAGAACAACTGATGCATCAGTATTCAGCCACATCCCACACACACCCACAAGCTGGGAGACAGTCTCTCCAGCGTGTCCTGGGTCTGCCCCGGGGTCTCCTCCCAGTGGGATGTGCCTGAAACACCTCAAGTGGGAGGCGTCCAGGAGGCATCCTGATCTATGTGCTATGTGGTTCAGGTGGCGGTCGAAGGCGGAGATCTTCGCGGTCTGATCCCAAGCTTCCTAAAACTTTGAAGAGGTTGTACTGAAAATTGTGCTTGTTCAGAAAAATGAACACATAAACTTGGAAGACTTGGCACATGTTTTTTTCCCTCTAAAAAACTATTTCAGCTTTTTCCTTGAAATACTATTATGACTTTTTTCTTTCAACTTTATTCTCAAAATGCAAAACTTTTATGTGGCCCTAATATGCTTCACATTTTTCTGTGTAATTTGTCTTTTTATCTTGTAAATGTGATAGTTTTCACACAAACTTGAGCCTTTTTCCACCTTGTAAATGCGTGAGTGCTTTTGTTTTTTTGTCAAAGCCACAGGAAGCCACTGATTACACAGGGTTACAAAAATAATTTTTTTGTAAGTTGTCTGTGTTTTTTCAACTGATGAAAGACAATTTTGCACCGCTGAATCCGAAAATGACATCAGTTTCTCTCGATCAGGTGCTAAGTAAAAACCTGTACTTACTTAATACTTAGTACTGGGCATGTACTTACCTTTATATAAAGGTAAGTACATGTAAATTGAATGTTACATCATCATTGTTCAACATTCAGAGAATTTCAAGACATAAAAAAGAATTTTGCATCATATAAAGCGAAAACACCCGTACATGTAAACAAAAACATATAAAACAACATGTGGCCATAATTCAAAAAGTTGACCTGATTGGGCAAAACCAATGTGATTTTAGGATTCAGCACATCAAAAATTGTCCTAAATCAGCTAAAAAAAAACAACTTAGACAATAAATTTGGTGTTGACCAGTGTTGTGATCAAATGCAGTGTTTCCTCTGGCTTAAAGACCTGGGCACAGTGGCAGCATATTTTCCCGTGTGTGTGTGTGGGGGGGGGGGGGGGGGCCAGAAAACACATGACACGACTGTAACCAGAATATGTTAATTTTATACTATTTATTTCTTTTTTTAAAATTTTGCACAGTAACTTTGCATATGGAACTTACCATTTGAAATATTGTACAACCAAGGCTTGAATATTGGAATACTGGGCCAGCTGGGGGCCCACCCAGACATCCTGTGTTTGAACTTTTTACCAGTGTCATCCTTCTCTCCTTCCTCTCTCACCTCTCCTGGACCCTCTGCCTGAACACTTTCCTCTCCTTGGCTCCTCTCTTCTGTCTCATCTTGCCCTCTCTGAGCGCTGTCTAATTCAGGTTCTCTCTCCGTCTATGGTGGTATAGAAACAGGTTAGAAAACACCAAGTGTCATGTTTTGTCCTGCAGGGTTTTTTTTTGTCATGGTTTATATAAATGACAAAAATGTATATTTTTGTATTTTTATTCTAGGGTTTCTTTTTTCCATTGAGAAAGAGAAAGGAAAAAACATTCATTATTGTAATTAGCTCACACATACTTAAATTATATGATCAGGTGGGTATAGTAGTCAGAAATTCTACTCATGTAAAAGCAGTGCTTTGAAATCAATAATTAACAGTGGACAACCAAAAATTTCTCGTTGAGATAGGGTACAAAGAGCACCGACTTAAAAACTTGAGTAATGACTTCAGTCTTGAAGGTTTGAGGTTTTTCTCCAAAATGAAAAACAATTTTCTTATAGAAAATTCTCTCCGCAAATTTATCTGAATTTGCAACCATTTTCCTCATTTGTAATTTCCTCTTGTAAAATTATGACTTTTCTTGTATATTTGAGACTAACTTGTGGATTATTGAATAACAAGTTTTTGTCTATTTTTAATGAAATTACTGGGGGGGGGGGGGGTTTATACATAAATTTGAAACAGATTGTGGTAAAATTTTGACTTTTTTTCCTTATACAATTTACACTTTTGACCATAATTTTGCAGAGCCAGAACAGAACAATAATTTAACTCTGATTTCAAAGAAAAAATATTAATAAAATTATATTTAATGAAATAAATTAACTTAACCTCTTGCACTCCGTTGTTCCGCGGGCGGGCAAGTCTCTGCGTCCTAGGGCGCACGAGGGCGCACTCGTGCGCGCTCGGACGCATGACGCATGATAGAGATACTGATGGTGGAGATGTAGGTGGTGTGGCCTCCAAGCGCCACTGAAAAAAAAAGCTGCAGACACAGCCGCGAACAGATTAGTTCATCTGATTGACCTCTCATTCGACTAATAAGAGCCTTGAATTGGGTTTCTGAAACCTTGAAGAACCAATGAATGAAAACCTAGGAAGGAGGACCCGCCTACTGTGAATGCAGGAGCCAATTGAAGCACAGAAGTTCGGGCTGGGTGAAGAGAGATTTACTGTTGCAGCTGATGAAAAAAAAAAAAAAAAGACGCTGGACAAACCTGCTACAGACCCCGCAGCATGGAGAACACCCACAAGTGGGACCTGCACTCATTCCAGCAGAATAAACGTTTAGGATTCTCTTCCGTCATCATAGACCGACGGAGGCTGACGACAAAGGTCGTAAATCATTCACCAAAACCGCAATATTGGAATTATGTTTTGACCGGGATCCATGAGCGGACCAGCGTCGCGTTGGTCTGACAATGGGGAAGAGAAGTTCGCCAGGACTCTGCTGCTGTGAAGAGGTATGGTGTTATAAGCTAAATTATTATTTCTCCCTGAAAATTGTAATCCAAAAATGACTTTTGACCGATCGGTAAATTACAGCTGTACGGCGCACGAAGTACGAAGTGCGTGCGCCGCGATACGCGATAAACAGTTCATTTGCTGTGTTCGGACCGTGAACGCCCCCCCCCCCCCCCCCGGCCACATAGCCATATGAGTCTATTCCGTCATGTAGCGATGGCCGTCCTCTGTAGCGAGGGGGGGGGACAACCCCCCCCCCCACACACACACAGTAGTGAGGGGGGGTAAGCCGCTGTGACAGCGTTGCTGTGGAAACATGCAACGAGTGTAATCCGTCATGTAGCAAGGGCCGAACTCCGTCCTTTGTAGCAGGGGGCGGGGGGACAACCCCCCCCCACACACACACACACACACAGAGACACAGCCCTGAATGTGACCTTTCATTAGAGCCCAAAATGAAGATTCTACATTGAATTATTCAAAAGTTAGACGTTTTTCCAAACTGTGCCATTTGGCACAATTTGGCACAGTTCCAAAACGCCTGGGAACAGCCTGAGAACAAAGCTGTGTAAAATATTCATTTTTTGTGGTATTGTTAACAAAATTTGGACCTCAGCTGGATAACACTTGGTTCTACATTTCTGTTGCATTTTCCAGCCGGATCGGACAGCTGTGTGTTATTTGCAAGCATTTGTATCCAAAAAAACACCGTGGCCAAATTTATTTTCTTCAAGTTCAGTATGTTTAGATGACTGTAACTCAGTGGCAGGAGCACATAGAGAGATTATGGTTTTTTGGCAAAAAAAACAATCTTCCCATGAAGATGCTGCAAAGGGTTGAAGAACAGCTTTCGATTCACTTTGGGCACGTTATTTTTTGGCGTTTTTAGGAAAATTGCCCGAAGTGCAAGGGGTTAAATTACCAAAGATGCAGTTATTTCTGTTATAATATTTATATATATTTATAGTTTTTTAGAACTCGACTCACTCACCAGACAGCAGGAAAAAAAACCCCTTATTTTGAAATCTAAATGTTGGCACGTTTAGTTTGTCTGAAGGCTGCTGACGGATTAAAGTTATTGACTTTGTGAATTTCAGTCATCTTAACTTGCCAGGTACATAATAATGAACATAAAATTAGTTAATATTGTAGTGGCTAGTGAAGTCAATCCTCAGCAATTCAGTCACTCTTGCCTTTCCCTGCATATGAAGCCTAACCACACCTGTTTGCTAAGTGACTCTTAATGATTGCTCCCGTTACCAGCGAGTTAAAACCACGCTAAATGCTTCCACTGATTACATACCTCTTCTGCTATTTTCCCGCATTTAAAATACTGTACTTGAATAAGCTCATGCTTCTCTCAGACAGCGACACTAGAGAGACACTCTACCTGATGACTGGAACAGTCACGCGGGCAGCGTGCTTCCAAACTCTGAAGCGCGGATGACTGTCACGCACACTGTTCGTGTGCACGCTTGCGGAGCGTCATTTTTTCCATTTATTTTAAATTTATTTTTCCTTCGCGTGGTGGCATAGTATCAGGGGTGGTGGTGGTTTGCCACACAGCAATGTTACCAGCAGAAACCCTCAAACGAATCATCAGTGACTCTGGAGCTGGAGGCTGCAGACACCTGTGCTAGCACATTTTGGCAGAGCAGTACTTTGAGCTACATACAGTGGTGTGCAAAAGCGTTCACCCCCCCTTGACGTTTTTCCTGATTTTTGGTGTTACAAGCTGTATGTGATGGACAGACACAAAATGAAATGGTCAAAATTAGTGAAGTGAAATGCAAAAAGCCAATTTTAAAAATCTATAAAATAATAAAATTCACAAGTGGTATGGGTATTCAGCCCCTTTACTATGAAACTCCTAAATAAGAGCCAATGGTACTATGCACTTTCAGAAGTCACATAATTAATATGGTCCAGCTGTGTGCAATCTACAGTGCATCCAGAAAGTATTCACAGCGCTTCACTTTTTCCACCTTTTGTTATGTTACAGCCTTATTCCATATTGCAAATTTATTACAAATAAAAACTAAGAAATCACATGTACATAAGTATTCACAGCCTTTGCCATGAAGCTCAAAATTGAGTTCAGGTGCATCCTGTTTCCACTGATCATCCTTGAGATGTTTCTACAGCTTAACTGGAGTCCACCTGTGGTACATTCAGTTGACTGGACATGATTTGGAAAGGCACACACCTGTCTATATAAGGTGACAGTGCATGTCAGAGCACAAAACAAGCATGAAGTCAAATAAATTGTCCATAGACCTCCGAGACAGGATTGTCTCGAGGTACAAATCCAGGGAAGGGTACAGAAAAATTTCTGCTGCTTTGAAGGTCCCAATGAACACAGTGGCCTCCATCATCCATAAATGGAAGAAGTTTGGAACCGCCAGGACTCTTCCTAGAGCTGGCCGTCCATCTAAACTGAATGATCGGGGGAGAAGAGCCTTAGTCAGGGAGGTGACCAAGGACCCGATGGTCACTCTGTCAGAGCTCCAGTGTTTCGTCTGTGGAGAGAGGAGAACGTTCCAGAAGGACAACCATCTCTGCAGCAATCCACCAATCAGGCCTGTACGGTAGAGTGGCCAGACGAAAACCACTCCTTAGTAAAACAGTTCCTCCAGGATTTCGCGGGATGTTTATATGATTGTTGTGGCCCAAAAAGCCTGAATTTGCGAGAGCTTTTTTAAAAAGTTGCGATAAAAGTTGCGATGTTTTGAGAGTTTTTTTTTTTTGCACTAAAAGCTGTGAGGGGAATTATAAATTTTAAAGATGTTTCTTTTCCAGTTTACTGCAGTGATATTCTATATAACAATACAAGAAAAGCATAGAATTGTCAAAAACTTCCTGTTAGTGATTTGTAAATTATGCAGAAACTTCTGCTATACAGAAAAACTCTTGTGCAACAGCAAATACAGACTTTAACGCAATATCCATTACAACAGCTAAATTGCATTGAATGCATGTTAAAAGAATATAGATTTGGAAATTACTGGCTGCACCTTCATTTGAAAACTCCCTACAGTCCCTAACCACTCGGTACCGAGGAGAAGAAATAAATAATTTATTCTGTTGCTCTATTTTGTCTATTGGAGTCTGATTTTCTGAAAAAAAAAAATAAATAAAAAAATTAGACAATATTCTCTCTCTTTCCCTGCCTAACTCCTACCTAACTGTTGTACGTCTTGACACACACACACACACACACACACACCCCTTTCATTTACAGGAGGGGGGCACTGGTCTATGTCCAGACCAGTGAGTCACAGTTTTAAAACTCCTTGACAAGATGTAGTCATGATTTTACCTCTAAAGATGTATAAAATGCTAAAACGCTGGCTGTAGTGTTAGATTTGCTCATTTTGCTTGTGGTTTTATGGTGTCTGTCCATACGCACACTCCCGCGACAGGGTATTTTTGGAGCAGGTGGATGTTTTTCAACACAAACCCAGCACCTCGTACACGTGGTCAGGACAGAGACGTGACGAGATGTCCACTGGCAGGCTGGGGAAGATGGAGGAAGGGACGGTGTTGGAAACCTCACGGGTGCTTTTTTTTTTTTTTTTTTTTTTTTAAATATCACTCTGTTTTTTGCTGATGTGTTCCGTAAATACTGTAAACACGGAAGTGAATGCAGTGCATTTGATTGGTTAGACTGAGCATTTGCGTGCCACTCAGAGAAATTTGATTGGTGAAATTAGCAGAAGTTGACGAGGATTGGCCAAAATTGCAGGAAAGTTGAGTAAGCACACAATCAAGATATCAAAGGAGTGGCTTCAGGACAACTCCGTGAATGTCCTTGAGTGGGCCAGCCAGAGCCCAGATTTGAATCCAACTGAACATCTCTGGAGAGAAAAAACGGCTGAAAATGGCTGTGCACTGACACTTTACATCCAACTTGATGGAGCTTGAGAGGTAATGCAAAGAGGAATGAGCCAAACTGCCCAAAGATAGGTGTGCCAAGCTTATGGCATCATATTCAAAAAGACTTGAGGCTTTAGTTGCTGCCGATGGTGCATCAACACAGTATTGCGCAAAGGCTGTGAATACTTACGTATGTACATGTGATTTCTTAGTTTTTTATTTTTATAAATTTGCAAAAATCTCAAAACTTTTTTCACGTTGTCATTATGGGGTATTGTGTGTAGAATTTTGAGGAAAAAATTTAATCCATTTTGGAATAAGGCTGTAATGTGTCAGTGTCATATGACCTCAGTATATGTTAGGGGTGGGGAAAAAGATCGAGTCAGTGATGTATCGCAATACTTGGCACTGGCAACAATGGATCGATCTTTTATTTAAAAAAATGCACACACATGTAGTTCTGGGTTATCAGTTAATCAATGGCACTTTCAGTCCACTAGATGGCGCAAAGCAAACACCTAGTCAAGTGAAGTCATAGCTTGTCTCAGTGATTTGCAGCCAGCTTTGAAAGTTAGAAAGCAGTTAGCTCAAATGTCGAGCCTTTTTTTGGATTTCATGACAAAGATTGATGGAAAGATATGATGGAAAGATACAAAACCCGCAAGAAGTGCCGCACGAAAAAAAAGAAAAAACACTTGGAACACGGTGGGCCAGCACAAGTCTTGGAGTAGCATTAGCAATGGCTAAGCTGAGACACCGGCAGGAAGCTTTTTCTACAAGCTCACACAAGTAAAGTTTATTTATGAAGCGCTTTTCACAGACATACAGTCATGTGAAAAAAATCAGGACACCCTGTATAAGCCTGTGTGCTTTTTAACATATTTGGATATATGGATATTTAATATCAATGTTAAAAATACTGGGGGATTCATGTAATATAACTAAACAATTAAAAATGAATTAAAGACTTTATTTCAAATTCTCTGATAAAATGTAATTCTAAACAAATTGTGAGGAATAAATTAGGACATCCCCCATCGTTTTTTAGGACCCCCCCCCCCCACATTCACTCCCACTTAAAATGGCTAAAATAAATGTGGAAAAAAAATGCAATTAAAAACAAAAACAAGGTTAGACATAGATATGTGAATGTTTCTTAATAAAGAACTGAATATTTAATGGAGTGTCCTAATTTTGGCACGAGTATAGTTACACAGCACTGCACAATAAAATGGAAAAAAAAGGAAGTTGATAGATTAAAAATAATTTTAAAAATACAAAAACAAGTTAAAACAAGATTAAAACAATTTTAAAAATATCGGACTTACCATTAAAAAGCAGCTGAAACTCAAAGGAAATTCTCATTAAACACAAAAGTTTTCAGCTGCTTTTTAAGAGTCAGATAAACATAGCTGGAGTGGGAGTCTATTCCCAACAGCACCGTCCACCATCCTCCCTGTGCGCAGTAATGCGTCTCCATGGAAAATGAAGCCCTGAGAATAGTTTATTATATGAAAGAGATGTCAACAGTTTTATTTTGGGACATAATTTGAGGTTGAAAAAGGTGAAAAAATTTGAGATATATGGGATCGTGATACTCGATTATCGCGATATCGTGATTATCGTTGAATCGTGATCGGACCGAATCGTGACCCAAGAATCACAATCCGCATCGAATGGTGAGGTCCTTCATGACTCCCACCTCTAGTATATACACCTGTTTTGAAAGGCCCCAGAGCCTGCAAAATACTAATCAAAATGCACAAAGCAAGAAACACCATGAAGATCGAGGAGTGCTCCAAACAGGTCATAGACAAAGCTGGACATCACGGAAAACGCTATGTCTGGTGCAAACCCAACACCTCTCATTGTCCCAAGAACACTATCCCTACACTGAAGCATGGTGTTGGCAGCATCATACTGTGAGAATGTTTTTACTGGCAAGGATGGGAAACTGGTCAGAACTGGGAGAATGACTGATGGTGCCAAATCCAGGGAATTTCTTGAAGAAACTCTGTTTCAATCTTCCAGAGATTTCAGACTGGGGGTGAGGTTCACCTTCCAGCAGGAAAATGGTCATAAGTATACTGCTAAAGCAACACTCCAGTGATTTAAGGGAAAACATTTAAATGTGCTGGAATAAGCCTTGTCAAAACCCAGACCTCAATTCAACTGAGAATCGGTGGAACGGCTTAAAGATTGCTTTTCACCAGTGGAATCCATCCACCGAGCTGGAGCAGTTTTGCTTTGAAGAATGGGGGAAAAAATTCCAGTGGCTAAATGTACAAGTACAGTGGCATACCCTAAGAGACTTGCAGCTGTAATTGCTGCAAAAGGTGGCTCTACAAAGTACTGACTTTGGGCTGTGAATAGTTATGCATGCTCGAGTTTTCTGTTTTTTTCTATTATTTCTTGTTTGCGTCACAACAAAACTTTTTTGCATCGTCAAGGTTGTTGGCATGTTGTGTAAATTGACTGATAAAAACACCCGAGATATCATTTTAATTCAAGGTTATAAAGGCAACAAAAATGGGAAACACTGATGGTGTGAATACTGTTGGAGGTTACTCCTGCTGTTACAAGTCAGTGTACCGTATTGCCATGGTTTATTCAAATGTACAAGCATAAGCGTCTTTACCTGAGGAGTGATTAGCAGACAGTCGGCAGTGCAGCTGTAGGCCTCCTTGTACTTGCAAAGATCCTTCAAACAAAGTGCCTTCCTGTACAGTGCTCTGCGGCTTTCCTTACACACTTCCAGAGCACTGTCGCAGTCCTGCATAACTTTGTCGTATTCCCTCTGTGGAACACACAAGAAAAGATGGTAAATAAGAAGTAAGGAAACTGGGAGCACAGATATTAAGTAAATGGTATTCACTTATATAGCGCTTTTATTCTCATCTCTTGATGACCAAAGCACTTTACAGATCCTGCTATCCACCCACTCACACACACATTCACACACTGATGGCGGCATGCTACCTAACATGGCGCTTCCAGACCCACCAGGAGCAATTGGGGGTGAAGTGTCTTGCCCAGGGACACAACGGCAGGATATCTGGGGAGAGCAGGATTCGAACCGCCAACCATACGGTTATTGGACGACCTGCTCTACCTCCTGAGCCACTGCCGTAAGTAAAAGTAAAGCAATATCTGAATAGATTCAATTACATAAATTCTATTGTCTCATAGTCTAAAAATCAAGAAAAAAAAGTGAGACAATGTACACCATCTGCTGATTACAATGGCTCAAACTTCAGGGAGTCTGTGGAATGCAGGTCAAGGCTCTGTGGTCTGGTGAACCTAATAGCACATCTCAGTGATTTAGTGATGGCCAAATTTTTTAAAAAGAGTGATAGAAAAATTCCATTTTATCTACATTATTATTGTTATTAATAATTTATTATTATATTTGAGAAGTATCATGCTGAGTCCATGGGCCTCAGCCGGAAAAAGGTGGATTGTCCTCTCCGGGTTGGGGACAGGCTCCTGCCACAAGTGGAGGAGTTTAAGTATCTTGGGGTCTTATTCACGAGTGAGGGGAGAATGGAGCGAAAGATTGACAGACGGATCGGAGCAGCATCTGCAGTGATGCAGACGTTGTACCGGTCTGTCGTGGTGAAGAGGGAGCTGAGCTCTAAGGCAAAGCTGTCGATTTACCAGTCAATCTACGTTCCTACTCTCACCTATGGTCACGAGCTTTGGGTAATGACCAAAAGAACGAGATCGCGGATACAAGTGGCTGAAATGAGCTTTCTCCATAGGATTGCTGGACTCACCCTCAGAGATAGGGTGAGGAGCTCAGTCATCCGGGAGAGGCTCAGAGTGGAACCGCTACAATTTGGATGGATTTGGATGCAGAAACTGCATCCAAATCCATCCAGTAGTTTTTGTGTAATCCTGCTACACAAATACAAACAAGGTCCCTGGTGGAGGTACGCACTCTCAGATCATCACCAAAATCTAATCATCTGTTCCCCGTGCCATTACACACCTTTCCTGAAAATGTCTTCAAAATTCATTCATAACGTTTTGAGTTATGTTGCTAACAGACAAACCAATCAACAAAGCAACGCTGGCAAAAACACTACCTCCTCCCTTGGCAGAGGTAATTAAGTTTGGACGTTGTGTAAAACGTAAATAAAAACAAAATACAATGATTTAAAAATACTATATCAACCAATATTCAATTGAATACACTACAAAAAGCAAGATATTTAATGTTCAAACTGAAACTTTGTCTTTTCGCAAATATTCCCTCATTTTGAATTTGACACCTGTAACACGTTTCCCATAAAGCTGTGACAGGACAGGGGGATATTTACCACCGTGTTACATCACCTTTCCTTCTAACAACACTCAATAAGCATTTAGGAACTGAGGACTGTTGAAGCTTTGTAGGTGGAACTGCAGATTTCCCTTTCTACTGCACCACACTTCAGCATCAAAACTGTGTGAAACAGGAAAAGCTTCCAACAATAAAAAGCACCAACTGTTTGAGTCAAAACATGCATAAAATGTAACAGAACACCGTGCAGACACCAAAAACTGATGTGACCTCACCATACTGTGGTAGGCAGCAGCCCGGTTGACATACAGGCTCTCCAGCAGAGCTTCAGGGATTTGGAGGTCCTCTGCTTTAGCATAGCACGAGACATTAAGGCCTTCGGTGAACTCTGTGATGGCCTCCTGCCATTGTCCATCTCGAAATAAAGCATTTCCCTCTTCAAGCAGGTTGCACACCAAGCGAGTCAGGAAATCCTGGAAAGACCAAGCAATGAGTTTGTACACATCTTCATCACCATGACTCGGTTCTCCAGCTAGAGTGCAGACAGATTCATGGACCGACAGATAATTGACTCTATTGTTGTAGGTTAAAAAAAAAAAGCCTAACAATGCATAATACCTGTAAAAATGCACAATCTTAACACAAAAACATCACTGGCGTTCAAATGAAATGACAGAAATGTGCTTTGACTTTAGAGTGGTAAAACTTCGGTTTAATTTCCCTATAAACTGGATGTTGTAAATTCAAATATGGTTTATAATTTTTTACTGACAATTTTCAGATAAATTCAAGGTGGGAAAAGAGGGGTTTGTGTGCCCTAATGATACCGGCAGCTATGTTGTCAGGGGCAACTTGTCCCTGGTAGGGTTTCCCCGAGACAAATGGCCCCAGGGTGAAGGGCCAGACCAAGAGCGCTGCAGTAGATCCCCATGAAAAAGTTACATTAAGGACACAGTGTATCCAAATGAGCCACATGGGTCCACCCTGCGGGGGTGTAAAATAAAGTGTAAAATAAATAAATCCTTCAGCACGGGTAATCCTCTGGCAAACACACCTGAGGGGCGGCACTGCTGACTCCACAGAACGGAGAAATAGGAGGGAGGAGAGGCTGCAGTGACGGGGTCGCTCGACTCGGTGTGATAAATAAGACATTTACTCCCCTGTCATTTGGACAGTGTCACCATTCTCCACTTATGAACTTAACAGAGACGTTTTCCTGGAATACTGGCTTTCTTTTTGTGATTCAACTGAAAATCTGACAAGGTTTTAAACACGAATTGTCTCTTAAAATTCAGAATGCGTCAGATTCAGATACCCTAGTGATATTTCTGTTGAAAATGAATATTCAGAGGCTAGGGGCATAAGATTACAGGGATGCCTTTATACAATAATGAAAGGGGTGGGTGACTGAAAAATTGTGGGTTTTGTAGGTTTTAACCATTCGAGATGTGTCTATTGGTCACATGATCAGCGAAACAATATCAAAACATTCACGTCACAAAAAAAAGAAAAAGAAAAAGAACAGCCTTTATATTGTTTCCATCTCTGATGAGCCATTTCAACTCTTTCAGGTTTGCTACAAACTGTCATAAACATGGTAAGCCAAGCCTTGATACTCGGCCGCTGCTCCATTATTGGCCAACCGAGCCACCCGTCATGTAGATGGGTGGAGAGCCAAAGGCGTTGGCATCGGAGCCAAAAGTGCTACTGCAAAAGTTAGCTAACAAAGCAGGATTTGTATTGTTATTTTCTTTAGACTTCAGTCAGCCTAACTGATGATTTGCAGCAACGTCACCAAATCACGCGACGTTCTGTCTACGCCCCTGGATGGTAGGCAAGCAGCATATTGCTGCTGATGCATTTGTGCTAGATTAGAGCACTTTTTATACTTTTCCCAACGTTTTTATACAGTCTATGGATTAGTGGCCTAAATTTCAATTCTAACCATGGCGACTACATGCATGGCAGAAGGTTGTCATAACAGGCAAGATAAAACCCCAGGAAAGGGGTTTTTTTTTTGTCATTTTCCATCAGATCTAGTTGACAGAGCCAAGTGTGCAGGTAGACAGAGGGTTGTCAGACTTTCACCACCACTGCATCATTTCATCAAGGGTAAGCACATGTACAAATGATGGCCCGGGGATAGCGATGGTGGGTCTCAGATGTATATTTGGTGTATTACGCAGGGAAACCCAGCACACACTATGTCCCCGCGTTGTTTAAACAGATTCATCTCAAAAGAAAAGCAAGACTGGCACTGGATATTTTTCATACAGGCACATCAGCAAACGGAAGAGATCCAGCAGGTAATTTTATTGTCTTGAAACTGTGATGGGGCAATTGCTTAGGATAGAGAGGAGAAATCTTTCCATCTCGAGGCAAGTTAAGTTTTTATTTATGTGCCTACATTTTAAATAAATTGTCAACTAAAAAAAGTTTGCAAGATTTTTTTTTCCCCACCGCTCTTCTCCTGACTGTGGCTGCTTGTGTCTGTTCATTAAATTTAGCATATCTTCCTAGTGAACAGCAGAAACAACAGAGCTCCGTTGCCAGGAAAAGGGGCAGAAAAGCTGCTTGTTCTCGGTACTGGCCGGTAAGCTCCAGCAGCTGCATTAAAGCCAGCGGCGTGCCTCTGAGAGATCGGACTCATCACTGCAAGCTATGTCAGAGAAAGCTGGTGCTGATTCGATCCATGACCGTCTCTGCTCACTTGAAAAAATATTCTAGCAATAAAATACAACATAAACTTAAGAAGGTGAAAATAATAAAAAGGTGAACAGCACCGGGAGGCTGAACAGCGACATCTGCCCCGGAGCCCTGTTTTCGTAGAGTGTGGGTTGTCAGAAAAATGTACACATATGTTATCATTTTTTATGTCTAAGCCTTATACAAGTGTAGAAGTGTGGAAAAGTACCGGAGAAGCGTGTTCCTCTGGATTAACACTAAGACTGAATGCAGGAAGCCAGTTCTGCCGGAAAGGTACAGGAAGCCCCCTGTGGAGCAAGAGGACACAAAGAGCCCCCTGCGGAGCGAGAAAGGGAGCAGGGCCCCCTTTGTTCTTTTAAGAAAGTCAATACACCCGATTCCGGATTAACGAACTCTGTCAACACTGCTAATAATGTGCCAGACTTGTTTCACCCCTTTCTGTCTGTGATGTATTCAGCTGAAACCGTTTGTGTATTGCAACTGTCTCTCACATATAAGCCTGCCCACTGAAGCCAGTCTTCAGTACTGACCTCCTGCAACCTGAGGTTCGTGCTCCTTGTATACCATATATACAAGTAAAGACTCTTAAAAGAATATTCTTGTGTCTCGAATCTTTAGTGAGGTAACGAACTAATATACGATCATATTCTGAGTGTTTTCAGAGATTCCTGACATGGGTTCAGCAGTTTCAACTACTCAGTTGGAAAATGTCCTCAATTTAATTTACAAACTATCTATATGTATACATATTTTGTTATCACTCTTAAACTACTGATTATCTATTTTTATTAAAATACATGCAGTCTGTGCAGCTGAATGACAGCTTCCACCTCGCGTCAAGCCTCTGCAGAACAAGGCAGTGAGAGCTGCCCTTAATCATCCCCATTTTCTTTCTGCAACACTCCAGATAATTTTTAGTAAGAGATTTTGCATATTCCGATAAAATGTCACATGCCGTGATAAACCATTTGTCATTTTTGCTTTCACAAAGCTTTCCTACCAATGTAGCGATCCACGTGACCAGTGACATCGCTTACAAATCCTCAGTAGACATTCCTGTTTTCACCTGGTTCACGAATCCACATTAATAATAGGGGTGTGCCATATTGTATCGTTTACGATAATATCGGTATAAATTTTGATACAGGGATGAGAATGGGGTTTGGGAAAAAAAGAGGAAACTAAGCCGGGGGTCTTAGTTAGGCCTGCGTCCCCCAAGCCGGATCCAAGGAGGAGCCTTGGTGGGGGGTCTGGGGAGCAACGCCCCCCAGAAGCTAACGAAATCTGGTGTTTTAGAATGCTCAAATGTGGTCTTATATTTTAAGTTAGAAGTAAGTACAAATGCATTTATAGTTTACCTTTTTAATCTGCTGCTGCATCACATGTGTAAATTTATGATATCTGAATGGTATGTTGATGTAATAATACTAAATTATATTTTACTACTATTTAATATGTTTAGAATGGTAAATGGCATTCACTTATATAGCGCTTTTTCTCATCTCTGGATGACCAAAGCGCTTTACAGATCCTGCTATCCACCCATTCACGCACACATTCACACACTGATGGCGGCAGAGCTGCCATACACACACAGGCGCTAGCCTGGCCACCAGGAGCAACTGGGGGTTCAGTGTCTTGCTCAAGGACACTTTGACATGCAGACTTCAGACAGAGTGGGAATCGAACCCATGACCCTCCGATCAGTAGTCGGTCACACTACACCTGCGCCACAGCCACCCCCTAAACTGCCACCCCTAGAACTGACACAGAACTACATTTACATAGTTCTAGAACAGACAAAATAATTTAACCAAGTAAAATAAATTATAAATATTAACAAAATTCCATCACCAAGTCCATCACCCATTTATTAAAATATACTGACATTCTACAAGCATTTTGATTTATTAATGTGTGCATTTGTTAGTGTTACTAGGAATATAAAAAAGTTGCATATTAGTATATTTTAATATTTGAAAGATAATCTAAGAAAGTAAGTAAAACCTAAAAGATGTTTAATTAGTGTTTCAAATTATCAATTAAGTGTTTCAAAACAGGCATGACGTCACAACTTACACATGCTATTTTATAACAAATTCATTACGCGAAAATTCTCAAGTACATTACTTATAACGAGAAAAAAAATCTTACCTCGCAATGTGTCTTCCGATCACTAATTGCTGTAATCGGGGCCGATTGTGATGAACTTTGACTGGCATCTGAATTTGACCGTGTCCATCGATCGTTTTGAACGCAGCACGAGCGACTAATTCGATCTCCTTGTAGCCACAATTTTGAGATGTTTCTCTTTTGAACAGTGTTCAACTAAGGCAACACAACCACGAGATCCATAACTCAAGAAATCGTTACAATAAACACACTGGGCTTTCCCTGGTACTTTGCATTTCGCTATGAAGTCGGCCATTTTTTCAACCACAACTTCGGTATTTTTACCGATCTTTACAGTCATTGACACAGTTTTTTCGAGCCATTCCCAACGAAACTTGTTCCTTTGTGGCGGTTCGTTTTAACCCCACAACAGACTAAGGACACTCAGCCCTCTTTTCTCTGTTTTTCTGCTGCATTACTGAGAAGCAATGTGCCATTTATGTATTTGTGATGCAAACATGCATGTGTTGTGATGTAATGCGCCATTCTGTATAGTGTGCATATGGCTTGTCCTTACTGTGCTTTTTCTGAGCATCTTAGATGTGCTTTGGTGTATTAGGTAGACGAGTTTCTTCTGTCTCACCTATGTGATGTTAATCGATGCCTTTCATCCTTTGTACTCATGCGTCCTGTCCTTACTGTGACCTAGAGACTCAGATCAATATGTAGATGCGCTTGTTAGCCTCTTTGTCCGCACCTGGAGCGAGGTCTAGCTAATCTGCCCTTGGTCTCACAAATGCAAATACCTCCTGCCTGTTCTGTTATCCCTTTGATCACTGTGGGGTATGTCTCTTTCATGTATTGTTATGGACAAGTATTTAAGGCGCAACTCTGTAACGCAATCTCTATCTTTCACTCTCACTCTGATCCTGCAACAGGTGGACACACTGTGTCCGCCTCTCCTTCCTTGAGAGCCTAGGGATCCCGCTCCGGGCTGCTCCACTATGCACCGGAGAGAGGATCCCGTGAAGGCGACATGATTAATAAAACCTGCTTAAAACCACAGCACCGCTGCTTATTTTTTCATGCCGCTTCACCTTATCCCTTTGTCGATTTCTAAAATTCTTGCTTTGTTGTCTTTCGTGAGTTTTAGGTTCACCATTTTCACGAAATCGGGAAAACTAGGTTGATTGAATTGTCCGCCATTTGCATTTCGCTCCGCGTGTGGGATATGACAAAGGAATAACAAAATCGTCGATTGGTTGCTTCAGTAAGTATCAGCCAATCAGTGGCCTTGTTACATTACATTACTGATCTCGCTGGGTAGCGCCTTCTGCGTGGTGGATTTGAGCAGCCGATCGAAAATACGACTCGCCGCTCATAACAGACCTCACCCCCCCCAAAAAAAATTTTCTCCTCGAATTTAGACGATTCACGAGAATGACCCTAGACATGATCAAATCCGAGGAATTCCGCAGATCCGCGGAGGATTCTCGTCCCTGTGTAAGGGTGGCATTAACTGCACTTCTTAAGCATTTAAAGAAACATGCACTGAAACAAGCTGTTCTGAGGAAGGCTGCCAAAGATGACTCACAATCATGCTGCAATAATGAAAGAAAATTTGACCAAAATTTGTACAGACATTTTATTAAGACCTGTGGGAACTGTCAAAATGTGGAAAAAGTTGTCAGTGACCCCTTTAAAATATGCTCCTTTGGTATTTTTCCTTTTATTTTTTTTTTTTTTATTTAAGTTTTTGTAAAGGGTATACAGGTCGTTACAGCAGTGCATTGTTTACATTTTCATCACATGTTCCCTTATTTTCTGATATCTGACAACATTGGAAGAATAATTCTTACAACACCCCTTTTTTTTTTTTTAAAGTGAAAGAAAAAGTGAAATTAAAGAGAGAAAAAAAAAAACAGCAAAAAACAAACAAAAAGAAAAAGTAAGTAAATAAAGGTAAAAGAGCATCTGAGTAGCGTTGGAACAAAGAGCGGAACCATTATTGAAAGGGTATTTGTCAAAGATTACATCTGATGGAAGACATATGCGATCCATCCATCCATCCATCTTCTACCGCTTTTCCGGAGGTCCGGGTCGCGGAGGCAGCAGTTCAAGCAGAGAAGCCCAGACTTCCCTCTCCCCAGCCACCTGCTCCAGCTCTTCAGAGAGGATACCAAGGCGTTCCCAGACTAGCTGGGAGACATAGTCTCTCCACCGAGTCCTGGGTCTGCCCCGGGGTCTCCTCCCAGTGGGACGTGCCTGAAACACCTCAAGTGGGAGGCGTCCAGGAGGCATCCTAATCAGATGCCCATACCACCTCAACTGACTCCTTTCAATGTGGAGGAGCAGCGGTTCTACTCTGAGCCTCTCCCGGATGACTGAGCTCCTCACCCTATCTCTGAGGGTGAGTCCAGCAATCCTACGGAGAAAGCTCATTTCAGCCGCTTGTATCCGCGATCTCGTTCTTTCGGTCATTACCCAAAGCTCGTGACCATAGGTGAGAGTAGGAACGTAGATTGACTGGTAAATTGACAGCTTTGCCTTAGAACTAAGCTCCCTCTTCACCACAACAGACCGGTACAACGTCCGCATCACTGCAGATGCTGCTCCAATCCGTCTGTCGATCTCTCGCTCCATTTTCCCCTCACTCGTGAACAAGACCCCAAGATACTGAAACTCCTCCACTTGGGGCAGGAGCCTGTCCCCAACCCGGAGAGGACAATCCACCTTTTTCCGGCTGAGGACCATGGACTCGGACTTGGAGGTGCTGATTCTCATCCCAGCCGCTTCACACTCAGCGGCAAACCGTCCCAGCAAGAGCTGTAGGTCATTGCTGGATGAAGCCAACAGGACAACATCATCTGCAAACAACAGAGACGAGATCCTGTGGTCACCAAGCATGACACCCTCCATTCCCTGGCTGCGCCTAGAAATCCTGTCCATAAAAATTATGAACAGGACCGGTGACAAAGGGCAGCCCTGGCGGAGTCCAACTCTCACTGGGAATGACTCCGACCGAGTGTTGGCAATACGAACTAAACTCTCACAACGGTCGTACAGAGACCGAATAGCTCGTAACAACAAGCCCGATACCCCATACTCCTGAAGCACCCCCCACAAAAATCCACGAGGGACGCGGTCAAATGCCTTCTCCAAGTCCACAAAACACATGTAAACTGGTTGGGCAAACTCCCACGAACCCTCAAGAATTCTTCAGAGGGTAAAGAGCTGGTCCGATGTGCCACGGCCAGGACGAAAACCACATTGCTCCTCCTGAATCCGAGGTTCGACCAACGGCCGGACTCTCCTCTCCAGTACCTTGGCATAGACCTTCCCAGGGAGGCTGAGGAGTGTGATCCCTCTAAAGTTGGAGCACACCCTCCCTGCTGCAGGACACAGACTGTGTGTCCCTTCTCCGAGAGCCGTGGGCTCGCTCCCGGCGCGCACGCACGGCGCCGGGAGAGGAGCTCGTGACGGTGGTATGATATAATAAACTCTACTTAAAACCTCCAACAACGCCGCTTTATTTCATGCTGCCGCACTGGCAGCATGATCCATCCATATGCGATCCAGGGTTGCCAAAAGTTCATGAACCCATCCATGTCCTGTCTCAGTACGAATGTCAACTTTTCCATCGAGTAAATGTCTTGGATCACGTTAATCCAATCTTCAGGTGTAGGACAGTCCTTCAACATCCATTTTTTAGTTAGAGCTTTTTTGCTTGCCAATATTAAAACATTGAGTAAGTATTTTTCTCCTCGTCTTTCCAGTGAGTCCGGTAGTAAACCCAAATACAAAGTTACAAAAGAAAAGGGAACTGTTATTTTGAATATTTTCCCCAGTATTGTCTGTACATTGGTCCAATATTGGTGGATAACTGGGCATGACCAAAACACATGAAAATGATTTGCAGTCTTTTCACCACACAAGCACCAACAGTTCAATCCCTTATGGGTAAATTTGTTTTGTGCAGGTGTTCTGAAAAATCTTACCAAGTTTTTCCATCCAAATTCTCTCCACTGCAGGAATGAGGTACTTTTCCATTGCTGTTTATTTAGCTTTTCCCATATTTCCAGTTGTAAAGTGAAATTCCCCTCTTTTTCCCATCTCTCTTTTATATATGATGTGTTGTCTCCTTTT
This sequence comes from Pholidichthys leucotaenia, assembly GCA_020510985.1. Taxonomy (NCBI): domain Eukaryota; kingdom Metazoa; phylum Chordata; class Actinopteri; order Cichliformes; family Pholidichthyidae; genus Pholidichthys; species Pholidichthys leucotaenia. The sequence continues at coordinate 398,012,824 of CM035838.1, read as the reverse complement.
AAGTCTTGAAGACCTTGGTATATTTTAGAAATGTATCTGATCCCTGGGATCCCTTTATATGCCATTAAGAAGACCTTCAGAACACCTGACTGGGCCCTTTCCAAATCCTCCTTTTTAAGTATATTGTTTATGTGGTGTCTAAGCTGAAAGAACCTGTAAAGGTCTTGATTCATTAGGCCTTGTTTTTTCAAATCTTCAAAACTTCTTAAAATTTGCCCTTTAAAAAAATCGTAATATTTTATCAGCCCTTTCTCCTTCCACTTTTTAAATCTGGCGTCTGTTTTATTAGGAGTAAAGTCTTGATCATAGGCAATCCATTGCAGAAGTCGATAGGGCTCTATAGTTTGATTCTCTCTGACTATCTTAAACCAAATTTTTAGCGGGGTCTCTATCCACGGGTTAGTGTTATTCAAAAGTTTAGGTAAGGCATTGTTCCCTATTATCGCCTGTAGGGGGATGTCACTTGTTATTTGGCATTCGATCTCCTTCCATTGTGCAGTGTAGACTGGGTTACATATCTCTACTAAAGTTTTAATTTGTGCGGCTTTAAAGTAGTCCCTGATATTTGGCAGTGCGAGCCCACCTTTGTCTTTGTTTAGCTGTAAGGTTCTATATCTGATTCTAGGTCTCTTGCCCTGCCATATGAATCTTGAGATCCTTCTGTCCAGCTCCTGCCATGTTTTTTTGGGAGGTTCTACCGGTATTGTTTGGAAAAGGTATAGAAGACGTGGAAGTATATTCATTTTGACTGCTTCAATTCTTTGTGCAGTACCCAAGAATGGTATCATATTCCATCTTGCTAGGTCAGATTTTATTTTTGTCACCAGTGGATCATAGTTTAGTGATATAATTTTGTCGAGTTGTTTCGGGATATTGACCCCCAGATATTTCATAGATTCCGACTCCCAGTTAGTTTTGAGTTTGCTTAGTGAATAATGATTTGGGTCATAGTTGAATGTTAAAATTTGGGTTTTATGCATGTTTAATTTGTACCCCGATAAATCTCCATACTCTGAAAAAACTGAGGTTAGTTCTGGTAAAGAAGTGTCCGGCTGCCCCAGGTATATTAAAATGTCATCAGCAAAGAGTGCTATTTTATGTTCCTTCTGACCAAGTGTAATACCTTGAATTTTTTGATTTTGTCTTATCCATTGGCTCAGAGGTTCTATGAAGATTGCAAAGAGCAGTGGAGACAGGGGGCAGCCCTGACAACATCCTCTTTCCAGTTCAAAAGATGATGATAAATTACCGTTAATCCTTATTTTAGCTGTTGGTTTTTTATATAATGCCTGTATAGTTCTAATGAAGTTGTTATGAAAATTGAAACTGGATAAGATTCTATATAGAAAAGACCAGTCAACCGAATTGAATGCTTTTTCAGCATCTAATCCCAATATGACTGCATTTAAGTTATATTTTTTTATATGATGAATTATGTGTAAAGTGCGTCGAATGTTGTCTTGTGTCTGTCTTTGTCTTATAAAACCTGTTTGGTCTAAATGAATTAGGTCTGTCAGTATATTTTCTAACCTTTTGGCAAGGATAATGGTAAAAAGCTTATAGTCCTGATTTAGTACACTGATTGGTCTGTAGTTGGAGCACTCTAGTTTATCCTTTTCAGGTTTAGGTATAACTGCAATGACCCCTTCTCTCCAGGAGGGGGGGATTTCCCCTGTGTGGAGGACATAATTAAATGTTTTCAGGAGGAGAGGAGATAGTTGCTGTTTAAAGGTTTTGTACCATTCTGCTGTATAGCCATCAGCTCCTGGGGATTTGTTAGCTTTAAGTTTCATCATTACTTTTTCCAATTCTTTAGGTTGTATTTCTGACAGTAGTGTTTTATTTTGTGACTCCGTAAGTTGGGGAAGGTTTAATGTGTTTAGGAATGCCTCGGATGCGTTTTTATGTTTTTTTGTGGGAGTATAAGTTCTTATAGTAATTCTCGAAGCTTTTAAGAATATCCTGAATTCTGAATTTTATTTCCTTTGATACTGGGTCTCTGATTTTGTAGATTGCTCTTTCTGTTTGATGTTTCCTCAATTAATAGGCTAGCAATTTTGCTGATTTACTGCCTGCTTCATAGTATTTTTGTTTCAAAAATGTAAGTTTCTTCTGGATTTCTATTGTGTAGATCTCATTTATTTGGTTTTTAATTTCCTTAATCTTGAGCGAGTCAGTAGAATGAGTGTTGCCTTTGTGTTCTTTTTCTAGGTTCCTAAGTTCTGACTCTAATGTAGATAGTTTTTCTTGTCTTAGTTTCTTTTGGGTTGCCAGTTTTGCAATAATTTTTCCCCTTATTACAGCTTTGCATGCATCCCACAGTATAAAAGGGGATACTTCTCCATTATCGTTTTCTTCCAAATATCTGAGAATATCTGATTCCAATTCATCTTTCAATGGTCCTTTCAGGACATTTGAATTTAACCTCCAAGAAAATGTATTATTTGTGTATTTTTGGATATTTAAGTCCATGTAGATCGGACTGTGGTCAGAGAGATCCATCAGTCCTATTTTACATGTTTCTACTCTTCCAATGTCTCTATTAAACATAAAAAAAATAGTCAATCTCTCTGCGCCACACGAGTAGGCTGCCTTTTGCAACAGCGGCTCGATTCCGAGTTTTTTTTTTCCCCTTCCTCTCTCTTTGATCCGTCTTTTTTTTCACCCCACTTATATCACGGACACACAGATCGTCCCAAATGTCTCCTGAGCCGGTGGACGGAGCCACTGTTTATAGCAGGATACGATACAACAGGGAAGAGCTGCTAGCATTTAACCGCCACCCGGTCCCATTGGAAAAACTCAACATACCGAGAGAACTAAGGCGAAAGCGTCGCGGCTGCCGGGCTGGAGTAAGGCGGAGGACAAAAAATATAAGGTACAGACCCTCCCTTCCATCTGTTGTCATGGGAAATGTACGGTCGATACTGGGAAAGTTAGATGAGCTAGCGGCTATCTCCCGTTATGATAGCACTTACCGGGAGTACTCTCTCCTTTTGTTTACTGAGACGTGGCTAACTGAACTAGCAGCAGATGCTAACATTGAGCTGGAGGGTTTTCACATGATACGAGCTGACCGAACACCAGACAGTGGCAAAGCAAGGGGCGGTGGAGTGATAATGTATGTTAACAACAACTGGTGCAGACCGGGACATATCACTGTTAAACAACGACACTGCAGCAAAGACATTGAGTTGCTAGCTGTTAGCATGAGGCCTACATATCTCCCGAGAGAACACTCACACGTGATCTGCATTGTTGTTTATGCAAATCCGACGGCGAACGCTGGGACAGCGCGTGACATCATCCATTCAGTAACCAGCAGGCTGCAGACAGAACACCCAGATGCTCTTCTCCTCATCTCAGGCGATTTCAACCATGTTTCACTGTCTCCCATTCTACCCACGTTCACCCAGTATGTCACATGCCACACTAGAGACAATAAAACACTGGATTTATTCTACGCAAACACTAAGGAGGCGTACACCTCATCACAACTCCCCCCACTCGGGAGATCGGATCACAACTTGGTTCATCTCCGGCCGGTGTACAAACCCCTAGTGCACAGACAACCTCCGGCCATGCACACTGTGGAGTTATGGTCTGAGGAGACAATGGACACTCTAAAGGACTGTTTTGAAGCCACCGCCTGGAAGCAGCTCTGCGATCCACATGGTGAGGACATCGATGGCCTCATTCACACCTTCACGGGCTACCTCAGCTTCTGTGTGGACAAATCCGTTCCCACCAAGACCATACGGCGTCACTCAAACAACAAACCCTGGATCAACCCTGAGATAAAAACACTTCTGAGAGAGAAGAAGAGGATCTTCAGGTCGGGGAACAGGGAGATGCTGAAGTCCGTACAGAGGGAGCTGAGGAGAAAGATCAGAGAAGGCAAGGACAGTTTCAGGAAGAAGATGGAGGACAAGCTGCAACAGAGCGACATCAGCGGGGTCTGGAGAAACCTCAAAACCATCTCGGGGCTCCAGAATACCTCCCCCCAGGCCACGGGGGGCAGGGAGTGGGCGAACAACCTGAATCTGTTTTTCAATAGATTTGACCAACTGCCCTCCCCCGTCTGCACAACAACCACTGCTGCCTCTAAGAAATCAAGTCCTGTTGCCCACTCCCCACTCCACCGACACCCCCCCCACTCCCAACACACAGCCCCCCATCCTGACCCTGACCAAGACCCAGGTGAGGACGGAGCTGAGGAAGATCAAGGCGAGGAAGGCGTCGGGACCGGACGGCATCAGCGCAAAGCTCCTCAAGTCCTGTGCAGACCAGCTGTGTGGGATTGTGACGTATATCTTCAACATGAGCCTGAAACTGGGGAGGGTACCACAGCTGTGGAAAACATCTTGTGTGGTACCTGTACCAAAAACTTCCCACCCCAAAGACCTGAACAGCTACAGACCGGTGGCCTTGACGTCCCACTTGATGAAGACCCTGGAGAGACTGCTCCTTGCTCATCTCCGCCCCCTGGTGGAACCAGCGATGGATCCACTCCAGTTCGCCTACCAGCATGGCATTGGGGTGGAGGATGCGGTGATCTTCCTCCTTCACCGTTCTCTGTCCCACCTGGAGAAGCCCGGGAATATGGTGAGGATCATGTTCTTTGACTTCTCCAGTGCTTTCAACACCATCCAACCGATGATACTGAAGGACAAGCTGCTGCGCGCAGGGGTGGACCAGCACCTGTCATCATGGATCCTGGACTACCTCACGAACCGGCCTCAGTTTGTGAGAACCCGGGACTGTGTTTCCGACACGATCATCAGTAGCACGGGGGCCCCCCAGGGAACGGTGCTGGCTCCCTTCCTGTTCACTCTTTATACTGCGGACTTCTCACACAACACAACACACTGCCATCTACAGAAGTTCTCTGATGACTCTGCGATCGTTGGTCTCATCTCCAATGGAGATGAAGCTGAGTACAGAGGGCTTATCCAGGACTTCGTGGACTGGTGCCATCGGAACTGCCTCCAGATCAACGCGAGGAAAACTAAGGAGCTGGTGGTGGACTGCCGCAGGCATGGGCAGCCCCCCACAGCACCAGTAAATATACAGGGAACAGACATCGAGATGGTGACATCCTATAAGTACCTGGGTGTTCATCTGAACAATAAACTAGACTGGTCACACAATATTGACGCACTCTACAAGAAGGGACAGCGCAGGCTGTTCCTGCTGAGGAGACTCAGGTCTTTTGGTGTACAAGGGGCGCTGCTGAAGTCATTCTATGACACGGTGGTGGCATCAGCCATCACTTTTGGAGTGGTCTGCTGGGGCAGTGGCATTACTGCAGCCGATAGGAAGAGACTGAACAAACTGATTAAGGAAGCTAGCTCTGTCCTGGGGCAGCGCCTTGATCCGATGGAGGAGATAGGAGAGAGAAGGACGGTGGCTAAACTGTCATCTCTGCTGGAGTCCGAGTTCCACCCTATGCAGGACATACTAGATGCACTGAGGAGCTCATTTAGCAGCAGACTACATCATCCCAGGTGCACACCCAAGAGGTTTCGTAGGTCCTTCCTACCAACGGCTGTCAGACTGTACAACCTAAGCAGGGCTGCTCGCAGAGATAGCAAAAAGATGTAACAAACTAACAGTTTTTTGAATGCAAAAGATGCAATAGACTTACACAATGGTCCCCTCCGGCATACAACTAGGAACATACCGGTCGCTATGGAGGGTGAGAATATGTATGGGCACAATCATACCATGTAGGATAACTAAGTAGACGGTTATGCTGTTTCATCCCATCTAGCAACAATGCTCTGCACTGTGTGTGTTTATATATTTACATATTTATTCCATGTAGCTACAATGCTCAGCACTGGGTGTGTTTATATTTATATATCTATATATTTATTCCATCTAGCTACAATGCTCCGCACTGTGTTTTTATATATCTACATATTATTCCATCTAGCTACATTGCTCCGCACTGTGTTTATATACTTGCATATTTATTCCACCTAGCTGCAATGCTCCGTACTGTGGGTGTTTATATATTTACATATTTATTCCATCTAGCTACAATGCTCTGCACTGTGTTTATATATTCATATATTTATTCCATCCAGCTACAATGCTCTGCACTGTGTGTCTGTGTGTGTATATATATTTTTTATAGTAATATGTACTGTACATATGTATATTAGCTGCTCTTGCTTGCTTGTTTTTTTTCTTGCCTTCTGATTGTTGCTCTGAGTGTTGCTATCCCTGTGCTGTTGCAATCCTGGAATTTCCCCGTTGTGGGACTAATAAAGGCTTATCTTATCTTATCTTAATCCTTGAGTAAGATGAATGTGGAGTTGAGTAAAATGTATAGTCTTTTACACTGGGGTTGAGTTCCCTCCACACATCACAGATTCCCATTTCTTTTAGTAGCATCCGAGTCTTCCTGCTTTGGGTGTTATTTTGATGAGGAGAATTACCAGAAGCATCCCAGTACGGATTCAGTGTAAGATTGAAGTCCCCACCACATATCACTAAACCTTGAGCTTTAGTTATCATTAGGTCAAATACATTTTTATAAAATTTCCAGTTAGCCCCTGGGGGAGCATACACATTCAGCAGGGTGATATCTTCTCCCTCTAGCCGCCCAGTTACCAAACTGTATCTCCCTCCTTTATCTGTGTGTTCTGATTTTTTTTCAAATGTAATTTTGGTTGATATCAATGTCGCTACTCCCCTCCTCCTCCCTGACTTATATGAAGATGGAAGAGATCATTTTAAACCCTTGTCTACTGAGTTTAGTGTGCTCCACGTCTGTTAGGTGGGTTTCTTGTAAAAATATTATTCCTGCTTTGTCTTTTTTCATTTTGCCTAGAATCTTGGATCTTTTAACTGGATTCAGGATTCCTTTTACATTATATGAAATTATTTTGGTTACACCCTGTTTCTCCATTGTGTTGTTTTGTTTAGTATAACTGTGTCATGGCCCTCTTTTGTGCTACTCAGAAACTGAAAGAACATTAAGAACAAGAAAAACATTAAGAACATAGTGTATAAAACTTTAAAACAAAAAACTGTCAGAAGAACTTCCTGAGCTGAGGTCTTTTTAAAGACCCTGGAAGAGCCTTGATGGAGTGAAGGCTCTGAGGGGAATTCCTCAAACTCTGTTACGTGTTGAGGGCCCTCTCTTACCCCTGTAAGTTGTCCCATGCTTTTAACGTGAGTTTCAGAACCCAATCCGAACTTGTAATGATTTTTTTTTTCCTTTTATGCCTATACCCTGTGAAATTGTGTGCACCCTCCCACCCCCATCACATCAAACATTCACGCAAAAACAGTATTTGTTAGTGTGAGGAGAACATGTGGATTATTGTCACATTTCTATTTTAACAAGTTTTTTTTTTTTTTATTAAAAAGACTTATTTGTTTCAAATATTATGACTGTTCCATGAAATGTTTTACCACATGCTGAATACGCATCTCCTTTAATGTTTGTTACCTTGTATGAGGGGGGTTGGATGTGCAGATTGATTCAAAAAAAAAAAAAAAAAGGTCGCTATTCCAACCTGAAAACGGACAGTTTATCCGCGACGCTCTGGCGCTGGGTTTCCCGCTGCTGGCCCGTGGATTTTGAAGGTCTTTGTGTTGTCCATGTTTGCGTTTTGACCTTCTCACTCGGGTCTGCTGCGGGTTTAAATACCGTTACCGGGAGCCCTCTTCTCGCCATGTCAGCTGTTGCTTCTTCCGCCGAATTATAGAGACATGTTTCTTCACCGTAGAAGACCCTTAACTTCGCAGGAAATGGCGTCTGAAAGCGCAGTTTCTTCTCTCTTAGCACCTTTTTCGCGTCATTGTACTCCCTGCGCTTTTTAAGGACCTCCGGGGCGTAATCGTGTTCCACGAAGACTTTTCTCTCCTGGTGCATAAATCCTTTTTTCTGCCAAGCCAGTCTTACAACCTCTTGTTTTATTTTGAAATTGGAAAAGCTTACCAACACCGAACGTGGGGGCGCTTCCGCCGCTGGCTTAGCGGCTAATGAACGATGTGCCTTTTCTATGTTTAAGTCGGTGGGTTTGTGGAATATCCAATTTCTCTCTTAGTAAAGATTCCACGCATTCTGCCATTGAGTTAAAACCGTTTTCGGCTCCTTCTATCAGACCATAAATTCTGATATTGTCTCTTCTCTCTCTTCCTTCTTGGTTGGCTAGCTTAGCCTCTATAGATGCTTGTCTTTTGCGTAGGTCCAGCACAGAATCTTCGAGCACTTTTATTCGTTTCTCTGCTTCCAAGATTCGGTTCTCGGCCTGGTCCACTCTGCTGTTTGTCCTTTTCAATTCGTCTCTGAATTCCCGAAATTCGGCCGTAACCTCTCGGCGAAATCGTCGTAGCTCTTCAAATAGCGATTTCAGGCTAACCTTTTTGTTAGCTACCACCAGTTCCTCGTCTTCTGAACGGAGATCTTCCAGTTCAGATTCTCCGGCCGATACGTGTCCTGGCCTGGAGAATTTCAGTTTCTTCTGTTTTCCTTTAGACATGATGATTTTGTCTTTTGATTTTCACTCCTCCAAAAATCCGTTAAGTTTGATTTTCAAGGTGTTATCTTGGATTGGGTCTGAGAGCTTCAGTGTTAAGCTGCAGTCGCCATGGCGTCCAGACCAGAAGTCCATTTTTCCTTTTATTTGAATGAACGCACAATGATATATCCAACTTTTCAAAATGAATAACCAAAAATGTGGTATGTAGACACAGTCTCTACCAGCTCTTGCCACTGGTGCAAAAAATAAATAAATAAATAAATTAAAAAAAAATCTAGGGAGAATGTTGCTTTCCGGGCTGTGACTATGATCAAATAGCGATCTCCAAACGTGCATGAAAACCTAAAACCTCCCGTCACATGAACAGCTTCTTCCCCTCTGCCATCAGACTGCTGAACACTAAGTGACTTATTAGACTCTCGTGCACTACGTACAGCAGCTCAACTGGACTCATGATAATTATCACTGTTTTCTTTTTGCATTACCGACTGTACTATGGGGTACTCCACAATATCTGCTGCTCACTAATATATTTAAAAATTGCTTTGTCCAGTATTACTCATTCATATTCTACATTTTATTGTATGTATAGTTTTTTATTTCTTTTATTTTTATCATGTTTAATGTTGCAGCATTGCACCGAGACAAATTCCTAGTTTGTGTTCTACATGAACAATGGCAATAAATCTAATTCTGAAAACATGAACTCAAAACACGGGAAAATGAGCACATGCATGTGAAAAATTAATATTCACAGCTACTACCTGGTAGTCCTCAGGATCTGGGTACGCCAAGGAAGACCTAGAACACAAAAAGTAAACTCATGAAACCGATGTTAATTTTAGTTTCACTTTCGATTACTGTGAAGTTCAACACAGAAGAGAAACGCACTGGATAAAAGCCAGAGCTTTTCTGATCTCTTGCTTGCGCTTCAGACGGTCGGGGTCCATGCTCGTTCACTGAAACAGGAGCCGCCAGAGGGTTAACAAGCACACACGCACGAACACATGGACTAATGCAGCGCACAGGAGCAGGGCAGTCCTGATTTATCCCAAACTAGGAAGCGACAACAGCCGTCTGTTTGTCGCTTCATCCAAAAAACACAGTCCGTTGCTTGCTAACGTTTGGACAATTTTAAACGTTATTTTCAAGCATGTCAGCTAACTAATACCAGCACAGGACTGGGCCAATTTTTATTTTTTTTTTTTTTAGACGCACCTACCGGATGAAGTGAAGAAGTTCAGTAAACCTTAGCAGAGTTTATAAGACTGTCATGCTGCTCCGGAGGCCACTAACGGCGGGCGGAGCTGGCAGACCCGTAGAAAGCGGACACCAAACTACTCTCCGGGCCCGGTGAGTTTCGAGGCAGGAGCACCCACGGAGGGAACAGGGAACATCCCGAAACGGCAAATCCCGCCCCGAGAGGCTTCTTCTTCGTCTTCTTCGTCTTCTTCTTCTTGTATTCCACCGGTGGTTGGCAAGCAGCAGAATAGATGCATTACCGCCACCTGCTGCTCCAGAGTGTGGAACAGAGACTTTCTATGAACATGAGATCATGTTCCCCTGACTTCCTTTGCTCCTCCATCAAGTCTCCATCTATCCATCTTCTTCCGCTAAATCCTTTCGGGTCGCGGGGGTGGGTGGTGGTGGGGGGGGGGGGGGGGGCTAGAGCCTATCCCAGCATCTTTGGGCGAGAGGCAGGGTCCACTCTGGACAGATGGCCAGTCCATCGCAGGGCCAACACAGAGAGACAGACAACCATTCACTCTCACAGTCATACCTAAGGACAATCTAGAATCCCCAGTTTTGATGCCAATTAACCTAACCTGCATGTTTTTGGCATGTGGGAGGAAACCGGAGAAATCCCGGAGGAAACCCACGCAGGCACGGGGAGAACATGCAAACTCCACACAGATCACTGTTGGTCGGGGGCAGGGATCGAACCCGGGATCCCCCGGGCAAGGGTGAGTTGCTGTGTTGCTACAGTGCTAACCACTCCTCCACCGCACTGCCCTCCATCCAGTCTTCTTTCAGCATTATATAGAGGGCAGTCAAATATTACCTCCGCCAAGGAGGTTATGTAATCGGGGTGGTTTGCCTGTTTGTCCGTCCGCCTGTTAGCAGAATTATGCAAAAACTACTGGATGGATTTTGATGAAATTTTCACCAGAGGTAGCCCTTGGCCCAAGGATGAACCCATTAAATTTTGGTGACGATCTGAGAGTGCATACCTCCACCAAGGATCTTGTTTGTACTTGTGCAGCAGGATTACACAAAAACTACTGCATGGATTTGGATGAAATTTTTACCAGAGGTGGTCCTTGGGCTAGAGAGAAACCCATAAAATAAAGAAGCTGTGGTGACCCACCACAGTCTAAAGGGACATTCATCCTCACACTCAGAAGGTCTGGAAGAAGCAGAGGACCATTCACATATGGACAGAGAACCCCTGGGGGAACAACCAGAACAATGGACTATTGTTTATACATCCCCGGATTAAGGAGAAGACATCCGGGTGTCAGTTGGTCAGGCTGATCATATGTATTGACTGATATGTATATCAATATGCTAATGTCCATGCATTCTCTGTTTGTATAACATATAAAAGAGCTGACGATACATGCCTCAAAAACACGACACAGCAAACACAGCAGAGACAGCACAGCACAGCACCGTAGCACACAGTGCTACAAGTGTGTCTCATGATGTTAGAGGAAAATAAAACTGCAACCTTCCAGCTCGTCATATCTCGCCTGAACTTATTCCTCCACAAAGCGTATAAAATAAAGAACGTGTTCGGTCTTGACGTACAAATGCCGGTTGGTCACATTACTACCGGGGCAGAACAAGCTGTTTGAGTCAGAGGCCAAATCTCATGCTCCTCCCTTGCAGGCTCTTTGACTTTAGGCATGTTCACTTTAAGTGACTGAGGGTTTAGGGCTGTCCCAATCTGAAACTAGAAAAGCACTCTAAACACCTCTAAATCACCTCTAAAATGTAATGGGCTTGTTTTGGAGGATTCTTGCTAACAGTGTGAGAAGATAAGAACCTTGGTGGAAGTATGCATTCTTGGATTATAACCAAAATGTTATGGGTTCTTCTCTAGCCCAAGGACCGCTTGTGGTAAAAAGTTCATCCAAATCCATCCAGCAGTTTTGGAGTATTCTTGTTAAAACATTGTGGGAAGATAAGAGCCTTGGTGGAGGTACAGTGCATCCAGAAAGTATTCACAGCACTTCACTTTTCCACATTTTGTTATGTTAGCCTTATTCCAAAATGGATTAATTTTTTTCCTCAAAATTCTACCCACAATACCCCATAATGACAATGTGAAAAAAGTTGTGTGTGAGATTTTTGCAAATTTATTAAAAATAAAAACTAAAATCACATGTACATATGTATTCACAGCCTTTGCTCAGTACTTTGTTGCTGCACCTTTGGCGGCAATTACAGCCTCAAGTCTTTTTGAAATGATGCCACAAGCTTGGCACATCTATCTTTGGGCAGTTTTGCCTATTCCTCTTTGCAGCACCTCAAGTTTCATCTGGTTGGATGGGAAGCATCGGTGCACAGCCATTTTCAGATCTCTCCAGAGATGTTCAATTGGATTGAAGTCTGGGCTTTGGCTGGGCCACTCAAGGGCATTCACAGAGTTGTCCTGAAGCCACTCCTTTGATATCTTGGCTGTGTGCTTAGGGTCATTGTCTTGCTGAAAGATGAACCATCACCCCAGTCTTAGGTCAAGAATGCTCTGCAGCAGGTTTTCATCCAGGATGTCTCTGTACATTGCTGCATTCATCTTTCCCTCTATCCTGACTAGTCTCCTAATTCTTTCTGCTGAAAAACATACCTGCAGCATGATGCTGCCACCACCATGCTTCACTGTAGGGATGGTATTGGCCTGGTGATGAGTAGTGCCTGGGTTCCTTCAAACATGACGCCTGGCATTAACACCAAATAGTTCAATCTTTGTCTCATCAGACCAGACAATTTTGTTTCTCATGGTCTGAGAGTCCTTCAGGTGCCTTTTGACAAACTCCAGGTGGGCTGTCATATGCCTTTTACTAAGGAATGGCTTCCATCTGGCCACTTTACCATACAGGCCTGATTGGTGGATTGCTGCAGAGATGGTTGTCCTTCTGGAATGTTTTCTCTCCACAGAGGAATGCTGGAGCGCTGATGGAGTGACCATCAGGTTCTTGGTCACTTTCTTGACTAAGGCCCTTCTCCCCCAATTGCTTAGTTTAGACGGCCGGCCAGCTCTAAGAAGAGTCCTGGTGGTTTCAAACTTATTCCATTTACAGATGATGGAGGCCACTGTGTTCATTGGGACCTTCAAAACAGCAGAAATTTTTTTGTACCCTTCCCCAGATTTGTGCCTCGAGACAATCCTGTCTCAGAGGTCTACAGACAGTTCCTTTGACTTCGTGCTTGGTTTGTGCTCTGACATGCACTGTCAACTGTGGGACCTTATATAGACAGGTATGTGCCTTTCCAAATCATGTCCAATCAATTGAATTTACCACAGGTGGACTCCAATTAGCTGTAGAAACATCTCAAGGATGATCAGTGGAAACAGAATGCACCTGAGGTCAGTTTTGAGCTTCATGGCAAAGGCTGTGAATACTTATGCACATGTGATTACTTAGTTTTTTATTTTCAATAAATTTGTAAAAATCTAAAAAAAAAAATCTCTTTTCACATTGTCATTATGGGGTATTGTGTGTAGAATTTTGAGGAAAAAGGGAATTTATTCCATTTTGGAATAAGGCTGTAACATAACAAAATGTGGAAAAAGTGAAGCGCTCTGAAAACTTTTCAGATGCACTGTATGCATTCTGGGATCATCACCAAAATATTGTGGGTTCCTCTCTAACCCAAGAACCACCGCTGGTGAAAATTTTGTCCAAATCCATCCAGTAGTTTTTGAGTAATTCTACTGCACAAATACAAACAAGGTCCTTGGTGGAGGTATGCACTCTCAGATCTTTTTTATACAGTTTATGATGACGGAGCATCGTCATAAAAAAGCATATGTATATGAGAGGAAAGAGCAGAGAGGAAAGAAAAACATAAAATCACTTACACAAGAGACAGCCTTGAAAAGTTGATATTTTGGTGTTGAAAACAGCCATATCAGTTTTTTTTCTTTTGTCCAGTCCAGCAGCTTGCCAAGCAGAATAAATATCTGCTTCCCTTACTGTGCCAAACAGATTTATTTTACAAAAAGGAGCTCTTCAGGTTCAGGTTCAGGTTACTTTATTTGTACCCGTAGATAGATTTGTTTTGCAGTCAGGTGACATCCATATTTACAAACCACAATTACATTCAACATAAACACAAACACAGGCACACATGAAGCTGACTATAAACATGATAAAAATACTCAAGGCTCCATCAATCAGGATATAAAGACAAAGAGATGAGAGAAAAACCAGAGGTAGGAGAGAAGGATCATATTAAAAAGTTAAAGACTAGTCAAAGAGGTTAAAAACTCAAAGGTCTAAAACCCAATAAAAGATTTAGAACCCAAATAAAATCCTACAAAAATAAGTAAATATAAAATGGAGTTAATAAATAGGATGTAGCACCAGATTATTTAGTATCTCAAACAAGAGACAGTGGATAAGCATGGGAGAACAATGCTCAGGAGGTTCCTGGCGAGACAGCAGGAAGGAGTCAAGGACGTATGCAGTGTAATGCAAATGTCATGTTGTGTGTGGAGAAATGCCATGAAACTTGTGAAGAGTGATTTGGGTAAAAGAAGAGTGCCTGCTGAAATGTGTCATTCTGTTCTGTGCTTGAGAGATGTGAAGTGTGTAATAAACCGTCTGCCGTGAATCAGCCTCTTATTTCACACACTCCACACTGGTGACCCAAGACGTATTATGGAACACGAGGCAAGAACCCCGGAGCCGGCCCGGTCAGGAAGCTCCAGCGAGGCGGCAGCCATCCCACAGACAGCCCGGACTGGAACCCCCAGCCACGCATGTGCGGTTTCAGTCAAGCTACCGGATTTCTGGCAGCACAACCCGCGCTCTTGGTTCCACCACACCAAGGCCCAGTTCGCCCTCCGGGGAGTAACGACACCAGATTCTACCATGTGGTTGCAGCGCTGGACACCCACACAGCTCAGCAGGTAGCGAGCCTGCTCGATCAGCCACCAGCCAGCAACAAATACGAGGTGCTCAAGGCTGCGCTCATCCAGCGCTACACGCTCTCGGACTGTGAGAGAGCAGAGAGGCTCCTGACACGGGCCGAGTTAGGAGATGGTTCGGCCATGGACCTGATTGAGAAGATGCTGGCATTAATGGGCACGGACGACGGGCACTTTCTGTTTGCCCACCTCTTCCTCCGGAACCTTCCAACAGTGGCGAGAGAGGTTCTGGCCAATTCGCCGTTGCTGGCCGCGCATGACTACCGTGCGCTAGCCCAGGAGGCAGACCGGATCATCCTCACCACCAGGGTGATCACAGTCAACGCGGCGGCGGCAGAGCCCAGCGAGACGACCAGAGGAGGTGAGGAGCCACCGACGGTAGCAGCAGCGGGGGCCAAGGAGCGCCAGAGAGACATGCTCTGTTTCTACCACCGCCGCTTCGGAGAGAATGCACGCAGATGTGTGCCACCGTGCCAATTCAAGCGCTCAGGAAAACGTCACGGCCAGCAGTCGGTAGCAGCTGCGACCCTCGGTGAAGAGAACAAGCTGCTCTACCTGAGGGATGCGTGGTCGGGGAGGCGTTTCCTCGTGGACACCGGAGCCCAGAAGAGCTTCATCCTGCCGACCTACGCCGACCGGCTGGCAGAACCTAGCGGCCCCAAGATGTTGGCAGCAAACGGCTCGGAAATTAAGACCTTTGGTGAGAGGACACTGATCTTATCTCTACACGGCCGTACATACAAGTGGACTTTTGTTGTAGCAGCACTGAATTACCATATCCTGGGGGCTGATTTTCTGTGTGCACATGGTTTACTGGTTGATGTTGCTAATAGGCGCCTGGTTAATGCACTGTCCTTTGACTCTCTCCCCTGTATAGCTCGAGTGATCCGGCCAACAGCACAAGCCAACATCACAGCTCCAGGCGGTAAGTTCCACGCACTGCTCACTCAGTTTCCAGCACTCACGGTCCCGACGTTTTCGGCGGCCATCGCTAAACACGGGGTGGAGCACTTTATCATCACCACCGGGCCGCCCGTTTTTGCAAGACCTCGGCGCTTGGACGCAGCTAAACTGGCCATAGCGCGCGAGGAGTTCACTAACCTGGTAAGGTTGGGCATCATCAGGCGTTCGAACAGCCCATGGGCATCCTCGCTACACATGGTCCCTAAGGCTGAGGGATCGTGGCGACCGTGCGGTGATTTCCGCAGGTTGAACAACGCCACAGCGCACGACCGCTACCCAATTCCCCACATACAGGATTTTTCCATTCACCTTGCCGGAGCACGCATTTTTTCTAAAATAGACCTGGTCTGCGGTTACCACCAAGTCCCAGTGCGCACGGAGGACGTACCCAAAACAGCGGTAATAACTCCGTTCGGTTTATTCGAGTTCCTGCGCATGCCATTCGGGTTAAAGGAGCGGCACAGACATTCCAGCGCATGATGGATGCAGTGCTGCACGATCTTCCGTTCATGTTCGTCTACCTGGACAATATCCTGGTAGTCAGTGCGTCCGAAGACAAACACGAAACCCACCTCACGACGGTTTTCCGGAGGTTGGAGGAGCACGGGTTAATAATCAACCCGGCGAAATGCCAGTTCGACGTGACGGAGATTGATTTTTTGGGGCACCGCGTCTCTCCTGAAGGAGCGATCCCCTTGCCCGACAAAGTGCGCGCCGTGGCGGATTTTCCCCGGCCTCAGACGGTCAGGGCGCTGCAGGAATTTTTGGGGATGGTGAACTTTCATAACCATTTCCTTCCCCGCGTGGTGCAGCTCATGCAACCATTGTACGCTGCGCTCAAGAAACAGAAGCCTGCGGATAGGGTCGACTGGACCCCGGAGCGAGAGCAGGCATTCTCGGAAGTTAAAGCAGCCCTGGCAAACGCCACACTGCTGGCGCATCCGGACCCGAAGGCCCCGATAGCGCTCACCACCGACGCTTCAGACATGGCCATAGGGGCTGTCGTGGAGCAGTGCATCGCCGGGGCTTGGCAGCCGCTCGCTTTTTTCAGCAGAACTTTGCGCGACAGCGAACGTAAATACAGTGCGTTTGACAGGGAGTTGCTGGCTCTCCACCTGGCCATACGCCACTTCCAGTTCTGGCTGGAAGGGCGCAGCTTCACCGCGTTCGTGGATCACAAGCCACTAACGTTCGCGATGGCCAAGGTTTCAGAACCGTGGTCGGGCCGGCAGCAGAGACAGCTGGCCGCGATCTCAGAGTTTACTACCGATATTCAGCGTGTCGGGTAAACTGAATGTGGTGGCGGACTGCCTCTCGCGCGCCGTGGTGGCCCCAGTCTACGTGGGGATAGATTACGCAGCCATGGCCGCGGAGCAGATTAACGATGCAGACGTGCGCGCGCTCCAGTCTGGACCAACAGGGTTAAGGCTGGAGAGCAGGGTGCTGCAAGATGGCGCCCCCCCCCCCCAATCTGCGATGTCCCCATGGGACGCCTGCGTCCGGTAGTCCCGGTCGCGTGGCGCTGCTGCATGTTTGAGTCGGTTCACACTCTGGTGCACCCAGGAGTGTGCGCGTCGGTCAAAATGGTGGGAGAGAAGTTTGTGTGGCCGAGCCTACGCAAACAAGTAAAAGAGTGGGCTGCAGCCTGCGTGGCGTGCCAACGAGCCAAAGTACACAGACACACGAAGGCTCCCTTGGAGCCGTTTTGGGTACTGGCTAAGAGGTTTGACCATGTTCACGTGGACCTCGTGGGCCCCCTCCTGCCATCACAGGGGTGCACGCACCTCCTGACAGTAGTGGACAGCACCACGCGCTGGCCAGAAGCAGTCCCGCTGGCGGCAACCACGTCCGCGGACGTAGCACGCGCTTTTTTAACAGCATGGGTGGCGCGTTTTGGAGTCCCGTCGGACATTACGTCCGACAGGGGCCCTCAATTTGTTTCCGAACGCTGGTCCGTGATGGCCCGCAGCCTGGGTGTTACAATTCACCGCACAACCGCATACAACCCACAGGCCAATGGTTTATGCGAGCGTTTTCATAGATCACTGAAAGCAGCACTCAGGGCTTCACTGACGGATGCAAATTGGGTAGACAGGCTGCTGTGGGTTTTATTGGGGTTGCGCTCTGTGCCAAAAGAGGATTTGGAAGCTTCCCCGGCAGAGCTGGTTTTCGCGCAGCCCCTACGGCTGCCCGGGGAATTTCTGCCAGATAATCCCGCGCCGGACAGCTGCCCGTCTCAGCTTTTGCAGCGTAGCGCAAACACAGGCACGCTGCCGGGTCCTGCCCACCACTGTTTTCCGCGTGTTTTTGTGCCTAAAACTTTGAAGAGCGCGGAGTTCGTGTTCGTCAGACACGACGCCCACCACCCTCCATTGCGCCCACCCTATGATGGACCGTTCAGAGTGTTGGAAACAGGGGATAAGCATTTTTTGCTAGACTTGGGGGGTAAGCGGGAAAAAATTGGCATAAACAGACTCAAACCCACTTTCGTTGTGGCAGACGAGCAAGTGCTGTTGGCTAGGGCCCCTCGGCGTGGAAGACCCCCATGGAGAGCTCCCCAGGGAAACGATTCACCAGAGCAGTCACACAGACAGACCGAAGTGGCCCCCCCCTCGTCACGGCCCACCCGCAGTCAGACACACTCCCAGCAGCCCCCCACCGGCACAGCAGCTCCACGGAGGCAGTAAACCTCAGTTACAGCAGATACGGGAGGAGACGGAAGCCTAAACGGCATGTGGACTAATGTTCTATTGTTCTATCTAAGATGCTGGGGGGGCGGGGGAGTGTAGCACCACATTATTTAGCATTTCAGACAAGAGACAGTGGATAAGCATGGGAGAACAATGCTCAGGAGGTTCCTGGCAAGATAGCAGGAAGGAATCAAGGACGTAGGGGGTTGAATGCAGTGTGATGCAAATGTCATGTTGTGTGTGGAGAAATGCCATGAAACTTTTGAAGAGTGATTTGGGTAAAAGAAGAGTGCCTGCTGAAATGTGTCAATCTGTTCTGTGCTTGAGAGATGTGAAGTGTGTAATAAACCATCTGCCATGAATCAGCCTCTTATTTCACACACTCCACAAGGTACCTAAATTATGTGCTGTAGAGAATGCGTTCAAGGATGAGGCTGAGTTTATTTCTCAGGTTCAGCTTTATTATGAGAACACATACTCTAGCAATCTCAAAAGAGACTGAGCAATGAAATACCACACTCTTATACTGCTGGAGCCACAAAACCTAAGTCACATGGTGCTTTAGCAAACATACAATCACAGGGTACTTAATCCCAGTCACAATGCAACTCTTTGATGTTTCACTATTGTCTCTTATCACTGGATGATCCGGGAATCCTTCTGGGGCATCCTCTCTGAGACAAAGGCCAAAACTCACACCTCCTCGTCATCTCCTGTAGACCTCTGCAGACCCAGACCTTCTTTGTCCCGCGAGACTTGAAGCACCCAATAAACATACAGCCATACATTTGTGGGAAATATGAACTCAATATATGTGCCACAGTGCAATATATTGTTACATCTTGTTCAACTCTTTGACAGCAGCAGGAACAAAGCTGTTTTTGTAGCGCTGGGTTTTACTTTTTGGGACAGCAAACCTCCGTCTGGAGGGAAGAAGCTGAAAGTTGCAGTGCAAAGGGTGGGAGTCATCATTTAAAATAGAAGTAGCAATCCTCTGTACCTGTCTGGTGTACAAGGATGTCAGGCTCAGCTGTGACTCACCAAGCAAACGACTGGACCATCTAACTACCTGATCCAAGGATTTCCTCTGTTTCAGTTTTATCTGACCAAACCATGACACTAAAGAAAAGGATAAAACAGATTCAATAAAAGCCTGATAAAACATTGTCATTATGGTTCGTTCAATTTGGAAGCGTGCAAGTTTTCTCAAACAATGCAAATGTTGCTGACCCTTTTTGCACACCCTTTCACAGTTCTCTTCAAAGTTTAAATTACTATCAATAATCGTCCCAAGATATTTGTAGGATTGTACACATTCAGTGGTCTGACCTTTTAGTACGGTGACTTTGTGCCTGGGAGTTTTCCTCCTAAAGTCAATAATCATATCTTTAGTTTTTGTCATATTCAGTTGCAGGTAGGAATCCTCACACCAGTGAACAAAATCATCAACTACTGGGCCGTGGCCACTCTCACCATCCTGTAGAAGACTGACAATAACTGAATCATTAGCATACTTTATAGTGTGTCTGTTGTCATGTCTGCTCCGACACATGTTTGTGTACAGGATGAAGAGTAGTGGTGACAACACACACCCCTGAGGAGAGCACTTTAGGTCAGAGAATGTACCATTAACCCTTACTCTCTGTGTCCTGTTGGTTAAGAAATCCAGAATCCAATCCACCAGATTATTGCTCAAATCAAATTGTTGCAGGAGCCTTTCAACTAATATATGAGGTTGGATTGTATTAAAGGCGGAGGAAAAGTCCACAAATAAAAGCCTGGCGTGTGTCCCATTAAAATCCAGATGTTTAAAAAGCATGTTAAGCAGAGTGACAGTGGCATCCTCCACTCCTTTGTGAGGCCTATATGCAAACTGCAAAGGATCCAATGCATGTTCAGTCTGCTTTAGGACCTCAGATCTGACCAGTTTTTCAAAAATTTTCATTAAAATTGAAGTCAAAGCAACTGGTCTAAAGTCATTTACCGTTTTAGGACAGCTGGATTTTGGAATGGGAACAACCACGGCATCTTTCCAGATCTTGGGCACATGTTGTGTATGTAAGGACTTATTGAAAATGTAATGACATACAGAACTCAGTTCATGTGCACAGGACTTTACCAAGCGCCCACATGTATACCGGAGTGGTGGCTCAGTTGGTAGAGCATCCGCCCCACACCCGGGAGGCAGGGGTTCAAATCCCGGCCGGGTCATGCCGAAGACCATATAAAAGTGGAACTTCCTGCCGTCCAGCTTGGTGCTCAGCAATAATGGAATGGAGGAGGGAAATTTGTGGCGGCGCCTTGCATGGCAGCGGCCCTCTGATTCTGCACTTGGGGTGTGTGTGATTAACACAGTAGATGGGTAAAACACAATCTCGTTCTACTGTACATGATTGGTTGTACAGTTGAATGACAATAAGGGTGATTTAAATATTATCAGGGCCCTGACTTTTGTTCACTTTTACAGCGCAGAACTCCCTTTTAATATCCTGCACCTCAATATTAAAATGCCGATTTTCTTTGAGATTCTGTTTCAAAACTTGGGTTTCTGTGCTAAAATCAAAGGAGTCAAAACGACCATAAAAACAATTAAGAGCATTAGCCAGCTCTGTGTCTGAATTAAAACCATCTAAAAACACACGATTACTGCGCTCTGTGCTCTGAAGGCCTGCAATAGTTTTCATACTGGCCCAAACTGAACCAAGTTTCTTTGTTGCCATCTTACTTTCCAATTCTGATTTGTAATTCTGTTTTGCTCATAAAATTTGCTCTGCTCTGCTCATATTTGATATATGCTGTAGCATTTACAGATTCCTCCTGCTGTATAATAACTTTAATACTTTATTTGAATTGTCTTAGTTATGCTGGAGCTGACAGAAGGGAATGAAAGAGGGAAGTGAAGGGATATGAAGTGGTCAGAAGGGGTGGGGTGAAGGGGTGAGGAGGGAAAGAGAAAGAAAAGATTGAAAAAAATACAAGAAATACAGTAATTGCTGCTTCTGAGAAGATCTCAGCACAAGCCTGATATCTGCACCTGAAAGAGAACAGAAACATGTTTGTGTGTGTGTGTGTGGGGGGGGGGTACAAGAGAGATTGTGTGTGTGTGTGTGTAAACATGCAAAAAAGGAGGTTGTAGCAAGCCCACCCAAGGGACTATAAGCAAGCAAGACAGCAACTCCCATTGCCCAGGCAACCTGCAGCCCCCACTGAGCATGAATGCCCCAAGGCCACCAAGCCCCAGGACAACCAGGCACTTGCCCAGAAGGAAAGGCAAAGGGTGGCCAGGCCCCAGGCACCAGGGGGTAACCACCGTCTCCCTCCGTGGATTGCCACCTTATCGTTGTGGAGGGGTTTGAATGCCTGAATGATCCCAGCATGTTGCTGGGGACAGCTTGCACCTGATAGGGTCTCCCAAGGCACACTGGTCCTAGGAGAAGAGCCATTCTAAGAGTGGTCCAGTGGCTCTTCATGAAAAACATTACATCAAGGACCCAGTGTACCCAAAGGAGGCACATGGGTCTGCCCTCCAGCGGGCTCACCACCGGCAGGAAGGATCATGAGGATCGTGGTGCTATATGAACCAGGTGGAAGTCTGGGTTACTCTGCCTAGACTGATGAGCCCATGACCCGGTTTCCTGGATATGCGGAAGAAGATGGATGGATGGATGGATGGATTTCAGGCATTAAAACTGACAATGATGGCTGTTTATTTCACATAAAATTCAACTTCTTGAATCAGAATGAAGAAAATGCATTTTCTACTGATGCGTACTGATGCGTCATGATGACTTGTGTTTTTTACATAACCAATATGGCCTCCGCGTTTGACTGACTAGCCTGGCAGCGAGGATGGACAGTCCACAGATATGTATGGTTGCTGTAGAAGAGCTTGGAAATGAAGAGGCGATTTGGTTTATAAGCAAAGCTTTAATATTCAGCTCTTCTAACAAGTCTCATCTGGTGCAGAGAGTGGCAGAAGGGAAAAGAGAGACAGAATCTCTCCAACTCACTGATTATATACATGCACACAACAAAAGACATGCATAACAAAGGCTGGCATCCCTCATTATCTTAATCCCCCCATTGTCCTGGTATTTCCTCTCCTCGCCTTGGGGGGTGAGGGTGGCTCCTCAGGTCTCCTCCGCTGCGTCCGGGAACGTCTTTGTTCTTCACTCGGCGGGTGAGAGTCCTTTGTCCTTTCAGAGGTGTGAAGTTCTTTACATATGTAATCACCAAACATTTCCACATGCTCTAACATACAGTATGTAGGTTATGGAATATATGGTTAATATAGACCACAGTTGCCACTGTGGTCACAGTCTCCATAGTTGTAGTCTTTTCAGTATTCCTACCTGGAACAAGAAAGTGAAATAGTGCTGCTTTAACAAGAAAATACTGTCAATTTTAGCCATTTTTTTTCACATTTTTGTAGTTTCTTTTTAAGTTTCATTCTTGTTCCATCCAGTCGTGGGCTCAGAAATTCCGACTCACGACCAGTCCTGGAACGCAGCGTGAGAAGCGAGCTCATCGTTGTAGTCCTCTGGTCCTATGGAACTACAATTCCCTTGTCACCCTCTGGTATAGTTGTCAAGAGAGAGGTTTCCGGAGCGTGTTCGCTCAATGTGCGTTTGAACGGCGGGGCTGAGCGGGAGTGTGTTGCTGGAGAGGATTCAACTAGCAAGGCGGTGGCGGTAACAACGGTATTTGTTTCAACTCAATATGGACACTAATCTGATTTATTGGATTTAAACTGAGAACGGGACTGGCCGTTGAGTAGCTGGACGTTGGAGTTTTTTTGACACGCGAACCGTGGAGGCCGAAACAACAACCACGCTCAGTCTCTGGTTAACCTGCCACTGCTTAGTAGTTGTTACTGTTAGTTCGCTTTGTATGAAATATCGATAGTAATTAAAACATAAGCCATGTTGTGAGCCTCCGTCACGTCCACGCCAGCACAAACCAACATAAACCGTTGTAGCAGTTGTAGTTTTGTTAGCCTATTCGGCTATGCTAGCTGCCGGTTGATTTTCGCCCCCCCCCCCCCTTCATTGAAGATAACACATTCAGCAGTTTTTTTTTGTTTTTTTTTTTCCTGGTGGAAAAGTTGACAGAACTTTCCAGGGGCTAAATGTATAAGTTAAAATGTTAAGACACGCTATGGTTTTGAAGTTTAATAACCTATCTGATGACTTTAACTTTATTCAATCACTTTATTTCAGACACAGGTCCATACACACACACATATACAGTATATATACAGTATATACTGTATATATATATGTGTGTGTGTGTGTGTGAGTATATGTGTTTGTGTGTATGTATATACAGACATGGACAAAATTGTTGGTACCCCTCTGTTAATGAAAGAAAAACCCACAGTGGTCACAGAAATAACTTGAATCTGACAAAAGTGGTAATAAAAATTCTATGAAAATTAACCAATGAAAATCACAATGCTTTTGAATTATGGTTTGAAACAGGCCTGGACAAAAATGATGGTACCCTTAACTTAATATTTTGTTGCACAACCTTTTGAGGCAATCACTGGAATCAAACGATTTCTGTAACTGTCAGTGAGACTTCTGCACCTCTCAGCAGGTATTTTGGCCCACTCCTCATGAGCAAACTGCTCCAGTTGTCTCAGGGTTGAAGGGTGCCTTCTCCAGACGGCATGTTTGAGCTCCTTCCACACATGTTCAATAGGATTTAGATCAGGGCTCATAGAAGGCCACTTTAGAATAGTACAATGTTTCGCTCTTAGCCATTCTTGGGTGTTTTTAGCTGTGTGTTTTGGGTCCTTATCCTGTTGCAAGACCCATGACCTGCGACTGAGACCAAGCTGTCTGACACTGGGCAGCACATTTCTCTCTAGAATACCTTGATAATCTTGAGATTTCATTGTACCCTGCACAGATTCAAGACACCCTGTGCCAGATGCAGCAAAGCAGCCCCAGAACATAACCGAACCTCCTTCATGTTTTGCAGTAGGGACAGTGTTCTTTTCTTGGTATGCTTCATTTTTGCGTCTGTGAACATAGATCTGATGTGCGTTGCCAAAAAGTTGCAGTTTTGTCTCGTCTGTCCATAGGACATTCTCCCAGAAGCTTTGTGGCTTGTCAACATGCAGTTTGGCAAATTCCAGTGTGGCTTTTTTATGATTTGTTTTCAACAGTGATGTCTTCCTTGGTCGTCTCCCATGAAGTCCACTTTGGCTCAAACAACGATGGATGGTGCGATCTGACACTGATGTACCTTGACCTTGGAGTTCACCATGAATGTGTTTAGAGGTTGTTCTGGGCTCTTTTGTTACCATTCGTATTATCTCTCCTCCTGTGGCCACGTCCAGGGAGGTTGGCTACAGTCCCGTGGATCTTAAATTTCTGAATAATATGTGCAGCTGTAGTCACAGGAACATCAAGCTGCTTGGAGATGGTCTTATAGCCTTTACCTTTAACATGCTTGTCCATAATTTTCTTTCTAATCTCCTGAGACAACTCTCTCCTTTGCTTCCTTTGGTCCATGTTTAGTGTGGTACACACCATGTCAACAAACAGCACAGCGACTACTTGTCACCCTTTAAATAGGCCGGCCGACTGATTACAAGTTTGTAGACACCTGTGTGGTCACATTATTTTCAATCTTTTCTAGGGGTACCATCATTTTTGTCCAGGCCTGTTTCATGAGTTTGTTTTTTAAAATAATTCTGTCGAACCACAATTCAAGAGCATTGTCTGATTTTCATTGGTTAATTTTCATAGAATTTTTTATTTATTACCACTTTTGTCAGATTCAAGTTATTTCTGTGACCATTGTGGGTTTTTCTTTCATTAACAGAGGGGTACCAATAATTTTGTCCACGTCTGTATATATATGTTTTTTTTTGGGGGGGGGGGGACTATTGGGTATATTAGGTCAGAAGCTAAAACGTGAAACTGCAAATTTATGATAAAAGTTGCAAGTTTAGAAGGAAAAAAAAATACGTCTTAAAAAAAGTCTGAGATGAGCTACTAGGAAAAATACAAATTTTACACCAAAATGTGGCATTTTTTTTACAAGGGAAAAGTGTTAAAAATTTTAAATAATTTTAGTGTTAAAAAGTTTACAGGTTAATCCTCCCAAATTTGAGGAAAAAGTCGAGGAATTCATGAAATTATAATTGTACTTTTACAAGAAAAGTCTCAAAATATAGAAGAATAGATTTAAGCAATGTTACAGGACAGTGAGTTTGGTATCATGAATACATGAACTCCAGCAGGGCGGGATTCGTCTTGTGCTCTCCGGAGGGCACAAGCCGAATCACGCCCTGCTGGAGTTCATATATTCATGATACCGTAATGAACTTGAGTGTAATATTACTTTTATACAAAGAGTTCCGGCAAGCAAAATTTATTAAATGACAGCAATACTGGACAAAATATTATGATTTGTTTTGTTTAACCAGTTATTTTGTGCAGCTAAGGGAAAAAGTCCCTAAATCTAGCCGGTGAACTGTGGCTAAACATCTCAATCCGCATTAAGACGTCTATTGTCATTTCACACATGTAAAATTAAATATTGTCAAGTGCAAATGTAATGCTGACAGTCAGTGCGGCCAAAATGTTCCTGCATGCAATGATCTTCTCACACATTGTTTACTGTCTTACCAACTGGTCACTCACTGATATAACCATAATCAAACCCACTGAATCCTTATTTCAAAAAAGGCCATAAAAATCCTTGCTAAGAAAGATCCCACATATCATTGTTGTCACATTTACAAGAAATACAAATTTCTGGGGCAGCGCAGTGGCAGAGTGGTTAGCACTGTGGCAGCACAGCAACTCATCCTTGGCCGGGGGATCCTGGGTTCGATCCCAGCCCCCGACCAACAGTGATCTGTGTGGAGTTTGCATGTTCTCCCCGTGTCTGTGTGGGTTTACTCCGGGATTTCTCCGGTTTCCTCCCACATGCCAAAAACATGCAAGTTAGGTTAACTGGCATCAACTGGGGATTCTGAATTGTCCTTAGGTATGACTGTGAGAGTGAATGGTTGTGTGTCTCTGTGTGTTGGCCCTGCGATGGACTGGCGATCTGTCCAGGGTGTATCCTGCCTCTCGCCCAAAGATGCTGGGATAGGCTCCAGCCCCCCCGTGACCCGAAAAGGATTAAGCGGAAGAAGATGGATGGATGGATGGGCAAATGTAATAAGTGTTTATAAAACGTACCTGTTAAGTCGATACTTCAGAAAATCCCAGATAAAAACGTATCTAGTACCAGTCGCCAGAAGCTAGTAGCTGGCATACTAACGATTTAGCACATGCTAGCGAGTTAGCACATTTTTCTCACTTTTCTTCACATTTTCAGATGAAACAAAGAGTCCATCACCACTGAGGTACTGTGGTTTGTTAATCAAGACAATAAACAAACTCTGGCACTGCCTAATTTTTTTTTAAACAGACTTGAAATTGTTTAATGACCTTAAAATGACCGGGACGGAAGTAGACCTTTGCAAAAGGGTGGAACTTACAGGTCACAGATGTATAATTTCTTCTTGTCAAACTGGGATTTCTTCACTGTGGAAAATTAAGGTATCCAAAACAGTACTGCAATTGTCAGAGTTGATAGAAAAATACTGTTAGTAATTAACGTTACTAGAACACCTCTGAAGCAGAGTGATACATATCCAGTGAAATTGGAGTGCAGTTACCATGTATTATAGTAACTCCTGGAATCCCTATTGTCCAGTCAAATTGCTCGGTCAGAACTAACTCTTGTATCATTGTAGTTAAGAGGAACAAATTCTAATGTGGGCTTCTCTGCTTGAACTGCTGCCCCCGCGACCCGGACCGCCGGAAACGCGGTAGAAAATGGATGGATGGAAATTCTAATGTTTGCAGGAAAGGTTATAAACCAGAGTTTGTAACTCGGTTGTGTTAGGTGGTATTTGACCTGCTTCTCCCTTTGCCACAGGGGACATCAGACATGTCAAGTGGGGGTGTTAAAGAGTTAGATTTATGATGAATCTGAATGAAAAGTGAATGTTGTGCTTTCTCCATAGGTGCACTGATGGCGACAGACATTGTTGCACAGCTGGCTGACTCTCTGGCCAAAACTGGAGTAGAGGATGGAGAGCTGAGTTACAAGGGCCAGGGGAGAAAGCTGGATGATGCCCAGTCAGGTCAGTGTCTGCTGTCAATTTACAGTCTGGACAAACTTGGAAAAAGTACTTTTGACTGTTTAAATATGTCTGTATCTAGAGGGAATGCACTGGAACAGAGCTATTGGCAGTTACAGGACGGTTACCATGGTTACACAGCACTGAGTGGCAAATACATGTGGTAGCTTTATTTTGTATGCAGCAAAACATAAAAATCACACAAAATATTGAGTCACAGCAGTAACCATAGAACCTTTTTCTTTAAATGTTAATACTGTACTGTTTACTGTATGGGTAAGCGCACACATAAGTGAAAGGCTGGTTACAAGTCTTTAATTATTCTATTTTTTTCGTCAATTAATACAAGATGGAATCAGTCAAACTTTAGTTTTATTACACTTTTCAAACATTGGATGCTGCGCAAACTGCTTTATTCATTCATTCATTCATTCATCTTCTTCCGCCTAATCCTTTTCGGGTCGCGGGGGGGCTGGAGCCTATCCCAGCATGTTTGGCCGAGAGGCAGGATACACCCTGGACAGATCGCCAGTCCATTGCAGGGCCAACACAGGAAGACAGACAACCATTCACTCTCACATTCATACCTAAGGACAATTTAGAATCCCCAGTTGATACCAATTAACCTAACTTGCATGTTTTTGGCATGTGGGAGGAAACCGGAGTAAACCCACGCAGACACGGGGAGAACATGCAAACTCCACACAGATCACTGTTGGTTGGGGGCTGGGATCGAACCCAGGATCCCCCGGCCAAGGGTGAGTTGCTGTGCTGCCGCAGTGCTAACCACTCCGCCACCGCGCCAAAATAGTAGACAAATTTAAATACCTACACAATACATCCCAACCCTCCCATACACACACAAAAACACACACATGCACCACTCTCTACTTCTCACACACATACAAAGGGACATGGCTCGGCACCGAGAAACCATGTGAAGGAACACCATCCTCTGGAGCCCCCCTGCACCAGGAGACTACACAGCCCATGACCACAGGGTGTGCTACAGAGGCCACCAGGACAAACTGGGGCCCACACCACAGCTGTAAGGCAATGGCATAGAGCCCCCACCCACCCCAAGCCAGAGCGACCTACAAGACCAACACCCCTGCAGATGGGCCAAGTCGCATCCGGCATGAGGGGCTCCACTGAGGAAACACACTGGAGCTAAAACACCTAAAATACAAAATGAAGCTAAGAACACATAAAACGAGAGGAACGGAAAACCCATACTTACAAACTGAGCTAAAAACACATCAAAATAAAGAGATGAGAATATCTAAAAACAAATGGAGCTAAGAAGAACATAAAACAAAGCAACATAAATGACTACTTCAATAATGGTTAAAAAAGTGGGCCTTGAGCCTGTTCTTAAAAACATCTATTGAATGATAAGATAAGCTCTTTGCAATGAAAACTGGTACTCAGTTTACTGCTTTGATTGAATACTGCATGTATTTTTTTGTTTTACTGCATAAACCCTAATGCTGTTGCTAATTTTCGCCACTCAATGTTTAACTGCCATGAGTTCTATTCTGTGACATCATGTGCATACCCTCTATTCCTCCACCTGTTACACATTTTATATCCCCTGCCGGTCAAAGCCCAGAGGGCTCTGGCAGGGGATTATGTTATGGGTCAGTCTGTCTGTCCATCTGTCCCCCTTCTGTGAAATCAGCTCCTACAGTTTTGGTCCGATTGTTTTGAAACTTGGTACCATGGTTTGATATACACTGAGGATGCGTATATTGCAATTTGGTTCTGATCGGATGATTTTTGCGGGAATTGTAGCCCCTGACCTATGACCTCCTGTTTCACCTCACTTCCTAGACAGTAATTGTCTTGTGAAATCAATAGGGGTGGGAATTGTGAGGGACCATAACGATTCATTTCAGATCTTGATACTTGGGTCACAATTTGTCCCTATCACAATTGGGCGACAATCACAATATCGTGTATTGCGATACCTTCAGGGATGGCAATTTTCCGCCGATCCACAGATTTCCGCCGATTTTATCATCATCTATGTCATATCTATAATTTTGTACCTTTACCTTGTTCTCAATAAAGTTTGGGGGGAAAAAACATACGCTCTCGGCGCTTCCCCAAGTCTCGCGATAACCCGGATGTATTCAAGCTACTGCTGTATTGTAAACAGCCCTGCGATTGGATCGTTGCAAATGATTGGACCAATCAAATGGCTCGTATGCTTTGTCAAAAATTCATTTCGGCTTGTTCTCAGGGATGTGATTTTTCCGGTAATTCACCGAATTCCGCTTTATTTGTATATTATATGTACGTTAAGTACGTTAGCAGCTTATGGTCCACGATGCAGTGAAAGTGTGCCCTTTCAGCCAGAACCGGAACTGGCGTACGCCAGGTAGAGAGCCATTAACTCTCTGTTGAACATGCTATATTTACGCTCACTGTAGTGCAAAGACCTGCTTAAAAAAAAAGGTGAGCGGCTGCCAAGAACCGGCAACGCATTGCTCCACGACGGCCGCTATGCCCATGTCCGAGACGTGGGTAATGAGCGCTGTTTTAACCTCAGAACGCCTGCTCCCGTTCAGGAGTCCAGTCGACTCTGTCCGCCGGTTTCCTTTTGAGTGCAGCATACAAGGCTGTATGAGCTGGGCTGCGCGGGGGAGGAAAATGACTCAAGAATGGCTCAAGACTCAATGGAGATTGAAACTGGTGATCTGAAATGAATGCTGAAATTATAAAAAGTAATGGTATGTTGGAATTTTATTTCTATTATGGAATAGATAAAATTAACTGATTTTGATTTGATCAAGTGTTAAATCATGTGATGGATAATGCTTGTTGGAATATTTACTTCCGCCAAGGAGGTTATGTTTTCATCGGCGTTGGCTTGTCTGTCTGTTTGTTAGCAAGGAAAAGTGATGGACGGATTTTCATGAAATTTTCAGGAAAGGTGTGCAATGGCACGGGGAACAGATGATTGGATTTTGGTGATGATCTGAGAGTGCATACCTCCATCAAGGGTTTTTTTGTATTTGTGCAGCAGGATTACACAAAAACTACTGGATGGATTTGGATAAAATTTTCACCAGAGGTGGTTCTTGGGCTAGAGAGGAGCCCATTATATTTTGGTGATGATCTGAGAATGCATACCTCAGCCAAGGCGCTTATCTTCTCACATTGTGTTAGCAACAATACTCCAAAACTGATGGACAGACTTTGTTGCAATTTTCACCACAAGTGGCTATAGGCCTACACACAAAACCATTACATTTTGGAGTTGATCCATGACAAACGGAAGGAGCCTTGGTGGAGGGATGCGCTCTGAGTGCTTTTCTAGTTTAGGAATGCTATCTTCTTGGAACATAAGTCAATATTATACAGTAATAAGTGGCATTCAGCTGTTTGTTTTATGTCATGTAAGCACAGTTCTGGTACTTAAAAATCATAAAAACCCAGGAGCTTCGGGGAGCGAAGTGACAGTAAAGGTGAAAATTGGCTCAAAGTTCAATGAGGTAACAGAAACACTCGGACAGTTTCTGAAGAAACCAGAAAAGGAGATGAAGTTCAAAGTTCAGAGACTGACACAGCTTGCTGCCAAAAGGAAGAAAGTTTCACATTAGAAGTGACTTGGTGACCAGTGTAAATAGTGTAAAAAAAACTCTAATAGAACTGTTAAATATGTTGGACTAAAGACAGTGAGACAGCATTGAAGAAAAAGTAAGTTAACTTTTCATTAAATTTAATGATTTATCTAAGTCTAGTATTTCATTTTTTTAATCATTTTTTTCAGTCTAAATTACTTCTATTTTACTGAAAACCTCCCAGCTTCAGGGGGGCTGCGCCCCCCCGTAAGTCAATCAACCAAATTAGATTTCAGCTGAAATCAGAATTTCCTGTTGCCATCCCTGTACCTTACATTTCAATTTTTTTTTTTTTCACGTTATTCAATCTCAAATCATGTCCCATAGTAAAACTGCTGACATCTCTATCACATAAAGTATTCAGTCCAAACAGGCAGCAACCGGACAATTTCAGTCAATTATTTTTAAATTAAATGCAAAAACAAATGCTCTTAAAATGAATGTTCAGCTGACAATAAAATGTAGTATTAAAATAATCATTGAAGTAACGGCGAGATGAAATCACATAACCTGGGCTCCAGTGTTTTTTAATATGTGACAAAAACCCTCCTTGCAAACTGAGTGTGTCTTATCCAGGTCATTGGTCCCGTCTTTGTTATTAATCCCAAAAAGTCCAGATATTTTTTTTTTCCACAATATCTTTATTGAACCTTTTTTTTTTTTTTAACAAACATGATACAAACAATCAAACACTAACACTAAAGTACTACAAAAAAAAAAATGCACTTAAAACACCAACAACCACCAACAAAATCAAATCTTCAACAATGCTCCTCTGTTTAGTCTAGACAATCCAATACATAAGTATACATATTATGTTCACCAGTTTGGAATTTACTAGGTCCACACACATCATTCACCTTCTTCTTCAAGAGTTATGTTTAAATTTTTTACATAATCAATAAAAGGTCTCCATATATTCTCAAACACAATTTCCTTTGATTTTAGTATATATGTTATTCTTTCTAATGGAAGGTTTGTTAACATCTGTCTTAACCACTGAGTCACATCTGGTCTATGAGTCTTTTTCCATAATAGTGCAATACATTTTTTGGCATTAAGCAAACTGAGGTCTATGAATGTTCTTTCACTTTTATTAAAATTATGCTTTTCTGGGTACAGACCCAACAAAACCAGTTTAGGATTCAATATGATTTGTTTTGAGATTATTTTTTCAATTGTTACCCTCACCTCTTCCCAAAACATTCTTATTAATCTACATTCCCATAAACAATGAAATAGGGTTCCTTTACTTTCCATGCATTTTGTGCATGTATCTGGTATATTTTTGTTATATCTATTTAACTCCTCCGGTGTAACATACATCCGCATTAACCATTTGAAATTTATCAATTTAAGGCGTGCATTTATTGATTTGGTTTGAGCTTCTGTACAAGCCAATTCCCATTGTTCCTCTGAAATTTCAATTTGCAGATCTTCTTTCCAGTAGTTTAATCTTTTCAGTGAATTTTCACTTGAAGATAGTGTCAATGAGTTATAAAACTCTGAAATAATACCCTTTCTTTTACTATCTTTCATCATCATTTTTTCCAAGGATGAATAAATAGGTCGAGTGAGAGCTTTATTTTGATTTGATCGAATAAAGTTTCTAAGTTGAAGATATTTAAAAAAATGTGTTCTATTGAGATTAAATTTGATCCTCAGCTCTTCAAAAGACATTATGTTGTCTGCACCTGGCAAATATAAATCCTGAATCTTTTGTATCCCTTTTAAATTCCATACTTTAAATACAGCGTCCGCTCTCCCTGGTTTAAAATATTGATTACCCCATATTGGACTAAATTGTGACAATAACTGTGGTTCTTTTAAATAGTTTTTAGCTTCACACCATATTTTGATCATATGCTTTACAAATGGATTTTTAACTTGTTTTTGTAATTTTTTTGCCGAATCTGAGTATATGAATATGGGAAGAGGTAAAGGTAAATTGTATGATTCCATTTCAGTCCAGTGAGGGAGATCATTTGATGAAAAATAATATGTCATAGACCTCAGTTGTGCCGACCAATAATACAACATAAAATTTGGACATTTCAGACCTCCACGATCAAATGGTAAATATAATAAAGACAAACGTAATCTAGCCCTCCTGTTGTTCCATATAAATTCCACTAACTTTTTTTTTATTCTTGAGAATAGATCTAAAGGTGGTGATAAGGGAATGTATTGAAATAAATAAAGTATTTTAGGTAAAATATTACTTTTAAGTATATTGATTCTCCCGATCATCGACATTGGTAGTGACATCCATCTCTGAGTTAACCCACTGATATCTGACATTAAGGCTTCATAGTTGACACTGGCGACTGATTCTAGCTTAGGCATAATTTGGATTCCTAAATATTTAAACTGATTTACAACATTGAATTGATTTACCTCAGGGGCTGGGTGATTTCTCTGGGTCTCATTTAGCATTAATATTGAAGATTTAGTTTTATTTATTTTATATCCTGATATTTCCCCAAAATTCTTTATTAAATTCAACAAGGTTGGAATTGATTTTTTTAGATTCGACATAAACAAAATTATATCATCGGCGTACAGGGAGATTTTATGTTCTGTTGGTCCAACTTTAATTCCATATATTTGTGAATGTAAACGTATCGCTATCGCTAAAGGTTCAATTGCCATAGTAAACAGTAAAGGTGAAAGTGGACAGCCTTGTCGACATCCTCTATTGATTTTTATTGGTTTTGAAATATTGTTATTTGTTAGGATTTCTGCTGTAGCATTATTGTATATTATTTGAACCCATTTTATGAAATTATTTCCAAGTCCAAACCTTTGTAGGACTTCAAAAAGAAAGGGCCATTCAACTCTATCAAAGGCCTTTTCGGCGTCCAATGATAGGAGAGCTGTATCCGGTGCTTCTTTATTAAAATAAATAATATTAAATAGTCTTCTTACATTATGGAAGCCTTGTCTACCCTTTATAAAGCCATTCTGATCTCGATTAATAATATTTGGTAAAATTTCTTGTATTCGTCTTGCTAAAATTTTACAGATTATCTTAAGGTCGGCGTTTAATAGGCTTATTGGTCTCATATTTTCACATTTATTAGAGGGCTTACCTGGTTTTGGCAGCAGTATAATTAAGGCATTATTTATGTATGATGGTAAATTATTATTTTGAAATGCTTCTAAAACCATTTCCAAAAAAGGTTTTATTAATTTATTCTTAAATTTTTTATAAAGGTCAACTGGAAGACCATCTGGTCCTGCACTTTTTCCTGATTTCATATTATCAATGGCTAGCCCAACTTCTTCTTGACTAATTTTAGACTCCAATATCTCCCTGTTTTCATTTGGAATACACGGTATAGATAGTTCGTTCAAAAACCCATTTAGTTTTGTTAAATCAGGTTCATTTTTGGTATCATATAATTTTTCATAGTAATCTCTAAAGGCTCTATTAAT
Organism: Pholidichthys leucotaenia; assembly: GCA_020510985.1. NCBI lineage: Eukaryota > Metazoa > Chordata > Actinopteri > Cichliformes > Pholidichthyidae > Pholidichthys > Pholidichthys leucotaenia. The sequence goes on along the minus strand of CM035838.1, from coordinate 397,978,292 downwards.
TTCTAAAGGATCTATAACTACCTGTCCATTACTTATAATACTGGTAATTGGTGTTTTAATTTCCAATTGTTTAATCTGCCATGCTAATAATTTTCCTGATTTTTCACCTTGTTCATAAAAAGATTGTTTCAATCTTAGAAGACTCGAGGCAGCTCTATTCGCTGATTTTTTGTCGTATTCAGCTCTCAAAATCAGTAATTCATTCTCCAACCTTGGGTCACTTCCTGCATACACTTTTTCCTGAAGATTTTTTATTTTATGTTCCAATTTAGCTCTCTCCTCTCGAGTCTTCTTAGATTTTGATCCTGTATAACTAATAATATGTCCCCTAATAAAAGCTTTGAAAGCCTCCCACTTTACACATGCTGATGTTTGTGTAGTATTGATGTCAAAGAACTCGTCTATCTGTTTTTCTATATACTTGACAAATTCCTCATCCTGAAGCCATTTATGCTGAAATTGCCATCTACCTGATTCCTTTGTCAATTTTTTATCTACATATATTAGACAACAGGGTGCATGATCAGAGATCACGATGTTATCATAAAAGCAGTTTTGAATCTTGGACCTTAATTCTGTGGAAATCAAAAAATAATCAATACGTGAGAATGTCTTGTAGGTACTGGAATAACAAGAATAGGCTTTAACTTGTGGTTTCATTTCTCTCCATATATCTAACAATCTCAATTCTTTCATAAAATGATTAATAGTCATCCTACATCCAATGTGCGTACAATCCAGTCCTGTTGATCTATCCACACCTGGATTCAATGTACAATTAAAATCCCCTGCTATTATATGTTGCCCTGTAAGTGATGATAAGATGAGAAATAAATTAGCAAAGAACTTCTGATCATCTATATTGGGACCATATAAGTTCACAAGATTTATATTTTCTAATAGCAAAGAACCTTGAATGATTACATATCTTCCAAATTTGTCTCCAATTACATTTTTCACTTGAAAAGGAACTGATTTATGTATGAGAGTCATAACTCCCCTGGCTCGGGATGAAAATGAAGAGGTGAATACACTTCCCTGCCATCTACTCCTAATTCTTTTAACATCCTCCTCTATCAGATGAGTTTCTTGTAAAAACACAATTCTTGAACCCATGTCCTTTATTTTATTCATAACTTGTTTAAGTTTTTTTAAATTTTGTAGACCTCTGCAATTCCATGAAGTTAAATTAAGATTAACACTTTGGTCCATGATCAATAGAGAGTTTGGGATTACCTTGCAGTGTAAACATGCTCATACAGAGAAGCAAAAACATGAGTGGTTGAACATTCATCCTACAAACTACACACAAACAAATTTCCCCATCCCACACTTGTGGCAAACCCCCCAAAATCAAAAGAAAAATTCTGTCTCCCGATATAGCCATCGACCGTTCCACACCCACGAGGATCAGCCTAAGCCACTCCTTCTTCATCCTCCCAATCACCCTAACTCTACTGCTTTTAATGACGTAACATTAACTCTCCTCTGTAGTTTTCCAACTTAACTCCAAAATTTTTAACAACTTTGTACATCATAGTTTTTTTTTTTTGTTTGTTTGTTTTGTTTTTGTTTTGTTTTTTTAATATATAATACAATCTATATTTTGTAAACTTACTATTTACTTCAAGTCAGTCAGATGCCTATGCAAATGCTTAATTATTCTACCTTATATTTTGTTCATGCTTAGCTCCCACCAGTCTCTTCTTCTTCTTTGATCTTCTTGATGAACTCCTGCGCCTCCTCTGGGGTCTTGAAGATGTGGGTTCTGCCCTCATACGTGGTCAGCAGTCTCGCAGGATAGATTACACCATGACGAATCCCAAGGTTGCGCAGCTCCTTACGTACAGGATCAAACTGCTTCCTCAATTGCTGGATTCCTGTGGCCAAATCTGGGTAGAACCGCACCTGCTGGTCCTGGTGTTTAATCTCTCCTTTAGCACGTGCAGCGTTGAAGATCTTCATCCTGTCTCTGTTGCTAAGAAACTTCATAATTAAGGTCCTCGGCGGTCCCTTATCTCTCCGTGGGCCAATACGATGTGCTTTTTCCAGAACCACTGCTGATTGCAACTCCTCGCTGCCCAGCACCTCCGGAATCCACTTTTCCAGAAAGGAACATACGTCCCGACCTTCTGATTCCTCTGGAAGACCCACCAGCCTCAAATTATTCTGTCTCGACCGAGATTCCAAATCCAAAATATTATCTTCCAGAGATTTATTTTTTTTTTCCAAAGTGCGCACCTTTAATTGAAGACGGGTGACGTCATCTTCAGCACTAGCGAGACGGAGCTCCATCTGCGCCGTTCGTTCTACACAGTCACCCAATTCTTTTCTTATTCCTTCCAACGCTGTCATAATCCCATCAAATCTAGAGGAAAAGTCCGCTCTCATTGAACTCATGGCTGCCATCAGCGCATCTGCGCCATTCCCCGCAGAAATCGCAGCGTTGCCAGCCTCCTCCGCCATATATGGAGTTTTGTTTGCTGCGTCACAGACCTGAAAGTCCGTTAATTTGGACTGTTTCGGCGGCTCGCTTTTTCCTTTTCCTGGTTTTCCAGCCTTAGGCTTCGCCGACATATCCTCGCCCAAAGGCTGGGATACGTTCTGTCCCAAATGAGAGAGTTATTTGCCGATTTTTTTTTTCCAGGAGCAGAGCAGAGCGAGACACGTCCGTCCTACGTGGCAGCCATAACCGGAAGTCAAAAGTCCAGATATTTAATTTAAACTTTGTCACTGCGATTCTGTTATTTTTTTCCCTGGTGCTGCTTGGAGACTGTAGGTACTGTCCCTTCCACCATCTTAAATTATACCAGGGCTGGGCTGCAGGTAAATCTCACGAGACACCTTTGCAGTGATGACTTTGCGCCATTTAGTGGACTTAAAACTCAATTGATTAACTGATACCTAAATGTACAGCAGTTTGAGTGTGTTTTGTTTTGGTTTTTTTTTCCCCAAATTAAAAGATCGATCCATGTGTTTATGGATTTGTTCATTGTCGCAAGTGCCAAGTATGGCGATTCATCACTGAATCGATCTTTTTTTTCCCACCCCTAGAAATCAACTCCTCCTACAGTTTTGGTCTGATTGTTTTGAAACTTGGTACCATGGTTTGATATACTCTGATGATGCGCATATTGCAGTTTCACTCTCATTGGATGACCTTGAGGTCAGAGGTCCAGTTTTTCCCTAAATCTTCTAAACACAATCACGACTGAAATAAATGATGTAGGCTTTTCAAATTGATACAGTAGTTGCATCTAATACACATCTTGGACGACTTACACTCTTACCCAACTATGGGTTTGGAGTCAAGGGGTCAAAGGTTCAACATTAACATTACAGTTGCAATATGGTAAATGCTACATTTACTGTTATTATTAAATGAGTAAAGCTAGGGCTACCAAACCTGGTACACAGGTTCACCTTGGAATCCTGACCTCTGATTATCGGTTTGGGGTCAAAGGTCTGAGGTCAAGGTTGACATTCTCTATGCTGTCTTACTATAGAACGTATAAAGCTCTGTAGGGTCACCACACTTGTTACACGGGTTCACTCTAGGATCTTGACCTACAACTATGGGTTGTATACTTTGTTGTATATTCATGGATGATGGGTTTATCATAATTTGGTTCTGCCACAGTAATTATATTGAAAAGTTGAGAACTGCTCTCCGTAAGTAAGTATTGGGATCTTCAAAGAAAATGGAGGCGGGGGATATTGTACTCGCCTCAGAGTGCTCTTGTTACTAATATGTATTAATTTACCTGATGGTACCATCAGTGCCAATGAAAAGTGGTCCAAATATACTAATTTATTACCCTCAACTTCCTGTTCCAGTGGAAGAGATAGTGAAGGAGATCCAGGACTTTGAGGGTCTACAAGCTTTGAGGTTGGAGGGAAACACTGTTGGTGTAGATGCAGCACAGGCCATCGCTAAGGCCCTGGAGACCAAGAGCGAGTTTAAGGTTGGAGTGAGCGTACTGATGACTTAAATTTTTTTGATTATGCAGTCACATTCATCTCCTTTATAACTTTATAGTCATTAGAAATATAAAATGTTCACCCTACTCAAGACTGATGGTGACACTGTTTATTCTGTACTTTTAGCGCTGTTATTGGAGTGACATGTTCACAGGCCGCCTGCGCTCTGAGATCCCTCCTGCCCTGGTATTGCACTTGTTCTACTACACTTTTGCCCTCATCAGAATATACGAGATATCACACACTTTCAGTCTTAGAACCTGAAAAAGCAAACCTGTAACTCAGAAAAAGTTTTTATGATTTATTCTTCTGGGTTTCTTTCTTTTTTATAGAATTCCCTGGGTGATGCTCTGATGCTGGCAGGTGCCAGGCTGACAGTTTTAGACCTGAGTGACAATGCGTTTGGGCCAGATGGAGTGAGGGGCATTGAGAAGTTGCTCAAAAGCACTGCCTGTTATACTTTGCAGGAGCTTTGTCTCAACAACTGTGGCATGGGCGTTGGTGGGGGCAAGGTAAGTCAGGAGTTGTTGGGTATCATCATCGTTGGTACAAATAAAGATATCATTTTAACAGAGTACATAATGCTTTGTAGCTACTACCAAATGCTTATGCACGCTATGTTTTGGACCTCAGATCTTGGCTACTTCACTCATGGATTGCCACACAAAATCTAGTGCAGAGGGTGCCCCCCTCAGCCTGAAGGTCTTCGTTGCAGGGAGGAACCGGCTAGAAAATGATGGCGCCATTGCACTCGCGCAAGCCTTTCAGGTACACAACTCACTACTCTTTGACTAAATATTTTGTGACTGAGTTATAATGCATTTTTGTTTGTTGAGCTTATATTTAATAAACCCACGTTAATTATTTAGCATCATGTAAGTTTATATGCTGCATGACTGTAGTGCTTGGAAGCTGCTGGTGTCTGTTCCTGCTGCTCTTCGCTCTGTAAATAGTTGAGTTTATCTGTAAGAAGATTAATCCCATGATTGTGTTTCCAGGTGATTGGTACCCTGGAGGAAGTTCACATGCCCCAGAATGGCATCAATCACCCTGGTGTGACGGCCCTGGCTGAAGCCATGCAACATAATGCAGGACTCCGCATTCTCAACCTCAATGACAACACCTTCACTGAGAAGGGGGCTATCGCCATGGCTCAGGTGTGTGTGAAGAACAGATTAATATTCTGACTTAGGGCTGTGTGATATGACCAAAATTTCATATCATAATCTTATTTGACAGTAACGCTATATACCGCAATCTACATTTTCTGTAAATTATATAGTTTATATACTACCAATAAAAAGGACCATCTCTTTTTCTACATTTAAAATAACATGGTGAAAAAAATAATTTGTACAGATTCATCTGTCATTAATTTTACGTAGTTTTTTCCCCTCTTAATTTTGTAGTGTTTGAGATGACTTCAACTTTATTCATTATCACTACTTGACTAATTAAAAATGATTGGTAATCAAGTTACATTAAGAGCCTGTTTGTTCCTCTGGCACATTTTTAGTGTGTATGCAGCTGCTGTCATGCACTTTTACAGTTTTAGTAATATTTTTTCAGAAAAAATTCTAATAAACTGCAGTAATTTAAACGAAAGAAACGATAGTCTGATACACTATAGTGTTTCCTATTTAGTGACAAGTTAGCATCGTCATTTAGCATTTGCTGTTTTATAATTGGAGTGAGATGGTGTCAGCGTTACTTACCTCCAGTTAAAACGAGGTCAGAGGACTATCCTCTCTGACGAAGCACGGTGGGAAAAAGCCCCACATCCCTGGCAAACAGAAGTAGCGGCTATATGACCAAAACATTAGCTTGCAGTGAGCTGCTATACTAACGACCGGAATCCACTCTTGCACACATCTGGCACACTGCGAGGGAGAGGTGGGCAGTGACAAGTAGAAACGGGGTATGTGTCTTTTAAATCCCGATATAAATGATACTGTTTTATATGAAACGGTAGACGTTTTTTATTGCGTCACCGACACATATCATCATATCGCACAGCCCTATTCTGACTGTAGTTGTGATTGGCAGTCTAGTAAACTGCTTTTTACTTGTCTACTTTTTTTTTTTTTGTAACTTAGATTTTTATTCATTTTTCATCATATATAATGCATTCAGATCACATTCTACATTTAAAAAACAAAGGGGTTAGGGTAGGGAAAAATAAAAAAAAAAAATAAACAAAATAAAAATAAAAAATAAAAAAAAATAAAAAATAAAAGGGGGGGGGACAAATGTTGGAGCATCAAGTTTTTAGTTTCCATCTCTTAATTCTTCTGGTTTTTTCAGTGTCTTTGGTTATTCTTTCAATTTCTGCCTCGTTGTTGCACTTTGTAGTGTGTCCATTTCCGCCATTTTTTCTCCCATATTCCTTCTTGCATTCTTCGTCGATATGTTAGTTTTTCCATCATACGTATGTCCTCAACAATGTCAGTCCATTGTTCTTGGTCAGGAAGAACTTCTGATCGCCATTTTTTTGTGATAGTTTTTTTACATGCAATCAACAAGATTTTAACTAGATATCTGTCCTCAGCCTGTATAACACTGTCTTTTTTAAGATCACATAAGTACATCAGGTTACAGTTCATTGGTATATTATATCCTAATATCCTCTGTATTGTCACATGCATAGATTTCCAAAATGATGATATTTTGTAGCATTTCCAAAACATATGTGAGTGGTCTGCATTTTGAGCCCCACATCCCCTCCAGCATAAAGATTGGGTATTTGTATATTTTCCTTGAATCTGTGGTGTAATGAAAAAGCGAATCAGGTTTTTCCATCCAAATTCCCTCCATGCCCTTGAATTTGTTGATGTGTGTTGTGTTTTCCATATTTCCTGCCAGCTTTCTTCTGTTATGTTTAAATTGAGCTCTTTCTCCCATTTCTCCTTTATATAGTTACTTGTATGATTGTTTGTCATAAGTTTCTGATATAGTTTTGAAATAATTCTTATTTTATTTCCTGCATATGAGCTTAAAATAAGTTGTATAATCTCGTTCACATCTGTTTGGAGGTTATGCCTAATCTTCTTCATATAGTAATCTCTCATCTGCAGATATCTGAAAAATTCCGATCTTTCTAATTTAAATTTTCTCCTGATATTTACAAAGCTCCCGAGATCTTTTTTTCCGATATTGCCCCATGCTGTGATTCCCTTGTTCACCAGATTTTTGTATCCCCTATCTTGTTTTGCCGGTTCAAACTGACTGTCAAATGCTACCCATTTCAATAGTTTTATGTCTTCCCTTATATTATATTTTTGTACTATTTTATACCACAGTTCTAAAGTAAATTTAGTGATTGGGTCTATTTGTTTGATTTGCTTATATGCATCTTTATCCCCTATTATGCTTTGTACTGGGAGTCCCTCAATTTCCTTTTCCATTTCTTTCCATTTTGCCTCATATCCCTCGTCGCACCAACATATGATATATCTTATTTGTGCTGAGTAGTAATATTCCTTTAGACTCGGTAGGCCCATGCCTCCTTTCTCTTTTGGTAACTGGAGAGTTTTATATTTCACTCTTGGTTTTTTACCTCCCCAAACAAATCTCGATATCATCCTGTCCCACTTTGAGAATTGGGCATCTGGAATCTCTGTTGGTAGAGCCTGGAAGAGGTAAAGTAATCTAGGTTGTATGCTTTTTACTTGTCTACTTTAACCCCTTACCTGTTGGATTAATTTAATGAAAAACAGCTAAAAATCACACACTCAAAATCAGTTCAAAGCTATACTTTAATATTTAAGAGTGAAAGCCTGGTTTTGTCTCTTTTGAAAGGTAGTGGTACAAAATTTTTCCTCACACTGTCAAAATCATTAAAAGTGGTACTGATATTGAGTCATAGAAGTTTTCACGCTGAAAAAAACGTTAGATTTTGTATTTGCCTATTTTTTTGTAAACGGAGACCTGTAGGTATGGACTGCACAAAATATGGGGTCAACAGCTTGAATTAATCTAATTCAGTTTAATTTTTTTATCTCACGTCAGTCAAAGCCCAAAGGGGTCGAAGGTCAAGGTTAACATTCCCTATGCCTTATTATTGTACAATGAGTACAGTAGGGCCACCAAACTTGGTACACAGGTTCACCCTGTAACCCTGAAGTGTGACTGTGTTTTGGGATCGCAAGGTTAAAGGTCAACATCAAAATGCCTTATAAAGTATATTTCATCAACAAAGAAAGCTAGGGCCACCAAACCTGGTACACAGGTTCACTCTGAGACCATAACCTCTGACAACAGGTTTGGGGTTCAAAGGTCTGAGGTCAAGGTTGACATTCTCTATGCTCTCTTACTATAGAACGTATAAAGCTCTGTAGGGTTACCATACTTGCTACACGGGTTCACTCTAGGATCCTGACCTACAACTATGGGTTGTATACTTTGTTGTATATTCATGGATGATGGGTTTATCATAATTTGGTTCTGTCACAGTAATTATATTGAATTTTGAATTTAGAATGACCAGTTTGATGCCAATTAACTTAACTTTCATGTTTTTGGCCTGTGGGAAGAAACCGGAGAAATCCCGGAGTAAACCCACGCAGACACGGGGAGAACATGCAAACTCCACACAGATCACTGTTGGTCGGGGGCTGGGATCGAACCCAGGGTCCCCCAGCCAAGGGTGAGTTGCTGTGCTGCCGCAGTGCTAACCACTCCTCCACCACGCTGCCCTGTGTGTGTGTGTGTGTGTGTGTGTGTGTGTGTAGTAGTAGTAGTAGATTAGTTTATTTGACAGGTGTAAAAACCTTATAGTATATTGTGGCTTTTTATTCACAAAAAACTTTGATTGCCTCAAAATTGCTTGGAAAGAGCTTTTAAATCTTGCACCTACTTAGATATGTGCAGTGGTTAGCACTGTTGCCTTACAGCTAGAAGGTTCCAGGTTCAAATCCCCAGGCTGGCAGGGGTAAGAACCTTTCTGTGTGGAGTTTGCATGTTCTCCCTGTGCTGCGTGGGTTTACTCCGGGGGCTCCGGTTTCCTCCCACAATCCAAAGACATGCATTCATTCTTCTTCCGCTTAATCCTTTTCGGGTCGCGGGGGCGCTGGAGCCTGTCCCAGCATGTTAGGTTAATTGGTTGTTCTAAATTGTCCCTAGATATCCGTCTCCTATAGGCCCTTAGAATAGAGGGTTAGTACTAGTGAAGTGCTTTGAGTGGTCTTTGAGACTAGAAAAAGCACTATATAAGTACAGGTCCTTACCCCTTATCCTTATATGTGTGGATCTATGAATATTCTAATTGGTGGCTTGCAGGGCTTGCATGTGATTGGTCGCCGCGACTCCTGGTGGTGGGCTGCTAGTCTGTTCATGACGCTTCCAGACGTTCAAGTTTTGCCTATATCTCCAAAAGTAAAAAGCCAAGCATTTTTCTGAAAGCGGTCTCGCAGAGTGTGGCAAGCCGGCACCAGTTCTGCTTACCAAAAGTGGCCCACTGGGCGGCTCACATTCTGCAGCTTGGCACCCTGTCTGCCAGTGAAGTGAGCTGAGAGCAGTGGTCTCGCTGAGCAACATTCAAGCCGGGTTGCCCCTCCCCTCCTCCCTCCTCGTTCACTGCTTGGCTTATCGCTGTGCCAGACGGACGCTTCCAGCCCCCTCAGTCCTGCTGCTCCTCGGCTCCTCCCTCTTCCCCCGAGGTAGCCAAGAGTGTCTGTGTGGTTTGTTATAACATTAACCAGTCAGGCTAAGCAGGGATACTTGCGTAGCTAGAAACGGTCTGTCCAAACTCGCCCGCTTTAGGAGGGCATTACCAGTCTGGAAATTCACAGCAGAAATACACAGACTTGGGACTGTGGTGAAATTTAGATAGATAGGCGTACTTTATTGATCTCAAACTGTGAAATTAGTTTTGCTCTTAATATTGAGATTGAGAGATTGAGATTCAACTTTATTGTCATTACACATGTATGAATACAAGGTAACGAAACGTGACTTGGCATTTGGGCACGCTCTGCAGAGCGCATCCAAGGCCGGGGCAGCCGCTAGGCGCCAGTCATAAAGAAGAAAGGAAAAAAAGAAAAGAAATGATATGACACAATAGGCGAGAGGAAAAAAAACATGTTTTATCAAATTGACGCTTAATGAGTAAGCGAAATTTTGATTGCAGGCAAAAAAACCCTCAATGCATATTTAGCAGACATTTAGTGGACAAATCACACAGCAGAGGGAGAGCAGTGTGTGTATATATGCATGTAGTGTTGTATGCATTGTGTAGTGTAAATGTAACAGTTGTTAGTGAGCAGCAGAGGGCGCCTCCTGGCAGTGGATAGATGTTATAATCATGTGACTTATAAACAAGTCCAGAGTCTATCTCTCTTTCTCTCTCTTGCTTGCAGAAGGCACATGGGCATTGTCCTTGAGAGTCCAATCCGCTGACGACAAACAACTGATTGTTGATTGTATGGGTAGACATAAGAGCCGGTTCTTCCGCTAATCTCAGTCAGGAGGAATGTAAACACGGGGCAAACAAGGTCAAAACAAATCAAATCAGCACAGTGCACTCAGAGAGTAGAATTTGTCCTCACCCGTGTAATTCTGTGCTTCCATTATATATGCAGGCTTAAACTGTTTTTCCATAGAGAGCACAGGGCTTCAGATGTATTCCTTCACTGAATCACTGTCATTCAGTTCACCGTTTGCCGCTACTCGTGCCCTCCCCAACTGGTCGAATTTAATGAAGGAACTGGCCGGGTCCGCTTTGAACAGCTCTCTCACTTTCCTTCAATTTCTGATGCATCAGGGAACTCCACAGCCAAAAATAGAAGTCCTGAGATCATAACCAATAATGTTTCCATAGACGCATGGATTCCAATGTCCATGAGTCTCTCGTAGGTTCCAATTCTTGGGCTCCCCCTTGGCCCAATTCTTGTTGAAAAATAGTGACAATAGCACATTTAAGCCGCTTCCAAATCCATAATTTCCGTTTAGATTAAGATTCAGCAGAAGAAGAGCGACTAAACACAGACAAAAACGCAACATTGCAAAAGCTGGGAATAGATCAGGAAGGCAGGGGAGGAGGGAAGAAAAATGCGACTGCTCTCTCTCAAGGCAAGAAGGAAAGTATGTATAATATAATTATGTCATGTAAGTCACAAAAAAACATATTATAGACTTGTTAACATCAGAAAATAATGCTGAAGTGTCACTTTAAGAAATATCTAATAAGCGACAGACTATAGGGCTTTTCACACCAAGCACTATAAGATAAGCCTTTATTAGTCCCACAATGGGGAAATTCCAGGATTGCAACAGCACATATAAAGTATGTATATAATATAAATATAAGTATCACTATAAAGAAAACTATAAGCATAAATTATAGTTTTAAAAATTGTTCTAACTGAAGTGGATGACAGTGTCCACAAAATTTTTTTCCTTACTTCCCGAGCGCCAGATTTACATGTAAACCTGGGGTGGGGGTGGGGGGTATTTTCTGCAAAGTCAGAAGTTTTATAATTAAAAATGAAAATAAAAGCTACTCAGTGTTTTATCATATTAGAATTAAAATTACTGATAAAATTCTATCTGCCCTGCAGTGGATGGTGATCTGTACAGGGTATAGCCTGGCTCTAGTCCAAAGATGCTGGAATAGGCTCCAGCCCCAATCCCACCCCCCCCCCACCTGAAAAGGATTAAGCAGTAGAAGATGAGTGGATGAATAAAAATATATCATGACCTAAATAGATGCTACAGCTTCTCAACTGTAGCATTTACTCTTGTTGAAAAGTGGCCTACTTGGTACACTGACTGCTGTTTACAGCCTATTAATGCAGTCTTAGCATACAACACACACCTTACAGCCAGAGTTGGGAGTAATGCGTTACTGTAACACCACTACTTTTGCAGTAACGTGCTGTGTAACAAAATTACTGTTTAAAAATTCAGTAATGCGTTACAGTTACTGAAATTTGATCAGATGTGTTACTTGTGTTACTCGTTTTATTAATACGGATAGATATTTTAGCGCAAATAAATTGACCCTTCCATAGCTGGCACAGCCATCAGTCTCCTCCCCCGCGGGTTGGTTTCCTGTCCCATGGTGGGAAGAAAGACCATGGCGACTTCTCATATGGAGCCCTGATCACCTGTTGTCCGAGCGTGAGTAGCCCCCCAGCAGCTCCTACCTCTGTGGTTAAACATGACTGTTTTTTGAGCAAGAAGCTTGCATTTGTCCGCAGTTGTGTAAGTAATGAAGTTTTCTTACGTACAGAGAAAGTGTGACTGTGGTTTGTTGCAGTGAACTGTTTCTTGTAAGTGGTGAACTTTCATTTATCTGTTTTTATTTTATCTCATAGCACTTTATTTCAGTATTTACATGCTGTTGTGATATGCGACTGTTTCATGGAAGTAAATCCTCTAAATATGCATTTTTAATGGGCTGGTCCAGGGGTGTCAAACATATGGCTTGTGGGCCAAAAACGGCCCACTGGGGGTCCAAAATTTTCTCTCTGAATTTACAGCTTTATTTCTAGTAAATGTTTGACTTTCTACTGATTACAATAGTTTGTGTAAATCTGAGACATTTTTACTCTGTAAGATGAGACTTTTTCTCATCAGTTTTCTTTTTCTTCTTTCTTCTGATGAGATCAAGGGGCCCTTGATTTTGCTGTGTGTGCAAGACGATTTAAGTATGCATTTAAAAGTAACGTGAAAGTTACTTTTCCAAGTAACTAGTTACTTTAGTCATGCAGCAACTCAAAAGTAACTGTTACTTTTAAAAAGAAGTAACTAACTAGTTACTGGTTTTTTAGTAACTTGCTCAACACTGCTTACAGCACATTCTCTGGTGCGCATGCTCCCTCTATAGCTCTGTGGCTCCCTCCCTCTCTCGCTTGACCGCTTGCACAGTGCGGCAATTAGAGCTCCCTCTGCTGGCAGACTCTATAATTACATTTAAGAACGCAATTCCAAATACTGTACAGTCAAGCATGATATAAATAAATTGATTTTTGGAAATGGACTGATGGGCTGCAGTGGATGAGGGTGCAGGCTGCATGTGGCCTGTGAGCCACAAATTATCCATCCCTGGTCTACACCAACAGAATACCATTGGACTCATATTTAAAGCACGTATGAGGCACTGTAGTCTTGGCTGAACAAATGTATCATTTTAAAGTGTAAAGTACAAACTTTTTGAGAGCATGTGTGTTCTCACAGGCCCTGAAACACCTCCGCAGCATTCAAGTGATAAACTTTGGAGACTGTCTGGTTCGGCCAGCAGGAGCCAAGGCTATTGCAGAAACTGTATCAGAAGGTCTGCCGATCCTCAGGGTGAGTAAAGCCTATCCTTTGCAACTGATTGAACAGACCTGAATGTTACTACTTCTCAAAATACAGTACATATGAGTTGTACAGAGAGAAAGCTACAGCCATTCACAATATTCTCAGCATAAACATTGTTAATTACCTCCGCCAAGGGCATAATATTTTTGCCGGCCTGTGTTTATTTGCCTGTTTTTGTTTCTGTCAGCAATATTACTTAAAACCTACTAAAACAATTTGGATGAAACTTTCACTAAAGTTGGCCCTTGGCCCAAGGATGAGCCAGTTACATTTTCTTGATGATCTGAGAGTGCATACCTCTGCCAAGGCCCTGTTTTCTCACACTGTGTTACCAAGTTTACTGGATAAACTACTGGATAGATTTTGATGACATTTTCACCAAAGGTGGCTCTTGGGCTACAGACGCACCCATTAAATTTTGGAGGTGATCCATGAGTCAGGGATGGCAATTTTCCGCCAATCCGCGGATTTCCACCAATTTATTTTCAAATTGATCATTTCTGTGAATCGTCTAAATCTGTTGAGAAAATTTTAGGAGGGGTAAGGTACCTTATTGTTACCGATTTTAGCGAAAATCAACACGATTACATAAGCGCTTGGCGCTTCCCTGGGTCAGGTCTCCCGCAATAACCCGGATGTTTTGTATTCAAGCTACTGCTGTATTGTAAACGGCCCTGCGATTGGATAGTTGCAAACGATTGGACCAATCAAATGGCTCGTTGTATGCTTTGTCAAAAATTCATGGCGGCGTGTTCTCAGGGATGTGATTTTTTCTGCTAATTTGCCGAATTCCACTTTATTTTATCTTCCAGGAAGATAAAGTACGTTAAGTACGTTAGCGGCTTGTGGTCCACGAACGCAGTGAAGGTGCGCCCTTTCACGCAGAACTGGAAGTGGCGTATGGCCAGATGGAGAGCCATTAACTCTCTGTCGAACACGCTGTATTTATGCTCACTGTCGTGCAAAGACCTGCTAAAAAAGGTGAGCGGCTGCCAAGAACCGGCAACGCATTGCTCCACGACATCCGCTATGCCCATGTCCGAGGCGTCGGTAGTGAGCGCTATCCGAGCCACCGGGTCTGGGTGCGCCAGTAGTGCAGTGTTTGCCAGAGCTGTTTTAACCTCAGAGAATGCCTGCTCCCGCTCTGGAGTCCAGTCGACTCTGTCCGCCGGTTTCTGTTTCTTGAGTGCGGCGTACAACGGCTGTATGAGCTGGGCTGCGTGGGGGAGGAAACGGTTATAAAAGTTAACCATCCCCAAAAACTCCTGCAGCGCCCTGACATTGATGTTGAGGAGAAAAAATAGCAAAACAATTTAGTTAGATTACTTTTATGATTCCAAACAGTTTGAAATTGACAGTGTACAGTGGACATTGACTCATAACTTTTGAATATTTCTAAGACTTGGCTACATCAGTGATTGTGCAAGATGAACAGCTCAAGTCTCAATGGAGATTGAAACTGGTGATCTGAAATGAATGCTGAAATTATAAAAAGTAATGGTATAAATGAATTTTATTTCTATTATGGAATAGATAAAATTAACTGATTTTGATTTGATCAAGTGTTAAAACGTGATGGATAATGCTTGTTGGAATATTTTAGGAATGCTATCTTCTTGGAACATAAGTCAGTATTATACTGTAATAAGTGGCATTCAGCTGTTTGTTTTATGTCATTTAAGCACAGTTCTGGTCCCCCAGACCCCCTACTAAATTTTCAGATAATTTCCCCAACCCCAAATCACATCCCTGGTTCGTGTTGGAATTCTGAGCTTTCGGTATTGTTTTCAGCGGAATTATGAGATTTTTATCGAAGAATCAGGAGTCATCAGTGCTAGAAGTAGACAAAAGTGTCAAAAATAAGTTCCGATGGAATTGGCTTGAGAGAAAAGTGACGGTAAAGGTGAAAATTGGCTCAAAGTTCGACGAGGTAACAGAAACACTCGGACAGTTTCTGAAGAAACCAGAAAAGGAGATGAAGTTCAAAGTTCAGAGACTGACACAGCTTGCTGCCAAAAGAAAGAAAGTTTCACATTAGAAGTGACTTGGTGACCAGTGTAAATAGTGTAATAAACTCTTATAGAACTGTTAAATATGTTGGACTAAAGACAGTGAGACAGCATTGAAGAAAAAGTAAGTTAACGTTTCATTAAATTTAATGATTTATCTAAGTCTAGTATTTCATTTTTTTTTAATCATTTTTTTCAGTCTAAGTTACTTCTGTTTTTCTGAAAACCTCCCAGCTTCAGTGGGGCTGCGCCCCCCCCGGCCCCCCCATAAGTCAATCGACCAAATTAGATTTCAGCTGAAATCAGAATTTCCTGTTGCCATCCCTGATGAGTGCATACCTCCACCAAGGCCCTTTCTTGCAATATACAGAGGGACAGAGACATGGAAATATGGACAGGCAATGGCAGGGAGAGAGCGAGGGATGCCGCCTTGGTGGAGGTGTGTGCTTTCTAGTTCCTAATTATATATCTTATTGGATGAGAAGTTACACTGATGTTTATATTTTTAAGTTTGAACACACATTAAGAGCAAGGATTTGTATGTTTGTTGAATATGAGGTCATAACTGCTAAAACATTCCTACATGCTTATATACAATTTTTATTTAGAATTTCTTAGATGTAGGTATTGTAATTGCTTTGTGTTTAAGTATTTTGGTACATTTAACAGGAACTCAACTTGTCATACGGTGAGATTACTGAGGAAGCAGCTCTGGCTGTGGCAAAGGCAGTGAAGGACAAGGACCAGCTGGTGAAACTGGACCTAAATGGTACAGTGATGCTTTTCTGCTTTTCATGTCTGTTAAGATTTTAGACAAGTAGGTGTCCAGTTTAAGTAGATGTCTTTCTCTATTTAAAGGGGTCATTGACTGACAATGGTGTGTTGGTAGGTTTTAACTGTCTGAAATGAGTCTACTGGTCACATAATTATCAAAAAAAAAAAAAAAAAAATCTAAGCAGTCAATTCTCTTTGAAAAAACACACACAACCTTTATCTTGTTTTTCTCTCCCAAGAAACGCCCGAGACGTTTGTGACTCTTCCTGGTAAACCTTAGAGTTCAAGATTGGAAAAAGCCACCTACTACTGTGTTATTGGCCCGCCTAGCTGTCTGTTATGTAGATGGAAGGGGTGGACAAAGGTAGCCTATTAGTCCCTGAGCTAACACTGGTACCAGGAGCCTTGCACCAAGCACAGCTTATACGGTCATTTTCTTCAGATCTTAGTCACCCTACTAGCCATCTCGCTTACCACCTGGTTTGCCAGTGTGCCTTGCGTCACTGTGGCCCATCTCCCAGTGGTTTCGTCATGATTCTGTGATGGATCGCCCGTACCGGCACACAGGTCGCTGCAATCAAAATGGCCTGGGACCAGAGGCTACTGGCCGGTGTTAATGCCGAGAACTACCCCGGCTGCAGTTCTCGGCAGGCAAGGGAGTTCTCGGCATAACACTGGTACGGGCAGTCCACCGTGGAACCACAATGAAACCACTGTGAGATGGGCCGGAGTGAACCAGGTGGTAACAGGGATGGCTGTTGGGGTGACTAAGATCTGAAGAAAATGACAGTATAAGCCGTGCTTACAGCGAGTGTCCTGGTACCATTGTTGGCTCGAGGGCTAAATAGCTCAGGGGCTAAAAGGTTACTTTTAGCTGGCTGTGAGAGCCAGCAGCCTCTGGGTCTCTGCAGTCAAAATGGCCTGGAACCAGAGGCTGCTGGCGCTCACAGCCAGCTCCCCCACTGTCCTTCGAGGCTCCACACGACTGCTCTTGCAGGCAACGTCGTCACTCCAGCTCCCAGCTGGCCGTGGGAGCAGAGCGGAGTTGCACAGAGCCACACACTGCCCTTTTTTTTTTTTCCAAAATATGTTTATTAATTTTCAATTTTTACCCAAAAAATGAGAAAAAATTAACCAATTAAATGACCTCTCCACAGCAATAAATTAGGTAGAACATTTAACCAAACAAAATAATAATACAGTGATCCCTCGCTACTTCGCGCTTCACCTTTCGCGCCCTCAGTGCATCGCAGATTTTTCAAAAATATTCATCAAAAATTCAAAATTGAGCTGGACGCCATGGCGACTGCAGCTTAACACTGAAGTTCTCAGACCCAATCCAGGATAACACCTTGAAAATCAAACTTAACGGATTTTTGGAGGAGTGAAAATCAAAAGACAAAATCATCATGTCTAAAGGAAAACAGAAGAAACTGAAATTCTCCAGGCCAGGACACGTATCGGCCGGAGAATCCGAACTGGAAGATCTCCGTTCAGAAGACGAGGAACTGGTGATAGCTAACAAAAGGGTTAGCCTGAAATCACTATTTGAGGAGCTACGACGATTTCGCCGAGATGTTACGGCCGAATTTCGGGAATTCAGAGAAGAATTGAAAAGGACAAACAGCAGAGTGGACCAGGCCGAGAACCGAATCTTGGAAACAGAGGATCGAATAAAAGTGCTCGAAGATTCTGTGCTAGACCTACGCAAAAGACAAGCAGCTATAGAGGCTAAGCTAACCGACCAAGAAGGAAAACAAAGAAGAGACAACATAAGAATTCATGGTCTGATAGAAGGAACCGAAAATGGTTTTAACTCAATGGCAGAATGCGTGGAATCCTTACTAAGAGAGAAATTGGATATTCCACAAACCACCGACTTGAAGATAGAAAAGGCACATCGTTCATTAGCCGCTAGGCCGGCGGCGGAAGCGCCCCCACGTTCGGTGTTGGTAAGATTTTCCAATTTCAAAATAAAACAAGAGGTTGTAAGACTGGCCTGGCAGAAAAAAGGATTTATGCACCAGGAGAGAAAAGTCTACGTGGAACACGATTACGCCCCGGAGGTCCTTAAAAAGCGCAGGGAATACAATGACGCGAAAAAGGTGTTAAGAGAGAAGAAATTGCGCTTTCAGACACCATTTCCTGCGAAGTTAAGGGTCTTCTACGGCGATGAAACGTGTCTCTATAATTCGGCGGAAGAAGCAACAGCTGACATGGCGAAAAGAGGCCTCCCGGTAACGGTATTTAAACCCGCAGCAGACCCGAGTGAGAAGATCAAAGCACAAACATGGACAACACAAAGACCTTCAAAATCCACGGACCAGCAGCGGGAAACCCAGCACCAGAGCGTCACGGATAAACTATCCGTTTTCAGGTTGGAATAGCGACCTTTTTTTTTTTTTTTTTTTCTTTTGAATCAATCCGCACATCCAACCCCCCTCATACAAGGTAACAAACATTAAAGGAGATGCATATTCAGCATGTGGTAAAACATTTCATGGAACAATCATATTATTTGAAACAAATAAGTCTTTGTAATAAAAAAAAAACAACAACTTGTTAAAATAGAAATGTGACAATAATCCACATGTTCTCCTCATACTAACAAATACTGTTTTTGCGTGAATGTTTGATGTGATGGGGGTGGGAGGGTGCACACAATTTCACAGGGTTTAGGCTTAAAAGGAAAAAAAAAAAAAAAATCATTACAAGTTTGGATTGGGTTCTGAAACTCACGTTAAAAGCATGGGACTACTTTCAGTGGTAAGAGAGGGCCCTCAACACGTAACAGAGTTTGAGGAATTTCCCTCAGAGCCTTCACTCCATCAAGGCTCTTACAGGGTCTTTAAAAAGACCTCAGCTCAGGAAGTTCTTATGACAGCTTTTTGTTTTAAAGTTTTTTACACTATGTTCTTAATGTTTTTCTTGTTTTTAATGTTCTTTCAGTTTCTGAGTAGCACAAAAGAGGGCCACCACACAGTTATACTAAACAAAACAACACAATGGAGAAACAGGGTGTAACCAAAATAATTTCATATAATGTAAAAGGAATCCTGAATCCAGTTAAAAGATCCAAGATTCTAGGCAAAATGAAAAAAGACAAAGCAGGAATAATACTTTTACAAGAAACCCACCTAACAGACGTGGAACACAATAAACTCAGTAGACAAGGGTTTAAAATGATCTCTTCATCTTCATATAAATCAGGGAGGAGGAGGGGAGTAGCGACATTGATATCAACCAAAATTACATTTGAAAAAAAATCAGAACACAAAGATAAAGAAGGGAGATACAGTTTGGTAACTGGGCGGCTAGAGGGAGAAGATATCACCCTGCTGAATGTGTATGCTCCCCCAGGGGCTAACTGGAAATTTTATAAAAATGTATTCGACCTAATGATAACTAAAGCTCAAGGTTTAGTGATATGTGGTGGGGACTTCAATCTTAGACTGAATCCATACTGGGATGCTTCTGGTAATTCCCCACATCAAAATAACACCCAAAACAGGAAGACTCGGATGCTACTAAAAGAATTGGGAATCTGTGACGTGTGGAGGGAACTCAACCCCAGTGTAAAAGACTATACATTTTACTCAACTCCACATTCATCTTACTCAAGGATTGACTATTTTTTTTATGTTTAATAGAGACATTGGAAGAGTAAAAACATGTAAAATAGGACTGATGGATCGCTCCGACCACAGTCCGATCTACATGGACTTAAATATCCAAAAATACACAAATAATACATTTTCTTGGAGGTTAAATTCAAATGTCCTGAAAGGACCATTGAAAGATGAATTGGAATCAGATATTCTCAGATATTTGGAAGATAACGATAATGGAGAAGTATCCCCTTTAATACTGTGGGATGCATGTAAAGCTGTAATAAGAGGAAAGATTATTGCAAAACTGGCAACCCAAAAGAAACTAAGACAAGAAAAACTATCCACATTAGAGTCAGAACTTAGGAACCTAGAAAAAGAACACAAAGGCAACACTCATTCTACTGACTCGCTCAAGATTAAGGAAATTAAAAACCAAATAAATGAGATCTACACAATAGAAATCCAGAAGAAACTTACATTTCTGAAACAAAAATACTATGAAGCAGGCAGTAAATCGGCAAAATTGCTAGCCTATAAATTGAGGAAACATCAAACAGAAAGAGCAATCTACAAAATCAGAGACCCAGTATCAAAGGAAATAAAATTCAGAATTCAGGATATTCTTAAAAACTTCGAGAATTACTATAAGAACTTATACTCCCACAAAAAACATAAAAACGCATCCGAGGCATTCCTAAACACATTAAACCTTCCCCAACTTAGGGAGTCACAAAATAAAACACTACTGTCAGAAATACATCCTAAAGAATTGGAAAAAGCAATTATGAAACTTAAAGCTAACAAATCCCCAGGAGCTGATGGCTATACAGCAGAGTGGTACAAAACCTTTAAACAGCAACTATCTCCTCTCCTCCTGAAAACATTTAATTATGTCCTCCACACAGGGGAAATCCCCCCCTCCTGGAGAGAAGGGGTCATTGCAGTTATACCTAAACCTGAAAAGGATAAACTAGAGTGCTCCAACTACAGACCAATCAGTGTACTAAATCAGGACTATAAGCTTTTTACCATTATCCTTGCCAAAAGGTTAGAAAATATACTGACAGACCTAATTCATTTAGACCAAACAGGTTTTATAAGACAAAGACAGACACAAGACAACATTCGACGCACTTTACACATAATTCATCATATAAAAAAATATAACTTAAATGCAGTCATATTGGGATTAGATGCTGAAAAAGCATTCGATTCGATTGACTGGTCTTTTCTATATAGAATCTTATCCAGTTTCAATTTTCATAACAACTTCATTAGAACTATACAGGCATTATATAAAAAACCAACAGCTAAAATAAGGATTAACGGTAATTTATCATCATCTTTTGAACTGGAAAGAGGATGTTGTCAGGGCTGCCCCCTGTCTCCACTGCTCTTTGCAATCTTCATAGAACCTCTGAGCCAATGGATAAGACAAAACCAAAAAATTCAAGGTATTACACTTGGTCAGAAGGAACATAAAATAGCACTCTTTGCTGATGACATTTTAATATACCTAGGGCAGCCGGACACTTCTTTACCAGAACTAACCTCAGTTTTTTCAGAGTATGGAGATTTATCGGGGTACAAATTAAATATGCATAAAACCCAAGTTTTAACATTCAACTATGACCCAAATCATTATTCACTAAGCAAACTCAAAACTAACTGGGAGTCGGAATCTATGAAATATCTGGGGGTCAATATCCCGAAACAACTCAACAAAATTATATCACTAAACTATGATCCACTGGTGACAAAAATAAAATCTGACCTAGCAAGATGGAATATGATACCATTCTTGGGTACTGCACAAAGAATTGAAGCAGTCAAAATGAATATACTTCCACGTCCTCTATACCTTTTCCAAACAATACCAGTAGAACCTCCCAAAAAAACATGGCAGGAGCTGGACAGAAGGATCTCAAGATTCATATGGCAGGGCAAGAGACCTAGAATCAGATATAGAACCCTACAGCTAAACAAAGACAAAGGTGGGCTCACGCTGCCAAATATCAGGGACTACTTTAAAGCCGCACAAATTAAAACTTTAGTAGAGATATGTAACCCAGTCTACACTGCACAATGGAAGGAGATCGAATGCCAAATAACAAGTGACATCCCCCTACAGGCGATAATAGGGAACAATGTCTTACCTAAGCTTTTGAATAACACTAACCCGTGGATAGAGACCCCGCTAAAAATTTGGTTTAAGATAGTCAGAGAGAATCAAACTAAAGAGCCCTATCGACTTCTGCAATGGATCGCCTATGATCAGGACTTTACTCCTAATAAAACAGACACCAGATTTAAAAAGTGGAAGGAGAAAGGGCTGATAAAATATTACGATTTTTTTAAAGGGCAAATCTTAAGAAGTTTTGAAGATTTGAAAAAACAAGGCCTAATAAATCAAGACCTTTACAGGTTCTTCCAGCTTAGACACCACATAAACAATATACTTAAAAAGGAGGTTTTGGAAAGGGCCCAGTCAGGTGTTCTGAAGGTCTTCTTAATGGCATATAAAGGGATCCCAGGGATCAGATACATTTCTAAAATATACCAAGGTCTTCAAGACTTAAAAGGAGACAACACATCTTATATAAAAGAGAGATGGGAAAAAGAGGGGAATTTCGCTTTACAACTGGAAATATGGGAAAAGCTAAATAAACAGCAATGGAAAAGTACCTCATCCCTGCAGTGGAGAGAATTTGGATGGAAAAACTTGGCAAGATTTTTCAGAACACCTGCACAAAACAAATTTACCCATAAGGGATTGAACTGTTGGCGCTTGTGTGGTGAAAAGACTGCAAATCATTTTCATGTGTTTTGGTCATGCCCAGTTATCCACCAATATTGGACCAAGGTACAGACAATATTGGGGAAAATATTCAAAATTACAGTTCCCTTTTCTTTTGTAACTTTGTATTTGGGTTTACTACCGGACTCACTGGAAAGACGAGGAGAAAAATACTTATTCAATGTTTTAATATTGGCAAGCAAAAAAGCTCTAACTAAAAAATGGATGTTGAAGGACTGTCCTACACCTGAAGATTGGACTAACGTGATCCAAGACATTTACTCGATGGAAAAGTTGACATTCGCACTGAGACAGGACATGGATGTGTTCATGAACTTTTGGCAACCCTGGACCGCATATGTGTCTTCCATTAGATCTAATCTTTGACAAATACCATTTCAATAATGGTTCCGCTCTTTGTTCCAAAGCTACTCAGATGCTCTTTTATCTTTATTTACTTACTTTTTCTTTTTGTTTGTTTTTTACTGGTTTGTTTTTTTTTTTATTTGTTGTTTTTTTTTTCTCTTTAATTTCACTTTTTCTTTCACTTAAAAAAAAAAAAAAAAGGGGGTGTTGTAAGAATTAATATTCCAATGTTGTCAGATATCAGAAAATAAGGGAACATGTGATGAAAATGTAAACACTGCATTGCTGTAACGACCTGTATACCCTTTACAAAAACTTAAATAAAAAAAAAACAAAAAAACTTGAGTAATGACTTCAGTCTTGAAGGTTTGAGGTTTTTCTCAAAAATTTATAACAGTTTTCTTATAGTTTTCTACTTTTCTCTGTAAATCTAAAGTTGAAACCCTGTTCCTCAAATTTGTAATTTCCTCTTGTAAAATTGACTTTTCTTGTACATTTGAAACTTTATAAATTTGTGGATTATTTTATGACTAATTTTTGTCTGTTTTTTAAAATAAAATTACAGTATTTTTTTTTTGTTTTGTTTTTTTTAGATAAATTTGAAACAGACTGGTAATTTTTTTTTTTTTTACTTTTTTCTTATAACAATTTACATTTTTGACCATAATTTTGCAGTCAGAACAGAACAATAATTTAACTGATTACAAAGAAAAAATATTAATACAATTGTATTTTTTTTTATTTAAGTTTTTGTAAAGGGTATACATGTCATTACAGCATTGCATTGTTTACATTTTCATCACATGTTCCCTTTTTTTTGTTTTTTGACAACATTGGAAGAATAGTTATTACAACACCCTTTTTTTAAGTGAAAGAAAAAGAGAATTAAAGAAAAAACAAAAAACAAAACAAGAAAAGACAAAAAACAAAAACAAAACAAAAGATAAAAGAAAATAGATAAAATAAATAAAAATAAAAGAGCATCTGAGTAGTGTTGGAACAAAGAGTGGTGCCATTATTGAAATGGTATTTGTCAAAGATTAGATCTGATGGAAGACACATATGCGATCCAGGGTTGCCAAAAGTTCAAGAACCCTGGCTGCACGGTGGCGCAGTGGTTTAGCACTGTGGCAGCACAGTTTTACCCTCGGCCGGGGGATCGCGGTGATCATGAGATCGTGGGTTCGATCCCAGCCCCCGACCAACAGTGAGCTGTGTGGAGTTTGCATGTTCTCCCCGTGTTGCGCGGGTTTACTCCGGGATTTCTCCGGTTTCCTCCCGCACACCAAAAACATGTAGGTTTAGGGCGCTCGCGCACGCAGCGACCAGCAGCCGGTGGCTTGTCACCAGACTGCAAACCAAGTCTACCTACGGGTACAAATAAGTAACAAAAAAAAAAAAAAATGTAAAGGAATGGGCAAAAACTTGCATGTCTAGAGCCTTTTCGAATCCCAGCTAGAAGAAAAAAAAAAAAAAAAAGAACCCATCCATGTCCTGTCTCAGTGCGAATGTCAACTTTTCCATCGAGTAAATGTCTTGAATCACGTTAATCCAATCTTCAGGTGTAGGACAATCCTTCAACATCCATTTTTTAGTTAGGGCTTTTTTACTTGCCAATATTAAAACAGTGTATAAGTATTTTTCTCCTCGTCTTTCCAGTGAGTCCGGTAGTAAACCCAAATACAAAGTTACAAAAGAAAAGGGGACTGATATTTTGAATATTTTCCCCAATATTGTCTGTACATTGGTCCAATATTGGTGGATAACTGGGCATGACCAAAACACATGAAAATGATTTGCAGTCTTTTCACCACACAAGCGCCAACAGTTCAATCCCTTATGGGTAAATTTGTTTTGTGCAGGTGTTCTGAAAAATCTTGCCAAGTTTTTCCATCCAAATTCTCTCCACTGCAGGGATGAAGTACTTTTCCATTGTTGTTTATTTAGCTTTTCCCATATTTCCAGTTGTAAAGTGAAATTCCCCTCTTTTTCCCATTTCTCTTTTATATATGATGTGTTGTCTCCTTTTAAGTCTTGAAGACCTTGATATATTTTAGAAATGTATCTGATCCCTGGGATCCCTTTATATGCCATTAAGAAGACATTCAGAACACCTGACTGGGCCCTTTCCAAATCCTCCTTTTTAAGTATATTGTTTATGTGGTGTCTAAGCTGAAAGAACCTGTAAAGGTCTTGATTTATTAGACCTTGTTTTTTCAAATCTTCAAAACTTCTTAATATTTGCCCTTTAAAAAAATCGTAATATTTTATCAGTCCGTTCTCTTTCCACTTTTTAAATCTAGTGTCTGTTTTATTAGGAGTAAAGTCTTGATCATAGGCAATCCATTGCAGAAATCGATAGGGTTCTTTAGTTTGATTCTCTCTAACTATCTTAAACCAAATTTTTAGCGGGGTCTCTATCCACGGGTTAGTGTTATTCAAAAGTTTAGGTAAGGCATTATTCCCTATTATCGCCTGTAGGGGGATGTCACTTGTTATTTGGCATTCGATCTCCTTCCATTGTGCAGTGTAGACTGGGTTACATATCTCTACTAAAGTTTTAATTTGTGCGGCTTTAAAATAGTCCCTGATATTTGGCAGCGCGAGCCCACCTTTGTCTTTGTTTAGCTGTAGGGTTCTATATCTGATTCTAGGTCTCTTGCCCAGCCTTATGAATCTTGAGATCCTTCTGTCCAGTTCTTGACATGTTTTTTTGGGAGGTTCTACCGGTATTGTTTGGAAGAGGTATAGAAGACATGGAAGTGTATTCATTTTGACTGCTTCAATTCTTTGTGCAGTACCCAAGAATGGTATCATATTCCATCTTGCTAGATCAGATTTTATTTTTGCCATCAGTGGATCATAGTTTAGTGTTATAATTTTGTTGAGTTGTTTCGGGATATTGACCCCCAGATATTTCATAGATTCCATCTCCTAGTTAGTTTTGAGTTTACTTAGTAAATATTGATTTGGGTCATAGTTGAATGTTAAAACTTGGGTTTTATGCATGTTTAGTTCTTACCCCGATAAATCTCCATACTCTGAAAAAACTGAGATTAGTTCTGGAAAAGAGGTGTCTGGCTGCCCCAGGTATATTAAGATAAGATAAGATAAGATAAGCCTTTATTAGTCCCACAATGGGGAAATTCCAGGATTGCAACAGCACAGGGATAGCAACACTCAGAGCAACAATCAGAAGGCAAGAAAAAAAACAAGCAAGCAAGAGCAGCTAATATACATATGTACATATTACTATAAAATATACAGTATATGTACACACACACACACAGACACAGTGCAGAGCATTGTAGCTGGATGGAATAAATATATGAATATATGAACACACAGTGCAGAGCATTGTAGCTAGATGGAATAAATATGTAAAAATATAAACACCCACAGTACGGAGCATTGCAGCTAGGTGGAATAAATATGCAAGTATATAAACACACACAGTGCGGAGCAATGTAGCTAGATGGAATAATATGTAGATATATAAAAACACAGTGCGGAGCATTGTAGCTAGATGGAATAAATATATAGATATATAAATATAAACACACCCAGTGCTGAGCATTGTAGCTAGATGGAATAGATATGTAAATATATAAACACACACAGTGCAGAGCATTGTTGCTAGGTGGGATGAAACAGCATAACCGTCTATTTAGTTATCCTACATGGTATGATTATGTGCCCATACATATTCTCACCCTCCATCGCAACCGGTATGTTCCTAGTTGTATGCCGGAGAGGACCATTGTGTAAGTCTATTGCATCTTTTGCATTCAAAAAAAACTATTAGTTTGTTACGTCTTTTTGCTATCTCTGCGAGCAGCCCTGCTTAGGTTGTACAGTCTGACAGCCGTTGGTAGGAAGGACCTACGAAACCTCTCGGTTGTGCACCTGGGATGATGTAGTCTGCTGCTAAATGAGCTCCTCAGTGCATCCAGTATGTCCTGCATAGGGTGGAACTCGGACTCCAGCAGAGATGACAGTTTAGCCACCGTCCTTCTCTCTCCTATCTCCTCCATCGGATCAAGGCGCTGCCCCAGGACAGAGCTAGCTTTCTTAATCAGTTTGTTCAGTCTCTTCCTATCGGCTGCAGTAATGCCACTGCCCCAGCAGACCACTCCAAAAGTGATGGCTGATGCCACCACCGTGTCATAGAATGACTTCAGCAGCGCCCCTTGTACACCAAAAGACCTGAGTCTCCTCAGCAGGAACAGCCTGCGCTGTCCCTTCTTGTAGAGTGCGTCAGTATTGTGTGACCAGTCTAGATTATTTTTCAGATGAATACCCAGGTACTTATAGGATGTCACCATCTCGATGTCTGTTCCCTGTATATTTACTGATGCTGTGAGGGGCTGCCCATGCCTGCGGCAGTCCACCACCAGCTCCTTAGTTTTCCTCGCGTTGATCTGGAGGCAGTTCCGATGGCACCAGTCCACAAAGTCCTGGATAAGCCCTCTGTACTCAGCTTCATCTCGGTTGGAGATGAGACCAACGATCGCAGAGTCATCAGAGAACTTCTGTAGATGGCAATGTGTTGTGTTGTGTGAGAAGTCCGCAGTATAAAGAGTGAACAGGAAGGGAGCCAGCACCGTTCCCTGGGGGGGCCCCCGTGCTACTGATGATCGTGTCGGAAACACAGTCCCGGGTTCTCACAAACTGAGGCCGGTTCGTGAGGTAGTCCAGGATCCATGATGACAGGTGCTGGTCCACCCCTGCGCGCAGCAGCTTGTCCTTCAGGATCATCGGTTGGATGGTGTTGAAAGCACTGGAGAAGTCAAAGAACATGATCCTCACCATATTCCCGGGCTTCTCCAGGTGGGACAGAGAACGGTGAAGGAGGAAGATCACCGCATCCTCCACCCCAATGCCATGCTGGTAGGCGAACTGGAGTGGATCCATCGCTGGTTCCACCAGGGGGCGGAGATGAGCAAGGAGCAGTCTCTCCAGGGTCTTCATCAAGTGGGACGTCAAGGCCACCGGTCTGTAGCTGTTCAGGTCTTTGGGGTGGGAAGTTTTTGGTACAGGTACCACACAAGATGTTTTCCACAGCTGTGGTACCCTCCCCAGTTTCAGGCTCATATTAAAATGTCATCAGCAAAGAGTGCTATTTTATGTTCCTTCTGACCAAGTGTAATACCTTAAATTTTTTGATTCTGTCTTATCCATTGGCTCAGAGGTTCTATGAAGATTGCAAAGAGCAGTGGAGACGAGGGGCAGCCCTGACGACATCCTCTTTCCAGCTCAAAAGATGATGATAAATTACCGTTAATCCATATGTTAGCTGTTGGTTTTTTATATAATGCCTGTATAGTTCTAATGAAGTTGTTATGAAAATTGAAACTGGATAAGATTCTATATAGGAAAGACCAGTCAACCGAATCGAATGCTTTTTCAGCATCTAATCCCAATATGGCTGCATTTAAGTTATATTTTTTTATATGATGAATTATGTGTAAAGTACGTCTAATGTTGTCTTGTGTCTGTCTTTGTCTTATAAAACCTGTTAGGTCTAAATGAATTAAGTCTGTCAGTATATTTTCTAACCTTTTGGCAAGGATAGTGGTAAAAAGCTTATAGTCCTGGACTTCCGGGAAGATGGCGGAGAGACATAACACTTAAACAAAGAGCTCTCCCTAGCCGGATTAAAAATCATCGGTAAATGGCCAACTCGACATAAACGAATCAATAAACCAAGGGATGAAAACACGAAGGAACCGGGCACAAGGACAAAAACAGGGTAAAATTGAAGAATTCCTCTCCAACAACGCAGGAAAAACCGCTGTACGCAAAGCCCAAAAAAACGAGATGTCCACAGCAGTGAAAATGGAGGACACCAGACTCGACAACATGAACGCTGGCATCGCCAGTTTGGGTGAAGAGTTGAGAGAATTCAAGCGACAGCTACAACAGGATTTAGCGGCTCTTAAGGAGGAACTGAAAAAAGAAATTAAGGAGGAAATCATGGACCTCCGAAGAGAAATGGAGCGTAAATTAACGGAAAACATGGAGGAGCTGCGCTCCCAGCGGGCGTGTATGACAGAAGCGCAGACCCGAATTTCGGAACTAGAAGATTGGAAAAGCGAGGCAAACGAACAACTACAGACCCTGACGACGCAAACGCAGAGGATGCAGGAGAAAATAAACGACTTGGAGAGCAGATCCCGACGAAGCAATATGCGCATCTTTGGAATTCCGGAGGGCATTGAAGGCAACTCGATGACAAAATTCATGGATCAGTTCTTAAAAAAAGAACTGGAAATACCCGGAGAAACGGATCTGCAGATTCAACGGGCGCACAGAACACCGGCACAGAACCCGAAAACAAACTCTCCACCCAGGTCAGTTGTGGTAAACTTTGTGAAATATGACATAAAGGAAAGAATCCTGACGCAAGCATGGAAAAAAAAGATACGAATCGGCGACAAACAGGTATTTTTTGACCATGACTACCCGACAGAAATCGTGCAGCAGCGGAAGAAATATGCCAATATTAAAAAAACGCTGAAAGAGAAAAAAATTAGATTCCAAACGCCGCTAACGAAAATGAGGATTCATTGGGAGGAAGGCACAAGAACCTACAACACGGCCGAAGAGGCAGCGCGGGATATGAT
Organism: Pholidichthys leucotaenia; assembly: GCA_020510985.1. Taxonomy (NCBI): domain Eukaryota; kingdom Metazoa; phylum Chordata; class Actinopteri; order Cichliformes; family Pholidichthyidae; genus Pholidichthys; species Pholidichthys leucotaenia. Next base: position 397,948,825 of record CM035838.1, on the reverse strand, counting down.
GGAGCGGGGCCTTGAGGTGAGCGTGCCGAAGGAGACGGCTGGAGCAGCGGCGGCCCTGAACGCACCACGACAGACGGAGTGGAGGCGAGTGAACGGCGGAAGAAGGGGGAGAGACGTAGAGCAGCGGGCCCAGGACAAACTACAAGGCTTTCAACTGAAAGCCTAGATCATAACAAAGATTAAGTAAGGCACAGAAGAAATGAAGGCCAAGAAGACAAGGTAAAAGAGAAACAGACGGCTAGGAGAGGTTTAAGTGATATTTGTTGGACATTTCTAGACTTATGACTATTACTTTGATAGTAAATACAGGTCTAGGGAGGGCCCTTCACTCTGTGAAGACAAACCCCCCACCCACCAACAGGGACCAGTGGGCAGAAGAAAGGCCCAAAGTACGGAGGTCGAGTTTTTTTAATGTGTTTTTATATAAATATGTGTTATTTTTGTTGTTAAAGGGGCTAGGAGCACAAGTTAAAAAAATGGAAAAACATGAATATGGGTAAAAATCTTAAGATAATGACACTAAACGTGAATGGTCTGAACTCACCTGTTAAAAGGGAAAGAATAATAAGAAAATTCAAGAAGGAAAAAGCTGAAATTATATTTATGCAAGAGACACATTTGAGCAAGGCAGAACATGTGAAACTAAAGAGATTTGGCTATAAGAACTCCTACTACAGTTCATTTAAGGGAGGAGCAAAAAGGGGGGTTATGATACTAATCTCAAACAAAATACAATTTGAAAGTGAACAGGAAATCCAGGATAAAGAAGGCAGGTATGTAATAATAAAGGGAAGAATAGATGGTATGCAGATCACATTAGTGAACATCTATGCCCCACCAGAAAGTGACAAGGGTTTTTTTCAACATCTGTTTGATCTCATAGCAACACACAGTGAAGGAGTCCTAATTTGTGGAGGAGACTTAAATGCTGTCATGGATCATGAAGTTGACACAACAAGTGTTAAGAAGACAAAAAAACATGTAACAAAGTTCATAAGAACCTCACTGGCAGAAATGGGTATGGTAGACATATGGAGGGACCTACACCCACTCGAAAAAGACTATACACATTATTCAGCAGCCCATAAAGTACACTCTAGAATAGATTACTTCCTTATGAATGAAGGTGACAGACACAGGGTGAGAAATTGTTGGATTGGAGGGGCAGAAATATCAGATCATAATCCTATATACATGGAAATATATTTAAACAATAGAAAACGACAAACAACATGGAAACTTAACGTAGGACTGTTAAATGATGAGAAAATGAAAGAAAGAATAAAAATAAACATAAACGAATATATCCAAGAGAATGACAATGAAGAAGTGGACCCAACAATACTATGGGACGCACTAAAAGCCGTGTTAAGGGGTAAATTAATTGTTGAAACAGGAAAAGCAAATAAGACTAAACTGGAAGCGTATGAACAAAGATGTGAGAGACTAAGGGAATTAGAACATAAACATCAAAGCACAAATGATCCAAAAATATATCAAGAAATTAAAGAAGAAAAAACAAAGATAAAAGAAACACAAATGGATGAAATTGAAAGGAAAAATAGATATCTAAAGCAAAAATATTATGAAACGGGGCCAAAAGCCACAAAACTGCTGGCAAAACGGTTAAGAAAACAACAAACAATGAATAATGTATACAAGATTAAAGACCCCACCACAAATAAAACCACAGTTAACCCAGAAAACATCGAAGAAATTTTCCATAATTTCTACCAAGAACTATACTTGCAACCTGAAGAAACAAATACTAAAGATATCAAAAAATTTCTAGACACATTGGACTTGCCATCAATAGGAAATCAACAAAATGAAAAACTAACAGCAGAAATAACAACACAAGAGATCAGAGATGTGATTAAGTCACTTAAAAATGGTAAATCACCAGGTAGTGATGGATACCCATCTGAGTTTTATAAACTGTTTATAGAAGAACTCACGCCACAGCTCCTAAAGTCATTTAATTGGACGCTGAACAACAACAAAATACCTCCAACATGGAATGAAGCAATCATTTCAGTTATTTTAAAACCAGGGAAAGATAAAGAACAATGCGGAAACTATAGACCAATCTCTTTATTAAATGTAGATTATAAAATATACACAACAATTATATGTAAACGAATAAAGACATTCTTGACGGAATTGATAGAAGATGATCAAACTGGATTCATAGAGGGACGCCAAACACATGACAATATCAGGAGAACAATACATATAATTAACCAAATACATAAAGAAAAGAAAAGCGCAGTAATAATGAGTTTAGACGCAGAAAAAGCATTTGACAGGGTTAACTGGAAATTCCTATATAGTGTACTGGAGCGCTTTGGATTTAACGAAAAATCAGTACAATGCATAAGGACGCTATATCAAGAACCTGTGGCAAGAATCAAGATAAACGGTAGCTTAACAGACAAAGTAAATATACAAAGATCAACTAGGCAGGGATGCTGCTTATCGCCCACCTTGTTTGCTCTGTTCATAGAACCATTGGCTCAAGCGATATGACAAAATAAGAAATTAAAAGGTGTAACAATAAAGGGGGCGGAACACAAGATTGGGCTATTTGCTGACGATATTATAGTTTACCTTGAACAACCAGATAAATCAATAATGGAAATGATGAACTTGATAGAAAATTTTGGAAAATTATCAGGATACAAGATAAACATAACAAAAACACAAATACTGACATTCCACTATAACCCTCTAAACCAGATAACTGATAAGATCAAACTAAACTGGAAGCAAAAAGAAATAAAATACCTTGGAGTGAACATACCTAAAGACCTAAGCAAAATATATAAAGCAAACTATGATAGGTTGGAACAAGAAATAAAAAAAGATATTGATAGATGGTCAATCTTAAATATGGATCTGAATTCAAAAATTGAGACAGTCAAAATCAGCATACAACCTAGATTACTTTACCTCTTCCAGGCTCTACCAACAGAGATTCCAGATGCCCAATTCTCAAAGTGGGACAGGATGATATCGAGATTTGTTTGGGGAGGTAAAAAACCAAGAGTGAAATATAAAACCCTCCAATTACCAAAAGAGAAAGGAGGCATGGGCCTACCGAGTCTAAAGGAATATTACTACTCAGCACAAATAAGATATATCATATGTTGGTGCGACGAGGGATATGAGGCAAAATGGAAAGAAATGGAAAAGGAAATTGAGGGACTCCCAGTACAAAGCATAATAGGGGATAAAGATGCATATAAGCAAATCAAACAAATAGACCCAATCACTAAATTTACTTTAGAACTGTGGTATAAAATAGTACAAAAATATAATATAAGGGAAGACATAAAACTATTGAAATGGGTAGCATTTGACAGTCAGTTTGAACCGGCAAAACAAGATAGGGGATACAAAAATCTGGTGAACAAGGGAATCACAGCATGGGGCAATATCGGAAAAAAAGATCTCGGGAGCTTTGTAAATATCAGGAGAAAATTTAAATTAGAAAGATCGGAATTTTTCAGATATCTGCAGATGAGAGATTACTATATGAAGAAGATTAGGCATAACCTCCAAACAGATGTGAACGAGATTATACAACTTATTTTAAGCTCGTATGCAGGAAATAAAATAAGAATTATTTCAAAACTATATCAGAAACTTATGACAAACAATCATACAAGTAACTATATAAAGGAGAAATGGGAGAAAGAGCTCAATTTAAACATAACAGAAGAAAGCTGGCAGGAAATATGGAAAACACAACACACATCAAAAAATTCAAGGGCATGGAGGGAATTTGGATGGAAAAACCTGATTCGCTTTTTCATTACACCACAGATTCAAGGAAAATATACAAATACCCAATCTTTATGCTGGAGGGGATGTGGGGCTCAAAATGCAGACCACTCACATATGTTTTGGAAATGCTACAAAATATCATCATTTTGGAAATCTATGCATGTGACAATACAGAGGATATTAGGATATAATATACCAATGAACTGTAACCTGATGTACTTATGTGATCTTAAAAAAGACAGTGTTATACAGGCTGAGGACAGATATCTAGTTAAAATCTTGTTGATTGCATGTAAAAAAACTATCACAAAAAAATGGCGATCAGAAGTTCTTCCTGACCAAGAACAATGGACTGACATTGTTGAGGACATACGTATGATAGAAAAACTAACATATCGACGAAGAATGCAAGAAGGAATATGGGAGAAAAAATGGCGGAAATGGACACACTACAAAGTGCAACAACGAGGCAGAAATTGAAAGAATAACCAAAGACACTGAAAAAACCAGAAGAATTAAGAGATGGAAACTAAAAACTTGATGCTCCAACATTTGTCCCCCCCCCTTTTATTTTTTATTTTTTTTTTATTTTTATTTTTATTTTGTTTATTTTTTTTATTTTTCCCTACCCTAACCCCTTTGTTTTTTAAATGTAGAATGTGATCTGAATGCATTATATATGATGAAAAATGAATAAAAATCTAAGTTACAAAAAAAAAAAAAAAAAGCTTATAGTCCTGATTTAATACACTGATTGGTCTGTAGTTGGAGCAGTCTAGTTTATCCTTTTCAGGTTTCGGTATGACTGCAATGACCCCTTCTCTCCAGGAGGGGAGGATTTCCCCTGTGTGGAGGACATAGTTAAATGTTTTCAGGAGGAGAGGAGATAGTTGCTGTTTAAAGGTTTTGTACCACTCTGCTGTATAGCCATCTGCTCCTGGGAATTTGTTAGCTTTAAGTTTCATAATTGCTTTTTCTAATTCTTTAGGTTGTATTTCTGACAGTAGTGTTTTATTTTGTGACTCAGTAAGTTGGGGAAGGTTTAATGTGTTTAGGAATGCTTCGGATGCGTTTTTATGTTTTTTGAGGGAGTATAAGTTCTTATAGTAGTTCTCGAAGCTTTTAAGAATATCCTGAATTCTGAATTTTATTTCCTTTGATACTGGGTCTCTGATTTTGTAGATTGCTCTCTCCGTTTGTTGTTTCCTCAATTTATAGGCTAGTAATTTTGCCGATTTGCTGCCTGCTTCATAGTATTTTTGTTTCAGAAATGTAAGTTTCTTCTGGATTTCTATTGTGTAGATCTCATTTATTTGTTTTTTAATTTCCTTAATTTTGAGCGAGTCATAAGAATGAGTGTTGTCTTTGTGCTCTTTTTCTAGGTTCTTAAGTTCTAACTTTAATGTGGTTAGTTTTTCTTGTCTCAGTTTCTTTTGGATTGCCAGTTTTGCAATAATCTTTCCCCTTATTACAGCTTTGCATGCGTCCCACAGTATTAAAGGGGATACTTCTCCATTATCGTTTTCTTCCAAATATCTGAGAGTATCTGATTCCAATTCATCTTTCAGTGGTCCTTTCAGGACATTTGAATTCAACCTCCAAGAAAATGTATTATTTGTGTATTTTTGGATACTTAAGTCCATATAGATCGGACTGTGGTCAGAGAGATCCATCAGTCCTATTTTACATGTTTTTACTCTTCCAATGTCTGTATTAAACATAAAAAAATAGTCAATCCTTGAGTATGATGAATGTGGTGCTGAGTAAAATGTATAATCTTTTACACTGGGGTTGAATTCCCTCCACACATCACAGATTCCCATTTCTTTTAGTAGCATCGGAGTTTTCTTACTTTGAGTGTTATTTTGATGTGGAAAATTACCTGATGCATCCCGGTATGGATTCAGTCTTAGGTTGAACTCTCCACCACATATCACTAAACCTTGGGCTTTAGTTATCATTAGGTCAAATACATTTTTTATAAAATTTCCAGTTAGCCCCTGGAGGTGCATATACATTCAGCAGGGTGATATCTTCTCCCTCTAGCCGCCCAAGTACCAAACTGTATCTCCCTTCTTTATCTTTGTGTTCTGATTTTTTTTCAAATGTAATTTTGGTTGAGATCAATGTCGCTACTCCCCTCCTCCTCCCTGACTTATATGAAGATGAAGAGATCATTTTAAACCCTTGTCCATTGAGTTTAGTGTGCTCCTCGTCTGTTAGGTGGGTTTCTTGTAAAAATATTATTCCTGCTTTGTCTTTTTTCATTTTGCCTAGAATCTTGGATCTTTTAACTGGATTCAGGATCCCTTTTACATTATATGAGATTATTTTGGTTACACCCTGTTTCTCCATTGTGTTGTCTTATTTAGTATAACAGTGTGGTGGCCCTCTTTTATGCTACTCAGAAACTGAAAGAACATTAAGAACATAAAAAACATTAAGAACATAGTGTATAAAACTTTAAAACAAAAAAGTGACAAAAGAACTTCCTGAGTTGAGGCCTCTTTAGTGACCCTGGAAGAGCCTTGATGGTGTGTTGGCTCTGAGGGAAATTCCTCAGATTCCGTTAATGCCTATACCCTATGAAGTTGTGTGCACCCTCCCACCACCATCATAGCAAACATTCACGTTAATACAGTATTTGTTTGTGTGGAGAGAACATGTGGATCATTGTCACATTTCTATTTTAACAAGTTTTTTTTTTTTTTTTTAAAGACATTTGTTTCTAGTATTATGACTGTTCCATTAATTGTTTTACCACATGCTGATTCTGCATCTCCTTTAATGTTTGTTACCTTGTAGGAGGGGGGTTGGATGTGCAGATTGACTAAAAATTTCGTTATTCCCTCCTGAAGATGGCCAGTTTTTCCTTGTAGCTCTGGCGCTGGGTTTCCCGCTGTTGACCCGAGGATTTTGAGGGTCTCTGTGTGGACCACGTTTGAGCCTTGAGTCTTTCGATCGGGTCTGCTGCGGGTTTAAACACCGTTACCGGGAGTCCTCTTCTCGCCATATCCGAGGTTGCTTCTTCCGCCGAATTGTAGAGACACGTCTCGTCGCTGTAGAAAACCCTCAGCTTCGCCGGAAATGGTGTCTGAAAGCGCAGTTTTTTCTCTCGTAGTACCTTTTTAGCGTCGTTGTATTCCCGACGCTTTTTAAGGACCTCCGGAGCGTAGTCGTGTTCCACGAAAACTTTTCTCTCTTGGTGCATAAATCCTTTTTTCTGCCAAGCCAGTCTTACAACCTCTTCTTTTATTTTGAAGTTGGAAAACCTCACCACCACCGATCTTGGTGGCGCTTCTGCCGCCGGCCTAGGGGCTAATGTACGGTGCGCTCTTTCTATCTTCAAGTCGGTGGATTGGGGAATATCCAACTTTTCTCTCAATAAGGATTCCACGCATGCCGCCATTGTGGTGAAACCATCCTCGACTCCTTCTTTCAGACCATGAATTCTTATGTTGTCTCTTCTTAGTCTGCCTTCTTGGTCGGTTAGCTTAGCCTCCAGACTTGACTGTCTATTGTGTAGATCGAGCACGGCATCTTCCAGCCCTTCTATTCTTTCCTCTGCTTCCAAGATTCGGTCCTCGGCCTGGTCCACTCTGCTGTTTGTCCTTTTTATTTCTTCTTTGATTTCACGAAATTCGGCCCAACACTCTCGGCGAAATCGTCTTAATTCTTTAAATACCATTTTTAAGCTAACCTTTTTGCTAGCTTCATTCAGCTCCTCGTCTTCTGAATGGAAATCCTCTGGATCGGATTCTTCGGCCGATGTGTGTGCTGGCCTGGTAAAAGTCGATTTCTTCTGTTTTCTTTTAGGCATGATGACTTTGTCTTTTGATTTTCACTCTTCCAAAAATCCGTTAAATCTGATTTTCAAGGTATTTTCCTAGATTGGGTCTGTGAGCTTCAGCGTTAAGCTGCTATCACCATGGTGTCCAGACCGGAAGTCCAATACAATTGTATTGTAACGTCGGGGCCATGTTAAGGGGGGCAGGGATTTCCCAGCATGCTTTGCCAGTTGAAACGTTACTGTGTGTGTGTATTAAATGTGTTATTACTGAGTTGTTATACTGCTGTGTCATTATAACTGCGTTATAATGACCCAGCAGTGTTTAGCAGGATTAGGGCAAGATGTATCATGTGTGTGTAACCATGATTGAAACGGAGGTCTGGGAGAATGACCTCCCCTCCTCAGAAGTAGTTGGGGTTGGGGGTGTGTAAATAAAGCCTGTTCGTCACAACCATCTTGCTCCTCTTTCTTTGTGTGAATCCCGCAAACGTCACAGTATTTAATGAAATAGATTCACTCAAAATCAAATCAAACTTTGTCATATTGCTGTTCATACAACTGTAGTGCAGGCAAGATGAAATTGCGTTTCCCTCGACATCCATATAAATAGAAGCAGCATGATTTAAGACACACTCACACATATCTTCACCCCCCCACCCCCCCATCCATTCACACATCCCTGAAACATACTTGGGAAAAACTATATACAAATAATATACATAATGTCCGTAGATGCAGTAGTGTGTATGAGAGATTCCGGGTCAACTGTTCAGCATCCTGACAGCTTGTGGAAGGAAGTTGTTGATCAGTCTGGTGGTTCTGCCTCTGATGCTCCGGAATCGTTTACCAGATGGCAGAAGTTCAAAGTGTTTATGCAGAGGGTGAGAACGGTCCTTGACAATGTTCAGTGCCCTGCTCCTACAACGGTTCTGAAAAAGTTCTTGGACAGAGGGGAGGGAGACTCCAGTTACCCTCTCAGCTCCCTTGACTATCCTCTGCAGGGCTTTTTTGTCTGACATACTGCAGCTGGAGTACCATGTAGCAATGCAGTACGTCAGAATACTCTCCACCACACCTCTGTAGAAGGTCCTGAGGATGCAGGTGGGGAGAGAGGCCTGTTTGAGTTTCCTCAAGAAGTGTAGTCTCTGCTGAGCCCGCTTCCTGATCCCCAAGGAATTCTCGCTCCAGGTCAGGTCCTGCGAGATCTGCACTCCGAGGAACTTGATGTTCTCCACTCTTTCCACTAAATGGCCGCCGATGCTGAGGGGGACGTGTTCAGGCTGTGACCGCCGGAAGTCGATAATCATCTCCTTCGTTTTGTCCACGTTGAGCACCAGATTGTTCTCCCTGCACCCGCCCTCCAGGTCTCACTTCTTCCCTGTACATTGATTCCTCATCCCTCTGAATAAGTCCCACCACTGTGGTGTCGTCTGCAAACTTAATAATCTGGTTCCCCTCGTGTCTGGATACACAGTCATGTGTTAGAAGTGTAAACAACAGTGGACTGAGTACGCAGCCTTGAGGGGATCCGGTGCTCAGCGTGACAGAGTTGGAGATGTTGTTTCCAACCAAGACAGACTGAGGTCTCTCAGTCAGGAAATCCAGGATCCAGAGACATGTAGTGGTGTTCAGACCAAGGAGGAGTAATTTCTCCATCAGTCTCTGGGGAATAATGGTGTTGAATGCTGAACTGAAATCAATGACCAAGGATGCCATTATTTCTGTCATAATATTTCTTTATATTTATAGGGTTTTGTTTTTGTTTTGTTTTTTTTAGAAGTCTCCTCACCACCCAGACAGCAGGAAAAACCTCCCTTATTTTTTTTTTTTGTAACTTAGATTTTTATTCATTTTTCATCATATATATTGCATTCAGATCACAGTCTACATTTAAAAAACAAAGGGGCTAGAGTAAGAAAGGAAAAAAAAAAAAGGGGGGGGGACAAATGTTGGAGCATCAAGTTTTTAGCTTCCATCTCTTAATTCTTCTGGTTTTTCCAGTGTCTTTGGTTATTCTTTCAATTTCTGTCTCGTTGTTGCACTTTGTAGTGTGTCCATTTCCGCCATTTTTTTTTCATATAGTCCTTCTTGCATTCTTTGTCGATATGTTAGTTTTTCCATCATACGTATATCCTCAACAATGTCAGTCCATTGCTCTTGGTCAGGAAGAACTTCTTATCGCCATTTTTTTGTGATTGTTTTTTTACATGCAATCAACAAGATTTTAACTAGATATCTGTCCTCAGCCTGTATTACATTGTCTCTTTTAAGATCACATAAGTACATCAGGTTACAGTTCATTGGTATATTATATCCTAATATCCTCTGTATTGTCACATGTATAGATTTCCAGAATGATGAGATTTTGCTGCATTTCCAAAACATATGTGAGTGGTCTGCATTTTGAGCCCCACATCCCCTCCAGCATAAAGATTGGGTATTTGTATATTTTCCTTGAATCTGTGGTGTAATGAAAAAGCGAATCAGGTTTTTCCATCCAAATTCCCTCCATATCCTTGAATTTGTTGATGTGTGTTGTGTTTTCCATATTTCCTGCCAGCTTTCTTCTGTGATGTTTAAATTGAGCTCTTTCTCCCATTTCTCCTTTATATAGTTACTTGAATGTTTGTTTGCCATAATTTTCTGATATAGCTTTGAAATAATTCTTATTTTATTTCCTGTATATGAACTTAAAATGAATTGTATAATCTCGCTCACATCTGTTTGGAGGTTATGCCTAATCTTCTTCATATAATAGTCTCTCATCTGCAGATATCTGAAGAATTCCGATCTTTCTAATTTAAATTTTCTTCTGATGTTTTCAAAGCTCCCGAGATCTTTTTTTCCGATATTGCCCCATGCTGTGATTCCCTTGTTCACCAGATTTTTGTATCCCCCATCTTGCTTTGCCGGTTCAAACTGACTGTCAAATGCTACCCATTTCAGTAGTTTTATGTCTTCCTTTATATTATACTTTTGTACTATTTTATACCACAGTTCCAAAGTAAATTTAGTGATTGGGTCTATTTGTTTGATTTGCTTATATGCATCTTTATCTCCTACTATGCTTTGTACTGGGAGTCCCTCAATTTCCTTTTCCATTTCTTTCCATTTTGCCTCATATCCTTCGTTGCACCAACATATGATATATCTTATTTGTGCTGAGTAGTAATATTCCTTTAGACTCGGTAGGCCCATGCCTCCTTTCTCTTTTGGTAACTGGAGAGTTTTATATTTCACTCTTGGCTTTTTACCTCCCCAAACAAATCTCGATATCATCCTGTCCCACTTTGAGAACTGGGCACCTGGAATCTCTGTTGGTAGAGCCTGGAAGAGGTAGAGTAATCTAGGTTGTATGCTGATTTTGACTGTCTCAATTTTTGAATTCAGATCCATATTTAAGATTGACCATCTATCAATATCTTTTTTTTATTTCTTGTTCCAACCTATCATAGTTTGCTTTATAGATTTTGCTTAGGTCTTTAGGTATGTTCACTCCAAGGTATTTTATTTCTTTTTGTTTCCAGTTTAGTTTGATCTTATCAGTTATCTGGTTTAGAGGGTTATAGTGGAATGTCAGTATTTGTGTTTTTGTTATGTTTATCTTGTATCCTGATAACTTTCCAAAATTTTCTATCAAGTTCATCATTTCCATTATTGATTCATCTGGTTGTTCAAGGTAAACTATAATATCGTCTGCGAATAGCCCAATCTTGTGTTCCGCTCCCTTTATTGTTACACCTTTTAATTTCTTATTTTGTCGTATCGCTTGAGCCAGTGGCTCTATGAACAGAGCAAACAAGGTGGGCGATAAGCAGCATCCCTGCCAGGTTGATCTTTGTATTTTTACTTGGTCTGTTAAGCTACCATTTATCTTGATTCTTGCCACAGGTTCTTGATACAGCGTCCTTATGCATTGTACTGATTTTTCATTAAATCCAAAGCGTTCCAGCACACTATATAGGAATTTCCAGTTAACCCTGTCAAATGCTTTTTCTGCGTCTAAACTCATTATTACTGCGCTTTTCTTTTCTTTATGTATTTGATTAATTATATGTATTGTTCTCCTGATATTGTCATGTGTTTGGCGCCCCTCTATGAAACCAGTTTGATCATCTTCTATCAATTCCGTCAAGAATGTCTTTATTCGTTTACATATAATTGTTGTATATATTTTATAATCCACATTTAATAAAGAGATTGGTCTATAGTTTCCGCATTGTTCTCTATCTTTCCCTGGCTTTAAAATAACTGAAATAATGGCTTCGTTCCGTGATGGAGGTATTTTGTAGTTGTTTAACGTCCAATTAAATGACTTTAGGAGCTGTGGCGTGAGTTCTTCTATAAACAGTTTATAAAACTCAGATGGGTACCCATCACTACCTGGTGATTTACCGTTTTTAAGTGACTTAATCACATCTTTACTCTCTTGTGTTGTTATTTCTGCTGTTAGCTTTTCATTTTGTTGATTTCCTATTGATGGCAAGTCCAATGTGCATAGAAATTTTTTAATATCCTTAGTATTTGTTTCTTCAGGTTGCAAGTATAGTTCTTGATAGAAATTATGGAATATTTCTTCGATGTTTTCTGGGTTAACTGTGGTTTTATTTGTGATGGGGTCTTTAATCTTATATACATTATTCACTGTTTGTTGTTTTCTTAACCGTTTTGCCAGCAGTTTTGTGGCTTTTGGTCCCGTTTCATAATATTTTTGCTTTAGACATCTATTTTTCCTTTCAATTTCATCTATTTGTGTTTCTTTTATCTTTATTTTTTCTTCTTTAATTTCTTGGTATATTTTTGGGTCATTTGTGTTTTGATGTTTACGTTCTAATTCCCTCAGTCTCTCACATCTTTGGTCATATGATTCCAGTTTAGACTTTTTTGCTTTTCCTGTTTCAACAATTAATTTACCTCTTAACACGGCTTTTAGTGCATCCCATAGTATTGTTGGGTCCACTTCTTCATTGTCATTCTCTTGGATATACTCGTTTATGTTTACTTTTATTCTTTCTTTCATTTTCTCATCATTTAACAGTCCTACATTAAGTTTCCATGTTGTTTGTCGTTTTCTATTGTTTAAATATATTTCCAAGTATATAGGATTATGATCTGATATTTCTGCCCCTCCAATCCGACAATTTCTCACCCTGTGTCTGTCACCTTCATTCATAAGGAAGTAATCTATTCTAGAGTGTACTTTATAGACTGCTGAATAATGTGTATAGTCTTTTTCGAGTGGGTGCAGGTCCCTTCATATGTCTACCATACCCATTTCTGCCAGTGAGGTTCTTATGAACTTTGTTACATGTTTTTTTGTCTTCTTAACACTTGTTGTGTCAACTTCATGATCCATGACAGCATTTAAGTCTCCTCCACAAATTAGGACTCCTTCACTGTGTGTTGCTCTGAGATCAAACAGATGTTGAAAAAAACCCTTGTCACTTTCTGGTGGGGCATAGATGTTCACTAATGTGATCTGCATACCATCTATTCTTCCCTTTATTATTACATACCTGCCTTCTTTATCCTGGATTTCTTGTTCACATTCAAATTGTATTTTATTTGAAATTAGTATCATAACCCCTCTTTTAGTTCCTCCCTTAAATGAACTGTAGTAGGAGTTCTTATAGCCAAATCTCTTTAGTTTCACATGTTCTGTCTTGCTCAAATGTGTCTCTTGCATAAATATAATTTCGGCTTTTTCCTTCTTGAATTTTCTTATTATTCTTTCCCTTTTAACAGGTGAGTTCAGACCATTCATGTTTAGTATCATTATCTTAAGATTTTTACCCATATTCATGTTTTCCATTTTTTTAACTTGTGCTCCTAGCCCCTTTAACAACAAAAATAACACATATTTATATAAAAACACATTAAAGGGGGCGCTAGTGAGCCATGCTGGAGTAAAGACGTGTCCCTCAGTGCTCCCGCAGACTTTTGGACATTTTACTTTTAAAAACAAAGTTTCTTTGGTAAAGCTCAATACAGACTCGTCACCTATCATTGTCGGACTCTCCTGCCCACTTTTATCGTCATGATGGATAAACTTCAGAAGTTTAAATTCGACGCTACCGACAAACCCAATAGGCCCAACACGAGGCTGCAAGCCGAGCTGGAAAAGAATGACGAACCACAGAGCGCAGTGCCAACGTTGACCACGGACGAAGGCTTTAAAACTCAGATTTTGGCATCCTTAAGAGAAGACATCACACAAATTATACGGGAAGAATTTAAGAATGCCTTAGCGAACGATTTCGCCTCAAAGCCGAAGTCCAGGCTGTACGTTCGGAAATGGCTAGCAACGCCACCTCCGTTAGCGCACGATTTGGCACAATTGAAGCTAACATTCAAGACGTGAAAGACAGCTTGTCTACTTGGTTAGATGATATAACTAAGCTTCAGAGCTCTGTGAAAGAGCTCCAAAGTGAAGTGAAGTCACTGCGGAGCAAATGTGAGGATCTAGAGGGGAGAATGAGACGTGGAAATATCTGCATTGTCGGTGTCAATGAGCAAAACCCCTGCAATCCAAACGAGGTGGCTAAAATTATTAAACAAGCCTTATACATGGACCGAGAAGTGAAAGTTGATCGATCTCATCGTACACCAGCACCACGGACCGTGGGAGCAGACAGACCCCGAGTGATAATCGCCAAGATGCACTATGATGGAGATGCAGCGGATATTTTGAGAAGAGCCAGGGAAAAGGCACCTTTGATGTATAACGGTAACAGGATCAGCATCTTCCCTGACTACACGGCAGGTGTTGCTAAAGCCCGGGCTGCCTTTTCAGCTGCACGGAAGGCGCTACGAGGCCGACGTGATGTGCGCTTTGGTCTTTTTTACCCCGCAAGATTCCGGATCACTTTCGGGAATGAGAGTCAGGACTTTCATGATCCAACAAAGGCCATGGACTACATAAAGAACAATATCCTGCCCGAAGCTGATGATTCTTGAGGTACCATGTTTGGATTATATAGCGTGAGTCCGCAGGTTATGATTGCAGTGGGTGCGTAATCTAACTAACGACTAACTAACTAACCTGCACTTATATAGCGCTTTTCTAGTCACAAAGACCACTCAAAGCGCTTTCATTAATACTAACCCTCTATTCTAAGGGCCTATAGGAAACAGATATCTAGGGACAATTTAGAACAGCCAATTAACCTAACATGCATGTTTTTGGCATGTGGGAGGAAACCGGAGAAATCCCGGAGTAAACCCACGCAACACGGGGAGAACATGCAAACTCCACACAGATCACTGTTGGTCGGGGGCTGGGATCGAACCCACGATCCCACGATCCTCACAATCCCCCGGCCAAGGGTAAACTGTGAATCTGTTAAAATATGTTTTTTTTTTTTTTTTTTTTTTATGGTGACGAGAATAATACATTTTTTTTTCCTATCCTGTATTGTTATAGTGTATTGTGTTGAGTATTTTGAAAATTTTCATTTAATGTTGTTCCTTATCGTAATTTAGTCTGCAGGGGCCTGAGCTCCTTTAGTAAATTTGTTTTGCCGATTTAATTTCTGCTCCTTTTTTTTTTGCTGTGGACACAGCCTACCATAGCAGGTTGTGTATTTAGCTGCTAACACACAGTGGCTAGGGACTTACTCCCACCCTTTCGTATTTCGTTTGTTCGATATACATTCTGTTTTTGTGTTTCTTGCGTTCTGATCCCTTTGTTCCCCGGGGATCACATATTATTTAAAAGAGCAACAGAGTCACTATTTGCTACTTACTGGAACCATATTCTCTCAGTCATAAAGTCTTTCCACTTCGATGCAACATTCCTATGTGAAGTAATATTCCCTATGTTGTTTCTGCTGTACTCTCGATCATGGGCCCCCCTCTGCCTCAAAACAACTTTTATGATGCCCTATACTGTAACTATGTGCACCACAGTACTTAAGTTATGAGTCCATTGACAATTATAAGTTATAATGTGAAGGGTCTAAATAGCCCCATTAAAAAGAAGAAAATATTATTACAGCTTAAACGTTTGAAGTGTCAAGTAGCACTATTACAAGAAACCCATTTGTCCGATGATGAGCACCTGAAATTAAAGAAATCCTGGGCAGATAAGGTGTATTTCTCATCTCACCGCTCAGGTAAAAGAAGAGGGGTTGCAATATTAATACATAGACAAGTTAATTTTGTTGATACATTTGTACATGCAGATGGAGAAGGTAGATTTATTCTGGTAAATGGGCTGCTTGATGGCATACCTGTCTCCCTAATTAATGTGTATGCCCCAAATGAGGACCAACCAGGCTTCATCAAATTACTATTTAACAGAATCACGGAGTATAGTGTTGGTCTTTTACTCATGGGGGGAGACTTTAATTGTGTAATGTCACAACAAGATAGACAACCTCCACCTAAAGCATCCATATCCAAGATGGGCAAGATGCTTAAATATTTGACTGCTGAAGCAGGAATGGTTGATGTATGGCGATCAAAATTTCCAAAAGAAAGAAATTTTACATTTTACTCTAACAGTCATGCATCCTATTCAAGGATTGATTATTTTTTCACTTCTAAAGCTGAACTCCACAGAGTTGAAGACATAACCATCATGCCCATTACAATCTCTGATCATACCCCAGTGGTTCTTCAGTGGGACAGTTGATTGACACCAACTTATAAACAATGGAGATTGAACGCCTCTCTTCTTAATGATAAAGATTTCATTACTCTCATTAAAACAGAGCTCAAGAACTATCTTGATATAAATGATACACCTGGCATGTCTCCTCTTGTACTTTGGGACTGTGCAAAAGCCTATTTAAGAGGCTGTATAATTTCTTATGCTACTGCAAAAAGGAGGCAAAAAATGGCTAAACAAACAGAATTGGAGCATAAAATTAGGGAGGTCGAACATAAGCATAAACGAGGGATGGCGTCTAATCTCTTAACTGAACTCAAAGCAGCCCGTTCAGAGCTACAAGAGCTACTATCAGAGAAGATCGAGGGAACTATCTCTCTACCAAGATACTGATACATGCCCCGATGAGTCCAATATTGCTCAATTCTTACAGGATATTAATATACCTCAGTTATCTGGCGAAATTGCTGCAAATTTGGATGAACCAATCCAAGATTGGGAAATAAAACAATGTATTTTATCTCTCAAAAATAATAAATGTCCTGGTCCAGACGGATTTATCAATGAGTTTTATAAACGTTTCCATGAAGAACTTATTCCACTCCTCTTAAAAGCTTATCACCATTCATTAGAAACAAAAACAATGGCTGTGTCATGGGCAGAAGCTACTATAGTGGTATTACAGAAGGAAGGTAAAGATCCCACTGATTGCAGCTCTTACAGGCCATTGTCTATGTTAAATGGAGATGTTCATATCTTGATGGGTGTATTGGCACGGCGACTAAATGACATAATAACTAACATTATTCATCCAGACCAGACTGGGTTTATTGTCGGGAGACATTATGCAAATAATTTACATTGTTTGTTTAATATCTTATCATACCAAAAACAAAGCAAAACCAAGACAGTTGTATTATCACTGGATGCCCAAAAGGCTTTTGATAGAGTGTCATGGAAATATCTTATTCAAACATTAAAAAGATTTAATTTTGGCCCTAAATTTATCGACTGGATTGAAATCATATACTCTTCACCTCAAGCAGCTGTGAGAGTTAATGGGTTTCGATCTACAAGGTTTAACTTGGAGCGTGGTTGCAGACAAGGGTGTCCTCTGTCACCCTTGCTCTTTGCTTTAAGTATAGAGCCAATGGCCCAACTCATTAGAGATGACAAGAGTTGCAAATTAGCTAATAGCTATACACTCTATGTGCAACACATCAGATTGATTGTCATTGATTAATTGTCTATGTTTATTGCACTGTCCCTGTCAAATAAACTAATCTATCTAATAATATTAAAGGGGTGCTGATTGGCAAAGAAGTACATAAAATATCACTGTACGCGGATGATGTCCTACTGTATCTGACAGAGCCATCCTGTACAATTCCATGTTTAATGAAAATTATATCAACATATGGATATTTCTCAGGATATAAAGTTAATGTTGATAAAACTGAGGCAATGGACATTTTGGACAATATTTCACCAGAGTTTAAACAACAAAGTGGCTTTCGTTGGCCTAAAGAAGGTATAAAGTATTTGGGTATCTATGTTCCCCTTTCATTAGACAAGATATTTGATGCAAATTATGGTAGGATAATTAGTACTATAAAAAATGACCTAAACCGTTGGTCATCATTGCCTTTGGCTTCTATGCGACCTAGGAGAGACATTCGTATGAATGTTCTGCCTAGGCTTTTATATCTGTTTCAAATGTTACCAATACTAATACCTAAGTCAACATTTGAAGAAATGGACAAAACATTCTCAAAATTTATATGGCAGGGCAAGCGCCCTCGGATAAAATATAAAACACTTCAAAGACTTAAGGAAGAAGGGGGGCTTAACCTGCCAAACTTGAAATATTATTTTTGGGCTTCACAATTAAAACCATTGATTTCATGGATGCAGAATGACATTCATACGAGATGGGTGGACATTGAACAAAACCTGAGCCTCAAACCACTACAAGCTTTGCCTTTTGCTAATATTCCAGTAGTGGGCTTATCAAGGTGGACTAAAACCACACTTGATATCTGGAAGAGGGTTGGAATTGCCTTTAAGTTACCAACTAGTCTATCTGCCTTGTCTAGTATCGGGCATTTAAAATCCTTTATACCAAGCAGATTGGATACGAACTTTCTCAAGTGGGCTGATCATGGGCTTATTTACATACATCAGTTAATCGATAAGGATGGTTTTGTATCGTTTGAATATTTGAGAAGACGCTTCCAACTCCAAAAAAATGATTTTTTCAGATATCTGCAAATACGATCTTTTTTGGTTTCTCATAAAGAGTGGGATAAAGTGCTAGACCCATCACTCATTGAACATTTTTTAATTCAAACTCAAAAACACAAAGAGGATAAAAAAGTGATCTCAAAGTTATACAAAATATTTGGTTTAATGGCTCAAAATAAACCTATTCTGGCAAAACAAAGATGGGAGGCAGAGGCGGGTCAAATTTTCTCTGATCAAATGTGGGAAGAGGTATGTACAGTGGCGCATAAGACCACAAATTCAAATACATGGAGGGAATTTAAATGGAAGATATTTAGTAGATATTTCAGAACACCAGATATTGTGGCCAAGATGACACCAAATGTTCCAAGCCTGTGTTGGAGAAATTGTGGTACAGAAGTGCCTAATCACACACACATTTTCTGGTCGTACCCTAAAATACAAACATTTTGGGATGAGGTGTACAAGGCAATAAATCATATGTTTCAAGTTACAATACCAAGGGACTTGGCAGTAGCAGTTCTTGGCATCACCCCTCCGGAAGTGCACGGGAGAGCACCAGCATACCTCCTAAACATACTTTTTGTAGCAGCCCTGAAATGTGTCACTGCCTCTTGGATGAAAACAGACCCACCCTCCTTCAGTGCATGGCTTCAAAAAGTACAAGAACTTTATCACATGGAGAAGATTACTTGCGCACTGAGACTCCAATTACCTACTTTTAAATCAAGATGGCATCCAGTAGAAGTCTCTTTATTGTAGTTGCTCAAGGTGGCTATTAAGCGCTTGGTTTTATTTTTTTTGACAGATGCTGTTTCTCTTATATTGATGTGGAATTTGTGTATTAAATAATCTTGACTACATATGGTAATTATATCTGTAATGACTCTGTTGTTAAAAATTTTAATAAAATATAAGTTCTAAAAATAAAAAAACACATTTAAAAAATCTCGACCTCCGTACTTTGGGCCTTTCTTCTGCCCACTGGTCCCTGTTGGTTGGTGGAGGGAATGTCCTCACCGAGTGAGGGGCCCTCCCTAGACCTGTATTTACTATCCAAGTAATAGTCATTAGTCTAGAAATGTCCAACAAAAATCACTTAAACCTCTCCTAGCCGTTTGTTTCTCTTTTACCTTGACTTCTTGGCCTTCATTTCTTCTGTGCCTTTCTTAATCTTTGTTATAATCTAGGCTTTCAGTTGAAAGCCTTGCAGTTTTTCCTGGGCCCGCTGCTCCACGTCTCTCCCCCGTCTTCTGCCGTTCACTCGTCTCCACTTCGGCTGTCGTGATGCGTTCAGTGCCGCCGCTGCTCCAGCCGCTTCCTCCGGCACGCTCACCACAAGGCCCCGCTCCATCATGTCCCGCGCTGCCTCTCTGGCTGTGTTGTATGTCTTCACGCCGTCCTCCCAATGAATCCTCATCTTCGTTAGTGGCGTTTGGAATCTAATTTTTTTCTCTTTCAGCGTTTTTTTAATGTTGGCATATTTCTTTCTCTGCTGCACAATTTGTGTCGGGTAGTCATGATCAAAGAATATCTGTTTGTCGCCGATTCGTATCTTTTTTTTCCACGCTTGTGTCAGGATTTTTTCCTTTACATCATATTTCAGAAAGTTTACCACAACTGACCTGGGTGGAGAGTTTGGTTTCGGGTTCTGTGCCGAGGCTCTGTGCGCTCGTTGAATCTGCAGATCCGCTTCACCGGGCAGCTCAAGCTCTTTTTTTAAGAACTGATCCATGAATTTCGTCATCGAGTTGCCTTCAATGCCCTCCGGGATCCCAAAGATGCGTATATTGCTCCGTCTGGACCTGCTCTCCAGGTCGGTTATTTTTTCCTGCATCCTCTGCGTTTGTGCTGTCAGGGTCTGCAGCCGCTCGTTTGCCTCGCTCTTCCAGTCTTCCAGCTCCGATATTCGGGCCTGTGCTTCTGTCATACACGCTCGTTGAGAGCGCAGCTCCTCCATGTTTTCAGCTAGCTTGCGCTCCATTTCTCTTCGGAGGCCCATAATTTCCTCCTTCATCTCTTTTTTCAGCTCCTCTTTAAGAGCCGCTAAATCCTGTTGTAGTTGCCGCTTGAAGTCTTTTAACTCTTTACCTAAATTGGCGATGCCAGTGTTCATGGTATCGAGTTTGGCGTCCTCCATTTTCCCTGCTGCAGTCACCTCGTTTTTTTGGGCCTCGTGTTCAGCGATTTCTCCTGCGAACCTCCCTTATTTTGAAATCCAAATGTTGGCACTTTTAGTTTGTCTGAAGACTGCTGACAGATTAAAGTCACTGACTTGGTGAATTTCGGTCATCTTAACCTGCCAGGTACATAACAGGGAACTGTAGCGGACTCTAAAGACATAATTGACCACAATGTGTGTTCATGTACAGAATGATCTGTTTAGGCAGTTACAGTTATGCGCTCAGGCTTTCTCATCAAGCACCTCTCTAGGTAGCCGCTGAAGGACCTCAGTTTAACGTGAAAAGAGAGCTAGCATTTTCAGCTGTTGCTTTTAGTTACTGTCGCTGCAGAATAAAAATGGCATGCCTGCTCGTGCGAGAAAAGAGAGAAATTGCCAGTCTCTTCATTCCTGCAATTCCTACAGAACATAACTTAATATTGTAGTGGCTGGTGAAATATATCCTCAGCAATTCATCAGTCCCCCTCGTGTTTCCCTTCATATGAAGCCGGCTGCATATGAATTCTAACAACATCTCTTAGATAAGCGACTCTTCCATTATTGCTCCCGTTTCCAGCAGGTTAAAACCATGATAAACGCCAGTGTTGACATACCTCTTGTGATTTTTTTCCACGTTTGAAGTACTTTAATAAACTCGTGTCTCTGTCGGACAGTCGCACTTAGCGAGACACTGCCTGCTGACTGACTGGAAAACTCGTGTGAGCGGGGCGCTTCTAAACTCTGCGTGGATGACGGCCACGCGCGTTGTTCAGTGCACACTTGCGGAAAGTCATTGCTTCTTATATTTTTCTTAATAAATTCATATCTCCTTGGCGAGGTGGTAAAATTTCTGGCGAGGTGGCCTGCCACCAAGAAATGTTACCAGAGGAAACCCTGAAGGCTCCCAGGTTTTAAAGAACTGATCTTTCTTAGGCTACGGCCACACTCCAGGTTTTAATGCTCAATTCTGATTTTCTGCCGAGATCCTTTAATTTTTTGTGTGGGCGTTCACATAATTTAAATGTGACCCCCATCAGACTCCAGTATGAACAGTCTACAGCTATGAAGTGACCCACATGTGCAGAAGAAAACATAATGTCAGACACAGCGTTGTGTTTACGGAAGTAAATATGAGCCCTGAACGATTGAGGGGGACAGAACTTCTTCACCTTGATGCAGCGCAGCAAAATAAATGTTAAAATCATTCAGAAATGATAATGCACGAAATAAATGAGACCAGCTTCATTCCTCTACACACCAGATGACCGCTGTGATCAGCTCTGCTTTAACAGAACTGATCGATTAAACAGCTCTCTTGGAAATGAGACCCCGTATCTCAGTGGGATTACTTGTTTAAATGGCAAATGGCATTCACTTATATAGCACTTTTATTCTCATCTCTAGATGACCAAAGCACTTTACAGATCCTGCTATCCACCCATTCACACACACATTCACACACTGATGGCGGCATAGCTGCCCAACATGGCGCTGTCCAGACCCACCAGGAGCAGTTGGGGGTAAGGTGTCTTGGCCAGGGACACAACAGCAGGATATCTGGTGGAGAGCAGGATTCGAACCGCCAGCCATCTGGTTATTGGACGACTTGCTCTACCTCCTGAGCCACTGCCGTCGTAAATAAGGTCAATAAATAATCCTAACAATTACAATAGGGCTGTCGCCCACTGACGTTGTCAGCGGCTCGTACCAGCGTTTCCACACAGGAAGGAGAAGCCGCCACAGACTCCCCTCTCCTGTATCCTTCTATCTGGCCATTCTGCTCCACAGTCATGTTGGTATTAACTTTACATTTTAGATATTACAGCGGCCGGGCCTCACGGTGTGCCATTGACAGGGAAAAGGAATTTGCAGCATCCAGTCAATGTGCCGTTACTGTGAGCCTGCTTGTCTGATGGTTTCAGCCCCCGCCCTACCCCCCCACCCCCGAGTTGTTGTGCAGTCGGAGCCAACAAAATTACAATCCAGTGATAAAGGGAAGTAGATTTATTAAAAAGAGAGCACAAATCAGCTGTGTCTTCCATGTTTGCTGCATCCTTCACCACAGAATTGTAGCGTCTGTCTCACTTCAATGAGTAAAAATTCGGATGACATGCGACGGGACCGTTCAGACTGAGTTCGCTTTAGAAAATATCAGATATTTATCCAAATTAGGACCACATATGAAAGTGGCCTGGGTCTGGTGTGAAAAAAATTGGATATGTACTGTTCAGACTGTCATTAAAAATTTAGATATGGGTCACATTTGTGCAAAAAAATCAGAATTGAGCATTAAAACCTGCAGTGTGACTGTAGCCTATCTATCACCTTTACATTCCATGGACACAGTCGTATACTCTATAAAAAAAGAGGGAAAAATGGTGAAATCTATACTCTATAAAAAATGGTGAAATCTATACTCTATAAAAAAGAGGGAAAAATGGTGAAATCTCGGACACCTTGAACTGTATTTCAAATGTACACATTTTGAGCCCATAATAAAGAAAAAAGTGAAAGGAAAAAAGAAAAACATTTAATAAAATAAATAAAAGGGATTATTCCCTCTGCCAATTTGTGAGAGTCTTCAAACTTATTCCAAACCAAGTCTAGCTCTTCTTCACACTCAACATTGACAGTTCTCTTGTATTTATTTATTGACCTTTATACAGGTATTCTCGTTGAGACACAAGGTCTCATTTTCAAGAGAGACCTATCAAAACAACACAGTACAATGGAGTTACAGACAACACTAAGTGACAATCAGTCGCTTTAGTCGAGAATAACACTCCTTGGTGGTATTCTTTTTTTTTTTTTTTTTTTTTTTTTTTTTTTAAGGCATGTCCTCAGTAGTTCTAGTAAAATAACTGTCAAAGTTCATGCTTAAACACATCACATACTCAGTTCTATATTTACTTGCCGTACTTGAGCAGAGTGAAATAAAATGCCCTTTAAGATCCCTTGGCTTGGTTGCTCGGCTTGGCCAGCAGTCTTGGGTCATGGGCCAAGTCTCAGTTGCAGTGACTGGGGGGGGGGGGGGCGTTCGGCGTACGGTTCTAGCAATGTGTTGTGGAATCACAGAAAAATTATTAGGAGATGGGCCAGAGTAACGCAAGATACACAATCGACTGTGGATAAGTGAACCGGCAAGCTAGAAGGTGGCTAAAGGCTAACTGACGTAAGAGGGAGGGCGGAGTTGATTAGGTGAAGGATGGTTCTTAAAATGATGGGCTTTAAATCAGAGCATTTCAAGAAAGCCAGGAAAAATAAACAAATTTGCTTCAATAATTAAAGTAAAGGAAATGTGAACAAAATATGTCAGAAACATTTCATTAAGACATTTGTGAGCTATTAAAATGTGGGAAAAAGTGCTGTCAATGACCCCTTTAAACTTCACCTGAGTCCATTTTTATGAAGTTTTCATTTTGGTTTTCAGGTAACTGCCTCGGTGAAGATGGTGTCAAAGCTTTGAAAGACCTGATCGAAGACATGAAAATAGGCGACCTTCTTGGATCACTCAGGTAAGCACTGATTCTTTCACTGTGTAACTGCCCCAGTCGCCATATGGCGACAGGAACAGTTAAAGGGTGGTCAAGGCCCCTAGTGGTCAAGATTGGTTAAAAAAAAAAAAAAATTGTCAATAAAATAGTTCAGATTTCCAAGGCTCTAACTTGAAAGTTACAAGAGATAATGGCTTACTGTCAATTAGAAAGATGTAGAATATGATCCAAAGTTTCAGATAGAAATAAATTTACGCATCTAATTTACATAATGTCGCGGCAGCTATATAAATTACATAACTCAGTCAAAAGTGGACTTTGGACATG
This sequence comes from Pholidichthys leucotaenia, assembly GCA_020510985.1. NCBI lineage: Eukaryota > Metazoa > Chordata > Actinopteri > Cichliformes > Pholidichthyidae > Pholidichthys > Pholidichthys leucotaenia. Next base: position 397,924,409 of record CM035838.1, on the reverse strand, counting down.
TTTACACAAAGAATGGTCTGTTTTTTTGACGCCGTTTTGTCTTCAGGGATATGTTTTTATCTAATCTTCAAAGTATATGAACCAGAATATCAATAAAATGTCAAAAAACCATATATTCCTCTCTTGCCTGCTGCCTGGATGGGGGTGGGGGGGTGGGGAGGCGCATGTGACTGGTCCGTTTTCGTCCATTGTGGTCGGTGTTTTGCGTTTGCTCGGTCATTTACACCTGCTTCCACATCTACAAACTCTTATGATTATCCCACATGAATTTTGTTTGTATTACGCAGCTGTTTGGTGCATTTTTCTGAGAGAATCCATGCCGATCATGGGCGCCGCCATCTTCATGCTGGGAGCTCAGTTTTTCGTCCATCGTGGTCGATGTTTTGCGTTTGCTCGGTCATTTACACCCACTTCCACATCTACAAACCCTTATGATTATCCCACGTGAATTTTGTTTGTATTATGTGGCTGTTTTTCCCGTATCATGTAGTTTCAGTCAGAAACGCGGCGGTCATGACCAAACATGGCGGTGTCCACATTGGTGTCGTCAGCTCAAAGCGGAAAAAGGGAGAAGAATAATGAGGATTTCTTCTTCTTTGCTGTATTCCATGTCAGCCATAATTCCTCTAGCGTGTGTCTGCCACCTTCTGAACTGTCAGATCAGTACAGATAGGACAAATTCTCAGTATAGCCAAGGGACGTCAATAAGTTGACCGGTGCAGTTGCTGCGCTGTGCCACTGGGGGGCACGCGACCCTTCCATACTATGTGGGCAGTTAAAGAGTTAATTCTTCTGTTCTCAATGGGGATATTAACTGCAAAATACTACAGATGGGTGTGTTTTATTTTAATTCAGTGATGATGATGGTGATCCAGAAGATGAGGATGAGGATGACGAAGATGATGAGGAAGAAGATGATGAAGAAGAGGAAGTGGATGAGGAGGAACTAGAGGAGGAAGAGGAAGAAGAAGAAGAAGAAGAGGAATATAGCGGCAGCAAGGTCAGTCAAATGTGTGTTCATAGCAGAAGTAAATGAATGGGATCACCTGTGCATGAGTTTAAAAAGTAGGAAATATTAGGGGTGGGAATCTTAAGGCATCTCAGAATTACAATTCAGGGGGCTTTGATTTAAGCAGATTATGACTCTTGATGCATCTTGATGTATCTTTTTTTTCCCCAGCATAAATATTAGGAAAAAAAGAGTTTCTGCAGTTCATTCCTAAGAATCTGTAGCAGATGCCTCTCAGCTTACGGGAATCAAAATTACAGTTATGGCCTTTATTGGTGCCAAGACTAACATGCATACATACATGCATCCTCTTCAGTCTTCTTAGGTCGTCCCCAGAAATGCATAAATTCACAGTAGTCATCTTACTTCCTGTATTTACCTTTCCTATTCTCGCAGCAAAAAAATCTGACCAATAAAAAAAGAACGTTCTGATGGAAGTCTAGCGGGATTTAACATGATGGAATTTGGTCCACTTGAATTTTTGCCTGTGTGAAAAGGAACCAAACCAAGGAGAAAATGATGCAAAGTAACAAACTTATCAACTGATTCGGCCCAAAGTAAACAAATTTTAAGTGTGAAAGCCACGCCCCCTCTACTCCCACATATGGGACCTTCAGAAAAAAAAAATCTCCACTGGAGTGAATGGCAAGAGAGAAATTATCTTTCAGTCCTGATCGAATTTTGCCATTACACATGCATTAATGTGCACCTCTGCTCTTCTTTTTTCCATGATGGCTCCCTATGGGAAAAAAAAAAAAAAAAAAAAAAATCCTGCTTTTTGTTTTGCTGGACACAGACATACACTGTGTCTGTTCTTGTAAATATGAAAGTGTTCTGTGCCGGCCAAAATGAAAAAAGAAAAAATGGCGATAATTATGTGAAATGTCAGATGCATTTAGCAACCCTGTCTGATTTTTGATTCTTGGATACATCGCATCCCATTGGGGGAGTTCCTGCTTGGGGGGCCCTGGATTTGGATGATGTGCTCATTGCTGGTGCTGCCGACAAGAGGCCGTACTGCCTGCCGTCTCTGGGCCAAAGGGTTACCCTTTAATTGTCTGTTGTGTTCCTGTTATAATTTGTCGATACTTGAAAAACAATGAGGGCAGGTTGCAGTTTGTGTACTTAGGGAGAGAATTATTATATATGCTGTATGGGTGTATGTAAATACTCATTTATTCCGGTTCCAGCGCCACACATGTTGGCTGCCTTTTGCAACTGCCTTTTTTTTTTTTTTTTTTTTTAAATCTTCCTTCTTCTTTCTACACCTTTCACTCTATATATATCACGGACACACAGATCGCCCCAAAGGTCTCCCGAGTTGGCAGACGGAGCCACTGTTTACAGCAGGAGACGATACAGCAGGGAAGAGCTAGCTAGCACTCAACTGCCACCCGGTGCTAATGGAGAAACTCGACATACCGGGAGAACTGAAGCGAAAACGACGCGGGTGCCGGGCTGGAGTTTAGGCGGCGTGCAAGAAATATAAGACAGAATAATAAAGAGCGATGGCAAGAACCAAGCAGACCGCCCGTAAATCTACTGGAGGAAAAGCCCCCAGGAAGCAGCTAGCCACCAAGGCTGCTCGGAAAAGCGCTCCGGCCACTGGCGGAGTGAAGAAGCCTCACCGTTACAGGCCCGGTACCGTGGCTCTGAGAGAGATCCGTCACTACCAGAAATCCACGGAGCTGCTCATCCGTAAGCTGCCCTTCCAGCGCCTGGTGAGGGAGATCGCTCAGGACTTCAAGACCGACTTGTGCTTCCAGAGCTCCACCGTCATGGCTCTGCAGGAGACCAGCGAGGCCTACCTGGTGGGTCTCTTTGAGGACACCAACCTGTGCGCCATCCACGCCAAGAGGGTCACCATCATGCCCAAAGACATCCAGCTGGCCCGCCGCATCCACGGAGAGAGAGCTTAAACTTTCTGCTGCACATTCACCAACCACAATGCTCCGCACTGTGTGTCTATATATACAGTATATATATATATATATAATATATATATACTGTATATGTGTGTGTGTGTGTGTGTATATATATATGTGTGTGTGTGTGTGTGTGTGTGTATATATATATATATGTATATATATAAAATATAATAATATGTACATATGTATACTAGCTGTTCTTGTTTTTTCTTGCCTTCTGATTGTTGCTCTAAGTGTTGCTATCCCTGTGCTGTTGCAGTCCTGGAATTTCCCCATTGTGGGACTAATAAAGGCTTATCTTATCTTACTTTTCTATACAAGTCTTTATGTATGTATATTTGCTAATCTATTCTCCCCACACCCTCACGTGGACTCACTCACTCACTCACTCGGTATGATTTTGTAATTGCCCTAATACTTTGTCCACTTAGCACTGTATACAGTGGTGCTTGAAAGTTTGTGAACCCTTGAGAATTTTCTACATAAATGTGACCTAAAACAACATCAGATTCACACAAGTCCTAAAAGCAGATAAATGGAATCCAGTTAAATAAATGAGACCAAAAAAAAAAAAAAAATACTTTTCATGTATTTGAGGAAAATGATCCAATATAGCATATCTGTCAGTAGCAAAAGTTTGTCAACCTCTAAGATTAGCAGGTAATTTGAAGGTGAAATTAGTCAGGTGTTTTCAGTCAATGGGATGACGGTCAGGTGTGAGTGGGCAGTCTGTTTTATTTAAAGAATCTTTTATTTAAAGACCTATCGAAGTGTCAACACATGTTTGTGAATTGCATCATGGCACAAACAAAGGAGATTTCTGAGGACCTCGGATAAAGGGTTGTTGATATTCATCAGGTTGGAAAAGGTTACAAAACCATCTCGAAAGAGTTTGGACTCCACCAATTGATAGTAAGACTGTGCGCAAATGAAGGAAATTTAAGACCATTGTAACCATGGGTGGAAATCGCGAGGTATCTGGGTCACGATACGATCCTATTCTCCTATCCTACGATCCTATTCAATGATGATCACAATATCACGATATCAAGTATCACAATCCCATATACTTCAAAGTTTTTCACCTTATTCAACCTCAAATCATGTCCCAAAGTAAAACTGTTGACATCTCTTTCATGTAATAAAGTATTCTCGGGGCTTCATTTTCTGTAGAGAAGCATCTCTGCACACAGGGAGGGCGGTGGACAGTGTTAGGAATAGACTCCCACTTCAGCTATGTTCAGCTGACTCTGTGGACTCTGAGGAAAAAACAGGTGAAAACCTTTTTGTTTAATGAGGGTTTCCGTTGAGTTTCAACTGCTTTTAATGGTAAGTCTGATATTTTTAAATTATTTTAATCTTGTGTTTTAACTTGTTTTTGTATTTTTAAAATTATTTTTATCTATCAGCTTCCTTTTATTCCATTTTATTGTACAGCGCTTTGTGACTATATATCTGTGAAAAGTGCTTCACAGATAAACTTTACTTGCTTTGCGCTCGGATAAAAAGCAAGTGCCATGCTGGTGTCTCATTAGCTTAGCCGTTGGTAATGCTGCTCTGAGACATGTGCTGGCCCACGTGTTCCGAGTGTTTTTTTTTCGTGCAGCACTTCTTGTGGGTTGTGTGTCATGTCAAGGTCTTCCCTTCCATCTTTGTTATAAAATCCAAAAAAGGCCTGGCATTTGAGCTAACTGCTTCCTCACTTTCAAAGCTGACTGCAAATCTCACTGAGACGAGATATGACTTCACTCGACTGGGTGCTTGCTTGACGTCATCTAATGGACTGAAAACGTAACTGGTTGTATATCCAAGAGTATGCAACATTTACATGAATATATATACTGTAACTACAATCGAGCTGTGGCGATCACATTGTTAGTCTTTGCCAGTCACCCCATCGAGGTTCACATCATTATTTGGCCTCAGTATCGCTTACCGCGACAATATGAGCACCTCCTCAATCTTCGCGGATACAATAGGGTTCTTGCCCACTGACGTTGTCAAAGATTGATCCATGCGTTTAGGGATTGGTGCATCGCCGGTAGTGTCCAAGTATCGTGATCATCACTGAACTGATCTTTTGTCCCACCCCTAACTATTATCTTCCCCAGGAGTGGTTGACCAACTAAGATCACTCCAAGAGCAAGGCGTGTAATAGCCTGCAAGGTCACAAAGGACCCCAGGGTAACTTCTAAACAAACTGAAGGCCTCTCTTACATTGGCTAATGTTCATTAGTTCACCATCAGGAGACCACTGAACAGCAATGGTGTGCATGGCAGGGTTGCGAGGAGAAGGCCACTGCTCTCCAAAAAGAACATTGCTGCTCATCTGTAGTTTGCTAAAGATCACGTGGACAAGCCTGAAAGCTGTTGGGGAAAAATGTCTTGTGGATGAATGCAACCAAAATAGGACTTTTTGGTTGGAATGAGAAGTGTTATGTTTGGAGAAAGGAAAACGCTGAATTCCAGCCTAAGAACCTTATCCCATTTGTGAAACACGATGGTAGTAGTATCATGGTTTGGGCCCGTTTTGCTGCTTCTGGGCCAGGACGGCTTGCCATGATTCATGGAACAATGAAATCTGAATTATATCAGCAAATACTAAAGGAAAATGTCAGGATATCTGTCCATGACCTGAACCTCAAGAGAAAGTGGGTCATGCAGTAAGACAACGATCCTAAGCACACATGTCCTACCAAAGATGGGTAAAGAAGAATAAAGTTAGTGACACTCCACCAAAAATTGAGTTTTTTTTCTTGTTAACATGTCTGTAACATGTTTTACAACATGTCTGTAACATGACTTACTAGACATATCAAGAGCGAAATCACTCAAACGTCTCATCTGTTTGTTTTTTTTGTTTTTTTTTTGCTGTAAAGTTTTACTTAAGCCCCACCCCCTGCAGGATGATGAGTTGAGACGGAATGTTTTTGGTAACGTAACTAATTGTGGTGCTGGCTTGTGAGTAGTGTTGAGCCAGTCAGGACACTCTGGCCTTACTGATATTATCCTCCACTCTAGTTACCATTTTTTAATAAACTACTTTGAAAACTTGACCTAAATTAAGATGGGTTAACCATTAAACTGCTTTTAAAGATCAATGTAGTTTCAGTCATTATCCTGGGCCACCGTGCATACAATTGGACATGTCCTTCAACTGTTAAGTCTTTTTATGACAGGATTTATTCTGATAATGTAGTGCTAACCACTCTTAGCCATGTGGTATAGTGCATCCGGAAAGTATTCACAGCATTTCACTTTTTCCACACTTTGTTAAAGCCTTATTCCAGAATGGATTAAATTCATTTTTTTGCTCAAAATTCTACACATAATACCCCATTGGGCGGTGCAGTGGGGCAGTGGTTAGCACTGTGCCAGCACAGCAACTCACCCTTGGCCATGGGATCCCTGGTTCGATCCCAGCCCCTGACCAACAGTGATCTGTGTGGAGTTTGCATGGTCTCCCCGTATCTGCGTGGGTTTACTCCGGGATTTCTCCGGTTTCCTCCCACAGGCCAAAAACATGCAGGTTAGGTTAATTGGAGACTCTATAGTGGCCCTAGGTGTGAATGTGTGTGTGAATGGTTAAGGGATAGTGCAGTACTGTGGCTGCTTCATCCATCCAGGTGGATGCCCTCAATTTCCCCTCTCGGGATCAATAAAGTATACAAAATCAAAAAAAAAATGACAAGGTGAAAAAGTTTTTAGATTTTTGCAAATTTCTTAAAAATAAAAAAAATTAAGACATCAGATATACATAAGTATTCACAGCCTTTGCTCAATATTTTGTTGATGCACCTTTGGCAGCAATTATAGCCTTGAGTCTTTTTGAATATGATCCCACAAGCTTGGCACACTTGTCTTTGGGCAGTTTCGCCCATTCCTCTTTGCATCACCTCTCAAGCTTAATCAGGTTGGATGGAAAGCGTCGGTGCACAGCCATTTTCAGATTTCTCTAGAGATGTTCAAATGGATTCAAGTCTGGGCTCTAGCTGGGCCACTCAAGGACATTCAGAGTTGTCCTGAAGCCACTCCTTTGATATCTTGGCTGTGTGCTTAGGGTCATTGTCCTGCTGAAAGATGAACAGTCGCCCCAGTCTGAGGTCGAGTGCTCTGGAGCAGGTTTTCATTCAAGATGTCTCTGTACATTGCTGCATTCATCTTTCCCTCTATCCCGACAAGTCTCCCAGTTCCTGCCACTGAAAAAACATCCCCACAGCATGATGCTGCCACACTGTGCTTCACTGTAGGGATGGTATTGGCCTGGTGATGAGCGGTGCCTGGTTTCCCCCAAACATGATGCCTGCCATTCATGCCAAAGAGCTCAATCTTTGTCTCATCAGACCTGAAATTTTGTTTCTCATGGTCTGAGAGTCCTTCAGGTGCCTTTTGGCAAACTCCAGGCGGGTTGCCATTTGCCTTTTACTAAGGAGTGGCTTCTGTCTGGCTACTGTACCATACAGGCCTAATTGGTGGATTGCTGCAGAGATGGTTGTCCTTCTGGAAGGTTCTCCTCTCTTCACAGAGGAATGCTGGAGCTCTGACAGTGACCATTGGATTCTTGCTCACCTCCCTGACTAAGGCCCTTCTCCCCCGATTGCTCAGTTTAGACAGCCGGCCAGCTCTAGGAAGAGTCCTGGTGGTTCCAAACTTCTTCCATTTATGGATGATGGAGGCTGCTGTGCTCATTGGGACCTTCAAAGCAGCAGAAATTTTTCTGTACCTTTGCCCAGATTTGTGCCTTGAGAGGGTCCTGTCTCAGAGGTCTACAGACAATTCCTTTGACTTCATTCTTGATTTGTGCTCTGACATGCACTGTCAACTGTGGGATCTTATATAGTCAGGTGTGTCTTTCCAAATCATGTCCAAGCAACTGAATTTACCACAGGTGGACTCCAGTTAAGCTGTATAAGCATCTCAAGAATGATCAGTGGAAACAGGATTTTGATTTGATTTGATTTTGTATACTTTATTGATCCCCAGAGGGGAAATTGAGGGCATCCACCTGGATGGATGAAGCAGCCACGGTACGGCGCTATCCCTTTACCATTCGCACACACATTCACATCTAGGGCCACTTTTAGAGTCTCCAATTAACCTAACCTGCATGTTTTTGGCTTGTGGATGCACCAAAGCTCAGTTTTGAGCTTCATGGCAAAGGCTGTGAATACTTATGTACATATGATTCCTTAGTTTTTTATTTTTAATAAATTTGCAAAAATCTCAATTTTTTTCACGTTGTCATTATGGGGTATTGTTTGTAGACTTTTGAGGAAAAAATTAATTAATGCATTTTGGAATAAGACTGTAACATAACGAAATATGGAAAAAGTGAAGTGCTCTGAATACTTTCCAGATCAAGAAAGCTAGCTCTGTCCTGGGGCAGTGCCTTGACCCGGTGGAGGAGATAGGAGAGAGAAGGACGGTGGCTAAACTGTCATCTCTGCTGGAGTCCGAGTTCCACCCTATGCAGGACATACTGAATGCACTGAGGAGCTCATTTAGCAGCAGACTACATCATCGCAGGTGCACAACCAAGAGGTTTCGCAGGTCCTTCCTACCAACGCCTGTCAAACTGTACAACCTAAGCAGGGCTGCTCGCAGAGATAGCAAAAAGAAATAACAAACTAATAGTTTTTTGAATGCAAAAGATGCAATAGACTTACACAATGGTCCCCTCCGGCATACAACTAGGAAAATACCGGTCGCTATGGAGGGTGAGAATATGTATGGGCACATAATCATACCATGTAGGATAACTAAGTAGACGGTTATGCTGTTTCATCCCATCTAGCAACAATGCTCTGCACTGTGTGTGTTTATATATTTACATATTTATTCCATCTAGCTACAATGCTCCGCACTGGGTGTGCTTATATTTATACACTACCGTTCAAAAGTTTGGGGTCACTTAGAAATTTCCTTATTTTTGAAAGAAACGCACTTTTTTCAATGAAGATAACTTTAAACTAATCAAAAATGCACTCTATACATTGCTAATGTGGTAAATGACTATTCTAGCTGCAAATGTCTGGTTTTTGGTGCAATATCTACATAGGTGTATAGAGGCCCATTTCCAGCAACTATCACTCCAGTGTTCTAATGGTACAATGTGTTTGCTCATTGCTTCAGAAGGCTAATGGATGATTAGAAAACCCTTGTGCAATCATGTTAGGTCTGCAATGCTATAATTGCTGCAAATGGAGGATTCTTTGACGAAAGCAAAGTTTGAAGGAAAAAATTATTTCAAATACAAATCATTATTTCTAACCTTGTCAATGTCTTGACTATATTTTCTATTCATTTTACAACTCATGGTGGTAAATAAGTGTGACTTTTTATGGAAAACACAAAATAATTGTCTGGGTGACCCCAAACTTTTGAACGGTAGTGTATATCTATATATTTATTCCATCTAGCTACAATGCTCCGCACTGTGTGTTTATATATCTACATATTATTCCATCTAGCTACATTGCTCCGCACTGTGTGTGTTTATATATTTACATATTTATTCCACCTAGCTGCAATGCTCCGTACTGTGGGTGTTTATATATTTACATATTTATTCCATCTAGCTGCAATGCTCCGCACTGTGTGTTTATATATTCATATATTTATTCCATCCAGCTACAATGCTCTGCACTGTGTGTGTGTGTGTGTGTGTGTGTGTGTGTATATATACTGTATATATTTTATAGTAATATGTATATTAGCTGCTCTTGCTTGCTTGCTTTTTTTCTTGCCTTCTGATTGTTGCTCTGAGTGTTGCTATCCCTGTGCTGTTGCAATCCTGGAATTTCCCCGTTGTGGGCTAATAAAGGCTTATCTTATCTTATCTTATCTTAGATGCACTGTATGTGATTAGGGCTAATAATCACCAATTCTGGAAATGAAACTAAGTCAGTGAAAGGTGTTTTTTTTTTTTGTTTTTTTTTTTCAGGAAAAAGGGCATAAGATGCCATTTTAAACGATGTAGATTTGTTGTTTTAGGGGATTTATATCCACCGGAGTACGTCTTTAATGTTTTGGAATAGCCAAGTCAAAGTCCTGACCTTAATCCAACTGAGGTGTTGTGGAAGGACCTGAAGCGAGCAGTTCATGTGAGGATACCCACCAACATCCCAAAGTTGAAGCTGTTCTCTATGGCGGAATGGCCTAATGCCCCCTTGAAGTTTGAAAAAGCCATGGAAGGTTGTTGAGGTGTTAAGTTATGGTAAGGGAAACCACGACTGCAGCTCGCCAAGTAGTTTGAAAGTGGTTTTTCATGAGCTAGGCAAATCCAATTATTTGATGGTTTATTTTTAGAAATATAAATATTAGAAATGTATAAAATAAAGGGTCATTTTTTTTTCAATTGTTGATACCTAAATTGCCCTGAAATTGTAGAATCACCCACATAGCGCTCACACTAATTATCTACTAACTAACCTGCACTTATATAGCGCTTTTCTAGTCACAAAGACCACTCAAAGCGCTTTCATTAATACTAACCCTCTATTCTAAGGGCCTATAGGAAACAGATATCTAGGGACAATTTAGAACAGCCAATTAACCTAACATGCATGTCTTTGGCATGTGGGAGGAAACCGGAGAAATCCCGGAGTAAACCCACGCAACACGGGGAGAACATGCAAACTCCACACAGATCACTGTTGGTCGGGGGCTGGGATCGAACCCACGATCCCACGATCCCCACAATCCCCCGGCCAAGGGTAAACTGTGCTGCCGCAGTGCTAACCACTGCGCCACCGTGCAGCCCAAGGGGTTTATTATGTATTATAATTATGTATATTGTTACCTGCCAGCTGCGTCTTCTGTCAGTATTGAGTTTTTTCCTTTCTACCATGCTCTGACTACAACTCCGGAGCTATCATAGCAACGACACAACTTTACTACAGTGAAGCGCTGACTTTGGTTCCAATCTATAAAATCATTCTTTGCTGAAGAAAAATTGTTTCAACTCAAAAGTCTGGTCAAGAACTGCTTCTCTCACAAAAGGACCAGAGCTGTAACACTACCCATCGGCCATAAAGTGGAAGTTAATCCCTTCCCCAGGACTTAGTCATTCTCCCTTTTCTGCTCTTTGACAAAGGAATGTTTCAGTCGACAGGTTTATGGTTGATATAATCAAGACTTGGGAGTCTAGATTCTCCAGTAAACAACCAGACAGTTTCACAGTGCTATCTGGTGGACAAATCAGGAATATTTAATTTTTTTTTCTCTTTGCAGTGGATTTATGCATTATGGACAAATAAATTAATTCATATTCTTTCTCTCAAGACAGTATCTGCTACTGAAGACATGGTTGAACTCTTGGGATGGACAATTGGGTTTCAAATGCCTTTATTGATATGATTTGATATGTTCTGCTTTATTTTCAGGAAGAAATTAATTTTTGCATGCTTACTATCACAAATTAATCTCGCAGTTACAATATAGAGACATTGTATGTTCCCTTGTTGAGTAGAATATCTTAGTCACTAAAGTTTGAAGAATTTATGCTTTCATAGGCAGCACACATACTTTCGGAGGATTTCACTCTTTTTTTTTTTTCCACAATATCTTTATTGAACCTTTGTTTGTATTATGTTTGTTAAAAAAAAAAATCAAACACTAACACTAAAGTACTACAAAAAAAAAAAAATGCACTAAAAACACCAACAACCACCAACAAAATCAAGTCTTCAACAATGCTCCTCTGTTTAGTCTAGACAATCCAATACATAAGTATACATATTATGTTCACCAGTTTGGAATTTACAAGGTCCACACACATCATTCACCTTCTTCTTCAAGAGTTATGTTTAAATTTTTTACATAATCAATAAAAGGTCTCCATATATTCTCAAACACAATTTCCTTTGATTTCAGTATATATGTTATTCTTTCTAATGGAAGGTTTGTTAACATCTGTCTTAACCACTGAGTCACATCTGGTCTATGAGTCTTTTTCCATAATAGTGCAATACATTTTTTGGCATTAAGCAAACTGAGGTCTATGAATGTTCTTTCACTTTTATTAAAATTATGCTTTTCTGGGTACAGACCCAACAAAAACAGTTTAGGATTCAATATGATTTGTTTTGAGATTATTTTTTCAATTGTTACCCTCACCTCTTCCCAAAACATTCTTTTTTTTTCCACAATATCTTTATTGAACCTTTTTTTTTTTTTTTTAAACAAACATGATACAAACAATCAAACACTAACACTAAAGTACTACAAAAAAAAAAAAAAATACCCTAAAAACACCAACAACCACCAACAAAATCAAGTCTTCAACAATGCTCCTCTGTTTAGTCTAGACAATCCAATACATTAGTATACATATTATGTTCACCAGTTTGGAATTTACAAGGTCCACACACATCATTCACCTTCTTCTTCAAGAGTTATGTTTAAATTTTTTACATAATCAATAAAAGGTCTCCATATATTCTCAAACACAATTTCCTTTGATTTCAGTATATATGTTATTCTTTCTAATGGAAGGTTTGTTAACATCTGTCTTAACCACTGAGTCACATCTGGTCTATGAGTCTTTTTCCATAATAGTGCAATACATTTTTTGGCATTAAGCAAACTGAGGTCTATGAATGTTCTTTCACTTTTATTGAAATTATGCTTTTCTGGGTACAGACCCAACAAAAACAGTTTAGGATTCAATATGATTTGTTTTGAGATTATTTTTTCAATTGTTACCCTCACCTCCTCCCAAAACATTCTTATTAATCTACATTCCCATAAACAATGAAATAGGGTTCCTTTACTTTCCATGCATTTTGTGCATGTATCTGGTATATTTTTGTTATATCTATTTAACTCCTCCGGTGTAACATACATCCGCATTAACCATTTGAAATGTATCAATTTAAGGCGTGCATTTATTGATTTGGTTTGAGCTTCTGTACAAGCCAATTCCCATTGTTCCTCTGAAATTTCAATTTGCAGATCTTCTTTCCAGTAGTTTAATCTTTTCAGTGAATTTTCACTTGAAGATAGTGTCAATGAGTTATAAAACTCTGAAATAATACCCTTTCTTTTACTATCTTTCATCATCATTTTTTCCAAGGATGAATAAATAGGTCGAGTGAGAGCTTTATTTTGATTTGATCGAATAAAGTTTCTAAGTTGAAGATATTTAAAAAAATGTGTTCTATTGAGATTAAATTTGATCCTCAGCTCTTCAAAAGACATTATGTTGTCTGCACATGGCAAATATAAATCCTGAATCTTTTGTATCCCTTTTAAATTCCATACTTTAAATACAGCGTCCGCTCTCCCTGGTTTAAAATATTGATTACCCCATATTGGACTAAATTGTGACAATAACTGTGGTTCTTTTAAATAGTTTTTAGCTTCACACCATATTTTGATCATATGCTTTACAAATGGATTTTTAACTTGTTTTTGTAATTTTTTTGCCGAATCTGAGTATATGAATATGGGAAGAGGTAAAGGTAAATTGTATGATTCCATTTCAGTCCAGTGAGGGAGATCATTTGATGAAAAATAATATGTCATAGACCTCAGTTGTGCCGACCAATAATACAACATAAAATTTGGACATTTCAGACCTCCACGATCAAATGGTAAATATAATAAAGACAAACGTAATCTAGCCCTCCTGTTGTTCCATATAAATTCCACTAACTTTTTTTTTATTCTTGAGAATAGATCTAAAGGTGGTGATAAGGGAATGTATTGAAATAAATAAAGTATTTTAGGTAAAATATTACTTTTAAGTATATTGATTCTCCCGATCATCGACATTGGTAGTGACATCCATCTCTGAGTTAACTCATTGATATCTGACATTAAGGCTTCATAGTTGACGCTGGCGACTGATTCTAGCTTAGGCATAATTTGGATTCCTAAATATTTAAACTGATGTACAACATTGAATTGATTTGCCTCAGGGGCTGGGTAATTTCTCTGGGTCTCATTTAGCATTAATATTGAAGATTTAGTTTTATTTATTTTATATCCTGATATTTCCCCAAAATTCTTTATTAAATTCAACAAGGTTGGAATTGATTTTTTTAGATTCGACATAAACAAAATTATATCATCGGCGTACAGGGAGATTTTATGTTCTGTTGGTCCAACTTTAATTCCATATATTTGTGAATGTAAACGTATCGCTATCGCTAAAGGTTCAATTGCCATAGTAAACAGTAAAGGTGAAAGTGGACAGCCTTGTCGACATCCTCTATTGATTTTTATTGGTTTTGAAATATTGTTATTTGTTAGGATTTCTGCTGTAGCATTATTGTATATTATTTGAACCCATTTTATGAAATTATTTCCAAGTCCAAACCTTTGTAGGACTTCAAAAAGAAAGGGCCATTCAACTCTATCAAAGGCCTTTTCGGCGTCCAATGATAGGAGAGCTGTATCCGGTGCTTCTTTATTAAAATAAATAATATTAAATAGTCTTCTTACATTATGGAAGCCTTGTCTACCCTTTATAAAGCCATTCTGATCTCGATTAATAATATTTGGTAAAATTTCTTGTATTCGTCTTGCTAAAATTTTACAGATTATCTTAAGGTCGGCGTTTAATAGGCTTATTGGTCTCATATTTTCACATTTATTAGAGGGCTTACCTGGTTTTGGCAGCAGTATAATTAAGGCATTATTTATGTATGATGGTAAATTATTATTTTGAAATGCTTCTAAAACCATTTCCAAAAAAGGTTTTATTAATTTATTCTTAAATTTTTTATAAAGGTCAACTGGAAGACCATCTGGTCCTGCCCTTTTTCCTGATTTCATATTATCAATGGCTAGCCCAACTTCTTCTTGACTAATTTTAGACTCCAATATCTCCCTGTTTTCATTTGGTATACACGGTATAGATAGTTCGTTCAAAAACCCATTTAGTTTTGTTAAATCAGGTTCATTTTTGGTATCATATAATTTTTCATAGTAATCTCTAAAGGCTCTATTAATTTCTAAAGGATCTATAACTACCTGTCCCTTACTTATAATACTGGTAATTGGTGTTTTAATTTCCAATTGTTTAATCTGCCATGCTAATAATTTTCCTGATTTTTCACCTTGTTCATAAAAAGATTGTTTCAATCTTAGAAGACTCGAGGCAGCTCTATTCGCTGATTTTTTGTCGTATTCAGCTCTCAAAATCAGTAATTCATTCTCCAACCTTGGGTCACTTCCTGCATACACTTTTTCCTGAAGACTTTTTATTTTATGTTCCAATTTAGCTCTCTCCTCTCGAGTCTTCTTAGATTTTGATCCTGTATAACTAATAATATGTCCCCTAATAAAAGCTTTGAAAGCCTCCCACTTTACACATGCTGATGTTTGTGTAGTATTGATGTCAAAGAACTCGTCTATCTGTTTTTCTATATACTTGACAAATTCCTCATCCTGAAGCCATTTATGCTGAAATTGCCATCTACCTGATTCCTTTGTCAATTTTTTATCTACATATATTAGACAACAGGGTGCATGATCAGAGATCACGATGTTATCATAAAAGCAGTTTTGAATCTTGGACCTTAATTCTGTGGAAATCAAAAAATAATCAATACGTGAGAATGTCTTGTAGGTACTGGAATAACAAGAATAGGCTTTAACTTGTGGTTTCATTTCTCTCCATATATCTAACAATCTCAATTCTTTCATAAAATGATTAATAGTCATCCTACATCCAATGTGCGTACAATCCAGTCCTGTTGATCTATCCACACCTGGATTCAATGTACAATTAAAATCCCCTGCTATTATATGTTGCCCTGTAAGTGATGATAAGATGAGAAATAAATTAGCAAAGAACTTCTGATCATCTATATTGGGACCATATAAGTTCACAAGATTTATATTTTCTAATAGCAAAGAACCTTGAATGATTACATATCTTCCAAATTTGTCTCCAATTACATTTTTCACTTGAAAAGGAACTGATTTATTTATGAGAGTCATAACTCCCCTGGCTCGGGATGAAAATGAAGAGGTGAATACACTTCCCTGCCATCTACTCCTAATTCTTTTAACATCCTCCTCTATCAGATGAGTTTCTTGTAAAAACACAATTCTTGAACCCATGTCCTTTATTTTATTCATAACTTGTTTAAGTTTTTTTAAATTTTGTAGACCTCTGCAATTCCATGAAGTTAAATTAAGATTAACACTTTGGTCCATGATCAATAGAGAGTTTGGGATTACCTTGCAGTGTAAACATGCTCACACAGAGAAGCAAAAACATGAGTGGTTGAACATTCATCCTACAAACTACACACAAACAAATTTCCCCTTCCCACACTTGTGGCAAACCCCCCAAAATCAAAAGAAAAATTCTGTCTCCCGATATAGCCATCGACCGTTCCACACCCACGGGGAACAGCCTAAGCCACTCCTTCTTCATCCTCCCAATCACCCTAACTCTACTGCTTTTAATGACGTAACATTAACTCTCCTCTGTAGTTTTCCAACTTAACTCCAAAATTTTTAACAACTTTGTACATCATAGTTTTTTTTTTTTTTTGTTTTTTTTTTTTGTTTTTTTAATATATAATACAATCTATATTTTGTAAACTTACTATTTACTTCAAGTCAGTCAGATGCCTGTGCAAATGCTTAATTATTCTACCTTATATTTTGTTCATGCTTAGCTCCCACCAGACTCTCCTTCTTCTTTGATCTTCTTGATGAACTCCTGCGCCTCCTCTGGGGTCTTGAAGATGTGGGTTCTGCCCTCATACGTGGTCAGCAGTCTCGCAGGATAGATTACACCATGACGAATCCCAAGGTTGCGCAGCTCCTTACGTACGGGATCAAACTGCTTCCTCAATTGCTGGATTCCTGTGGCCAAATCTGGGTAGAACCGCACCTGCTGGTCCTGGTGTTTAATCTCTCCTTTTTTAGCTCGTGCAGCGTTGAAGATCTTCATCCTGTCTCTGTTGCTAAGAAACTTCATAATTAAGGTCCTCGGTGGTCCCTTATCTCTCCGTGGGCCAATACGATGTGCTTTTTCCAGAACCACTGCTGATTGCAACTCCTCGCTGCCCAGCACCTCCGGAATCCACTTTTCCAGAAAGGAACATACGTCCCGACCTTCTGATTCCTCTGGAAGACCCACCAGCCTCAAATTATTCTGTCTCGACCGAGATTCCAAATCCAAAATATTATCTTCCAGAGATTTTTTTTTTTTTTCCCAAAGTGCGCACCTTTAATTGAAGACGGGTGACGTCATCTTCAGCACTAGCGAGACGGAGCTCCATCTGCGCCGTTCGTTCTACACAGTCACCTAATTCCTTTCTTATTCCTTCCAACGCTGTCATAATCCCATCAAATCTAGAGGAAAAGTCCGCTCTCATTGAACTCATGGCAGCCATCAGCGCATCTGCGCCTCCCCCCGCAGATATCGCAGCGTTGCCAGCCTCCTCCGCCATATATGGAGTTTTGTTTACTGCGTCACAGACCTGAAAGTCCGTTAATTTGGACTGTTTCGGCGGCTCGCTTTTTCCTTTTCCTGGTTTTCCAGCCTTAGGCTTCGCCGACATATCTTCGCCCAAATGCTGGGATACGTTCTGTCCCAAATGAGAGAGTTATTTGCCGATTTTTTTTTTTCCAGGAGCAGAGCAGAGCGAGACACGTCCGTCCTACGTGGCAGCCATAACCGGAAGTCCGAGGATTTCACTCTTGATATTAAATTCCTCTCTCTTCTCTGTCTGTGGGAGACCACCACCTGAGAAATTTGAACTGACCAATGGGCTCCCAAACCTATCTTCATTGCCTTTTTAGTCAGTTTATGACTTCTGCCAAACAGAGAAGCTCAAATGTAACTGGTTCAGCCCTGTTGTCGTGAAGTTTAGAACCATCCTGCCACACCCAAGGAAAAACTTGCTTTTTGTTTCAGTTTTGGGGCGTTGTTCAAGTTGTAAGGAACAGACGTCTCTTCTCTCCCATTTTTTTTTCTATCTTCCAAGTAAGGCCTGTCATGCTCTATGAAAATTCTTTTTCTTTTCTTTGAAGTTCACTTTTTCTTATTTTAATCTTTTTCTTTAAATTACCTTGCAAGAAGATTTTGTTTGATTTTTTTCTAAGCTTAAACCAACTCATTTGAACCACCAACATCGGAAGAAACGGATCTGTGGCGTGTTCTTGTCCCAGTTTGAAATTTTTCAGTGCATAAGAGGAGACCTCGCCCAGCTTGTTGAAGAACAGCCCGATTGCGATCTCAGGAGCACGGCTTTGTGGGAGAATCTGTCTATCAGCCTCTCCATCAATAGAATCCACGGACATCCAGCTGAATCAAGGTTGGCATGTGGGGGCCCTGCTGCCACCAGGGACGCAACGATTCTGCTTGGCTGACGGTCTGTTGTTTAATTTAAACTTAATTCTTCATCCTGGTATAAGTTCTTTAAACTTAATTTCATGCAAATCCCCATCAGAATTACAAAATGCATTTTGACCTTTCATTAATTTACGTTCTTTTTCAGAGTAACACCAATTTTCTATTTTTATAAACTCCCACCTCCGGAAGAACTTCAACCACATTCCGAGGGAGTCTGGAGACATGGAGTCTGAATGGGCCATGTTCTCCACCTCTGTTGTTGAAGCGGCGGCCCAGAGCTGCGGCCGCAAGGTGGTCGGTGCATCTCGTGGTGGCAACCCCCAAACCAAGTGGTGGACACCAGTGGTGAGGGGGGCCATTAAGTTGAAGGAGGAGTCCTATCAAGCTTGGCTGGCTTGTGGGACTCCCGAAGCAGCTGAGGTGTACCGGCAGGCCAAGCGGAGTGCAACTCGGGTGGTTGCTGAAGAAAAAACCCGGGTATGGGAGGAGTTCGGTGAGGCCATGGAACAAGACTTTCGGTCGGCCTCGAAGAGATTCTGGCAAACTGAACGGCGGCTCAGGAGGGGAAAGCAGCTCCCCGTCCACACTGTGTATGGTGTGGATGGGACACTGTTGACTTCGACTGGGGATATCGTCGGGCGGTGGAAGGAATACTTTGAGGATCTCCTCAATCCCACTGATACGCCTTCCCCAGAGGAAGCAGGGTTTGGGGACGAGGGGGATAACTCGCCTATCACAGGGGCTGAGGTCACCAAGGTGGTTAAAAATCTCCTTGGTGGCCGGGCCCCGGGGGTGGACGAGATTCGCCCTGAGTACCTCAAGGCCCTGGATGTTGTTGGGCTGTCATGGTTGACACGCCTCTGCAACATTGCGTGGAGGTCGGGGGCAGTGCCTTTGGCATGGCAAACCGGGGTGGTGGTTCCTCTCTTCAAAAAAGGGGACCGGAGGGTGTGCTCCAACCTAAGAGGGATCACACTCCTCAGCCTCCTTGGGAAGGTCTATGCCAAGGTACTGGAGAGGAGAGTCCGGCCATTGGTCGAACCTCGGATTCAGGAGGAGCAATGTGGTTTTCGTCCTGGCCATGGCACATCGGACCAGCTCTTTACCCTCTCGAGAATTCTTGAGGGTTCGTGGGAGTTTGCCCAACCAGTTTACATGTGTTTTGTGGACTTGGAGAAGGCATTTGACCGCGTCCCTCGTGGATTTTTGGGGGGGGTGCTTCGGGATTATGGGGTATCGGGCTTGTTGTTACGAGCTATTCGTCTCTGTACGACCGTTGTGAGAGTTTGGTTCGTATTGCCAACACTCAGTCGGAGTCATTCCCAGTGAGAGTTGGACTCCGCCAGGGCTGCCTTTGTCACCGATCCTGTTCATAATTTTTATGGACAGGATTTCTAGGCACAGCCAGGGAATGGAGGGTGTCATGCTTGGTGACCACAGGATCTCATCTCTGTTGTTTGCAGATGATGTTGTCCTGTTGGCTTCATCCAGCAATGACCTACAGCTCTTGCTGGGACGGTTTTCCGCTGAGTGTGAAGTGGCTGGGATGAGAATCAGCACCTCCAAGTCCGAGTCCATGGTCCTCAGCCAGAAAAAGGTGGATTGTCCCCTCTGGGTTGGGGACAGGCTCCTGCCCCAAGTGGAGGAGTTTAAGTGTCTTGGGGTCTTATTCACGAGTGAGGGGAAAATGGAGCGAGAGATTGACAGACGGATTGGAGCAGCATCTGCAGTGATGCAGACGTTGTACCGGTCTGTTGTGGTGAAGAGGGAGCTGAGTTCTAAGGCAAAGCTGTTGATTTACCAGTCAATCTACGTTCCTACTCTCACCTATGGTCACGAGCTTTGGGTAATGACCGAAAGAACGAGATCGCGGATACAAGCGGCTGAAATGAGCTTTCTCCGTAGGATTGCTGGACTCACCCTTAGAGATAGGGTGAGGAGCTCAGTCATCCGGGAGAGGCTCAGAGTAGAACCGCTGCTCCTCCACATTAAAAGGAGTCAGTTGAGGTGGTATGGGCATCTGATTAGGATGCCTCCTAGACGCCTCCCACTTGAGGTGTTTCAGGCACATCCCACTGGGAGGAGACCCCGGGGCAGACCCAGGACACGGTGGAGAGACTATGTCTCCCAGCTGGTCTGGGAACGCCTTGGTATCCTCTCTGAAGAGTTGGAGCAGGTGGTGGGGGAGAGGGAAGTCTGGGCTTCTCTGCTTGAACTGCTGCCTCCGCAACCCGGACCTCCGGAAAAGCGGTAGAAGATGGATGGATGGATGGGTTTACTCATCATTTTCTTCATAAAATTACATCTGCTTTTCGTAACCAATGCTATTTTATGGTTTTCCAATTTCCAGTATATCACTAAGTTAAACTATGCTTTATTTGGTTCCAAAAATGCTTGATTCACAGGTTACACTCGGTAACAGTCTATAATGCCCATAATACATGTTGAATTCTCTGTTTTAAAGTTATCCAAATGTGTTAAACTATTCTGACATTTCTTATTAAACCATTGAAAGACATATGGGAGTTATTGTTTGATTTCATGTCCATCTTCTTGATCATCAGCAGACAAGACCTCACAAGGGTTTATTCTGAGACTGATTCATAATTGGTACAAATAAAGAATTGTTAATAAAATTGTCAATTAATCTGGACTGGTGCCCTACGAGGATATGAGTTAAATGAAACTAAATTTTCATTCCTACTCACATTTACATTAATACTTGTACCAATAATAAAATACCTATAAAACCCATAAATCCGCTACAACGGTGTTTGCAAACATTCACTGAATGGGAAACACCTGCGCTGTTCAGCGTGGTATCAAACTACAGTATATAAGTAGCACCGTTGTACTTTGATCATTGGTTTTGAGAAACACTTAAGTCGCAGCTGTGTAGTTCATACCACAGAAGTTGTTACCTTAGTTAGCAATAATCCTTTTTGGGAAATACACCCCATATGTCCATGTAGTATGACAGCAATGCTCTGGCAAACTGATTTGAATGCCCAGAATTAAATAAAATGAGGAATTTTTTTGCCATTGTTGTGCCGCAGCGATAGATATGAACATATCGGTGTGCCACAACAAAGATTGTCTGGGCGTGTACAAACTTCTGCATTGAAGAGTCTGCTTTTTTCAATGTCATATTAATTACGTTATTAATCTACGGTCCATATGTCCAGACAGCACGGCTGCAATGCCCTAGCAACCTGGCCTGAACACCTAAACCCAAATAAAAGGAGGAGCCAGTGTTTTGCCATTTTACCATACTTTATCAGAATACCATACCCCATGGCAAACCGATAGATATGGCTATCTGTTTAGCATACTTTGTCAGAATTGCTTGCACTGCAAATATGCCACTAACATTACATAATTGCTTACCTTCCATCAGCTGGGCCACAGTATGCTATTGTTTACCTTTGTCAGCTGTACTGAGTAATTTTTAACAGCAGGAAATATATATAATGTACATAGACACCGAAAACGCGCCACATTTTTGGATCAGCCAATCACGGTGCAGTGCCATCAGCTGTTTCCGTCAGCTGTATCGTATCCTGAAATAATGAGCGGGAAGCATATTTCCTGTTGTGTGTATGCGTAGTAACCCAGGGTATGGCCGTTTTGATAAGTATGGTGCAATGTCAGAACATCAGTGTTGTGTGCCACGCCAAAGATTGTCCAGGTGGGTGCCACCTTTGGCATTTAAGGTCCACTTTTTCATTCTGCCTCAGTTGGTTAAGGAATCTTGACATTTGTGCATCAATTCAGAATTATTCAAGTCTGC
Organism: Pholidichthys leucotaenia; assembly: GCA_020510985.1. Taxonomy (NCBI): domain Eukaryota; kingdom Metazoa; phylum Chordata; class Actinopteri; order Cichliformes; family Pholidichthyidae; genus Pholidichthys; species Pholidichthys leucotaenia. The sequence goes on along the minus strand of CM035838.1, from coordinate 397,902,357 downwards.
GTCAAGATGGATCTGAAAAATGATTATTTTTCCCACCCCTAGGAAATATGCTTGCAAATGCAAAAAGTAATTCCGTTATGTACTGTTGGACGTCAATGTGGTTGTTGTGTCCAGCATACCATGTTATGCTGGTGGAGCCCGGTTTATGTAGGTGAGACTTTTGTGCATCCTTGTGTGTGTCCTCCTCTGAGCTCTTTTTGACACCTCGAGGTAGTGCGAATCTTCCTTTCTTTTTGTGTTTTTTGCTCCTTTTTTTATCATTAGGCTGGTAGCCACTGTTTCCACAGCTTTGCTTACTAGTTTAACATTTCCTTTTATTTCTCAGTTAGTTAGAAACGTGTTTGTCTGGCCTGCTGCCGTAGGTTGGCTCAGGCTCTGTCCATCTTTGATTCTTTTTGGCCAGACCTATTATTTTTTGTTTAATATAAAAGATTTCTGTTAACTATGTAACTCCAGCATGTTTACACTGCAAGGTAATCCCAAACTCTCTATTGATCATAAACCAAAGCGTTAATCTTAATTTAACTTCATGGAATTGCAGAGGTCTACAAAATTTAAAAAAACTTAAACAAGTTATGAATAAAATAAAAGACATAGGTTCAAAAATTGTGTTTTTACAAGAAACTCATCTAATAGAGGAGGATATAAAAAGAATTAGGAGTAGATGGCAAGGAAGTGTCTTCACCTCATCATTTTCATCCCGGGCCAGGGGAGTTATGACTCTCATACATAAATCAGTCCCTTTTCAAGTGAAAAATGTAATTGGAGACAAATTTGGAAGATATGTAATCATTCAAGGTTCTTTGCTATTAGAAAATATAAATCTTGTGAACTTATATGGTCCCAATATAGATGATCAAAAGTTCTTTGCTAATTTATTTCTTATCTTATCATCACTTACAGGGCAACATATAATAGCAGGGGATTTTAATTGTACATTGAATCCAGGTATAGATAGATCAACAGGACTGGATTGTACGCACAATGGATGTAGGATGACTATTAATCATTTTATGAAAGAATTGAGATTGTTAGATATATGGAGAGAAATGAAACCACAAGTTAAAGCCTACTCTTGTTATTCCAGTACCTACAAGACATTCTCACGTATTGATTATTTTTTGATTTCCATAGAATTAAGGTCCAAGATTCAAAACTGCTTCTATGATAACATCGTGATCTCTGATCATGCACCCTGCTGTCTAATATATGTAGATAAAAAATTGACAAAGGAGTCAGGTAGATGGCAATTTCAGCATAAATGGCTTCAGGATGAGGAATTTGTCAAGTATGTAGAAAAACAGATAGATGAGTTCTTTGACATCAATACTACACAAACATCAGCATGTGTAAAGAGGGAGGCTTTCAAAGCTTTTATTAGGGGACATATTATTAGTTATACAGGATCAAAATCTAAGAAGACTCGAGAGGAGAGAGCCAAATTGGAACATAAAATAAAAAGTCTTCAGGAAAAAGTGTATGCAGGAAGTGATCCAAGGTTGGAGAATGAATTACTGATTTTGAGAGCTGAATACGACAAAAAATCAGCGAATAGAGCTGCCTCGAGTCTTCTAAGATTGAAACAATCTTTTTATGAACAAGGTGAAAAATCAGGAAAATTATTGGCATGGCAGATTAAATAATTAGAAATTAAAACACCAATTACCAGTATTATAAGTAATGGACAGGTAGTTATAGATCCTTTAGAAATTAACAGAGCCTTTAGAGATTACTATGAAAAATTATATGATACCAAAAATGAATCTGATTTAACAAAGCTAAATGGGTTTTTGAATGAACTATCTATACCGTGTATTCCAAATGAAAACAGGGAGATATTGGAGTCTAAAATTAGTCAAGAAGAAGTTGGGCTAGCCATTGATAATATGAAATCAGGAAAAAGTGCAGGACCAGATGGTCTTCCAGTTGACCTTTATAAAAAAATTTAAGAATAAATTAATAAAACCTTTTTTGGAAATGGTTTTAGAAGCATTTCAAAATAATAATTTACCATCATACATGAACAATGCCTTAATTATACTGCTGCCAAAACCAGGTAAGCCCTCTAATAAATGTGAAAATATGAGACCAATAAGCCTATTAAATGCCGACCTTAAGATAATCTGTAAAATTTTAGCAAGACGAATACAAGAAATTTTACCAAATATTATTAATCGAGATCAGAATGGCTTTATAAAGGGAAGACAAGGCTTCCATAATGTAAGAAGACTATTTAATATTATTTATTTTAATAAAGAAGCACCGGATACAGCTCTCCTATCACTGGACGCCGAAAAGGCCTTTGATAGAGTTGAATGGCCCTTTCTTTTTGAAGTCTTACAAAGGTTTGGACTTGGAAATAATTTCATAAAATGGGTTCAGATAATATACAATAATGCTACAGCAGAAATCCTAACAAATAACAATATTTAAAAATCAATAGAGGATGTCGACAAGGCTGTCCACTTTCACCTTTACTGTTTACTATGGCAATTGAACCTTTAGCGATAGCGATACGTTTACATTCACAAATATATGGAATTAAAGTTGGACCAACAGAACATAAAATCTCCCTGTACGCCGATGACATAATTTTGTTTATGTCAAATCTAAAAAAATCAATTCCAACCTTGTTGAATTTAATAAAGAATTTGGGGGAAATATCAGGATATAAAATAAATAAAACTAAATCTTCAATACTAATGCTAAATGAGACCCAGAGAAATTACCTAGACCCTGAGGTAAATCAATTCAATGTTGTAAACCAGTTTAAATATTTAGGAATCCAAATTGTGCCTAAGCTAGAATCAGTCGCCAGTGTCAACTATGAAGCCTTAATGTCAGATATCAATGAGTTAACTCAGAGATGGATGTCACTACCAATGTCGATGATCGGGAGAATCAATATACTTAAAAGTAATATTTTACCTAAAATACTTTATTTATTTCAATACATTCCCTTATCACCACCTTTAGATTTATTCTGAAGAATTAAAAAAAAGTTAGTGGAATTTATATGGAACAACAGGAGGGCTAGATTACGTCTGTCTTTATTATATTTACCATTTGATCGTGGAGGTCTGAAATGTCCAAATTTTATGTTGTATTATTGGTCGGCACAACTGAGGTCTATGACATATTATTTTTCATCAAATGATCTCCCTCACTGGACTGAAATGGAATCATACAATTTACCTTTACCTCTTCCCATATTCATATACTCAGATTCGGCAAAAAAAATTACAAAAACAAGTTAAAAATCCATTTGTAAAGCATATGATCAAAATATGGTGTGAAGCTAAAAACTATTTAAAAGAACCACAGTTATTGTCACAATTTAGTCCAATTTGGGGTAATCAATATTTTAAACCAGGGAGAGCGGACGCTGTATTTAAAGTATGGAATTTAAAAGGGATACAAAAGATTCAGGATTTATATTTGCCATGTGCAGATAACATAATGTCTTTTGAAGAGCTGAGGATCAAATTTAATCTCAATAGAACACATTTTTTTAAATATCTTCAACTTAGAAACTTTATTCGATCAAATCAAAATAAAGCTCTCACTCGACCTATTTATTCATCCTTGGAAAAAATGTTGATGAAAGATAGTAAAAGAAAGGGTATTATTTCAGAGTTTTATAACTCATTGACACTATCTTCAAGTGAAAATTCACTGAAAAGATTAAACTACTGGAAAGAAGATCTGCAAACTGAAATTTCAGAGGAACAATGGGAATTGGCTTGTACAGAAGCTCAAACCAAATCAATAAATGTACGTCTTAAATTGATACATTTCAAATGGTTAATGCGGATGTATGTTACACCGGAGGAGTTAAATAGATATAACAAAAATATACCAGATACGAGCACAAAATGCATGGAAAGTAAAGGAACCCTATTTCATTGTGTATGGGAATGTAGATTAATAAGAATGTTTTGGGAAGAGGTGAGGGTAACAATTGAAAAAATAATCTCAAAACAAATCATATTGAATCCTAAACTGTTTTTGTTGGGTCTGTACCCAGAAAAGCATAATTTTAATAAAAATGAAAGAACATTCATAGACCTCAGTTTGCTTAATGCCAAAAAATGTATTGCACTATTATGGAAAAAGACTTAGACCAGATGTGACTCAGTGGTTAAGACAGATGTTAACAAACCTTCCATTAGAAAAAATAACATATGTACTGAAATCAAAGGAAATTGTGTTTGAGAATATATGGAGACCTTTTATTGATTATGTAAAAAATTTAAACATAACTCTTGAAGAAGAAGGTGAATGATGTGTGTGGACCTTGTAAATTCCAAACTGGTGAACATAATATGTATACTTATGTATTGGATTGTCTAGACTAAACAGAGGAGCATTGTTGAAGATTTGATTTTGTTGGTGGTTGTTGGTGTTTTTAGTGCATTTTTTTTTTTGTAGTACTTTAGTGTTAGTGTTTGATTGTTTGTATCATGTTTGTTAAAAAAAAAAAAAAAAAGGTTCAATAAAGATATTGTGGAAAAAAAAAAAACTATAACTCCTATCTTGGCGTCCTTTTTAGGCTGCAGTGATTAGTCAGAGCCAGTTTTGCTTTAATTTAGCTTTTCCCCTTTGTTCTGGCCATAATATGTATTCATTTGAGATTCAGATCATTGCTAGAAGTGTATTTTTGAAGTCTAAGCATGGTTATTGTGGGATTCATAATTATCGCTACTTTATCCAGTATTAACACAGCAACAATGAGATAGTCTAGAAGTTGTAAGATGGACATTTGTTTAATATTGTAGTCCAATTAACTTTAATTTCTCTCCTCAGTTTTCCACCCCTGAATCAACACCACGACCACCAGACGTGTCTTCCTTCCTTAGCTTTCCTTCCCCTGACAAACTGCTTAAATTGGGCCCCAAAAGAGCTTTGCTGATTGAGCAACAGGTACGCAAAAGCATTATTGGGTTTCCAGACACAGATCTGTATGTATCGGTTTGTGAAACCTATTCAAAAAACTGGGCGCAAATGCCACTTCACAAACTACAGACCTGTCTCATTACTGCTACAATTCTCAAAATATTAGGAAAACTGTTCAACAATTAGATTAATTTTTCGAAAAATATAAATTACTCTGAGAGTCGGTACAGGTTTAGATCTAACAGATCAACATCACATGTAATAACTGAATCCATAGAGGAAATAACAGATGCAATAGACAATTAAAAAATATGCAATTGAAATATTCATTGATCTCAAAAAAGCATTCAACACAATCAATCTTGACATACAATTCATCAGATTAGAGAAACTAAGTATAAGAGGCATACTGGAATGGGTCAGAAGTTATTTGGATAGGCGACAGCAGTTTGTGAAGCTGGACAGTCACTGCTCAACGTGTTTGGACATTGCTTGTGGTGTCCCCCAGAGGTCAGTGTTGGGGCCCAAGCTGTTCATTGTACACTACTCACAAAAAGATTGGGATATTTGACTTTCGGGTGAAATTTATGCAAAATGTAAAGTTCACGCTACATTGATATTCTATCATGAAAGTAGGGCATTTAAGTAGAAGCATGCAATGATTTCCTCATCTCAAACGATTTATTGAAACAAAAGCCAACAACAGTGGTGGCTATACCACAACAAAAAATGTCAGTGTCTCAATAACTTGCCATGTGCCCTTGAACATCAATTACAGCTTGACAACGATGTCTCATGCTGTTCACAAGTTCACTTATTGTCTGCTGAGGCATGGCATTCCACTCTTCTTGAAGGGCGGCCCTCAGGTCATTGAGGTTGTGGGTGCAGGGTTACGAGCCTCTACACAGTGACTCAGCTGATCCCATAGGTTTTCTATGGGATGCAGGTCTGGAGAATGTGCAGGCTACTCCATTTGAGGTACCCCAGCCTCCAGCAGTCGTCCCCTAATTATGCAGCCTCAATGAGCTGGAGTATTGTTGTCAATGAAGATGAAATTGGGCCTGTGTTGTTCATGCAGGAGCACAATGACTGGATTAATGATGTTATTCAGGTAGTATTGGCTTGTCACTGTACCATTCACAAGGTGTAGGGCAGTTCTGTATTCACTAGACACCTGCCCAGAGTGTAACACCACCACCAAAGGCTCATCTGGTGACAACAGTGGCTGATGCATAGTGCTCTCCTTGATGTCTCAAACATCGTTGGCGTCCATCATTTCTGCTCAGTGTGAATCGACTTTCATCAGAGAACAGCACTGAGGCACACTGGTCCCTTGTCCAGCATAAATGTTCTCTGGCCCGTAAGATGATGACGTCTGTGCCTGGTGGTCTGGTCAGGTACCCTTGCAGATTGTCTAGCACACAGACCACACTGATGTAAATGGTTTCAAATGGTCTAATGTGACCCTTGGGTGCCTGGAGTTGAGTGGCATTCATCATCCGGTTCTGCAGGCCACTGTTCACAATGAAGCGGTCATCAGCGTGGGATGTGGCCAAAGGTCGTCCTCTTCTATGCCTTTCTGTGGCTCTTCCAGTCTCTCTGTATCTCTGTTGCAACCTGCTGATGACACTCTGACACTGTAAGCTCAGTGGCCACTTCCCTCTGAGAATATCCTGTTTGAAGCCTCGCAATGGCGAGGTACTGTTGATCAGTTGTTAGGTGTCGCCTTGGTCTCATCCATCCATCTTCTTCTGCTTAGTCCTTTTCGGGTTGCGGGGGGGCTGGAGCCTATCCCAGCATCTTTGGGCGGGAGGCAGGGTACACCCTGGACAGATCGCCAGTCCATCGCAGGGCCAACACAGAGAGAGAGACAACCATTCACGCTCACAGTCATACCTAAGGACAATTTAGAATCCCCAGTTTGATGCCAGTTAACCTAACTTGCATGTTTTTGGCATGTGGGAGGAAACCGGAGAAATCCCGGAGTAAACCCACGCAGACGCAGGGAGAACATGCAAACTCCACACAGATCACTGTTGTTCGGGGGCTGGGATCAAACCCAGGATCCCCCGGCCAAGGGTGAGTTGCTGTGCTGCTTCAGTGCTAACCACTCCTCCACCACGCTCTCATGATGTCAAAATGTGAACAGCATGATGAAGAGGACTGTTTAAATACCAATTCTAATTGAACCAGAAAATTTATTGGTTGATTGATGGATCAGACACATGTTGTGAATTTTGCTGTTAAGCACCTTGTTGGAGAACAGTAAGTTGTGCAAAAATTACTGAAACATTGAACAGTTGGGCATGTGCATTCAAAAGGTTAGAGAAGGTCAAATTAAGTTCACCTTTAAAAGTTATAGTGCATTATAGGTGCATCCTGAATTTTCACCCAAAAGCTGAATATCCCTAACTTTTTGTGAGCAGTGTATGTGTAGGGTGTTTGCTGTGTATGTATGAATGTTTGTATATTTGTGTGTGTGTGTGGGGGGGGTATAAGTAGATTGGTATATAAATATCTGTATGTATGCATATATGTAGTTGCATGTAAGTGGGTACTTTGGGTTACATTTCAGTAAGAATAATTAATCTGATGTGATGGTAAAGGGGCAGGATCTCAATAAATTTTACTACTCCTACTCCTTTTCGGACTTGCAGTACATGGTGTTTTTGGTATGGGCTGAAATTTATAAAGTATTTTTTTCACTTCTTTGTTCTTGTATTGCATGTTCAAAATAAACGTACTGAACTACAAGCTGAAAAAACTGCTGTGGCATTTTTTTTCTCTTTCAGGTGGATGTCGCAGATGCAACAAAAACAGCTGAAGCCTTTCTTAAGATTGCATCTGTGTACAGGGAGGATAATAATGATGTAAAGAATGCAGTGTTGGACAGTATTGGTAAGATTCTGTATGTGTAGATTTGATTGATGTTGCCTGCTTACTGAAAGGAAATACCAAACTTACAGCCGTGGACAAAATTGTTGGTACCCCTCTGTTAATGAAAGAAAAACCCACAATGGTCACAGAAATAACTTGAATCTGACAAAAGTGGTAATAAATAAAACTTCTATGAAAATTAACCAATGAAAATCAGTGCTTTTGAATTGTGGTTCAACAGAGTTACTTTAAAAAACAAACTCATGAAACAGGCCTGAACAAAAATGATGGTACCCCTAGAAAAGACTGAAAATAATGTGACCATAGGGACATGTTCAACCAAAATGTGTCCTCTAATTAACATCACAGGTGTCTACAAACTTGTAATCAGTCGGCCTATTTAAAGGGTGACAAGTAGTCACTGTGCTGTTTGGTGACATGGTATGTACCACACTAAACATGGACCAGAGGAAGCAAAGGAGAGAGTTGTCTCAGGAGATCAGAAAGACAATTATAGACAAGCATGTTAAAGGTAAAGGCTATAAGACCATCTCCAAGCAGCTTGATGTTCCTGTGACTACAGTTGCACATATTATTCAGAAATTTAAGATTCACAGGACTGTAGCCAACTTCCCTGGACGTGGCCGCAGGAGGAAACTTGATGAAAAATGGAAGAGACGGATAATACGAATAACAAAAGAGCCCAGAACAACATCTAAACACATTCATGGTGAACTCCCAAGGTCAAGGTACATCAATGTCAGATCGCACCATCCGTCGTTGTTCGAGCCAAAGTGGACTTCATGGGAGACGACCAAGGAGGACACCACTGTTGAAAACAAATCATTAAAAAGCCAGACTGGAATTTGCCAAACTACCTGTTGACAAGCCACAAAGCTTCTGGGAGAATGTCCTATGGAGAGACGAGACAAAACTGGATCTTTTTGGCAAGGCACATCAGCTCTATGTTCACAGACGCAAAAATGAAGCATACCAAGAAAACACTTTCCCTACTGTGAAACATGGAGGAAGTTCTGTTATGTTCTGGGGCTGCTTTGCTGCATCTGGCACAGGGTGTCTTGAATCTGTGCAGGGTACAATGAAATCTCAAGACTATCAAGGTATTCTAGAAAGAAATGTGCTGCCCAGTGTCAGATAGCTTGGTCTCAGTCGCAGGTCATGGGTCTTGCAACAGGATAATGACCCAAAACACACAGCTAAAAACACCCAAGAATGGCTAAGAGCGAAACATTGGACTATTCTAAAGTGGCTTTCTATGAGCCCTGATCTAAATCCTATTTAACATCTGTGGAAGGAGCTGAAACATGCCGTCTGGAGAAGGCATCCTTCAAACCTGAGACAACTGGAGCAGTTTGCTCATAAGGAGTGGGCCAAAATACCTGCTGAGAGGTGCAGAAGTCTCATTGACAGTTACAGAAATCATTTGATTGCAGTGATTGCCTCAAAAGGTTGTGCAACAAAATATTAAGTTAAGGGTACCATCATTTTTGTCTAACCCTGTTTCATGAGTTTGTTTTTTAAAATAATTCTGTTGAACCACAATTCAAAAGCATTGTCTGATTTTCATTGGTTAATTTTCATAGACTTTTTATTTATTACCACGTTCGTCAGATTCAAGTTATTTCTGTGACCATTGTGGGTTTTTCTTTCATTAACAGAGGGGTACCAACAATTTTGTCCACGTGTGTATTTCCATCGTTTGTAATGCAACACAATGTAAGATTTTCACCTTAAAATAATGTTTTCAAAATTAGGTTGATGGTACATCAACCTTTGACCCAGTGAATGTCACTTCCACCATAGCTTATGTCTACATTGCCTGCAACAGCTCTGTTCTTGGTAGGAGCACTAAAAGGACAAAAACAGCGGTCTTCAGATGATTTTGCCAGGGGTCTGCATTTGTTTTTTCCAGTGGGCTGGACGTCCGGAGCAGTGCTAATGTGGTGCGTGGACGGGTGTTTCATTTTGATTTTTGGGAGGGACAATAAACAACATTTTCTCCAGAATAAGGCCTGGTGCACACAACAACATTTTTTGTTTTGACCCATAGAGAAACATCTGCATGCACACGGATCCACTGAAGGTGTGAAAACTGTTGTTGTGACTAACGGATGACAAATAGAAGTTTTACTGGGACTGTGGATTATAACTATTAACGCCAGATTCCATCTGCCAGAAATATTTATATTTATTTAAGCTGAAAGAATGAGGGAGTCATAAATAATTAAATAAATGGGCTAAAAAAATAAATGATCTGTATAATTGCAGACAATAAAAAAATCTGTCGTACTGACAGCTGGTTTTAATATTTGATAAGGCGTCTTCGGCCATAACTTTTACAAAAGCATTACAAGTAAGAAAAAAAAAAATGTGATGTTGGCAGCAGGCTTATGGGAGCAAGTCCCGATATAATATTGCGACACTCACCCCAAGTCAAAAAGCCATTCCAAATAACAGTTCAGCTGTTCTCTGGATTATTTTCTTTATGAAGTTGTGGTTGCAGTGTCCTAAGACTCCCATGGTTCTTGCTGTTAGCGTGGTTGGCTTCTGTCATCCAATGAGGGCTCGCTCAGGAAGGGCTCTTCCGTGATCAGCTTCCCTCCGGGCCCTTCTGTAGACCGGCAGGGTGCTGTTTTCTTTAAGTGAACAAAAGTAACTGCTGCTCGCCAACATAACTAGGACCTGTCAGCCGGTTAACTTGAGTTATTAAACATTCATCTTTGTCAAATAACACTGCACAGGCTCTGTTGAAGCTGTGAAAGACACTGAAACACATACCTTACTCCCATTTGGCTGATTTTAATATACTTATGTACACAGCATCCTTTGGTTATTGGTGGTCATGTTCTGCAGTTTTATGGTCCCAACCTGTGAGACTTTTGAAGTTCTTACCTGGAGGCCCCTGAAGGTGGAATCAGGCAGTCAAATGTCCTTCCAGCCCGGCCTGTGTCTCACAGCAAGGTTGCTATCAGCAGACCTTTACAGCACTCTGCTCGTTGGAGGCCAGAGAGGAACCCTGGGAGATACGCAGGGTGGGACAGAGGATCGTTGATTGGTGAAAGGCAACAGAAAAGTGTAGGGAGCCACAGATGGCATACTGCTGGAGGAATAGGTTACTAACAGTTGGCATCTGCTGGTGTCCGCCAGAGAATTGGAATGTGGATGGGTAGTGATGGCAGTTGGTGGGAGGTGTAGCCAAGCTTACAGCGTTGTTTTGGTATGACAGTAGAGCTCTAGTGTGACATCAGTGATGGTGAAAAATCCTGACTGCTCCTTTAAGAACTAGAAAAGCACTCGGAGAGCGCAGACCTCCGCCAAGCGCCACAGTTCCCCCCATACAGTGTTTGTGTGTACGTTTTCAGATTCCTTGACCATGAAAACATATGACTAGGAATTGGATTCACAATGATAGGATTAGTGGTTCAGTAGTTATTGACGAAAATGGCATTTTCTGTAATGGCGGTTTTCTTCTGGACAGTGATCCGGATCACCACTAAAATCTAATCATCTGTAGGATACCCCATTTCTGACAATCTGTGAAAATTTCATGAAAATCCGTCCATAACTTTTTGAGTTATCTTGCTAACAGACAGACAGACAGACAGACACAGACCAACGCCGATGAAAACATAACCTCCTTGGCGGAGGTAAAAATGCTCTGCCCTAGAAACTGTTTAGATGTGCTTAAAAAAAACTCAGCCTGTATTTAAGTCCTCTCACCTTGCTTTGAGAAGTCATTGTACAGTTTTATTGTAGTTTTTTAATTCCTGTAGAAGAGTTAAGGACAGACAAACGAAGTACTCATGGTACCAGCTATTTTTTCAGATTAAGAAAATCAGTGTGGTTATTACCTCCGCCAAGGGAGGAGGTAACGTTTTTACTGGCATTGGTTGGTTGGTTTGTCTGTCTGTTAGCAACATTAATCTAAAAGTCATGAACCGTTTTTTGATGACATTTTCAGGAAAGGTGTGTAATGGCATGGGGAACAGATGATTAGATTTTTGTGGTGATTCGGTGATCCGTGCGTGGCCACACCATAGGGCCACGCGCCTCGGCAACCCAGAACCCAAACACTGCAGGGAAAAGTATTAGGGGGCTTGTCCACCAAACTCGTTTTTTTCTGCTGTGGGCGACTATTTTCTATTCATGGATGTATGAATGTATTCTATGTATGTAGTCCAGCGTTTTTGGCGCTGAAACACTTTGAGCGGTGTCCACTTTTTGTTGCGGTGCTCAAGGCTGAAAACAGTTCAACTTTACAGATTACTGTACAGCTGCGCTCGTCAATGTCAGACCATTCTAAGCAGCCAATCAGAATTAAGGAAGAGCGGGACATAGGATGCCGGTACAGGAAGATGAGAATGGTAGGTGGCGGCGAGGTGGAGGCTGAACTTTGCTGCATTAGACAACCCGGTACTCTTTGATCTGACACTAAAAGGATATCATGATCAAAATTTAAAAGCAAATGTCCACATCTGTCGGTGTGCCAGGTGAGCATTTGTGCCTTTGTCATGGTCATATTTCTTACAAGTTTGTTGCCATAAATAATGTGGATATTATGGGAACTTGTCGTTGATAACTGACAAAAAAAAAAGGTATACCGCACTGTTGCGTAATGTTACTTAGTAATTATGAACCTTGTTGGTAAACTGTAAGGGAGAAGAGGGGAGGGGAAAAAAACGAAAACCGACCTGAAAGATTCAGTAAACGATGTTTTAGAGCAGATAAATCTACATCTTTGGCACTGATCGAACTTATAGAAGAAATTACTAGTTGTATAGATTAAAAAAAAAAGGTTGCTGTAGGAGTATATAGATACTAGATTTAAAGAAAGTATAGTATAGTAGAAAGTATAGTATTGCGGCGGATGAAATAAGCAGCAATGCTGAGGTTTTAAGAAGAGTTTTATTATATCATCCCGCCGTCACGAGCTCCGCTCCCGGCGCCGTGCATGCGCGCCGGGAGCGAGCCCAAGCGGCTCTCGGAGAAGGAGGACACAAAGTCTGTGTCCTGCAGCAGCAGTTGCAGAATCAGAATGAGAGAGCGAGTTACAGAACCTGTGCAGTATTTATACCCAACTCAGACAATACATCAAAGTAGATTCACAGCAGTTGGTACGATCAAAGGGACTGCAGAACAGGCATGAGACATTTGCATTTGTAAGACCTACATAACAATAGGCAGATGCAGTCCTCTGCTCCAGCTTGCAGGACAAAGAGGTCACAAGGCACATCTACATATTGATCTGTCTCTAGGTCACAGTAAGGACAGGACGCATGAACACTATAAATGAATGGCACATTGCATCACAATACATGCATGGCACATTGCATCACAATACATGTGTGGCACATTACATCTCAGTAGTGCAGCGGGAAAAACCGAGAGAAGAGAGCTGAGTGTCCTGTGTGTTGTGGGGGGATTGAATCAACCCGCCACAGTATATAGATTTAAAGAAAGCTTTTGACACCATTGACCACAGAATACTACTAAGGAAACTGGAAAGGTATGGGATAAGAGGGGTAGGACTGAGTTGGGTGGAAAGTTATTTAAGTAACAGACAACAATTTGTACAAATTGGTGAGCACAAATCACCCTTCATGGACATCACTTGTGGTGTGCCCCAGGGGTCAGTTTTGAGACCCAAACTCTTTATTTTGTATATAAATGACATATGCCAAGTATCAAAAATTCTGAAATTTATTTTGTTTGTGGATGACACAAATATTCTTTGCACTGGTGAGAATTTGCAGCAGGTTTTAGAAGTGGTCACAACTGAAATGAAAAAGTTAACGCAGTGGTTCAACAAAAATAAATTATCTCTAAATCTAAAAAAACCAAAGATTATGTTGTTTGGAAATTATAAAATAAATCATGAAATAATGGTAACGATAGATGATACCAGAATACAAACAGTACAGGAAAATAAGTTTCTGGGGGTGACACTAGACAATAAAATCTGCTGGAAACCTCACATCAGTCATATCCGGGCCAAGTTAGCAAAATGTATAGGCATACTGGGGAAGACAAGACACATCTTGGACTATAAATCATTGGTCTTACTGTACAATTCACTGTTTTTACCTTATCTTAACTACTGTGTAGAAGTCTGGGGAAACACCTACAAGACCAACCTACAGTCAATATGCACATTACAAAAAAGAGCTATAAGGATAATAAACAATGTAGGATATAGAGACCATACCAATTCATTGTTTTTAAAGTCACATGTCATAAAGTTCATCGATTTAGTTAAATTTAAGACAGCACAAGTAATGTACAGGGCAATTAATAATCAACTCCCAACTAATATACAAAAAATATTTTAAAAAAGAGACAATGATCATAATTTGAGAGGAGACTTAAACTTTACAAAACCCAAGATACGAACAACCAAGAAAAGTATGTGCATATCTGTCTGTGGGGTGGATTTGTGGAACAGTCTGGAGCCGGAACTGAAACTATGTACAAACAGAAATCAATTCAAAAAGAAGTATAAACATTATTTGCTGAAAGGATATATGTTAGAAGGGTAGTATTTATATGTACGATTCACTATGCTCACTCTGGGACATTATGGGACACTATGGAATGGTGGGTGGGACAGCACTGTGTATATCTGTGTTGTTTGAGGCTGGTTTTGATGTATGGACATCAATGTATGTTAGGATGAATGGGTGTTAATGTTGATTTGTAAAAAAAATCAGTAAATTGTTTACTTGGGGTCTTAAAGGTGGTAATTTGTATATAATTCACATGGGTGTATTTATGGAAAAGAGGAGATGGAATTAATAAGTGTTCACTTCTTCCTTCTCCCTTTCGAACAGTGTATACTGTTACTTTATTGCATTTGTCATTTGTTTTGTTTTTGTTATACTTTTTTGTTCGAAATAAAGTGTCTCTCCGTCCGTCCGTCCGTCCGTCCTGCCCAGCCCCAATGTATAGTCAATACCATTAGGACAGTGTTGTTATTATTATAATGTTGTCATATAATGTAGTCATTGTTTTTGTGGTCGTTTCTGTCTGTTAATAATAATAATAATGGATTGCATTTATATACAGTGGTGTGAAAAAGTGTTTGCCCCCTTCCTGATTTCTCATTTTTTTGTATGTTTGTCACGCTTAAATGTTTGAGATCATCAAACAAATTTAAATATTAGACAAAGATAACACAAGTAAACACAAAATGCAGTGTTTAAATGAAGGTGTTTATGATTAAGGGAAAAAAAAAATCCAAACCTTCATGGCCTTGTGTGAAAAAGTGATTGCCCCCTAAACCTAATAACTGGTTGGGCCACCCTTAGCAGCAACAACTGCAGTCAAGCGTTTGCGATAACTGGCAATGAGTCTTTTACAGCACTGTGGGGGAATTTTGGCCCACTCATCTTGGCAGAATTGTTGTAATTCAGCCACATTGGAGGGTTTTCAAGCATGAACCGCCTTTGGTCATGCCACAGCATTTCAGTCTGATTCAGGTCAGGACTTTGACGAGGCCGCTCCAAAGTCTTCATTTTGTTTTTCTTAAGCCATTCAGAGGTGGACTTGCTGGTGTGTTTTGGATCAGTTTCCTGCTGCAGAACCCAAGTGCGCTTCAGCTTGAGGTCACGAATAGATAGCCCGACATTCTCCTTCAGGATTTTTTGGAAGCAGAATTCATGGTTCCATTTACTGCAGCAAGTCTTCCAGGTCCTGAAGCAGCAAAACAGCCCCAGACATCACACTACCACCACCATATTTTACTGTTGGTATGATGTTCCTTTTCTGAAATGCTGTTACTTTTAGGCCATATGTAATGGGACACACACCTTCCAAAAAGTTCAACTTTTGTCTCATCAGTCCACAGAGTATTTTCCCAAAAGTCTTGGCAATCATGAAGATGTTTTCTGGCAAAACTGAGATGAGCCTTTGTCTTTTTGCTCAGCAGTGGTTTTCGTCTTGGAACTCTACCATGCAGGCCATTTTTGCCCAGTCTCTTTCTTATGGTGGAGTCATGAACACTGACCTTAACTGAGGCAAGTGAGGCCTGCAGGTCTTTGGATGTTGTTGTGGGGTCTTTCGTGACCTCTTGGATGAGTCGTCGCTGTGCTCTTGGGGTAATTTTGGTCAGCTGGCCACTCCTGGGAAGGTTCACCACTGTTCCATGTTTTTGCCATTTGTGGATAATGGCTCTCACTGTGGTTTGCTGGAGTCCCAAAGCTTTAGAAATGGCTTTATAACCTTTTCCAGACTGATAAATCTCAGTTACTTTTTCTCATTTCTTTGGATCACAGCATGATGTCTAGCTTTTAAGGATCTCCCTTCCGGTTCCGGGGCCACACGAGTTGGTTGCCTTTTGCAACAGTGGCTCAATTCTGAGTCTTAAGATCGCCCCAAAGGTCTCCCGAGTCGGCGGACG
The DNA here is from genome assembly GCA_020510985.1 of Pholidichthys leucotaenia. Taxonomy (NCBI): domain Eukaryota; kingdom Metazoa; phylum Chordata; class Actinopteri; order Cichliformes; family Pholidichthyidae; genus Pholidichthys; species Pholidichthys leucotaenia. The sequence continues at coordinate 397,886,168 of CM035838.1, read as the reverse complement.
GAGCCTGTGTTTACAGCAGGAGACGATACAGCAGGGAAGAGCTAGCTAGCACTCAACCACCACCCGGTGCTAAAGGAGAAACTCGACATACCGGGGAACTGAAGCGAAAACGACGCGGGTGCCAGGCTGGAGTTTAGGCGGCGTGCAAGAAATAAAAGACACAATAATAAAGAGCGATGGCAAGAACCAAGCAGACCGCCCGTAAATCTACTGGTGGAAAAGCCCCCAGGAAGCAGCTAGCCACCAAGGCTGCTCGGAAAAGCGCTCCAGCCACCGGCGGAGTGAAGAAGCCTCACCGTTACAGGCCCGGTACCGTGGCTCTGAGAGAGATCCGTCGCTACCAGAAATCCACGGAGCTGCTCATCCGTAAGCTGCCCTTCCAGCGCCTGGTGAGGGAGATCGCTCAGGACTTCAAGACCGACCTGCGCTCCCAGAGCTCCGCCGTCATGGCTCTGCAGGAGGCCAGCGAGGCCTACCTGGTGGGTCTCTTCGAGGACACCAACCTGTGCGCCATCCACGCCAAGAGGGTCACCATCATGCCCAAAGACATCCAGCTGGCCTGCCGCATCCGCGGAGAGAGAGCTTAAACTTTCTGCTGCACATCCACCAACCACAATGCTCCGCACTGTGTCTCTATATATATATTTATATTAATATGTACATATGTATACTAGCTGCTCTTGTTTTTTCTTGCCTTCTAATTGTTGCTCTGAGTGTTGCTATCCCTGTGCTGTTGCAATCCTGGAATTTCCCCATTGTGGGACTAATAAAGGCTTATCTTATCTTTTGGTCTACTTCACTTTGTCAGGCAGGTCATATTTAAGTGATTTCTTGATTGAGAACAGGTGTGGCAGTAATCAGGCCTGGGTGTGGCTAGAGGAATTGAACTCAGCTTTCCAAAGATGTGATAAACCACAGTTTATTTTAACAGTGGGGGGGCAATCACTTTTTCCACACAGGACCATGGAGGTTTGGATTATTCTTTTTTTACCTTTATTAATAAACACCTTCATTTAAAAACCGTATTTTGTGTTTACTTGTGTCATCTTTGTCTAATGTTTAAATTAGTTTGATGATCTGAAACATTTAAGTGTGACAAACATTAAAAAAAGAGAAATCAGGAAGGGGGCAAACACTTTTTCACACCACTGTAGCGCCTTTCAAATTTTCTGGAAAGGTGTGTAATGGCACACTGACCAGACTATTAGATTTTGGTGATAATCTCAAAATGCATACCTCTGCCAAGGCTTTTTTCTTCTCACAGTGTTATCAACAATACTCCAAAACTGCTGGATGAATTTGGATGAAATTTTCACCAGAGGTGGTTCTTGGGCAACAGACGAATCCATTATATTTTGGTGATGATCTGAGAATGCATACCTCAGCCAAGGCACTTATCTTTCACAGTGTGTTAGCAACAATACTCCAAAACTAATGGACAGACTTTGATGCAATGTTTACCAGAAGTGGCTCTAAGCCTACACACAAACCCATTACATTTTGGAGGTGATCCATGGGGGGCGGAAGGAGCCTTGGCGGAGGTCTGCACTCTGAGTACTTTATAGTTTTTCTTTTTTTTTCTGTTCTCACAGATGCCCTTCTGAAGAAAGCTTTCACCACTCCCTCCTTCCAAGGCTACAGCTTTGTATCATCTTTATTAATTCTTCTTGGACTTATCAAGGTGTGCTTTGTGACTTTCTGATTCAGATGTCATCTTGACCTTTATTTCCTTTGCCTCTTTTAACTGTTTTATTGAAGTTTCCATTTTCTTGTAAGTTTTTCTTTCCTCATGTATTCTGTCTTGTCCCCTATGTTGCTCAGAGTGAGGACAAGATTAAGCCTGTGCTTGTGGTTCCTGGCCACCTCCAAGCCTTAGAGCATGTTGTGCGGCAGGACTACTTCCCTAAAGAGAGCGTGGCTGTGCTGGAGGCCTTCATGTCCCGGTAAGGACGTGACAGAATGAGCCAATCAGCAGGCAACTGCAAGGTACAAAACATCATGATTAACATCTCGTTTTTGACTGAGCCTCATCTGCTTTTGCACTGGTGATGGTGGTGGATACGCTTTTTATTGGTGTGAATGTGTTATTCGGTAGGTTTTTATGTAATTCAGCGCTTGAGTTAGGTGGGATCAGCTCAAGATGAATGATCGGCTTGTGGGTTTTCGGTGTCTCAATGCGTGTAACTGCACAGGTCTGTATCAGTAATGGCTACAGATCACACGTCTTTGAAGGTTTCTTAGCTCTCTTTCAGTCAGCGTTGTGAAAGCTGCAAAATAAAGACACAAGATCTTTAAATCTCAAACTACAATATTTTCCCACTAATAACAAGATCAAACAGAATCCATCTCTTTTAAAGGGCCTATATCATGCTATTTTAAGCCTTTCAGAGTAAACTATATGCATGTATGTGATAGTATATTACCTTTAGTACACTGGAGAATGAATTTCTTATGAAATATGAGTTATTTTCGTGAGCCCGGAAGTAAGATGCCTCGATCTCTGAGGCTCTGCCTCTCCTTCTTGTGGCTGCCGCCCATTTCATGACGTAACCCCTGAGCCGGCTGCTGCAGGTGTCGCTGGGTTCCGCCCACGAAAGCAACATCTACAGTAAACTTTAGAAAAGATGGATGAGCATGTTGAACTCTTTAGCCTCCTGTTATTATTTTAGCCTATAATATTATTCTTATGTAGTGTATGGTTAATCACGTTTAATATTATGATTTTAGCCTCTGCATTCTGGTCTATTTTGACCATTTCTGACGAGTAGGCTCTTCTTTAGGAAGGCTGAACAAACTCCTAAATCTCTCACAGCCAAAGACACATTTACGCCACTTAGAAGACATTATCTTACGTAAAAAAGCAAACAGTTGTTGTCACTGAGCAGATTAGGTGCGAGAGGAACTACTTCTGCACAGCGTCAATGCTAAAGTGAAAGAGTTTTGCCGATCACCGCTCCGTTTGCTGCACGGAGAAAGTGGGTGTGTGCATTAGCCTGGGGGTGGTGCTGGCAGCACAGGCACTTCCTGGAGTGGGCGGCTCACCTACGTTCATACGTATGAACGTGGGGACCCAGTCATTATCAGGGACAGGGCGGAGCAGCAGCTCAGAGAGCAGGGTTGAGGAGGAATACTCAGAGATGCGTGAATGGAGCAAAGTACCACTTTGGGGGTGTTTTTGGTGAGGAATTAACATTATAACATGCTTAAAAGCTCAAAAAAGTCGATTTTGCATGAAATAGGCCCTTTAAAGACATACACACAAAAAAGGAAAAACAACAGCACATTAAAGACCATTACTTTTTGACCACGTGCGGAGTAAAGGTTTTTTTGGGCTTGGTAGCATTTCTATTGCCCAGCTAATCTTCACTTTACAAAAGTGTCTGCTTTGTAACTCAGGATTTGTAACCTAGATACAGCATTCTGTAATTTAGCTGTGGCCTTGTGGTTGGCTAATGGACAACTGACAAAAATATACATAAAGAAATCAAAAGGTTAAAAAAAAAATCAAATTTTTAAAACGGGTTTTTAAATGAACCCTGTCTTGCCAGTGTAATTTTAATTTATTTCATGTATTTACAGACTTATTAAACCTATTACAGTGATACTCTGGCAAAAAGCAAGTTTTTTTTTTTCTCTTGTTAACATGTCTGTAACATGTTTTTGTGACTTACAAGACATATCAAAAGTGAAATCATTGAAATGTCTTATCTGTTTTTTTTTTTTTTTTGCTGTAAAGTTTCACTTCTCCCCCCCCCCCCCCCACACACACACCCTCCAAACAGCGAGTTTGGACAGACCGTTTCTAGCTACGTGAGCATTCCTGTTTAGCCTGATTGGTTATAACATTAACCAATCAGGCTAAGCACTGGGCATGGCAACAGACTTGAGTTCACTGCCTCGGGGGAAGAGGGAGGAGCTGAGGACCAGCAGGAGCTTTGACAAGTTGGGAAAGATGGCAGATTATACGTGTTCAATTTTTGGCTGTGTGAGCAAGAAATCCTCTTCTTTTAAATTACATGTCTTACCCACAGACATGAAAATACGACAGCAATGATTGTTATTTTGAAAAACCTCAGTGTCCCTGGTAAAATACCGGAGAGGACACGGGTTTGCAGCCTGTCCGTGGCTCACACTCCCTGGAGCAAACTGGGAGGAGCACTCCAAAGGAGCCGAGCTCGGCTCCTCCCTCTTCCCCCGAAGGAGCGGTCTCTGCCCAGCCAGCATGCCCATATGGGCCGCTCCATAGGTTTAACCTGGGCTGTCTTTTGGGCCCCATGTGGGTTTGTGTGCGGGTTCCATCTTGGCTCACGTGGTCTTTACCTGTGGTCCAGGTAATCTTCTTACCCACTTTAAAGCCTTCTGGGCCCCCACATGTCTTTAATGCGGATAAGCAGGTTTCAGTAACACTGGTGCCATAGATAAAGTCTCTGTGGGCAAACACAGATGGGGCCAAGGTGGAACCCGTAGACAAACCCATGTTGGGCCCATAAGACAGCCCAGGTTTCAACCTATGGAGGGGCCCACATGGGCTTGCTGGCTGGGTGGTTACCCATTCACTGCGGATCGCTTCACTGAGGGCTGGCAAGCAGCTCGAAGCAATGCAAGCTGCTCACCTTGGTCCGGTGCGTCCGCGAGCAGGGAATAGTGCTCCGACAGAGGCAAGCCAGCTGGAGGGTGCACCGGACCGAGATAAACTGCTTGTCGGCCCCCAGCGAGGTGATCCGCCATGAATGGGTAACTAGAGACTGGCAGAGAGCCCTCTAGCCTCCATGCGGGGCCAGGCAGCAACTCTCAGCTCCACCGAGAATGATCCTTCTGCAGGTCCACCTATGGAAACCTTGTTACGACTTTTTCTTCCTCAACTTGATCGCCTTCTCGGAGTCCTCGTCTTCTACACACTACACCTGCGGCTGTCGCACAGGTATTGTGTGGCCGAATACTGATCGGAGGGTCAGGGGTTCATTTCCCACTTTGTCTGCAGTCTGCATGTTGAAGTGTCCTTGAGCAAGACACTGAACCCCCAGTTGCTCCTGGTGGGTCAGGCCAGCGCTTGTGAATGGCAGCTCTGCTGCCATCAGTATATGAATGGGTGGATAGCAGGATCTATAAAGCGCTTTGGTCACCTAAAGATGAGAAAATACATAAGTGAATGCCATTTACTGGTGGGCGGGAGTATGGGTGGAGCTAATTAGAATACTTATGTTCTGCACATACAGTGGGGCAAAAAAGTATTTAGTCAGCCACCAATTGTGCAAGTTCTCCCACTTAAAAGATGAGAGAGGTCTCCAATTTTCATCACAGGTATACCAACTATACTATATCTCAACTATGAGAGACAAAATGAGAAAAAAAAATCCAGAAAATCACATTGTCTTATTTTTAAAGAATTTATTTGCAAATTATGGTGGAAAATAAGTATTTGATCACCTACAAACAAGCAAGATTTTCTGGCTCTCACAGACCTGTAACTTCTTCTTTAAGAGGCTCCTCTGTCCTCCACTCGTTACCTGTATTAATGGCACCTGTTTGAACTCGTTATCAGTATAAAAGACACCTGCCCACAACCGCAGTCAGACTCCATACTCCACTATGGCCAAGACCAAAGAGCTGTCAAAGGACACCAGAAACAAAATTGTAGACCTGCACCAGGCTGGGAAGACTGAATCTGCAATAGGTAAGCAGCTTGGTGTGAAGAAATCAACTGTGGGAGCAATTATTAGAAAATGGAAGACATACAAGACCACTGATAATCTCCCTCGATCTGGGCTCCACGCAAGATCTCACCCCGTGGGGTCAAAATGATCATGAGAACAGTGAGCAAAAATCCTAGAACCACATGGGGGGACCTAGTGAATGACCTGCAGAGAGCTGGGACCAAAGTAACAAAGGCTACCATCAGTAACACACTACGCCGCCAGGGACTCAAATCCTGCAGTGCCAGACGTGTCCCCCTGCTTAAGCCAGTACATGTCCAGGCCCATCTGAAGTTTGCTAGAGAGCATTTGGATGATCCAGAAGAGGATTGGGAGAATGTCATATGGTCAGATGAAACCAAAATAGAACTTTTTGGTAAAAATTCAACTTGTCGTGTTTGGAGGAGAAAGAATGCTGAGTTGCATCCAAAGAACACCATACCTACTGTGAAGCATGGGGGTGGGAACGTCATGCTTTGGGGCTGTTTTTCTGCAAAGGGACCAGGACGACTGATCCGTGTAAAGGAAAGAATGAATGGGGCCATGTATCGTGAGATTTTGAGTGAAAACCTCCTTCCATCAGCAAGGGCATTGAAGATGAAACATGGCTGGGTCTTTCAGCATGACAATGATCCCAAACACACCGCCCGGGCAACGAAGGAGTGGCTTCGTAAGAAGCATTTCAAGGTCCTGGAGTGGCCTAGCCAGTCTCCAGATCTCAACCACATAGATGATCTTTGGAGGGAATTGAAAGTCCGTGTTGCTCAGCAATAGCCCCAAAACATCACTGCTCTAGAAGAGATCTGCATGGAGGAATGGGCCAAAATACCAGCAACAGTGTGTGAAAACCTTGTGAAGACTTACAGAAAATGTTTGGCCTCTGTCATTGCCAACAAAGGGTATATAACAAAGTATTGAGATGAACTTTTGTTATTGACCAAATACTTATTTTCCACCATAATTTGCAAATAAATTCTTTAAAAATCAGACAAAGTGATTTTTCTGGATTTTTTTTTCTCATTTTGTCTCTCATAGTTGAGGTATACCTATGATGAAAATTGGAGACCTCTCTCACCTTTTAAGTGGGAGAACTTGCACAATTGGTGTCTGACTAAATACTTTATTGCCCCACTGTACTTAAGTAGGCGGAAGCTGTAAAAGCTATTTCTAAGCTGTTCTAAGGCAATGAAAGTTTTTTTTTGTATATAAAAAGCCACAATATACTATTTTGGGCAATACACATTGGTTTTTGAGGTAGTTTTAGAGCCGCCCGAGTGTGTCTGTAAATCACTATACACACGTGGACAAAATTGTTGGTACCCCTCTGTTAATGAAAGAAAAACCCACAGTAGTCACAGAAATAAATAAAAATTCTATGAAAATTAACCAGTGAAAATCAGACAATGCTTTTGAATTGTGGTTCAACAGAATTACTTTAAAACACAAACTCATGGCGACTTCCGGGAAGATGGCGGAGAGACATAACGCTTAAACAGAGAGCTCTCCCTAGCCGGATTAAAAATCATTGGTAAATGGCCAACTCAACATAAACGGATCAATAAACCAAGGGATGAAAACACGAAGGAGCCGGGCACATGGACAAAAGCAGGGTAAAATTAAAGAATTCCTCTTCAACAACGCAGGGGAAATCGCTGAACACGAGGCCCAAAAAAACGAGGTGACTGCAGCAGGGAAAATGGAGGACGCCAAACTCGATACCATGAACATTGGCTTCGCCAATTTAGGTAAAGAGTTAAAAGACTTCAAGCGGCAACTCCAACAGGATTTAGCGGCTCTTAAGGAGGAGCAGAAAAAAGAGATGGAGGAAATTATGGGCCTCCGAAGAGAAATGGAGCGCAAGCTAGCAGAAAACATGGAGGAGCTGCGCTCTCAACGGGCGTGTATGACAGAAGCACAGGCCCGAATATCGGAGCTGGAAGACTGGAAGAGCGAGGCGAACGAGCAGCTGCAGACCCTGACGACGCAAACACAGAGGATGCAGGAGAAAATAACCGACCTGGAGAGCAGGTCCAGACGGAGCAATATACGCATCTTCGAGATCCCGGAGGACATTGAAGGCAACTCGATGATGAAATTCATGGATCAGTTCTTAAAAAAAAAAAAAACACACAAACTCATGAAACAGGCCTGGACAAAAATGATGGTACCCCTAGAAAAGATTGAAAATAATGTGACCATAGGGGCATGTTCAACCAAGATGTGTCCTCTAATTAACATCACAGGTGTCTACAAACTTGTAATCAGTCAGTCGGCCTATTTAAAGGGTGACAAGTAGTCACTGTGCTGTTTGGTGACATGGTGTTTACCACACTAAACATGGACCAGAGGAAGCAAAGGACAGAGTTGTCTCAGGAGATTAGAAAGAAAATTATATAGAAGCATGTTAAAGGTAAAGGCTATAAGACCATCTCCAAGCAGCTTGATGTTCCTGTGACTACAGTAGCACATATTATTCAGAAATTTAAGATCCACGGGACTATAGCCAACCTCCGGATAATATGAATGGTAACAAAAGAGCCCAGAACAATCTCTAAACACATTAATGGTGAACTCCAAGGTCAAGGTACATCAGTGTCAGATCGCACCATCCGTCATTGTTTGAGCCAAAGTGGACTTCATGGGAGGCGACCAAGGAGGACACCACTGTTGAAAACAAATCATAAAAAAGCCACACTGGAAATTGCCAAGCTGCGTGTTGACAAGCCACAAAACTTCTGGGAGAATGTCCTATGGACAGACGAGACAAAACTGGAACTTTTTGGCAAGGCACATCAGCTCTATGTTCACAGACACAAAAATGAAGCATAGCAAGAAAAGAACACTGTCCCTACTGCGAAACATGGAGGAGGTTCTGTTATGTTCTGGGGCTGCTTTGCCGCATCTGGCACAGGGTGTCTTGAATGTGTGCAGGGTACAATGAAATCTCAAGACTATCAAGGTATTCTAGAGAGAAATGTGCTGCCCAGTGTCAGACAGCTTGGTCTCAGTCGCAGGTCATGGGTGCAGAAGTCTCACAGACAGTTACAGAAATCGTTTGATTGCAGTGATTGCCTCAAAAGGTTGTGCAACAAAATATTAAGTTAAAGGTACCATCATTTTTGTCCAGGCCTGTTTCATGAGTTTGTTTTTTAAAATAATTCTGTTGAACCACAATTCAAAAGCATTGTCTGATTTTCATTGGTTAATTTTCATAGACTTTTTATTTATTACCACTTTTGTCAGATTCAAGTTATTTTTGTGACCATTGTGGGTTTTTCTTTCATTAACAGAGGGGTACCAACAATTTTGTCCACGGCTGTACACCAATGTCTTAATAAAACTGGCTCTGGGACAGTTACGCCAAGTTTAGGAAAGCATTTCTGAAAATTGCAGAACATTTTAGAAAATGTTTAAATAAAATGACCTGTGCCAGTTAAGGTAGCCGTTGCAACCATTTTTTCCCCTGAAAGCTTCCGTCCTTGTATCCAAAAATCCTCCTGCTCACACACGTTTTCATCAGATGTTTGGAAATGGAAAGACACATGTCCAAAGAGCTGAAGAAGGTTTTGTTGTCACTTAATGTACTGTCTTGTGCTTTGTAATTTGCAGAAGCAACAAATCCCTAGAGTCATGTGGAAATGCCAGAAAAAGCCTCCAGTCAACACTGCAGAGAGTTGGGTCAGAGAGTTGAGGACTGTGAACTCGCAGAATGAGCTCTGACCTTTTTAACTCATGGACCTTTTAGAAACAAGTCAACACAGCAGCATTTTAGGCACAGTTCGCAGTGTCGCTGCTGTCCATTGCAGGTTTAACCACACACCTTTTTGTGGACTTTGCATTTTGTTTGAATGCGTATTTGAAGTAGAAATGCTCTTATGGTTTGATACAATTAGATCACTCAAATATCACTCAAGAGAATACTGATGACGGGTGGTTAAAAACGGGTCTCACTACTCACCATGACCAGAAAACTCCTGACATCAAGAAGCACAGATGACACTTTGGACTCTGAACCATATAATACTGTGTGTTTTCCGTTTCATATCTGCTTTTACTAGACTCTTGTTTTATATTATATTAAATGTTTAATAAATTGGAGGAAATATACAAAAAATGTGATTAAAATATCTATTGACTGACCAAAAAATAAAGCAATCAAAATGAATTCAATAAATTGAAATGTATTTTCTGTTGTTAAGCTGGTGGATTTGTTGAATTAAGTCATTTGAGTGTAGTATCTTTTACAGTGTGTTCCTTCTGTGATGGTACTACAGCATTTTAATTTTGTATTATGGTTGATGTTGAATGTATGAAAAGTTAAAATGTAGCTGCTATGCTGTTGTCTACAGAGGGTTGTTTTTCCTCTTCTCCATCAACAGTGGGAAATAAATAGATTGAACTCTGAGATTAAAGCCATTATTGTGAAAACTCTTATGAACAAATTCAGGCTTGCTAGTTGCATTTTGGCCCTCCATGTTGGTGGAAAATGTGAAGCCAGTGTGTTAATTTGCAGCAAGATGGCACAAAGATCAGGGGTCACCATGAAAGAATTTACCAAAGCCATGCTGGCTGGACCACAGCCTGGAACTGCATTCAGAGGAGTCCTGAGCAGATTGCTGAAGCATCAAGTAACTACGGCATGTCGGCTTAAAAGTAAGTCATGTTGTTTACTTTTAATAAGTCTGGGTTTACTGATAGTAATTTTTAAAAATCCATATTTGATTTGTAAAATGTATGAGTACAGGTCTCCATTGTTTGTCATGTTGTGTTTTAGTGGCACAGATGAAGTTTTTCTCAGTCGCAGTATTCCTGTTGATTTTAAAGCTGAGCTTCACATCTGAAGCAGCTAAATGTCCCAGAGAATGCAGATGTGATGGCACCAAACTCACAGTAGCCTGTGTTGGCAAGAATCTAACGGAGAGCCCACCAACTATAGATGAGGTGAGGGGTTCAATTTGATATTGTATCACTTCAGAGATAGTTCATTAACAATTATTAATAAATGTTCCAGACACAAACTTGGCTATCTGGTTTCAGACGAATAAAAAAGTTGACTTTTCAGTCCACTAGATGGTACTGAATGCTCACTGGTTAGGTCAGCACGGCAAAAGAGTGACTCCTGAGATCTACCCAGGAGTTGAACAGGAGAAAGATCAGGATGGGAAATCACAATACTTGGCGTGTTATGTGGCTCCTGGTGATTTCCACCCCATTAATTAGTACTAGGACTGTGCATCGATTTAAAAGTTTTTTGCTGATTAATTACATATTTTTCTACAATTGTGATTAATCGCTAAACTTGGGTAAAATAAGCAATGATCAATCAGTATAAGCAACTTCTAATTACGTTTTCATAACATACTTGGGACTCATTCAAAAATACTGCTAGAGCAACATAAAACACTTATTAATCTTAATGCATATTCAAATACAAAAATGAGCATTTATGTTCTTTTACAATTTATTATAAAGAGGGATGCAATTTCTCTGCAAAACTACCATTTTTTAAATATTGTCAGATTTCCTGTTTTATTTTGAAATGGTCAAAGAGGAAGGGAGTGCTTAAGTTTTTTTTAAATTATCTCAACTCTCAAAAGTACAAACAGATGCATCCATCCATCCATCTTCTACCGCCTTTCCGGAGGTCCGGGTCGCGGAGGCAGCAGTTCAAGCAGAGAAGCCCAGACTTCCCTCTCCCCAGCCACCCGCCCCAGCTCTTCAGAGGGGACACCAAGGCGCTCCCAGACCAGCTGGGAGACATAGTCTCTCCACCGAGTCCTGGGTCTGCCCCGGGGTCTCCTCCCAGTGGGACGTGCCTGAAACACCTCAAGTGGGAGGCGTCCAGGAGGCATCCTAATCAGATGCCCATACCACCTCAACTGACTCCTTTCAATGTGGAGGAGCAGCGGTTCTACTCTGAGCCTCTCCCGGATGACTGAGCTCCTCACCCTATCTCTGAGGGTGAGTCCAGCAATCCTGCGGAGAAAGCTCATTTCAGCCGCTTGTATCCGCGATCTCGTTCTTTCGGTCATTACCCAAAGCTCGTGACCATAGGTGAGAGTAGGAACGTAGATTGACTGGTAAATCGACAGCTTTGCCTTAGAACTAAGCTCCCTCTTCACCACAACAGACCGGTACAACGTCCGCATCACTGCAGATGCTGCTCCAATCCGTCTGTCGATCTCTCGCTCCATTTTCCCCTCACTCGTGAACAAGACCCCAAGATACTTAAACTCCTCCACTTGGGGCAGGAGCCTGTCCCCAACCCGGAGAGGACAATCCACCTTTTTCCGGCTGAGGACCATGGACTCGGACTTGGAGGTGCTGATTCTCATCCCAGCCGCTTCACACTCAGCGGCAAACCGTCCCAGCAAGAGCTGTAGGTCATTGCTGGATGAAGCCAACAGGACAACATCATCTGCAAACAACAGAGACGAGATCCTGTGGTCACCAAGCATGACACCCTCCATTCCCTGGCTGCGCCTAGAAATCCTGTCCATAAAAATTATGAACAGGACCGGTGACAAAGGGCAGCCCTGGCGGAGTCCAACTCTCACTGGGAATGACTCCGACCGAGTGTTGGCAATGCGAACTAAACTCTCACAACGGTCGTACAGAGACCGAATAGCTCGTAACAACAAGCCCGATACCCCATACTCCCGAAGCACCCCCCACAAAAATCCACGAGGGACGCGGTCAAATGCCTTCTCCAAGTCCACAAAACACATGTAAACTGGTTGGGCAAACTCCCACGAACCCTCAAGAATTCTCGAGAGGGTAAAGAGCTGGTCCGATGTGCCACGGCCAGGACGAAAACCACATTGCTCCTCCTGAATCCGAGGTTCGACCAACGGCCGGACTCTCCTCTCCAATACCTTGGCATAGACCTTCCCAGGGAGGCTGAGGAGTGTGATCCCTCTAAAGTTGGAGCACACCCTCCGGTCCCCTTTTTTGAAGAGAGGAACCACCACCCCGGTTTGCCATGCCAAAGGCACTGCCCCCGACCTCCACGCAATGTTGCAGAGGCGTGTCAACCATGACAACCCAACAACATCCAGGGCCTTGAGGTACTCGGGGCGAATCTCGTCCACCCCCGGGGCCCGGCCACCAAGGAGATTTTTAACCACCTTGGCGACCTCAGCCCCTGTGATAGGCGAGTCATCCCCCTCGTCCCCAAACCCTGCTTCCTCTGTGGAAGGCGTATCAGTGGGATTGAGGAGATCCTCGAAGTATTCCTTCCACCGCCCGACGATATCCCCAGTTGAAGTCAACAGTGTCCCATCCGCACCATACACAGTGTGGACGGGGAGCTGCTTTCCCCTCCTGAGCCGCCGAACAGTTTGCCAGAATCTCTTTGAAGCCGACCGAAAGTCTTGTTCCATGTTCCACCCCCTCATGGATCGTCACCTTATCGTGGTGGGGGGGTTTGCGTGCCCCAGTGATCCCAGGAGCTATGTTGTCCGGGGCAATTTGCCTCTGATAGGGTCTCCCAAGACAAACTGGTCCTGGGTGAAGGGCCAGACGAAGAACGATCCAACAGACTCTCATGATAAATTGTATATCAAGGATTCAGTGTACCCCGCCCGGTATGGGGTTACCGGGGCCCCACCCTGGAGCCAGGCCTGGGGGAGGGGCTCGAAGGCTAGCGTCTGGTGGCCGGGTTTCCACCCATGGGACCCGGCCGGGCTCAGCCCGAAGGAGTTACATGGGTCCGCCCTCCAGTAGGTTCACCACCTGCAGGAGGGATCATGGAAGTCCGGTGCTATGTGGATTAGGTGGCAGTCAAAGGCGGAGACCTTGGCGGACTGATCCCAAGCTTTCTAAACTGGCTTTTGGAACAAACAGATGCAGTGATTGTTAATTGATTTCCAGAGCTCCTGACCTTAATGACAAGTTAGAAGCTTTTCACTTTTTATTGGAGTTTTTTTTTTTTCCCCGCCCACTTAGATGAAAACTATCCCTCTTTTCATACTTGTGAGTGAACAGCTCCAAACAATAACCGAAGGTCAGTTGTGTGTGCTTTAAGTGGGGTGTGCGCACAGGATGAGGTTGCCCTGAGTACCGGAAATTTAAACCCTGAAAAACGAGATCTACACCTTGGTTTAAGCTGAGACAGCTGCTGAGACGAGCCAGCCACCATTGCCAACACCACCTCAGGGACTGAATGACCTGACAGTATCAATTTTTTTTTTTTTTTTTTAATTTAAGTTTTTGTAAAGGGTATACAGGTCATTACAGCATTGCATTGTTTACATTTTCATCACATGTTCCCTTATTTTTTGCTATTTGACAACATTGGTAGGATAATTATTACAACACCCCTTTTTTTTAAAGTGAAAGAAAAAGTGAAATTAAAGAGAATAAAATAAAAAAAACAAACAAAACAGCAAAAAACAAACAGAAAATTAAGTAATTAAAAGTAAAAGAGCATCTGAGTAGCATTGGAACAAAGAGTGGGACCATTATTGAAATGGTATTTGTCGAAGATTAGATCTAATGGAAGACACATATGCGATCCAGGGTTGCCAAAAGTTCATGAACCCATCCATGTCCTGTCTCAGTGCGAATGTCAACTTTTCCATCGAGTAAATGTCTTGAATCACATCTTCAAGTGTAGGACAGTCCTTCAGCATCCATTTTTTAGTTAGGGCTTTTTTACTTGCCAATATTAAAACATTGAATAAGTATTTATCTCCTCGTCTTTCCAGTGAGTCCAGTAGTAAACCCAAATACAAAGTTACAAAAGAAAAGGGAACTGTTATTTTGAATATTTTCCCCAATATTGTCTGTACATTGGTCCAATATTGGTGGATAACTGGGCATGACCAAAACACATGAAAATGATTTGCAGTCTTTTCACCACACAAGCACCAACAGTTCAACCCCTTATGGGTAAATTTGTTTTGTGCAGGTGTTCTGAAAAATCTTACCAAATTTTTCCATCCAAATTCTCTCCACTGCAGGGATGAGGTACTTTTCCATTGCTGTTTATTTAGCTTTTCCCATATTTCCAATTGTAAAGTGAAATTCCCCTCTTTTTCCCATCTCTCTTTTATATATGATGTGTTGTCTCCTTTTAAGTCTTGAAGACCTTGGTATATTTTAGAAATGTATCTGATCCCTGGGATCCCTTTATATGCCATTAAGAAGACCTTCAGAACACCTGACTGGGCCCTTTCCAAATCCTCCTTTTTAAGTATATTGTTTATGTGGTGTCTAAGCTGAAAGAACCTGTAAAGATCTTGATTTATTAGACCTTGTTTTTTCAAATCTTCAAAACTTCTCAAAGTTTGCCCCTTAAAAAAATCGTAATATTTTATCAGCCCTTTCTCTTTCCACTCTTTAAATCTGGTGTCTGTTTTATTAGGAGTAAAGTCCTGATCATAGGCGATCCATTGCAGAAGTCGATAGGGCTCTTTAGTTTGATTCTCTCTGACTATCTTAAACCAAATTTTTAGCGGGGTCTCTATCCACGGGTTAGTGTTATTCAAAAGCTTAGGTAAGGCATTGTTCCCTATTATCGCCTGTAGGGGGATGTCACTTGTTATTTGGCATTCGATCTCCTTCCATTGTGCAGTGTAGACTGGGTTACATATCTCTACTAAAGTTTTAATTTGTGCGGCTTTAAAGTAGTCCCTGATATTTGGCAGCGCGAGCCCACCTTTGTCTTTGTTTAGCTGTAGGGTTCTATATCTGATTCTAGGTCTCTTGCCCTGCCATATGAATCTTGAGATCCATCTGTCCAGCTCCTGCCATGTTTTTTTGGGAGGTTCTACCGGTATTGTTTGGAAAAGGTATAGAAGACGTGGAAGTATATTCATTTTGACTGCTTCAATTCTTTGTGCAGTACCCAAGAATGGTATCATATTCCATCTTGCTGCTTTGATGTATTGTTTGAGTTGGGTACAAATACTGCACAGGTTCTGTAACTCATCCTCTCTCTGCAACTGCTGCTGCTAGACACACAGACATTGTGTCCTCCTTCTCTGAGAGCCACGTGCATGCGCGCCGGGAGCGGAGCCCGTGACGGCGGTATGATAATAAACTCTACTTAAAACCTTCAACAACGCCGCTTTATTTCATGGCGCCACAATTAGCTTATTTATGCAAGTTTGATTTACAGGTTCATCTCAAAAATTTAGAATGTCATGGAAAAAGTTCAATATTTTTTGTCACTCATTTCAGAAAAGGAAACCCATATATTATATAGATTCATTACACAGAGAGTGATATATTTCAAGTGTTTGTTTATTTTAATTTTGATGATTATGGCTTACAGCCCATGGAAACCCCAAATTCAGTTTCTCAAAAAATTAGAATATTACATAAAATTAACTTTATAAAATAGTTTTTAATAGAAATGTGGACCGACTGAAAAGTATGTCCATGTACACACTCAGTACTTGGTCGGGGCTCTTTTTGGATTAATTACTGTATCATTGTGGCGTGGCATGGAGGTGATCAAACTGTGGGACTGCTGAGGTGTTATGAAGGTCCAGGTTTCTTTGATAGTGACCTTCAGCTCATCTGCATTGTTGGGTCTGGTGTCTCATCTTCCCCTTGACAATACTCTGTCGATTCTCTATGGGGTTTAGGTCAGGAGAGTTTGCTGGCCAATCAAACACAGCGATGCCATGGTCATTAAACCAGGTTTTCACACATTTGGCAGTGTGTCTGTGTGTGTGTGTGTGTGTGGGGGGGGGGGGGGGTACCAAGTTCCGCTGGAAAATGAAATGAGCTTCTCCATAAAGCTCGTCAGCAGAGGGAAGCATGAAGTGCTCTTAAATTTCCTGGTAGACGACTGCACTGACCTGAAGATTGGATTAACGTGATCCAAAACATTTACTCGATGGAAAAGTTGACATTCGCACTGAGACAGGACATGGACGGGTTCTTGAACTTTTGGCAGCCCTGGATCGCATATGTGTCTTCCATTAGATCAAATACCATTTCAATAATGGCACCTCTCTTTGTTCCAGCGCTACTCAGATGCTCTTTTATTTTTATTTTTTTTGTTTTTTGCTCTTTTGTTTTTGTTTTTTTTTTTCTTGTTCTTTCTTTAATTTCTCTTTTTCTTTCACTTAAAAAAGGGGTGTTGTAATAATTATTCTTCCAATGTTGTCAAAAAACAAAAAAAAAGGGAACGTGATGAAAATGTAAACAATGCAATGCTGTAATGACGTGTATACCCTTTACAAAAACTAAAATAAAAAAAATAAACACTTGAAATAAATCAGTCTCTGTGTAATGAATCTATGTAATATATGGGTTTCACTTTCTGAAATGAGTGACAAAAAATATTGAACTTTTTCATGATATTCTAATTTTTTGAGATGTACCTGCTGTGTATGTGTAAAATCTGATGAAAAAAAACCACAAACATCTTTGAATTTTTAACTAATTAGGCAATCAATTAGAGCAGTGTTTTTCAACATTTTCTGAGCCAAGGAAAACTAGTGTAACGTTGGGGCCATTTTAAGGGGGGCAGGGATTTCCCAGCATGCTTTGCCAGTTGAAAACGTTACTGTGTGTATTAAATGTGTTATTACTGAGTTATACTGCTGTCATTATAACTGCGTTATAATGACCCAGCAGTGTTTAGCAGGATTAGGGCAAGATGTATTGTGTGTGTAACCATGATTGAAACGGAGGTCTGGGAGAATGACCTCCCCTCCTCTCTGTGCTCAGAAGTAAGTTGGGGGTCGGGGGTGTGTAAATAAAGCCTGTTCGTCACAACCATCTTGATCCTCTTTCTTTGTGTGAACCTTGCAAACGTCACACTATGTTGGAAAAAACTTGGGGAACCCCACCAACCAAAAATGTTAAAAAAAAAAAATGATACATTGTAGCTTGTTCCAACTTGTATAACAATAATTTTGTCTTGTGATTAGTTTATACTCACTCGGTGTGAAACTTGGGCCGAATAATTTAACTGATTATTAGCACTGTAAATAAGATTTTACTTTAACTGTAAAATCAGTTTTACTTCTTGCACTGTATATATACCGTTTTGCCCTATTTATTATTGCTCGGAGGGTTACTATGCCTTTGCTGCTGCTATACTGTAAATTTCCCCATTGTTGGACTAATAAAGGGTTATCTGATCTTATCTTGAATGGAATCCATTTATTTTGTCTGTGCTTGTGAGCGGGTTTTCATCTTTGCCTAGAATTCATGTTTTCATTCAGATGCTGAACTAAAGGTGCTTGTCAATGAATTAAATATCATCAAAAAGTTAATTTATTTCAGTAATTCAAAAAGTGAAACTCGTATAGATTCATTACACAGACTGCTTCATTTCAAGTGTTCTTTTGATTTTGAGAAAAAGAGCAGCCTTGTGTGTAGCAGAATGGAATGTACGCACTCTGATGGACAGATCAACATCATAGCGCCCAGAAAGACAGGCCACGCTTGTGGCCCTGCAAATGAACAGGTACAATGTAGACATGGCTGCACTTAGTGAAACAAGATTGTCTGGATATGACAGCTTGGAAGACTGTGGGAAATCAGCTCTAGAAAGGAGAGAAGCAGGAGTGAGCTTTGCAGTTAGAAAGGAGATGGCAGCAATGCTTGATGAGGAACCGGTGCCAATCAACGACAGGATAATGACTGAGACTCCCACTACAGTGGAAGATGTATGCCACACTTGTCAGTGTGTATGCCCCAACAATGATCAACACAGAGGAGGCAAAGGAAAAATTCTACAGTGATTTACGTGAGACTATCAGGTATGAACCGACTGATGACAGGCTGATACTGGTTTGAGATTTTAATGCCAGAGTTGGTTTGGACACTGGGAAATGGAAAGAAGTGCTAGGCAGTCATGGAGTAGGCAAGTGCAATGCTAATGGAGAACTTCTACGTGCACTATGTTCAGAGTACAACCTTGTGATAACCAACACTATTTAAGCACAAGGACACACACAAAAAGACATGGATACATCCAAGATCCAAGCACTGGCACTTGTGAGACTACATCATAGGAAGGCAGAGAGACATAAGGGGTGTATTGGACACCACAGCAATGAGCGGTGCGGACTGTGGTACTGATCATGTTATGCTGAGACCTAGATTAAGGATTTGCAGACGAAAACAGCACTGCAGGATGGGTGCGAAGCCACCACGGAAGCTAACCACTAGTGCACTGAAAGGCCAAAAGAAGCAGGAAGAACTTGCACAGGAAATGGATGAAAACTTGAAAGACTGGGTGGGACAGCAACAACTCAGAGAATGACATAGAAGAGAAATGGGCAACACTGAAGGATACGTTGTCAGATTGCGAGTGATGTTTTAGGCCACCCTGAGAGGAAACATCAAGATTGGTTTGATGAGCACGATGAACATCTGAAGAAACTACTAGAAGTGAGGAATACAGCGAGGCAGGAAAATCTACAGTATAACACAAGGTCGAAGAAGAAGAAATACTCAAAGGGTCAGAGTGAGCTACAGAAGTACACCAGAGAGATGAAATCAAACTGGTGGTATGAAAAAGTGGAGGAACTTCAAACTGCAGCAGACAGGAAGGATATGGAAACATTCTTCACAGGTTTGAGAGAAATCTACGGCGCTAAACCAAGAGGATTGAGCCAACTAAAGGCTATGGATGGTGAAACGGTTTTGCAGGAGAAAGACAAGATCCTGGACAGATTTGCAGACCACTTTGACCAACTGCTAAATAACCCTGGTGATCTCATTGAAGAGGCTATAGAAGCTCGAGTGCAGCGACCAGCTATATCAAGTCTGGATGAACCACCAAATCTTGATGAGCTAATGGCAGCTATCAGGACAACACAGGATGGTAAAGCTCCAGGAAGGGATGGAATTCCTGCAGAAGTGTGGAAATTTGGTGGTGTTCAGCTGACCAACTGCCTGCACAAGCTCATCCAAGAGATATAGGATGCCCAGAAAGTACCTCAAGACTGGAAGGATGGAAAGTGTTGTGCTTTTGTTCAAGAAAGGTGACAGGAAAGATTGTGGAAATTACCGAGGTATATCACTGCTAGTCACGGTTGGTAAGATTCTCTCACGTGTACTACTGAACAGACTCAATGAACACATATAACAGAATGTACTACCAGAAACCCAGTGCGGCTTTAGAAGTGAAAGAAGCACAGTGGACATGATTTTCTGCTTGAAACAGGTTCAAGAAAAGTGTAGAGAACAGAACATGCCGCTTTATGTAGTCTTCATTGACTTCAGTAAAGCCTTCGATACTGTATCGCGGCAAGGACTTTGGCAGGTACTCAAGAAATATGGCTGTACAGAGAAGTTTGTCAGCCTGATCGACGCACTCCATACAGGTATGCAAACAAACGTGGCAATGAGTGGTTCAGTATCTAAAGACTTTTCAGTAAGCAACAGGGTGAAACAAGGGTGTGTGCTGGCGTCTACACTCTTCTTGCTACAGTATATCTGGCAGCCATGCTTGAGGTGGCCTTCAAAGACACTCCAGAAGGAGTATACAGTCAAACAAGGAAAGAAGCAGACTTGTTCAATGTGGCACAGTTTAAAGCCAAGAGTAAGACATCGATAAAGGTAGTAAGAGAAATGCTCTTTGCTGGTGACACTGCTTTAGTTGCACACAGTGCGGAAGATATGCAATCTTTAGTAGAGAAATTTGCAAGAGCAGCTAGCCAATTCAGCCTCAAAATCAACATCAAGAAGACGAGTGCCTTTATCAACCACCAAAGTTCCAGTTATCAACATCACTACCAGAAGAGATCAGCATTGGTACAGAGCCACTAGTCAAGTGTAAGACTCTCAAGTGTCTTGGGAATATTGTTTCAGAGAACTCTAGGCTGGAGGATGAACTATCTCTCAGAATGGGAAGAGCGAGCGCTGTGTTTGGAAACTTGAGGGAGAGACTGTGGAACAATCAACATGCGTCTAGCCGTGTGAAACGCAAAGTGTACAGAGCGACAGTACTGGCTACTCTATTGTACGGTGCTGAAACTTGGACTGTCTACAGAGTGCAGGTAAAGAAACTCCATACGTACACTTCCGTTCAAAAGTTTGGGGTCACCCAGACAATTATTTTGTTTTCCATGAAAAGTCGCACTTATTTACCACCATGAGTTGTAAAATGAATAGAAAATATAGTCAAGACATTGACAAGGTTAGAAATAATGATTACCTCCGCCAGGCCGAAAGGCCAGGAGGAGGTAATGTTTTTGCCGGGGTTTGTCTGTGTGTTTGTCTGTCTGTCTGTTTGTCTGTTGGTTAGCAAGATAACTCAAAAACTTTTGGACGGATTTCAATGAAACTTTCAGGTGTAGTTGGAAATGGTACAAGGAAGAACTGATTAAATTTTGGGGATGATCCGCATCACCGTCTGCATACAGGAATTTTTTAAAGCATTTTTCCACACTGTGACATACGGCCATTTTCAACATGTGCGCAGGCGCAATGGAGGGCGCTGGGCGTCGTGTCTGACCAACACAAACTCCGCCTTCTTCAACGTTTTAGCCACAAAAGCATGCGGAAAACACTGGTGGCCTGGGCCCGCCAGCGTGCCTGTGCCAGCCATAGGCGCTGCGCACATTGCGCTGGTCGTCGTGTATGACCAACACAAACTCCGCCTTCTTCAACGTTTTAGGCACAAAAGCACGCGGAAAACACTGCTGGCCTGGGCCCGCCAGCGTGCCTGTTTTTGCGCCACGCTGCAAAACCTGACACGGCCACCTGTCCGCCGCCCGATTATTTGCCACAAATTCCCCGCCCAGCTATAGGCGCTGCGTAAAAACGACCTCTCTGCCGGGGAAGATTCTAAATTCTGTTTTGCCGCGGAGCGCAACCCCAATATAATATAAAACCCACGGCAACCTGTCTAACCAATCTGCATCCGTCAGTGGAGGAGATGGACACACCAACACTTCAGTTTATTACCTCCGCCAAGGAGGCAATGCTTTTACAACCGTAAAACGGGGCTATAAGGGACGGCGGGGTAATATGGGACACTTTTCTAAATGTAATTCTGCTTTTTTAATTTTGCTTCCGCCTAGATTTGATGAAGGATTCATGGATATTTGACAATAACAACACAACTCAGCGTCCTGCTCAAAATAAAAAAAGCAGAATTACATTTAAAACATTTCCCAGAAAAGTGTCCCTTATGAACCCGCCGTCCCTTATAGCCCCGTTTTACACTACTGAACCACTAATCCCATCACTATCACATTGTCATTCATTAATTGTCTGTTTATTGCACTGTCCATGTCAAATAAACAAATAATCATTGTGAATCCAATTGCTAGTCATATCTTTTCATGCTCAGGGAATCTGAAAACGTACACACAAACACTGTATGGGGGGAACTGTGCCGCTTGGCGGAGGTCTGCGCTCTCGGAGTGCTTTTCTAGTTTGTATTTGAAATAATTTTTTCCTTCAAACTTTGCTTTCATCAAAGAATCCTCCATTTGCAGCAATTACAGCATTGCAGACCTAACATGATTGCATAAGGGTTTTCTAATCATCCATTAGCCTTCTGACGCAATGAGCAAACACATTGTACCATTAGAACACTGGAGTGATAGTTGCTGGAAATGGGCCTCTATACACCTATGTAGATATTGCACCAAAAACCAGACATTTGCAGCTAGAATAGTCATTTACCACATTAGCAGTGTATAGAGTGTATTTCTGATTAGTTTAAAGTTATCTTCATTGAAAAAAAGTGCTTTTCTTTCAAAAATAAGGAAATTTCTAAGTGACCCCTGTGGCACATATGTTGGGTACATATTTTCCACAAATGTATTGCTGAATGTTTATTGTGTGCTTCACGTCTCGAGGGACAAAAGGACTGAGCCTGCAGGAGGTATCGAGGAGGTGTGAGATTTGTCCTTTGTCTCAGAGAGAGGCCCTGGAGGGATTTCTGGACCATCGAAGGCTGAGAGACATTGGTGGAGGATCAAAGGGGTTACAGTGTGACTGTGTGTTTGCTCAGACACCATGTGACTTGAGTTTCGATGTTCCGGAGTATAAGAGAGTGATGTGACTGTGATCTGTCTCTTTTCTTGCTTGGAGGTTGATAGAGAATGTGTTCTGTTAATAAAACTGAACCTGAGAAATAAACCCAGCCTCATCATTGAACACATCCTCTACACCCCAAACTTTTGAACGGTAGTGTACATGATGAGACACCTTAGAGCCATCATGAACATCTCATGGAAAGACAAGATAACTAACATAGAAGTGTTGAAACGAGCTGGTCTACCATCAATGGAGGACATGCTAATACAGATGAACCTGAAATGGCTCGGACATGTTGAGAGGATGGACCACCAGCGTCTCCCTCGGCAGTTACTCTACTCACAGTTATGCGAGGGCAAACGCAATCAGGGTAGACCAAGGCTCAGATTTAAAGACACTGTAAAAAGAAACTTGAAGTTGGATAGAGACGGGAGTTCCTGGCAGCAGAAGGCTAAGGACAGAGCTGCGTGAAGGAATCTGATCAGACCTAAATGAAACAGTTATTGTCGCTCACGACAGACTAAGATGATGATGAGCTTCCAGCTAATGAAAAACCAAAATTAGAATATTACATAAGATCATTTTTAAAGGAATTTTAATAGAAATGTTGGGCTGAAAAGTATGTTAATGTATGCACTCAATACTTGGTTGAGGCTCCTTTTCCATGAATTGCAGTGCATCTGAAAAGTATTCACAGCGCTTCACTTTCTTTCAAAGGTCTTTTTATTATTATTAATTGAAGTATCAATACAATACAAAGTATTAGAAATTTTCATTTTTGTTTTAACCAAACAGTGCAAAACTAGAATTTAAAACTAACAAATGTGGATGCTTCAAAACACAAAAACCTTTAAATAAACAATAATACAAAAATACAAAAAAAGAAAAATTGTGTGTGTGAGGTGGGGGTGGGGTAAAGGGGATATGAGCTACTCAGAAACTATAATCGTGGGTCTTTCAAAGAAATCAAGAAACGGGCGCCATAATTTATAAAATTTGTTTTCACAGCCACGAACTGTATATCTGATTTTTTTTTCTAAATCCAAACAGGACATTATATCTTTTATCCACTGTAAATGTGAAGGGGGCGAAGAGTCTTTCCACTTCAGTAATACAGCACGTCTAGCCAATAATAATGAAAATTTGAATACTTTTAATTTGGAATTTGGCAAGACAAGTTCTGGAGCCACACCAAAAATGGCGCATAATGGATCAGGTTTAATTTGATATTGCAGGACTTCAGACATAGTAATAAAAACAGAATGCCAAAAATTCATCAATGAAGGGCAGGACCAATACATGTGAAGCAAAGTGCCAGGAGCGCTACCACACTTTTCACAAGTTGGGTCTATATCCGAGTAAATACGTGCTAACTTAACCTTGGACAGGTGCACCCGGTGTACAATCTTAAATTGAACAAGAGCGTGACGAGCACACATTGATGCAGTATGAACCTGGCTAAGAATAGAGTCCCACAGTTCATCAGTAAAAGTAAAATTAAGATCTTGTTCCCAATTCAATTTAATAGCGGTCAGAGAAGAAGATTGTAAATTTGAAATTAAATTATATAAAACTGATATTACCCCCTTAGAAGTTGGTTTAACTAATAAAAAATCATCTAGAGGATTATCAGAAGGTTTTTGAGGGAATTGTTTTGTCATGGTTTGCACATAATGTCTGACCTGGAGGAAGCGGAAAAAATGTGTAGAAGTGATGTCGAATTTAGTGGAAAGTTGAGAAAAACTTGCAAATTGACCATCAAAATATAAATCCGCAAAAGATTTTAAACCTTTTCTGTGCCATATATGAAATGCACTATCAATAGTTGATGGGGTAAATAAATGATTTGCGGCAACTGGACTTCTAATGGAGAAAAACTGAAGACCGAAATTTTTCCTGAATTGAGACCAAATTCTAAGAGACTGACAAACTACTTTATTATTACCCAGTGCAGACAAAGCAAGGGGAAGTGGTGAACCTAAAATTGCTGGTAGGGAGGTTTGATTGTCCACATGTGACTCCATAAGGATCCAAATGGGTGATTTGGGTTCCAGATAGAAATGTTTCCAATATAACATGCACCTGATATTTGCTGCCCAGTAGTAATATTGAAAGTTAGGCAGAGCCATGCCACCCACTGATTTGGGTCTTTGAAGAAAAACTTTCCTCAATCTCAGATGTTTACCATTCCAAATAAATGAAGTAATCAGAGAGTCCAAAGACTTAAAGAAGGATTTAGGAATAAAAATGGGGAGACATTGAAACAAATATAAAAACTTTGGAAGTAACATCATTTTTACAGAATTGATTCTGCCAATTAAGGACAAGGATAATGGGGACCATTTGGAAAGTATTAGCTTGCACTGGTCAAATAAGGGGAGAAAATTATTTTTAAACAAGTAATTAAGTTGTTTAGTGACACATATCCCAAGATAATTAAAATGATCAAAAACAACCTTGAAAGGAAAATTTTCAAGATCCTGAACTCAAATCTTTTCATTAATCGGAAGCAATTCACTCTTATTAAGATTAATTTTA
The DNA here is from genome assembly GCA_020510985.1 of Pholidichthys leucotaenia. Taxonomy (NCBI): domain Eukaryota; kingdom Metazoa; phylum Chordata; class Actinopteri; order Cichliformes; family Pholidichthyidae; genus Pholidichthys; species Pholidichthys leucotaenia. The sequence goes on along the minus strand of CM035838.1, from coordinate 397,860,969 downwards.
TAACCAGAAAACCTACTAAAACTATCCAAAATGTTGAGTATAGCGGGTAATGAAGTAAGTGGGTTGGAGAGAAATAGTAAAAGATCGTCGGCATAGAGTGAAACCCTATGCTCGATGCCACCCCTACGAATGCCTAGAAAGTCCCGGCTCCCACGGATTGCAATAGCTAACGGCTCAATTGCCAAGGCAAAGAGCAACGGGCTCAAAGGACAGCCTTGCCTCGTACCATGGTCAAGTCTAAAATAGTCAGAATAGCGACAATTAGTTAACACTGAAGCTAAAGGTCTAGCATAGAGAAGTTTAATCCAGGACCAGAAGGAAGGACCAAAACCGAACCTCTCCAAAGTAAAAAACAAATACTCCCACTCAACCCTATCGAATGCCTTTTCAGCGTCCAAACTAATAAGACATTCAGGTATGTTGTGGTGAGGAGTATAAATAATATTAAACAACCGCCGCAAGTTAAAAAAAGAATGGCGATTTTTAATGAAACCGGTTTGGTCCTGTGAAATTATAAAAGGAAGAATCTTTTCCAACCTTGAAGCTAACAATTTTGACAAAATTTTAACATCGGTATTTAACAAGGAAATAGGCCTGTAAGAAGCACAATCAACAGGATCCTTATCTTTTTTAAGCAACACAGTGATACAGGCCTGATAACATGAAGGAGCAAGTGTACCAGAGTCAAGTGACTCTGTAAAAACGACAAAGGAAAGGAGCAAGGTCGTCAGAGAATTTTTTGAAAAAATCAGCGGAAAACCCATCAGGTCCTGGAGATTTTCCTGATTGCATGGATGATATTGCCAGCTGAATTTCTTCTTTTGTGATGGGAGCTTCTAGAATTTGCCGAGATTCTGAGGAAATCGAAGGGATATCAACAGAATCAAAAAAAAATTTCAAATCCTTTAAGTTTGTTGTATATTCTGAGGTATATAATTTGGAATAAAATGACCTGAAAATATCATTAATCACTTGTTGGTCAGATGTCACCTCTCCTTTATCTGTCCTAACTCCAGTAATAATTTGCTTTGCTCTAATACCATGCAATTGATTAGCTAGAAGTTTACTGGTTTTTTTGCCATGTTCATAAAATTCACTCTTGTTCCTTATTAAACAACCTTCAATTTGTCGAGTAGAAAGTAAATTAAGTTTAGTTTGTAATGTCATACGTTCCTTGTACAGAGCGGGTGATGGAGATTGAGCATATTGTCTGTCAATGTCCAAGATTTGATCTAAAATAACCTTCTGTTCCTGTATTATGGATCGTCTTTTAAATGCTGCCAATGAGATAAATTCCCCCCTAAGAAATGCCTTCATGGCCTCCCATATCGTTTTGTTTGGCATACCAGGAGTTTTATTTTCTTTCAAAAAAAAATTAATTTTAGAAGAAATATTCGCAACCAATTTTTCATCTGTAAGTAATAATGGATCCAATCTCCAATGTTTTCTCATGGAGTCACATCCATGGAGGATCATTTTAAGTACAAGAGGGGCATGATCAGAAACCGAAATGCTATCATAACTGCAAGAGCAAAGGTTATTAATTAATAAATTGTCAACAAAAAAATAATCTATTCTGGTATAAGTATGGTGTACGTGAGAGAAAAAAGAATAGTCCCTGCCGTTAGGATGTAAAAAATGCCAAGGGTCTGTAAGGCTATATTCCTCAAGAAAAGACTTAACATAAGTTGCAGATTTATTAAGACTAGCAGGTTTTGGGGATGAGCGGTCTAAGATCGGATCCATATACAAATTAAAGTCACCCCCAAGAATTAGAGAATGAGTATTTAAATCTAGAAGTTGCGAAAAAAGGTTGCGAAAAAAGTGTACATCATCAAAATTCGGCGCATACAGATTAGCCAAGGTGACATGTTTATTGCCAAGTTTACCTGATACTATTACAAATCGTCCATTTTTATCTAATACAACATTAGAGGGAATAAATGGGATATTTCAATCAATAAGAATAGCAGCGCCCCTGGCCTTAGCATTAAAATTTGAATGAAAAAACTGTCCTGACCAACATTTTGACAAGCGCAAGTGGTCGGAATCCTGCAAATGGGTTTCCTGCAAAAACAGTACCCCAGGCTTAAGTTGCTTTAGACATGACATGACTCTCTTTCGTTTAATTGGATTGTATTGATATGTGAAGTTCATATAGAGTCACCACTAGAGGGCAGTATGACCCTGGCCATGACCTGAGTATAAAAGGAGTTGTACATGAGCCACTGTGTGGTTAGTTGTTGGTTGCAGTTGCAGTGACAAGTAAACGTTCTGACTGATACACGGTGTGTGTGTGCCTCGTCATTACATGGTACCAGGATAAAAGATACGAACCGACGGCGAAGATGAACGCTCTTCGACAGCCGGACGAGTTAAAGTTGACCGGTAACGTCAACGAGAACTGGAAAGCATTCAAGCAGAGTTTTGAACTTTATTCGCTAGCTATCGGTCTCCATGACGAGGAGAGGAAGATAGCATTACTGCTAACAGTAGCAGGGCGAGCTGCGTTAGATGTGTTCAACACATTCGTCTTCACGGAAGAAGAAAAAGGCAAATTCGACGTCGTGATGAAGAAATTTGACGATTATTGCACACCGAGAAAGAATGAAACGTACGAGAGGTGTGTGTTCAGAAACAGACTTCAGAAAGAGTCAGAATCGATCGAACTGTATGTCACAGACCTACGGTTGAAATGTCAGTCATGCAACTTTGGAACATTGAGTGAGTCAATGATACGGGACCAAATTGTAATTGGGGTCCAAGACAACAAATTGCGGATGCAATTACTTAAAGAGACTAACTTAACGCTGGAGAAAGCGATACAGATTTGCCAAGCGTCTGAGAGTACAAAGGCACAATTAAAGACTTTTAGCAGCAAGGAAAGAGAGACTGCTGAGGTCGATGCAGTGCAGCGTGCGAAGCCGAAAGGAACGTTGTATGCAAGGAAAAGAGATGCAAAGCGCGCGCGCGGGAACTGTGAGCGGTGTGGAATGCAACATGCGCCGAAGCAGTGTCCAGCATTCGGGAAGGAATGTCGCAAGTGTGGCGGAAAGAATCACTTCGCAAAGACCTGCTTCTCGAAGAAGAGGGTGCAACTCGTGGAGAAAAAGAGCGACAGCGAAGAGGATCAGTTTTACGTGGACGCCATCGAGGGAGAGACGAGCGCTGACGAATGGATAGTGTGCTTGGATATGAATGGCACGGACATGTCACTGAAGCTCGACACAGGTGCGCAGGTAAACATCCTGCCAATGAAAGATTTTAAAAGACTGAAAAACAAACCGAAAATAAGAGATAAAAAGATTAATCTGAGAACATATGACGATAAGCCAATACCCACTAAGGGAATGTGCAGGGTTACACTGTCAAACAAAGATAAGACAGTGAATGCATTGTTTGTACTTGTTGATGGAAATAGACAAGCAATTTTGGGTTTGAAAACATGCGATCAGCTAGGTCTGATCAAGAGGGTGAATGTCATTGATACAGACAAGGTGACAGCACGAGAAAATACAGAGGCTACTACAAGTAGGCACAAAAACACTGACTGGGTGAAAGAATACAAAGAGGTGTTCAAAGGAATAGGCCGCCTACCAGGCAAACAAAAAATTAGGCTGAAAGAGAATGCAGAGCCAGTCATACATCCAGCAAGAAAAGTGCCAATAGCTCTTAAAAAGAGGCTGAGGGAAACACTAGACTCACTGATAGCAGACGGAGTGGTCAGAAAAATTAAGGAACCAACTGAATGGGTTAACTCCTTAGTTATAGTGGAGAAGCCAAATGGAGAATTGAGATTGTGCATAGATCTGAAAGATCTAAATAAAGTGATACAGCGTGAGCATTACAGGCTACCAACAAAATCTGACATAACCAGCACAATGAGTGGAGCAAGCTACTTCACAAAATTAGATGCCAAATCTGGGTTTTACCAAATAGTGCTCGATGAGGAAAGCGCTAAATTGTGCACATTTAATACGCCATTCGGAAGGCATTGCTTTCTACGAATGCCGTTCGGGATTAGCTCAGCCCCTGAGATTTTCCATAGAACTGTGCAGCAATTGTTTGACGGATAGAAGGGGTGGGAGTTTTTCTTGATGATGTGGTAGTCTGGGGAAAAACAAAAGAGGAGCACAACGAAAGGTTGGCTAGAGTTCTCACACAGGCGCAAAAGTCAGGTATGAAACTGAATAAGAGTAAGTGCCAATTTGGGGTACAGGAGATTACATACCTGGGAGAGAAGTTATCTGGGGCAGGCGTGCAACCAGATCCGGAAAAAGTGCGGGCCATAGCAGAGCTGCCAGTACCGCAGGACAAAATTGACTTGCAAAGAGCCTTAGGGCTAGTCAATTACATGGGGAAATTTATCCCAAATTTATCAGCTAACACAATAGCTCTTAGAAGCTTGTTAGAGACCAATACAATGTGGCAGTGGATGGCAGAGCATGCCAGAGAATGGGAGTGGCTCAAAAGCAGTCTAATACAGGAGCCAGTGTTAAAATTCTATGATCAGGACAAACTGCTAAAAGTGTCCACAGATGCGTCCAAAGCCGGCCTAGGAGCTGTGCTATTGCAAAAACATGATACAGAGTGGTATCCAGTTGCATACGCGTTGCACACCATGACAAGCGCTGAAAGAAATTACGCGCAAATAGAGAAGGAGACTCTAGGCGCAGTGTTTGGATGTGAGAAGTTTCACGAATATGTGTATGGACGGTCAGTAATACTAGAAACAGACCACAAACCACTGATTGCTATCTCACAGAAGCCACTGGGTGACGCACCGCCGCGCATCCAGTGTCTAATGTTAAGATTACAGAAATATGACTTGAAATTTGAGTTTACACCAGGCAAGCAACTAGTTGTAGCCGATGCGCTGAGTAGGGCTAGCTTGAGCAACACCAGCAACACAACAGAGGAAGCTGTGCAAATACACGTAGACTCTATTAGGGCACACATGCCAGTGTCAGATGCAAAATGGACGAAGATAGTGAAAGAAACACAAAAGGATGAGAAACTAAAAAGAGTAATGGAACAGATACATCAACCAGGACAGGTTATGATTGACAAGCCTTACCAACACTTTAAAGGTGAACTGTCTGTGTTAGATGGGGTTCTGTTAAAGGGTACAAGGATAGTCATACCTACCTCCATGAGATCAGAAATGGTTAAATTAGTGCATGAGGGGAATTTGGGTATTGAAAAGTGCAAAAGACGTGCACGTGATGTTTTGTATTGGCCCAGCATGCACAAGGACATTGAGGCATATGTGCAGCGCTGTGAGACTTGCCAGCGCCACAGGTATCAACAGCCAAAGGAGCCTATGAGGCCCCATGAGAAGCCTCAAGGTCCATGGAGAAAGGTGGGCATGGATCTATTTCAGCTTAAGGGCAAGGACTATCTGTTAGTCATGGACTATCATTCCACCTACCCTGAGTTTGCAGGGTTGAGTGACACAACAGCAGAAAAGGTGGTTGCACATACAAAGACAATGTTCGCACGCCATGGAATTCCAATGACTGTTGTAAGCGATAACGGACCACAATTCATGAGTCAGTGCTTCAAAGACTTTGCAGACACATATGGGTTCAAGCACGTGACCTCAAGCCCTCTGTACCCACAGTCGAATGGGTTAGCAGAGAAAGGGGTGCAAATTGTGAAGCGCATACTGAAAAAGGCTGCAGACAATGCAGAAGACCCACATCTGGCGATCCTGAATTACCGAGCATCACCACTGGAGAATGGACTTTCCCCAGCAGAAATGCTCATGAACCGGAAACTCAGAACGCGACTTCCATCAGCATCTCAGGTGATGGAAAAGAGAGATGTGAGGCGCGATGAGAGGCAAACTGAACTGTACAACAGAACAGCACGACCTCTGAGACCACTTGCACATGAGGACATTGTGCGAGTGAGATGTGATGGAGAATGGGGACCGCTGGCAAAAGTGGTCAAAGAAACAACTCCCAGATCATATGAAGTCATCACAGAGCATGGGAAAACAATGAGGCGAAACCGACGTCACTTACTGAAAGTGCCTCAGACAAAAATGAGAGTCACAGATAGTGAAACAAGCGACATGCCAATTCCCAGCCAAACCGAACAACCAGAAATGGCGGAGAACCAGAACTTAGAGACAGACACTAACGAACAGACTGAGGTGACACAAAAGAGAAGCTCACAAAGGCAAATTGTGAAACCGAAACGATTGATTGAGGAAATGTAAGGAGTTCTGAGATGAATGAAAAAAAAAAAATGTGTTGATGTTGAGTTGTAAACAGAGAAAATGTTGAAGTTGTGATTCAGGGTACAAGGTTGATGTTGAGATGTAAACAGAAATGGAATTTATTTGTTTGTTGAAATTAGAAAAACAGTTTATGGCTCAATAAGATTTAAAGTCCCTGAATGGATTGTATGTATGTGAAAGGATGTCAACGGGTTTAAGTTTATAGTTGGACATGACCTTTACTTGGAAAAAAAAAGGGAGATGTATTGATATGTGAAGTTCATATAGAGTCACCACTAGAGGGCAGTATGACCCTGGCCATGACCTGAGTATAAAAGGAGTTGTACATGAGCCACTGTGTGGTTAGTTGTTGGTTGCAGTTGCAGTGACAAGTAAACATTCTGACTGATACACGGTGTGTGTGTGCCTCGTCATTACATGGATGGTTCAACCCCTTCACATTCCAGCTTACCAAAGTAAGATTACTATTCATTCAAAGAGTAAAATTTATATATTGTATTGTGTAGCCCAAAAAAGAATAAGGTGAGGTACGGGTTAAAAAAAAGGGGGGGTGTAAGGGGGGGGTGTAAATAAATCCATTAAAAAAAAAATTCAACAACCAAACCTATAACAACACTCCAGCCGGTTGCAAAAAACAGCAACCGCTCCATCTCCTGCTCTATTCTCATCCTAACAAAATACTCCCATACAACTCCCATACAACAACAAAAAAATTAAGTAAACAACAACGTATAGGAAGCCAATTTTACCTTGTTTTTGAACATCTAAAAATGCATCAATGTCCAGTCAGTGCAGCTTTAATGAAGTAGTAATCAAGTAGTCCAGTGTGGTAGTTGGTCAACCCAGGAATGTCTAGTTCAGGGCGAAAATCGCTGATTTCTCTCCACGGTTTGCATGAAGCGGGTGGCCTCTGAGACGGACGCCAGCCATTGGTTTTTGCCGTCTGGAAGAGTTATCCGGAGCCTGGCGGGGAAGAGAAGAGAAGGACGAAAACCTCTCTTGTACAACTCGGACATAACCTCCTTATATTCGGCTCGTTGCTTCTGAACGTCGGCGTTATAATCCTCGTAGAACTGGAGTTTATGTCCACGATATTCCAAAGTCCCACGGCGTCTCCGCGCTTCTCTCATCACCAAGTCTTTGGTCCGAAACCGGTGGAAACAAATAATGACAGCGCGCAGCTTCCCATTCGGACCCGGCTTGAGCGTGAGGCTGCGGTGGGCTCTATCCAGCTCTGGGGGAGATGGCAAAGTTTGTGTGCCAAAGACGTCCACCAACAGCCAAGAAAAAAATTCAGATGGCCGTGGACCCACATCAAAGGACTGCGGCAGACCCACCAGACGAATATTCAGCCTCCTGCTTCTTCCCTCCAGGTCAGCAAGTTTGTTTTTCAAAAGCTTGTTCTCCTCCTGTATTGACTCACACGTAGCTTCAAGCGCCGGTAGGCGCTGGCTGACGTCCTCCGCGTTGCTTTCAAGGTCGCCAATGCGTTGCTCCTGGTTCGCCACATCTGCTTGAATCTTGTCCAGCTTACCATTAATACGTTCAAATGAAGCTTTAAAGTCAGCAGCTATGGACATTCTGTGTTGCTCAAGCAAGGCAACAAGTGCAGGGTTAAGGCTTATAATAGCATCCTCAGCTAAGCTGGTGTTAGCATTGTTCACTGCTGCCTCCTTTTCAGTCTGCTTTCTTGTTTTGGACATATTTCTCAACTCAAAACAGATTCTGCACGTATTAAATGTCCAAAACGTTGACAGCTTACAGCAAAGTAGGGTTTAAAAAGTAAGACTGAAAAAAAGTATAGCAGGAGCCAGCAACGCACACACCTACTCCATTGCCAGCACACCTGATGCCAATCCGCTTCACTTTTTCCACATTTTGTTATGTTACAGCCTTATTACAAAATTGATTAAATTCATTTTTTCCCTCAAAATTCTACACACAATACCCCATAATGACAACATGAAAAAAGTTTGAGATTTTTGCAAATTTATTAAAAAAAATACTAAGAAATCACATGAACATAAGTATTCACAGCCTTTGCTCAATCCTTTGTTGATGCACCTTTGGCAGCAATTACAGCCTCAGGTCTTTTTGAATATGATGCCACAAGCTTGGCACACCTACCTTTGGGCAGTTTTGCTCATTCCTCTTTGTAGCACCTCTCAAGCTCCATCAGGTTGGATGGGAAGCGTGGGTGCACAGCCATTTTCAGATCTCTCCAGAGATGTTCAATAGGACTCAAGTCTGGGCTCTGGGTGGGCCACTCAAGGGCATTCACAGAGTTGTCCTGAAGCCACTCATTTGATATCTTGACTATGTGCTTAGGGTCGTTGTCCTGCTGAAAGATGAACCGTCACCCCAGTCTGAGGTCAAGAGCGCTCTGGAGCAGGTTTTCATTCAGGATGTCTCTGTACATTGCTGCGTTCATTTTTCCCTCTATCCTGACTACTCTCCCAGTTCCTGCCGCTGAAAAACATCCCCACAGCATGATGCTGCTACCACCATGCTTCACTGCAGGGATGGTATTGGCCTGGTGATAAACGGTGCCTGGTTTCCTCCAAACATGACGCCTGGCATTCACGCCTAAGAGCTCAGTCTTTGTCTCATCAGACCAGAGAATTTTGTTTCTCATGGTCTGAGAGTCCTTCAGGTGCCTTTTGGCAAACTCCAAGTGGGCTTACTAAGGAGTGGCTTCTGTTTGGCCACTCTGCCATACAGCTTTGATTGGTGGATTGCTGCAGAGATGGTGCGGATTACGAGGACAGCGCAACTTCCAGCTATGTGGTCACTGCGCCAAGCGTGCGCCACGCACAGGGACAAACCGACTCCACAGACTGATACATCGTCCTCCGCCGCTGCAAATGCCCAAGAAACACGGCTGACCGCCATCCTCAGAACCTTCAGGGCTGCTCACGCACCTGAAGCAGACACGCAGCCCGCACACAGGACTTTGTATGGGTTTCTCAGCTACGGCGCACAAGGGGAATTTAGCCGATTGCTGTCCCCGATGGCTTTAGGGCTGCTTCCGCACCTAAAAGCCAAACCGCCAAGTCCCTCACACAGCTGCAGTTGTTTCACAGCCACTACGCATCCTCGAGGAACTTGGCCATTCGCTGGACCGAGCCACGAGAGGAGTCAGAGACTTGATTTTTTCACAGCCGCTGCGGATCACCGCCAGGTTGACCAGGAAAGTCCCTTACCATCGCGGATCCACACGCAATTTTTGCGCGGCCCAGACACCTTTGACGTCCCGGGCCAGCACTCACTCACTCTCACCGCCTCCCCCTCCTCCTCCACAGCGCTCTTCCCGCACCTCACTCCCTAAAGCTGGCCGATTGCCGGTTGGTTCCATTACACATGACGTGCACCGGCCCCGTGCGCCCACGATCCACGACCGTTCAATGTGCTGGGACCCGGAGCGGAGCACACTGTCTTTTCCACCCCTCCCCCGTCCCCCCATGGACTGACATGCCCTCCGACACTCCTCTACAGCAGGATAGATCTACCGGAGCTGGAGCCCAAACGACCAGGGGGGGGGGGTGTCACAGCCCCTTCTGAGCATTTTGGGGGGAGCCGTGTAGTGACCCAGCACACTGCAGATTGACACGATTTCACACTCAGCAGGGCTGGAGGAAACGGAGGACAATTTACATATGGACAGAGAGCCCCTGGAGGTAATCAGAACAATGGACTATTGTGTATACATCCCCAGGATGAGGGAGAGGACATCCGGGCGCCAGTTGGTCACACTAATATGTATTGACTGATATGCTAATGTGCCATGCATTCTCTCTCTGTATCACTGTATAAAAGAGCTTGTGTGACATGCCTCAGCAGCACAGTAGCTCACTGAGCTACGATGTGTGTCTCATTATGTTGGAGGAAATAAAACTTTGCACCCTTCCAGCTCGTCGCATCTCGCCTGATCCTTTGCCTCCACAATGGCTGTCTTTGTGGAACGTTCTCCTCTCTTCACAGAGGAATGCTGGAGCTGTGACAGAGTGACCATTGGGTTCTTGGTCACCTCCCTGACTAAAGGCCCTTCTCCCCCGATTGCTCAGTTTAGATGGCTGGTCAACCCTAGGAAGAGTCCTGGTGGTTCTGAACTTCTTCCATTTATGGATGATGGAGGCCACTGTGTTCATTGGGACCTTCAAAGCAGCAGAAATTTTTTCTGTACCCTTCCCCAGATTTGTGCCTCGAGACAATCCTGTCTCGGAGGTCTACAGACAATTCCTTTGACTTCATGCTTGTTTTGTGCTCTGACATGCACTGTCAACTGTGGGACCTTATATAGACAGGTGTGTGCCTTTCCAAATCCTGTCCAATCAACTGAATTTACCACAGGTGGACTCCAACTGAGTTATAGAAACATCTCAAGGATGATCAGTGGAAACAGGATGCACCTGAGCTCAATTTTGAGCTTCATGGCAAAGGCTGTGAATACTTATGCACATGTGATTTCTTAGTTTTTTATTTTTAATAAATTTGCAAAAAATCTCAGGAAAACTTTTTTCACATTGTCATTATGGGGTATTGTGTGTAGAATTTTTTGGGAAAAAATGAATTTAAGCCATTTTGGAATAAGGCTGTAACATAAAATGTGGAAGAAGTGAAGCGCTGTGAATACTTTCCAGATGCACTATACTGCATCGCTGCTGCGTGGCATGGAGGTGATCAGCCTGTGGCACTGCTGAGGTGTTATGGAAGCCCAGCTTGCTTTCATAGCAGCCTTCAGTTTGTCTGCATTGTTGGGTCTGGTGTCTTTCATCTTCCTCTTGACAATACCACATAGATTCTTTGAGGCTTAGGTCAGGCGAGGGTGCAGACCAATCAAGCACAGTGATACTATGGTTAATAAACCAGATATTGGTACTTTTTGTGGGCAGGTGCCAAGTCCTGCTGGAAAAGGAAATCAGCATCTCCATAAGGCTGCATGTCCACAGGGAAAGTAAAAACACTCTCAATCTGTTTTCCTGAGTGTTTTTCATGTGCTTATTTAAAAAAGCACTTTGCCCGGTATCCTGGCAACCGCTTAACCTATCACTCAAAGCGTGCAGGGGATTTCACAGATTTTGCTCTGAAACACTCCACTCACTGGAATAAATCGCATCAAACTGGTAAGAAAATACACATCCCTCCAAGCTTTGGCTGTTTAATGTTGATCATGGTATATTTTTAGGCTGATTCTGAACAGCTGGTGAGAGGTGTGCAGCTGATGAGTCCTGCACGCTCTTAAAGTTGAACTTTTTTCAGCTTTCAGCGTCATGAGTGCAGCGACAAAATACGCTGACCGCCAAGATCGTTTTTGCGTTGAAGGCACTGAGCACATTAAACACTGGACTACATAGAAAATGAACAGAAAATAGTCACCCACAGCAGGGAAAAAACACATTTGGTGGACACGCAAAGCATGAAGTGCTCTAAAAAAAAAATTCCTGGTAAATGACTGCACTGACTTTGGACTTGATAACACACAGTGGACCAGCACCAGCAGATGACCTCTTTTCAGATGAAGGTAAATTTTACATTTCCTTTGGAAACCAAGGTCCCAGAGTCTGCAGGAAGAATGGAGAGGCACAGAATCCAAGTTGAGGTCCACTGTGAAGTTTCCACAGTCAGTGATGATTTGAGAAGCCATGTCATCATCTTCCCCAGAATAAAACAACATTTTGTGGAAGAATTGTTCCAAATTCCACATCATTATAAAAAGTTCCACATGCACCTTTAGGAAACATCTCATGGAAGTTGCTGCTAAAATGGTGGAAACACAATCTTCTTTTTTTGACTGATGCATAATCTCACATTACTTGTAAAGATTACAGTGAAACTGGACCTGAGAAATAACAACCTCCAGGTGCTGTCCAGGGGGGCATTCATTCACACACCCTACCTCACCCACCTCAGCCTGCAGCGATCCAATATCATCAAAGTGAAGGAGGGTGCCTTTCGGGCTCTTGGCCGTGTGGTCTCTCTAAACTTGGCCCATAACAAGATTGACATCCTTTACCAGGTGAGATTATAGTTAAAAGCTGCACCAAGTTTTTTCTTGTCCTCTTCTTGAGATGATGTGATTTGTAAAAGGGTGTCTTCTCTTCACCATTTAAGGAGTCATTTGATGGACTGTCCTCCTTGAAGGAACTGCATCTGGACCATAATCACATTGAGGAGATTCAGCCTGGAGCCTTCTCACCACTCAGTTTCCTCAACAGACTGCATCTCTCCCACAACCAGCTGGTTTACATCCCCAACATGGCCTTCCAGGTACTCTCGTTTAGTGGTAAAGACTTTGACAATCACTAGTACAGACAATGACACAAAATGAACACACTGTTCCAGGGTCTCCTCAACATCAAGTGGCTTTGTTTGAGCCATAATTCCCTGAACAACCTGGCACCTGAGGCATTTGCTGGTCTGTTCACATTGGGTCGCCTCAGCCTGGACCACAATGAGCTGCAGTTCTTTCCCACACAAACAATGGCAAGGTAGGGCAAATTTAAGGTTCTTTATGAGTATTGCAAATATATTTTTTTCCCAAATTTATTTCGGGATGGATCAACTTGTTTTATTTCTCCATACCTGTACAGACTCGGTGAGGTTAGCCACCTAGACATGAGCCACAACCCTATGATCTATCTCGGGGAAGACTCTGTCTCCATGCCAAAGCTGACACATCTTTACCTGAACCACACCTCCCTTCAAGACTTGTCAGACAGAGCTTTGTCCGGAGCCCCCCTCCTCTCCCATCTGGATCTTAGTCACAACCAGCTTCGGTACCTGGATCCCCTGTCAGGCCCCAAGGAGCTAATCAGCTTCAACCTGACTGGTACAACATCTTTCAAGAGTTCATTGACTGCACTTTTTCCACATTTTGACAGTGTCTTAATGAAATTTTTGTGACACATTTTGGTGAAATTTTCTTTAATTATTTAATTATTGCTGCATCATTGTGAATCATCTTTTGCAGCCTTTCTCAGAATGGCTCATTTCAGTGCCCTGATGATCCCAGGAACTATGTTGCCGGGGGCAACTTGCCCCTGGTAGGGTCTCCCAAGGCAAACTGGTTCTGGGTGAAGGGCCAGACTAAAAGCGGTCCAGTTGATCTCCATGAAAAACGTTACATCAAGGACTCAGTGTACCCAAAGGAGGCACATGGTGCTATGTGAACTGGCCAGGAATCTGGGCAACTCTGCCTGGACCGACACCCCCCCACCCCCACAAACACACACACACACACATGCAACCCAGGTTCCCGGATAAGTGGTAAAGGATGGATTAGTGAACAAGGTGGAAACAGGGATGTCTGTTAGTGTGACTGAAATCAAAAGAAAGCAACAATATAAACCACACTTAAGCTAAGATCCTAGTAGCACTATTAGCTCTGAAGCTTGGGCACCCGCTCATCTACATGTATGTGGCTGTGGCGCAGGTGTAGTGTGACCGACTACTGATCGGAGGGTCAGGGGCTCGATTCCCGCTCTGTCTGCAGTCTGCATGTTGAGGTGTCCTTGAGTAAGACACTGAACCCCTAGTTGCTCCTGGTGGGTCAGGCCAGCACCTGTGCATGGCAGCTCCACCGCCATCAGTGTGTGAATGGGTGGATAGCAGGATCTGTAAAGCACTTTGGTTATCTAGAGATGAGAAGAAGCACAATATAAGTGAACGCCATTTACCATCTACATGTTTGCAAACAGACAGCTCAGCTGGCCAATAATATGTAGCGCAGCAGGCGATTATCAAGGCTGAGCATGTTTATGACCAGGGCTTAACAATAACTTTTTCGCTCACCAGCCACTGTGGCTAGTGATTTTCCAAAGTTACCAGCCACTCAGACTTTCCACTAGCCACAATTTTGTAGTTGGAAAATTATGTTTAATATGATCAAATTTGACTATTGCATGCTAAAAAATTAGAAGAGAAACACTGTATTTATTTATGAACAGCAGTAAATACTGTAAAATGGTAGATCAAAATATTTGTAATGCGAGAGTGAAGTACAGGTAGATTTGGGGTCCGTCCCAATTTTCATTTGTACCCCTTCACCTACGCTGTGGCCTTTGAGGGCTGAAAATTACCCCTGTGAAGTGGGACACCCCTTCAGGCTGCACTACATCATTAGTAGTTGCTGATGGATTTAACCTAAATGGACACTACCCGTTTTAACCAAAAAAAGAAGAGAGAGAAAAAGTAAACTGATGAAACAACAGTCTCATCTTAAGGAGAAAAAATGTCTCAAATTTACATGAACAATTCTAATCAGTAGAAAAAGTCAGAAATTTACTAGAAAGAAAGCTGTAAATTCAGAGACAAATCTGCATGCCTTGGTGGGTCGTTTTTGACCCACAGGCCATATGTTTGACATCCCTGGACCAGCCCATTAAAAATGCATATTTAGAGGGCAAAGGACTATCCACGCCAAACATAATGATAACTATAAAATTATAGTTTTAAAAATTGTTCTAAGTAAGCCTCCTCACCAATTAACGATATTACTCTGACAGCAGAGCCAAACACACTCCACACCCACTTCACTCCATCACATATACACTACTCACAAAAGGTTAGGGATATTTGGTTTTCGGATGAAATTTCAGGATGCACCTAAAATACACTATTGTGGCGGTTTGGTGTAACCCCCACAACAGACTGGACAGACACAGCGCTCGGCTACAGCAATTAACAGAACAGTGAGATGTGTGTATTAATGTCTACAGGCAGCCCCGCTTCTTCTGGATCTTTACTGTGATGTTAATGTTGCCTTTCATGCATTGTGTTCATGTGTCCTGTCCTTACTGTGACCTAGAGACTGAGATCAATATGTAGATGTGCCTTGTAACCTCTTTGTCTTGCAGCTGGAGCAAAGGCCAGCAATCTGCCTATTGTGATGTATGTCTCTCAAATGCAAATGTCTCATGCCTGTTCTGCAGTCTCTTTGATCATACCCACTGCTGGGGAATGCTCTTTTATGTATTGTTGTAGTTGGGTATACTGCACTGTAACCCATGCTCACTCTCATTCACTCTCACTCTTCAACTGCTGCTGGACACACGCACTTTGTGTCTCCTCCTCAGAGAGCCGCTGGGCTCGCTCTCGGCGCACATGCACGGCGCCGGGAGCGGAGCTCGTGACGGCGGTATGATTTAATAAACCTGCTTAAAACCTTCACCAACGCCGCTTTATTTCATGCTGCCTCACTGGTGACCCCAAGAATGCACACGCTTTGTGCAACGCAACCTTCTGGTCTGGACGGCCACGCTGGCGACCCGACGCTGAAAAAAACACGCTGCCAGCGAACACAGCAGCCTGACGCAAACGAGCTGCCCTCCCTTCTGCTTCGGGGAGACCTCGACACGGAGCCAACACAGGCGAGCTTCTTTCCGGACATCACCCACGACCGGGAAAACTGCAGAAACTGTCATGGTGCGACCCTCGCCTGAGATCGGGACGTCCACGCTGGACCGGCCGAGGGACACAGAACGTTTTCTCCCTCTCACCGCTACTCCTTCCTCTCAGTGATCCTACTCATCTACCCGAGCCTGAGGAACAAAGATCGTCTATCTCCCCTCAACGCTCCAACGCACCATGACTAATCTGCAGCCACGGCTCATCATAGATGTTTGTCGGCACCGTCTGCGCCGATCTCCACCAAGATTCCTGACCCTGGTTCTCCTGTCCAGCTGGCCCACCCATCATGGAACCCCGGCGCACGCACCGGGGAGTTACGAGGACGGCGCACCACGCACGGGACAATAACGGCCCCACTGACTGCCTTTCTTCTGCTGCACACTGGCCCTTCAGGCTTGCTTGTACACCTGAGGCACGCAGCTTGCTCACTGGATTTTATGGTCTTAGCCACGGCACACAAGGGGAATTCAGCTGTCTGCGGTTCCCGAGGCTTTAGGGTTGCGCCTGCACCTTAAAGTCAAACACGCCAAGTCCCTTTGCTTCCTTTTTTTTCTTACAGCCGCTCCTGTTTTTCTTCATGGCCATGAGAGGAGCCAGAGACTAATTTTTCTTCTTGCGGACCTCCGCACGTTCAACGGGACAGCCCCTCGACGTCGCGGACCAGCAAGCAATTTTTGCGCAGCTCGGACGATTTCACCGTCCCGGTCGGCACGTACTACCTCCCTCCTCCCTCCCCCTCCTCCTGCAGAGAGCTTCTCCTGCTCGCTGCCCAAGCTGAATGATCGAGACCTCGGCCTCCTGCCGAGCCCTCTGGGAGGGAGCGTGTGGCGGTTTGGTGTAACCCCCACAACAGACTGGACAGACAGAGCGCTCGGCTAGAGCAATTAACAGAACAGTGAAATGTGTGTATTAATGTCTACAGGCAGCCCCGCTTCTTCTGGCTCTTTACTGTGATGTTAATGTTGCCTTTCATGCATTGTGTTCATGCGTCCTGTCCTTACTGTGACCTAGAGACTGAGATCAATATGTAGATGTGCCTTGTAACCTCTTTGTCTTGCAGCTGGAGCAAAGGCCAGCAATCTGCCTATTGTGATGTATGTCTCTCAAATGCAAATGTCTCATGCCTGCTCTGCAGTCTCTTTGATCATACCCACTGCTGGGGAATGCTCTTTTATGTATTGTTGTAGTTGGGTATATATACTGCACTGTAACCCATGCTCACTCTCATTCACTCTCACTCTTCAACTGCTGCTGGACACACGCACTTTGTGTCTCCTCCTTGGGCTCGCACCGGGAGCGGAGCTTGTGACGGCGGTATGATTTAATAAACCTGCTTAAAACCTCTCATCGCTGCCTTTATTTTACCATCCGCTTCACTATAACCTTTACAGGTTAACTTAATTTGAACTTCTCTAACCTTTTGAATGCACATGTCCAACTGTTCAGTGTTTCAGTACTTTTTGCATAACTTGCTGTTCTCTAACAAGGTGTTCAACGGCAAAATTCACAACAGGTGTTTGGTCCATGAATCGACCAATAAATTTTCTGGTTCAATTAGAATTTAGAATTGGTATTTAAACAGTCCTCTTCATCATGCTGTTCACATTTTGACATCATGAGACTAAGACAACACCTAACGGTTGATTAACAGCACCTCTCCATTGCGAGGCTTCAAACAGGATGTTCTCAGAGGGAAGTGGCCACTGAGCTTAGAGTGTCACAAAGTGTCATCAGCAGGTTGCAACAGAGAGACTGGAAGAGTCGCAGAAAGGCACAGAAGTGCACATCCTTTGGCCACATCCCACACTGATGACTGCTTCATTGTGAACAGTGCCCTGCAATACTGGATGATGCCACTCAACTCCAGGCACATTTAAATGAGGTGAGAGGCACCCAAGAGTCACGTCAGACCATTCAAAACTGTTTATATCAGCATGGTCTGCATGCTAGATGACCTGCAAGGGTACCTGGCTACACAAGCAGGCACAGGCGTCGTCGTCTTGCATGGGCCAGGGAGCATTTACCTTGGACAAGGGACCAGTGGGCCTCAGTGCTGTTCTGTGATGAAAGTCGATTGACGTTGAGCAGAAATGATGGCCACCAACGATGTTGGCGACGTCAAGGAGAGCACTATGCATCAGCCACTGTTATCACCAGATGAGCCTTTGTTGGTGGTGTTAACAGTCTGGGCAGGTGTGTCTTGTCTATACAGAACTGCTCTACATGTTAAGAATTTTACAGTGACTGTGAGAATGAATGGTTGTCTGTCTCTCTGTGTTGGCCCTCCAATGGACTGGCGATCTGTCCAGGGTTTATCCTGCCTCTTGCCCAAAGATACTGGGATACGCTCCAGCCCCCCCGCGACCTGAAAAGGATTAAGTGGAAGAAAACGGATGGATGGGTGGAATCCAATCCACCTTTATTTATAGAGCATTTTAAAAACAGCCACAGCTGACACAAAGTGCTGTATATAAAAACATAATACATAAAAACAATAAAATACATCACAAATAAATAGTAGTCATAGAATAAAAGCAACAAAAAGAAGTAAAATCAATGTCTCAAACTGGGTCAAAAACCAAAGAATAAAAATGGATTTTAGGATAAGTTATAAAACCTTCACTTCCGGCTTTCAGAGAGAGCAGACACTTTTTCTCTCCTCTCCTCTTCTCCTCCCTGATACTATTCCCTGCTTGCGATGTCTGTGTCTTTCGCTCTTCTTCTGGCTGAATCTTAATCCAAACGGAAATTATGGATCTGGAAAAGCGGCTTATATGCGATTGTCACCACTTTAAAAGAAGAAGATTGAGTCAGGGGGAACCCAAGGGGAAGACTCATGGACATTGGAACTCATGTGTCTGTATGATTCAACTGGAGATGCAGAAGACATCTATTGGCTATGATCACAGGATTTCTGTTTTTGGCTCTGGAGTTTCCTGATGTTTCAGAAATTGAGGAAGGTGGAGAGCTGTTCAAAATGCAGACCCAGGCAAGCTCCTTCACCAATTCGACCAGTTGGGGAGTGCACGAGGCGGCATGGTGACCTGAATGGTGATTCAGATGGTGGAATACATCTTGAAGTCGCTAGTGCTCTCCAGAGAATGTTTTTTTTTTTTTTTTTTTTTTTTTTAATTTAAGTTTTTGTAAAGGGTATACAGGTCGTTACAGCAATGCAGTGTTTACATTTTCATCACATGTTCCCTTATTTTCTGATATCTGACAACATTGGAAGATTAATTCTTACAACACCCCTTTTTTTTTTTTTAAAGTGAAAGAAAAAGTGAAATTAAAGAGAAAAAAAAACAAATAACAAAAAAACAACAACAAACCAGTAAAAAACAAACAAAAAGAAAAAGTAAGTAAATAAAGATAAAAGAGCATCTGAGTAGCGTTGGAACAAAGAGCGGAACCATTATTGAAATGGTATTTGTCAAAGATTAGATCTAATGGAAGACACATATGCGGTCCAGGGTTGCCAAAAGTTCATGAACCCATCCATGTCCTGTCTCAGTGTGAATGTCAACTTTTCCATCGAGTAAATGTCTTGGATCACGTTAGTCCAATCTTCAGGTGTAGGACAGTCCTTCAACATCCATTTTTTAGTTAGAGCTTTTTTGCTTGCCAATATTAAAACATTGAATAAGTATTTATCTCCTCGTCTTTCCAGTGAGTCCGGTAGTAAACCCAAATACAAAGTTACAAAAGAAAAGGGGACTGTTATTTTGAATATTTTCCCCAATATTGTCTGTACATTGGTCCAATATTGGTGGATAACTGGGCATGACCAAAACACATGAAAATGATTTGCAGTCTTTTCACCACACAAGCGACAACAGTTCAATCCCTTATGGGTAAATTTGTTTTGTGCAGGTGTTCTGAAAAATCTTGCCAAGTTTTTCCATCCAAATTCTCTCCACTGCAGGGATGAGGTACTTTTCCATTGCTGTTTATTTAGCTTTTCCCATATTTCCAGTTGTAAAGGGAAATTCCCCTCTTTTTCCCATCTCTCTTTTATATAAGATGTGTTGTCTCCTTTTAAGTCTTGAAGACCTTGGTATATTTTAGAAATGTATCTGATCCCTGGGATCCCTTTATATGCCATTAAGAAGACCTTCAGAACACCTGACTGGGCCCTTTCCAAAACCTCCTTTTTAAGTATATTGTTTATGTGGTGTCTAAGCTGGAAGAACCTGTAAAGGTCTTGATTTATTAGGCCTTGTTTTTTCAAATCTTCAAAACTTCTTAAGATTTGCCCTTTAAAAAAATCGTAATATTTTATCAGCCCTTTCTCCTTCCACTTTTTAAATCTGGTGTCTGTTTTATTAGGAGTAAAGTCCTGATCATAGGCGATCCATTGCAGAAGTCGATAGGGCTCTTTAGTTTGATTCTCTCTGACTATCTTAAACCAAATTTTTAGCGGGGTCTCTATCCACGGGTTAGTGTTATTCAAAAGCTTAGGTAAGACATTGTTCCCTATTATCGCCTGTAGGGGGATGTCACTTGTTATTTGGCATTCGATCTCCTTCCATTGTGCAGTGTAGACTGGGTTACATATCTCTACTAAAGTTTTAATTTGTGCGGCTTTAAAGTAGTCCCTGATATTTGGCAGCGCGAGCCCACCTTTGTCTTTGTTTAGCTGTAAGGTTCTATATCTGATTCTAGGTCTCTTGCCCTGCCATATGAATCTTGAGATCCATCTGTCCAGCTCCTGCCATGTTTTTTTGGGAGGTTCTACCGGTATTGTTTGGAAAAGGTATAGAAGACGTGGAAGTATATTCATTTTGACTGCTTCAATTCTTTGTGCAGTACCCAAGAATGGTATCATATTCCATCTTGCTAGGTCAGATTTTATTTTTGTCACCAGTGGATCATAGTTTAGTGATATAATTTTGTTGAGTTGTTTCGGGATATTGACCCCCAGATATTTCATAGATTCCGACTCCCAGTTAGTTTTGAGTTTGCTTAGTGAATAATGATTTGGGTCATAGTTGAATGTTAAAACTTGGGTTTTATGCATATTTAATTTGTACCCCGATAAATCTCCATACTCTGAAAAAACTGAGGTTAGTTCTGGTAAAGAAGTGTCCGGCTGCCCTAGGTATATTAAAATGTCATCAGCAAAGAGTGCTATTTTATGTTCCTTCTGACCAAGTGTAATACCTTGAATTTTTTGGTTTTGTCTTATCCATTGGCTCAGAGGTTCTATGAAGATTGCAAAGAGCAGTGGAGACAGGGGGCAGCCCTGACGACATCCTCTTTCCAGTTCAAAAGATGATGATAAATTACCGTTAATCCTTATTTTAGCTGTTGGTTTTTTATATAATGCCTGTATAGTTCTAATGAAGTTGTTATGAAAATTGAAACTGGATAAGATTCTATATAGAAAAGACCAGTCAACCGAATCGAATGCTTTTTCAGCATCTAATCCTAATATGACTGCATTTAAGTTATATTTTTTTATATGATGAATTATGTGTAAAGTGCGTCGAATGTTGTCTTGTGTCTGTCTTTGTCTTATAAAACCTGTTTGGTCTAAATGAATTAGGTCTGTCAGTATATTCTCTAACCTTTTGGCAAGGATAATGGTAAAAAGCTTATAGTCCTGATTTAGTACACTGATTGGTCTGTAGTTGGAGCACTCTAGTTTATCCTTTTCAGGTTTAGGTATAACTGCAATGACCCCTTCTCTCCAGGAGGGGGGGATTTCCCCTGTGTGGAGGACATAATTAAATGTTTTCAGAAGGAGAGGAGATAGTTGCTGTTTAAAGGTTTTGTACCACTCTGCTGTATAGCCATCAGCTCCTGGGGATTTGTTAGCTTTAAGTTTCATAATTGCTTTTTCCAATTCTTTAGGATGTATTTCTGACAGTAGTGTTTTATTTTGTGACTCCGTAAGTTGGGGAAGGTTTAATGTGTTTAGGAATGCCTCGGATGCGTTTTTATGTTTTTTGTGGGAGTATAAGTTCTTATAGTAATTCTCGAAGTTTTTAAGAATATCCTGAATTCTGAATTTTATTTCCTTTGATACTGGGTCTCTGATTTTGTAGATTGCTCTTTCTGTTTGATGTTTCCTCAATTTATAGGCTAGCAATTTTGCCGATTTACTGCCTGCTTCATAGTATTTTTGTTTCAGAAATGTAAGTTTCTTCTGGATTTCTATTGTGTAGATCTCATTTATTTGAATTTTAATTTCCTTAATCTTGAGCGAGTCAGTAGAATGAGTGTTGCCTTTGTGTTCTTTTTCTAGGTTCCTAAGTTCTGACTCTAATGTGGATAGTTTTTCTTGTCTTAGTTTCTTTTGGGTTGCCAGTTGTGCAATAATCTTTCCTCTTATTACAGCTTTACATGCATCCCACAGTATTAAAGGGGATACTTCTCCATTATCGTTATCTTCCAAATATCTGAGAATATCTGATTCCAATTCATCTTTCAATGGTCCTTTCAGGACATTTGAATTTAACCTCCAAGAAAATGTATTATTTGTGTATTTTTGGATATTTAAGTCCATGTAGATCGGACTGTGGTCGGAGAGATCCATCAGTCCTATTTTACATGTTTTTACTCTTCCAATGTCTCTATTAAACATAAAAAAATAGTCAATCCTTGAGTAAGATGAATGTGGAGTTGAGTAAAATGTATAGTCTTTTACACTGGGGTTGAGTTCCCTCCACACGTCACAGATTCCCAGTTCTTTTAGTAGCATCCGAGTCTTCCTGTTTTGGGTGTTATTTTGATGTGGGGAATTACCAGAAGCATCCCAGTATGGATTCAGTCTAAGATTGAAGTCCCCACCACATATCACTAAACCTTGAGCTTTAGTTATCATTAGGTCGAATACATTTTTATAAAATTTCCAGTTAGCCCCTGGGGGAGCATACACATTCAGCAGGGTGATATCTTCTCCCTCTAGCCGCCCAGTTACCAAACTGTATCTCCCTTCTTTATCTTTGTGTTCTGATTTTTTTTCAAATGTAATTTTGGTTGATATCAATGTCGCTACTCCCCTCCTCCTCCCTGATTTATATGAAGATGAAGAGATCATTTTAAACCCTTGTCTACTGAGTTTATTGTGTTCCACGTCTGTTAGGTGGGTTTCTTGTAAAAGTATTATTCCTGCTTTGTCTTTTTTCATTTTGCCTAGAATCTTGGATCTTTTAACTGGATTCAGGATTCCTTTTACATTATATGAAATTATTTTGGTTACACCCTGTTTCTCCATTGTGTTGTTTTGTTTAGTATAACTGTGTGGTGGCCCTCTTTTGTGCTACTCAGAAACTGAAAGAACATTAAAAACAAGAAAAACATTAAGAACATAGTGTAAAAAACTTTAAAACAAAAAGCTGTCATAAGAACTTCCTGAGCTGAGGTCTTTTTAAAGACCCTGTAAGAGCCTTGATGGAGTGAAGGCTCTGAGGGAAATTCCTCAAACTCTGTTACGTGTTGAGGGCCCTCTCTTACCACTGAAAGTAGTCCCATGCTTTTAACGTGAGTTTCAGAACCCAATCCAAACTTGTAATGATTTTTTTTTTTTTTTCCTTTTATGCCTAAACCCTGTGAAATTGTGTGCACCCTCCCACCCCCATCACATCAAACATTCACGCAAAAACAGTATTTGTTAGTATGAGGAGAACATGTGGATTATTGTCACATTTCTATTTTAACAAGTTTTTTTTTTTTTTTTTTATTACAAAGACTTATTTGTTTCAAATAATATGATTGTTCCATGAAATGTTTTACCACATGCTGAATATGCATCTCCTTTAATGTTTGTTACCTTGTATGAGGGGGGTTGGATGTGCGGATTGATTCAAGAGAAAAGAAAAAAAAAAAGAAAAAAAAAAAGGTTGCTATTCCAACCTGAAAACGGATAGTTTATCCGCGACGCTCTGGTGCTGGGTTTCCCGCTGCTGGTCCGTGGATTTTGAAGGTCTTTGTGTTGTCCATGTTTGCGCTTTGATCTTCTCACTCGGGTCTGCTGCGGGTTTAAATACCGTTACCGGGAGCCCTCTTTTCGCCATGTCAGCTGTTGCTTCTTCCGCCGAATTATAGAGACACGTTTCATCGCCGTAGAAGACCCTTAACTTCGCAGGAAATGGTGTCTGAAAGCGCAATTTCTTCTCTCTTAACACCTTTTTCGCGTCATTGTATTCCCTGCGCTTTTTAAGGACCTCCGGGGCGTAATCGTGTTCCACGTAGACTTTTCTCTCCTGGTGCATAAATCCTTTTTTCTGCCAGGCCAGTCTTACAACCTCTTGTTTTATTTTGAAATTGGAAAATCTTACCAACACCGAACGTGGGGGCGCTTCCGCCGCCGGCCTAGCGGCTAATGAACGATGTGCCTTTTCTATCTTCAAGTCGGTGGTTTGTGGAATATCCAATTTCTCTCTTAGTAAGGATTCCACGCATTCTGCCATTGAGTTAAAACCATTTTCGGTTCCTTCTATCAGACCATGAATTCTTATGTTGTCTCTTCTTTGTTTTCCTTCTTGGTCGGTTAGCTTAGCCTCTATAGCTGCTTGTCTTTTGCGTAGGTCTAGCACAGAATCTTCGAGCACTTTTATTCGATCCTCTGTTTCCAAGATTCGGTTCTCGGCCTGGTCCACTCTGCTGTTTGTCCTTTTCAATTCTTCTCTGAATTCCCGAAATTCGGCCGTAACATCTCGGCGAAATCGTCGTAGCTCCTCAAATAGTGATTTCAGGCTAACCCTTTTGTTAGCTATCACCAGTTCCTCGTCTTCTGAACGGAGATCTTCCAGTTCGGATTCTCCGGCCGATACGTGTCCTGGCCTGGAGAATTTCAGTTTCTTCTGTTTTCCTTTAGACATGATGATTTTGTCTTTTGATTTTCACTCCTCCAAAAATCCGTTAAGTTTGATTTTCAAGGTGTTATCCTGGATTGGGTCTGAGAACTTCAGTGTTAAGCTGCAGTCGCCATGGCGTCCAGCAGAGAATGTTTTTTAAGCCTGTATGGAAATTATGAAGCACAGAATCGCATGAGAGAGGAAAATTTTATTCTCTGAGTGCACTGTGCAGATTTGACCTTGTTTTTTGGTGCCCTGTTTACATTCCTCCTCGATGAAGATAAGGCTGGAGAAGTAGCTAACCCAAACAATCGACAATTGCTGTTGTTTCAGCAGACCGAGCTCCAAGGACAGCGTTACCATGTGTCTGGACTATAGAACACATGACTGAATAATATCTATCCGTTGCCAGAGGGTGCCCTCTGCTGTTCACTAGCAATGACACACCTACACGACACACTGCATACAACATCACATGACTGATACATGCACACTGATACAAATACACACATACTGTCTCTCTCAACTCCTTGTAATGTGTGATCTATTGTCTGCTAATTGTGCATAGAGGGTTTTTTTTCTGTGTGATCATAATTTGGCTCATTTGAGCTTATACGAGCGTTATTCTGATAACTATGTTTTTTTCTCTCTGCCTATTGTGTTTTCCCTGACCCTGACCCTTGCCCTCTTTACCCTCCTGTTCGACTGGCGCCTTCAGGCTGCCGCGGCTATGGGATGCGCTTATAGAGCGTGCCCAATGTCAAGTCAAATTTCAATTCTCCTGTATGTATTGCACGTATGGTAGTATTGACAATAAACCTTTTCATTCATTCATTCATTCAAACTGGATAGTGAAGGGGCCTGTCTGATGGACAAAGGCAGATTATTCCACAGTTTAGGGCAGGGGTGTCCAATCATGTGCCATGGAGGGCCAAGACCCTGCAGGTTTTCTCTTCTACCCAGTCTCTTCAGCATGTGTTTTCACTTATCGGCAGTCAGTGAGAATTAATTCAGTGAAATTTGCTGCTGAAGACACTGGTTGGACGTAAAGCCTGCAGGGTCTTGGCCCTCAATGGCACATGATTGGACACCCATGGTTTAGGGGCAGAAACAGAAAAAGCTCTGTCCCCTCTGAGCTTCCTATTCCATTCTGGTATCTCCAGGAACACCTGATTAGCTGACCTCAGAGACTGAGCAGGGGTGTAAGGATGATACTACTAAACTCCAGTCATTATGCCCCAGATTGAACAACACAGGCCTAATTTCATCTTCATGGACGATAATGCTCCAGCTCATTGAGGTCACATCATTAGGGAATGGGTGCTGGAGGCTGGGGTACCTCGAATGGAGTGGCCTACACTTTCTTCAAACCTGAATCCCATAGAAAACCTATAGGATCAGCTGAGTTGCCGTGTAGAGGCTTGTAACCCTGCACCCCACAATCTCAATGACCTGAGGGCCACCCTTCATGTCAGGTCAGGCATTGGTTTGTTTGCTACTGGATAACCATGAAAACCGGTACTACCTGTCATGGGTCGGGCCATCGGTGACTCAACCGGCAACCCCGCCCTTCCGAGGGCGTAGAGGTTGAAACTGGGCATCCTGGCAGAACTAAAAAACAATATCTGTCACAGGTCTGTGGTGGACGATTCCCAGTTACACGGGGTAAGACTGGACATCCTGGCAGATAAGCACATCTGTCGCAAGGTCTGTGGTGGACTTTTGCCAGTCGGTGCATCATGACATCCACTACACAAAGAGCAGAGATAAACAAACCTATCATCTGGTCAGTCACTGCAACAGATACTGGAGTCAGTTTGTCTTGGTCTGTCCTTGCCACTGATAATACCTCTATCTGCCAAGAATGTGCCGCTAGTCCAACAAAAGCTAGCGGTACTCAAATACTTTGCAAGCAGTTTCATGAAATGGTCAGTCAGAAAGCAACTCATACCAGCTTGGACGTCGCTCGAGTTAACAAGGTCAGGAGTTCCTGGCAGCAGAGGGCAAAGGACAGAGCTGCGTGGAGGAATCTGATCAGACCTAAATGAAACAGTCATTGTCACCCCGACAGACTGCTATGATGATGATGATGATGCATCTAAATACAATCTATGATCATTTCTCCTCCACTGATTGCACATTCAGATCCTGCTGAAAGCAGGTAGATAAACATCCACAGTCTCTGTCATTTCGGCGCTGCTGTCAAAATGGGTGACAGTGATGGATGTTTTTTTTGAATGGCTGAAAGTGGTTTTATTGTTAATAAAATTTAGTGTTGTAGTCTCACATTACAAGTCTTATTAATTGCCTTTTGAGAAAACTACAACCCACCAAAGTGGCTAGTGGGAGCGGCTGTCTTACCGGCCACTGTTGACATCTACCCCACATTGGCTGGTTGGCAGGTGTTAAAGGGGTCATTGATTGAAAAAGTGTGTTTTTGTAGGTTTTAACATTATCAGATGTTTATTGGTCATGTCATTATCAAAAAATTATCAAAACACTTTTTAAAAGTGCACAAAATTTATATTGTTTCTGTCTCTGAGTAGTTTCAATTCTTCTGGGTTTGCTATGGAATGTCATAAATGGGGCTTGACATTAATAAGCACAGTTGAAACTAGAAGTTTACATACATTGTTTAAAAAGACACATAACCTTTTTTCCTTGCTGTCTGGCATTGAATCAAACTAAACTTTCCCCATTTTAGGTAACTTAGGATTAGCAAAATTATTTCTATTTGATAAGTATTTTTTAATATTAAAATAAATTTTTTGAGATTTTTTTTATTACTTTCTTCAGTCAGAAGTTTAGACATTTCCTTAGTATTTGGTAGGCCACTCCAAAACATTGACTTTATTGTCCTTCAGTCACTTTGTAACTAATTTGGTGGTATGCATAGGGTCATTGTCCATTGGGAAGACCCATTTGCATTCAAGCATTAACTTCCTGGCTGATGTCTTCAGATGTTGCTTCAATATTTCCACATACTGTTCCTTCCTCATGATGTCCTCTATTTTGTGAAGTGCACCAGTCCCTCCGGCAGCAAAACACCCCTACAACATGATGTTGCCACCCACATACTTTACATTTGGGATGACGTTCTCAGGCTTGTAACGTTCTCCCTTTTTCTTCCAAATGTAACAATGGTCATTATGGCCAAACAGTTCAGTTTTAGTTTCATCAGACCACAGAACATGTCTCCAAAAATTAAGGTCTTTGTCCCTGTGTGTATTTGCAAACTGTAATCTGGCTTTTTTATGTTGCTTTTGGAGTAATGGCTTCTTCCTCGCTGAGTGGTTTTTCAGTCCATGTTGGTACAGGACTCATTTCACTGTGGGCAATAACACTCTTACCAGCTTCAACCAGCATCTTTACAAGGTCTTTTGTTTTTGTTCTGGGGTTGATGTGCACATTTCGCACCAAAACATGTTCATCTGCAGAACACAGAATCTGTGTCCTTTCTGAGTGATATGATGGCTGGACATTCCCATGGTGTTTATACAGGTACATCTCAAAAAATTAGAATATGAAAAAGTTCAATATTTTTTGTCATTCATTTCAGAAAGTGAAACCTATATATTATATAGATTGATTACACAGAGAGTGATATATTTCAAGTGTTTATCTATTTTAATTTTGATGATTATGGCTTACAGCCCATGAAAACCCCAAATTCAGTTTCTCAAAAAATTAGAATATTACACATAATTAATTTTAAAAAATAGTTTTTTAATAGAAATGTTGGCCGACTGAAAAGTTATGTCCATGTACACACTCAATACTTGGTTGGGGTTCCTTTTGGATTAATTACTGTATCAGTGTGGCGTGTCATGGGGGTGATCAGCCTGTGGTACTGCTGAGGTGTTATGAAGGTCCAGGTTTCTTTGATAGTGACCTTCAGCTCATCTGCATTGTTGGGTCTGGTGTCTCTCATCTTCCTCTTGACAATACTCTATAGATTCTCTATGGGGTTTAGGTCAGGAGAGTTTGCTGGCCAATCAAACACAGTGATGCCATGGTCATTAAACCAGGTTTTGATACTTTTGGCAGTGTGG
The DNA here is from genome assembly GCA_020510985.1 of Pholidichthys leucotaenia. Taxonomy (NCBI): domain Eukaryota; kingdom Metazoa; phylum Chordata; class Actinopteri; order Cichliformes; family Pholidichthyidae; genus Pholidichthys; species Pholidichthys leucotaenia. The sequence goes on along the minus strand of CM035838.1, from coordinate 397,832,461 downwards.
GCAGGTGCCAAGTCCTGCTGGAAAAAGAAATCAGCTTCTCCATAAAGCTTGTCAGCAGAGGGAAGCATGAAGTGCTCTTAAATTTCCTGGTAGACGACTGCGCTGACTTTGGTCTTGATAAAACACAGTGGACAAACACCAGCAGATGGCCTCCGTTCGGATAAAACTAAATTTTGGATTTCATTTGGAAATAAAAGTCCCAGAGTCTGGAGAAAGAGTGGAGAGGCACAGAATCTAAGTTGCTTGAGGTTTAGTGTGAAGTTTCCACAGTCAGTGATGATTTGAGGAACCATGTCATCTGCTGGTGTTTGTCCACTGTGTTTTATCAAGACCAAAGTCAGCGCAGTCGTCTATCAGGAAATTTTAGAGCATTTCAAGCTTCCCTCTGCTGACAAGCTTTATGGAGAAGCTGATTTCATTTTCCAGCAGGACTTGGCATCCCCCACACTGCCAAAAGTATCAAAACCTGGTTTAATGACCATGGCATCACTGTGTTTGATTGGCCAGCAAACTCTCCTGACCTAAAACCCCATAGAGAATCTATGGAGTATTGTCAAAAGGAAGATGAGGGACACCAGACCCAACAATGCAGACCAGCTGAAGGTCACAATCAAAGCAACCTGGACCTTCATAACACCTCAGCAGTGCCACAGGCTGATCACCTCCGTGACACGCCACATTGATACAGTAATTAATCCAAAAGGAGCCTCAACCAAGTACTGAGTGTGTACATGGACATACTTTTCAGTTGGTCCACATTTGTATTAAAAAAACTATTTTTTAAAATTAATTTTGTGTGTAATAGGGCGGCGCGGTGGCGGAGTGGTTAGCACTGCGGCAGCACAGCAACTCACCCTTGGCTGGGGGATCCCGGGTTCGATCCCAGCCCCCGACCAGCAGTGATCTGTGTGGAGTTTGCACGTTCTCCCCGTGTCTGCGTGGGTTTACTCCGGGATTTCTCCGGTTTCCTCGACATGCCAAAAACATGCAAGTTAAGTTAACTGGCATCAAAACTGGGGATTCTAAATTGCCCTTAGGTATGACTGTGAGAGTGAATGGTTGTCTGTCTCTCTGTGTTGGCCCTGCGATGGACTGGCGATCCATCCAGGGTGTACCCTGCCTCTCGCCCAAAGATGTTGGGATAGGCTCCAGCCCCCCTGCGATCCGAAAAGGATTAAGTGGAAGAAGATGAATGAATTTTGTGTAATATTCTAATTTTTTGAGAAACTAAATTTGGGGTTTTCAGGGGCTGTAAGCCATAATCAAAAAAATCAAAAAAAGCCATAATCAAAAAAAGTAAGCTAGGAGCAGGAAGACAAAAGAAGAGGAAAACAGCAACCTTGTGTGTAGCAGAATGGAATGTACGCACTCTGTTGGACAGAACAACATCACAGCGCCCAGAAAGACAGACCGCGCTTGTGGCCCTGGAAATGAACAGGTACAATATAGACATAGCTGCACTTAGTGAAACAAGATTGCCTGGATATGACAGCTTGGAAGACCATGGGTACATCTTCTTTTGGAGTGGGAGATCAACTCAAGAAAGGAGAGAAGCAGGAATGGGCTTTGCAGTTAGAAAGGAGATAGCAGCAATGCTTGATGAGGAGCCGGTGCCAATCAACGACAGGATAATGACTGAGACTCCCACTACAGCGGAAGATGTATGCCACACTCATCAGTGTATATGCCCCAACAATGACCAACACAGAGGAGGTGAAGGAAGAGTTCTACAGTGATTTACGTGAGACTATCAGGCATGTACTGACTGATGACAGGCTGATACTCGTTGGAGATTTTAATGCCAGAGTTGGTTCGGACACCGAGAAATGGAAAGGAGTACTAGGCAGTCATGGAATAGGCAAGTGCAATGCTAATGGAGAACTTCTACTTGCACTATATTCAGAGTACAACCTTGTGATAACCAACACTCTATTTAAGCACAAGGACACACACAAGAAGACATGGATGCACCCAAGATCCAAGCACTGGCACTTATTAGACTACATCATAGTCTGGCAGAGAGACAGAAGGGATGTATTGGACACCAGCGCAATGAGAGGCGCAGACTGTGGCACTGATCATGTTATGCTGAGATCTAGATTAAGGATTTGCAGATGAAAACAGCACTGCAGGACAGGTGCGAAGCCACCACGGAAGCTAAACACTAGTGCACTGAAAGGCCAAAAGAAGCAGGAAGAACTTACACAGGAAATGGATGAAAACTTGAAAGACTGGGACAGCAACAACTCAGAGAATGACATAGAAGAGAAATGGGCAACACTGAAGGATACGATGTATCAGACTGCGAGTGCTGTATTAGGCTACCCTGAGAGGAAACATCAAGATTGGTTTGATGAGCATGATAAACACCTGAAGAAACTACTAGAAGCGAGGAATACAGCTAGGCAGGAAAACCTACAGTGTAACACAAGGTCGAAGAAGATGAAACACTCAAAGGCTCAGAGTGAGCTACAGAAGTCCACCAGAGAGATGAAGTCCAACTGGTGGGATGAAAAAGCGGAGAAACTTCAAACTGCAGCAGACAGGAAGGACATGAAAACATTCTTCACAGGTTTGAGAGAAATCTATGGCCCTAAACCAAGAGGATTGATCCATCTAAAGGCTATGGATGGTGAAACGGTTTTGCAGGATAAAGACAAGATCCTGGACAGATTTGCAGACCACTTTGACCAACTACTAAATAACCCTGGAGATCTCACTGAAGAGGCTAAAGAAGCTCTAGTGCAGCGACCAGCTGTATCAAGTCTGGATGAACCACCAAATTTTGATGAACTAATGGCAGCTATCAGGACAACACAGGATGGTAAAGCTCCAGGAAGGGATGGAATTCCAGCAGAAGTGTGGAAATTTGGTGGTGTTCAGCTGACCAACTGCCTGCACAAGCTCATCCAAGAAATATGGGATGCCCAGGAAGTACCTCAAGACTGGAAGGATGCAAGTATTGTGCCTTTGTTCAAGAAAGGTGACAGGAAGGATTGTGGAATTTATGGAGGTATATCACTACTAGCCACTGTTGGTAAGATTCTCTCACGTGTACTACTTAACAGACTCAGTGAACACATCTCGCAGAATGTACTACCAGAAACCCAGTGCGGCTTTAGAAGTGGAAGAAGCACAATGGACATGATTTTCTGCTTGAAACAGGTTCAAGAAAAGTGTATCAAACAGAACATGCTGCCTTATGTAGTCTTCATAGACTTCAGTAAAGCCTTCGATACTGTTTCGTGACAAGGACTTTGGCAGGTACTCAAGAAATATGGTTATACAGAGAAGTTTGTCAGCCTGATTGAGGCACTCCATACAGGTATGCAAGCAAACGTGGCAATGAGTGGTTCAGTATCTAAAGACTTTGCAGTAAGCAACGGGGTGAAACAAGGGTGTGTGCTGGCACCTACACTCGTCTTGCTATATCTGGCAGCCATGCTTGAGGTGGCCTTCAAAGACACTTCAGAAGGAGTATACATTCAAACAAGGAAAGAAGCAGACTTGTTCAATGTGGCACAGTTTAAAGCCAAGAGTAAGACATCGATAAAGATAGTAAGAGAAATGCTCTTTGCCGACGACAGTGCTCTAGTTGCACACAGCGTGGAAGATATGCAATCTTTAGTGGAGAAATTTGCAAGAGCAGCTAGCCAATTCAGCCTCCAAATCAACATCAAGAAGACAGAGCGCCTTTATCAACCACCAAAGTTCCAATTATCAACATCACTACCAGAAGAGATCAGCATTGGTACAGAGCCACTAGTCAAGTGCAAGACTTTCAAGTACCTAGGGAGTACTGTTTCAGAGAATGCTAGGCTGGAGGATGAACTATCTCTCAGAATGGGAAGAGCGAGCGCTGTGTTTGGAAACTTGAGGGAGAGACTGTGGAACAATCGACATGTGTCTAGCCGTGTGAAATGCAAAGTGTACAGAGCGACAGTACTGGCTACTCTATTGTACGGCGCTGAAACTTGGACTGTCTACAGAGTGCAGGTGAAGAAACTCCACGCGTACATGATGAGACACCTTCGAGCCATAATGAAGATCTCATGGAAAGACATGATAACCAACATAGAAGTGTTGAAACGAGCTGGTCTACCATCAATGGAGGACATGCTAATACAGATGAACCTGAGATGGCTCGGACATGTTGAGAGGATGGACCACCAGCGTCTCCCTCGGCAGTTACTCTACTCACAGTTATGCAAGGGCAAACGCAATCAGGGTAGACCAAGGCTCAGATTTAAAGACACTGTAAAAAGAAACTTGGAGAAGTTGGACATAGACAGGAGTTCCTGGCAGCAGAAGGCTAAGGACAGAGTTGTGTGGAGGAATCTGATCAGACCTAAATGAAACCGTCATTGTCGCCCACGACAGACTGCTATGATGATGATGAAGCCATAATCGTCAAAATTAAAATAAATAAACACTTGAAATATATCACTCTCTGTGTAATGAATCTATATAATATATGGGTTTCACTTTCTGAAATGAGTGACAATAAATATTGAACTTTTTCATGATATTCTAATTTTTTGAGCTGTACCTGTACTTGCATGTAATTGTTTGAACAGATGAATGTGGCACCTTCAGCCATCTGGAAATTGTACCCAAGGATGAACCAGACTTGGGAGGGGTCCACAGTTCTCTTCCCTGATATTACTGCATATAAACTTCTGACTTTGAAGAAAGTAATAAAAAAAAAATCTCTAAAAAATTATAGTAAATAATGTTGGTAATCCTAACTGAACTAAAACAGGAAAAGTTTATTCTGATTTACTGTCAGTGAGAAAAAAGGTTGTCTTTTTATACAGTGTATGTAAACGTCTGGTTTCAACTGTGGCAAATAGACAAGCATAGTTACAGGTTGTTGTTTACCTATAAGCTTTTTGCAAGGAAAAAAGGCTTGATACTGGAGTGTGTTTATCAGGCTGGAAGAAGCAATACAACACTGACAGTCTGGTTTGTTAAATTAAGGATGGTGGAGACGTCCCCATGTGTGACCTGTATATGCTGATCAGCAATCATTTTTTCTTAAAGGCAACCCAATCTACTGTAACTGCTTCATGCGGCCCCTGAAGGAATGGGTGAGGGCTGTTGGTGTGAAGCTGCTGGGGGCCTGCACTGGACCTCCTCACCTCTCAGATGAGCCCCTGGAGGCAGTGGGTCTGGTGGATCTCCGCTGTCGCAGCAGAGGGGAGCCCCTGCTGGGAAAGGATGAAGATGAGAGTGCAGAAATCGCTCCACTCATAACTACAGCCACGCCAAAGAAGAAAGTCAAGTGTCCAGATAACTGTGACTGTGATGTAAGTTGAAGAGATGAAGAATATTTCACTTCTGCTTGGTAACAGTTGTGCATTCCTACAAGTGCTAAGTTGTGGCTGAGCTTCACGCTCTTGAAAACTTCTTCAGAACAAAAACAAATTTTGTACTTTCTCTTTACTTTTCTGAATTATTTCAACTTTTTATCCCCCACCGGTTGAAGCCCAAAGGGGTCAAAGGGCCTTTTGGACAAAGACTAAAGAGGGATTATGTTATGGAGCCGTCCGTCCATCTGTTCCACTTTTGTGAAATCAACTCCTCCTACAGTTTTGTTCCAAATGTTTTGAAACTCAGCACCGGAGTTTGATATACACTGATGATGCATATGTTGCAATTTAACTCTCATCGGATGACCTTGAGGTTAAGTCAGCCGTCACATTTTCCCTAAATCTTGTAAATGTAATAAGTGCTGAAAGAAATGATGTAGGCCAGGGGTGTCAAACTCATTCCAAGGAGGGCCAAGACCCTGCATGTTTTACCACCACCCAGGGGTTCAGCAGGTGTTTTTTGGATCATCACCAAAATGTAATGGGTTCCTGTCTAGCCCAAGGACCACCTCTGGTGAAAATTTCATCCAAATCCATCCAGTAGTTTTTGGAGTATTCTTGCTAACACACTGTGAGAAGGTAAGAGCCTTGGCAGAGGTATGCATTCTCAGATCATCACCAAAATGTATTGAGTTCCTCTCTAGCCCAAGGACCACCTCTGGTGAAAATTTCATCCAAATCCATCCAGTAGTTTTTGTGTAATCCTCCTGCACAAATACAAACAAGGTCCTTGGTGGAGGTATGCACTCTCAGATCACCAAAATTTAATGGGTTCATCCTTGGCCCAAGGGCTACCTCTGGTGAAAATTTCATCAAAATCTGTACAGTAGTTTTTGCGTAATCCTGCTAACAAACAAACCACCCTGATTACATTGGCAGAGGTAATAAATGCAAATCAGACCAAAACACTGCAGCTTATATTGGCTATCCTTTAAAGCAAAAACAAATTTAAGCCATGCAATATGCAAGTGTTTTATTCTCAAGTATTTTCCCCCTCAAATTTGCAACGTTGTAAATTTGCAACTTGGATCTCATAAATTTACTGTTTTTAAAATGGTAAATTATTTTTCTTGTGAATTTGTGACTTTTCTGTCTTAAATCTACTGAATTTACAACTTTTTCCTTCTATTTTAGTTCATTCCATAATGTGATTGTGCGGCATCTCCTGCCCGTCTGTTTGTCTACATTTCATGCTAATCGCTACTCCTCCTAGGTATTTTCCCCGATGAACACTGAGCTCACACACACTGATCCTCAGGTGGGTCTACATCCAGGTTGTGCTCAAGGTCAAAGGTCAGGAGATCTGGGCATTTATGATTTCACGAAAATCGTTATTTCTATTGCCCCAATGTTCACCAAATGCATACACACTGATTCTGAAGTGAGTCTGCATCTAGGCCAGTTTTGTTTTTTTTGTTTTTTTTTTTCCAACCATTGTTCCCTGGAGCATTCAGGTTTTTGTGGGAAATGTTTTAATTTTGCTTCTGAATTGAAAATTGAAAATAATTTCCCATTGTCGTGCATGGGTGCACAATGATGGCAAATTATAGTGCAGAAGGAGCCTATCAAGGTTGCCACTGTCCAATGGAGCAGCAGCAGGAAGAACTGGTGCAGACGGGGGTAAATTTAATGACTCGGGTCGTGTGGGGGAGGAACTGGCAAACGGGATGGTGTTGTGCAGAAGCGCTGACATCAAACATTCCCAAAGCTCCACCAACATCCCCACTAAAGTGGAGCAACGCATGCGTAGGACAGCTACTCTGCATTGTAATGGGATGTCTACGGCGCCAGCACTGTCACGCAGTCTCACAACAGATAAACAATCTTATGGCACCCTGCAGAGACCTCATCACAGCACAACCTCTCTGGGACGTGAAAGGACCGTCCCAGAGTCCAGCTTCTGACACAATGACACATAATCATAAAGCCTTTTGACCTGATATGAGATAAATGACACACAGTCACTGCGATCAAAGCAATAGTAATATGCCTTTTTATGCCCAGAAAATTACCTGACTCAAGTGGCCTACATCATGGAGTTTTGAGATGTTGTGCAGACCCATGCAAAACAGTGGCAACTTATTAGCAATTTTTTGGACCAATTATGAAAAGAAATTAGAAAATTTCCCACAGAAACCTGAATGTTCCAGAGAACCCTGGTTGAAAAACCCTGATCTAGGCTGTGGTCATGGTCAGTGATCAGGAGTTCTGAGCGCACTCGGGGCGATTTCATTAGCTACTCCATTATTGACAGCCTGGTTTCTTACAATTTAATAAAGTTTTCACTTATTTTTTTTTAATTTCCATTTTTTTCTCTTACAAATTCATCTGAAGTATTATTTAAAGGAGAGATCATCAAATGACTTTAAATACAACTGCAAATGAGCTCTTAAGCTGCACGTTACCAGTAATCTATACGGAAAAGTTCATAAAGAATTCAGATGTATTCGTTTATGAACCAGTGTTTATAATTTTTTGTCAGGATAAATGACACATTTCACATTTGTCCCTCCTCAGATTGAAGCTCAGCATGCCACTTGTGAAGGTCGTGGCCATACGAAAATCCCTCGAGGCTTCCACACTAAGATGCAGCTGCTTGATCTCCGCAGTAACCACTTCCACTACCTTCCCACCAACAGCTTTCCAGGCAGTAGCCAAGTGGTTTCTCTTCACCTGCAGTCTTGCAAAATCCATGAAATCGAAGGTGGTGCCTTCCAGGGAATGAAAAATCTGTTATATTTGTACTTGTCTGACAATGACCTCACATCCTTGGAGCCCAGAGCCTTTGCCGGAGCCACCAAACTCACCTACCTCCACCTGGAGAGGAACCGGTTGGCACAGTTCCCTGGATCAGGTCAGTGGCAAGTCATGTTGACTTACGTAAGAGTTATATCCATATATTTGAGCTAAAACACGGTTGTGTTTTGTGCCTTTGCTATAGCACTGTCACTTTTGCCATTTCTGTCTGTGCTGCATCTGGAGCAAAATTTCATCTCTAAGCTGGAGCCCGCTGGTTTGCTGTCCACGGCAACGCCACAGCTGAGTGAACTGTACCTGAGCAATAACACCATCAGTGTCATTGTCAAGGGTGCTCTGGACTGCCCTCTTCTAACCAAACTTCGCCTTGATTCAAATCAGCTGACTGAGGTGCCTGCCTTCACTCATTTGGAAGCATCAAAGTTGGAAGAGCTTAACCTGTCTAAAAACTCAATTCACTGGGTGGGACCAAAAGCTTTCCTGCCTCTGTCCCAAAATTTGCAGAGACTTTACTTGGACCAGATGGGGATGGAGAAGGTAAGAGATACCTGTACTTTTCTTTAAGCCAGATATTTTTCCATATGTTTTGAATTCTTCATTTTGTTTTTGGCTGCATTTGTTTTCTGTCCATCCTCCATCCACCATTTACAAGAATCAATACTCTAGACAATTGGTTGAATGATCACCAAACTAACACACAATGATCCTCAGGGGGGATCTGCATCCAGGTTTTGCTGAAGGGCAAAGTGTTACGTCTGAGAATGAGGGACAGCGGAGACGGTGGCTGTACTGAACGGTAGCTTTATTAAAAGACAGCTGGTAGCATGTGTTACATATGAATAAGCTAGCAAGCTAACTATAACTGGGTACAGGCTAGTGTATTACTAGAGGCGGAGCGCCAAAGAAAATGGGCTGCTGCCAACAATCCCTTATTATAGGCACGGCATGATGACGTCACCCATACCTGCGTCATCACATCCGTGCTGCATTTTGTTATTATGGGCATGCATAACATTTACCTCCCCCTGGGAAAAACCAAAACCATTATGAACATTAGGGCAGGCATGTGAATTCACAACAAATCAAACCTGAGCCTGGGCAACCAGGTGGCCTATCGGTAGACCCTGCACGGTTGAGTGGGTTATTCTGGCGCTCTAGTCAACCGTGCTCTGCCTAAACATTGCAAAACAGAGTCATTGTTACAGTTCAACTTCAAGGGCCTCTGGCGAGCCCACGGTGGGCTCATCCCTGGAGACGCTGGCTGGAGTGGGCCTGGGTGCTCTCTTGCAAAGTCCCAGTCCAGGTCCCACACTGGTTAGAACTTCTCCGGTATTGAGGCTTGATCTGGGGCTGCTGCTCTTACCTTTTGCAGATGGCTGGCATGCCATCTCGAACCATCGGCCATTTGGAAGGTGGCTGGCCCCAACTGCACGGTGATCATCATCAGCAGTGATGGGAGCATTTGTGGAGCACTTGTGGGTCCAGGCATTCGGTTCGATGGACCTGAATCCAGTCAAGTACTGCAAGTGGTGATCTGTTTGGATGCCCTTGGCGCCGCTACTCTCTCATGCCTGATGTTGGTTGCTGTTGTGGCAGTGTGCCATTCACGCTAGAGGTGGGACATGTTCTGGATTGGTGTTGCTCTGCTGGGTCCTGTTCGGCACGAACTCTCTCTCCTGCAGTGCTGTGGTGGCTCCCTGAGGCTGATGCTGGGCGAGGATCTGAGATGAGTCTGGTTTCTGCCCTCTTTCCTCTGGTGCTGGCTGTGGTCTCAGAGGTGTGTTGCTCTCACCGGCGACAGGACGCGTGCTGGGTTGTTGTCATTCACCGGGTTCCTGCTTGGCCACAAGTTCTCTCTCCTGCAGTGCTGCGGCAGCTCCCTGAGGCTTATGCCGGGCGAGGATCAGAGACGAGTCTGGATTATGCCCTCTCTCCTGCGATGAGGCAGCAGCTGGAGAATGCTCGTGCTACATGAGGACCAGCTCTGGATCCCGTGTGGCTGCAGTCTGAAGCTCCTGTGCTGGTTCCGGGTCCTGCATGGATGCGGTCTGGGGCTTCTGTGACTGCTCTGGTTCTACTGGGTTCTGCTCGACGTGCGGTGTGAGTCAGGGAGTAGCTGCGTCCACATCTGAGTGCAGCAGATTTTAACCACATGTCAGCCAAACTGAATTTAACGCTGGGTCGGCACACTGTGGTGCCCTGCTGTCCCTTGCTGTCTACCTCGGGGCCCTCCTGAGAAGACGTGGGGTCAATGGGCTCAGCAGCCGGAGCAATCATCTGTACCAGCGGAGCTGACTGTGGGAAATGTGGGCCGGGGCCCATTAGCTGCAGTGCTAACTGGGTAGCCTCTTTTAGCTCTAGCTGGGACGCTATCTCTAGTGCTTCAGCCAGCATCAGGCCATTCGGTGCCGTCACCAACTTCTCCCACAAATTTGTATTTGTAGTGTCTTCCACCAACCATGTCTCACACCCTCTTCCAAGTCTCCATACCCACATGCACTAGCCAAACAGTGGAGGTTGGCGACAAACTGCTCGACCAACTCACCCACTCACTGTTGGCGCTGACGAAACTTGCGTCATCTAGCCACCACACTCTCTGGCCGGGGTACAAGACACACTTCCATCTTCAGGAAAAAAGTCATATTTTCCTCCAGAAGACCAATTTTTCTCCTCGTTGCCATTGTTATGTCTGAGAATTAGGGACAGCGGAGACGGTGGCTGTACTGAACGGTATCTTTATTAAAAGACAGCTGGTAGCATATGTTACACACAAATAAGCTAGCAAGCTAACTATAACTGGATACAGGCTGGTGTTACTAGAGGCGGAGCACCAAAGAGAACGGGCTGCCGCCAACAATTCCTTATTATAGGCACGGCGTGATGTCACCCATGCCTGCGTCATCACGTCCGTGCTGCGTGTCGTTATTATGGGCATACATAACACAAAGGCCACAAGATGGAAATATGTGCCATTTAAACTTTGAGCAGGCTGAGGATATATAGATCTTTATATATAAAGAGAAGTGGCTGCCCTCTGAACAAGCACATTTTATGAAAAAAGAAAGGTAAGCATGATATTCACAATTAATTTTTTTTAAACATTAGATTTTTATTGAGTCTGTAGAGACTGGGTTAATCATCTCAGACTGGATGCAAAGGGTAAACAGAGGAGAACAACAGCTAGGGAGATCATGGTGAGATAGCAGGAAGAAGTAATTGGGGTGAGAAAGGATGAATGTATTGTGATGTTAAATGCCATGCAAATGTGAGATGAGCGGTTGGTATAAAAGGAGAACCCATGGTGTATTGAGAAATGCTTTTCCTGTGTATGACTGATGAGAGAGTGAATAAAGTCGTCTGCTTCATGAATCAGTCTCGTTATTTACACTCTCCACACTGGTGACCCTTTGACGAATTATGGAACACGAGGCAAGAACCCCGGAGTCGGCCCGGACGGGAAGCCTCAGCGACGTGGCAAGCATCCCAGAGACGGCCCGGACAGGAACTCCCAGCAACACGTGCGCTGTTTCGGTCAAACTACCGGACTTTTGGCTGCACAACCCGTGCTCTTGGTTCCACCACAACAAGGCTCAGTTCGCCCTCCGGGGAATAACGGCAGACGACACCAAGTATTACTATGTGGTCGCAGCGCTGGTCGCTTGCACGTCTCAGCAAGTAGCGAGCCTGCTCCAACAGCCTCCAGCCCACGACAAATACGAGGCTCTCAAGGCTGCGCTGACCCGACGCTACACACTCTCGGACTGTGAGAGAGCAGAGAGGCTCCTGAGGCACTCCGAGTTAGGAGATGGTTCGGCGGTCGAACTGATGGAGAAGATGTTGGCGTTAATGGGCACGGACGATGGGCATTTTCTGTTTGCCCACCTTTTCCTCCGGAATCTCCCAACAGAGGCCAGAGTGGTTCTTGCCAATTCGCCGCTGCTGGCTGCGCGTGACTACCGTGCGCTAGCCCAGGAGGCAGATCGGATCATCTTCACCACCAGAGCGCTCACAGTGAACGCGGTGGCGTCGGAACCCAGCGAGACGACCAGCGGAGGCGAGGAGCCACCGACGGTAGCGGGGGCCAGGGAGTGCCAGAGAGACACGCTCTGCTTCTACCACTGCCGCTTCGGAGAGAACGCACACAGATGTGTGCCACCGTGCCAATTCAAGCGTTCGGGAAACGCCAAGGCCGGCAGTCAGTAGCAGCTGCGACCGCCGGTGAAGAGAACAAGCTGCTCTACGTGACGGACTCGCGCTCGGGGAGGCGCTTCCTCGTAGACACTGGAGCCCAGAAGAGCATCATCCTGCCATCGTACGCTGACCGGCTGGCAGGACCTAGCGGCCCCAGGCTGGTAGCAGTAAACTGCTCGGGCATTAAGACCTTTGGTGAGAGAACACTGATTTTATCCCTACACGGCCGTATGTACGAGTGGACGTTTGTCATAGCGGCACTGAGTTTCCCAATCCTGGGAGCTGATTTTCTGTGTGCACATGGGTTACTAGTTGATGTGGCTAACAGGCGCCTGGTTAATGCACTGTCTTTTGACTCTCTCCCCTGTACAGCTCGAGGGGCCGGGCCAATAACACAAGCCAACATCACAGATCCAGGCGGTAAGTTCCACACACTGCTCACTCAGTTCCCAGCACTCACGATCCCGACGTTTTCGGCGGCCATCGCTAAACACGGGGTGGAACACTTTATCACCACCACCGGGCCGCCCGTTTTCACACGGCCTCGGTGCTTGGATGCAGCTAAACTGGCCATAGTGCGCGAGGAGTTTGCCAACCTGGAAAGGTTGGGCATCATCAGGCGATCGGACAGCCCATGGGCATCCCCACTACACATGGTCCCTAAGGCCGAGGGATCGTGGCGACCATGTGGTGATTTCCGCAGACTGAACAACGCCACAGCGCATGACCGCTACCCGATTCCCCATATTGAGGATTTTTCCATTCACCTCACCGGTGCGCACATTTTTTCTAAAATGGACCTGGTCCGTGATTACCACCAGGTCCCAGTGCGCGTGGAGGACGTACCCAAAACAGCGGTAATAACTCCGTTTGGCTTGTTTGAGTTTTTACGCATGCCCTTCGGATTAAAAGGAGCGGCACAAACATTCCAACGCATGATGGATGTGGTGTTGCGCGATCTCCCGTTTGTGTTTGTCTACCGGGATGATATCTTGGTGGCCAGTGCGTCCGAGGACAAACACGTAACCCACCTCACGACGGTTTTCCGGAGGTTGGAGGAGCACAGGTTAATAATCAACCCGGCGAAATGCCAGGTTGGCGTGACAGGGATTGATTTTTTTGGGGCACCGCATCTCACCGGAGGGAGTGATACCCTTGCACGACAAAGTGCGCGCCATGGCAAATTTTCCCCGGCCTCAGACGGTCAGGGCGCTGCAAGAATTTTTGGGGATGGTTAACTTTTATAACCGGTTCCTCCCCCGCACAGCTCAACTCATGCAGCCATTGTACACCGCGCTCAAGAGACGGAAACCCACAGATAGAGTCGAATGGACTCCGGAGCGAGAGCAGGCGTTCTCTGAGGTTAAAACAGCCCTGGCAAACGCCGCACTGTTGGTGCACCCAGACCCGGCGGCCCGGATAGCGCTCACTACCGATGCCTCAGACGTGGCCATAGGGGCCGCCGTGGAGCAACGTGTCGCTGGTTCTTGGCAGCCACTCGCTTTTTTCAGCAGGGCTTTGCGTGACAGTGAGCATAAATACAGCGCATTCGACAGAGTTGCTGGCTCTCCACCTGGCCATACGCCACTTCCAGTTTTGGCTGGAAGGGCGCAGCTTCACCGTGTTCATGGACCACAAGCCGCTGACGTTCGCGATAGCCAAGGTTTCGGAACCATGGTCGGGCCGGCAGCAGAGACAGCTGGCCGCGATCTCTGAGTTTATGACCAATATTCAGCATGTGTCGGGTAAACTGAATGTGGTAGTGGACTGCCTCTCGCGTGCAGTAGTGGCCCCGGTCTGCGTGGAGATAGATTATACAGCCATGGCCGCAGAGCAGATTGGCGAAACGGACGTGCGCGCGCTCCAGTCTGGACCAACAGGGTTAAGGCTGGAGAGCAGAGTACTGTAAGACGGCAAGCCCCCCTAATCTGCGACGTCTCCACGGGACACCCGCGCCCGGTGGTCCCAGTCGTGTGGCGCCGCCGCGTGTTTGAGTCAGTTCACTCTCTGGTGCACCCAGGAGTGCGCACGTCAGTCAAAATGGTGGGAGCGAAGTTCGTGCGACCAGGCCTGTGCAAACAAGTGAAAGAGTGGGCTGCAGCCTGTGTAGCGTGTCAACGAGCCAAAGTAAACAGACACACGAAGGCTCCTTTGGAGCCGTTTTGTATACCGGCTAAGAGGTTCGACCATGTTCACGTGGACCTCGTGGGCCCCCTCCCGCCATCGCAGGGGTGCACGCACCTTCTGACAGTGGTGGACCGCACCACATGCTGGCCAGAAGCAGTTCCGCTGGTGGCAACCACGTCCGCAGACGTGGTGCGCGCTTTTTTGACATGAGTGGCGCGTTTTGGAATCCTGTCGGACATCACGTCCGATAGGGGCCCTCAGTTTGTTTCCGACCTCTGGTCCGCGATGGCCCGCAGCCTGGGTGTTGCAATTCATCGCACAACCGCGTACAACCCACAGGCCAATGGGTTATGCGAGCGTTTTCATAGGTCACTGAAAGCAGCGCTCAGGGCTTCGCTGATGGATGCAAATTGGGTAGACCGGTTGCCGTGGGTTTTACTGGGGTTGCGTTCCGCACCAAAAGAGGATTTGGAGGCTTCCCCGGCAGAGCCTGTTTTTTCTCAGCCACTGCGGCTGCCCAGGGAATTTTTGCCAGATAATCCCGTGCCGGACAGCTGCCTGTCTCAGCGTTTGCAGCATAGTGCAGACACAGGCACGCTGCCGGGCCCGGCCCACCACTGTTTTCCACGCGCTTTTGTGCCAAAAACTTTGAAGAACGCGGCATTCGTGTTCGTCAGGCACGATGCCCACCGCCCTCCATTGCGCCCACCCTATGATGGCCCGTTCAGAGTGCTGGAAACAGGGGACAAACATTTTTTGTTAGACTTGGGGGGTCGTCAGGAGAAATTATGCATAGACAGACTTAAGCCCGCCTTTGTAGTGGCAGATGAGCAAGTGCTGTTGGCTCGGGCCCCTCGGCGTGGAAGACCCCCACTGAGAACTCCCCAGGTAAACGATTCATCAGAGCAGCCACACGGGCAAATCGAAGTTTCCTCCCCCCTCGCCATGGCCCACCCGCAGACAGACAGACCCCCAGGAGCCCCCCGCTGGCACAGCAGCGCCACGGAGGCAGTAAACCCCCATTACAGCAGATATGGGAGGAGACTGAAGCCAAAAGAACGTGAGGACTGAAACTCTGTCTGAGATTCTGGGGGGGGGGGGGGGGGTGTAGAGACTGGGTTAATCATCTCAGACTGGATGCAGAGGGTAAACAGAGGAGAACAATAGCTAGGAAGATCATGGTGAGACAGCAGGAAGAAGGAGTTGGGGTGAGAAAGGATGAATGTATTGTGATGTTAAATGTCACGCAAATGTGAGATGAGCGGTTGGTATAAAAGGAGAACCCATGGTGTATTGAGACATGCTTTTCCTGTGTATGACTGATGAGAGAGTGAATAAAGTCGTCTGCTTCATGAATCAGTCTCGTTATTTACACTCTCCACAAGTCGAGTTATAAAAAAAAAAAATCACCAACATTTCAGTGAGTTTTCTGAGCTAAGCTTATTTATTTTTCTAAGACATACAGCTAATTTTCATATGTAGTGTCACTCTGTAGTGGACGTCAAAACTTTGTGCTTTTGTTTCATTCATATTTTTAGTGAATGATTCTATGACAGAGGATGGGAGAAATCTTAACAAAATCAATGAGGGAGATTCACACATAGATCTATGAGCGGCAAACTTCAGGGTCAACTGGAAGAAGGTTCTATGGTCTGATGAGACCAAAAAGGAGCTTTTTGACCATAAGACGAAACGTGACATTTGGCAAACACTGTCCATCCATCCATCCATCCATCCATCCATCCATCCATCCATCCATCCTCAACCACTTAATCCTTTTCAGGAAGGGTGGGGGGGGGGGGCCCTATCCCAGCATCTTTGGGTGAGAGGCAGGGTACACCCTGGACAGATCGCCAGTCCATTGCAGGGCCATGTCAAACACTACACCTCACAAAAAAAACCCACAACAGCCTACTATGAAGTATAGTGGTGGCAGCATCA
The DNA here is from genome assembly GCA_020510985.1 of Pholidichthys leucotaenia. NCBI lineage: Eukaryota > Metazoa > Chordata > Actinopteri > Cichliformes > Pholidichthyidae > Pholidichthys > Pholidichthys leucotaenia. The sequence goes on along the minus strand of CM035838.1, from coordinate 397,816,073 downwards.
TGCTGTATGGCTGTTTCTTTGCAGCAAATTTTGGTAGACTTGTAAAAGCTGAGGGGAAAATAAATACAGAAAAAAATAATTTTCATTATATTACATGCAAAGTTATTTTTTTAATTATTACAGCCTGGGGATATGTCAGTGATTAACAATAACACTGATTTTATGCATTTTTATTTGTGTGCAGTGTCAGATACATTCATGTTGCTAATAGGGGTGAGAATTGCAAGGGACCTCACAAACTGATTCATATTACGATACTTGTGTCACATACAATCGATCATGCTGGTGTGTTTTTAGCTTAGCCATTGCTAATGCTGCTCCGAGACATATGCTGGCCCATGTGTTCCGAGTGGGTTTTTTGTTTTGTTTTTCATGCAGCACTACTTGCAGGTTGTGTGTCATGTCAAGGTCTTTTGTTTTGTAGAGAGAGGAATGAGCAGGTGAGGCTGTGGGCAGAGCAGACTTTATTAATCTCTCTCTCTAAAATCAGTTAACAAGAAGAATAAATCCAGGTCGTTGGCATCGCTCTTTTATACCATTCAACTTGCCTCAGAATCAGAATCAGAATCAGAATGAACTTTATTGCCAAGCATGTTTACACACACGAGGAATTTGACCTGTCATTAGGCGCGCTTGGTAAGTGCATCCTAATGACGTGGCAGCCATACAAGGCGCCTGTCAGCAGTGGGGGTAAAGAGGGGAAGGGGGAAGGGGAGGGAACACATTGGGCAGAGAGAAAAAAACAGAGTTTTCAAAATAGTGCTCGAATGAGCAAAATTGTGATCACATAGAAAAAAAACCCTCAGTTGCACAATTAGCAGACAAAATATCACACATTAACAAAACAAAAGCAAGGGAGAGACCAGTGTGTGTAGTCAGTCATGTAATCAGTATGAATGCAGTGTGGATGTATCATTTGCTGGTGCACAACAAAGGAGCATCTCCTAGTCAACGAATGGATGTTATGTTCATGTATTCTAAACATAGATAAGCATGTCCAGAGTCCATCTCTCTTCGTGCATGCCAGATGGTAGAGTTCTGTATTAGACACATGATAACGCTGTCCTTGAAGATTGTTTGTTAATTGTTTGGGCTAAAGAGAAGCCAAAACTCCCTTCCTGCATAATCTCTGCACCTGGAGGAATGAGTTCCCAAGGACGCCGAATCAAGGCCTGATGAGCACAGTCACTTAGAGCATAGTAATTTCCACTCTCATGCGATTCTGTGCATCACAATTAATTCAATTCACAGGCTTAAAAACATTCCCTGGAGAGCACCCAGTGGCTCAAGATGTTACCAACCTCCTGATTCAGTTCGACAATCAGTTCACCATTTGCTGCTATCAGAGCCCTCCCATGCTGGTCGAATTGTTGAAGGAGCTTCGCCGGGATCCGCATTTTGACCAGCTCTTCCAACTTCTTTAATTTTCGATACACCAGGAAACTCCGGAGCCAAACAGTAGAAATCCTGTGATCATAAGCCAAACAGATAGATGTCTTCCGCATCTTCAATCGAATCACACAGACACATGAGTTCCAATTGCCCCATGAGTCACACATTTGGGCTCCCCCGGGCCCGATTTTCTGTTTGAAAAGGTGGTGTCAATTGCATTTAAAGCCCGAAATTCCATTTTTTCCATTTTTCCATTTGGATTGAGATCCGCGAGAAGGAGAGCGACATAGACAAGACGCAGCAAGCTGGGATCAGTCAGGGAGGCGGAGGAGGAGAGGAGGAGAAAATGCGACTGTTCTCTCTGAAAGCCGGAAGAAGAAGGAAAAAGAACCTGGGAGGTTCACATTACAACACATAGACTTACAATAACAATTCCCTTTGTCACCCAGCCTGTCGGCGCATTATTATGCAACCCGGAGGAGAATGCATATTATCATGCATTCATATGGAGAAAACCACAAGCTGTCTTGCATATCTAATTAACAGCTTTAACGCGTCTCCTCCTGTGCTATTCAGTCTGAGTGGAGAATTACATCATCTAGGTCCCCTACACCTTCATCTTTGTTATAAAATCCAAAAAAGGCCCAACATTTGAGGTAACTTTTTGGCACATCCAGCTGCTTCCTAACTTTCGTCATTGGTGTCAAGTATCATGACCCATCACTGAATTGATCTTTTGTCCCACCCCTAACTGCAAAGCACAAAAAATGTGCTTTTCATATATTTTACTTTCATTGAGCTCTTTTTTTCACCTACATCTGACCTAATTATTGATATCAAATGGTCATTAATTTCTAAAAATTTTAACTCCTTAAAGGCTGTTGTCATGATGTCATCATGTTTTTAGATGAAAATACACAAAAATTTAATTATTATAAATATACTACATGCAAAATAGTTTTGCATTGAATTATTATAGCCTGGGATATATCAATAATTAACAGTAATATTGGTTATTTGCATTATGGGAGGGAGAAATTGTGATGGTGCCATCAAATAGCATGTTTTTTGTCCATATGCCAAATATGGTCAAAATGGTGCCATCTGGTGGAGAGTAGTAAAAATGATCAATTCCAAGGCAAAAGCCTAGATTGACACCCAGATATAATAAAATACATGTATTGTCCTTTTATGGATCATCATCATCATAGCAGTCTGTCGGTGGTGACAATGACTGTTTCATTTAGGTCTGATCAGATTCCTCCACACAGCTCTGTCCTTCGCCTTCTGCTGCCAGGAACTCCTGACCTTGTTAACCTGAGTGACATCCGAGCCGGTATGAGTTGCTTTCTGACTGACCAGTTCATGAAACTGCTTGCAAAGTATTTGAGTACCGCTAGCGTTTGCTGGACTATCGGCATATTCTTGACAGATAGAGATATTATCAGTGGCAAGGACAGGCCAAGAAAAACTGACTCCAGTATTTGTTGCAGTGACTGACCAGATGATAGGTTTGTTTATCTTTGCTCTTTGTGTAGTGCATGTCACGATGCACCGACTGGCAAAAGTCCACCACAGACACTGTGAAAGATGTGCTTATCTGCCAGGATGTCCAGTCTCACCCCGTGTAACTGGGAATCGCCCACCACAGACCTGTGACAGATATTGTTTTTAGTTCTGCCAGGATGCCTAGTTTCACCCTCCACGCCCTCGGAAGGGCGGGGTTGCCGGTTGAGTTGCTGACGGCCCGACCTAAGAGACAAGTAGTACCGGTTTTCATGGTTATCCGGTAGCAAGCAAACCAGTGCCTGACCTGACATGAATTGTTCTTCCTTTCATGGAAGTGAGATAAAAATTGCAGTTTTAATGGGTTTCAGTGACATGCTTTTTGCACTTAACAGTATGAGTGTAACAATTGCTTGTATACAGTGCATTTTAGACTTAACTGTAGGAGCTGAGTGGGAAATGACAAGATCAAATAAAAAGAGACAATCTTGCCGAAATCCTTGCCATATCCATGAACACAACCAAAATTATCAAAAAATGAAGAACTAGAAAAGCACTCGGAGAGCGCAGACCTCCGCCAAGCGCCACAGTTCCCCCCATACAGTGTTTAACATCATAAATATTAATCCTACATTACACGGCAAACTGAAATTTAAAAGGGTGCTTTATTCATCCTCCACGAGGCTCGCTCAGTGCTGTGGCAGCGTGCTGGAGCGAGCCATGTGTCTCAAAGTCAGCAACAAACAATGCAAGTGATGAAAAAGAGAGAGAGCAAGAGTATGCAGTCAACTTATATACCCAGCTCAGACAATGCATGCATGGCACATTAGCATCAGAGTATACAGCAGGAAAGCATGGACATTTGCATTAGAGTCACACATATCAGGATTACTGGCGCCGGGATTCCTCTCTGTTCCGGAGCTGCAGGACGAAAGAGGGAGGGAGGCGCATCTGCATAATGATCAGTCCATACCTCTCACTGTTCTGATAATTGCTCACGCTGAGCGCTCTGCCAGCCCCGTACACTGTGGGGGTCACACACGAGGTGTTCCTCCACACTCTCAATAATTTTTTTTCCCGTATATTTTTTTTTTTCTTTTTGGTGTACAGAAATGGCAATACGCCCGCGTTTGCTAAAATTGGCTGGGTGTTACAATTCACCGCACAACCGCGTACAACCCACAGGCCAATGGGTTATGGGAGCGTTTTCATAGATCACTGAAAGCAGCGCTCAGGGCTTCATTGACGGATGCAAATTGGGTAGGCAGGCTGCCATGGGTTTTATATTGGGGTTGCGCTCCACGCCGAAAGAGGATCTGGAAGCTTCCCCGGCAGAGCTGGTTTTTGCGCAGCCACTACGGCTGCGCAAAAACCTTATATTATAGAACCTGAAAAAAAAAGAATCCTTTAAAAAAATTCCTGGATCCAGACGGTGATCCGGATCACCACCAAAATCTAATCATCTGTAGGATACCACAATTCTGACAATCTGTGAAAATTTCATGAAAATCTGTCCATAACTTTTTGAGTTATCTTGCTAACAGACAAACAGACAAACAAACAGACAGACAAACCAACTCTGATGATCACATAACCTCCTCCTCTTGGCGGAGGTAATGAAAAGGACATAAAATGCACACAGCAGTCCCTAAGGGTTAAATGCATTAAGATTATGCACTGTGTTAATGTTGTGCTCATTGTGGCTCAAAAAGCATGATTTACTGGTAACTTTGTTGTAATATACCACTACCTAGATGTCAAAGGATGCATTGCTGGGGTTGGGCCCATATCTGAAGACTCTGACTGTGAGAGGAAACCAGCTTACGGATCTTCCTGACCTGAGCCCACTCACCAGCCTGGAGGTGGTTGACCTTCAGGACAATCCGCTGCTGTGTGACTGTTCTCTGCTGCCCCTACGCAGGTCAGTGTGGAGTTTTGCAAGATAGCACAGTTAGTGGAAAAATTCTCAGCCAAGAAAGCATATTTTTTTTGCAAATCTAGAGTTGGCATTATCAAATTTATATAATTGAATGGCTGTGCTTTGTCTCTTGTCTGGTGCTCAGATGGATGGAGAATGTGAGTTTGGAAGTGATTGCAACCTGTGCTTACCCTCCTGAGCTCAGTGGTCAGAGGGTCGAGGATGTCGTCCTGTTCAAGTCCTGCCCAGAAAGTGTTGCTCTTCGAACTGAGAAATATTCCATGGACCCAGGATCTCCAAAAGTGAAGAAATCCAGACCCAGGCCCTTAAAGTCCTCCAGAGTGAAAACTCAGTCTGGAGCGAAACCCACTAAAACAGCAGGGAAGCAGCTCCAGGGAAAACGTGTGACACTGAAAATTAAAAAAGTCAAGAAGATATTGTTATAAGTAAATATAGTAGATTTAATTTAATTACTTACTAATGGAGGTATTGTCTCTTTTATACCAAGCATGGTGTTAAGGAGTTTTAGGACTCCAGTGAGATTGTGGAGTGTGCTTGATATTAGTGCTTACCAATGTGTGGAGTTTATTGGCTTGCTTTGCTGTCTAAGCTTAATAAACACATTAACAAGTAATAAAATCTGCTGCTTCAATCCTCAGACATTATGCAGGATAAATATGCTTGATCATTTTGTTCAAACAATAAGATTCATGCCACATGTCAGGCAAGCCATGGGACCAGGTATTGCAGAAGAACCTTTTCAGATCAGCTCAAGCTCGCTGCAGGTGTAGTGTGTGGTTGACCTCCGATCGGAGGGTTGGTGGGTTTGCTTTCTGCTCTTGCTGCCATTCCCACCGTTATACTTGACATGAAATGAAATTTAGAATTAAAATTAAGAGGTTAGCCTTAGAATTTGGAGAGGGTAAAGTTAAAAAGATGGATATTAATTAAAAAATTGAAAAATAAATCTCTCTTCTGTACCTGTAGCTGCTGCCTTTTAAAGGGGTTATTGACTGCGCTTTTTCCACATTTTAACAGCTCACATGTCTTAATGAAGTGTTTGTGACATATTTTGTTCACATTTTCTTTATTTTTTTAATTATTGAAGCAAATTTGTTTTTTAGTTTTCTTGGCTTTCTTGAAACGCTCTGATTTAAAGCCTATCACTTTAAGAAACATCATTCAGCTGTTTAACTCCTCCCTCCCTCTTACATCAGATAGCCATTAGCTGAGTAGCTTCTAGTCTCCTTCTAGCTTGGATGAGCAACGCTGGTTCACCGATCCACAGCCATTTGTGCATCTCGCGTCATTCCAGCCCATCTCCCAACAATTATCAGGATACCACAACAAATCGCCACCACTGCACGCCCCACAGATTGTGCAACTCGAGGCCGCTGGCCAAGCCGAGCTGCTGGATCTCAAAAGTGCAGTGTCTCACTCCACAGGACTCCGCTCCTCGTCCACGGCCAGCTGGGGGATGCGCCGTCACGAAGCAGCTCCCCAATGTTGCCTGTGAGAGTAGAGCAGAGCACCAGAGGATGGTGGGGAGATTGGGGGAGTACATCAGGCCGAGCCTCAGATAGTTGCCGTGACTGGCACGACAGCACAGGCAATTTGTTGAGGCATCACGGCGAGATGGGCCATAGCGACGTGAGGTATATTGTGGATTGGTGAACCAGGTGGTAACGGGGATGGTTATTAGGGTGCCATCTTGGTTTGAGCTTGTTGGTAGTAGCTTGGGGGCCAATACTTTTAACACCCCTCCATCTACATGACAGACAGCTAGGTGGGCCAATAATAGAGCAGTGGGCTGGTCTCAAGGACGGCAGTGGGTGGGCTTTTTGAACACTTGACATAGAATTTCCAGGAAGAGTTGAAACGTTCTGAGGAGTTTCTCTGAGAGAAAAATGAGATAAAGGCAGTGTACGTTTTTTCAGATTGACTGTTTTGAAATTTTTTGGCTAATGACGTGACCAGTTGACCTATTTGAGACAGTTAAAACCTACAAACACACAATTTTTCAGTCAATGACCCCTTTAAGATATGGCATTAATAGAATGTACTACCCAGTCAGATTTGAGCCGTATCTGTCGGAAGCATTCTACAGGTATGGTTCCATACCAGTAGCCACTGCCTTATTTGTTGGTGTGCAGGATTACACAAAAACTACTAGATGGATTTTGATGACATTTTGACAAGTGGTAGCCCTTGGGCTATGGATGAACCCATTAGATTATGGCGGTGATCCAAGTGCACATACCTCCACCAAGGACCTATCTTGCAATGTTAAAGTGGGGAAAAGGTGATCCAGAATCTGCATCCTGACCCGGATCACCTTCAAAATGGTTTATCCATAGCCCAAGGGCCACCTCGACTGAATTTTTTTTAATCAAAATCTGTCCAGTAATACTTGTGTAATCCTACTCAGACTGACCTTGGTGGAGGTATGCGCACTCTGAGTACCTTTTAGTTTAAGAAATGTAAAATTTTATATGCCATCCTGCACTGATGCAGTTAACAAAGGTAAATTCATGTTATCCTGTCCTGTTGAGTATTGCTGACTATAAGTCCAAGGACCTCTATTGTCAGTCCTAAAAATCTGGTTATTCTACCTTAGTAGTGTCCAGCCTGTCATTAGCGTCCAATACTGCTTTTCTGGGGTTAAAAGGTTCCTCAACGTTAAAATGCACTACTCACAAAAAGTTAGGGATATTCAGCTTTCGGGTGAAATTTCAGGATGCACCTAAAATGCACTATAACCTTTACAGGTGAACTTAATTTGACCTTCTTTAACCTTTTGAATGCACATGTCCAACTGTTCAATGTCCATCCATCCATCTTCTACCGCTTTTTCGGAGGTCTGGGTCGCGGAGGCAGCAGTTCAAGCAGAGAAGCCCAGACTTCCCTCTCCCCAGCCACCTGCTCCAATACGAACCAAACTCTCACAACGGTCGTACAGAGACCGAATAGCTCGTAACAACAAGCCCGATACTCACTTCCGGTCATGGCGGCTACGTGAGAGGACAGGTCTCACTCTGCTCTGCTCCTAGAAATAAAAAATCGGCATATAACTCTCTTATTTGGAACAGAACCTATCCCAGCGTTTGGACGAGGATATGCCGGTGAAGCCTAAGGCTGGGAAATCAGGTGGAGGAAAAATTGAACCGCCAAAACAGTCCAAACTAATGGACTTTCACGTCTGTGGCGCAGCAGAAAAAGTTCCAGATATGGCGGCGGAAGAAGCTAACGGTGGTGCGGTGACTGCTGACGACGGCACAGGTGCAGTGCTCGCTGCCATTAGCTCAATGAGAGCAGATTTTTCCGCTAAATTTGATGGGATTATAGCAGCGATAGAGGGAATGAAAAAGGAATTGGGTGATTGTGTGGAACGAATGGCGCAGGTGGAGCTTCGAGTATCCAGTGCTGAGGATGACGTCACCAGCCTTCAATTAAAGGTGCGCACTTTGGAAAAAAAAAAAAATGTCTGGAAGATAATGTCCTGGACTTGGAGTCCCGGTCGAGATGGAACAACTTGAGGCTGGTGGGTCTACCGGAGAGAACCGAGGGTCAGGACCCATGTTCCTTTTTGGAAAAGTGGATTCCAGAAGCGCTGGACAACGCGGAGCTGCAATCATCAGTCGTTCTAGAAAGCGCACACCGAATTGGCCCACCGAGAGATAAGGGACCACCGAGGACGTTAATTATGAAGTTCCTCAGCTACAGAGACAGGATGAAGATCTCCAATGCTGCACGAGCCAAAGGAGAAATTAAACACCAGGACCAACAGGTGCGGTTCTACCCAGATTTGGCCACAGGAATCCAACAATTAAGGAAACAGTTTGACCCCGTACGTAAAGAGCTGCGCAACCTTGGGATCCGTCATGGAGTGATTCACCCTGCAAGACTGTTGACCACGTATGGGGGCAGAAAACACATCTTCAAGACCCCTGAGGAGGCGCAGGAGTTCATCAAGAAGATCCAAGAAGAGACTGGTGGGAGCTAAACATGAACAAAATATAAGGTAGAATATTTAAGCATTTGCACAGGCATCTAATTGATCTGAAGCAAATAGCAAGTTTACAAAATATAGATTGTATTATATATTAAAAAAAAAACAACCTGACTTCCGGTCTGGACGCCACGGTGATAGCAACTTAGCGCTGAACCTCCCAGATCCAATCCAAGGAAAACATCGTCAAAATCAGACTTAACGGATTTTTGGAAGAATAAAAATCAAAAGACAAAAACACCATGCCTAACCACAAACAGAAGAAACTGGCATTCCCCAGGTCAGGACGCGCGGCGGCCGCAGAATCTGATCCCGAGGACCTCCATTCAGGAGACGAAGAGCTGGGCCTAGCTAACAAAAAGGTTAGCCTGAAATCGCTATATGATGAATTACGACGATTTCGGGCTGAATTTCATGAATTCAGAGAGGAACTAAAAAGGACGAACAGCAGAATGGACCAGGCCGAAAACCGAATCTTGGAAGCTGAAGAAAGAGTAAAAGTGCTTGAAGATTCTATGCTGGATTTACACAGAAAACAGTCAAGGCTGGAGGCTAAGCTAGCCGACCAAGAAGGAAGACAGAGACGAGATAACATCAGAATTCACGGTCTGAAAGAAGGAGCTGAAGATGGTTTCAACACAGTGGCGGAATGCGTGGAATCCTTATTGAGAGAGAAGTTGGATATTCCACAAACCACCGATTTGAAAATAGAAAAGGCCCATCGTACATTAGCCGCAAAGCCAGCGGCAGAAGCACACCCGCGTTCAGTGTTGGTAAGATTCTCCGATTTCAAAATAAAACAAGAGGTTGTAAGACGGGCTTGGCAGAAAAAAGGATTTATGCATCAAGAAAGAAAAGTCTTCATGGAGCACGATTACGCCCCTGAGGTTCTTAAAAAGCGACGGGAATATAACAACGCCAAAAAGGTTCTACGGGAAAAGAATCTACGCTTTCAGACGCCATTTCCGGCGAAGTTAAGGGTCTTTTACGGTGAAGAGTCATGTCTCTACAATTCAGCGGAAGAAGCAACAATTGACATGGCGAGAAGAGGACTCCCGGTAACGGTGTTTAAACCCGCAGCGAATCTGAGCGAGAAAATCAGAGCTCAAACGTGGTCCACTCAAAGACCTTCTAAATCCATGGGCCAGCAGCGGGAAACCCAGCCCCAGAGCTACAAAGATAAGCTTTCCAGTTCCAGGAAGGAATAGCGACCTTTTTGTTTTTTTCTCTCTTTTCAGTCATTCTGCACTTCCATCCCCCCTCCTACAAGGTAACAAACATTAAAGGAGATGCAGAATCAGCATGTGGTAAAACCTTTCATGGAGCAGTTATAGCATTAGAAACAAATGTCTTCTTAATTTAAAGGAAAAAAAAAAAAATCTTGTTAAAATAGAAATGTAACGCCGACCTTAAGATAATCTGTAAAATTTTAGCAAGACGAATACAAGAAATTTTACCAAATATTATTAATCGAGATCAGAATGGCTTTATAAAGGGTAGACAAGGCTTCCATAATGTAAGAAGACTATTTAATATTATTTATTTTAATAAAGAAGCACCGGATACAGCTCTCCTATCATTGGACGCCGAAAAGGCCTTTGATAGAGTTGAATGGCCCTTTCTTTTTGAAGTCCTACAAAGGTTTGGACTTGGAAATAATTTCATAAAATGGGTTCAAATAATATACAATAATGCTACAGCAGAAATCCTAACAAATAACAATATTTCAAAACCAATAAAAATCAATAGAGGATGTCGACAAGGCTGTCCACTTTCACCTTTACTGTTTACTATGGCAATTGAACCTTTAGCGATAGCGATACGTTTACATTCACAAATATATGGAATTAAAGTTGGACCAACAGAACATAAAATCTCCCTGTACGCCGATGATATAGTTTTGTTTATGTCGAATCTAAAAAAATCAATTCCAACCTTGTTGAATTTAATAAAGAATTTTGGGGAAATATCAGGATATAAAATAAATAAAACTAAATCTTCAATATTAATGCTAAATGAGACCCAGAGAAATTACCCAGCCCCTGAGGTAAATCAATTCAATGTTGTAAATCAGTTTAAATATTTAGGAATCCAAATTATGCCTAAGCTAGAATCAGTCGCCAGCGTCAACTATGAAGCCTTAATGTCAGATATCAATGAGTTAACTCAGAGATGGATGTCACTACCAATGTCGATGATCGGGAGAATCAATATACTTAAAAGTAATATTTTACCTAAAATACTTTATTTATTTCAATACATTCCCTTATCACCACCTTTAGATCTATTCTCAAGAATAAAAAAAAAGTTAGTGGAATTTATATGGAACAACAGGAGGGCTAGATTACGTTTGTCTTTATTATATTTACCATTTGATCGTGGAGGTCTGAAATGTCCAAATTTTATGTTGTATTATTGGTCGGCACAACTGAGGTCTATGACATATTATTTTTCATCAAATGATCTCCCTCACTGGACTGAAATGGAATCATACAATTTACCTTTACCTCTTCCCATATTCATATACTCAGATTCGGCAAAAAAATTACAAAAACAAGTTAAAAATCCATTTGTAAAGCATATGATCAAAATATGGTGTGAAGCTAAAAACTATTTAAAAGAACCAGTTATTGTCACAATTTAGTCCAATATGGGGTAATCAATATTTTAAACCAGGGAGAGCGGACGCTGTATTTAAAGTATGGAATTTAAAAGGGATACAAAAGATTCAGGATTTATATTTGCCATGTGCAGACAACATAATGTCTTTTGAAGAGCTGAGGATCAAATTTAATCTCAATAGAACACATTTTTTTAAATATCTTCAACTTAGAAACTTTATTCGATCAAATCAAAATAAAGCTCTCACTCGACCTATTTATTCATCCTTGGAAAAAATGATGATAAAAGATAGTAAAAGAAAGGGTATTATTTCAGAGTTTTATAACTCATTGACACTATCTTCAAGTGAAAATTCACTGAAAAGATTAAACTACTGGAAAGAAGATCTGCAAATTGAAATTTCAGAGGAACAATGGGAATTGGCTTGTACAGAAGCTCAAACCAAATCAATAAATGCACGCCTTAAATTGATACATTTCAAATGGTTAATGCGGATGTATGTTACACCGGAGGAGTTAAATAGATATAACAAAAATATACCAGATACATGCACAAAATGCATGGAAAGTAAAGGAACCCTATTTCATTGTTTATGGGAATGTAGATTAATAAGAATGTTTTGGGAAGAGGTGAGGGTAACAATTGAAAAAATAATCTCAAAACAAATCATACTGAATCCTAAACTGTTTTTGTTGGGTCTGTACCCAGAAAAGCATAATTTTAATAAAAGTGAAAGAACATTCATAGACCTCAGTTTGCTTAATGCCAAAAAATGTATTGCACTATTATGGAAAAAGACTCATAGACCAGATGTGACTCAGTGGTTAAGACAGATGTTAACAAACCTTCCATTAGAAAGAATAACATATATACTGAAATCAAAGGAAATTGTGTTTGAGAATATATGGAGACCTTTTATTGATTATGTAAAAAATTTAAACATAACTCTTGAAGAAGAAGGTGAATGATGTGTGTGGACCTTGTAAATTCCAAACTGGTGAACATAATATGTATACTTATGTATTGGATTGTCTAGACTAAACAGAGGAGCATTGTTGAAGACTTGATTTTGTTGGTGGTTGTTGGTGTTTTTAGTGCATTTTTTTTTTTTGTAGTACTTTAGTGTTAGTGTTTGATTGTTTGTATCATGTTTGTTAAAAAAAAAAAAAAGGTTCAATAAAGATATTGTGGAAAAAAAAATAGAAATGTAACAATGACCCACATATTCTCCCCACACTAACAAATACTGTATTAGAGTGAAGGTTTGCTGTGATGGGGGTGGGAGGGTGCACACAATCTCATAGGGTATAGGCATAAAAAAAAAAAAATCATTATAAATTCGGATTGGGATCTGAAATTCACGTTAAAAACATGGGACAACTTACAGGGGTAAGAGAGGGCCCTCAACACGTAACAGAGTTTGAGGAATTTCCCTCAGAGCCTACACTCCATCAGGGCTCTTACAGGGTCTTTAAAGAGACCTCAGCTCAGGAAGTTTTTTTTGACAGTTTTTTGTTTTTTTTTGTAACTTAGATTTTTATTCATTTTTCATCATATATAATGCATTCAGATCACATTCTACATTTAAAAAACAAAGGGGTTAGGGTAGGGAAAAAAAATAAATAAATAAAAATAAAAAGGGGGGGGGAGGCAAATGTTGGAGCATCAAGTTTTTAGTTTCCATCTCTTAATTCTTCTGGTTTTTTCAGTGTCTTTGGTTATTCTTTCAATTTCTGCCTCGTTGTTGCACTTTGTAGTGTGTCCATTTCCGCCATTTTTTCTCCCATATTCCTTCTTGCATTCTTCGTCGATATGTTAGTTTTTCCATCATACGTATGTCCTCAACAATGTCAGTCCATTGTTCTTGGTCAGGAAGAACTTCTGATCGCCATTTTTTTGTGATAGTTTTTTTACATGCAATCAACAAGATTTTAACTAGATATCTGTCCTCAGCCTGTATAACATTGTCTTTTTTAAGATCACATAAGTACATCAGGTTACAGTTCATTGGTATATTATATCCTAATATCCTCTGTATTGTCACATGCATAGATTTCCAAAATGATGATATTTTGTAGCATTTCCAAAACATATGTGAGTGGTCTGCATTTTGAGCCCCACATCCCCTCCAGCATAAAGATTGGGTATTTGTATATTTTCCTTGAATCTGTGGTGTAATGAAAAAGCGAATCAGGTTTTTCCATCCAAATTCCCTCCATGCCCTTGAGTTTGTTGATGTGTGTTGTGTTTTCCATATTTCCTGCCAGCTTTCTTCTGTTATGTTTAAATTGAGCTCTTTCTCCCATTTCTCCTTTATATAGTTACTTGTATGATTGTTTGTCATAAGTTTCTGATATAGTTTTGAAATAATTCTTATTTTATTTCCTGCATATGAGCTTAAAATAAGTTGTATAATCTCGTTCACATCTGTTTGGAAGTTATGCCTAATCTTCTTCATATAGTAATCTCTCATCTGCAGATATCTTGCAATCCTGGAATTTCCCCCTTGTGGGACTAATAAAGGCTTATCTTATCTTATCTTATCTGAAAAATTCCGATCTTTCTAATTTAAATTTTCTCCTGATATTTACAAAGCTCCCGAGATCTTTTTTTCCGATATTGCCCCATGCTGTGATTCCCTTGTTCACCAGATTTTTGTATCCCCTATCTTGTTTTGCCGGTTCAAACTGACTGTCAAATGCTACCCATTTCAATAGTTTTATGTCTTCCCTTATATTATATTTTTGTACTATTTTATACCACAGTTCTAAAGTAAATTTAGTGATTGGGTCTATTTGTTTGATTTGCTTATATGCATCTTTATCCCCTATTATGCTTTGTACTGGGAGTCCCTCAATTTCCTTTTCCATTTCTTTCCATTTTGCCTCATATCCCTCGTCGCACCAACATATGATATATCTTATTTGTGCTGAGTAGTAATATTCCTTTAGACTCGGTAGGCCCATGCCTCCTTTCTCTTTTGGTAATTGGAGGGTTTTATATTTCACTCTTGGTTTTTTACCTCCCCAAACAAATCTCGATATCATCCTGTCCCACTTTGAGAATTGGGCATCTGGAATCTCTGTTGGTATAGCTTGGAAGAGGTAAAGTAATCTAGGTTGTATGCTGATTTTGACTGTCTCAATTTTTGAATTCAGATCCATATTTAAGATTGACCATCTATCAATATCTTTTTTTATTTCTTGTTCCAACCTATCATAGTTTGCTTTATATATTTTGCTTAGGTCTTTAGGTATGTTCACTCCAAGGTATTTTATTTCTTTTTGTTTCCAGTTTAGTTTGATCTTATCAGTTATCTGGTTTAGAGGGTTATAGTGGAATGTCAGTATTTGTGTTTTTGTTATGTTTATCTTGTATCCTGATAATTTTCCAAAATTTTCTATCAAGTTCATCATTTCCATTATTGATTTATCTGGTTGTTCAAGGTAAACTATAATATCGTCTGCAAATAGCCCAATCTTGTGTTCCGCCCCCTTTATTGTTACACCTTTTAATTTCTTATTTTGTCGTATCACTTGAGCCAATGGTTCTATGAACAGAGCAAACAAGGTGGGCGATAAGCAGCATCCCTGCCTAGTTGATCTTTGTATATTTACTTTGTCTGTTAAGCTACCGTTTATCTTGATTCTTGCCACAGGTTCTTGATATAGCGTCCTTATGCATTGTACTGATTTTTCGTTAAATCCAAAGCGCTCCAGTACACTATATAGGAATTTCCAGTTAACCCTGTCAAATGCTTTTTCTGCGTCTAAACTCATTATTACTGCACTTTTCTTTTCTTTATGTATTTGGTTAATTATATGTATTGTTCTCCTGATATTGTCATGTGTTTGGCGTCCCTCTATGAATCCAGTTTGATCATCTTCTATCAATTCCGTCAAGAATGTCTTTATTCGTTTACATATAATTGTTGTGTATATTTTATAATCTACATTTAATAAAGAGATTGGTCTATAGTTTCCGCATTGTTCTTTATCTTTCCCTGGTTTTAAAATAACTGAAATGATTGCTTCGTTCCATGATGGAGGTATTTTGTTGTTGTTCAGCGTCCAATTAAATGACTTTAGGAGTTGTGGCGTGAGTTCTTCTATAAACAGTTTATAAAACTCAGAAGGGTATCCATCACTACCTGGTGATTTACCGTTTTTAAGTGACTTAATCACATCTCTGATCTCTTGTGTTGTTATTTCTGCTGTTAGTTTTTCATTTTGTTGATTTCCTATTGATGGCAAGTCCAATGTGTCTAGAAATTTTTTGATATCTTTAGTATTTGTTTCTTCAGGTTGCGAGTATAGTTCTTGGTAAAAATTATGGAAAATTTCTTCGATGTTTTCTGGGTTAACTGTGGTTTTATTTGTGGTGGGGTCTTTAATCTTGTATACATTATTCATTGTTTGTTGTTTTCTTAACCGTTTTGCCAGCAGTTTTGTGGCTTTTGGCCCCGTTTCATAATATTTTTGCTTTTAGATATCTATTTTTCCTTTCAATTTCATCCATTTGTGTTTCTTTTATCTTTGTTTTTTCTTCTTTAATTTCTTGATATATTTTTGGGTCATTTGTGCTTTGATGTTTACGTTCTAGTTCCCTCAGTCTCTCACATCTTTGTTCATACGCTTCCAGTTTAGTCTTATTTGCTTTTCCTGTTTCAACAATTAATTTACCCCTTAACACGGCTTTTAGTGTGTCCCATAGTATTGTTGGGTCCACTTCTTCATTGTCATTCTCTTGGATATATTCGTTTATGTTTATTTTTATTCTTTCTTTCATTTTCTCATCATTTAACAGTCCTACGTTAAGTTTCCATGTTGTTTGTCGTTTTCTATTGTTCAAATATATTTCCATGTATATAGGATTATGATCTGATATTTCTGCCCCTCCAATCCAACAATTTCTCACCCTGTGTCTGTCACCTTCATTCATAAGGAAGTAATCTATTCTAGAGTGTACTTTATAGACTGCTGAATAATGTGTATAGTCTTTTTCGAGTGGGTGCAGGTCCCTCCATATGTCTACCATACCCATTTCTGCCAGTGAGGTTCTTATGAACTTTGTTACATGTTTTTTTGTCTTCTTAACACTTGTTGTGTCAACTTCATGATCCATGACAGCATTTAAGTCTCCTCCACAAATTAGGACTCCTTCACTGTGTGTTGCTATGAGATCAAACAGATGTTGAAAAAAACCCTTGTCACTTTCTGGTGGGGCATAGATGTTCACTAATGTAATCTGCATACCATCTATTCTTCCCTTTATTATTACATACCTGCCTTCTTTATCCTGGATTTCCTGTTCACTTTCAAATTGTATTTTGTTTGAGATTAGTATCATAACCCCCCTTTTTGCTCCTCCCTTAAATGAACTGTAGTAGGAGTTCTTATAGCCAAATCTCTTTAGTTTCACATGTTCTGTCTTGCTCAAATGTGTCTCTTGCATAAATATAATTTCAGCTTTTTCCTTCTTGAATTTTCTTATTATTCTTTCCCTTTTAACAGGTGAGTTCAGACCATTCACGTTTAATGTCATTATCTTAAGATTTTTACCCATATTCATGTTTTTCCATTTTTTTAACTTGTGCTCCTAGCCCCTTTAACAACAAAAATAACACATATTTATATAAAAACACATTAAAAAATCTCGACCTCCGTACTTTGGGCCTTTCTTCTGCCCACTGGTCCCTGTTGGTGGGTGGGGGGTTTGTCTTCACAGAGTGAAGGGCCCTCCCTAGACTTCTAATTACTATCAAAGTAATAGTCATAAGTCTAGAAATGTCCAACAAATATCACTTAAACCTCTCCTAGCCGTCTGTTTCTCTTTTACCTTGTCTTCTTGGCCTTCATTTCTTCTGTGCCTTTCTTAATCTTTGTTATGATCTAGGCTTTCAGTTGAAAGCCTTGTAGCTTGTCCTGGGCCCGCTGCTCTACGTCTCTCCCCCTTCTTCCGCCGTTCACTCGCCTCCACTCCGTCTGTCGTGGTGCGTTCAGGGCCGCCGCTGCTCCAGCCGTCTCCTTCGGCACGCTCACCTCAAGGCCCCGCTCCATCATATCCCGCACTGCCTCTTCGGCCGTGTTGTAGGTTCTTGTGCCTTCCTCCCAATGAATCCTCATTTTCGTTAGCGGCGTTTGGAATCTAATTTTTTTCTCTTTCAGCGTTTTTTTTAATATTGGCATATTTCTTCCGCTGCTGCACGATTTCTGTCGGGTAGTCACGGTCAAAAAATACCTGTTTGTCGCCGATTCGTATCTTTTTTTTCCATGCTTGCGTCAGGATTCTTTCCTTTATGTCATATTTCACAAAGTTTACCACAACTGACCTGGGTGGAGAGTTTGTTTTCGGGTTCTGTGCCGGTGCTCTGTGCGCCCGTTGAATCTGCAGATCCGTTTCTCCGGGTATTTCCAGTTCTTTTTTTAAGAACTGATCCATGAATTTTGTCATCGAGTTGCCTTCAATGCCCTCCGGAATTCCAAAGATGCACATATTGCTTCGTCGGGATCTGCTCTCCAAGTCGTTTATTTTCTCCTGCATCCTCTGCGTTTGCGTCGTCAGGGTCTGTAGTTGTTCGTTTGCCTCGCTTTTCCAATCTTCTAGTTCCGAAATTCGGGTCTGCGCTTCTGTCATACACGCCCGCTGGGAGCGCAGCTCCTCCATGTTTTCCGTTAATTTACGCTCCATTTCTCTTCGGAGGTCCATGATTTCCTCCTTAATTTCTTTTTTCAGTTCCTCCTTAAGAGCCGCTAAATCCTGTTGTAGCTGTCGCTTGAATTCTCTTAACTCTTCACCCAAACTGGCGATGCCAGCGTTCATGTTGTCGAGTCTGGTGTCTTCCATTTTCTCTGCTGTAGACACCTCGTTTTTTTGGGCTTTGCGTACAGCGGTTTTTCCTGCGTTGTTGGAGAGGAATTCTTCAATTTTACCCTGTTTTTGTCCTTGTGCCCGGTTCCTTCGTGTTTTCATCCCTTAGTTTATTGATTCGTTTATGTCGAGTTGGCCATTTACCGATGATTTTTAATCCGGCTAGGGAGAGCTCTTTGTTTAAGTGTTATGTCTCTCCGCCATCTTCCCGGAAGTCTTTGACAGTTTTTTGTTTTAAAGTCTCGTACACTATGTTCTTAATGTTTTTTATGTTCTTAATGTTCTTTCAGTTTCTGAGTAGCAAAAAAGAGGGCCACCACACTGTTATACTAAATAAGAAAATACAATGGAGAAACAGGGTGTAACCAAAATAGCCTCATATAATGTAAAAGGGATCCTGAATCCAGTTAAAAGATCCAAGATTCTACGCAAAATGAAAAAAGACAAAGCAGAAATAATATTTTTACAAGAAACCCACCTAACAGACGTGGAACACACTAAACTCAGTAGACAAGGGTTTAAAATGATCTCTTCATCTTCATATAAATCAGGGAGGAGGAGGGGAGTAGCGACATTGATATCAACCAAAATTACATTTGAAAAAAAATCAGAACACAAAGATAAAGAAGGGAGGTGTGGGGAGACTTGAATAACGAAACCGAATTGCCTTTAATTTCAGTTTATTTCAAGTAACCATTCCACTGTCTGCTCTCATTCCTGAGCAGCGAACAAAGAGAGTGAACACACCAAAGTTCTCTCATTTAAACATTCTCACATCCAACCATTTCCCTCGCGGGGGAAATCACACATCTATCTCAAAATCTCTTTATTCACATTCATTAGCCTTTTATTTACATAACTCCCCCTTCTCTCCTCTCGAGCCTCAGTGGTCAGGAAGTCTTCTGTCCCCTGTCCTCCGCAGGGGGTCCAGGCTCTGTGGCTCCGCACCGCAGGGGGCTGGCTCTCCTTCATCGTGGTTAAATCACATATGCAGTGTCCAACATATACATGTCTCACAACACAGCCATATAACCCCCCCCAAACGATGAAGAACAGACTAATTCCTAAAATTTAATAGCACCTTACTCACTACTGAATAATCAACACCAACATTCAGTCTGTGCGCCGCTTGGGCTTCAGCCGTCTGCCGAATCTGCTGTGAGTTGGCCCCGCCTTGCCTGCGGTGCGTTTCTGCTTCGGTTCTGTTGACTGAGGAAGAGAGTGATTAATTGCCCCCTGCCTCGTCGAGGCGCCACTGCGACCGGTACAGACACGTCCTTCATGACAAAAGCAGGTTTTAGTCTGTCAATACTGACTGTCTCTTTTCTGTCTCCAAAATCTAGCACAAATTGCTTATCACCTGCCTCCAGCACTCGAAATGGCCCTTCGTAAGGTGGTTTGAGCGTTGCTTTAAGGGCTTCGCGCCTGACAAAAACGAAATCGGCATTTTTCAAAGCCTTGGGGACGAAAACTCGTGGAAAAGCGTGATGAACCGGACCCGGGAGCGTGTCTGCCCCCGTGCCGACTAACGGTCCCAGAGCTGAGAGAGGTGGGGGCTCTGGGTGCTCTGGTAAAAACTCGCCCGGCAGCCTCAGAGTTTGTGCGAATACCAGCTCCGCTGGGGAGGCGTCTAAGTCCTCTTTAGGCGCAGAACGCAACCCTAATAAAACCCATGGAAGTTTATTTACCCAATCTGCATCCGTGAGCGACGCTCTGAGTGCTGCCTTCAAAGACCTATGAAAACGCTCGCATAAACCATTGGCCTGAGGGTGGTAAGCCGTAGTGCGATGAATTTTGGCTCCTAAGCCGTTGGCCATCGCTGACCACAGCTCAGAGATGAATTGCGGTCCTCTATCTGACGTAATGTCCGATGGAACCTCGAAGCGCGCCACCCAAGCCGTTAAAAAAACGCGAGCCACCTCCGCGGCCGTGGTCGTCGCAAGTGGGACCACTTCCGGCCAACGTGTGGTGCGGTCCACCATTGTCAAAAGATACGTGAACCCCTGTGATACCGGTAGGGGGCCCACAAGGTCGACGTGCACATGGTTGAACCTTCTGGCCGGAATGCGGAACGGTTTTAACGGGGCTCTTGTGTGCCTGTGAATTTTGTCCCGTTGACAGGAAATGCAGGTTTTTGCCCATTCCTTCACGTGCTTGCGCAGGCACGGCCAAACAAACTTTTCCGCCACTAGTTTCACCGACGCGCGCACCCCCGGGTGCGCCAGTGAGTGGACCGAGTCAAAAACACGGCGGCGCCACGTGGCCGGAACCACCGGACGCGGGCGCCCCGTCGACATGTCGCAGATCAGGGGGGGCATACCGGTTTGTAAACACTTGCTCTCCAGCCTCAACCCTGTTGGTCCAGACTGGAGCGCGCGCACGTCTGCGTCCGCCCCCTGGTCCGCTGCCATGGCTGCGTAATCTATACCCACGTGCACCGGGGCTGCGCGCGCCACCGTCCCGCTCTCCTGCGGCGCGGTCACGGTGGCCCGTTCTGCCTCTGCGCGTGTTGGGGTCGTGAACACGCGTGAGAGACAATCCGCTACTACATTGAATTTGCCCGCGACGTGCCTAATGTCAGTGGTAAATTCCGAGATTGCGGCCAGCTGCCTCTGCTGCCTGCCGGACCACGGATCTGAAATTTTGGCCATGGCGTATGTGAGCGGCTTGTGGTCCACATAAGCGGTGAAGCACCGTCCTTCCAGCCAGAACTGGAAATGACGAATAGCCAAATGCAGCGCCAACAGTTCTCTGTCAAACGCGCTGTATTTTCGTTCAGCCGCGCTTAAAGATTTGCTAAAGAAAGCCAAAGGCTGCCAAACTCCGGCTACCTGTTGCTCAATAACGGCCCCTATGGCTAAATCTGAAGCGTCTGTCGTCAGCGCGATACGTGCTGCAGGGTCTGGGTGGGCCAGGAGCGCAGCGTCAGCCAAGGCTTTTTTAACCTCTGTGAACGCGCGCTCCCGCTCCGGGGACCATTCGACCGCCTGGGTCGGTTTTTGTTTTTTGAGCGCGGCATATAACGGTTGCATGATTTGAGCTGCGTGGGGCAGGAATCGGTTATAAAAATTCACCATCCCCAAGAATTCCTGTAGTGATTTGACCGTTTGTGGACGGGGAAAATCCGCTACCGCGCATACTTTCTCTGGTAACGGAACCGCTCCCTCCGGGGAGACGCGGTGACCCAAAAAATCGATCCGCTCGACGCCGAACTGGCACTTGGCTGGGTTAACTATTAAGCCGTGCTCTCCCAGCCTCCTAAAAACTGCTGTGAGGTGCGTTTCGTGTTCGTCCTCTGAAGTACTCGCGACCAAAATGTCATCGAGGTACACAAACACGAAAGGGAGATCGCGTAACACGGCATCCATCATCCGCTGAAATGTTTGCGCCGCCCCTTTGAGACCAAACGGCATGCGTAAAAATTCGAAAAGTCCGAACGGGGTTATTACCGCTGTTTTAGGAATGTCCTCCGGTTGGACCGGGACTTGGTGATAGCCGCGAACTAGATCAATCTTTGAGAAAATGCGCGCCCCCGCCAGGTGCACCGAAAAATCCTGAATGTGCGGGATGGGATAACGATCGTGCGCCGTAGTGTTGTTTAGCCTGTGGTAATCCCCGCACGGTCTCCAGGAGCCATCGGCTTTCGGTACCATGTGCAGCGGCGAAGCCCACGGGCTCTTCGACCTACGAACGATGCCCAGCCTCTCCAGGCTGGCGAACTCCTCGCGCGCAATGGCGAGCTTAACTGCATCCAAGCGCCGAGCTTTTGCAAACACGGGAGGACCAGACGTGGGGATAAAGTGTTTCACCCCGTGCTTCGCGACCGTCGCTGAAAAAGTGGGCACAGTGAGCGCTGGAAATTGGGTGAGGAGTGTGTGAAACTTACCACCTGCTGTAGCGACGTGGGTCTGTACTGGTGGCGGGGACACTCGAGCTGAACAGGGGAGAGAGTAAAAAGAGAGTGCATTTACCAGCCGTCTATTAGCAAGATCAACTAACAGATTGTGTGAACACAAAAAATCTGCGCCCAACATGTTGAAACTCACCGCCGCTATCACAAAAGTCCATTCATATGTGCGGCCATGTAAGCACAAAGGCAAGGTCCTTCTCCCGTAGGTGTTGATGTTCGAGCCATTTGCCGCTGTAGCTCCGCTACCGTGGGGTCCAGCCACCCGGTCCGCGTATGTTGGGGTGATGAAGCTCACTTGTGCTCCGGTGTCGATGAGGAACTCTCGTCCGGAGCGCGCATCCGTGATGTAGAGCAGCTTGTTGCGTTCTCCGAGGGTCGAAGCTGCTAGCGATCCCCGGTCTTGCCGTTTCCCGAACTCCTGAAGATGCAGGGCGGCACACACCTGCGTGCCTTCTCTGCGAACCTCCGATGGTAAAAGCAGAGATCTTCTCCTCCGCTGTGTCGTGCCCACGCCTCTGCCGCCGGGCTATTGGCTCCACCTCGTCGCGGCCGTGTTGCCGCCGTCGTCGGCCAGTCTGATTCTGCCGCCTCTGGCTCCCCGCTGTCTCGGGTCGCCGCCGTGGTTGCTTGCCCGCTGCAGGCGTCCAGGATCCCATCTGCCTCCTGGGCCAGCTCCCGGAACTCCTCCAGGGTGTGACACTTTTTGCCGGCCAGCGTGCTTCTCGCATGCGCCGGGAGGTTGGAGAGGAAGATGAACTGAAAAATGAAATCATCGTTGTCCAACCCTCTCAGCTGTATCATCTCCTCCATCAGGGCGCTCGGCCTGTGTCCACCTTGGTCTAGCAAAGACAGGATCCTCCTCGCCCTCACTTCAGCCGAGGGGGTGAAAAACTTGATGAGGGTGGATTTCAGCTTGCCGTACCTGTCGGTCACGGGTGGCTGCTCCACCAAGCTTTGCACGCACCGAGCTGTGCTGTTGTCCAGTTTAGCGATGACATGGTGGAACTTAGTGTCATCCACCGTTACTCCTGCGAGCGCGAACTGCGACTCTGCTTGCAGAAACCACGACCGTGGGTTATCCTGCCAGAAATCAGGCAGCTTAACGGCCACTGCGCTCGCCAGCTCTGAGCGCTGTGAGTCCGGGACCCTGAGAATTTCTTCGTTCATTCTCAACGTCGTCAGTCACCAATGTGGGGAGACTTGAATAACGAAACCGAATTGCCTTTAATTTCAGTTTTTTTCAAGTAACCATTCCACTGTCTGCTCTCATTCCTGAGCAGCGAACAAAGAGAGTGAACACACCAAAGTTCTCTCATTTAAACATTCTCACATCCAACCATTTCCCTCGCGGGGGAAATCACACATCTATCTCAAAATCTCTTTATTCACATTCATTAGCCTTTTATTTACATAACTCCCCCTTCTCTCCTCTCGAGCCTCAGTGGTCAGGAAGTCTTCTGTCCCCTGACCTCTGCAGGGGGTCCAGGCTCTGTGGCTCCGCACCGCAGGGGGCTGGCTCTCCTTCATCGTGGTTAAATCACATATGCAGTGTCCAACATATACATGTCTCACAACACAGCCATAGGAGGTACAGTTTAATAATTGGGCGGCTAGAGGGAGAAGATATCACCCTGCTGAATGTATATGCACCACCAGGGGCTAAATGGAAATTTTATAAAAATGTATTCGACCTAATGATAACTAAAGCCCAAGGTTTAGTGATATGTGGTGGAGACTTCAGTCTAAGACTGAATCCATACTGGGATGCAACAGGTAATTCTTCACATCAAAATAACACTCAAAATAGGAAAACTCGGATGCTACTAAAAGAAATGGGAATCTGTGACGTATGGAGGGAATTCAACCCCAATGTAAAAGATTATACTTTTTATTCAACGCCACATTCATCTTACTCAAGGATTGATTACTTTTTTATGTTTAATAGAGACATTGGAAGAGTAAAAACATGTAAAATAGGACTGATGGATCTCTCTGACCACAGTCCGATCTATATGGACTTAAACATCCAAAAATACACAAATAATACATTTTCCTGGAGGTTGAATTCAAATGTCCTGAAAGGACCACTGAAAGATGAATTGGAATCAGATATTTTCAAATATTTGGAAGAAAACGATAATGGAGAAGTATCCCCTTTAATACTGTGGGATGCGTGCAAAGCTGTAATAAGGGGAAAAATTATTGCAAAACTGGCAACCCAAAAGAAACTGAGACAAGAAAAACTAATCACACTAGAGTCAGAACTCAAGAACCTAGAAAAAGAACACAAAGACAACACTCATTCTAATGGGTCGCTCAAGATTAAAGAAATTAAAAATCAAATAAATGAGATCTACACAATAGAAATCCAGAAGAAACTTACATTTCTGAAACAAAAACACTATGAAGCAGGCAGTAAATCTGCAAAATTACTAGCCTATAAATTGAGGAAACAACAAACAGAAAGAGCAATCTACAAAATCAGAGACCCAGTATCAAAGGAAATAAAATTCAGAATTCAGGATATTCTTAAAAGTTTCGAGAATTACTACAAGAACTTATACTCCCACAAAAAACATAAAAACGCATCCGAGACATTCCTAAACACATTACACCTTCCCCAACTTACGGAATCACAAAATAAAACACTACTGTCAGAAATACAACCTAAAGAATTGGAAAAAGCAATTATGAAACTTAAAGCTAACAAATCCCCAGGAGCAGATGGCTATACAGCAGAATGGTACAAAACCTTTAAACAGCAACTATCTCCTCTCCTCTTGAAAACATTTAACTATGTCCTCCATACAGGGGAAATCCCCCCCTCCTGGAGAGAAGGGGTCATTGCAGTTATACCTAAACCTGAAAAGGATAAACTAGAATGCTCCAACTACAGACCAATCAGTGTATTAAATCAGGACTATAAGCTTTTTACCATTATCTTTGCCAAAAGGTTAGAAAACATACTGACAGACTTAATTCACTTAGACCAACCAGGTTTTATAAGACAAAGACAGACACAAGACAACATTCGACGCACTTTACACATAATTCATCATATAAAAAAATATAACTTAAATGCAGTCATATTGGGATTAGATGCTGAAAAAGCATTTGATTCGGTTGACTGGTCTTTCCTATATAGAATCTTATCCAGTTTTAATTTTCATAACAACTTCATTAGAACTATAAGATAAGATAAGATAAGATAAGCCTTTATTAGTCCCACAACGGGGAAATTCCAGGATTGCAACAGCACAGGGATAGCAACACTCAGAGCAACAATCAGAAGGCAAGAAAAAAAACAAGCAAGCAAGAGCAGCTAATAAACATATGTACGTATTACTATAAAATATATATATATACACACACACACAGACACACAGTGCAGAGCATTGTAGCTAGATGGAATAAATATATGAATATATGAACACACAGTGCAGAGCATTGTAGCTAGATGGAATAAAAATGTAAATATATAAACACCCACAGTACGGAGCATTGCAGCTAGGTGGAATAAATATGCAAGTATATAAACACACACAGTGCGGAGCAATGTAGCTAGATGGAATAATATGTAGATATATAAATATATAAACACACCCAGTGCTGAGCATTGTAGCTAGATGGAATAAATATGCAAATATATAAACACACACAGTGCAGAGCATTGTTGCTAGATGGAATGAAACAGCATAACCGTCTACTTAGTTATCCTACATGGTATGATTATGTGCCCATACATATTCTCACCCTCCATAGCGACCGGTATGTTCCTAGTTGTATGCCGGAGGGGACCATTGTGTAAGTCTATTGCATCTTTTGCATTCAAAAAACTATTAGTTTGTTACGTCTTTTTGCTATCTCTGCGAGCAGCCCTGCTTAGGTTGTACAGTCTGACAGCCGTTGGTAGGAAGGACCTACGAAACCTCTCGGTTGTGCACCTGGGATGATGTAGTCTGCTGCTAAATGAGCTCCTCAGTGCATTCAGTATGTCCTGCATAGGGTGGAACTCGGACTCCAGCAGAGATGACAGTTTAGCCACCGTCCTTCTCTCTCCTATCTCCTCCATCGGATCAAGGCGCTGCCCCAGGACAGAGCTAGCTTTCTTAATCAGTTTGTTCAGTCTCTTCCTATCGGCTGCAGTAATGCCACTGCCCCAGCAGACCACTCCAAAAGTGATGGCTGATGCCACCACCGTGTCATAGAATGACTTCAGCAGCGCCCCTTGTACACCAAAAGACCTGAGTCTCCTCAGCAGGAACAGCCTGCGCTGTCCCTTCTTGTAGAGTGCATCAGTATTGTGTGACCAGTCTAGTTTATTGTTCAGATGAATACCCAGGTACTTATAGGATGTCACCATCTCGATGTCTGTTCCCTGTATATTTACTGGTACTGTGAGGGGCTGCCCATGCCTGCGGCAGTCCACCACCAGCTCCTTAGTTTTCCTCGCGTTGATCTGGAGGCAGTTCCGATGGCACCAGTCCACGAAGTCCTGGATAAGCCCTCTGTACTCAGCTTCATCTCCATTGGAGATGAGGCCAACGATCGCAGAGTCATCAGAGAACTTCTGTAGATGGCAGTGTGTTGTGTTGTGTGAGAAGTCCGCAGTATAAAGAGTGAACAGGAAGGGAGCCAGCACCGTTCCCTGGGGGGCCCCCGTGCTACTGATGATCGTGTCGGACACACAGTCCCGGGTTCTCACAAACTGAGGCCGGTTCGTGAGGTAGTCCAGGATCCATGATGACAGGTGCTGGTCCACCCCTGCGCGCAGCAGCTTGTCCTTCAGGATCATCGGTTGGATGGTGTTGAAAGCACTGGAGAAGTCAAAGAACATGATCCTCACCATATTCCCGGGCTTCTCCAGGTGGGACAGAGAACGGTGAAGGAGGAAGATCACCGCATCCTCCACCCCAATGCCATGCTGGTAGGCGAACTGGAGTGGATCCATCGCTGGTTCCACCAGGGGGCGGAGGTGAGCAAGGAGCAGTCTCTCCAGGGTCTTCATCAAGTGGGACGTCAAGGCCACCGGTCTGTAGCTGTTCAGGTCTTTGGGGTGGGAAGTTTTTGGTACAGGTACCACACAAGATGTTTTCCACAGCTGTGGTACCCTCCCCAGTTTCAGGCTCATGTTGAAGATATACGTCACAATCCCACACAGCTGGTCTGCACAGGACTTGAGGAGCTTTGCGCTGATGCCGTCCGGTCCCGGCGCCTTCCTCGCCTTGATCTTCCTCAGCTCCGTCCTCACCTGGGTCCTGGTCAGGGTCAGGATGGGGGGCTGTGTGTTGGGAGTGGGGGGGTGTTGGTGGAGTGGGGAGTGGGCAGCAGGACTTGATTTCTTTAGAGGCAGCAGTGGTTGTTGTGCAGTCAGGGGGGAGGGCGGTTGGTCAAATCTATTGAAAAACAGATTCAGGTTGTTCGCCCACTCCCTGCCCCCTGTGGCCTGGGGGGAGGTATTCTGGAGCCCCGAGATGGTTTTGAGGTTTCTCCAGACCCCGCTGATGTCGCTCTGTTGCAGCTTGTCCTCCATCTTCTTCCTGAAGCTGTCCTTGCCTTCTCTGATCTTTCTCCTCAGCTCCCTCTGTACGGACTTCAGCATCTCCCTGTTCCCTGACCTGAAGATCCTCTTCTTCTCTCTCAGAAGTGTTTTTATCTCAGGGTTGATCCAGGGTTTGTTGTTTGAGTGACGCCGTATGGTCTTGGTGGGAACGGATTTGTCCACACAGAAGCTGAGGTAGCCCGTGAAGGTGTGAATGAGGCCATCGATGTCCTCACCATGTGGATCGCAGAGCTGCTTCCAGGCGGTGGCTTCAAAACAGCCCTTTAGGGTGTCCATTGTCTCCTCAGACCATAACTCCACAGTGTGCATGGCCGGAGGTTGTCTGTGCACTAGGGGTTTGTACACCGGCCGGAGATGAACCAAGTTGTGATCTGATCTCCCGAGTGGGGGGAGTTGTGATGAGGTGTACGCCTCCTTAGTGTTTGCGTAGAATAAATCCAGTGTTTTATTGTCTCTAGTGTGGCATGTGACATACTGGGTGAACGTGGGTAGAATGGGAGACAGTGAAACATGGTTGAAATCGCCTGAGATGAGGAGAAGAGCATCTGGGTGTTCTGTCTGCAGCCTGCTGGTTACTGAATGGATGACGTCACGTGCTGTCCCAGCGTTCGCCGTCGGATTTGCATAAACAACAATGCAGATCACGTGTGAGTGTTCTCTCGGGAGATATGTAGGCCTCATGCTAACAGCTAGCAACTCAATGTCTTTGCTGCAGTGTCGTTGTTTAACAGTGATATGTCCCGGTCTGCACCAGTTGTTGTTAACATACATTATCACTCCACCGCCCCTAGCCTTGCCACTGTCTGGTGTTCGGTCAGCTCGTATCATGTGAAAACCCTCCAGCTCAATGTTAGCATCTGCTGCTAGTTCAGTTAGCCACGTCTCAGTAAACAAAAGGAGAGAGCACTCCCGGTATGTGCTATCATAACGGGAGATAGCCGCTAGCTCATCTAACTTTCCCAGTATCGACCGTACATTTCCCATGACAACAGATGGAAGGGAGGGTCTGTACCTTATATTTTTTGTCCTCCGCCTTACTCCAGCCCGGCAGCCGCGGCGTTTTCGCCTCAGTTCTCTCGGTATGTCGAGTTTTTCCAATGGGACCGGGTGGCGGTTGAATGCTAGCAGCTGTTCTCTGCTGTATCGTATCCTGCTATAGACAGTGGCTCCGTCCACCGGCTCAGGAGACATTTAGGACGATCTGTGTGTCCGTGATATAAGTGGGGTGAAAAAAAAAGACGGATCAAAAGAGAGAGGAAGGGAAAAAGACTCGGAATCGAGCCGCTGTTGCAAAAGGCAGCCGACTCGTGTGGCGCCGAGAGAAAAAATGCCTATACAGGCATTATATAAAAAACCAACAGCTAAAATAAGGATTAACGGTAATTTATCATCATCTTTTAAGCTGGAAAGAGGATGTCGTCAAGGCTGCCCCCTGTCTCCACTGCTCTTTGCAATCTTCATAGAACCTCTGAGCCAATGGATAAGACAAAATCAAAAAATTCAAGGTATTACACTTGGTCAGAAGGAACATAAAATAGCACTCTTTGCTGATGACATTTTAATATACCTAGGGCAACTAGACACTTCTTTACCAGAACTAATCTCAGTTTTTTCAGACTATGGAGATTTATCGGGGTACAAATTAAACATGCATAAAACCCAAGTTTTAACATTCAACTATGACCCAAATCATTATTCACTAAGTGAACTCAAAACTAACTGGGAGTTGGAAGCTATGAAATATCTGGGGATCAATATCCCGAAACAACTCAACAAAATTATAACACTAAACTATGATCCACTGGTGACAAAAATAAAATCTGACCTAGCAAGATGGAATATGATACCACTCTTAGGTACTGCACAAAGAATTGAAGCAGTCAAAATGAATATACTCCCACGTCTTCTATACCTTTTCCAAACAATACCGGTAGAACCCCCCCAAAAAACATGGCAGGAGCTAGACAGAAGGATCTCAAGATTCATATGGCAGGGCAAGAGACCTAGAATCAGATATAGAACCCTACAGCTAAACAAAGACAAAGGTGGGCTCGCGCTGCCAAATATCAGGGACTATTTTAAAGCTGCACAAATTAAAACTTTAGTAGCGATATGTAACCCAGTCTACACTGCACAATGGAAGGAGATGGAATGCCAAATAACAAGTGACATCCCCCTACAGGCGATAATAGGGAACAATGCCTTACCTAAACTCTTGAATAACACTTAGTAGAGTCATTTTTGGGGGTTTCGTGACCAACCTCCCACGACCTTTTTTTCTCACTGGATTTAGCATTCTAGACCCATTTTAATGAAAATAAGCTCCCATGTACCTCCCAAAAATTACGGGAAACCTTTTTTTAGCCCAAAATTCAAAATGGCCGCCAAAATGCATACCACCACCTATATCTCAGTAACTAATTCAGCTAGGAGGTTGATTTTGGTGTCTAGACATAGGTTTTTGGGGTCAAGCATTCCATTAATGCTATTAGTTTACTTGTGAAACAAACCCATCACGATGAAATCCAATATGGCCACCAATATGGCCACCGATTAACATTTTTTTTGTTTCTTGACTACTAAGGCACCTAGAAAGCTGATGTTGGTGTCAAAACAGAGGTTTAAGGGGTCATACTATCTGTTTATTCCAATAAAAGTGTGTTTAAATGATTACATAATCGAGAAATCCAAGATGGCGGCCGGCTGTCATTTTCACATGCAATGGACTTTTTCATATCCGTCACCAAATGAGCTAAAAATGTCAAATGAGGTATCCTTACATTCATTTTTAATAATTATTAGAAAGCACCTGCATTGATTCAGTGATTTCACTGAGGAACACTTGTGTAATCCCCTTAGGATTCCCGGAATCCTATGCTTGATTCATTGATTCCTTTTTGCATAGCAAGAGAGAGGATGCAGTGATTTTGTAACGTCTGTGCTGCCATAATATGTAGTCCTAATCTTTCCAATTTAACCAAGGTTGCCAGGTATGTATAAATTTAGCTTTAAACTTATCTGAAGAGGTTAGAATTCTGAATCTTGTTCCATACTGTATAGTCAGGTAATGTTAGCATATTGACCATGCTGCTTGCTTAATGCTACCGTAATGACAGTAGACAGTACAAGGGCCTTTGACTCTAGGTCTTGTCATCCCTCCTTTTTCTCTCCTCTGTTCTGATAATGACAAATTTGTTTTTGTTTTCAGACACTTATTCATATAAAGTGAGGGATAAAATGGATACTGCAAGTGACAACGATGAATTACCATCAACGTCTTCCGGTGAATACGAATGCATTCTACGTTGTGGTCAACCATGTACCAAAAGTGACTCTTTGGATAATACCAAGGACCAAAAATGGAATTCAATTCGTGAAAAAACTCTACGATGGAAAGGACTTGATCGGTTTCAATGTGGGAATATTGATTGGGCCAAAGGGCCAAAAGGGCATTATATGCACCAGACATGTTACACCACGTTATCTAACAAGCATTGTCTATCTCAAGCCGAGAAACGTAAGCATAAATTAGAGATAGATCTTGAAAGAGACAATCAATCAGTTCAGGGGGATCCACCTCCATCTCAATCCATCATTTCAGTACATGTCATTAGCGGGTGTGATCATAACTCTGGGTTTTTCGGGGCAAGTAAATTGCTGATAGTAGGACGCTTGGCGAAATCTAAGGAGGCACACAAGTTACTTTCATCATGTGGCGCACACCTCCCATGCCCACCGAATGTTATCAGTAATTTAGAAAAATTCGCTTCGTCTATGGGGATTCCAACAGCGTAACACCAGGGATAGCAAGGGCTAACAAGTGGAGGGGACAAAAGAAAAAAAACACAATGAGATTAATACCAGACGCAGACAGTCTGCATCATCACCTCCTCAGGACAAACTACCTTGCGTACTTGCTGACGAACTTCCACCTTCAAAGTCACCCATCACCAATCGGTCATGGGTGGCATTTGGTGAATGGTCTATGTCTACCTGTACGATCGACTCAACCGCCACTTCCCCTGTCAATGCCGAAACCGAACACAGAAGTCAACAGTGAGGAGAGCAGCAGTGGTGAAGACAGTGCTTCAGATCGCGCAAGTTCATACAGTGACTCATTCATTGATAGTGAATCAAGTAGTGATAATGATGTGTAGTTGGACATCTTAGTATGATGTGATGTGGTGATTGATAGTGGACTACATGTAATTGAGTTGGACGTTTGCGTGGCATTAACATAAGGTCTAGAGAAAATGTGCCTGTGTAAAGGGTATTCCAAGATGGGGGCTGGGGGCCATTTTGAGCTTGATAGACAATGAGGGCACTAATGAACACAATGGATGGTTCACAGGAGCCTCACTTGACTTTTTTTAGCTCATTTGGTGACGGATATGAAAAAGTCCATTGCATGTGAAAATGACAGCCGGCCGCCATCTTGGATTTCTCAATTATGTAATCATTTAAACACACTTTTATTGGAATAAACAGATAGTATGACCCCTTAAACCTCTGTTTTGACACCAACATCAGCTTTCTAGGTGCCTTAGTAGTCAAGAAACAAAAAAAATGTTAATCGGTGGCCATATTGGCGGCCATATTGGATTTCATCGTGATGGGTTTGTTTCACAAGTAAACTAATAGCATTAATGGAATGCTTGACCCCAAAAACCTATGTCTAGACACCAAAATCAACCTCCTAGCTGAATTAGTTACTGAGATATAGGTGGTGGTATGCATTTTGGCGGCCATTTTGAATTTTGGGCAAAAAAAAGGTTTCCTGTAATTTTGGGGAGGTACATGGGAGCTTATTTTCATTAAAATGGGTCTAGAATGCTAAATCCAGTGAGAAAAAAAGGTCGTGGGAGGTTGGTCACGAAACCCCCAAAAATGACTCTACTGTGGCGGTTTGGGAAAACCCCCACAAACAGACTAAGGACGGACAGCTCGCTACTCCTGTTTTTTTTCCGCTGCATGCTGTGATCTAATCAGCCATTTATGCATTTCACTGCTGTGAGGTTAATGTGCCACCCATGCGTTGTGTTCATGCATCCTGTCTGTGTCTCACAAATGCAAATATCTCATGCCTGTTCTGCAGTCCCTTTGATCAGACCTACCGCGGTGACACTGCTTTGATGTATTGTTTGAGTTGGGTATAAATACTGCACAGGTTCTGTAACACCTGCTCTATCTTTCAACCTCTGCTGTAGGACACACACGTGTCCGCCTCTCCTCTCCTTCTCTGAGAGCCAGAGGATCCCCATCCAGCCTGCACACACTTGGGCTGGAGAGGGGATCCCGTGACGGCGGTATGATAATAAAACTCTACTTAAAACCTCCAACAACGCCGCTTTATTTCATGCCGCCGCACTGGTGACCCGATGCTGAGACGAACACGCTGCCAGTGAACGCAACACCCGGCGGCGAGTCTCCGACGACAAGCGAACGCAACAGCTCCCTTCTGCTTCAGGGAGATTTTGACGCAGAGTTTCCAGGTGAAACTCTCCGGAGACCACCCACGACCGGGAAAGCCGCAGCAAACTTCATGGTGAGATCTGCACGCCTAGATCGGCACATCCACGCTGGACCAGCCGCGCTCGCAGCTCCTCCACATCGAGAGCGCATGTACCTCGTCCTTTCTCCGCGACGGCGACTCCCACGGCCGACGGAGCACACGTGGACCTGAACGCACCATGACCGAGCGAGTGACAGAGCGTCTACTTCCCTTCACCGCTCCAACACGCTGAACAGGGATGATCAAGCTCCCTGACCCTGGTTCTCCTCTCCAGCTGGCCCACCCATCACGGAACCCCGGCGCATGCACCGGGGAGTTACGAGGACGGCGCACACCACGCACGGGACAAATACGGCTTTTCTGACCGCCTTCCTTCTGCTGCACACTGGCCCTTCAGGCTTGCTTGTTCACCTGAGGCACGCAGCTTGCTCACTGGATTTTATGGTCTTACCCATGGCACACAAGGGGAATTCAGCGGTTTGCGGTTCCCGAGAGCTTTAAGGTTGTGCCCGCACCTAAAGCCAACACGCCAGTCCCTCTGCTCTCATCACAGCCGCCACACAGCCTCGTCTTTTCTTCATGGCCGCTATTAATCCTTGCAGGACTTAATCGCGGGAGGAGCCAGTGACTAATTTTTCTTCTTGTGATCTCCACACGCGCAACGGGACAACCCCTCGACGTCGCGGAGCAGCAAGCAATTTTTTGCGCGGCCCAGACTTCTCATCGTCTCCGGCCGGCTTTTACTACCCCCATCCCCCTCCACCCCCTCCTGCACAGAGCTTTTTCCTGCTCGCTGCCCAAGCTGCACTATCGAGGTCTCGACCACCTGCCGAGCCCTCTGGGGGGGAGCTGTGGCGGTTTGGGAAAACCCCCACAAACAGACTAAGGACGGACAGCTCGCTACTCCTGGTTTTTTCTGCTGCATGCTGTGATCTAATCAGCCATTTATGCATTTCACTGCTGTGAGGTTAATGTGCCACCCATGCGTTGTGTTCATGCATCCTGTCTGTGTCTCACAAATGCAAATATCTCATGCCTGTTCTGCAGTCCCTTTGATCAGACCTACCGCGGTGACACTGCTTTGATGTATTGTTTGAGTTGGGTATAAATACTGCACAGGTTCTGTAACACCTGCTCTATCTCTCAACCTCTGCTGTAGGACACACACGTGTCCGCCTCTCCTCTCCTTCTCTGAGAGCCAGAGGATCCCCATCCAGCCTGCACACACTTGGGCTGGAGAGGGGATCCCGTGACGACGGTATGATAATAAAACTCTACTTAAAACCTCCAACAACTCCGCTTTATTTCATGCCGCCGCACTACTAACTAACCCGTGGATAGAGACCCCGCTAAAAATTTGGTTTAAGATAGTCAGAGAGAATCAAGCTAAAGAGCCCTATCGACTTCTGCAATGGATTGCCTATGATCAAGACTTTACCCCCAATAAAACAGACACTAGATTTAAAGAGTGGAAAGAGAAAGGGCTGATAAAATATTACGATTTCTTTAAGGGGCAAACTTTAAGAAGTTTTGAAGATTTGAAAAAACAAGGTCTAATAAATCAAGACCTTTACAGGTTCTTTCAGCTTAGACACCACATAAACAATATACTTAAAAAGGAGGATTTGGAAAGGGCCCAGTCAGGTGTTCTGAAGGTCTTCTTAATGGCATATAAAGGGATCCCAGGGATCAGATACATTTCTAAAATATACCAAGGTCTTCAAGACTTAAAAGGAGACAACACATCATATATAAAAGAGAGATGGGAAAAAGAGGGGAATTTCACTTTACAATTGGAAATATGGGAAAAGCTAAATAGACAGCAATGGAAAAGTACCTCATCCCTGCAGTGGAGAGAATTTGGATGGAAAAATTTGGTAAGATTTTTCAGAACACCTGCACAAAACAAATTTACCCATAAGGGGTTGAACTGTTGGTGCTTGTGTGGTGAAAAGACTGCAAATCATTTTCATGTGTTTTGGTCATGCCCAGTTATCCACCAATATTGGACCAATGTACAGACAATATTGGGGAAAATATTCAAAATAACAGTTCCCTTTTCTTTTATAACTTTGTATTTGGGTTTACTACCGGACTCACTGGAAAGACGAGGAGATAAATACTTATTCAATGTTTTAATATTGGCAAGTAAAAAAGCCCTAACTAAAAAATGGATGCTGAAGGACTGTCCTACACCTGAAGATTGGATTAACGTGATTCAAGACATTTACTCGATGGAAAAGTTGACATTCGCACTGAGACAGGACATGGATGGGTTCATGAACTTTTGGCAACCCTGGATCGCATATGTGTCTTCCATTAGATCTGATCTTTGACAAATACCATTTCAATGATGGTCCCACTCTTTGTTCCAAAGCTACTCAGATGCTCTTTTACTTTTAATTACTTAATTTTCTGTTTGTTTGTTTTTTGCTGTTCTGTTTGTTTGTTTATTCATTTTTGTTTGTTTGTTTGTTTGTTTTTAAAATTTAATTCTCTTTAATTTCACTTTTTCTTTCACTTTAAAAAAAAGGGGGGTGTTGTAATAACTATTCTACCAATGTTGTCAAATAGCAAAATATAAGGGAACGTACGATGAAAATGTTAACAATGCAATGCTGTAATGACCTGTATACCCTTTACAAAAACTTAAATAAAAAAAAAAAACCTATGATGTACAAAGTTGCTAAAAATTTTGGAGTTAAGTTGGAAAACTACAGAAGAGAGTTAATGTTACGTCATTAAAAGCAGTAGAGTTAGGGTGATTGGGAGGATGAAGAAGGAGTGGCTTTGGCTGTTCCTCGTGGGTGTGGAGCGGTCGATGGCTATATCGGGAGACGGAATTTTTCTTTTGATTTTGGGGGGATTACCACAAATGTGGGAAGGGGGAATTTGTTTGTGTGTAGTTTGTAGGATGAATGTTCAACCACTCATATTTTTGCTTCTCTGTATGAGCATGTTTACACTGCGAGGTAATCCCAAACTCCCTATTGATCATAAACCAAAGCGTTAATCTAAATTTAACTTCATGGAATTGCAGAGGTCTACAAAATTTAAAAAAAACTTAAACAAGTTATGAATAAAATAAAAGACATGGGTTCAAAAATTGTGTTTTTACAAGAAACTCATCTAATAGAGGAGGATGTAAAAAGAATTAGGAGTAGATGGCAAGGAAGTGTATTCACCTCATCATTTTCATCCCGAGCCAGGGGAGTTATGACTCTCATACATAAATCAGTCCCATTTCAAGTGAAAAATGTAACTGGAGACAAATTTGGAAGATATTTAATCATTCAAGGA
The DNA here is from genome assembly GCA_020510985.1 of Pholidichthys leucotaenia. NCBI lineage: Eukaryota > Metazoa > Chordata > Actinopteri > Cichliformes > Pholidichthyidae > Pholidichthys > Pholidichthys leucotaenia. The sequence continues at coordinate 397,779,471 of CM035838.1, read as the reverse complement.
TCTTTGCTATTAGAAAATATAAATCTGGTGAACTTATATGGTCCCAATATAGATGATCAAAAGTTCTTTGCTAATTTATTTCTTATCTTATCATCACTTACAGGGCAACATATAATAGCAGGGGATTTTAATTGTACATTGAATCCCGGTATAGATAGATCAACAGGACTGGACTGTACGCACAATGGATGTAGGATGATCATTAATCATTTTATGAAAGAATTGAGACTGCTAGATATATGGAGAGAAATGAAACCACAAGTTAAAGCCTACTCTTGTTATTCTAATACCTACAAGACATTCTCACGTATTGACTATTTTTTGATCTCTACAGAATTAAGGTCCAAGATTCAAAACTGCTTTTATGATAACATTGTGATCTCTGATCATGCACCCTGCTGTCTAATATATGTAGATAAGAAATTGACAAAGGATCCAGGTAGGTGGCAATTTCAGCATAAATGGCTTCAGGATGAGGAATTTGTTAAGTACATAGAAAAACAGATAGATGAGTTCTTTGATATCAATACTACACAATCATCAGCATGTATAAAGTGGGAGGCTTTCAAAGCTTTTATTAGGGGACATATTATTAGTTATACAGGTTCAAAATCTAAGAAGACTCAAGAGGAGAGAGTCAAATTGGAACATAGACTAAAAATTCTTCAAGAAAAAGTGTATGCAGGAAGTAACCCACAGTTAGAGAACGAATTACTGATTCTGAGAGCTGAATATGACAAAAAATCAGCGAATAGAGCTGCCTCGAGTCTTCTAAGATTGAAACAATCTTTTTATGAACAAGGTGAAAAATCAGGAAAATTATTGGCATGGCAGATTAAACAATTAGAATTTAAAACACCAATTACCAGTATTATAAGTAACGGACAGGTAGTTATAGATCCTTTAGAAATTAATAGAGCCTTTAGAGATTACTATGAAAAATTATATGATTCAAAAAATGAATCTGACTTCACAAAACTAAATGGGTTTTTGGATGGACTATCTATACCGTGTATTCCAAATGAAAACAGGGAGATACTGGAGTCTAAAATTAGTCAAGAAGAAGTTGGGCTAGCCATTGATAATATGAAATCAGGAAAAAGTGCAGGACCAGATGGTCTTCCAGTTGACCTTTATAAAAAATTTAAGAATAAATTAATAAAACCTTTTTTGGAAATGGTTTTAGAAGCATTTCAAAATAGTAATTTACCACCATGCATGAATAATGCCTTAATTATACTGTTGCCAAAACCAGGTAAACCCTCTAATAAATGTGAAAATATGAGACCAATAAGCCTATTAAATGCTGACCTTAAGATAATCTGTAAAATTTTAGCAAGACGAATACAAGAAATTTTACCAAATATTATTAACCGAGATCAGAATGGCTTTATAAAGGGAAGACAAGGCTTCCATAATGTAAGAAGACTATTTAATATTATTTATTCTAATAAAGAAGCACCGGATACCGCTCTCCTATCATTGGACGCCGAAAAGGCCTTTGATAGGGTCGAATGGCCCTTTCTTTTTGAAGTCTTACAAAGGTTTGGACTTGGAAATAATTTCATAAAATTGGTTCAGATAATATATAATAATGCTACAGCAGAAATCCTAACAAATAGCAATATCTCAAAATCAATAAAAATCAATAGAGGATGTCGACAAGGCTGTCCACTTTCACCTGTACTGTTTACTATGGCAATTGAACCTTTAGCGATGGCAGTACGTTTACATTCACAAATATATGGAATTAAAGTTGGACCAACAGAACATAAAATCTCCCTGTATGCCGATGACATAATTTTGTTTATGTCGAATCTTAAAAAATCAATTCCGACCTTCTTGAATTTAATAAAGAATTTGGGGGAAATATCAGGATATAAAATAAATAAAACTAAATCTTCAATATTAATGCTAAATGAGACCCAGAGAAATCACCCAGCTCCTGAGGTAAATCAATTCAATGTTGTAAATCAGTTTAAATATTTAGGAATTCAAATTGTGCCTAAGCTAGAATTAGTCACCAGTGCCAACTATGAAGCCTTAATGACAGACATTAATGAGTTAATTCAGAGATGGATGTCACTACCAATGTCGATGATAGGGAGAATCAATATACTTAAAAGTAATATCTTACCTAAAATACTTTATTTATTTCAATACATTCCTTTACCACCACCTTCAGATCTATTCTCAAGAATTAAAAAAAAGTTAGTGGAATTTAAATGGAACAACAGAAGGGCTAGATTACGTCTGTCCTCACTATATTTACCATTTGATCGTGGAGGTCTGAAATGTCCAAACTTTATGTTGTATTATTGGTCGGCACAACTGAGGTCTATGACATATTATTTTTCATCAAATGATCTCCCTCACTGGACTGAAATGGAATCATACAATTTACCTTTACCTCTTCCCATATTCATATACTTAGATTCGGCAAAAAAATTACAGAAACAAGTTAAAAATCCATTTGTAAAGCATATGATCAAAATATGGTGTGAAACTAAAAACTATTTAAAAGAACCATACTTATTGTCACAATTTAGCCCAATATGGGGTAATCAATATTTTAAACCAGGGAGAGCGGATGCTGTATTTTAAGTATGGAATTTAAAAGGGATTCAAAAGATTCAAGATTTATATCTGTCATGTTCAGATAACATAATTGTAGAAGAGCTTGGAATAACGAGGCGATGTGACATAAACCAAAGTTTATTATCAGCTTTGCTCCTCTAACAAGTCTCATCTAGTGCAGCAGCAGAAGAAGTAAGAGAGCGAACCCATTCAGCTCTACGTACTTATACTCACACACAACAAAAGACATGCATATCAAAGCTGACATCCCTCATTATCTTAATCCCCCTCCTTTGTCTTCGTACCCCTCCACCTGGCCCTGGGAGGTCAGGGCGACCTAACTGGTCTCCACCGCAGCGCCTCGGATGCTCTTTGATCTTCACTGGCGGTTGAGACCTTTTGTCCTGTTTTGAGGTGTGAAGTCGCTTTACATATGTAATCACCAAACATTCTCACATGCTTATACATATGTAGGTTATGGGATATATGATTAATATAGACCAGAGCCCCCCCCCAAACGACTAAGAAAAGGACAATAGAAAAATTCACAGTTTAAGATAATTATTATGACATACTAACTGCTACACCTCTTGACAAAGAAGAAACTTTCCAGCAGCTATGCTCCTGTAGAGAATTCAGTGGTAATCATAACAGCATAGTAATATCACAAGTCAGTCCTAAACTGTTGCAGCACAATTAGTGAACAACTTTTGAGTAGTTTGCATCAGTCCCTGTGCCGTCTGGGTTTTAATCTTCTCCCGAATCTGCTGTGGGTCCGCTTGGGCGTCCTTGTGGGACCTTCCTGTAAGGAATCTGCAGCTTGGGAAGGAGAGTGATTATTTGTTCCCTGCAGGGGGGCTGAGTCTCTTCTCTTGGGGGGTCTATCCCGCCGAGGTGCTCTCGCCAACCGTGCAGGCTCGTCTCTCAACAAGAAGGCAGGTTTAAGTCTGTCAATGCTGACTGTTTCTTTTCTGTCCCCAAAATCAAGCACAAAATGCTTATCACCAGGTTCCAGCACTCTGAATGGTCCATCGTATGGTGGGCGGAAGGTTGGTTTTAAAGCTTCATGCCTAACAAAAACGAATTCAGCATTTTTTAAAGCTTGGGGGACAAAAACCCGTGGAAAAGAGTGATGTGCCGGTCCGGGGAGAGAGTCCGGTCCGTTGCTGCCTAAAAACCTCGGGGCTGGAAGATGCCCTGGCTCTGGGTTCTCTGGTAAAAATTCACCTGGGAGCCTGAGAGGTTGTGCAAAAACTAATTCTGCTGGGGAGGCGTCTAGATCCTTTTTAGGTGCAGCACGCAACCCCAATAAAACCCAAGGAAGTTTATTTACCCAATTTGTATCCGTTAGTGAGGCTCTGAGGGCGGCCTTTAAAGATCTGTGAAAACGCTCGCATAACCCATTAGCCTGAGGGTGATAAGCGGTGGTGCGGTGAATTGTCGCTCCTAAGCTGCTGGCCATGGCTGACCAAAGCTCTGAGACAAATTGAGGCCCCCTATCGGACGTGATGTCCGATGGGATGCCGAAACGTGCCACCCAGTTTGTCAAAAAAACGCGAGCGACTTCCTCCGCTGTGGTTGACGCCAGAGGGACTGCCTCAGGCCAGCGCGTAGTGCGGTCTATCATTGTTAACAGATGTGTGAAACCTTGGGAGGAAGGTAGTGGTCCCACGAGGTCGACATGAACGTGGTCGAACCTTCTAGCAGGGATTCGAAAAGGCTCTAGAGGGGCTTTTGTGTGTTTGTGTATTTTGGCGCGCTGACAAGAAATGCAAGTCTTTGCCCATTCTTTTACGTTTTTGCGCAGGCCAGGCCACACAAACTTTTCGGCGACCATTTTAACCAAAGCGCGTACACCTGGGTGCGCGAGGGAGTGAATTGAGTCGAAAATACGGCGGCGCCATGCAGCTGGAACTACCGGGCGAGGTCGGCCGGTTGAGATGTCGCATATTAGGGGGGGCACACCGTCGCGTAAACCCCTTTCCTCCAGCCTTAACCCTGTTGGTCCAGACAGGAGTGCGCGCACATCCGCGTCACTACTTTGCTCCTCCGCCATGGCTGCATAATCTATCCCTACGTGGATTGGGGCTGCGTATGTGTCTGCGTTGGCGAAGAGTTCTGCGGCTGAGGTAGTATAATCTGTCTCCTCGCGCTCTGGCGATGTCACAGCGCGAGAGAGGCAGTCTGCTACCACGTTAAGTTTGCCTGCCACATGTCGAATGTCTGTGGTGAACTCTGAAATAGCAGCTAGCTGTCTTTGTTGTCTGCCTGACCACGGTTCAGAAATCTTAGCCATCGCAAAGGTGAGCGGTTTGTGGTCTACAAAAGCCGTGAAACGCCGCCCCTCCAACCAGAACTGGAAGTGGCGGATGGATAAATGAAGCGCTAGCAGCTCCCTGTCAAAGCTGCTGTATTTACGCTCAGTTTGGTTTAGCGATTTGCTAAAAAATGCCAAAGGTTGCCAGGTTCCGCCTACGTGTTGTTCTACAACCGCCCCTATGGCCAGGTCTGAAGCGTCTGTGGTTAGCGCAATGCGGGCCGAGGGATCAGGGTGAACCAACAATGTGGCATTAGCTAGGGCAGTTTTTACTTCCGCGAAGGCGCGTTCGTGCTCCGGGGTCCATTTGACCGCGTTGGAAGGTTTTTGTTTTCTGAGCGCGTCATATAGGGGCTGCATGAGCTGAGCTGCGCGGGGGAGGAAACGGTTGTAAAAATTAACCATTCCCAAAAATTCTTGCAGCGATTTGACCGTTTGTGGCCGTGGGAAATTTTTTACTGCGTGAACTTTGTCTGGCAGTGGGACTGCCCCCTTCGGTGAAACTCTGTGTCCCAAAAAATCAATTTGTGACACGCCGAATTTGCATTTGGCTGGGTTGATTATTAACCCGTGCTCTTCTAGTCTCTGAAAAACCATAGTGAGATGCTGTTCGTGTTCTTCCTCAGACGAGCTGGCTACCAGCATATCGTCGAGGTAGACGAACACGAAAGGGAGGTCGCGTAATACTGCGTCCATCATCCGCTGAAAGGTTTGAGCAGCGCCTTTGAGGCCAAAAGGCATCCGCAAAAAGACCGAAGGGGGTTATTACAGCTGTTTTAGGAATGTCTTCTGCTCGAACGGGGACTTGATGATAGCTGCGGACCAGGTCTATTTTTGAAAAAATGCGCGCACCCGCCAGATGTAGTGAAAAATCTTGGATGTGAGGAATTGGGTAGCGGTCATGCGCTGTCGCATTATTTAATCTGCGGTAATCGCCGCACGGTCTCCAAGAACCGTTGGATTTCGGGACCATGTGAAGCGGTGACGCCCAGGGGCTTTTTGAGCGCCTGATAATGCCTAGTTTTTCAAGGGTGGTAAACTCGTCCCGAGCTATGGCGAGCTTGGTCGCGTCTAAGCGCCGAGCTTTGGCGAATACGGGCGGGCCCGTTGTGGGAATAAAGTGTTCGACCCCGTGCTTAGCCACTGTAGCTGAGAATTTGGGAATTGTGAGTGCTGGAAATTGGGTGAGGAGTTGATCAAACTTACCTCCTGCTGTAGTGACGCTGGCCTGCACGGGTGGTGGAGAAACTCGAGCTGAGCAGGGAATAGAAGCAAAGGACAATGCATTAACCAAGCGTCTGTTCGCTAGATCGACTAATAACCCATGTGCACACAAAAAATCTGCGCCCAACAAGTTAAAACTCACCGCCGCTACAACAAATGTCCATCTGTAGTTGCGGCCATGGATGCGGAGGGGCAGGTTCCTTTCGCCAAAAGTGTCGATGATGGAGCCGTTGGCTGCCACCGCTCCATTGCCCCGGGGGCCCATGGCCCGGTCTGCTTGGGAGGGCATGATAAAACTCAGTTGAGCTCCCGTGTCAATGAGGAACTGCTTGCCGGTGTGTCCGTCCGTCACATATAGAAGCTTGCTTTTTTCGCCGAGAACTGCCGCTGTTAACGGTTCTCGGCTTTGGCATTTTCCCGAAATGGTGAATTTGCAGGGGGGAAGGCATTTGTAAGCCTTCTCGGTGAAGCGGTGGTGGTAATAACAGATGTCGCTCCATCTGTTACATCTTGGCCGTGTCGCTGCCATGGCGGGTGGATTCTGCTCAGTGATTTGTGGCTCCCCGTGGCTCCGGACATCGGCGTTGAGGTCTGCGGATGCTGCTGTGGGTGTCTGTTCCCTGCAGGTGTTGACGAGTCACTGCGCTTCGCGAGCCAGCGTGCGGAAGTCTTGCTGGGTGCTGCATCGCATGTTGGCAAGTGTCCCTCTCATGTGTGGCGGCAGCGTACTGAGGAATATAAATTGGAAGAGGAAGTTGTCATTGTCCTCTTCTTTGAGCTGCAGCAAGTCCTCCATGAGGGCCTTGGGTCTGCATCCTCTGTGGCCGTAGACCGCCAGGATCCTCTCGGCTCTCTCCTCGGCAGAGGGGACGAAATTCACCACGATGGTCGCTTTCAGTTCTCTATATTTGTCCTGGGCCGGCGGCCGCTGGATTATGCTCCGCACACATCTCGAAGTGGCGGCGTCGAGTTTGGCGACGATGTGATAAAACTTTGTATCGTCAGTCGTTATGCCCGCAAGTGCAAACTGGGCTTCAGCTTGCTGAAACCACGAGGTCGGGTCTTCCTGCCAGAAGTCCGGCAGCTTGACGGTGACGGCGTTTGTGTGGGCCGTCCCTGATGTGTCCGCAGGGTGAGAGTGCCTTCCTTCGGCTCTCGCAGCGGCGCTGGTGCTCGGTTGAGCCCTCTCTGTCACTTCTGCCGTGGGGGAACGTTGTCCATCTGTTCCCCTGTCTGCATGGGCGCCGGCGTCTGCCTGGGTCGCCACAGATGAGTCGATCGCGGGGGAACGCCTCTGGTCCATCCTCGCGTCAGGGTCACCAGTGTAGAAGAGCTTTGAATAACGAGGCGATGTGACTTATAAACCAAAGTTTATTATCAGCTTCGCTCCTCTAACAAGTCTCATCTAGTGCAGCAGCAGAAGAAGTAAGAGAGCGAACACATTCGGCTCTACGTACTTATACTCACACATAACAAAAGACATGCATATCAAAGCTGACATCCCTCATTATCTTAATCCCTGTGGGGAGCCTTGAATAACGAAACTGAATTGCATTTAATTCAAGTTTATTTCAAGCATCCATTCCCACAGTCTGCTCTCATTCTTGAGCAGCGAACAAAAAGGGGGAAATACACCAAAGTCTTCACCTTTAAACATTCTCACATCAAGAAATCTCCCTCGCAGGGGAGGTCACACATCTCCATTATAATCCCTTTATTCACATTCATAATCCCTTTATTTACATTACTCCCCCCTCTCTCCTCTCGAGCCTCAGAGGTCAGGGAGTCTTTTGTCCACACCTATTGTCTTCTCTCGCTGTCCTCCGCAGGTGTCCTAGACTCTGCGTCTCGTGTCCTAGACTCTGCGTCTCCTTCATCGTGAGGTTAAATCACATATGTGCTGTCAGCATATCTCTCATATGTCCAACATGTACATGCACAACTACACAGCCATATAACCCCCCCCCCCAAACGATGAAGAATGGACTATTCCCTAAAATTCAATAACATGTTACTGACTACTGTATAATCAACATCAACATTCAGTCTGTGCGCCGCCTGGGCTTCAACCGTCTGCCGAATCTGCTGTGAGTTGGCCCCGCTTTGCCTGCGGCGCCTTTCTGCTCCGGCTCTGTTGACTGAGGGAGAGAGTGATTATTTGCCCCCTGTGGGGCCTGCCTCGTCGAGGCACCCTCGCGACTGGTACAGACCCGTCCTTCATGACAAAAGCAGGTTTTAGTCTGTCAATACTGACTGTCTCTTTTCTGTCTCCAAAATCTAGCACAAATTGCTTATCACCTGCCTCCAGCACTCGAAATGGCCCTTCGTAAGGTGGTTTGAGTGTTGCTTTTAGGGCTTCGCGCCTGACAAAAACGAACTCAGCATTTTTCAAAGCTTTGGGGACGAAAACTCGTGGAAAAGCGTGATGCTCCGGACCCGGAAGCGTGTCTGCTCCCGTGCCAACTAACGGTCCCAGAGCCGGGAGAGGTGGGGGCTCCGGGTGCTCTGGTAAAAACTTGCCTGGCAGCCTAAGAGGTTGTGCGAACACCAGCTCCGCTGGGGAGGCGTCTAAGTCCTCTTTGGGCGCAGAACGCAACCCTAATAAAACCCATGGTAGTTTATTTACCCAATCTGCATCCGTGAGCGACGCTCTGAGTGCTGCCTTCAAAGACCTATGAAAACGCTCGCATAAACCATTAGCCTGAGGGTGGTAAGCCGTAGTGCGGTGAATTTTGGCTCCCAAGCCATTGGCCATCGCTGACCACAGCTCAGAGACGAATTGAGGCCCTCTATCGGACGTAATGTCCGACGGAACCCCGAAGCGTGCCACCCAAGCCGTTAAAAAAACGCGAGCCACCTCCGCGGCCGTGGTCGTCGCCAGCGGGACCACTTCCGGCCAACGTGTGGTTCGGTCCACCATTGTCAAAAGATGCGTGAACCCCTGTGATGCCGGTAGGGGGCCCACGAGGTCGACGTGCACGTGGTCGAACCTTCTGGATGGAATGCAAAACGGTTCTAACGGGGCTCTTGTGTGCTTGAGAATTTTGGCCCGTTGACGGGACATGCGGGTTTTTGCCCATTCCTTCACGTGCTTGCGCAGGCATGGCCAAACAAACTTTCCGCTACCATTTTCACCGACGCGCGCACCCCCGGGTGCGCCAGTGAGTGGACCGAGTCAAAAACACGGCGGCGCCACGCGGCCGGAACCACCGGACGCAGGCGCCCCGTCGACACATCGCAGATCAGGGGGGGCATACTGGTTTGTAAACACTTGCTCTCCAGCCTTAACCCTGTTGGTCCAGACTGGAGCGCGCGCACGTCTGCGTCCGCCCCCTGGTCTGCTGCCATGGCTGCGTAATCTATACCCACATGCACCGGGGCTGTGCGTGCCACCGCGCCGCTCTCCTGCGACACAGTCACGGTGGCCCGTTCTGCCTCTGCGCACGGTGGAGTCGTGACCGCACGCGAGAGACAATCTGCTACTACATTGAATTTGCCCGCAACGTGCCTAATGTCAGTGGTAAATTCCGAGATCGTGGCCAGCTGCCTCTGCTGCCTGCCTGACCACGGGTCTGAAATTTTGGCCATGGCGTATTTGAGCGGCTTGTGGTCCACATAAGCGGCGAAGCACCGTCCTTCCAGCCAGAACTGGAAATGACGAATAGCCAAATGCAGCGCCAACAGTTCTCTGTCGAACGTGCTGTATTTTCGCTCAGCCGCGCTTAAGGATTTGCTAAAGAAAGCCAACGGCTGCCAAACTCCGGCGACCTGTTGCTCAATAATGGCCCCTATGGCTAAATCTGAAGCGTCTGTCATCAGCGCGATACGTGCTGCCGGGTCTGGGTGGGCCAGGAGCGCAGCGTCAGCCAAGGCTTTTTTAACCTCTGTGAACGCGCGCTCCCGCTCCGGGGACCATTTGACCGCCTGGGTTGGTTTTTGCTTTTTGAGCGCGGCATATAACGGTTGCATGATTTGAGCTGCGTGGGGCAGGAATCAGTTATAAAAATTCACCATCCCCAAGAATTCCTGCAGTGATTTGACCGTTTGTGGCCGGGGAAATTCCGCTACTGCGTGTACTTCATCTGGTAACGGGACCGCTCCCTCTGGGGAGACGCGGTGACCCAAAAAATCGATCTGCTCGACACCGAACTGGCACTTGGTTGGGTTAATTATTAAGCCGTGCTCTCCCAGCCTCCTACAAACTGCTGTGAGGTGCTTTTCGTGTTCGTCCTCTGAAGTACTCGTGACCAAAATGTCGTCGAGGTACACAAACACGAAAGGGAGATCGCATAACACGGCATCCATCATCCGCTGAAACGTTTGCGCCACCCCTTTGCGACCAAACGGCATGCGTAAAAATTTGAAAAGTCCGAACGGGGTTATTACCGCTGTTTTAGGAATGTCTCCCGGTTGGACTGGGACTTGGTGATAGCCGCGAACCAGATCAATCTTTGAAAAAATGCGCGCCCCCGCCAGGTGCACCGAAAAGTCCTGAATGTGCGGGATGGGATAACGTTCGTGCGCCGTAGCATTGTTTAGCCTGCGGTAATCGCCACACGGTCTCCAGGAGCCATCGGCTTTCGGGACCATGTGCAGCGGCGAAGCCCACAGGCTTTTTTTTTGTAACTTAAGATTTTTATTCATTTTTCATTATATATATTGCATTCAGATCACAGTCTACATTTAAAAAAAAACAAAGGGGCTAGAGTAAAAAAGAAAAAGAAAAAAAAAAAAAAAAAGGGGGGGGGGACAAATGTTGGAGCATCAAGTTTTTAGTTTCCATCTCTTAATTCTTCTGGTTTTTCCAGCGTCTTTGGTTATTCTTTCAATATCTGTCTCGTTGTTGCACTTTGTAGTGTGTCCATTTCCGCCATTTTTTTTCCCATAGTCCTTCTTGCATTCTTTGTCGATATGTTAGTTTTTCCATCATACGTATGTCCTCAATAATGTCAGTCCATTGCTCTTGGTCAGGAAGAACTTCTGATCGCCATTTTTTTGTGATTGTTTTTTTACATGCAATCAACAAGATTTTAACTAGATATCTGTCCTCAGCCTGTATAACATTGTCTCTTTTAAGATCACATAGGTACATCAAGTTACAGTTCATTGGTATATTATATCCTAATATCCTCTGTATTGTCACATGTATAGATTTCCAGAATGATGAGATTTTGCAGCATTTCCAAAACATATGCGAGTGGTCTGCATTTTGAGCCCCACATCCCCTCCAGCATATAGATTGGGTATTTGTATACTTTCCTTGAATCTGTGGTGTAATGAAAAAGCGAATCAGGTTTTTCCATCCAAATTCCCTCCATGTTCTTGAATTTGTTGACGTGTGTTGTGTTTTCCATATTTCCTGCCAGCTTTCTTCTGTTATGTTTAAATTGAGCTCTTTCTCCCATTTCTCCTTTATATAGTTACTTGAATGATTGTTTGCCATAAGTTTCTGATATAGCTTTGAAATAATTCTTGTTTTATTTCCTGTATATGAGCTTAAAATGAATTGTATAATCTCGCTCACATCTGTTTGGAGGTTATGCCTAATCTTCTTCATATAATAGTCTCTCATCTGCAGATATCTGAAGAATTCCGATCTTTCAAGTTTAAATTTTCTCCTGATGTTTACAAAGCTCCCGAGATCTTTTTTTCCGATATTGCCCCATGCTGTGATTCCCTTGTTCACCAGATTTTTGTATCCCCTATCTTGTTTTGCCGGTTCAAACTGACTGTCAAATGCTACCCATTTCAATAGTTTTATGTCTTCCTTTATATTATACTTTTGTACTATTTTATACCACAGTTCTAAAGTAAATTTAGTGATTGGGTCTATTTGTTTGATTTGCTTATATGCATCTTTATCTCCTATTATGCTTTGTACTGGGAGTCCCTCAATTTCCTTTTCCATTTCTTTCCATTTTGCCTCATATCCCTCGTCGCACCAACATATGATATATCTTATTTGTGCTGAGTAGTAATATTCCTTTAGACTCGGTAGGCCCATGCCTCCTTTCTCTTTTGGTAACTGGAGAGTTTTATATTTCACTCTTGGTTTTTTACCTCCCCAAACAAATCTCGATATCATCCTGTCCCACTTTGAGAATTGGGCATCTGGAATCTCTGTTGGTATAGCTTGGAAGAGGTAAAGTAATCTAGGTTGTATGCTGATTTTGACTGTCTCAATTTTTGAATTCAGATCCATATTTAAGATTGACCATCTATCAATATCTTTTTTTATTTCTTGTTCCAACCTATCATAGTTTGCTTTATAGATTTTGCTTAGATCTTTAGGTATGTTCACTCCAAGGTATTTTATTTCTTTTTGTTTCCAGTTTAGTTTGATCTTATCAGTTATCTGGTTTAGAGGGTTATAGTGGAATGTCAGTATTTGTGTTTTTGTTATGTTTATCTTGTATCCTGATAATTTTCCAAAATTTTCTATCAAGTTCATCATTTCCATTATTGATTCCTCTGGTTGTTCAAGGTAAAGTATAATATCGTCTGCAAATAGCCCAATCTTGTGTTCCGCCCCCTTTATTGTTACACCTTTAAATTTCTTATTTTGTCGTATCGCTTGAGCCAGTGGCTCTATGAACAGAGCAAACAAGGTGGGCGATAAGCAGCATCCCTGCCTAGTTGATCTTTGTATATTTACTTTGTCTGTTAAGCTACCGTTTATCTTGATTCTTGCCACAGGTTCTTGATACAGCGTCCTTATGCATTGTACTGATTTTTCGTTAAATCCAAAGCGTTCCAGCACACTATATAGGAATTTCCAGTTAACCCTGTCAAATGCTTTTTCTGCGTCTAAACTCATTATTACTGCGCTTTTCTTTTCTTTATGTGTTTGATTAATTATATGTATTGTTCTCCTGATATTGTCATGTGTTTGGCGTCCCTCTATGAAACCAGTTTGATCATCTTCTATCAATTCCGTCAAGAATGTCTTTATTCGTTTACATATAATTGTTGTATATATTTTATAATCCACATTTAATAAAGAGATTGGCCTATAGTTTCCGCATTGTTCTCTATCTTTCCCTGGCTTTAAAATGACTGAAATAATGGCTTCGTTCCATGATGGAGGTATTTTGTTGTTGTTCAACGTCCAATTAAATGACTTTAGAAGCTGTGGCGTGAGTTCTTCTATAAACAGTTTATAAAACTCAGATGGGTATCCATCACTACCTGGTGAGTTACCGTTTTTAAGTGACTTAATCACATCTCTAATCTCTTGTGTTGTTATTTCTGCTGTTAGCTTTTCATTTTGTTGATTTCCTATTGATGGCAAGTCCAATGTGCATAGAAATTTTTTAATATCTTTAGTATTTGTTTCTTCAGGTTGCGAGTATAATTCTTGGTAGAAATTATGGAATATTTCTTCGATGTTTTCTGGGTTAACTGTGGTTTTATTTGTGGTGGGGTCTTTAATCTTATATACATTATTCATTGTTTGTTGTTTTCTTAACCGTTTTGCCAGCAGTTTTGTGGCTTTTGGTCCCGTTTCATAATATTTTTGCTTTAGATATCTATTTTTCCTTTCAATTTCATCCATTTGTGTTTCTTTTATCTTTATTTTTTCTTCTTTAATTTCTTGATATATTTTTGGGTCATTTGTGCTTTGATGTTTATGTTCTAATTCCCTCAGTCTCTCACATCTTTGTTCATATGCTTCCAGTTTAGTCTTATTTGCTTTTCCTGTTTCAACAATTAATTTACCTCTTAACACGGCTTTTAGTGCATCCCATAGTATTGTTGGGTCCACTTCTTCATTGTCATTCTCTTGGATATATTCATTTATGTTTACTTTTATTCTTTCTTTCATTTTATCATCATTTAACAGTCCTACATTAAGTTTCCATGTTGTTTGTCGTTTTCTATTGTTTAAATTTATTTCCATGTATATAGGATTATGATCTGATATTTCTGCCCCTCCAATCCAACAATTTCTCACCCTGTGTCTGTCATCTTCATTCATAAGGAAGTAATCTATTCTAGAGTGTACTTTATGGACTGCTGAATAATGTGTATAGTCTTTTTCGAGTGGGTGCAGGTCCCTCCAAATGTCTACCATACCCATTTCTGCCAGTGAGATTCTTATGAATTTTGTTACATGTTTTTTTGTCTTCTTAACACTTGTTGTATCAATTTCATGATCCATGACAGCATTTAAGTCTCCTCCACAAATTAGGACTCCTTCACTGTGTGTTGCTATGAGATCAAACAGATGTTGAAAAAAACCCTTGTCACTTTCTGGTGGGGCATAGATGTTCACTAATGTGATCTGCATTCCATCTATGCTACCCTTTATTATTATATACCTGCCTTCTTTATCCTGGATTTCCTGTTCACATTCAAATTGTATTTTATTTGAGATTAGTATCATAACCCCCCTTTTAGTTCCTCCCTTAAATGAACTGTAGTAGGAGTTCTTATAGCCAAATCTCTTTAGTTTCACATGTTCTGTCTTGCTCAAATGTGTCTCTTGCATAAATATAATTTCGGCTTTTTCTTTCTTGAATTTTCTTATTATTCTTTCCCTTTTAACAGGTGAGTTCAGACCATTCACGTTTAGTGTTATTATCTTAAGATTTTTACCCATATTCATGTTTTTCCATTTTTTTAACTTGTGCTCCTAGCCCCTTTAACAACAAAAATAACACATATTTATATAAAAACACATTAAAAAATCTCGACCTCCGTACTTTGGGCCTTTCTTCTGCCCACTGGTCCCTGTTGGTGGGTGGAGGGATTGTCCTCACCGAGTGTAGGGCCCTCCCTAGACCTGTATTTACTATCCAAGAAATAGTCATTAGTCTAGAAATGTCCAACAAATATCACTTAAACCTCTCCTAGCCGTTTGTTTCTCTTTTACCTTGTCTTCTTGGCCTTCATTTCTTCTGTGTCTTTCTTAATCTTTGTTATAATCTAGGCTTTCAGTTGAAAGCCTTGTAGTCTTTCCTAGGCCCGCTGCGCCACGTCTCCCCCCGTCTTTTGCCGTTCACTCGCCTCCACTCCGGCTGTCGTGATGCGTTCAGGGCCTCCGCTGCTCCTACCGTTTCCTCCGGCACGTACACCTCAAGGCCCCGCTCCATCATGTCCTGCGCTGCCTCTCTGGCTGTGTTGTAGGTTCTTACGCCGTTCTCCCAATGAATCCTCATCTTCGTTAGCGGCGTTTAGAATCTAATTTTTTTTTCTTTCAGCGTTTTTTTAATGTTGGCATATTTCTTCCGCTGCTGCACAATTTCTGCCGGGTAGTCATGATCAAAGAATATCTGCTTGTCGCCGATTCGTATCTTTTTTTTCCACGCTCGTGTCAGGATTCTTTCCTTTACATCATATTTCAGAAAGTTTACCACAACTGACCTGGGTGTAGAGCGTGGGTTCGGGTTCTGTGCCGAGGCTCTGTGCGCTCGTTGAATCTGCAGATCCGCTTCGCTGGGCAGCTCAAGCTCTTTTTTTAAGAACTGATCCATGAATTTCGTCATCGAGTTGCCTTCAACGCCCTCCGGGATCCCGAAGATGCGTATATTGCCCCGTCTGGACCTGCTCTCCAAGTCGGTTACTTTCTCCTGCATCCTCTGCATTTGTGCCGTCAGGGTCTGCAGCTGTTCGCTTGCCTCGCTATTCCAATCTTCCAGCTCTGATATTCGGGCCTGCGCTTCTGTCATACACGCCCGCTGGGAGCGCAGCTCCTCCATGTTTTCTGCTAGCTTGCGCTCCATTTCTCTTCGGAGGCCCATAATTTCCTCCTTAATCTCTTTTTTCAGCTCCTCCTTAAGAGCCGCTAAATCCTGTTGTAGCTGCCGTTTGAAGTCTCTCAACTCTTTACCCAAACTGGCGATGCCAGTGTTCATGGTATCGAGTTTTGTGTCCTCCATTTTCTCTGCTGCAGTCACCTCGTTTTTTTGGGCCCCGTGTTCAGCGGTTTCTCCTGCGTTGTTGAAGAGGAATTCTTTAATTTTACTCTGCTTTTGTCCTTGTGCCCGGCTCCTTCGTGTTTTCATCCCTTAGTTTATTGATCCGCTTATGTCGAGTTGGCCATTTACCGATGATTTTTAATCCGGCTAGGGAGAGCTCTCTGTTTAAGCGTTATGACTCTCCGCCATCTTCCCGGAAGTCCGCCCACAGGCTTTTTGACCTACGAACAATGCCCAGCCTCTCTAGGCTGGCGAACTCCTTGCGCGCTATAGCGAGCTTAACTGCATCCAAGTGCCGAGCCTTTGCAAACACGGGAGGGCCAGATGTAGGGATAAAATGTTCCACCCCATGTTTTGCGACCGTCGCCGAAAAAGTGGGCACAGTGAGCGCTGGAAATTGGGTGAGGAGTGTGTGAAACTTACCACCTGCTGTAGCGACGTGGGTCTGTACTGGTGGCGGGGACACTCGAGCTGAACAGGGGAGAGAGTAAAAAGAGAGTGCATTTACCAGCCATCTGTTAGCAAGATCAACTAACAGATTGTGTGAGCACAAAAAATCCACGCCCAACATGTTGAAACTCACCGCCGCTATTACAAAAGTCCATTCATATGTGCGGCCATGTAAGCATAAAGGCAAGGTCCTTTTCCCGTAGGTGTTGATGCTCGAGCCATTTGCCGCCGTAGCTCCGCTACCGCGGGGTCCAGCTACCCGGTCCGCGTATGTTGGGGTGATGAAGCTCACTTGGGCTCCGGTGTCTATGAGGAACTCTCGTCCGGAGCTCGTATCCGTGATGTAGAGCAGCTTGTTGCCTTCTCCGAGAGTCGAAGCTGCTAGTGACCCCCGGTCTTGCTGTTTCCCGAACTCTTGAAGTTGCAGGGCGGCACGCACCTGCGTGCCCTATCAGCGAACCTCCAATGGTAAAAGCAGAGATCCTCTCCTCCGCTGTGTCGGGGCCGCACCTCTGCCACCGGACCATTGGCTCCACCTCGTCGCGGCCGTGCTGCTGCCGTCGTCGGCCAGCCTGGGTCTGCCGCCTCTGGCTCCCCGCTGTCTTGGGTTGCTGCTGTGGTTGCCTGCCCGCTGCAGGCGTCCAGAATCCCGTCTGCTTCCTGGGCCAGCTCCCGGAACTCCTCCGGGGTGTGACACTTCTTGCCGGCCAGCGTGCTTCTCGCATGCGTCGGGAGGTTGGAGAGGAAGATGAACTGGAAGAGAAAATCATCGTTGTCCGACCCTCTCAGCTGTATCATATCCTCCATCAGGGCGCTCGGCCTGTGTCCTCCTTGGTCTAGCAAAGACAGAATCCTCCTCGCCCTCACTTCGGCCGAGGGGGTGAAAAACTTAATGAGGGTGGATTTCAGCTTGTCGTACCTGCCGGTAGCGGGTGGCTGCTCCACCAAGCTCTGCACGCACCGAGCTGTGCTGTTATCCAGTTTAGCGATGACATGGTGGAACTTAGTGTCATCCACCGTTACTCCTGCGAGCGCGAACTGCGACTCCGCTTGCAGGAACCACAACCGTGGGTTATCCTGCCAGAAATCAGGCAGCTTGACGGCCACTGCGCTCGCCAGAACCGAATTCTGTGAGTCCGGGACCCTGAGACCTTCTCCGGTCATTCTCAACGTCGTCGGTCACCAATTGTGGGGAGGCTTGAATAACGAAACTGAATTGCATTTAATTCAAGTTTATTTCAAGCATCCATTCCCACAGTCTGCTCTCATTCTTGAGCAGTGAACAAAAAGGGGGAAACACACCAAAGTCTTCACCTTTAAACATTCTCACATCAAGAAATCTCCCTCGCAGGGGAGGTCACACATCTCCATCATAATCCCTTTATTCACATTCATAATCCCTTTATTTACATTACTCCCCCCTCTCTCCTCTTGAGCCTCAGAGGTCAGGGAGTCTTCTGTCCACACCTATTGTCTTCTCTCGCTGTCCTCCGCAGGTGTCCTAGACTCTGCGTCTCGTGTCCTAGACTCTGCGTCTCCTTCATCGTGAGGTTAAATCACATATGTGCTGTCAGCATATCTCTCATATGTCCAACATGTACATGCACAACTACACAGCCATAATCCCCCTCCTTTGTCTTCGTACCCCTCCACCTGGCCCTGGGAGGTCAGGGCGACCTAAAATGTCTCCACCGCAGCGCCTCGGATGCTCTTTGATCTTCACTGGCGGTTGAGACCTTTTGTCCTGTTCTGAGGTGTGAAGTCGCTTTACATATGTAATCACCAAACATTCTCACATGCTTATACATATGTAGGTTATGGGATATATGATTAATATAGACCACAATAATGTCTTTTGAAGAGCTGAGGATCAAATTTAATCTTAATAGAACACATTTTTTTAAATATCTTCAGCTTAGGAACTTTATTCGATCAAATCAAAATAATGCTCTCACTCGACCTATTTATTCATCCTTGGAAAAAATTTTGACGAAAGATAGTAAGAGAAAGGGTATTATTTCAGAGTTTTATAACTCATTGACACTATTCTCAAGTGAAAACTCACAGAAAAGATTGAACTATTGGAAAGAAGACCTGCAAACTGAAATTTCAGAGGAACAATGGGAATTGGCTTGTACAGAAGCTCAAACCAAATCAATAAATGCATGTCTTAAATTGATACATTTTAAATGGTTAATGCGGATGTATGTTACACCGGTGGAGTTAAATAGATATAACAAAAACATACCAGATACGTGCACAAAATGCATGGAAAGTAAAGGAACCCTATTTCATTGTGTATGGGAATGTAGAAAAATTAGAATGTTTTGGGAAGAGGTGAGGGTAACAATTGAAAAAATAATTTCAGAACAAATCATATTGAATCCTAAATTGTTTTTGTTGGGTCTGTATCCAGAAAAGCATAACTTTAATAAAAGTGAAAGAGCATTCATAGACCTCAGTTTGCTTAATGCCAAAAAATGTATTGCATTACTGTGGAAAAAGACTCATAGACCAGATGTGACTCAGTGGTTAAGACAGATGTTAACAAACCTTCCACTAGAAAGAATAACATACATATTGAAATCAAAGGAAATTGTGTTTGAGAATATATGGAGACCTTTCATTGATTATGTAAAGAATTTAAACATAACTTTTGAAGAAGAAGGTGAATGATGCGTGTGGACCTTGTAAATTCCAAACTGGTGAATGTATAATATGTATACTTATGTAATGGATTGCCTAGACTAAACAGAGGAGCATTGTTGATGACTTGCTTTTGTTGGTGGTTGTTGGTGTTTTTAGTGCATTTTTTTTGTAGTACTTTAGTGTTAGTGTTTGATTGTTTGTGTCATGTTTGTTAAAAAAAAAGGTTCAATAAAGATATTGTGGAAAAAAAAACCTAGCCCGATACTCCATACTCCCGAAGCACCCCCCACAAAAAAACACGAGGGACACGGTCAAACGCCTTCTCCAAGTCCACAAAACACATGTAAACTGGTTGGGCAAACTCCCACGAACCCTCGAGAATTCTCGAGAGGGTAAAGAGCTGGTCCGATGTGCCACGGCCAGGACGAAAACCACATTGCTCCTCCTGAATCCGAGGTTCGACCAACGGCCGGACTCTCCTCTCCAGTACCTTGGCATAGACCTTCCCAAGGAGGCTGAGGAGTGTGATCCCTCTAAAGTTGGAGCACACCCTCTAGTCCCCTTTTCTGAAGAGAGGAACCACCACTCCGGTTTGCCATGCCAAAGGCACTGCCCCCGACCTCCACGCAATGTTGCACAGGCGTGTCAACCATGATAGCCCAACAACATCCAGGGCCTTGAGGTACTCAGGGCAAATCTCGTCCACCCCCGGGGCCCAGCCACCAAGGAGATTTTTAACCACCTTGGTGACCTCAGCCCCTGTGATAGGCGAGTCATCCCCCTCGTCCACAAACCCTGCTTCCTCTGTGGAAGGCGTATCAGTGGGGTTGAGGAGATCCTCGAAGTATTCCTTCCACCGCCCGACGATATCCCCAGTCGAAGTCAACGGCGCCCCATCCACACCATACACAGTGTGGACAGGGAGCTGCTTTCCCCTCCTGAGCCACTGGACAGTTTGCCAGAATCTCTTCGAGGCCGACCAAAAGTCTTGTTCCATGGCCTCACCGAACTCCTCCCATACCCGGGTTTTTTCTTCAGCAACCACCTGAGCTGCACTCCGCTTGGCCTGCCGGTACACCTCAGCTGCTTCGGGAGTCCCACAAGCCAACCAAGCTTGATAGGACTCCTTCTTCAGCTTAATGGCCCCCTCCACCACTGGTGTCCACCACTTGGTTCGGGTGTTGCCACCACGAGATGCACCGACCACCTTGCGGCCGCAGCTCTGGGCCGCTGCTTCAACAACAGAGGTGGAGAACATGGCCCATTCAGACTCCATGTCTCCAGACTCCCTCGGAATGTGGTTGAAGTTCTTCCTGTTCAATGTTTCAGTACTTTTTGCACAATTTACTGTTCTCTAAAAAGGTGCTTAATGGAAAAATTCACAACAGGTGTTTGATCCATGAATCAACCAATAAATCTTCTGGTTCAGTTAGAATCTGTTTTTGAACAGTCGTCTTCATCATGCTGTTCACATTTTGACATCATGAGACCAAGACGACACCTAACAGTTGATCAGCAGTATCTCGCCATTGCAAGGCTTCAAACAGGTTGTTCTCAGGGAATGGGCCACTGAGCTTAGAGTGTCACAAAGTGTCATCAGGAGGTTGCAACAGACATACAGAGAGACCAGAAGCATCACAGAAAGGCATAGAAGTGGACGTCCTTTGATCACATCCCACGCTGATGACCGCTTCATCCTGCAGAACAGGATGAATAACGCTCAACTCCAGGCACATTTAAGGGAGGTGAGAGGCTCCCAAGTGTCCCATCAGACCATTCAAAACCGTTTACATCAGTGTGGTCTGCATGCTACACAACCTGCAAGGGTACCTGGCCACACCACCAGGCACAGGCGTCATTGTCTTGCACGGGCCAGGGACCATTTACGCTGGACAAGGGACCAGTGGGCCTCAGTGTTGTTCTCTGATGAAAGTCGATTCATGGTGAGCAGAAATAATGGCCACCAACGATATTGGAGACGTCAACGAAAGCACTATGCATCAGCCACTGTTGTCACCAGGCGAGCCTTTGGTGGTGGTGGTGTTACAGTCTGAGCAGGTGTGTTTTGTCAATACAGAACTGCCCTACACCTTGTGAATGGTACAGTGACAAGCCGATACTACCTGGATAACATCATTAATCCAGTCATTGTGCCCCAGCATGAACAACACAGGCCTAATTTAATCCTCGTGGACAACAATGCTCCAGCTCATCAAGGTCGCATCATTAGGGAATGGCTGCTGGAGACTGGGGTTCATCAATTGGAGAAGCCTGCACTTTTTCCAGACCTAAATACCATAGAAAACCTATGGGATCAGCTGAGTTGCCGTGTAGAGGCTCATAACCCTGCTCCCCCACAACCTGAATGACCTGAGGGCCGCCCTTCAAGAAGAGTGGAATGCCATGCCTCAGTAGACAATAAGTCAACTTGTGAACAGCATAAGACATCATTGTCAAGCTGTAATTGATGCTCAAGGGCACATGGCAAGTTATTGAGAGATTGACATTTTTTGTTGTGGTATAGCCACCACTGTTGTTGGCTTTTGTTTCAATAAATTGAGACGAGGAAATCACCATTGCATATTTCTACTTATATGCACTACTTTCATGATATAATATTGACATAACGTTCGGCTCAGGAGACGCACACACAGGCTCAGAGTAGTTCAAACTGTTTATTAACAACAGGGATGTATGGGTGTGTGTCAGCGGAATGTAAATGTATTGGTGGTGGCGTCTGCTTCGGGCACAGAGGCAGGAGACCGTTCAGCCGGCAACCCTATGGGAAAGAACAGACACAGGGTGACGGGCACACACCAACACAGGAGGAGAATAGGCGAGGGAGAGAAGCTTACTTGTATTTGACTGATGGCAGGCACTTCAAGGACGGAACCCCGGGAGACAGTCACCTGCAGGACTCGGTGCAGCAGCGAGGAAGGACGAGGGACGGAGTTGTCCGCCGCCGAGGAATCCACCTGTGCACAGGGGAGCAGACTGGAAAAGGCAAGGTAAGGAATCTTCTTACCGCTTAGCGTGATGCTGAAGAAAGAGTTGATGCTTCGCATGGAAGGGCGATGAAGTCTACGGCTTCAGGCCGAAGCTTAGGGCGAGGCGGCTTTTATCCCTCGCCGCTGATGATTAGCAGGTGTGTGAGCAGGTGGCGCCGTTGATGAGCGGCGCGGCGTGACAGTACTCCCCCCTCTAGCAGCGCCTCCTGGCGATGGCTTATCCGGGTGCGCTCGGTGGAAGTCCGCGATGAGCGATGGGTCCAACACAAACGACGGGGGCACCCACTGTCGATGCTCGGGCCCATAGCCCTCCCAGTCCACCAAGTATTGCAACCCACGACCCCGGCGCCGGGAGTCCAGGATGGAGGAGACGGACCCGGCCGGATGGCCACCAATCATCCGGGGCGCGGGTTGCGCTGCAGGAGGAGGGTAAAGGGGGTCAGTGACTGCCAGCTTCACCTTCGACACGTGGAAAGTGGGATGAATGCGGAGGGAGGGGGGAATAGCCACGCGCACAGCCACCGGGTTGATGATCCGGGTGATGGGATAGGGACCCATGAAGCGCTGTGCCAGCTTTCTCCTCTCGCCTTTTAAAGTGACGTCCTGGGTGGAAACGTAAACAAGTTGCCCAACTCTGTACACCGGGGCAGGTCTTCTATGCCGGTCCGCCACAGTCCTGTTGCGCTCCGCTGTGCGTAAGAGCGCATTGCGCGCGGCAGTCCAGGTGGAGCGGAACTGCCTGAGATGTGCCCTAACTGACGGGACAGTTACCTCACTCTCCTGCTCCGGAAACAGCGGGGGGTCGTAACCCAGGGACGCTTTGAAGGGGGACATCCCTGTAGCAGAAGAGCGAGCGGTGTTGTGGGCATATTCAACCCAGGCAAGATGGTTGCTCCAGGACGTGGGCTTGGATCTGGACACACAGCGGAGCGCAGCCTCCAGCTCCTGGTTGGTCCTCTCACACTGCCCGTTGGATTGGGGGTGATGGCCGGAGGAGAGGCTCACCTTGGCTCCGATGGCGTTGCAGAAAGACCTCCAAACCTCAGATGAAAACTGGGGGCCCCGGTCCGAGACCACGTCCACCGGAATCCCGTGCAGCCTGACCACGTGTTGGACGAGGAGGTCCGCCGTCTCCAGGGCAGTAGGGAGGCCTCGCAGGGGGACGAAGTGCACGGCCTTGGAGAAGTGGTCCACGATGGTCAGGATGGTGTCATAGGAGTTGGAGGCAGGGAGTCCGGTGACGAAATCCAACGCGATGTGCGACCAGGGCCTGCCAGGGACGGGCAGGGGCTGGAGCAGACCCGCTGGAGGGGCATTTCCCGACTTGCAGGTGGCACAGATTGGGCAAGCCCGGGCGTAGCGGGCTGCATCCCTCCGCAGGCCTGGCCACCAAAAGGACCGTTGGAGGAGATCTATCATCCGGGAGGTGCCAGGGTGACAGGTGAGCTTGGAGGTGTGTAGCCAGTGGATGACCTCTCCTCGGACCGCGGATGGCACGAACAGCCTCCCCTCCGGTCCGCCGCCAGGATCAGGTTCCACCTCCTGTGCCTTCCGGATCTTGCTCCTGATGTCCCACGAGATGGCTCCCACGACGCACGACCTGGGCAGGATGGAGTGGGGCGTCTCCTCCGACTCCACGGGAGTGAACTGCCTGGAGAGGGCGTCAGGCAGGCCGTTCTTAGAGCCAGGCCTGAAGGTGATTGAAAATTGGAACCTGGCGAAGAACAAAGACCAACGCGCCTGGCGGGCGTTCAGGCGCTTGGCAGATCATAGATATTCTAAGTTCTTGTGGTCCGTAAGGACCACAAACGGCAGGTTCGCCCCCTCCAGCCAGTGACGCCACTCCTGCAGGGCGAGTTTGATGGCCAGGAGCTCTCTGTCCCCCACATCGTAGTTCCTCTCCGCCGGGGACAAGCGCCGGGAGAAGAAGGCGCAGGGTCGTTTGGCGCCATCGTCCGGCGACCGCTGGGACAGCACTGCCCCCACTCCCGTGTCCGAGGCGTCTACCTCTACGATGCACTGCAGCGCGGGGTCAACCTGGCGAAGGACCCGGGAGGAGGAGAGTTCCGCCTTCAGCGCCTCAAAGGTGGCAGCGACCTCTTCGGTCCACCGGAACGGGACCTTCGGGGACGTGAGGCGGGTCAGTGGTCCAACGATGGTACTGAAGTTGGGGACAAAGCGGCGGTAGAAATTGGCGAAGCCAACAAACTGTTGCACCTGCTTCCGGGATGCAGGTGTAGGCCATTCCACCACCGCCTTTACCTTCTCTGGGTCTGGGAGCACCTTGTCGTGGGCGATGATAAACCCCAGGAAGGACGTAGTCCTGGCGTAAAATTCACACTTTTCTGCCTTTACGTACAGACGATTCTCCAGCAGCCTTTGGAGGACCCGCCTCACGTGGACCTGGTGCTTGTCCCTGGACTTGGAGAAGATGAGGATATCGTCCAGGTAGACGAACACGAAAAGGCCGATGAAGTCCCGGAGGACGTCATTAATGAGGCGCTGGAAGACTGCAGGAGCGTTGGTCAACCCGAACGGCATCACCAGGTATTCAAAGTGGCCGTTCGGGGTACGGAAGGCTGTTTTCCACTCATCTCCCTCCCGGATCCGGACGAGGTGGTAAGCGCTGCGTAGATCCAGCTTGGTGAACCAGGTCGCCCCCTGGAGGGAGTGGAAAGCAGTGTCCATGAGAGGCAGGGTGTAACGGTCCTTCTCCGTGATATCGTTGAGGGCCCGGTAGTCAATACAAGGGCGGAGGGACCCATCCTTTTTTCCCACGAAGAAGAACCCTGCCCCCACGGGTGACGATGATGGGCGGATTATCCCAGCACTTAATGACTCTTTCAGGTAGGCGTTCATCGTCTCCTTCTCCGGCGCTGACAGGCTATAGAGCCGACCAGAAGGTAAGGGAGCCCCCTGGCGGAGGTTGATGGCACAGTCATAGGGCCGATGAGGGGGGAGAGACATAGCTTTCGTCTTGCTGAACACCATACCCAGGTCGTGAAATTCCGGAGGCACCAGAGACAGGTCCGGGGGTGCAGCGTCCGTCGCAGGGGGAGGAGCGGACGGAGAGCAGGCAGCGGACTGAAGGCAGGTGCCCATGCAGAATGTACTCCATGCCGATATCCCAGCTGATTTCCAATCCAGGACCGGGTTGTGAAGGCGAAGCCAGGGATACCCCAGGATGACGGGCGACACAGAGTTGGGGAGGACATAGAAGGTCATCTCCTCCCGGTGGTTTCCCGAGATGATGACCGGAACGGGGATGGTTTGGTGTGACACTCTCCCAAGGGAGGCACGGGAGAGGTTGACAAGGGAGATGGGATTTTTCAGTGCCTGACAGCGGATGCCCAAACGGGTTGCCAGGCTCTGTGAAATGAAGCTGCCTTCTGCACCCGAATCCACCAGTGCGTGGGTGAGATGCCCAGTGGGGTTGTGGCAGAAACGGATGGGCAGCTTTAATTGAGTGAGTGGACCTAACCGATTGACGTCCGCGAGGCCCCCTACAGTGACTCGCGGACCCCGCCGTTTGGCTTTTTGTGGACAAAGCTCCACCGTGTGTTGACTGTCTCCGCAATACATGCAGAGATTCAACTCACGGCGGCGTTGTCTCTCTGCCGGAGAGAACTTTGTCCAGCCCGTCACCATCGGCTCCGACTCCTCGGGGCACGATGGTGGCGGTGCCGCCAGGGGGCGAGCTTGGGGCAGGCGCAGCGAGACTCCCCGAGGGCGCGAAGTAGACGACTTCCGTCCTGAGGAGCGCTCGCGCAGCCTGTTGTCCAAGCTGATGGCTAAAGAAGTTAGCTCCGCTAGCGTTTCAGGGATATCCCGTCCAGCCAGTTCATCCCTCAGATCATCATTAAGGCTGCGGAGGAACAGGCCACAGAGGGAGCGTTCCTCCCAGCCCAATTCCTCCGCCGCTACCCGGAAGTCGACCGCGTAGTCCGCTGCCGACCGGCTTCCCTGCTGGAGCGCGAGAAGCCAATCGGTCTGGACTGTCTCGGTTTGAGAATGGTCAAAGACCTCCAGAAAGCGCCTCACGAATTGGTCATAGGTGAGGGTGGCATAACTGGGCCTCGTCATTACGGCGTAGGTCCAAGTTAACGCACGCCCCTCCAGAAGATTCCCTATGTAACCAATTCGGCTATGATCCGAGGGAAAATCTCCGGGCACACGGTGGAACACGGACTCACATTGCATAATGAACCCCCGCGCTCCACCGAGCTTACCGCTAAAGCGGGCGGGGGTCGGAATCGGTGTGAGCCGAACCGGTGCCACTGGAGCCGGCTGGACGGCCGCTGGAACAGCAGGAGCCGCGCCACCCTGGCGAGCTGGGGGGAACGGCTGTTGGGGGTCCAGGCGGTTCAATCGGTTAGTTAAATTTACTAATTGATTTAGGATCACCTGTTGCTGATAAACAACCTGATCCACTCAAGCCTCGAGGATGGTAAACCGGTGTGCGAGCCCGCCGTCTGCCGAGCCGCTCTGCTGAAGCCGTACTGACATAACGTTCGGCTCAGGAGACGCACACACAGGCTCAGAGTAGTTCAAACTGTTTATTAACAACAGGGATGTATGGGTGTGTGTCAGCGGAATGTAAATGTATTGGTGGTGGCGTCTGCTTCGGGCACAGAGGCAGGAGACCGTTCAGCCGGCAACCCTATGGGAAAGAACAGACACAGGGTGACGGGCACACACCAACACAGGAGGAGAATAGGCGAGGGAGAGAAGCTTACTTGTATTTGACTGATGGCAGGCACTTCAAGGACGGAACCCCGGGAGACAGTCACCTGCAGGACTCGGTGCAGCAGCGAGGAAGGACGAGGGACGGAGTTGTCCGCCGCCGAGGAATCCACCTGTGCACAGGGGAGCAGACTGGAAAAGGCAAGGTAAGGAATCTTCTTACCGCTTAGCGTGATGCTGAAGAAAGAGTTGATGCTTCGCATGGAAGGGCGATGAAGTCTACGGCTTCAGGCCGAAGCTTAGGGCGAGGCGGCTTTTATCCCTCGCCGCTGATGATTAGCAGGTGTGTGAGCAGGTGGCGCCGTTGATGAGCGGCGCGGCGTGACAAATATCACTGTAGTGTGAACTTTTTACATTTTCTATAAATTTTACCCGAAAGCCAAATATCCCTAACTTTTTGTGAGTAGTGTATATTGATGTTTTACTTCAGTATTTATCCAGACAACTCTTAAAACGATTGATATGTTTTACTAACATTTTAGGAAATAGTTCCCCTCCGTGGATCCTCACCTTATAGTGATGGAGGGGTTTGGGTGCCGGAATGATCCCGGGAAGGTACTGAAGGTTACTTGTGGAGTCCCACAGGGTTCAGTTTTGGGGCCACTGTTATTCAATATGTATATAAATGATATTCAAATTCAAATTCAAATTCAAACGTTTATTTCAAACTCAGGGTTCATATTATGCAGTGGAAGCAATTTGGAACAACTTTTGGATACACTTGGAAAGGAATTAGGAAAGCTTAAACTGTGGTTTGATTCAAACAAATTAACGCTCAATTTAAATATGACAAAATTTATAGTTTTTAACAACCATCACACAACTTAGTATCTAAACTAAGTGTAAATGGTGTAGAGATTGAAAGGGTATCCAAAACTAAATTTCTTGGAGTAATAATTGATAATAAACTGTGTTGGAAGTCACATATTAATTATATTAAAGGTAAGATATCTAAATCAATTGCAATACTACACAGAGTGAAATATTTGCTGAATCAACCCACACTATATAACTTGTATCATTCATTAATACTCCCATACATGACATATTGTACTGAAGTATGGGGAAATACATATAAAACAAACGTATATCCAGTCTTTATGCTTCAGAAGAGAGCTATTAGAATAATAAACAAAGCTGCTTACAGGGAACCAACAAACTCACTTTTTCTTAAATTAAAAGCTCTCAAGTTGAAAGATCTGGTTGACTTTAAAACTGCAGTAATAATGTTTGAAGTGAAGAATCTATCACTGCCCGCAAATATCCAAAAGTGGTTCCAAATAAGGGAGAAACAATATCATTTCAGAGGAACATGTATATTTCAAAAACCTTCAGTGAGAACTACCACCAAGCAACACTGTGTTTCAGTGCAAGGAGACAGATTATGGAACGATTTTGGACCTGAATTAAAATCATGTACAACGCTTGGACTGTGGGCACATATGCGGTTTCCATATGCTTCACATGCTTGTTACTGTATGCTTATTGTTTACTGCACGTCTCAGAGGAACAAAAGGTCTGAACCTCCTTGGGGTAGCAGGAGGATGCGAAGTCTGGCCTTTTGTATGCAGAGAGACGGCCATGAAGGATTTCCTGACCACCAGGACTTCAGGTGGAGACAGAAGACCTGAAGGGGGGTGGGTTGTGATTTGGGATGTAAAGACAATGCGACTGGAGACAGAAGACCTGAAGGGGGATGCATTGTGATTGGGGATGTAAAGACAATGCAACTGTTTGCTTTGATGTCCTGGGGTATAAAAGGACAGCTGTGGGGGCATGCCTTTCTCTTCTTTCTGTTTTTGGATGTTGGAGAATGTGGTGGTGAATAAAACTGATTTTGAGTAATAAACTCAGCCTCGTCTTTCCACACATCTCCACACTGGTGACTCTACGACGTATCATGAGCGGAGACGAATCTCCCGAGCTAGACTCGCCAGGAGCCAGCCAAACGAGTGCAGCCACAGTCCACCTACCGGACTTCTGGCCGAACAATCCGCGCTCCTGGTTTAGCGCAGTCGAGGCACAGTTCCACCTCCGGAGGATTTTGGTGGACGACACAAAGTTCTACCATGTGGTTGCAAAGCTGGACAACCACACAGCCCAGCGGGTGGCGAACATGATCAACCACCCGCCGGACAGCGACAAGTACAGCACATTGAAGGCTGCACTCATCCGTTACTTCACCCCCTCAGTGCAGGAGCGAGCAGAGAGGCTCCTGGCGCTGACTGAATTTGAGGGCGACAGACCTGCAGACCTGATGGGGAAGATGTTGAGTTTGAGAGACTCCGAAGATGATAACTTCATCTTCACCCACCTCTTCCTCAGGACCCTACCGTCAGAGGTGAGAGTGACCCTGGCCAGTTCACCACTGCTGGCCCGACAGGACTACCACGAGCTGGGCCAGGAGGCGCAGCGACTCGTCGACGCCAGTAAATGGTGCGCGGCCACGGCTGCGGCAGCGGGACCAGGCGCAATGTCCAGAGACGGCAGGGGGCCAGAGGCTGCAGCACCAGACGCACCGATGACGGTGGCGGCAGGGGCCGCGAAACATGGAGCAGACGACATCCTTTGCTTCTATCATCGCCGTTTCTCAGAGAGGACACGCAAGTGCATTCCACCGTGCCACTTTAAGCGCTCGGGAAACGCTAAGACCGGGGGTCGGTAGCAGCTGCGGCCCTCGGAGAGGAGAACAAGCTGCTCTACTTGAAGGATGCGCACTCGGGGAGGCATTTCCTCGTGGACACAGGCTCCCAGCTGAGTTTCATCACACCTACCTACGCTGACTGGGCGGCGCCTTCCAGTGGTCCCCGGGTGTCAGCAGCGAATGGCTCGGCGATTAAGACCTTCGGTGAGAGGACTCTGCTTCTGTCTTTACACGGCCGTACATTCGAGTGGACTTTCGTCATAGCGGCAGTCAATTTCAACATGTTAGGAGCTGATTTTTTGTGCTCACATAGTTTGTTGGTCGATCTTGCTAACAGACGCCTGGTTAATGCACTCTCTTTTTCTTCTATCCCCTGTACAGCGTGAGTGGCCCCGCCAACAGCACAAGCCAATGTCACAGCTGCAGGTGGTAAGTTCCACACACTCTTCACTCAGTTCCCAGCACTCACGGTCCCAACATTTTCGGCGACAGTGGCTAAACACGGGGTGGAACATTTTATTACTACCACCGGACCACCCGTTTTCGCAAAAGCTCGGCGCTTGGATTCAGCTAAACTGACCATAGCGCGCGAGGAGTTCGCCAACCTGAAGAGGTTGGGCATCATCAGACGTTCGAAGAGCCCATGGGCTTCATCGCTTCACATGGTCCCGAAAGCTGATGGCTCGTGGCGGCCTTGCGGTGATTTCCGCAGGCTGAACAACGCTACAGCGCACGACCGCTACCCGATCCCGCACATCCAGGATTTTTCAGTTCATTTGGCGGGGGCGCGCGCTTTTTCTAAAATAGACTTGGTACGCGGTTACCACCAGGTCCCAGTGCGTGCTGAAGACATACCCAAAACAGCGGTAATAACTCCCTTCGGGCTTTTCGAGTTTTTGCGCATGCCGTTTGGGCTTAAGGGCACTGCGCAGACGTTCCAACGCATGATGGACGCGGTTCTACGCGATCTCCCTTTCATGTTCGTCTATCTGGACGACATATTGGTAGCCAGCGCATCCGAAGACGAACACGAAAACCACCTCACAGCAGTTTTCCGGAGGTTGGCAGAGCACGGGTTAATAATTAACCCGGCGAAGTGTCAGTTCAGGGTGACGCAGATTGATTTTTTTGGGCCATCGCGTCTCCCCAGAGGGAGCGGTCCCTCTGCCTGACAAAGTGCGCGCAGTAACAAATTTTCCCCAGCCACAAATGGTCAAAGCGTTACAGGAGTTTTTGGGAATGGTAAATTTTTATAACCGTTTCCTCCCCCGCGCAGTGCAGCTCATGCAACCATTGTATGCTGCACTAAAAAAACAAAAACCCACAAATAAAGTCGAATGGTCTCCGAAGCGAGAGCGCGCATTTTCCGAAGTCAAAACAGCCCTGGCAAACGCTGCATTGTTGGCACATCCAGTCCCAGCGGCCCGCGTGGCGCTCACTACTGACGCGTCAGATGTGGCCATAGGGGCGGTCGTGGAACAGTTTGTAGCTGGAGCCTGGCAACCGCTCGCCTTTTTCAGTAAGACCCTGCGCGACAGCGAAGGAAAATACAACGCATTCGACAGGGAGTTGTTAGCTCTCCACTTGGCCATTCGCCACTTCCAGTTCTGGCTGGAAGGATGCCGTTTCACCGCGTTCGTTGACCACAAGCCGCTGACTTTTGCGATGGCCAAGATTTCAGAACCTTGGTCGGGCCGGCAGCAGAGACAGCTGGCCGCGATTTCGGAGTTTACTACCGATATCCAGCATGTGGTGGGTAAACTTAATGTAGTGGCAGACTGCCTCTCGCGCGCCGTGGGGGCTCCCGCCCACGCGGAGGTAGATCCTGCAGCCATGGCCGCAGAGCAGGTTAGCGACACGGAAGTGCGCGCGGCCCCAGTCCGCGTGGGGATAAATTATGCAGCCATGGCCGCAGAGCAGGGTAGCGACGCAGATGTGCGCGCGCTCCAGACTAGACCAACAGGGTTAAGGCTGGAGAGCAGGGTGCTGCAAGACGGTATGCCCCCCCTAATCTGCATGTCTCCACTGGGCGGCCGTGTCCGGTGGTTCCAGCCGCGTGGCGCCGCCGTGTTTTTGACTCGATCCATTCTCTGGCGCACCCGGGAGCGCACGCGTCGGTCAAAATGGTAGGAGAGAAATTTGTGTGGCCGAGCCTGCGCAAACAAGTTAGAGAGTGGGCGGCAGCCTGCACAGCCTGCCAGCGGGCCAAGGTTCATAGACACACGAGAGCTCCCTTGGAGCCGTTTCACATTCCGGCAAAAAGGTAGGTAGGTGACCTCGTAGGCCCCCTCCCGCCCTCACAAGGATGCACACATCTTCTGACAATGGTTGACCGCACCACGCGCTGGCCAGAAGTGGTCCCGCTGTCGTCAACCACAGCTGAGGAAGTGGCGCACGCGTTTTTAATGGCATGGGTAGCGCGTTTTGGAGTCCCGTCGGACATGACGTCTGACAGAGGCCCGCAATTTGTTTCCGAACTTTGGTCAGCGATATCCCACAGCCTGGGGGCAACAATCCACCGCACGACCGCGTATAACCCACAGGCTAACGGGTTGTGCGAACGTTTTCACAGGTCATTGAAGGCGGCCCTCAGAGTGTCGCTTACGGATACAAATTGGGTGGACAAGCTACCATGGGTTTTATTGGGGTTGCGTTCTGCACCTAAAGAGGATTTAGAAGCCTCCCCAGCTGAGCTAGTTTTCGCACAGCCACTTCGGCTGCCCGGGGAATTTCTCCCAGATAATCCTGTGCCAGAGCGCTCCCTGGTTCAGCGGTTACAGAATAGCACGGGCCCGAGCACGCTACCTGGTCCCGTTCACCACAGTTTTCCGCGTGTTTTTGTGCCTAAGGCTTTAAAAAATGCAGAGTTTGTTTTTGTCAGACATGATGCCCATTGTCCGCCCTTGCGCCCACCTTATGACGGACCATATAGAGTGTTGGAAACAGGGGATAAGCATTTTTTGCTAGATTTGGGGGGCAGAAAAGAAAGGATTGGCATTAACAGGCTCAAACCCGCTTTTGTGTTAGCTGACGAAGTTGTGCAGTTGGCGAAGGCTCCTCGGCGTGGCAGACCCCCTAGAGAGCATTCCCCAGAACACCCACAGAGGTTGTCACAACGGCCCTCACGGACCGTCACAAGACGCCTCAGTCACCAGTGAGTTTGCAGTGGTAATTTATTGTGGATAAGGATGAACACACACAGAACACATACAGCGGCTGAGTGAAGTCTGAGCCGGGGAACACCCGATGCGCCAGACGACAACGTTAATGATGAGCTAGGCAAACAGGAACATACCTGAGCATATAGGAGCACCGTCAAAACGTAGCAGGATATAACAGATGATCGTAACCGATGATCATAACAGGATATAACAGGATATAACAGAGACTGCCGCGCTGGAGGACATTTAGCACCCGCTTATATCTCTGGCGGCTAATGACCCCAACGCGGCACAGCTGCTGCTAATGACAGCAGAGCAGCAGCTGACTTTGACAGCAGGGAGCTCCCCCGGGCGCCTTCACAATAAGAGCCCGAGGAGCTGGAAGGAACCCTCAGCTGCCAAAGCCAGGGAACAAAAAGATATGAGACCCGAGTGTGGCCAGAACCGACACTCGGGTTATGACAGTACCTCCCCCTCAAGGCCGAGCTCTGAGCGGCCAGAGTAACACCCCAGCCCCCCCCCACCCCCCTAGGGTGGGTGGATGGGGTGCTGGCAGGAGGGAGAGAGACAAACAACCAACAAGGCTATAGAAAAAAAAAAAAAACCCATAATCCCGGGTAACAAGAACAAAACCACAATAAGTACAAAATAGGCAACACACCCTTGGGCAAACAGAGTGACACAAAAACACAAAACAATCCCCCCCCCCCACACACACACACACACACCCCAACAGTCCCACAGACGAGATCAGGAACCCGGAAAAGGCACAGTCCAGGCCCGGAGGGATGGGGCAAAAGGTTCGGGGGGGTCGTCCGGCAACAAGAGGCCACAGAACAGGGAGGGGAAAAGAGGACAGTTCGGGCGGCCTACCCCAGTCCCATACTCGGGGGAAGAGAGTTTCAGGCGGCCGGAGCAGGTCGCCGCACAGGAAGATAAACCGGTCGGGGGGCCGGCCCAGAGAACCAAACCAACGAGACAGCTCTTCAGGCGGCCGCCCCGCAACACCAGCCCACCAGAACCGTTGGGAGGAAGCAGCCGGTGATCCCGCAGAAAAGGGGGGAGATGAGGGGAAACCGGGCGGAGCGTTCGGGACCCCAACGGCCCCAGGTGGAGATGGGTAGTGCTCCTCAGGGAGACAAGGAGGATGACTGTGGAGATGAGGGTGATGAAGAAAACGAGCCTGTCCAGCATCCGGTGGCTGGGGATCTGCAGCTCCCTCACCGAACCTAGGACCTGCTGGTACAGCACCCACGGTGGACCCCGATTGGGCCTCTGGAACCAAACCCACGGTGGACCCCGATTGGGCCTCCGGAACCAAACCCACGGTGGACCCCGATTGGGCCTCCGGAACAGCACTCCCGGTGGACCCGGTCGGCGTGGCACCAGACTCGACCTCCAACCCCGAAACCGGAACCTCTGGCGCAGCAGGCGAGGACAGCCCCTCGCCGGCGACCCTGGGAGAAGACTCACACAAGAGAGAAAACCCGGGATCAAGATCACCGGCAGCGCCAGAACCCGGCGAGATAAGCTCGGACGCAGCGGGCGGCTGCACCCGGCTCATCTCCCCTTGAGACAGGCAAAAGTGCTCTAAAAGGTGAAGAAGAAAGATAAAACAGAGCACTTGCCTGAGCTCGGGTTCTGACGCCGTCCCGGACTGCGATGATCTGGGCTCAGAAGTCAGGAGGTCGTCCTCAGGCTCCCACTCAGCTGCGTCGGGCTCTGCAGCTGGCATGATGGTGCGTGCAGCTAGAGAGTCCTCCAGCACTGATGTCCACGCCGGTGGCCCGCATGGCGTGGTGGCAGGAGAATCTCGCCCTGCTGGACCGGACCGCTCCTCCGTGGAACCCCGGGGACGCTTCCTCACCGGCGATGGCTCCATGCTGCATTCCGCTCTCCTCCTCCGCCCAAGGCGTGGCTGCGGAACCGGAACCAGGCTCTCCAGAACCGCAGGCCCCCTCCTCATCCAGCGACGTTGGCCTGACGTCGAGGACCGCTCAGCGGAGGGAGACACAGAGGAAGCAGGGTTAATACTTTCATCCACAGCGGGTGGAGGGAGCTCGGGGGGCTGCATACCCCGAACTCCACCCCTAGGAGTCAGACAAGGCACAACAATGTCAAGAGGAGAGAAATTATCATGCACTCGCCTTTCCCCTAAGGGTAAGATGGTCTCCGCTGTGTGGGACGTCATTCCTTCCTCTCCCCGCTGGATGGCGACAGAGGGCCCTCTGGGAAGACGAGATGAGGCCACTCGAGGCGGATCCGGGATGAAGCTCGCCGAAACGGAGCTCTCGTGACACACAGCAGCCAGGATAGGCGACGAGGAGGAGGGGGCGACAGCCGGGGTCAGTCGGGCATGGGGCGCTGACGGGACAGCGGGCGAGAGCCCGGGAGAAGACGAGGCTGCGGGGATTCCCCTCTGACGAGGCGCAGAAGTGACAGCTGTGTGGGGGGTTGAGCCCTTGCGGCGACCCGGAGCAGCATCCAGACGGGGCTCTAGCCGAGGTTGGAAGCCGGAGTGACGACGGTTCCTTGTAGGGGGTGATGCGAAGGTGAGGTCCGGAAATCGCCGTTCCTGAGCAGAAACGGCGGCAAGCAAGTCAGCAAACTCAGGAAACTCACGCAGCGCTGGATTCCTCTCCACGAGTCTAACCGCCGCCACCACATGCTTCATACACGCTGGAGGATTCTCAGCGGAGCAAGCAGCTGCCACCCGGTCCCAGATCTTGTCTGCTGTCATCTGCAGCTTCTCTGGGGGAATCCCGAGTGACGACATGCCCGATGGGAAAAGACCTCCGGATGGTGCGAACTCCCGGGCCGGAACAGAGGCAGGAGCGGGATCCCGAAGCGAGGGGCGACGTCTCCTCCGCTTCAGCTTCCTGCCAGGATTTCCCTCCAGCCCTCGGAGAATCTCACGCTGGGCGGCGATGTCATCTCTCCTCACGCTTACCTCTGGATGATTAGTGAAGCGGGGGAGAGAATCCAGAATTTCCTCGGCTAGGTCCAGGTACCAGGGCACTTCGCTGTTGTATTCGAGGAGGGAGGCGGCGACAAGGACTCTGTCCACGCGCTCGAGGGTGTCAGCGAGAACAGCGTCCTGCCTCCGAGCACGAGACCTCCACGATGGCATGCTTCAACACGGCACCCAGACAGGTAGGAACAAACAGTCCACTACTGCAAACTACACGGTGAATGCCGTCTCGATGCAACGCCTCCTCTCCGGGCGTTAGGCGGCAGTCTACTGTCACAACGGCCCTCACGGACCGTCACAAGACGCCTCAGTCACCAGTGAGTTTGCAGTGGTAATTTATTGTGGATAAGGATGAACACACACAGAACACATACAGCGGCTGAGTGAAGTCTGAGCCGGGGAACACCCGATGCGCCAGACGACAACGTTAATGATGAGCTAGGCAAACAGGAACATACCTGAGCATATAGGAGCACCATCAAAACGTAGCAGGATATAACAGATGATCGTAACCGATGATCATAACAGGATATAACAGGATATAACAGAGACTGCCGCGCTGGAGGACATTTAGCACCCGCTTATATCTCTGGCGGCTAATGACCCCAACGCGGCACAGCTGCTGCTAATGACAGCAGAGCAGCAGCTGACTTTGACAGCAGGGAGCTCCCCCGGGCGCCTTCACAATAAGAGCCCGAGGAGCTGGAAGGAACCCTCAGCTGCCAAAGCCAGGGAACAAAAAGATATGAGACCCGAGTGTGGCCAGAACCGACACTCGGGTTATGACAGAGGTTGACTAACAGTTCTCATCCCCAGGCAGCAGATCCACAGCTGGAAGACGCCGTAGAAGTGGTACAGCCTGCTTACAGCAGATATGGGAGGAGGTTGAGACCTAAGCGGCATTTGGACTGATATATAGTGATTTTATTATGACATGCAATCTGTGGTGATGTTGTTCCATCTTAGACGTTTGGGGGGGTCATGTGGGCACATATGCGGTTTCCATATGCTTCACATGCTTGTTACTGTATGCTTATTGTTTACTGCACGTCTCAGAGGAACAAAAGGTCTGAACCTCCTTGGGGTAGCAGGAGGATGCAAAGTCTGGCCTTTTGTATGCAGAGAGACGGCCATGAAGGATTTCCTGACCACCAGGACTTCAGGTGGAGACAGAAGACCTGAAGGGGGGTGCGTTGTGATTTGGGATGTAAAGACAATGCGACTGGAGACAGAAGACCTGAAGGGGGGTGCATTGTGATTAGGGATGTAAAGACAATGCGACTGTTTGCTTTGATGTCCTGGGGTATAAAAGGACAGCTGTGGGGGCATGCCTTTCTCTTCTTTCTGTTTTTGGATGTTGGAGAATGTGGTGGTGAATAAAACTGATTTTGAGTAATAAACTCAGCCTCGTCTTTCCACACATCTCCACCGGACAATTTAAACAAAAACTAAAGGAAGAAATACTCCAAACATATATACAAGATGACATGTAAAATCACATAAGGATTGTCCTATCCAGTCTGCGTTGTGTTGTTGCTTATTTTTTTTGACACATTTTGTCTTAGCTTTGTTCTGAATTGTAATCACTCTTGTTTTGTTTTTTCTTTTGAATTCTTGGATGGAATATGGGTGGGCAATATAAGCTGCGGCTTCAGCCATCACCCATTTCGGATAACTTATGTTGAACTGTATAATCAGAGGAGTTATTGTTTAATTTGACCTTGCTGGATTTTTTTTCTTTTTTCCCCTTTGTTATATTATTCTGTTTCTTTTAATCTTTACTTTTAATCTATCCGAAATAAAGATTCATTCATTCAGGAACTGTGCTGTCAGGGGCATCTTGCCTCTGGTGGGGTCTCCCAAGGCAAACTGGTCCTGGCTGAAGGTCCACACTAAGAGCAGTCCGGTGGATCTCCATGAAAAACGCTACATCACGGACCCAGTGTACCCAAAGGATGCACATGGGTCCGCTCACCACCTGCAGGAGGGATCATGGTGCTATGTGAAGTGGGTGGAAGTCTGGGCTCCACTGCTTGGACTGATGGTCCTGCGACCCGGATAAGTTGTAAATGATGGATGGAAAGTAATTTGAAACAGTACGTGCTAGGAGTGAGGAAATGAATGTTTCCCTTTTGCATTCAATATCTCAATTTTTAAGATACAGTTATGTATGTTCCTCGTCGTCCTAACCAAAGGACTACAAAAAGCGTGTAAAAAGAAAAATTTATTATATAAAGCTTTCCTAAAGAAAAGGACAAAAGAAGCAGAGCAGCGGTATAAAACATACAAAAACAAGTTAACATATATAATAAGATGTAGTAAAAGAGACTATTACAGTAAAGAACTGGAGAAAAACAAAGACAATATTAAAAATACGTGGACAATACTTAACAGTATCCTTGGAAATAAAAGCAGAAATACAAGCAACCCAACCAATATTCCAAAAAATAATAAAACGACTCAGAGTGTGAATGTAACTTCACCTGCAGATGAATTTAATAATTTTTTTGTTAACATTGGTCCTAATGTGGCTCGAGAAGTACCCACTACGGTGCCTACAGGTGATACAATATGCAATAACACTGTTGTAAAAGACTCCATCTTCATAAAGAACTCAGACGAAAGAGAGGTCATTGAAATTGTTAAATCGTTTAAGAGTAAAACGTCTACGGACTGTGATGGTATTGACATGCTCTTAGTCAAAACTGTTATTGAATGCCTAGTAAAACCACTGACATATATCTGTAACCTGTCTCTCCAAACAGGTATATTTCCCAATGCAATGAAAATAGCTAAAGTAATTCCGATATACAAGACGGGCGACAGAGGGGAATTCTCAAACTATAGACCAATTTCACTATTACCGCAATTTTCCAAGATATTTGAAAAAATATTCTATGAGAGAATTGACAACTTCATACTGAAAAATAATTTATTGTGTGAGCAGCAATATGGGTTCAGACACAAGAGGACAACTGCATATGCCCTAATGGAATTTATAGAAAAAATATCAACAGCCGTTGAAAATAAAGAGTATTCAGTTGGAGTATTCCTGGATCTTAAAAAAGCATTTGATACAGTGGATCATAATTTATTATTAAAGAAACTACAAAATTATGGTATTAGAGGGGTAGCACTGTCCTGGTTAAGTAGTTACTTAAAGAACAGACGGATATCAGTATGTATGTGTTAGCAACAAAAACTCACAGTTACTGAAGGTTACCTGTGGAGTCCCACAGGGTTCAGTTTTGGGGCCATTATTATTCAATATGTATATAAATGATATATGTAAAGTTTCAGAAAAAATGGACTTAATATTGTTTGCCGATGACACTAATTTATTATGCAGTGGAAACAATTTGGAACAACTTCTGGATACACTCGGAAAGGAATTAGGAAAGCTTAAACTGTGGTTTGATTCAAACAAATTAACGCTCAATTTAAGTAAGACAAAATTTATAGTCTTTAACAACCATCACAACCCAGTACCTAAACTCAGTGTAAATGGTGTAGAGATTGAAAGGGTATCTGAAACCAAATTTCTTGGAGTAATAATTGATAATAAACTGTGTTGGAAGTCACATATTAATTATATTAAAGGTAAAATATCCAAATCAATTGCAATATTACACAGAGTGAAATATTTGCTGAATCAACCCACACTATACACCTTGTATCATTCATTAATACTCCCATACATGACATATTGTACTGAAGTATGGGGAAATACATATAAAACAAACATATATCCACTCTTTATGCTTCAAAAGAGAGCTATTAGAATAATAAACAAAACAGCTTACAGGGAACCAACAAACCCACTTTTTCTTAAACTAAAAGCTCTCAAGTTGAAAGATCTGGTTGACTTTAAAACTGCAATAATAATGTTCAAAGTGAAGAATTTATCACTGCCCGCAAATATGCAAAAGTTGTTCCAAACAAGGGAGAAACGATATCACTTCAGAGGAACATGTATATTTCAAAAGCCTACAGTGAGAACAACCACCAAGCAACACTGTATTTCAGTGCAAGGAGTCAGATTATGGAACGATTTTGGACCTGAATTAAAATCATGTACAACACTTGGACAATTTAAACAAAAACTAAAGGAAGAAATACTCCAAACATATATACAAGATGACATGTAAAATCACATAAGGATTGTCATATCCAGCCTGTGTTGTGGCTTATTTTTTTTCTTTTTTTCTCTTCTTTTCCAGACACATTTTGTCTTAGCTTTGTTTTTGAATTGTAATCGCTTAACTTAGCTTAGTTTTTTTCTGTCACATTCTGTCTAGCTCTGTTTTTGAATTGTAATCACTCTTGTCTTGTTTTTCCCCTTTTCTCTTTTGAATTCTTGGATGGAATATGGGTGGGCAATATAAGCTGCGGCTTCAGCCATCACCCATTTCGGATAACTTACGTTGAATTGTATAATCAGAGGAGTTATTGTCTAATTTGACCTTGTTGTTATATTATTCAGCTTCTTTTAACCTGTACTATCCGAAATAAATTCAAATTCATTCATTCATTCATTCATGCATAACTATATGAAAACAAAATTACGACATATCGCCAGAGTATATGTACATTTGACTACACATCGGTTTGCTCACCTAGTGGTTCTATGGTGTAATGGTTAGCACTCTGGACTCTGAATCCAGCGATCCGAGTTCAAATCTCGGTGGAACCTGAATTTTTTTTTTAATTCGATCTAGAGCGGGAGTTTACAAAGATTACAGTTTAATTGGCTATTCTTGACAAATTTTAAGCATAAAAACAAACGGGCATTTTTTCTTTTTATAAATGTTATTTTCTGACGGAAGTTGTCATGCTTCTTCCGGGTGAAACCACGCTCTTTTCGTCAGCCTATTCATGCTAATTGCTCCTCTAGTCCGCGTGCGCTTTGGACAAGCCCGGCACGCACGCAGGGCTGTTCATGCTCACTTTTTTTTTTATCGACCCAGGCCAAGCGGTTGACGCATGCGCACAACCATCATTTTTAATTTCACTCCCGCCTGATAGGTAGCGCCAATGCGCTGACGCGCCAGGATTTTCACCAACGAAGAAACGCTGCTTGCTTTCTGCTGCTTGATTTCCCCGTTTTCACCCCTTTTTCACGAAGATGCTGCTGCTGCTGAAGTATTTATGTATGATTCATGTATGTTTATTCTCGTCTTCTTCTTACTCTGTCTTCTTCGTCTACTTTGTCTTGGTATTCTGTGCCGATATCGCCACCTCGTGAAAGGAGCGTTCAGTCTTGCGCATGCGCTTTTCAACGCGTTCAGGTCGTGGGTAGGCGGGCGCGGTCGTCCGCAGTGAGCACTGCGGACTCTAGCGGAGTGGAGACTTTGACGTAAATTTCGTCACACGAGGTTTCCGGTTACACGTACATGGACAGCAGAAGTGCAGTATAAATTCATACCTTCCCAGATTAAGATGGCGGCAGCAATGGACGTGGATACGCCGAGTGGCACCAACAGCTCTAGCAAGAAACGATTCGAAGTGAAAAAGGTATGGTTAATAGAAATGAAGTACTGATAAACCTCAAGTTAATTGTATGATTTGCCTCAAGACTCCACCTCAGGTAACAACAGTCTGCTTTTGAGATAGGTGTTTTTAGAATGTTAGCGCCGACTGTGTAGCTGTAGCCTAGTTGTCATGAGTTTGCATTTCTTTGGTGTGACTGACAAAAAACCGAACACGTTAGGTTAAACAGATTCTTTGCGATGGGGAAATCAATTAACAGAAAAACAATTTCCCCGTCAAACATTACTAAATGCTACTCTGCGAGCTTCTTTTAGATTTGATTGGCGGTTAGCAACCAGCTAACTTTCATCAGTATGTCTCCTGCCCAACCAGGCGAAAAAAGACATTGGACCTGTGCTATGGATCCATAGAGAGGGCCTATAAATCACTCCCCCTTCCTCCTTTAGGATCCTCAGATCACAACTGTGTTCATTTGCTGCCCACATATAAAACTGCTCTCAGAAGAGGCAAGGTGGAGATGAGAGACATTGATGTGTGGACATAAGATTCAGAGCACAGCCTCCAGGAATGCTTTGACTGTACAGACTGGAAGATGTTCATAATGGCCTGCGGGGATGACTTGGACTCTCTGGCTGAGCTCACATGCTCATACATGGCTTACTGTCAAAATAAGATTGTTCCACGTAAACGTGTCAAAATATATCCCAACAACAAACCATGGGTTACTAAATCAGTTAAATCCTGCTTACAGAGGAAAGCTCTTGCCTTTAAACAAGGGTCTGTTTCTGAGCTACAGGTTGCCACTAAGGAGCTGAAGGCCGAAATTTTAAGAGCAAAACAGAATTATAAATCAGAGTTGGAAAGCAAGATGGCAGCAAATAAACTTGGTTCAGCCTGGGCCAGTATGAAAACTATTGCAGGCCTTCAGAGCACAGAGCGCAGTAGTCGTGTGTTTTTAGATGGTTTTAGTTCAGACACAGAGCTGGCTAATGCTCTTAATTGTTTTTATGGTCGTTTTGACTCCTTTGATTTTAGCACAGAAATCCAAGATTTGAAACAGAAACTCAAAGACAATCAGCACTTTAATATTGAGATGCAGGATGTTAAAAGGGAGTTCCGCGCTGTAAAAGTGAACAAAAGTCAGGGCCCTGATAATATATGTGGGCGCTTGGTAAAGTCCTGTGCACATGAACTGAGTCCTATATTTCATTACATTTTCAATAAGTCCTTACAGATACAACATGTGCCTAAGATCTGGAAAGATGCCGTGGTTGTTCCCGTTCCAAAATCCAGCTGTCCTAAAACGGTAAATGACTTTAGACCAGTTGCTTTGACTTCAATTTTAATGAAAATTTTTGAAAAACTGGTCAGATGTGAGGTCCTAAGGCAGACTGAACATGCATTGGATCCTCTGCAGTTTGCCTATAGGCCTCACAGAGGAGTGGAGGATGCCACTGTCACTCTGTTTGACATGCTTTTCAAACATCTGGATTTTAATGGGACACATGCCAGGCTTTTATTTGTGGACTTTTCTTCTGCCTTTAATACAATCCAACCTCATATTTTAGTTGAAAGGCTCCTGCAACAATTTGATTTAAGCAATAATCTGGTGGGTTGGATTCTGGATTTCTTAACCAACAGGACGCAGAGAGTAAGGGTCAATGGCACATTGTCTGACCTAAAGTGCTCTTCTACTGGCTCTCCTCAGGGGTGTGTGTTGTCACCACTACTCTTCATCCTGTACACAAACATGTGTCGGAGCAGACATGACAACAGACACATTATAAAGTATGCTGATGACTCAGTCATTGTCAGTCTCCTCCAGGATGGTGAGAGTGGCCACGGCCCAGTAGTTGATGACTTTGTTCACTGGTGTGAGGATTCCTACCTGCAGCTGAATACAACAAAAACGAAAGATATGATTATTGACTTTAGGAGGAAAACTCCCAGGCA
Source organism: Pholidichthys leucotaenia (assembly GCA_020510985.1). Taxonomy (NCBI): domain Eukaryota; kingdom Metazoa; phylum Chordata; class Actinopteri; order Cichliformes; family Pholidichthyidae; genus Pholidichthys; species Pholidichthys leucotaenia. Next base: position 397,736,364 of record CM035838.1, on the reverse strand, counting down.
CAAAGTCACCATACTAAAAGGCCAGACCACCGAATGTGTACAATCGTACAAATATCTTGGGACGATTATTGACAGTGGATTGAACTTTGAGGTGAACTGTGAAAGGGTGTGCAAAAAGAGTCAGCAAAATTTGCATTGTTTGAGGAAACTTGCACACTTCCAAATTGACCGAACCATAATGACTATGTTTTATCAGGCTTTTATTGAATCTGTTTTATCCTTTTCTTTAATGTCATGGTTTGGTCAGATAAAACTGAAACAGAGGAAATCCTTGGATCAGGTAGTCAGATGGTCCAGTCGTTTGCTTGGTGAGTCACAGCTGAGCCTGACATCCCTGTACACCAGACAAGTACAGAGGATGGCCGACTCGATTTTAAATGATGACTCCCACCCTTTGCACTGCAACTTTCAGCTTCTTCCCTCCAGACGGAGGTTTGCTGTCCCAAAAAGTAGAACCCAGCGCTACAAAAACAGCTTTGTCCCTGCTGCTGTCAGAGTTGAACAAGCTATAAAAATTGTATTGTACATATTTTATATTTACCGATTTTGTAAGATGTGTGCCTGTGTTTGTGTCTATGTTGAATGTAATTAGTGGCTTGTAAATATGGATGTCACCAACTGCAAAACAAATCTACCTACGGGTACAAATAAAGTAACCTGAACCTGAGCTTACAGGTGCATCACCGCCACGTACTTCACTCTATATCATCGCTATCTGGTCAGGAGCTGTAGTCCTCCCATCATCATCGCTGTGTCCAATCGAACCTCAACGCTGTCTTCAGACTCTACTCACTCTGTATCATCACTTCACTCTATATCATCACGCTACACATCTTGGCCATGGCAATAAGGAGTTCTGAACAACTCGTGCGAAACCCCCCCCCCCCCCCCAACCCATCCGGCCTTGGACTGTGTCCTACTGTGTCGCGAGGAATGACGTCACCACTCGTGTTTCTTTTTCTTTTAGATTTAATCGGCAGTTGGCAACCAGCTTACAGGTGCACAAACATAACATTAGCTTATGTTTTCCTGACACATTTCTGCCCTTAATCATTATCAGCATTGTTTATTTCCTGTCTGTTGTAAGTAGAGGGACGATCACACTATATATTACAAGAAATCTGTGGTTTGATTTTGTGGTTTGATTCTTGATTCTGAAAAACTGTGGTTTGATTCAAACAAATTAACGCTCAATTTAAGTAAGACAGAATTTATAGTTTTTAACAACCATCACAACAACTTAGTATCTAAACTCAGTGTAAATGGTGTAGAGATTGAAATGGTATCCGAAACTAAATTTCTTGGAGTAATAATTGATAATAAACTGTGTTGGAAGTCGCATATTAATTATATTAAAGGTAAAATATCCAAATCAATTGCAATACTACACAGAGTGAAATATTTGCTGAATCAACCCACACTATATACTTTGTATCATTCATTAATACTCCCATACATGACATATTGTACTGAAGCTATGGGGAAATACATATAAAACAAACATGTATCCAGTCTTCATGCTTCAGAAGAGAGCTATTAGAATAATAAACAAAACAGCTTACAGGGAACCAACAAACCCACTTTTTCTTAAATTAAAAGCTCTCAAGTTGAAAGATTTGGTTGACTTTAAAACTGCAGTAATAATGTTTAAAGTGAAGAATCTATCACTGCCCGCAAATATCCAAAAGTGGTTCCAAATGGGCTGCACAGTGGCGCAGTGGTTAGCACTGTGACAGCACAGTTTTACCCTCGGCCGGGGGGTCGCGGGGATCGTGAGATCGTGGGTTCGATCCCTGCCCCCGGCCAACAGTGATCTGTGTGGAGTTTGCATGTTCTCCCCGTGTTTGCGTGGGTTTACTCCGGGATTTCTCCGGTTTCCTCCCACATGCCAAAAAAAAACATGCAGGTTAGGGAGTTAAGGGGCGCTTGCGCACGCAGCGACCGGCAGCTGGTGGTTTGTCACCAGACTGTAAAACAAATCTACCTACGGGTACAAAATAAGTAATAAAATAAATAAATAAGGGAGAAACGATATCATTTCAGAGGAACATGTATATTTCAAAAACCTTCAGTGAGAACTACCACCAAGCAACACTGTGTTTCAGTGCAAGGAGTCAGATTATGGAACGATTTTGGACCTGAATTAAAATCACATACCTGCCAACTACTCCGGTTTTGCCGTCATGGTTACGGTTTTCAAGACCCCATTACGGGTTACGGCTTTATTAATCAAAATTACGGTTTTTCACTAAAAATTCAGTCAAAAATTTTAAATCGTAAAAAAAACACGAAAGCAATTCCAAACACGAGATCGCTAGGAATCGTATCTAAATTTACGTGAAGCATTTGCTAAGCTAACGCTATCGCTATAGCTAACGCCATAGCTAGTCGTAGCACCTAACACCGATACAAAGAAGCGACTCCGTCCCCAGTGATTGGGGCTCGCCAGAGCAACCAACCAAGGCAACAGTTGGACGGGAGCCGGATCGGAGCTCAACTACAGCGGCGGTGGGTGGCGGGACTCGGTGGAGGAGCTGCCGGTACCCCGGCTGGACAGGAGCTCAATTGCAGCAGCGGTAAGCATCTCTGAATTTATTAAATTCAGAGATTTTATCTTCTTGGAACATAAGTCAATATTATACAGTAATAAGTGGCATTCAGCTATTTGTTTTATGTCATTTAAAGCGTACCTGTGGTGGTCGTGAAGACGCATTTGACTTGAAAACATTATGAAAAAGTATTTCTTATTTTGGTAAATAATTTTTGCCAGCCATATACCACCAGACATATATTCAAATAGGACCTTGGCCATGGGCAGCCAATGAAAACTGTGGGCGCAGCCATGACACATGCGGATGTGACGTCACTTCGTTGATACTCAACAGTCAATGCTCCGCCTGTATGAGAGACTAGGGTGCTGTTGTGAGTGTTTTTATTCTATTGTGGCTGAATTGTCGGACTGTGAGGAAGAATTTGTCCAACATGGCTACAGGTTTGAGCCAGAAAGGTCTTCTGAGGGTTAAAGTGACGAAGTGGTCCTCACACACAACGCAGTTTCGTCTGAAATTATTCGTCTGTGCCCTGTTTCCGCTCCGATCTTCTGACAAGGTGAGCTGGGTTTGGGTACACAAAAAAAGTGTTTCTTTGTTTTTTTCGCTTATTATTCAGACATCCAAAGGCTTTACATTCCGCCATGTTGCGATATCCATATCGCATTGTATGTTTTTGTTTTTAAAAGAGCAACGAGTGTCTGCTGCTCTGTAGATAGTTTTAGAATCATCTTCCGAGATCAGATGAGACAAGCCGCTGAATTTAAGCATTTATTTATTTATTTTCTACTCGTTTTAGTTCTGCATTTAATATGAATCCTGAGTTTGAAATAAACGTTTGAATTTGAATATCCCCGAAGCCGCCGCACATCCGGGTACTCAGATCGCAGTGTTAGAATTATCGGCATTTACGAGCTCAGATCAGAAAAGACGGCTCGCAGAATTTAAACATTTATTTATTTTCTACTCGTTTTAGTTCTGCATTTAATATGAATCCTGAGTTTGAAATAAACGTTTGAATTTGAATATCCCCGAAGCCGCTCCACATCCGGGTACTCGAGGCTCAGCCAATACTGATCCAGATCGCGGTGTCAACGAAATTACATCACAGGAAGCGTCCTGGAAGTCCCTGTAGCCGCTAGTATGGCTGTACCCATGTTTTGCTGACATAGCTGAACCAGCAGATCAGCAATGGATTTATATCAAATTGCTCTGAACGTGAATTTCAACTTAAACTTGAACTAGAACGTGAGACAGGGGCTCAATATAATATCTTTTTTTTTCACGACCACCACAGGTACGCTTTAAGCACAGTTCTGGTACTTAAAAATCATAAAAACCCAGGAGCTTCGGGGGGCTTCGCTAATTTCCCCAACCCCAAATCACATCCCTAGACTATGATAATCCATATCCACACACATGGCAAGTCTTTTCGTGAGGAATACTCCAAAGCATTTCCAGGAATTATTACTGCGGACTGTGAGCGCATATTCAGCCATGTGAACAAGAACAAAACTGAGTTCAGGTCCAGTCTGTCAACTAAAGTTCTGGGCAACCTCATGACCAGGAAAATGATGACAGCTTCGGGTAACAAGTGCCACAGTGTGTTCCATTCAAAAGACCAACTGAAGAAAGCTAAGGGGTGCACCATGGAAAACAACAATGCTTGAGAGTTACCATAGAGTTTGTCCTTGATCTTTTCCATCAGCATATCTGCATTGACAATTTAAGGAAAATCGAAACATGATTGTTGAAGAAATATGAGGTTGTTAGCCACATTTTAACTTGATTTAATGCTAATATTTGTTTGACCCTGCGGCCCCTGGACCCCAGCTATTCGTCATCGGCCTCCGTCGGTCTATGATGACCATGGAAGAGAATCCTAAACGTCTACTCTGCTGGAACAGCACCGCCTGTGGCTGAACAGGCTGATGCACACCGGTGTTCTACCTTCCAGCGTTGGGCGCTGATAGGATTCAAGCCTGGGCAGGAAAATATGGAGGACAAGATGTTACCCATGCAGCATGTCCCCCCTCTCCACGTCACTGATGAATCCAAAGGAACAGCAGGGCTGCTATAGTTTGGCACCAGCGCCGTCGCAGGAGCTGCCAGAACGATGTTGAGCACAACAGAGAACTTCCTTAGGGGCTCCGACTCCGGATTTTTCCTCAGGGTTGACTCCCGAAGCCTTTCCTGTGACCGGGTGTGCCACAAGGCAGCGGCGGTTTGAAATCAGGGTTTACCTTCCCCTAGATGGGCTACCTTCCCAGGTTGACGAGCCACCATCTACCCAAAGCATCTGGTTTTAAGGCACCAGAGATCCGCCCTCGCCCCTTCTCCTATTAGTAAAAGCAGTTCCGCTGGGCTTAGAGACTAAACCACACGGGCAGGCTAGGAGTTGGACTTAGTTGTCAGAGGCTTTTCGAGACGCACGCCGTAAGGAGCATTTTATGAGCACTGGGAGCTTAACCCCAGTGCCGCTCCTGGCTATGACAACCTTGGGGACCCCAGCTAGCTACTAGGCTTTATTATTATTAGCATTAGCATCATTAGCATTAGCATTAGGGGTCCAGGGGAGCTACTAGGCTTTTCAGGTTTGAAAAGTTGGCAGGTATAAAATCATGTACAACGCTTGGACAATTTAAACAAAAAACTAAAGGAAGAAATACTCCAAACATATGAATCGGTGAATTCAAAAGGGGCCCAAGTCCCCTTTGAAAAAGTGTGGACTTCGGCCCTTTTTGAATTCACCGATTCATACATACAAGATGACATATAAAATCACATAAGGATTGTCATATCCAGTCTGCGTTGTGTTGTTGCTTAGTTTTTTTTTTTTTGTCACATTTTGTCTTAGCTTTGTTCTGAATTGTAATCGCTCTGGTTTTGTTTTTCTTTTGGATTCTTGGATGGAATATGGGTGGGCAATATAAGCTGCGGCTTCAGCCATCACCCATTTCGGATAACTTATGTTGAACTGTATAATCAGAGGAGTTATTGTCTAATTTGACCTTGTTGGATTTTCTTTCCCCCTTTGTTATATTATTCTGTTTCTTTTAATCTGTACTTTTAATCTATCCGAAATAAAGATTCATTCATTCATTCAAATCTCTGTGTGTCATGACCGTAGGACTTGCTAAAAGATCATAGGATTGCCTATGATGTCTACATGATGTCTATATGATGTCATATAGACTATAGGACTCGTTTAAAGAGCATAGGGTTGCCTATGTCTACATGACTTCTATACAAATCTGTGTGTCACGACCATAGGACTCTCTAAAAGATCATAGGATTGCCTATGATGTCTATACAATGTCATATAGACACCATAGTATATAGACCGATTCAGGAAAATCTGTGTGTGCTCTAAAAGGCAGACATCACTCACGATCATAGGACATCAAAGAACAAAGGCAGGCATCACTCATGATCATAGGACTCACTATGACATCATGAGAGATCAAAGGCAGGCATCACTCGCGCTCACTCACGATCATAGGATGTCAAAGATCAAAAAGGCAGGCAGCACGCAAGATCATAGGACATCAAAGATCAAAAAGGCAGGCAGCACGCAAGATCATAGGACATCAAAGATCAAAAAGGCAGGCAGCACGCAAGATCATAGGACATCAAAGGCAGGCAGCAATTGCAATCGTAGGGCTTGCTATGGTATCATCAAAGATCATAGGACTTGAAGATCAAATGCAGGCATCAAAGGACTCGCTATGACATCAAAGATCAAAGGCAGGCATCACTGAACGAGTGTTGACATGCTTGCTTAAACCCTTGCTTACACCTGCTATCTACAGGCATGCAGAAATACTTGCTTATACTTGGTTTCTACGGGCATGTGCAGGTATGCACTAGTCACTTTTAATTTAAGTAGATCTATTGTCAGACAAGGAACTCCTTTTTATTGTCATAATATGATAGCTCCGCACAAAATCTGTAGAAATGGTGCTTTACATTCACCTGTACGTTGGACGTCTATCGTCGTCTCGGCATAAGGGCAAGAGAGCATTCATAGCCCCTCTGTGGTTATCATATTATCTCTTGAAGGCATTCACAGATTCAACTTCTGTGACGTCACTAGGCAAATTATTCCATCCATCCACAATTCTCTGTGAAAAAAGTACCTTCTACAGTCTAACCTTAGTTAGTTAATCCCCTTCCACAGCATGTGGAACACCATAGGTGTATGGGGCGGTGCCTATCTCCGTTTCTACAGTCTAACCTTACTCTTATAAATTTTAAGTCGACCTCTGGTGTTCCTCTCCAGATCAATCATGCTGAAGAACGCGCCTCTGTCCAGGTCTTCTTTTCCAGTGATATAAGTGTCTATCATGCCACCACAGACTCATCGTTCTTCTAGTGTTGTGAGGTTTGTTTCCTTTAGTCGGTCCTCATAAGGCAGTTCTGACGAGCCAGGTATCATCATGGTTACTCTCCTTTGGACCTTCTCCATCAATATGATGCCTTTCCTGTAATACGGAGACCATGTTTGTATGCAATACTCAAAAGTTAGGATGTATCTTCCCTTTCCAGAACGCAATGATCATCTCCTTGGATTTGTATTCAAAGTGCCTCTTCACCAATCCATCCAGTGTGTTGGCTTTCTTCACTGCTTCAACACATTGCTTGCTGGGCTTCAGCTTCCTCTAGATGATCACACCAAGGTCCTTCTCTTCCGTTACAGTTTTTAGGATTTGTCCATGAATCACTTCAGTATAGGATGGGGAAATTGAAAAAGAATAATTTATGCATTTTTTTAAAACTAAATGGCAGCTGGTAAAATTTAAGAGCCAGTTGTTAAAGGGTAAAGTAAGTTTTGAATAAATGCTGTCATTCATTTTATTTTGCCACCCATTTTGCACTGAATAAACTGTGAGACTAGTGATGTTAAAACTGAGGCTTCATGAAACAATGAGCAACTTTGAGACAATAGCTTTATGAGCAACACAGTGTTATGAAACATCTAATAAGGACTGCCATCAGGTGACTGACTCAAAACTGCATCAGAGTTGAAAAACCTGAAAAAATCTTTTTTTTTTTTTTTTTTTTTTTTTTTTTTTGAGCATTTGGCCATCTGAGGTCTATTCAAAATTGGATGGCAGGAACAAACAATACAAAAGAAACAAAAAAAAGACTAATTCCCTCTCAAACTTCCTGCGAGCCCTCAAGTCACGTGATGTGACAGACATAACGAGGCCTCGCTTGCTGCGGTCACATGACTGGGCATGTTGACACAGTGCTCGACACTCTGCTCACAACACTTCTGCGTTATATTGCTCGAGTCAGTGTAGAGTGGGCAGTGTCAAGCATAACATCACTATAATTGTATGTGAGACGGGCGGTGCGGTGGGGCAGTGGTTAGCACTGCACCAGCACAGCAACTCACCCTTGGCCGTGGGATCCCTGGTTCGATCCCAGCCCCTGACCAACAGTGATCTGTGTGGAGTTTGTATGTTCTCTCCGTATCTGTGTGGGTTTACTCCGGGATTTCTCCGGTTTCCTCCCACGGGCCAAAAACATGCAGGTTAGGTTAATTGGAGACTCTAAAGTGGCCCTAGGTGTGAATGTGTGTGTGAATGGTTAAGGGATAGCGCCGTACAGTGGCTGCTTCATCCATCCAGGTGGATGCCCTCAATTTCCCCTCTGGGGATCAATAAAGTATACAAAATCAAATTAAAAAAAAAAAAAAAAAGTTTCATGGTTTAAAGAATAACTTGCAGGTTGGAGGCCTCACAAAATTATGGAAGTGTCTATTGGTACTGAAGCTGTATACCTATATGAAATGTCTATTGGTACAGAGTTGAAAATCAGACAAAACCTTTTCAGATCGATTTAAGTTTGCTGTGGTGTAGGTGAATACTGTGGTCGAGCTCTGATCGGAGGGTTGGTAGTGTCCTGCTCTCACCACCATGCTCACACCATTTTACTTGACATGAGTTGAAATTTTGAATTAAAATTAAGAGGCTATCCAGGATTTGGGAGTGGGTAAGGATAAAAAGGTAGTAAATAGATACAGCCGTGGACAGAATTGTTGGTACCCCTCTGTTAATGAAAGAAAAACCCACAATGTTCACAGAAATAACTTGAATCTGCAAAAGTGGTAATAAATAAAAATTGTATGAAAATTAACCAGTGAAAATCAGACAGTGCTTTTGAATTGTGGTTCAACAGAATTACTTTAAAAAACAAACTCATGAAACAGGCCTGGACAAAAATGATGGTACCCCTAGAAAAGATTGAAAATAATGTGACCATAGGACGGATAATACGAATGTTAACAAAAGAGCCCAGAACAACCTCTAAACACATTCATGGTGACCTCCAAGGTCAAGGTACATCAGTGTCAGATTGCACCATCCGTCGTCGTTTGAGCCAAAGTGGACTTCATGGGAGATGACCAAGGAGGACACCACTGTTGAAAACAAATCATAAAAAAGCCAGACTGGAATTTGCCAAACTGCATGTTGACAAGCCACAAAGCTTCTGGGAGAATGTCCTATGGACAGACGAGACAAAACTGGAACTTTTTGGCAAGGCACATCAGCTCTATGTTCACAGACGCAAAAATGAAGCATACCAAGAAAAGAACACTGTCCCTACCGTGAAACATGGAGGAGGTTCTGTTATGTTCTGGGGCTGCTTTGCTGCATCTGGCACAGGGTGTCTTGAATGTGTGCAGGGTACAATGAAATCTCAAGACTATCAAGGTATTCTAGAGAGAAATGTGCTGCCCAGTGTCGGACAGCTTGGTCTCAGTCACAGGTCATGGGTCTTGCAACAGGATAATGACCCAAAACACACAGCTAAAAACACCCAAGAATGGCTAAGAGTGAAACATTGGACTATTTTAAAGTGGCCTTCTATGAGCCCTGATCTAAATCCTATTGAACATCTGTGGAAGCAGCTGAAACATGCCGTCTGGAGAAGGCACCCTTCAAACCTGAGACAACCGGAGCAGTTTGCTCATGAGGAGTGGGCCAAAATACCTGCTGAGAGGTGCAGAAGTCTCATTGACAGTTACAGAAATCATTTGATTGCAGTGATTGCCTCAAAAGGTTGTGCAACAAAATATTAAGTTAAGGGTACCATCATTTTTGACCATTCATTTTTTCTTTATTCTGACTGTTTCATCCTGCTTGGTTGGGGCTTCTTTTGCATGAATTACTGCATCAATGTGGTGTGGCATGGAGGTGATCAGCCTGTGGTACTGCTGAGGTGTTAGGAAGGCCCAGGTTGCTTTGATATATCGGCCTTCAGCTCATCTGCATTGTTGGGTCTGGTGTCTTTCTTCTTCCTCTTAAAAATGCCCCATGGAGAACCTATGAGGTTTAGGTCAGGAGAGTTTGCCTGTCAATCGATGGCCATCAAACCAGGGTTTGGTACTTTTGGCAGTGTGGGCATTTGCCAGGTCCTGCTGGAAAATGAAATCAGCATCTCCATAAAGCTTGTCAGCAGAGGGAAGCATGAAGTGCTTTAAAATTTCCTGATAGACAACTGTGCTGACTTTGGACTTGATAAAACACAGTGGACCAACATCAGCAGATAATATGGCTCCCCAAATCATCACTGACTGAGGAAGCTTTACATTTGGCCTCAAGCAACTTGGATTCTGTGCCTCACTGTTCTGTCTCCAGATTTTGGGACCTCGAGTTCCAAATGAAATGCAAAATTTACTTTCATCTGATAATAGGGCATCTGCTGGTGTTGCTCCACTGTGTTTTATCAAGCCCAAAATCAGCACAGTTGTGTACCAGGAAAATTTTCGAGCACTTCATGCTTCCCTCTGCTGACAAACTTTATGGTGATGCTGATTTCATTTTCCAGCAGGACTTGGCACCCGCCCATCCTGCCAAAAGTACCAAAACCTGGTTTAATGACATCACTGTGCTCGATTGGCCAGCCAACTCTCATGACCTAAATGTATTGTCAAGAGGAAGATGAGACACCAGACCCAACAATGCAGACGAGCTGAAGGCCGCTATCAAAGCAACCTGGACCTTCATAACACCTTCATAACAGGACCACAGGCTGATTGCCTCCATGCCATGCTGCACTGATGTAGTAATTCATGCAAAAGGAGCCCTGACCAAGTATTGAGTGTGTACATGGACTTGCTTTTCAGTCGCTGACATTTCTATTTAAACTTTTTTTTTTTTTTTAAATTAATTTCATGTAATATTCTAATTTTCTGAGAAACTGAATTTGGGGTTTTCATGAGCTATAATCATCAAAATTAAAAGAAATAAACCCTTGAAATATCACTCTGTGTAATGAATCTATATAATATAAGAATTAAATTTTTTGAATTGAATTACTAAAATAAACTTTTCGATGACATTCTGATTTATTGAGATGCACCTATATACTCACCCTGCTGGTGTAAACTGGTATTTATCACTTTATCAGCCCAGCAAACATAAATGAATTCATTGCTCTGTAATATCATAAATTATCATATTTGGCATGACTGCAAGAAATGTTTCTTTACACAATAATTTTTAGGTATTTCTGGAATATTTGAAACTTGAAGATACTGCATATTCTACCAATAAGGAAGAGCGCCTTAAGTGAGGGAGAATTAATGTCTGTGATTTTTGTTGTTCCAGTGGAATGCCGTGGCTCTGTGGGCCTGGGATATTGTGGTGGATAATTGTGCCATCTGTAGGAACCATATCATGGATCTCTGTAAGTTTGCTTTTAACTTATTTTAAACCCAATCCTTTTAAACCCTGTAATCTGAAGAGTGAAGGAATAGACACTGGTGTTCACTGAGGCTTCGTTCACACTGCAGGCTTTAATGCTCAGTTCTGATTTTTTTTTTTTTTTTGCACGTGGGCCATATCTGATATTTTTTTTTTTTTTTTTTAAGTGACAGTCTGAACAGCACACATCTGTTTTTTTGTTTTTTTTTTTCCTTCCCACCAGACCCAGGCCACTTTCATGTGTCAGTGGGCAAGAGCCCTATTGTAATCGCTAGGATTATTTATTATTAACCTTAGTTATACAGGTAATCCCACTGAGATATGGGGTCTCATTTTCTAGAGAGCTGTTAACTGATCAGTTCTGTTAAAGCAGAGCTGATCACAGCGCTCATCTGCCATGTAGAGGAATGAAGTTGGTCTCATATTTATTTTGTGCATAATCATTTCTGAATGATTTTCAGATTTTATTTTGCTGCGCTGCATCAAGGTGAAGAAGTTCCGTCCCCTTCAATCGTTCGGGGCTCATTTACTTCCGTAAACACAACGCTGTGTCTGACGTTATGTTTTCTTCTGCACATGCAGGTCACTTCATAGCCATAGACCTTTCACACTGGAGTCTGATGTGGGTCGCATTTAAATTATGTGAACGCCCACGCAAAAAAAAATCGGAGCTCGGCAGAAAATCGTAATTGAGCATTAAGACCTGCAGTGTGACGGTAGCCTGAGTGATGCTTTGACACCTTTCTCCCTCCCATTTCAGGCATAGAGTGTCAGGCCAACCAAGCTTCTGCAACCTCAGAAGAGTGCACTGTGGCGTGGGGTGTCTGCAACGTGAGTTTCCATCCTCATTTTCAACGTATTCCACTTTTTTTGGCTGTTGCACGCGATGCTCACAGATGTTTTAAAGATGCACTCTGGTGGCTCTAAAACCACCTCAAAAACAAATTTGTATTAGCCAAAATAGTAGGGATGTGAATCTTTACAAGTCACATGATTCAATTTGATTCTGATTTTTGGGGTCACGATTCGATTCAGAAACTTTTTGATTCAAAAGTATTTTCAATTCGTATTTTGGCTCTCAGTTCAGTACAAAAACCCACTAATCTCAGGAAAAAAAAAGTCCACTGCACTGCAAAAAATGCTGAGGTTTGCTCGACAGCAGAGTACAGTGTGCTGATGTTTTGGGGGGTTATAGTTTTAAAAAAAAAAAAATCAACTGATTTGCAATATACTGTTATATGAAAAAGTAGGCTTAGGTTAGTAACTGCTTTTTTATTTCTCGAAAACTTGTGAATTTCAAAAATGAGATGAGATGAGATGATGAGATTCAACTTTATTGTCATTACACATGTATGAATACAAGGTAACAAAACGTGAAAATGAAAAATGAAATTGTACACAAGTGAAATAAATTTAGAAAAATTTCCTTTTCAGCAAATCACAACTCGTAACAGCTTTTCCCCAGTGTGTACGTTTGGTCGCCCTCCAGCATTCTAGAAATATAGGCTATTCATTAAAAAACAAAAGTAAATTCTATCACAAATACTTTGAACATCCATTATATAGTAGTGCTACCTGACTGTATGCAGTCAATGTACAGTCACCTATACAGTAACTTAGTGCAGTGAACAAATTCAATAAGAACTGAATGCAATTGATGCGTAAGTAACATTAATTTTAAACCTGCACAAATATAAACTTTAGCATCTAAATTCTTCAGAGACTTAAAAAAAACAAATTAAAGTTATAAAACAAAATAAAGTTAACAGCAAATTGTTGTAAGTCCTTGAACAGGATGACTTACAACCTTTTCCACTTCTTTCAACTCTGGGTGATGGCGGTTAATGTGAGCCCCGGCATTTGTGGTGTTACCAAAGTACTTGACTTTCCTTTTGCAAACTTTACATATTACATGTGTCATGTCTCGCACTTTCTTTCCCGGAGTGTTGTAGAAACAAAAATGCACCCACACACTTGACTTCATTGAAGATGGGACTGGCTGAATTTCTTGCTGCTCAATTTTTTCTTAATTCCGACTGTTTCATCTGGCTGCTAGCTAGTAAGCTACTCTGCGTGGTTCTCCTGCATCGGCAGCGTCAATGTGTAACTGTGTATCCCGAAGCGGCAATATGCGTCACGTGACGGGACTCCAGCACCAACGCAAAAATAATGATAATAATCTATTCTTAATTTTTGTGAATCAGTTCTGATCGTGTAAAATGAGAATCTAGATTTTTATGTGAATCCTTTTTTTCCCCCCCCCAACACTCCCTACAAAATGGTATATTGTGACTTTTTACCCACAAAAAAACCTTCATTGCCTTAGAATTGCTTGGAAATGGCTTTTAAATCTTGCACCTACTTAAGTATGGGCAGATCTATGAATATTCTAATTAGCAGCCTGCAGGGCCTGCATGTGATTGGTTACCATGCTCTCCGACCTGCAGGGTTTGCACGTGATTGGTTGCCACAACTCCTGGTGGGTAGGCTGCTAGTCTGTTCACAATGCTTCTGGATGTTAAAGTTTTGCCTACATCTTCCAAAGCAAAAAGCAAAACATTTTCGTGAAAGTGGTCTCGCTGAGTATGGTGCCAGTTCTTTTAACCAAAAGTGGCCCACTGTGCGGCTCACATTCTACAGCGCGGCTGAGAACAGCGGTCTCACTGAGCAACATTCAAGCCGGGTCGCCCCTCCCCTCCTCCACTGCTTCGCTAATCACTATGCAAAACGCACGCTTTCAGCCCCCTCAGTCCTGCTGCTCCTCGGCTCCTCCCTCTTCCCCCTTCTGATTGGTTAATGTTACAATCAACCAGGCTAAGCAGGAATACTTGCATAGTTAGAAACGGTCTGTCCAAATTCCAGGGATGAGAATGGGGTTTGGGGAAAAAAAGAGGAAACTAAGCCGGGGATCTTGGGGGACGCAGGCCCCCAAGCCGGATCCAAGGCGGAGCCTTGGTGGGTGGTCCGATGGGGCAACGCCCCCCAGAAGCTAACAAAATCTGGTGTTTTAGAATGCTCAAATGTGGTCTTATATTTAAAGTTAGAAGTAAGTACAAATGCATTTATAGTTTACCTTTTTAATCTGCTGCTGCATCACATGTGTAAATTTATGATATCTGAATGGTATGTTGATGTAATAATACTAAATTATATTTTACTACTATTTAATATGTTTAGAACTGACACAGAATTACATTTACATAGTTCTAGAACAGACAAAATAATTTAACCAAGTAAAATAAATGATAAATATTAACAAAATTCCATCACCAAGTCCATCACCCATTTATTAAAATATACTGACATTCTGCAAACATTTTGATTTATTGTGTGCATTTGTTAGTGTTACTAGAATATAAAAAAAGTTGCATATTAGTATATTTTAATATTTGAAAGATAATCTAAGAAAGTAAAACCTAAAAGATGTTTAATATTTTTATGCAATGACCATAAAGAAATTGTTTACTAATAAAAGCAAAGATATCTTAAAAAAAGGCAACCCATCACCACCCATGACAAAAAAAACTTACACATGCATTATGTAACTTCTCCTAGTGAAACAAAAAATGATAAATTATATTCAAAATTCTTAGATTGCATTTCAAATTGTGAGAAAATATGTAATAACATTTATCTATTAACAATCGATAATCAGCATTCAAATGCAATTAGTGTTTCAAAACAGGCATGATGTCACAACTTGCACATGCTATTTCATAACAAATTCATTATGCGAAAATTCTCAAGTACATTACTTATAACGAGAAAAAAATCTTACCTCGGAATGTGTCTTCCGATCACTAATTGCTGTAATCGGGGCCGATTGTGATGAACTTTGATTGACTGGCATCTGAATTTGACCGTGTCCATCGATTGTTTTGAATGCAGCACCGAGCGAGTAGTTCGATCTCCTTGTAGCCACAATTTTGAGATGTTTCTGTTTTGAACAGTGTTCAACTAAGGCAACACAACCACACGATCCATAACTCAAGAAATCATTGCAATAAACACACTGGGCTTTCCCTGGTACTTCGCATTTCGCTATGAAGTCGGCCATTTTTTCAACCACAACTTTGGTATTTTTACCAATCTTTACAGTCATTGACACAGTTTTTTCGAGCCATTCCCAACGAAACTTGTTCCTTATCCCTTTGTTGATTTCTAAAATTCTTGCTTTGTTGTCTTTCGTGAGTTTTAGGTTCACCATTTTCACAAAATCGGGAAAACTCGGTTGATTGAACGGTCCGCCATTTGCATTTCGCTCCACGTGTTTGATATGACAAAGGAAATCTAACAAAATCGCCAACTGGTTGCTTCAATAAGTATCAGCCAATCATTGGCCTTGTTACATTACATTAACTGATCTCGCTAGGTAGTGCGTTCTGCGCGGTGGATTTTAGCAGCCGATCGAAAATACGACTCGCCGCTCATAACATACCTCACCCCCCCCCCCTAAAATTTTCTCCTCGAATTTAGACGATTCACGAGAATGACCCTAGACATGATCAAATCCGTGGAGGATTCTCATCCCTGAAATTCGCCTGTTTTAGGGAGGTGTTACCAAATTGGAAATTCACAGCAGAAAAACACAGACTTGAGACTGTGGTGAAGTTTTGCTCTTGATATGTCTTATAAGTCATAAAAATATTAGACATGTTAACAAAAGAGGGGGGAAAAAAAAGGGAAAAAAAAAGATTTTTGCCAGAGTGTCACTTTAACAATTTTTTTTCAACATGTCTTCTTGTTCATAGCACGCCTTCCATTTTCACTGTATATCACGTTGGCTGAAAACAAGACAGGTGTGTCCATTGGACAACAGAGAGTGGGAGTTTCAGAAGTGAGTAGATTGGTTGCTTCAACAGTAAAATTTGTGATGATTCTTTCAAGGTGAACAGCAATGCTAACCACATCTGTTTCCTTATTTTCACAGATACGGACACTAGCTGTCGTATTGTCTACTTTTTCACTGGCTTCTGCAGTCAATTCTTCTACATTGGATCTTGTTGCTAATGGTTATGTTATGCCCTTGTCTTTGTTTGGCTATGCTCTAAGTACACAAATAAACAAATGTTGACACAAACGTGGATTACAGACTTTTAAATATTCCATTAAAATACAGTATTATTGTGTGTAGATACACCTAATTAAGATTTATTGGACAAAAATCCACCCACAGTGGCAGGAATTTTCTTGATCAGATTGGTTTTGGTGTGCAGTAAGAGCTCAGCTTGACTATGTTACACAGCAGTCATCCTCTGTCTCAGGGTGCTTTGACACCTGCAGGCTTTAGTCCGTTTCAGTTGAACTCAAGTTTGTTTTCTCCGTTAGTGTGGTTCGTTTTGTCTGGTGAGAACACGGTAATCGTACTCAAGTGCGTACCAAAACAACCGTTTCGGTTCGAATTAAATGGCGAACTCTGGTGTGGTCCTGCAGGTGAGAAAGCAACCGCACTAAAAACGGGATCAGCGGCAAATGCTAAAAATTTTATGTCACTGTACATACCTGATAGATCTTTGAAAATATCTGTGGCTGAGCACGTCACGGTTCTGGAGGATTAATGAACGTTAACGTTATTTCCCATCCATAGAAGCACTTCATTTTCAAACTGTACGATTCGCCAAAAGTGGTATATGCACATATGTAATAAACGCTAACCAGAGTGAAGAAAACCCGCCGTAGATTATGCTACAATTTGTATTATTTTCTCCCAGAAATGCATAAAAACACGGTAGTCATTTTACTTCCTGTATTTACCTTTTCTGTTCTCACGGCAAAAAAATCAGACCAATAAGAACAGAGAATGTTCTGACGCAAGTCTCGTGGGATTTTAATGTGACGCAGGTTGGTCTGCTTATGGTCTGCCTCAGTTTTTGCCTGTGGGAAAGGACTGAACCAAGGAGAAAAGGATACAAAGTAACAAACTTGTCAACTGATTCGACCAAATTAAACGAATTTAGATGTGAAAGCACCCTAAACGACAGATGTTCAGGTGGATTAAGACCCACTCTGCCTTTAGGTCTGATTTAAATGGAAGGACCTGGTGAGACTTAAAATAAAAATTTGCAATTTCATTTTTTAAAAGTATGGATATTTACCTTATTTTACTTTACATGAATATTTAATAGACCCCCCCCCCCCCCCCCCCCCCCGCCCATGCTAACAGTCAGTTGTGTATCCTTTTGGTTGGGTAACGGCCTGACGTCATTTGTTGTAGTTTTCAACAAGGCTCACACACATCTGAGCAATCCCTGCCCATTCTTCTTTGCCGAATCTCTCAAGCTCCTCCAGATTTGATGGTCCTCTGGCATGGACCTTGGTCTTCAGTTCACCCCACATAATTCTGTCCTCAACTGTAAGCTGTGTATAAATTGATAGATTTGTTTATTTGACAGGGACAGTGCAATAAACATAGACAATTAATCAGTGACAATCAATCTGATGTGTTGCACAGAGTGTATAGCTATTAGCTAATTTGCAACTCTTGTCCCTGGATGGGCTTTAGAAAGGAGAAACAAGTAAAAAAAAAAAAAAAAAAAGGAAAGGAATACACAATAACCACATACATCAATGCAAAAAACATAAATACATTATAAATACACAATTATAAATATTATAAATACACAAATATAACAACCTGACACATTTGCCTATTTCAGGCCTCCCTCCCTTCGTCACTCACTATAAACAAACACATTCATTCCTTCCCTTCATTCACTCTCACCCTGCAGACAATCATTTCATACATGGGTACATTCTTGTTTATTTTTCAGCCAGTTTTTAACCTTTTTAGTGAATGTTTTAAAGTCCGTTATTATTTTAATTTCATTTGGCATTGTGTTCCAGATGTGACTGCCCTTTATAGAGAAAGCTGTTTGTCCAAATGTGGTTCTGCGGTGGAATATTTTACAGTTATTGTTAACAGAACTCCTGGTGGCTCTGCTGCTGTCCTGTCTTTGGATGAAACCAGCAAGTGGCTCAGGTGCTGATTTATGGAAACATTTGAAAGTTAATTTCAGTAAACAGAGGTCAATGAAACTCTCAAAACTCAATAGGTTGTATTTTTTTTAAAATATTACAGTGATGCCACCTAATGGGCTTTTTGTCCAAGATTTTTAGGGTTTGATTATATAATGAACCTATATGTCTTATTGTGGAAGGGGCTGCTTGAGCCCAGACTGTCAAACAGTATGATATATGAGAAAAAAACCATAGAATGCATATACATATATATTTGTAAACATGAAAAATTGCAGGGCTAGGTTCAAATATGCTCTACGAGCATGCAGGCGCAATGAAGAAAGTATCAAATGTGACCAGCTAGCTAATCACATGAGTGAACTGAACATGGTAGAATTCTGGAAACAAATGAAGGCTATGAGCTCCCACCGGTCTGTCAGATCAAACACTATTGATGGTGTGACTGGTGACGTTAATATTGCTGAAAAGTGGAAATGTCAATATGAAGCCATTTTCAACTCAGTCAAGAATGTTTCAATGAAGGATTCTGTTATGCATGATATTGGTCTGTATAACGACATGTTTGATGCCTCTGATATTTCTGCTGTTACTCCTGTTGAAGTTGATTCACTGATCAAAGTTCTCAAGAAAGGCAAATCAGCTGGCCCTGACTGTCTCACCAGTGAATGCCTCATCAACGCTGATTTCAATTTGTGTATTCTGTTGTCATTGTGTTTTAACTGTATGTTTGTTCATGGTTACATGCCAGATATGTTGATGGACTCTGTTATTATTCCTTTGGTGAAAAACAAGTGTGCCAGTCTTTCTGATATGAACAACTACAGACCTATAGCTATTGCAAATGTTATATCTAAACTGTTAGAGGGTTTGTTCCTGAACAGAATTGAGGATTATCTGTGGACAAACGACAATCAGTTTGGTTTCAAATCAGCTCTTTCAGCTGACAAGGCTGTTTACCTACTCCATGAATTTGACTACTTCAGAAGCCATTCCACTAGTGTCTATGCTACGTTCCTAGATGCTAGCAAAGCTTTTGACAGGATTAACCACTGGTGTTTGTTCAGAAAATTGATCGATCGAGGTATTCCTATTTACATTGTTAGCATCCTGCTATACTGGTACAGAAGGCAGTCTATGGTTGTTAGATGGGGCAATGTCACCTCATCCAAATTTCATGTGACCAACGGTGTTAAACAAGGTGGTATACTGTCACCCTTGTTGTTTAATGTCTATGTTGATGATCTCAGTGTACTGTTGAACAATCCTTTAACGGTGCACTGTTAAATCACATTTTCTACGCTGATGACCTCTGTTTGTTAAGTTTGTCTACTGCAGCGATGCAACATCTCCTTTCGGTATGTGAAAAATTTGGTGAAAAAAATGACATCCTGTTCAACTACTAAATCTATGTGTATGGCTTTCAAACCAAAGGGTGTCAATATGTCGAATCCTGTTATGCCACTTTGTGGTAATAGCTTGAACTTTGTTGAAAAAGTCAAATACCTAGGTGTGTGGATTGAATCTGATAAGACCAATGTTGATTGTAACAGGCATCTCAGGAAACTGTACGCTCAAACAAATTTACTGTTGCGAAATTTCCATAGATGTTCTCCTGATGTCAAATGTATGTTGTTCAAGACCTTCTGTACCTCAATGTACTGCTCACCTTTATGGTTTAATAGCAATGTTGCTGTTAGGAACAAAATCCGCATTGCATATAATAACTCCCTAAGAAGGTTGTTAGATGTACCACGAAGGTCGAGTGCAAGCAAGATGTTTGTGTCTGTGAACATTCCGTCTTTTGGCGAATTGATACGTAAGAATGTTTACAGTTTTTTGAGAAGGTTGCTGGCATGTAACAATCATCTTATATTAGCAATTGTCAACTCGTCACTCACACTTCATTCCAGCATTTGGAAGTGGTGGCGTTCCATTTTATACTGAGCCCATTATTGTATGTTATTGTTGTTACAAGAGCGCCGAGTGTCTGCTGATCTGTATATACTTTTATTTATTTATCTATTTTCTACTTGTTTTAGTTTTGCTCTTAATATGAACCCTGAGTTTGAAATAAACATTTGAATTTGAAATACAGTACAGCAGGTTCGTAAGGTATGTAATATCTAATTAATT
The DNA here is from genome assembly GCA_020510985.1 of Pholidichthys leucotaenia. Classification (NCBI taxonomy): domain Eukaryota; kingdom Metazoa; phylum Chordata; class Actinopteri; order Cichliformes; family Pholidichthyidae; genus Pholidichthys; species Pholidichthys leucotaenia. The sequence goes on along the minus strand of CM035838.1, from coordinate 397,715,987 downwards.
TAAAGCAGTTCAGATTTTTTTTTACTGTTTTTGAAATTTTCTTTATATGAAGATTAAATTTGAGTTGAGGATCTAGTACAACGCCAAGGTATTTGAATTCTGTAACTAAACTGATGTCATGATCATGTATATTAACTTTAAAACATTGCAGGTTATATTTTTTGATTGAAAAGCACATTGAAACTGTTTTCTGAAGGTTCAGCAATAGATGGTTCTGGAGGAGCCACTCTTGGACATCAACCATACTTGTAGACAGCACATCTGCAGCCTGTGCTGGAGTCTTGGTAGCTGTGTAAATAACTGCATCATCTGCATAAAGTTGGCATGTTGCAGCAGAGCAGTGTAGCGGCAAGTCATTAATAAAAATGCTGAAAAGTAAAGGACCAAGAATGGACCCTTGTGGGATACCCATACGGTTGTTTAAAAGTGAGGATTTATCCTGGTGAACTTTTACACACTGTTTTCTATTCTGGAGATAAGATGCAAACCAGTCTAATGTGTCTGGAGAGAAGTTAAAAGATACCATTTTGGATAAAAGCAAACTGTGGTTTACAGTATCGAAAGCCTTTTTGAGATCTAGAAAAAACGGCTCCTACCACATTACCCCTGTCCAAGGACTGTTTGACATTTTCAATAAGGCAACAATTTGCTGTTTCTGTTAAGTATCCTGGTCTAAAACCAAATTGATGTGGATGAAGATTGCATATAAGATGCCATAATTGAGAGTTATACCAAAATGTAAATTGGAGATATGCAGCAAGTTTAAACAAAGCAATGGTCTTTGGTTCCTTTTCCATTCCCCAATACTAGTACATACCCGTGCATACCCGTCCATGCCCGTAGAAACCAAGTCTAAGCAAGTATTTCTGCATGCCCGGTGCTGAAGGGTCTCCTCCTGTCTCAGACGGCTGTGTTGTTCACAGTCATGCCCGCGGCGTACTGCTCGAGCCTGAGGTGTTTCATCTTCATGGCATCTTTTCTGACATGCAGCAGTTCTCCTCACTGTATTGCTCTCCATCTGGTGGGTCTTCTTCTTCGTTCAGAGCACTGGTTGAGGGATAGGTGCGTCATATTTCCAGTTCATGGACAGGATCCTGAAAATTGATCTGAGCAAAAAGTGGCTTTGGACCGTGTTCTGCCAGACCTGTGCATGTCCGTAGAAACCAAGAAACTGGAGCAACCAGATAAAATCAGTACTTTGCTTGGCATTTTCCAGATTTGTAGTGTAGACTGCCATTCTTCAAGGTTCCACATTTTTACTGCCAGCACCTTTTTTTAAAACAACATTGCTCAGAAAGTGATGCTTTTGCTTAGTTTCTTCATCTTGAGCAAGAATACGAAGAGTGCTTGATCTGGCAACTCTGCTTGCGGCAAGGTGGAATTGGGCATGGCTGAAGCAATCTTGTGCAGAAAACAGCAACGCGCTGTAAAGCAAGGTGAATGGCAACATGTTGTCAGATAGTGTGAGTGCGATTCGTGGAATGAGGAGAGTGTGTCCAGCATTGACAGCAATCACAGATGTTGCAACCAACAGGTGAGGCTGTATTTGTTCAATGATGTATCTTGAGCCATTGCAATGTCCGTTTTGTTGGTCAAAGTTTCGCAGTAGCATGATGACCAATTTACAAAGCAGGCATCCTAGGACATCATAGGACCTCATGCCTCCATGATTGGTAGCCAGTCCTATTGTGTATATGATGGCATCGCGAGTCCTGATGGTCTACATCAGGGGTGGGCAGTGAGGGCCATTCCACTGCAGGTTTTTTGTTCCACCCAGTCTCTTCAGCAGGTGTGTGCTCTGATCAGCTTCAAGGATTGCTAATCATTGAAAACACCTGCTGAAGAGACTGGGTGGAACAGAAAACCTGCAGTAGAATGGCCCTCCATGGCACATGATTGCCCACCCCTGGTCTACATCAAAGTTTGGCAGTAGCATGATCACCATTTTCAGGGCAGGCATCCTAGGACATCATGCGTACATCATAGGTAGCCAGTGCTATTGTGTATATGATGGCATCGTCCTATTGTCTATATGATGGCATCGGGAGTCGTGGTGGTCATCATGAAGACATCAAAGGCAGGCATAGGACCTCATGGTCTATATGACTTCATGTAGACATCAAGGCAGCCATCACTGTATATGACAAAGACATGAAGGTAGGCGTGCCGTCCTATGATGGAGACATAATAGGAACAACATAGGCCGTCCTATGATCGTGACAGACACACAAACTGATGGGATTTCTTGAATTTATAGATGGGAAATTTTGGCTGCTGGTGTAAGGCCTGAATGGCTTTTTTTTTTTTTTCAGAATATTTACTCTGTTGGCAGGACTGACAGTTGTGGGTAGGTGGCCACTCTGAGGATGCTGGCTTTGCCCTCCCATTCACTGCCTTTCATGTGCTTTCTTTACCTCTGTCAAGGAGGTGATGTACTTGGAACAGTTTGTTAGCAGGATAATGTAAAAACTACTGGATGAATTTTGATGAAATGTCACGAGGTGGCTCTTGCACTATGAATTTGAGGTGATCAGATGGTACATACCTCTGCCAAGGCCTTATCTCAACATTAAAGTGGTACAGAAACCACATCTTGACTCAGATCACCTCCAAAATCTTATGGGTTCATACGTAGGCTAAGAGGAATAGGCCTGGTGGAATTTTTTCTTTTTTTTTAAGCAAACTATAATAGTGCATCTGATTTATATAGCGCTGTAGCCACAGCTGCCCTGGGGCAGACTGACAGAAACGTGGCTGCTAATCTGCACCAACGGCCTCTCTGACCACTACCAAACATTCATGCCCAGTGTCATGGACACTGGAGACAAGGTGGGTAAAAAGTGTCTTGCCCAGGGACATGATGACAGGATGGCTGGGGAGAGCGGGATTAGAGCCACCAACCCTCCGGTTATTGGACGACCTGCTCTACCTCCTGAGCCACTGGCACCCTTGTGTAGTACTTTTTGCATACTCCTGCTCACAGACAGACCTTGGGTGCCCTCTACTTTCACATTGGTCTAGTGCAGTGTTTTTCAATTAGGGGTCCATGGAATGTTCAGGTTTCCATGGGAAATAATCTAATTTCTTTTCTTAATTGGTCCAAAAAATTGAAAATTTGCTGTTGTGCATGGGTGCCAAGAAGAGAACCCTTTGGATTTTAGTCACCCTAACACATATCTGTTTCCACCTGGTTCACTAATGCAGTTGATGTGTTGTGCCATCATTTTGTAGTGATGCTACATTGAATTGTTGGCATTAGCTTGGGTAGGCAGTCACATCAGTCCAACTGCATTTGAGCTTGCTTTAGTGGGGACGTTAACCACCGATCTGGCAGGTTTTGATCACCATTTTTAAATATTTTCATCCCCCCAAACTGGAATCCTTGTTCATCTACCACCACCTGACAATATACATTGCTCTTAGACATTATTTTAGCGGCATCAGCTAGCTGCCTTTGACCACCATTCCAATGGCAAATTTTTTTATTTTATTTTTTTTGAGGGGGGGGGGAGGTGGCCAGGGCCACCCTTGAAGTCTGATTGGCCACCCCGATTTGATTTGATAGGCAGTTTTACACGTTTTCCGTAACTCTCAGCTTTCATTCTAACACACTCACTTCAACAGACTCTGAAAGCTGAGATGTTGCCCTTTCCATTGATATTTGATACATTACGGTAATCCCAGAAGTGATGTTGTACAGCGGGCTGGAATAATACAGTGCGAGTCCCTTTGAAAATTCCAAATTTGTCACAGCTGCTTGCATCAGACTAACGACCTTCAACACCTGAGTGTTTGTCTATTTTTGATTTGATTTTTACGTTTTTACCGTGTAAATAGTAGTTTAGCATAGTAAATAGTTTTAGTGTGGCGATGTTAAAATAAGACACGGCGTCTGGAGTTTTAATGAAGTTTATTGATCAAATCATCGCCATCACGGAGCTCACCCCAGCTGCTGCATAAGCATGCTGGAGCGAAGCTCTCAGGCTCTCATGAGCTGTAGTCAGAAGCAGAAAGAGGAAGAACAGAGGGTGAACATATGAATTCAGCCACTTAAATACCCAGCAACGGACAATACATCAAAGGCATTTTATCATCAAAGGAAATGCATTCAGACATGTGACATTAGTACCACAATGCGAGCAGGAAGCATGAATGTTTGCATTTGCGTCATACATATCCACAGGATGCTGGTGCCTGAACTAAGCACAGGAAGGCTGCCTATTGATCTCAACACACACATCTCACTGTCCTGTTAATTGCTCTAGTCGAGCGCTGTGTTTGTCCGTGGCTGCTGTGGGGGGGTACCCCATACACTCCCCCCCCCCCCCCCCCAGAGGGCTTAGCGGGGAGCTGAGACCTCGGTAGTCCCGCTTTGGTGGCGAGCTGCGGGGAAAGTCTGTGCCGGGGAAGGGAGGAGGGTGGGGGTAGCAAGTGGCGGGGGATGTCCATGGCTGTGGGAAGAAAAGTTAGTCTCTGATTCCTCTCGCGATTCAGTCCGGCAATGAAGAAAAACAGGAGCTGAAGCTATGTGAGGGACTTGGCGTTTAGGCTTTAGGTGCGTTCGCGGCCCTAAAGCCCTCGGGGACAGCTGACGGCTGGATTCCCGTCGTGCGCCGTGGCTGAGACTTACACCAAATCCTGTGTGCGGGCTGCGTGTGTGCTTCAGGTGAGCAGTCCTGAAGAGCCGTGTGCAGCGGCGGAGGATGATGTATAAGTCTGTAGAGCCAGCTTGTCTCTGGTGCGCGGCACGCGCTGCGGCCACGTGCCTTCCAGCTGCGCTGTTCTGATGCGAGGCTTCTGTGCATGGCCGGTCCGCTGTCGCGAGGCGAATCAGGGTCAGGGGGCTTGATGGAGATCTGCGCAGTCGGCGCCGATTGTCTCCCCTGTTCGGGCTGTTGGTCGTCGCTCGTGCCGGGTCATGGTGCGTTCAGGTCCACGCGTTCTCCGTCGGCCATGGGCCGCCGTCGTGGAGAGAGGGCAAGGTGTGTGCGCTCTCGTGTGGAGACACAGAATCGTGTGTCAGGAGCCGTGAGAGCGGCCGGTCCAGCGTGGATGTGCCGATCTAGGCGTGCAGACCTCACCATGAAATTTCCTCAGCTTTCCCGGTCGTGGGTGGTCTCCGAAGAGCGTCAAAGTCTCCCTAAAGCAGAAAGGAAGGGCAGATCAGTCGGGCTGCCGCGTTCGCTCGTCGTCGGAGAATCACTGCCGGGTGCTGCGTTTGCTGGCAGCGTGTTCTTTTCAGCGTCGGGTCGCCAGCGTGGTTGTCCAGACCAGAAGGTTGCGTCGCACAAAGCGTGTGCGTCTGCGGGGTCACCAGTGTGGCGATGTTAAAATAAGACACGGCGTCTGGAGTTTTAATGAAGTTTATTGATCAAATCATCGCCATCACGGAGCTCACCCCAGCTGCTGCATAAGCATGCTGGAGCGAAGCTCTCAGGCTCTCATGAGCTGTAGTCAGAAGCAGAAAGAGGAAGAACAGAGGGTGAACATATGAATTCAGCCACTTAAATACCCAGCAACGGACAATACATCAAAGGCATTTTATCATCAAAGGAAATGCATTCAGACATGTGACATTTGTACCACAATGCGAGCAGGAAGCATGAATGTTTGCATTTGCGTCATACATATCCACAGGACGCTGGTGCCTGAACTAAGCACAGGAAGGCTGCCTATTGATCTCAACACACACATCTCACTGTCCTGTTAATTGCTCTAGTCGAGCGCTGTGTTTGTCCGTGGCTGCTGTGGGGGGGTACCCCATATTTAGTAGTGATTGTGAGATTTTTGGAGTGTTCTTTTATTTTTATATGGTTCAAGAACGGAGGAGAAAGGAGCAGTGAGTTTGTGTACATTTGCTCCTGATTTTGGCGTTTTTACCATGTAAATAATAGTTAAGCACAGTAAATAGTAGTTCTAGTATTGATTTTGAGAGTATTTAAAAAAAAATTTTTCCAGTTATTTCCACCTGGAGCGCATGTCTCTGATTGTACCAACTCGGCCCACTTACCCCATTGTGTTTTGGTTAGTGGGCTTTTCAACTGTAGAATAGGGTGTGTTTTTTTTTTTTTTTGTAGATTAACTTCTAATCAAAGATTTATGACTTTTCTGCCATAAATTCACCATTTATTTGTAAACCTTGCTATACATTTTCTTGTGTATTTGTTATATTTGTGACTTTACTCTTAATCAATGTGGAAAGTTCTTACATGCGTTAGTCTTTGGAAACTGAGCAACATGTCCACAAGTACCACATTAAATCAATTATATAAAGAAGGAATAGACAAAAAATTAATATTTACTGATCCTGGATTTAACTTACGATTTTACTGAACTAAAAGGAAAAATTCACTAATATTACTAAGGATGGCATCATTTCTGGTAAGAACAATTTATCGTAGTATGAACAAGAACATGGTTGTGCTGTTTCATCCCATCTAGCAACAATGCTCTGCACTGTGTGTGTTTATACATTTACATATTTATTCCATCTAGCTACAATGCTCCGCACTGTGTTTATACAGTATATCTACATATTATTCCATCTAGCTACATTGCTCCGCACTGTGTTTATATATCTACATATTATTCCATCTAGCTACGTTGCTCCGCACTGTTTATATATTTACATATTTATTCCATCTAGCTGCAATGCTCCGTACTGTGCGTTTATATACTCATATATTTATCCCATCCAGCTACAATGCTCTACACTGTCTGTGTGTATATATGTATGTATGTATATATATATACGTATATACTGTGTATATATATATATATATATATATATATATATACATGTGTGTGTGTGTGTGTGTGTATATATATATATATATATATATATATATATACATGTGTGTGTGTGTGTGTGTATATATATATATATATATAGTAATATGTACATATGTATATTAGCTGCTCTTGCTTGCTTTTTTTTTTTTTTTCCTTGCCTTCTGATTGTTGCTCTGAGTGTTGCTATCCCTGTGCTGTTGCAATCCTGGAATTTCCCCGTTGTGGGACTAATAAAGGCTTATCTTATCTTAACATGTCTAACCTGTCTACAAATCAGTATTACTCAGAGTATCATTACATGTACTTGAGTAAAAGTAGTTTTTTTCTTCATAAATGTAATCAAGCAAGAGTAAAAAGTATCCCACAATGAAATTAATCAAATTACAATTTTGCACAAATGTTACTTGAGAATTATGTACTTGAGGAAATCTAATTAATATCCACTCCTGAACTTTAGCCAGTAGATTCAAACAGCTACAACAAAGAACTGCAGCCGTGTTGATGTTTTTCTTTGTAATACCAACTAGTTCTGCAGTGACAAGAGGCCATTTTTAAAGATTGTATGACAAAATTCTTTGCTATACAATTTTTGATTTAAATGCCAGACTGTGTGACTGCAATATTTTTTTTTTCCATTTTTAGTATGCAATGTTAAAGGATCAAGGCTGTTATTGAAGCTACCAAAACTTATGCAAAACAAACCTGTGTAAAAATGAGCTTATTTTTAATCATTAATCCAGGATTAAATCTATTATTTAAGGGTTTCCAGGCACCAAAGATCCCTGTATTTCACACACTGACCACTATCCATCCATCTTCTTCCGCTTAATCCTTTTTGAGTTGCGGGAGGGCTGGAGCCTATCCCATTATCTTTGGGCAAGAGGCAGGTAACCAAAGTTAAACTTAATCCTGCTGTATGCATTGTTGATTGTTAATGATTGGTATTGCCCCCCCCCCAGGCATAATAGAGAAATGGACATGAAAAGGCAGAGACATTCAAAGCTTCTTCAAAAAAAGAAGGTAGTCGGACTCAAGTGAGCAGCCTAGAGACAGTCGGGATGAAGAGCAGTCAGCTCCGTCTGCACAACATGGTAGGTTATGTTCAGATAGTTCCTGTGTCCTGGCTAAATATGCAGGAATATGCCATGTTCTTTTTATTCAAGGGAAACATTCTGGAGTGGCAGTCAGAATAAAGACTGAAGCAAAACATGCAGTTTATGTATGCTGTAATGCACATTGCCTCAATTTGGTGCTTGTTGATTCTGTGAAGGCAGTCCCAGAGGCTGATTGTTTTTTTTCTTTGCTGCAGAAGATTTATGGATACATGTCTGGGTCCTATGTCCATCAGAAGTGGCTGGATGCCCAAAAAGAAATGTACATAGGTCAGCCAAGAGAGTTGCAGAAGCTTAGTGATGCAAGGTGGGCCTGTAGATACTTGGCCTGCAAGAATTTAATGAATGAATGAATGAATAAGATTTATTGTCAATACTGTAAAGAACTGAGGTCCACACGAATAATGGTTTCAACAAAGTTCTCTTTTAAAACTAGGAGCGGGAACATTAACAGGCGGCAACATCAACACATCGCCATTTTCATATCATATCCCTCTCGGTGAAGGTCAACTCTGACCTGTGACGTCACCACAGTCTTAAAGACACAGCACACACAATTATCACATTATATGACATCTCCCCCTTTTTAGTTTTTTTTTTCAGAACAAAACAATTTTTCAATTCAAACATTTTTTCATTTCCATTTCACCCTTCCCCACAGCCCATGGCTTAATCATTGAACCAAATATAACCACACTTATCACAGTGAACACGTGAATTTCTCTCTTTTTTTTCCATTCATTCATTTTTTTTTTTCTCTACAAATCTAGTCTTTGCACAGGTTTAATCAATCTACCAGACCGGGTAAACAACAGTCCTTGCTTTGGGTCTGGCGGTTTGACACTGGATTCTGGTAAAATGGTGTCAGCGGCAGCTGCAGTTTCAGGCTGCTGATCGACAATCTCTGGCTGCAGGTCATTTGGAGCTGAAGAGTGTATCTCTCTGGCTGATTCAGGATCATGTTGCAAGTGACGGCGGTTGCGTTGCAAAGTTGCTCCCTGGGGTGTTTCAATAAGAAAGGAGCGAGGTGTGCTGCTTTCTCCTGTGACAACAGCGGGTGTTTTCCAGGATTTCTGATGGTCCAGCTTTGTGAGGACTGGATCTCCTGGCTTCAACAAAGGTAGGGGTTTAGCTCCATGGCGCTGATTGAAGTAGAATGCTTGTTTCTGTTTCTCCATTGCATCCTTGTTCCTGACGACTTCCAGATCAGGCCATCGGGGCTGAAGATTCACTTCGAGTGTAGGAAGAGTTGTTTTGATCTTTCGACCCATAAGTAGCTCTGCAGGACTCACGCCTGTGGTGGTGCAGGGCGTTGATCGAAAGCACATGAGGGCGAGCAAAGGATCTTGCTGCTTTAAGATTCTTTTTGCTGTTTGAACTCCCCTCTCTGCATGTCCGTTTCCTTGGGGGTTATGTGGACTTGAGGTGATGTGCAAAAAGTCAAACTCCCTTGCAAACTTTTTAAATTCTTGGCATGAGAATTGAGGCCCATTGTCAGATACAACCACATCTGGACAACCAAACCTCGCGAACACTGCCTTCAGCTTTAAGATCATCTGAGAAGCAGTGGTTACTGGCAGATGAAGTATCTCGAGGAACCGAGAGAAATAGTCTGACACAACAAGGTAAGTGTGCTTGTTATGCTCACACAGGTCAACAGCAAGTCTCTTCCAGGGTCGATCAGGTAGAGGGGTTGACAAGAGAGGCTCTTTTCGCTGAGCTGGTCTCATCTCACGACACACCTGACAGGACTGGACTTTGCGTTTGATTTCAGATGAGATGCCAGGCCACCACACAGATGTGCAGGCCCGCTCTCTGCATTTTGTCAGACCTTGATGTCCATCATGTATTCGATCCAAGATGTCTGCTCTGAGCACATCCGGAATCAGCATGCGGCTTCCTCTGGTGATAATTCCATCGCATTCAGACAGTTCATTTTTAATGGGAAAATAATCTCTGATAGCTGCTGGGACATTGCCTATGTATTCTGGCCATCCTGACTTGATGTACCGCAACACCAACTGTAGGTTACAGTCAGCTGCTGTAGCAGTCTTTATAGTGTCTATTTTATGTGTAGTAGCTGGCAAGTTATCAATAACTGCTGCTATGTAGCACGCTACATCAGAGTGAGTATCGGTCTCGTTTTCTACGCACTGTAGTGGACTTCTTGAGAGTGTATCAGCTACTACCAAGGTCTTTCCCGGAGCATATTCGGCTGTCGGTTTGAACCTCATAAGTCTCATAAGTAGCCTTTGGCACCGTATTGGCACATTGTCCAGGTCCTTTTTGTTCATGAGAGGCACCAAGGGTTTGTGATCTGTGACCAACTTAAAATCTTCCAGACCACAGAGGTACTTCTCGAATCTCTCACATGCCCAGACACTCGCCAAACACTCCTTCTCTATCTGTGCATATCTAGTCTCGGCCTCTGACAGACGACGTGAGCAGTATGCCACAGGTTTCCAGTTTCCATCGTGCAGTTGCAGTAGTACTCCACCTATACCATAGCTGCTGGCATCGGCTGATACGGCAGTAGGTCGATTCACATCGTAGAATTTCAGAACTGGAGAAGTAGACAGAATGTCTTTGATGCGTTGAAATGCCTCCTGCTGAGAATGGTCCCACATCCACACTGACTTGGATTTCAACAGTTCATATAGTGGCTGGCCCACTGTCGACAGATTTGGGATATATTTCCCTAGGTAGTTAAACATGCCCAGGACACGCTTGAGGTCATGCACGTTCTGTGGTGGAGGGAGCTCGCGGATTGCCTTGACTTTATCAGGGTCGGGTCTCACACCTGATTTGTCAATTTCTTGGCCCAAGAAGTGAAGCTTGTTTTGTCTAAACTTACATTTTTCTCTGTTCAGTTTAAGTCCGGCTGACTCGATCCTTTCCAGTACCTTGCTGAGACGCTGGTCGTGCTGTTCAGGAGTGTCGCCGTACACCAGTATGTCATCCATGTAGATAGCCACGCCTTCCAGGCCGTTGAGGGTTTCTGTCATTTTGCGCTGAAAAATTTCAGGAGCGCTTGTGATCCCAAATGGAAGACGTTTGAATGCATATCTCCCAAAGGGTGTGATAAAGGTTGTTAATTTACTGCTTTCTGGATGGAGAGGAATCTGCCAAAACCCGGAGGCAGCATCCAATGATGTGAATGTGGTTGCTCCACTAAGTTTTGCAGTGATTTCCTCTGCAGTAGGAAGAACATACCTCTCTCTTCGTACAGCTTCATTTAACCTCTTTAAATCGACACAGATCCGCACTTTTCCATTTTTCCTTGGGACTGGCACCATTGGCGCGCACCAATCTGTAGGATCAATCACAGCTTCAATCACATTATTCTCCTCCATACGCTGCAATTCCTCTTTAACCTTCTGCAAAAGTGGCAAAGGGACACGACGGGCAGTGTGCACTGTGTATGGCTGAGCATTCTCTTTTAACAGGATTTTAACTGGTTCTGTTTTAAGTGTTCCATGCTCACCAAATGCTTTGTGTACTTCTTCAACATGCTTCACAAGCCCCATCGACATTGCTGTATCTCTGCCCAGCAAATTGTTTGCATTATTGCCACTGATGACATACACAGGAAAAGTATATGGTTTTTCTTTGTATTCTGTGAAGGCTTGAAATTTTCCTATACAGTCCAACTGACCACCCGGGCTGCACAGTGTGACATTAGATGGCTCCAATTCCTTCTTAGGAACTAGTTTGTTAAATGTCTTTTCTCCCATAATGTTTGCATCTGCACCCGTATCAATTTTAAAATTGACTGGTGTTGTTCCAATTGTAAGCTGTATGGTCCATGGGTCATCATTTCTGTCTGTTTTTATGACTGCGCCCAAAAAAAATGGTGTCTGGGAAACTGTCTCTTCAGTGACTTCTCTGACTGATTTACTGTGACATTTCTTTTCCCAGTGACCCACCTTTTTACACTTGTTGCATGTTGACTTCATGGCTGGGCACTTTTCAGGATCTCTGTGTTTTAATTTTCCACATCTTCCACCCCATGAGTCTTTTTGCTCTCCACTTTTTCCTTTCCTTGGTTTAAATGGAGATCTTCCTCTGCCTGCTGCTTTTCCCTGGATCTCCTGCACCGTGGCGTGTGCCTCCCCCTGCTGGTGAACCTGGAGGACAACCTCCTCGTACTGGCGAACTGTTTGAATGGTTTGGGCAAGCGTTAGATCAGCCATCATCTGCAGTTTACGTGACAGCTCTTTATCAAGGATGCCCACAACAATTCGGTCACGGATATGTTCATCTGTCTTTACACCAAAGTCACAGTGTTCTGACATCTCATGAAGGGCTCTGACAAACATTTCCGCTTTCTCACCGGGCCGCTGCAGCCTCTGGTGAAAACAAGCGCGCTCATGGATCACGTTCCGTTTAGGACAGAAGTACTCGTCGTATTTTCCTAACACAACGTCAAACTTCTTTTGATCCGTTTCCTCAGTAAATGAGAATGATTTGAAGATGTTTTCAGCTTCGGGGCCCATGGCGTAAATCAGTGAACTGACCTGAATTTCGCCGTCCTCTTTATTCAGTTTTGTAGCCATCCGGAAACGCAGAAAGCGCTCTTTCCAGCCCGCCCATTCATTTGGACGATGAAAAGGAAAACTTTCCGGGGGATTAAACTTGGCCATCTTACTGAAGCAGAGCGTCCGTCAAGCACTTCTGACACCATGTAAAGAACTGAGGTCCACACGAATAGTGGTTTCAACAAAGTTCTCTTTTAAAACTAGGAGCGGGAACATAAACAGGCGGCAACATCAACACATCGCCATTTTCATATCATATCCCTCTCGGTGAAGGTCAACTCTGACCTGTGACGTCACCACAGTCTTAAAGACACAGCACACACAATTATCACATTATATGACAAATACTACCATACGTAATACATACAGGAGAATTGAAATTTGACTTGACATTGGGCGCGCTCAGTAAGCGCATCCCATAGCCGGGGCAGCCCGAAGGCGCCAGTCGAACAGTTGGGGGGGGGGGGGGGAACACAATAGGAGAGAGGAAAAAAAGCATTGTTGATCAAAATAAAGCTCATTTTTATGACCAATATTGTGATTACAAGAAAAAAACTCTCAAATGCACAATTAGCAGACAATAGAATTCACACGATGACAAAGCAGTTGAGAGAGTCAGTGTATGTTTTTATATATATCAGTGTATGTATCAGTCCTGTAATAAATGTTGTATGCAGTGTAATGTAGGCGTGTCAATCGCTAGTGAACAGCAGAGGGCGTCCACTGCCTCCTGGCAGTGGATGGATGTTAGTCATGTGATCTATGGCAAGTCCAGAGTTTCTCTCTCTTGCTTGCAGGTGGCAATTGAAGACACATGGTGTCCTTGGGAGTCCAGTCTGCTGGAACAACAGCGATTATGTCAATTGTTTGGGTTAGCAGAGCCGATCCTTCCGCTTATCTCCATTGAGGAGGAATGTAAATATAAACAGGGTGCCAAAGACGAGGTCAAATCTGCACAGTGCACTCAGAGAATAGAATTTTCCTCACCCGTGCAATTCTGTGCTTCAAAATTTCCATGTACAGGCTTAAACTTTAACATTTCTCTGGAGAGCACTGGCGACTTCAAGATGTATTCCACCATCTGAATCACCATTCAGTTCACCATGCCGCCTCGTGCACTCCCCAACTGGTCGAAATTGGTGAAGGAGCTTGCCTGGATCCGCAGTTGAACAGCTCTCCACCTTCCTCAATTTCTGAAACACCAGGAAAACTCCAGAGCCAAAAATAGAAATCCTGTGTCATAGCCAATAGATGTCTTCTGCATCTCCAGTCAAATCATACACCCAGCAGGTCCAATTCTTGGGCTCCCCCTTGGCCCGGTTCTTGTTGAAAAGTGGTGACAATAGCACATTTAAGCCGCTTCCAAATCCATAATTTCCGTTTAGATTAAGATTCAGCAGAAGAAGAGCGACTAAACACAGACACGAACGCAACATTGCAAGCTGGGAATAGATCAGGAAGGCAAGAGGAGGGAGGAGGAGGAAATGCGACTGCTCTCTCTGAGGGCTGAAGAAGGAAAGATTACCAGTGGTGAAAGATCTATGGATGCCAGGGGTTTACTGTCTGTTAGATTTAAGCTTTGCCAGTCTTCTTGCAACTTTCCAAAGGCTTCTTGGTGATGCAAAGCTGCTATCTGACATGCTCCAATCTCCTTCACTTGACCTAGCTATGGCTGTGGATTTAGTAAAAGCACTTAAAGACTAATTTTAAAAGTACAGAAGTGAATCATTTGTTGACAGTCTATGGAATGATGTTAACACTGCCACAAAGTGCAGTATAGCAATTGAAAATGCAGAGAAAAAGAGGTCTCAGAAAGTCAGTTCCAGACTTGGTGGGTCTGTCATAGCATCTACTATAGGTTGGCACAAATGCAAGTGGTGACAAGGATGCCTTTCGGAGAACAATCTTCTATCCTGTTGTAGACACCATCCTCGGAGAATTAGATAGGCGTTTCTCTAAAGAGAGTTGTGCCATAATGAAAGGATTACAAGCTCTGGATTCAACAAAAGTCCAAATTTTCTTCAAGAGGAAGCAGTGTTTTGCTTAAGAGGATTTTATGAAAGTGAGCTGGAAGATCTCAGTCATGAACTTCACCAAACTACGAGGCTTTTGCAATAATACCTCAAGGTGGAATGCATAAATTGTCCAATATTGTTGAATTTGCAGTGTTCCTTGAGCCTCATAAGGTTTTTCATGAACTTTTTCATCTGTGCAAGATGGCTACAGCCCTACCAGTAAGTCCTGCAGCATGTGAGCGAAGCTTCTCTGCTCTTAAACTGATCCAAGACTCATTAGCGCACAACTATGTCAGACTGAGCAGCCTGGGTGTCCTTAGCATTGAGGCCAGAAGACCTAAATCACTTGACATGGATAGGTTCATAAAAGTTTTTGCAAGCCATCACCAAAACAGGAGAATCAGTCTTTTTTAGGTGGGTTAACACAGAGCCCGCTTGTATTATAGTTTGTGACAGCACTTTGACAGGAGAAGCAATCTGGTTTATGCAAGAGTAAAGTAAGATTGTTCATTGCATGGAATGTTTGAGTTCTAAAAGTGACAAAACAAACATCAAGAATTCAATAAAAATATTTGTTGAATGTAAACATGAGTTTGAGTTAAATTAATATTATAAATATGTTGCAGAAAAGCAGTGTGATATTTAAAAAGTCACGTGGCAATAAACTATTAAACCTCTTCCTGACTTGGCCACCCCAGTAAAGATTTTCTGGATACGCCACTGCACCATTCACTTATTTGCAAATGTTTCTGTGCCAACTGTATTCCAGGGAATGGTCATATTGGACAAACTACACACCCCTCTCCACCAGTGATACTTTATTTCATTAAATTTACGGTAGATGGCTCAGACTAGCTATCAAAGATCGGAGTTGGCTTGCTAAGATTCGCAATAGTGGAGTAAGAAGAACAGTGGAGTTAAATGTAATGTGTGGCAACCTCAAAAGTCACTTTGAATGCATAAGAACCAAGTTTTGGAGGAGATCAGCTGCAACACAGTTGGTTTGACCAGCTGATCTCCACCTCAGGATTATAATCTAAATCTGTATAGTTTGATTTTGATGATTGCATAAAGTTGTTCATTTTCAATTCAATTCAACTTTATTTATATAGCGCCATTTCACAACAACAGTCATCTCATAGCACTATCAACTGTAGGGGGGACCCCCACAGTTGCAGAAAGACCCCAGCAATCAGGCGATCCCCTGTGAGCAAGCACTTGGCGACGGTGGAGAGGAAAAACTCCCTTTTAACAGGAAGAAACCTCCAGCAGAACCAGGCTCAGGGAGGGGCAGTCATCTGCTGCGACTGGCTGGGGGGTGAGGGGATAGAGAAGAAGAAAAGAACAGACATGTAGAGAGCAAACAGCACGATGGGGACTCAATCTATGGAAGAGAACAAACAAATGTTAATGACCAGCAAAAAAAAAAAAAAAAATATTTCATAGAGAGTGAGGAAAGGAGTGAGGCCCAGTGCATTACTGGAGGTCCCCCGGCTGACTAAACCTATTAGCAGCATAACTAAGGGAGGGTTCAGAAACACATGATCCCTCCCTAATTGTAGGCTATATATCAAAAAGGTAGGTTTTAGCCCTATTCTTAAAAACAGAGATCGAGTCTGACTCCCGAATCCAGATTGGCAGCTGATTCCACAGGAGAGGAGCTTGATAACTGAAGGCTCTGCCTCCCATTGTACTTTTGGAGATTCTAGGTATTACAAGTAATCCTGCATTTTGGGAGCGTAGTGCTCTGTTAGGATGATACGGTAGTATCAGATCTTTTAAATAAAAAGGAGCCTGATTGTTTAAAGCTTTGTAAGTAAGAAGAAGGATTTTAAACTTAATTCTAAACTCTATGGGAAGCCAATGAAGGGAGGCCAGAACCGGAGAGATATGATCTCTCTTTCTAGTACCTGTTAAAACTCTTGCTGCAGCATTTTGGATCAGCTGAAGACTTTTTAAAGATGTTTTAGGACAGCCTGATAATAAAGAATTACAATAATCTAATCTCGAGCTAACAAAAGCGTGGATCAGCTTCTCAGCATCACTCTGAGGCAAGATGCTCCTGATCTTGGCAATATTACGCAAATGATAGAAGGCAGTCTTAGAAACAAATTTTGTCACTGTAAAGCATACATGTCAAACATCAGAATTTATTACTTACATTTTAGAAGTGCAGAAAGAAGTCCCATGTTCCCCACACAGCTGTGCACTCTGCGCTGGAGCGCAATGGCTCAGCTTGGCCACAGTTCTGTGGCACCCGGCAACATTGTGCAAATACACACAGGGTAAAATAAAATTTCCTCACACTTTCCCTGGTGTGTACAGCAGAATTCCTTGGTGTTCCAGACCATTTTTTTAAAACCCTGATGCAGCGCATCGCCTTGGCCCAGGTGCTCCTATGTGTACAGGTCTGTTGTGATTTACCAGTGAGTTACCAGATAATTTGTAAGGGATACATATTATTAGATGCTACATAACACAAAACTTGGTCAAAGAAATGCATTTAGAATATTATTTTACCATAGCATTCACACAGGAGATGACTCCCAACAGTACAAATAAAATGACAACTGGAAAAACCCTAAGCAACGGTAAATATTTCAGAACCTAAAAGTTTAATTCAGTTTTGTCCATTGCATCAATAACTATAGTTTTTATTAAATCTGGTTTATTTGCCGCAGCGACATAAATAAGGAAAGAACACTTATAATTACTGAAAGCAGCCTCTTTAGTCTTTGAAGCAAAATGTCAACTCATCTAAATGATACAATACTAGTCAACAGTTTGGACACATCTACCCACTAAAAATGAATGTGTAGGTGTGCCCAGACTTTTGACTGGTAGTGTATTACATAAGGCAAACCTATTTTCTGATAAGCTGCATCGCTTATTATAATTTGGTATGCTCTAATAATTCTCCCACACAGCCAGGTTTCTCTGCTGCACTGCAAGTCTACAGCGACTTGAAAACTTGCGAACACCATTTCAAACTCGTGTAATTTGAGCATGGCGTACGATCATGTTCGGACTGATAAATACTGATCTTTGGGTTGAAATGATCAAACGATCACTTTCCTCTCTTACACACGTTTGATCAATGAGCGGCATTGTGTCCGTCTATACTTGGGATTTCGATGTAGATCAGAGCACATCGTATGACCAATTAAAGCAGAAAACCTGTCCTACTGTGTGGAGGTATGGGGAAACGCAAACAAAACAATTACTAGTCCAATATTTAAATTACAAAAGAAAGCAATAAGAATTGTGTGCAGAGTAAAGTACTATGATCCCACCACTGCATTATTCATTCTGTTGAAAACAAAATTTTTATAAGTAATGCAGATTATGTATAAAGTAAAAAATAACCAGCTACCTCCAGGTATCCAGGATTAGTTTCAGAGTAAAAATACCAATTATGGATTAAGAAGAATATTTTGTTTCCAAAAACCTAAGATAAGAACAACTGTTAAAAAAAACAACCCCCCCCCCCCCCATTCTGTTAATGGAGTAAACTTATGAAACAATGCCAGTGATGATGTAAAGTTACACTACTCACTAAAAGTTAGGGATATTCAGCTTTTGGGTAAAATTTCAGGATTCTCCTAAAATGCACTATGACCTTTACAGGTGAACTTAATTTGACCTTCTCTAACATTTTGAATGCACATGGCCGACTATTCAATGTTTCAGTACACCTACACAACAGGTGTTTGATATATGAATTGACAAATACATTTTCTGGTTCAATTAGAATTGATACTTAAACAGTCATGCTGTTCACATTTTGACATCATGAGACCAAGACGACACCTAACAACTGATCAACAGTACCTCACCATTGCAAGGCTTCAAACAGGATGTTCTCAGAGGGAAGTGGCCACTGAACTTAAGTGTCATCAGCAGGTTGCAGCAGAGATACAGAGACTGGAAGCATCACAGAAGGGCATAGAAGTGGATGTCCTGTGGCTACATCCCACGCTGATGACTGCTTCATTGTGAACAATGCCCTGCGGAACTGGATGATGGATGCTACTCAACTTGAGGCACATTTAAGGGAGGTGAGAGGCACCCAAGTGTCACCTCAGACCATTCAAAATGTTTACATCTGCATGGCAGACAACCTGCAAGGGTACCTGACCACACCGCCAGGCACAGGCGTCATCATTTGTATGGGTCAGGGAGCATTTATGTTGGACAAGAGACCAGTGGGCCTCAGTGCTTTTCTCTGATGAAAGTCAATTTGCGTTGCGCAGAAATGATGGCTGCCAATGATGCTGGAGATGTCAAGGAGAGCGCTATGCATCAGCGACTGCTGTCACCATGTTACAGTCTGGGCAGGTGTGTCAATACATAACTGCCCTACACCTTGTGAATGGTACAGTGACAAGCCAATAATACCTGAATAACATCATTAATCCAGTCATTTTGCCCCTGCATGAACAACACGCCTAATTTCATCTTCATGGACGACGATGCTCCAGCTCATTAAGGTCACACCATTGGAGAATGGAGGCTGGGGTACCTCAAATGGAGTGGCCTGCACTTTCTCCAGACTTGAGTCCCATAGAAACCTATGGGATCAGCTGAGTCACCGTGTAGAGCAGGGGTATCAAGCTCATTCCATGGACAGCCAAGACCCTGCAGGGTTTTACCTCCACCCAGTCTCTTCAGCAGGTGTTTTCACTGATCAGCAATCAGTGGGAAGAAATTCAGTGAAATCACCTGTTGAAGGCACTGGGTGGAGATAAAACCTGCAGGGTCTTGGTCCTCCATGGAATGAGCTTGACACACGTGGTGTAGAGGCTCATAACCCTGCACCCCACAACCTCAGTGACCTGAGGGCCGCCCTTCAAGAAGAGGGGAATGCCATGCCTCGGCAGACAATAAGTCGACTTGTGAACAGCATGAGACATTGTTGTCAAGCTGTAATTGATGCTCAAGGACACATGACAAGTTATTGAGACACTGACATTTTTTGTTGTGGTATAGCCACCACTGTTGTTGGCTTTTGTTTCAATAAATTGTTTGAGATGAGAAAATTACCACTGCATGCTTCTACTTAAATGCCCTACTTTCATGATATATCACTGTAGCGTGAACTTTTTACATTTTCCATAACTTTCACCCGAAAGCCAAATACCCCTAACTTTTTGAGTAGTGTGTAGCACTATTAAGTTTAAATTACTGCTAAAAAAAAAAAAACAAACATGTTAAGAAATTTTGATACTTGATTAGAAATTTATATAATTGCAAAATACTGTTTTTGTTGTATTATGACTTTGAGGTCGGTGGTATATTTGTATTATGTATGAGCGGTAGGCACATACATAGTGGTGTCAAGTGTTTGCCCCCTTCCTGAGTTCTCATTTTTTTGTGTGTTTGTCAGACTTAAATGTTTCAGATGATCAAACAAATTTAAATATTAGACAAAGATAACACAAGTAAACACAAAATGCAGTTTTTAAACAAGCGTTTATTATTAAGGGTAAAAAAAAAATCCAAACTTACATGGATGGCCCTGTGTGAAAAATGTGGTTTATTCACATCTTTGGAAAGCTGAGTTCAATTTCTCTAGCCACACCCAGGCCTGATTACTGCCACACCTGTTCTCAATCAAGAAATCACTTAAATAGGACCTGCCTGATAAAGTGAAGTAGACCAAAAAATCCTCAAAAGCTAGACATCATGCTGTGATCCAACAAAATTCAGGAACAAATGAGAAACAAAGTAACTGAGATCTATCAGTCTGGAAAAGGTTATAAAGCCATTTCTAAAGCTTTGGGACCCCAGCAAACCACAGTGAGAGCCATTATCCACAAATGGTGAAAACATGGAACAGTGGTGAACCTTCCCAGGAGTGGCTGGCTGACCAAAATTACCCCAAGGGCACAGGGACGACTCATCCAAGAGGTCACAAAAACTCCACAACAACATCCAAAGAACTGAAGGCCTCACTTGCCTCAGTTAAGGTGGCGTTGCCTTATGGTGGAGTTCATGACTCCACCATATGAAAGAGACTGGGCAAAAATGGCCTGCATGACAGAGCTCTAAGAGGAAAACCACTGCTGAGCAAAAAGAACAAAGGCTTGTCTCAGTTTTGCCAGAGAACATCTTGATGATCCCTAAGACTTTTGGGAAAATACTCTGTGGACTGATGAGACAAAAGTTGAACGTTTTGGAAGGTGTGTGTCCCATTATATCTGGTGTAAAAGTAACAGCATTTCAGAAAAGGAACATCATACCAACAACAAAATATGGTGATGGTCTGGGGCTGTTTTGCTGCTTCACGACCTAGAAGACTTGCTGTGGTAAATGGAACCATGAATTCTGCGGCCTACCAAAAAATCCTGAAGGACAATGTCTGGCCATCTGTTCGTGACCTCAAGCTGAAGCACACTTGAGCTCTGCAGCAGGACAATGATCCAAAACACAACAACAAGTCCACCTCTGAATGGCTTAAGAAAAACAAAATGAAGACTTTGGAGTGGCCTAGTCAAAGTCTTGACCTGAATCCGACTGAGATGCTGTGGCATGACCTTAAAAAGCCGTTCATGCTCGAAAACCCTCCAGTGTGACTGAATTACACCAATTCTGCCAAGATGAGGGGGCCAAAATTCCTCCACAGCACTGTAAAAGACTCATTGCCAGTTATCGCAAATGCTTGACTGCAGTTGTTGCTGCTAAGGGTGGCCCAACCAGTTATTAGGTTTAGGGGGCAATCATTTTTTCACACAGGACCATGTAGTTTTGGATTTTTTTCCCTTAATAATAAACACCTTCATTAAAAAAACTGCATTGTGTTTACTTGTTATTTTTGTCTAATATTTAAATTTGTTTGAGGATCTGAAACATTTAAGTGTGACAAACATACAAAAAATGAGAAATCAGGAAGGGGGCAAACACTTTTTCACACCACTGGATAAGCTGTTGCTTCTGCCTACACTCTGTCCAAAATATGTTGCCTTTTTTCACTTTCCTTTCGTCTTGTGATGGGACAGAAATGAAAATGAAATCCAGGAAATTCCAAAGGATTCACATACGTTTTCTTGCCACTTTCTCAACCTGCACTAAATTGTAACACTGTAAATTTGTGACTTTTTTTCATGCAGCTTCACTTCTCTTTCAAAAATTTTCAACCTCTCTCATCAGTTTGGCTTTCTGGAAAATGTGCAGCTTTTTTTCATTAGCAACTTTTTTGCCCTCCCAAATTTGGAATTTTTCTCAAATTTGTATTTTTTTCTTGTTGAGTTTAAACTATTTTTCCTCAAACCTGAATTTTCTTTCCTCAAATTTGCTACTTTGCAATGTTTTTCTTGTAAATTTGCAATTCTCATTCAGATGCTGGTTAAATTTTTACATTTTATGTAATAGTTTTTTTCTGTTAATCTAGACAATAGCCAAAGTTTATTTTTGAATGTTTTTTTCCTCTCATTTCATTGTTAAGTTCAATCGCCAACTCTTCACTCGAGATCTTGATCAAAATCCAGGATAATACATTTTCAGCTGCCTTGTGAAGCCACTGCAAGGCATCTCTCTGAGCACGGTTGGCGAGTCCCACCTTTGAAAGGAAGAATACCATGGACTGGCCAACAATGCCTCAGCATTCCAGCTCGACTGATAAAACAAGACACTCTCAGCCTTTATCCTCAGTCAACACACAGTGATTCATATCGAGACTTCTTGTACTCATAGGCCTCCTCTGTATTCTCCTCTCAAGGCACAATGAGTTCAACCATCAAAACTCACTTTGCTCTTTCAGACCAAACCACAATATCGGGATGCAAGTGTGTTTGAACGATGTGGGTGGAGAAATGGAGGGCTGCTGACTTCAACTTCAATTGTCAACTTTCCATTATTTGCTCCGGCCAGTAGTCTGGAATGCATGACTTTATGGGCCTTCTGCCATCTTTGTGGAACATAATGCCAAGATTAGACTTCTGCACAGGTTCGCTATTGAGTGCACTACACTGGCTTTCCATAATGTGTCTCCATGTGTACATCTGTAGTGGGTGACCACATGCAGACAACACGTGGTGGAGGGTTCCCCGCTCTTTGTGGCAATGGGTGCAAGTGTCTGCATCAGCATATCCCTAGAGTTTGAGATTAGTTAAAGTTGGCAATAGGTCGTAACTAGACCACAAAAGAAAGGAAATGCCAAGGGCTCCATTGACATGAGAGAAGCCCAAGTGAGTTTCCTGGGCTCAGCAAAATCCCACATTGTCCAGGCACACTGCTTAGCCTTCCCTACTGCAACAGCCGTACGCCTCTCTTCTTCGAGTGGATCTCTTCAATAACCATCTCCCTTTGACCCTTGGGTCCCTCCTTTGAGAACCATCAATGAGGGGTGCTGCCAAGACCTGCTCGGCCCGACTGTGTAGCCCCAATGATTTCCTTGATACTTAGGCTAGCCTCTGCTGAAGTCCACATGGCGCCTGATCCTACTTGTGGGTTCATGTCTCTGATGACCTGGTCTGACGAATCCCTCAACATCAGCTGGAGTCTTGCCCTTTTAGCTTTGAATTCCTTCACCAAAGATGACAGTGGTAGCTGAAGTTTTTCATTTGAATTGTAGAATCCCACAGTTGAAAAGCATGGAGGCATGCCAAGCTATCTGCAGAGGTACTTGCTGATCTGCTGTTGGATGTTTTTTATCATGGATAATAGTATTTCATACACCTGCAGTGGCCACAAAACCCTTCGAAGGAGGCCGTTAGAAACACCATGCCTTAAGTTTGCCAGGAAGGTTACTCTTTTCGACTGATGTAAGCCCCTCACGTGCTACCTTCTGTACTGGTCTGTTGCTGGGATTGTGTATACATATCCCAGACGGCTCATCCTTGACTGTGGGGATGTCTTCACTGCCAATAAAGAAGTGGAAAACCTTGATCTTGCCTTTCACTATGAAAAAGCTACAGCTCTTTGTTGGCTTGGCCTTCATCCTCGCCTAAGAAAACAGATTGTGAAATTGCTGGAGCAGCCTATCTGTGTCAACTTTAGTTTGGACAAGGGTGGTGACGTCATCCATGAAGGCTCTTGCTGGTGGCAGGATAAGTCCTTGGTCAGTCACCTTACACTGTACTCACAGCACCACAAATTATCATCTCCATGGTCATCACAAAAAGTAATAATGGAATTACACAACCCATCATGATGCCAATTTCAAGGGCTTGCTACTTGGTGGTGTAATCCATTGTGCACCGCGTGAACACTGAGCTCAAGTATCATTAGAATGTCTATAACCTTCTCTGGGATATAGAAGTCCAGTGCTCTGCGGATTAGGTCATGGAGTACGGAGTCACAGGCATTTTGTAAGCTCAAGCCACACCACGTGAAGCTCTTTCTTGTTCCTCCTTGCAGATTGGGTGGAATTCCAGATCATCTCTGCATGCTCAAGACATCCTCGAAAGCCAGGTATGTCTACCTTCTGGACTAATGTATTTATGAGCCTGTTGTTGAGGAAAATCAGTGGTTCAGCAGGCAAGGACCCTCAAGAAAAATATTTCAATATTTTGAAGGAACATAGGCTGGAAACAATCGACACCAAGTGAATTTTTTCTTTTGGGATCCAAATGCTATCTGCAAGGCACAAATCTTGTGGCACCAGCCCCTCTCTCCATGCCCTTTCAAGCAGCACGGCAAGTTGTTCTAAGACAGGAGTTCTGTTAACAATAACTGTAAAATATTCCACCGCAGAACCACATTTGGACAAACAGCTTTCTCTATAAAGGGCAGTCACATCTGGAACACAATGCCAAATGAAATTAAAATAATAACGGACTTTAAAACATTCACTAAAAATGTTAAAAACTGGCTGAAAAATAAACAAGAATGTACTCATGTATGAATTAATTGTCTGCAAAGTGAGAGTGAATGAAGGGAAGGAATAAATGTGTTTGTTTATAGTGAGTGACGGAGGGAGGAAGGCCTGAAATAGGCAAATGTGAGTTATGTTATATGTGTTAAATGTGAGTCAGGCTGTTATATTTGTGTATTTATAATATTTATAATATTTATGTTAAATGTGAGTCAGGCTGTTATATTTGTGTATTTATAATATTTATAATATTTATAATTGTGTATTTATAATTTTTCTGCATTGATGTATGTGGTTATTGTGTATATTTTTTATCTTGATTCTTTTTTCTAAAGCCCATCCAGGGACAAGAGTTGCAAATTAGCTAATAGCTATACACTCTATGTGCAACACATCAGATTGATTGTCTTTGATTAATTGTCTATGTTTATTGCACTGTCCCTGTCAAATAAACTAATCTACTACTACTACTACTACTACTTGGGCAATTAATAGATCTGATATGAAAGGTCATCCATGCCGGGGCATTCCTTGCACGGGCTTTTTAGACAAACTCCCTAATCTCTCTGAGCCTGTATTGAGAGGTGTTGAAATCAGTCTTGGGTTCAATGGGTTTTGTGATGCCCTCCATGTTGTCAAGAAGGATGTCCTTCAATACTTAAGTGTCCTTTTCAATATTTTCTCTTGACAAAATGTTCTGTTTATTGACCCCCCCCCCCCCCCCCCCCCCCCATAGTGAAATTAAATATCCACCTAAGGTACTGGATATAATTGAGCAGGAGTGTTCTTATCTAGTGTGTCATTCACCACATCTGTGACATCAATTTCATCTTTGACAATTTAAAAGGCCCAATGATATAACAAAACTAGAAATTCAACAACAGAGGTTTTACTGTGAATAATTAACAGGGTCAAACATCAAGATCAGTACAGTTATTTTCCGTTAACAGACTTGATAACAAAACCTGCTAACAGCTGTGTGTTCAAAGAAAAATCCATCCATAAAAAATATTAAATGGCTGTAGAAATGTGACCTAGCAATTTTACGCAGGAGGTCCCAGTTTAGCTGTTCCAGATCCTGGTTAAGAAACAAACATGGTTTAGTGAAGTCCCAGCAGAGATATTTCGGAAGTAGAATCAGCCCTGACTCCTAACCTTTGGATTTGTTGGCATGTTGCTAAGTGCTAACAGGCTGATTAACATTTAGAGAGTTTCCCCCTTCCCACCTTCTTATACATCACATCACTTATCCCGTCACCTGCTCCCCTGTCTGAACTACACACAGTGAATATTAGTTGAAAAGCGTTGATCTCCTGATTGATTCACCACGGATCCACTCTCCTCGGCATTTGATTTTGGTCCTTTGTCTAGGGCTGCGCAGAAGCTCCAAATTTGTTACTAAGCTTGTTGACGAGGGTCATGATTTTAGGGTTGTTCTGGTACTTTGAAATGTTTGCTGGGTTCTGAGCCACATCCTGGAAGGCAGCCATCACCTCAGGGTCCTGTAGTTTGATTTAAAAAAAAAAAAAAAAAAAAAAAAAAGTCATTCTCATGATACTGATGGTCAAAAATATCTTCCAACTCAATTTTGGCATCTACAAAATATTTTTAAATGAAACACAGTGGTCTTTTACGATGGTGTTCTCTGCAATTTTAAGTCCTCTTAAAGACAAAGCAGAAGAATAAGCAGCAGAGCATAGCTCGAGACTGTATTCTATCAGCTGTAAATATTAATTTTTGCCAATGGATAATTACAAATGCTTTATCGGCCAATACTGATAGCATGGTGATATACAGTACAGTCATGTGAAAAAATTAGGACAGCCTGTGTGTTTAACATATTTGGACATATGGATATTTAACATCAATGTTAAAAATACTAGAGATTCATGTAATACAAAAATGAATTAAAGACTTTTTTCAAATTTTCTGTAAAATGTAATTCTAAACAAATAGTGAGGAATAAATTAGGGAACCCCCCATCTTTTTTAGGACACCCCCACATTCATTCCCACTTAAAATAGCTAAAATAAATGTTAAATATAAATAAAAACAAAAACAAGGTTAGACATAGATATGTGAACATTCTTAATAAGAACTGAATATTTAATGGGGTGTCCTAATTTTTTCACATGACTGTATATTGTGCATCCATACTTGAATCCCTTTAAAGCTACTTCTGATAAAGCTGTTTTTTGAGCTTTAACTCTAATGGGGACAACAAATGATGGCAAAAGCCAAAAAATGTTCACCTTCATTATCTGCCCTGACACACAGCAAGCAATGTGCACAGATCCAGAAGGAATGACAATAGTGTAGACACACACACACACACACACACACACACACACACACACACACACACACACACGTGCTTCTCAATGAATTAGAATATCATTTAAAAGTTAAATTCATTTTCAGTAATTCAATTCAAAAGGTGAAACTTTTATATTCATTACACACAGCGTGATATTTCAAGCATTTTCTTTTCATTTTCATTATGGCTTACAGCTAATGAAAACTCAATTCAGTTTCTTACAATATTATATATGGCCTACCGAAAAGTATGTCCACATATGCACTCAATACTTGGTCTGGGCTCCTTTTCCATGAATTACTGCATCAGTGTGGCGTGGCATGGAGGCGATCGGCCTGTGGTACTGCTGAGGTGTTATGGAGGAGCAAAAGGAACCCCGACCAAGTATTAAGTGTGTACATGGACATACTTTTCAGTCGGCCTGCCCAGTAGGAGTATCTTTTGATGAATGTCTAAACCGGCCTACCGGTAGAGCTACTTAGGGTGCTTTCATACCTAAATTTACTTTGGTCCAAGTCAGTTGATAAGTTTGTTACTTTGTATCATTTTCTCCTTGGTTTGGTTCCCTTTCACACAGACAAAACTTCAAGTGGACCAAATTCCCTCACGTTAACTCCTGTGAGAATTACGCCAGAACGTTCTCTGTTCTTATTGGTCAGATTTTTTTGCCGTGAGAACAGGAAAGGTAAATACAGGAAGTAGGATGAATACTATGCATTTCAGGGAGAAAATAAAAATTGTAGCATAAGCTATCGGGGGGGGGGGGGTCATTGACCTGGTTATCATTTATTACATTACGACGTGCATATACCACTTTTGGCAAATCGTACAGTTTGAAAATCAAGCGTGGCTACAGATGGAAAATAACATGTCAGTGTTCATTAATCCTCCAGAACACGGTGGCGCAGTGGTTAGCACTGTGGCAGCACAGTTTTACCCTCGGCCGGGGGATCACGGGGACCGTGAGATCGTGGGTTCGATCCCTGCCCTCGGCCAACAGTGATCTGTGTGGAGTTTGCATGTTCTCCCCGTGTTTGCGTGAGTTTACTCTGGGATTTCTCCGGTTTCCTCCCACATGCCAAAAACATGCAGGTTAGGGAGTTGAGGGGCGCTTGCGCATGCAGCGACTGGCAGCTGGTGGTTTGTCACCAGACTGCAAAACAAATCTACCCACGGGTACAAAATAAAAAAAAAAAAAAAAAAAAAAAAAATACTCAGCCACAGATAACTTCAAAGATCCATCGGGTGTGTTCAGTGGCATAAAATGTTTTACTGTTTGCCGCTGGTCCTGTTTTAGTACGGTCCCTTTCTCACCTGCAGGACTGCTCCAGAGTTCACCAGTTGATTCAAATCGAGACCACCTCTTTCAGGCGGTCTCAGCACAGTTGGTTTGGTGCGCACCTGAGTATGATTACCGTGTTCTTACCTGACAAACCAGGCACTAATGGAGAAAATGAACTCGAGTTTGACTGAAATAAATTAAACCCTATAGGCGTGAAAGCACCCTAACCCAGGATTTGCATCGACTCCGGATGCAGTCTGTTATGGCTGCGATCCGGCTTCCACAGCATTCTTGTCAATTTTCTAATCCCCACCTGGTTCAGACCACTGTGTAGCGAATCCAGCTCGTCAGATTCGGTTCACTAATGAAACGTAACAAGTCTATTTTTTATGGATGTTGGATACAATCTGCAAGGAAATTCCACGGTATCTTGTGGTATTTAATAGCCGTCTGATCATTAAAAACGATTTAAGGATCTTCCGTTATTTTCTGAGGTCTACTCCTCCAGCACTGTCAGAGAAGGTAAACTTGACATAACATACAAATGCTTCATAGAATTAAAATTAATGGGCTATTTATGTTTTATTTGGAGTCCAAAAATCTAGGTGGGGAGCCGCCGCTATATCACACTTCCTTGTTGTTATCACGTGATCACGATCGGTTCATCTTGGTTACTCTCGGGTCTTTCTTGAGAACTCGCATTATTACCTCCGCCAGGCCGAAAAGGCCAGGAGGAGGTTATGTTTTTGCCGGGGTTTGTCTGTTTGTTTGTCTGTCTGTCTGTCTGTTGGTTAGCAAGATAACTCAAAAAATCTTGGACGCATTTCCATGAAACTTTCAGGCGTTGTTGGAAATGGTACAAGGAAGAACTGATTACATTTTGGGGATGATCCGCATCACCGTCTGCATACAGGAATTTTTTAAAGCATTTTTCCACACTGTGACATACGGCCATTTCCAACATGTGCGCAGGCGCAATGGACGGCGCTGGGCGTCGTGTCTGACCAACACAAACTCCGCCTTCTTCAACGTTTTAGCCACAAAAGCATGTGGAAAACACTGGTAGCCTGGGCCCGCCAGCCATAGGCGCTGCGCACATTGCGCTGCTTGTCGTGTCTGACCAACACAAACTCCGCGTTCTTCAACGTTTTAGGCACAAAAGCACGCGGAAAACACTGCTGGCCTGGGCCCGCCAGCGTGCCCGCTTTTTCCGCGACGCTGCAAAACCTGACACGGCCACCTGTCCGCCGCCCGATTATTTGCCACAAATTCCCCGCCCAGCTATAGGCGCTGCGTAAAAACGATCTCTCTGCCGGGGAAAATTCTAAATTCTGTTTTGCCGCCGAGCGCAACCCCAATATAATATAAAACCCACGGCAACCTGTCTAACCAATCTGCATCCGTCAGTGGAGGAGATGGACACACCAACACTTCAGTTTATTACCTCCGCCAAGGAGGCAATGCTTTTACAACCGTAAAACGGGGCTATAAGGGACGGCGGGGTAATATGGGACACTTTTCTAAATGTAATTCTGCTTTTTTAATTTTGCTTCCGCCTACATTTGATGAAGGATTCATGGATATTTGACAATAAAAACACAACTCAGCGTCCTGCTCAAAATAAAAAAAGCACAATTACATTTAAAACATTTCCCAGAAAAGTGTCCCTTATCAACCCGCCGTCCCTTATAGCCCCGTTTTACACTACTGAACCACTAATCCTATCACTATCACATTGATTGTCATTCATTAATTGTCTGTTTATTGCACTGTCCATGTCAAATAAACAAATAATCATTGTGAATCCAATTGCTAGTCATATCTTTTCATGCTCAGGGAATCTGAAAACGTACACACAAACACTGTATGGGGGGAACTGTGCCGCTTGGCGGAGGTCTGCGCTCTCCGAGTGCTTTTCTAGTTTTGTATATTTCTCGCGTGATCTTGTATTTCAAACTCTGTTCACATCCATGCCACTGCAAAACACAAACTGATTTGGTAGGGACAAACGCAAGGCTCCAGCTGCACTGCATCTGCAACGGACTGCATCTGGAGTCCGTGTAAATGCAGGGTAAGAGTTCACTCAGAGGTTCTGCTGGGACTTCACTGCAGCTGTTAAGGCTCTCCTCTGCAATGGGGTGGCCTAATGGCTGGGGATGTGGACTGGTGACTGGAGGGTTGCTGGACCAGCAGAATCAGACCTGGGTAGGACATATGACAAAGCAGTGTTTTCCCCATCCTCCTTAACCCCACTGTGGTACCCTTGAGCAAGGCCCTTAACCCCAGCTGCTCCAGTGGAGCTGCTCAGTGGCCACAGGTCAGTCCATGGTTGTACTGGGCTGCTTCCTGGTGTGAATGTGAACAGGGTGTCCTTGAAAATGAGAGGTTGCCTCTCAATGGGCCTCCCCTGTATAAATAAAGATTAAATTAAGAAAAAATAGTAGACATCAGTGTTTACTGCTGTTTCATTCAATTAGAGTTGATAACACTGGTCAACACCAATATTTGTATTCCCCCCCCCCAATCAGGTCAACTTTTTGAACTATGGCCACATGATATTTTATACGTTTTTGTTTACATGTACAGGTATTTTTGCTTTATATGATGCAAAATTCTTTTTTATGTCTTGAAATTCTCTGAATTTTGAACAATGATGATGTAACATTCAATTTACATGTACTTACTTTTATATAAAGGTAAGTACATGCACAGTACTAAGTAAGTAAATCAGTTGAAAAAAACACAGACAACTTACAAAAAAAATATTTTTGTAACCCTGTGTAATATATTTTGCATCATTCCAACTTATTTGTTATTTTTGGTTGGGACGGCCTGACAAATTGTATTGTGGCGTGACCCCGAACATGCACACGCTTTGTGCAACGCAACCTTCTGGTCTGGACATCCACGCTGAACCGGCCGAGGGACACAAGACGTCTCCTCCCTCTCACCGCTCCAACGCACCATGACCTGAAGGCAGAAAAGAACATGTTGACAATGAACGCAGCACCCGGCGGGGATTCTCCGACGACACGCGAACGCAGCAGCCTGACGCAAATGATCTGCCCTCCCTTCTGCTTCAGGGAGACCTCGACGCAGAGCCACCACCAGGCGAATTCTCCGGACATCACCCACGACCGGGAAAGCTGCAGAAAGCTTCATGGTGAGATCTGCACGCCTGAGATCCGCACATCCACGCTGGGACCGGCCGCTCTCACAGCTCCTCCACATGAGAGCGCACGCACCTCGTCCTCTCTCCACGACGGCGACCTCCAGGGCCGACGGAGAACGCAGCGCGTGGACCTGAACGCACCATGACCAATCTACAGCCACAGCTCAACATGGATGATTATCGGCACCGACTGCGCCGATCTCCACCAAGATTCTTGACCCTGCCTCGCCTCCCCAGCGGCCCACCCACGCACGGAACCCCGGCACACGCACCGGGGAGATACCAGGACGGCGCACCACGCACGGGACAAATACGGCTCTTCAGACCGCCATCGTCCTTCGCCGCTGCACACAGAACCTTCAGGGCTGCTCGCACACCTGAAGCAAGCACGTAGCTCGCTCACAGGATTCTCTAACGGTCTCAGCCACGGCGCACAAGGGGATTCAGCTGTCAGCTTTTCCCAAAGGCTTTAGGGCTGCGCCCGCACCTAAAGTCAACACGCCAAGTCCCTCTGCTTTTGTTTGTTTTTTTCTTACAGCCGCTACGCAGCCTCGCCGCTCCTGTTTTTCTTCATGGCCGCGGGAGGAGTCACAGACTAATTTTTCTTCTTGTGATCTCCGCACATTCAACAGGACAGCCCCTCGACATCGCAGAACAACAAGCAATTTTTGCGCGGCCCGGACGATTTCGCCGTCCCCGGCCGGCATTTACTACCCCCCACCCCCCTCCACCTTCGCCTGCACAGAGCTTTCCCTGCTCGCTGCCAAAGCTGCACTATCGAGGTCTCGTCCCCCTGCCGAGCCCTCTGGGGGGGAGCAGTGTGGCGTTTTGGGATAACCCCCACAACAGACTAAGGACAGTCAGCTCGCTACTTCTGTTTTTTTCCGCTGCACTGCTGAGATGTAATGTGCCATTCATGCATTGTGTTCATGCGTCCTGTCCTTACTGTGACCTAGGGACTGAGATCAATATGTAGATGTGCCTTGTAACCTCTTTGTCCTGCAGCTGGAGCAGAGGCCAGCAATCTACCTATTATGTATGTCTCTCATATGCAAATGCCCGTACCAACTGCTGTGAATGCTCTTTCATGTATTGTTTGTAACTGGGTATATATGCCGCACGATTCTGTAACTCACTCTCTCTCATTCACTGACTCCTTCAACTGCTGCAGACACGCACACAGTGTCTCTTTGCTGGAGAACCTCCGAGCCGCCCATTGGGCGAGCTTCGTGACGGCGGTATGATTTAATAAACCTGCTTAAAACCCTCACATCGCTGCCTTTACTTCATGCCGCCGCAGTATCAATGTAGTTAACTCAGAAGCAGTAGTTAGTGGGACCACAGCAATTTTCTACCCAATGAGGCATCCCATGGGTCAGCATACTGTAGTGCAGCAGATCACACCATTTGCATTAGCTTAGCTGACTGGTGGTAGTCTGTCTTTTTGGAAACTTTCTATATAATTATAGAAAGTTGGAATTTCCCCATTGTGGGACTAATAAAGGCTTATCTTATCTTATCTTATATAATTACTTACCCCACTAGATAGCCGTTATCCCAGCCGGATCACTTACCAACACTTGACCATGTATCTCATTCCGAGAGGTTATTTGAGTTTATACAACAATTAGTTCCGACCGAGCAATTTGATTGGACAATAGGGATTCCAGGAGTTACTATAATCCGCAATAACTGCACTCTTTAATTTCACTGGATATGTATCACTCTGCTTCAAAGGTGTTCTAGCAACATTAATTACTAACAGTAATTTTCTATCAACTCTGACAATTGCAGTACTGTTCTGGACAAGAAATTATACATCTGTGACCCGGAAGTCCCACCCTTGTGAAAACAACAGTTTCCTTCTGGCCGTCATTAAGCCATTTCACGTGTGTTTAAAAAAAAAAAAAAAAAAAATAAGCAGTGCTAGAATTTGATTTATTGTCTTGATTAACAAACCACAATACCTTTGTGGTGATGGACTCTGTTTGTTTCATTGAAAATGCGAAGAAAAGCAAGAAAAGTGTGCTAATCGTGAGCATGCTAACTACTAGCTACCAGCTAGCTATGGTATTCTGGCAACAACTGCCATGCTGAAAAAACCATGTCTGCCATGGAAAGCACCCCCTTCTGGGGTCTTCTGCAGTACCAGCTCAACAGGTATGTTTTATAAACACTTATTACTTTTGCACTTGACAATAAACGTCTTCATGCTGATTGAGATGTTTAGCAACAGTTACTGGCTACATTTAGAAGGGGCTATTTTTTCTCAGCTGCGCAAAATAACCGGTTAAACAAACATTATATTTTGTCTAGTATTGCTGTCATCTTGCGGAACTGTTGTATAAAAGCAATATTACACTGGAGTTCGTTACAGTATCATGAATATACTAACTCCAGGTGTGACACTTTTGTGTCCTCCGCTATGCAGAGGGCACAAGCCACATCACAGCTTGGAGTTACCATATTCATGATGCCGAACTCACTCTCAGGTTAACACTGCTTAATTATTTTTACCATATTTGATTATACACCGATTGGGATGTTTGTAGAGCTAGCCATTCAGTTATTAAAGGCTGTTTCTGTGCTTATTACGCCCCAGACCGGTCATACACTATCAGCTGGGGGAATCTTTAAGCACCTCACGATTTGAATCAGAATCGATTCTCAATGCATCAAAAATCAACATTTCTAACATATAAATATTAGACTTCTAATGAAAAATAGAAGCATTCCTACCCACTGTCTTCAGAGTTCATGTTTTGGTCAAGCAGGTTTTGGTCTATGTTTAATTCTTTTTTTTTTTTGGGCAGTCTGAACACACCAGATTAACCAGTTTTTATATTAGCGGGTTTTCATACTTGTTAACTTTTAAAAAGACTCGCTTCAACAACCTGCTACATGTAAAATGTCTAAACAAGTCGTTTTCATTAAATGACAAACTGGAACCATGAGGTTGGATGGAGTATTGATATTGATCAGGGAGTCACCTTCATGGCGTTGAGTAGCTCAGGGTCCTTCAGGAGCTCACCAAGACCAGACATGCCCGGCGCGGCACCACTGGGGAATCCAGCTGGACCTGCAAAACAACAACAAGACTGAGGACATCTGCCTTAACGTGTGACCATATATGTAAAAATAAATACTCTTCTAAACATGCAATGGAACAACCCTAATACCTGGGAAGTAATCATGTCCGAATGCTCTTGCCTCCTCTTCCTGTTAAGAAAAAAAAAAAAAAAAAAAAAAAAGATGTAAGATCAATGTTAGATTCCGAATCTGGGGTTCCTCAAGTGGGTTTTTAGAAAACATAATTTCTAAAGCTCTGAAATAGAAAATCCTGACAGGAACTCACCCTCTGAGCGCGTGCATGTTCTTCTCTGGCTTTCTTTATCCGCTCTTGTTTCTCCCTGATTTCCTTCTCTTCTCTCTTGCGCTCATATTTGCGTCTGTGCTCAACAATTTTGTTAGCCTGAAATAAAGGAAGGATGGTAAAAATTATGAATTATGTTGTCTCATAGCTTTGGTTTGTAAGAGATATCATACCACTGTTACTACAAATGAAAGCTGTGCCACATGGTTTTTCCCCCCCACTTGTTATAGTACCTTTGGCTGGACTTCCTTCAGCAGTGCACTAGCGTCCTCATCATAGTCCAGTTTACAGGCTGTGGCCAAGTCCTTAGCAGCTTCCTCCCAGTGACCCAGCAGCCTACAGCAGAACACACAAACACAGAAAATACAGTGCTGCTAAATCACCATTCCAACATTACAAGTAACACCGTTTTCAAAGAAAAGGAACATGAGATGCACTGCAGTCGCATGATAGTCATAAATACAAACCCTACCATGCTTGATGGTGAGATTTTAACCACTTAAGACAGGCCAAACAGTTAAACTGATTTAATGTTCCCAATGACGTGAGCTCTGTCTTCTTTCTTAAACTCCTTGGAGGGTTTCATGCAGAACTTTAGCTCCATTTTAATCCATTAAAGACACTCGAGTCAAGATTTTCTGATGCAACACCCAAAATGCTTTTAAACTTTACTGAAGTATGCATATTTTTCACTTCAATGCTTGGCAATGAGTTTTATTTATTATTTGACCTTTATTTAACGAGGCAAGTCATTAAGAACACATTCTTATTTACAATGGTGGCCTGGCAGAGGCAAAGCCTCCTGAAAAAGATGAAGAGGGATAAAAATAAAAACAGTCATGTACCTCCAAGGATTGCAAGTTTGAGATTAAGGTATGAATATTTTGTCCATTCAGAGAACAGGTATCCTCTGTGTATGTAACTCTAATGTGCTTGCACTGTTCTCATAGGGGGAATTAAAAAAAATAATAATAAAAAAAAAAAAATAAAATCGGCGTATATCCTATGATAACCATTTTCATCAGGCTGCAGTGGGTAAAAAAAATATTAGCTGAAAACAAATTGTATTAATTTTGTCATTCACTTGTAAAAGTAAGCTTAAAAACTTTATAAGCTTCAATATAAAGGCTTGAAAGGCTAATAGTGCCTTTAATGTTTTGTACATTTTTGCCACAATCTGGGCTCCATGTTGATTAAAAGCCATGGTTGCAGAATAATACAAACACTTGGTCCCTGGAGTACAATAAGCCCAGGATCAATTGTGAATGAGTGGCTAAACTGCTAGCTTCAGCTGAACTAAAATCCCTTCTACAGGGTATCTGCAGGTTTAAGGAAGTTACATTTAAGACTTTTTAAGACCATTTTTAAGGCCACTTTAATCAAATTTAAGACCTTTCATCTGCGAAATTGCAAAAAGTGTGACCACATTGCAAATAGTTTTGTCCACAGATTTAATGGAACTGAAAGTGCTGAAAAATAAACATGTAGATCACAACTCTGTTGGCAGAACACAGGCAACTTGTAACAGTCTGAATGATATGACAATCTTTCAAACAAATATGAAAATGTGCTTGTAGCATTTGACAGAAACAAACATTAAAGAACATTACACAACAAGATCTCTAAACTGAATATAGGGGCTCTCCCATGCTTTCCTCACTCCCATAATTATGGCATGGATCTGAGTTCTGTAGCCTTTCTCTCCAGCTCTGCTTCCACTTGTTTTAATTTGCACAGTTTTTCCTTTGTATCTCTTCCTCAGCGTGTTTGATTTTGTGATGAGCTGGACCATTAAGGTTCCAGTCTTTCCTTCAGCTTCTTCTGCAAGCTAAGCAGCATCCCTGTGTAGGCTGGTGGCTACCTGGATCACAGTTTGCCTCTTTTTCTTAATCTCCTCTAAGTTTTCCTCTGCAGCTTTTCGTTTCTGTGCCTGGACATCAGTGATTTGGTTATGTACAGTGTGGAGTCCACAACTCCCCACCACAATCAGCTGAGCCCCCCCACGCTGCTCTTGTTGAAGCAGTTCCAGGAACTTCCAGTTGACATTGGGTCCATCCATGGAGACTGAGAGCAGTTTTTGCAAGTCCAGCTGCTGAGAACATTCCTGAGGACGAAATGAGTGTCATTTATCAAGCAGAGTTACAAGGTGCTTAACATGTAGAAATAAAATAGCAGTTAAGAAAAGAATGAAGTACATAACAGTTGCATAAAAATTAAGTATATAATAAAACAGAAATATACTGTATATATATATTTAACAAGTAAACAAACTGATGGGCATAACTGCTGCATGGCAATGCCATGTGTAATGTCGAACAAAAATGTGACATTTTCAGAAATGTTCTTTTTAAATATTTTAACACTTAATTTTTCAGTTGAAAAATAAAATTTGTTCTTTATGAAGGATTAAAACAACAGAACTGCAATAATGATAACATCATGCCATCAAGATATATTTAAACAGAACAACAACAATAACAAGCATCAACGATGTATAACACTTTTTCTTATAAGTGTTCTATTGAGAAAAAAAAAGCTGTAGCTAGATTACTGGTAATTTCTTAGTGTGGGGTTCTTACTTACTTGAAAGTGGTGCAGTAAATCCTGAGCTGTTCCGTGGACTCGATCACCTTTGAAGTAAAGGACATGTAGGTCCAGCTGCTTCGTTTTAGTTGCTTGGTTGAGGGTTTCGTCAAACATCAAAGTAAAGCTGTCTTTGTTAACATCGGTGACGAGGAGTTTAATGATGTGTGGAGCCAAACCAAATTTTGTAATGTAGGCTGATTTGTCTTTACCGCACGTAAAGTTTTTAGCGATTTCTGAGTCAGTAAACATAGCTTGGAAAATGTCTCCGACTCCTTCGTTGGCGTTATAGGACTGGTGTTTGGTTACTGTGTGCAGACACCACAGTACCGCTGCTTGAAGTGTAGCGGTGGACCCGAAGGTTGCTCTGAGGTCTGTTGCTGTGGGTGGAGCCGCTGTTGCTGCTGGTATCGGAGATGGAGCTGAAGTCTGTGGTACTGATGAGACGGAACGGTACTGAAAAATGGGAGGCGTTTGTTGGCGGGTTTTTGCAGCCGTTTTGTGCTTCTCGCTCTGCATATGCGATTCCACAGCTTTAATTCCCATCGAGCAGAGTTTAAAGAGCTTCTTGCACAGCGTACAGCGGGCCTCATAGTTATTGCCTTGAACTGGTCTTAACCACGCCGCAAATGTCTGTTTATCCATCCAACTAAGATTAAATTTACATTTCCCCATGACTGCGGCCAATAGCTACTGAAGTGCAAGCTGCTAACGTGTAAACCTGAAAGTAGCCCCCTCCCCCCACAAACGAATGATTGCTGTTGGTTCCGCTCACTTACGCTCCATAGTGCTAAAATGCAGAGCAGTAATTACAAATTCGCCAAATTCTTTACAAAAATTTCACTGTACAACGAAAGCAAATATTGCATTTTTGTTCATTGTGTTTGTCATTTTTAAGACCTCTGAAAGGCGGATTTAAGGATTAATTGTCATTTTTAAGGATAATTAAGGCCTTAATTTTGGACAAACACATTTAAGACTTTTTAAGGACCCGCGGACACCCAGTTCTAAGAATGACATATGGTCAAGTGTTCGTAGATGAACAATGATTCCAGTGGGGTGGTGAATAGAATGTATAGAATAGTCATCAACACTGGCCAGATGAACGGTTAAGCTAATGCCAGGAGGCCTGTCTGTCAGCCTCTCCCCACTGAGGCGACTGACTCCAACCACCTAGCCATGCTAATACTAACGGTCTGATGTAGCATCATGGCAAAAATATAGCAAAACTAGAAAAGCACCCACAGAGTGCATACCTCCACCAAGACTCCTTCCGTCCCTCATGGATCACCTCCAAAATGTAATGGGTTTGTGTGTAGGCCTAGAGCCACTTCTGGTGAAAATTGCATCAAAGTCTGTCCATTAGTTTGGGAGTACTGTTGCTAACACACTGTGAGAAGATAAGAGCCTTGGCAGAGGTATACATACCTGCCAACTTTTCAAACCTGAAAAGCCTAGTAGCTAGCCGGGGTCCAGGGGCCGATGCTAATGCTAATAATGCTAATGCTAATATTTGCCAAACAAATATTAGCATTAAATCTAGTTAAATGTAGCTAACAACCTCATATTTCTTCAACTTTCAAACCTGAAAAGCCTAGTAGCTAGTCAGGGACCAGGGGCCACAGGCCCCGGTAGGTCCAGGACAAAGTCCTGGTGGGGGGTTCAGGGGGGCAAAGCCCCCCAACGCCAAACAAATATTAGCATTAAATCAAGTTAGAATGTAGCTAACAACCTCATATTTCTTCAACTTTCAAACCTGAAAAGCCTAGTAGCTAGCCGGGGTCCAGGGGCCGCAGTGTCAAACAAATATTAGCATTTGACATAGAAGTCACATATTAATTATATTAAAGGTAAAATATCTAAATCAATTGCAATACTACACAGAGCAAAATATTTGCTGAATCAACAACCCACATTATATACTTTGTATCATTCATTAATACTCCCATACATGACATATTGTACTGAAGTATGGGGAAATACATATAAAACAAACATATATCCAGTCTTTATGCTTCAGAAGAGAGCTATTAGAATAATAAACAAAGCTGCTTACAGGGAACCAACAAACCCACTTTTTCTTAAATTAAAAGCTCTCAAGTTGAAAGATCTGGTTGACTTTAAAAATGCAGTAATAATGTTTAAAGCTAAGAATCTATCACTGCCCGCAAATATCCAAAAGCTGTTCCAAATAAGGGAGAAACAATATCATTTCAGAGGAACATTTCAATTCAATTCAACTTTATTTATATAGCGCCATTTCACAACAAAAGTCATCTCATGTATATTTCAAAAACCTTCAGTGAGAACTACCACCAAGCAATACTGTGTTTCAGTGCAAGGAGTCAGATTATGGAACGATTTTGGACCTGAATTAAAATCATGTACAACGCTTGGACAATTTAAACAAAAACTAAAGGAAGAAATACTCCAAACATATATACAAGATGACATGTAAAATCACATAAAGATTGTCATATCCAGTCTGTGTTGTGTTGTTACTTAGTTTTTTTTTTTTTTGGTCACATTTTGTCTTAGCTTTGTTCTGAATTGTAATCGCTCTTGTTTTGTTTTTCTTTTGAATTCTTGGATGGAACATGGGTGGGCAATATAAGCTGCGGCTTCAGCCATCACCCATTTCAGATAACTTATGTTGAACTGTATAATCAGAGGAGTTATTGTTTAATTTGACCTTGTTGGATTTTTTTCGCCTTTGTTATATTATTCTGTTTCTTTTTAATCTTTACTTTTAATCTATCCAAAATAAAGATTCATTCATTCATTAAATTTGCATTCAAAAGACTATCTTAACACTGCATAGAACTTTGAATAGGCCAGATGTGATGTACTGTATTATGAATACTAGAAAAGCACTTGGAGAGTGCAGACCTCCGCCAAGTGCCACAGTTCCCCCATACAGTGTTTAACATCATAAATAAAATATTGAAAATGACCCTATCTCGCAATGTTAAATAAAAAAAAAAAGAAAGAATCCTTTAAAAAATTCCTGGATCCAGACGGTGATCCGGATCACCACCAAAATCTAATCATCTGTAGGATACCCCATTTCTGACAATCTGTGAAAATTTCATGAAAATCCGTCCATAACTTTTTGAGTTATCTTGCTAACAAACAAACAGACAAACCAACGCTGATGATCACATAACCTCCTTGGCGGAGGTAACTAGAAGACTAGAAATATCAGCAGGGTATACTAGCACTGTATAACAGGCACGTGCGTAAAAGACGGCAAAATCGCTCTGATATTTTATGTGTTTACATGATACACCAAGCATGACAAGGCTTGCAATTACACAGCGCATGTTCTTCAGAATCTTAGGCATTATATAAAATGTATTCTCCCTTTAGATGTCTAATCCATGGTCCATTTGCCAGGGCTGAAGTGCAGTCGTGCGAACGTCTGCAGCAGTTAACATCGTGTTTACATCTCGCCATGTGCGCACGCCTCTCCGGGATTTCGCGCGAGAATAGAAACCTCAATACCCTCAATAGCGATAGCGTTAGCTTAGCAAACGCTTCATTTAAAGCGTAGCAGCGAACCACGAAAAGAAACGCTACTGACACTACTATGTTCTAAATTTAGATACGATTCCTAGCGATCTCGTGTTTGGAATTGCTTTCGTGTTTTTTTACGATTTAAAATTTTTGACTGAATTTTTAGTGAAAAACCGTAATTTTTTTTTTTTTTTTATTTAAGTTTTTGTAAAGGGTATACAGGTCGTTACAGCAATGCAGTGTTTACATTTTCATCACATGTTCCCTTATTTTCTGATATTTGACAACATTGGAAGATTAATTCTTACAACACCCCTTTTTTTTTTTTTTTAAAGTGAAAGAAAAAGTGAAATTAAAGAGAAAAAAAAACAAAGAACAAATAAAAAAAAAAACACAAACAAACCTGTAAAAAACAAACAAAAAGAAAAAGTAAGTAAATAAAGATAAAAGAGCATCTGAGTAGTGTTGGAACAAAGAGCGGAACCATTATTGAAATGGTATTTTTTTTTTTTTTTTGTTACTTATTTGTACCCGTAGGTAGATTCGGTTTGCAGTCTGGTGACAAGCCACCGGCTGCTGGTCGCTGCGTGCGCGAGCGCCCTAAACCTACATGTTTTTGGTATGCGGGAGGAAACCGGAGAAATCCCGGAGTAAACCCGCGCAACACGGGGAGAACATGCAAACTCCACACAGCTCACTGTTGGTCGGGGGCTGGAATCGAACCCACGATCCCCGCGATCCCCCGGCCGAGGGTAAAACTGTGCTGCCACAGTGCTAAACCACTGCGCCACCGTGCAGCCCATTTATTTATTTGTCAAAGATTAGATCTAATGGAAGACACATATGCGGTCCAGGGTTGCCAAAAGTTCATGAACACATCCATGTCCTGTCTCAGTGCGAATGTCAACTTTTCCATCGAGTAAATGTCTTGGATCACGTTAGTCCAATCTTCAGGTGTAGGACAGTCCTTCAACATCCATTTTTTAGTTAGAGCTTTTTTGCTTGCCAATATTAAAACATTGAATAAGTATTTTTCTCCTCGTCTTTCCAGTGAGTCCGGTAGTAAACCCAAATACAAAGTTACAAAAGAAAAGGGAACCGTAATTTTGAATATTTTCCCCAATATTGTCTGTACCTTGGTCCAATATTGGTGGATAACTGGGCATGACCAAAACACATGAAAATGATTTGCAGTCTTTTCACCACATAAGCGCCAACAGTTCAATCCCTTATGGGTAAATTTGTTTTGTGCAGGTGTTCTGAAAAATCTTGCCAAGTTTTTCCATCCAAATTCTCTCCACTGCAGGGATGAGGTACTTTTCCATTGCTGTTTATTTAGCTTTTCCCATATTTCCAGTTGTAAAGTGAAATTCCCCTCTTTTTCCCATCTCTCTTTTATATAAGATGTGTTGTCTCCTTTTAAGTCTTGAAGACCTTGGTATATTTTAGAAATGTATCTGATCCCTGGGATCCCTTTATATGCCATTAAGAAGACCTTCAGAACACCTGACTGGGCCCTTTCCAAAACCTCCTTTTTAAGTATATTGTTTATGTGGTGTCTAAGCTGGAAGAACCTGTAAAGGTCTTGATTTATTAGGCCTTGTTTTTTCAAATCTTCAAAACTTCTTAAGATTTGCCCTTTAAAAAAATCGTAATATTTTATCAGCCCTTTCTCCTTCCACTTTTTAAATCTGGTGTCTGTTTTATTAGGAGTAAAGTCCTGATCATAGGCGATCCATTGCAGAAGTTGATAGGGCTCTTTAGTTTGATTCTCTCTGACTATCTTAAACCAAATTTTTAGAGGGGTCTCTATCCACGGGTTAGTGTTATTCAAAAGCTTAGGTAAGACATTGTTCCCTATTATCGCCTGTAGGGGGATGTCACTTGTTATTTGGCATTCGATCTCCTTCCATTGTGCAGTGTAGACTGGGTTACATATCTCTACTAAAGTTTTAATTTGTGCGGCTATAAAGTAGTCCCTGATATTTGGCAGCGCGAGCCCACCTTTGTCTTTGTTTAGCTGTAGGGTTCTATATCTGATTCTAGGTCTCTTGCCCTGCCATATGAATCTTGAGATCCTTCTGTCCAGCTCCTGCCATGTTTTTTTGGGAGGTTCTACCGGTATTGTTTGGAA
The DNA here is from genome assembly GCA_020510985.1 of Pholidichthys leucotaenia. Lineage (NCBI taxonomy): Eukaryota > Metazoa > Chordata > Actinopteri > Cichliformes > Pholidichthyidae > Pholidichthys > Pholidichthys leucotaenia. The sequence continues at coordinate 397,673,339 of CM035838.1, read as the reverse complement.
AAGGTATAGAAGACGTGGAAGTATATTCATTTTGACTGCTTCAATTCTTTGTGCAGTACCCAAGAATGGTATCATATTCCATCTTGCTAGGTCAGATTTTATTTTTGTCACCAGTGGATCATAGTTTAGTGATATAATTTTGTTGAGTTGTTTCGGGATATTGACCCCCAGATATTTCATAGATTCCGACTCCCAGTTAGTTTTGAGTTTGCTTAGTGAATAATAATTTGGGTCATAGTTGAATGTTAAAACTTGGGTTTTATGCATATTTAATTTGTACCCCGATAAATCTCCATACTCTGAAAAAACTGAGGTTAGTTCTGGTAAAGAAGTGTCCGGCTGCCCTAGGTATATTAAAATGTCATCAGCAAAGAGTGCTATTTTATGTTCCTTCTGACCAAGTGTAATACCTTGAATTTTTTGGTTTTGTCTTATCCATTGGCTCAGAGGTTCTATGAAGATTGCAAAGAGCAGTGGAGACAGGGGGCAGCCCTGACAACATCCTCTTTCCAGTTCAAAAGATGATGATAAATTACCGTTAATCCTTATTTTAGCTGTTGGTTTTTTATATAATGCCTGTATAGTTCTAATGAAGTTGTTATGAAAATTGAAACTGGATAAGATTCTATATAGAAAAGACCAGTCAACCGAATCGAATGCTTTTTCAGCATCTAATCCCAATATGACTGCATTTAAGTTATATTTTTTTATATGATGAATTATGTGTAAAGTGCGTCGAATGTTGTCTTGTGTCTGTCTTTGTCTTATAAAACCTGTTTGGTCTAAATGAATTAGGTCTGTCAGTATATTTTCTAACCTTTTGGCAAGGATAATGGTAAAAAGCTTATAGTCCTGATTTAGTACACTGATTGGTCTGTAGTTGGAGCACTCTAGTTTATCCTTTTCAGGTTTAGGTATAACTGCAATGACCCCTTCTCTCCAGGAGGGGGGGATTTCCCCTGTGTGGAGGACATAATTAAATGTTTTCAGGAGGAGAGGAGATAGTTGCTGTTTAAAGGTTTTGTACCACTCTGCTGTATAGCCATCAGCTCCTGGGGATTTGTTAGCTTTAAGTTTCATAATTGCTTTTTCCAATTCTTTAGGATGTATTTCTGACAGTAGTGTTTTATTTTGTGACTCCGTAAGTTGGGGAAGGTTTAATGTGTTTAGGAATGCCTCGGATGCGTTTTTATGTTTTTTGTGGGAGTATAAGTTCTTATAGTAATTCTCGAAGTTTTTAAGAATATCCTGAATTCTGAATTTTATTTCCTTTGATACTGGGTCTCTGATTTTGTAGATTGCTCTTTCTGTTTGATGTTTCCTCAATTTATAGGCTAGCAATTTTGCCGATTTACTGCCTGCTTCATAGTATTTTTGTTTCAGAAATGTAAGTTTCTTCTGGATTTCTATTGTGTAGATCTCATTTATTTGGTTTTTAATTTCCTTAATCTTGAGCGAGTCAGTAGAATGAGTGTTGCCTTTGTGTTCTTTTTCTAGGTTCCTAAGTTCTGACTCTAATGTGGATAGTTTTTCTTGTCTTAGTTTCTTTTGGGTTGCCAGTTTTGCAATAATCTTTCCTCTTATTACAGCTTTACATGCATCCCACAGTATTAAAGGGGATACTTCTCCATTATCGTTATCTTCCAAATATCTGAGAATATCTGATTCCAATTCATCTTTCAATGGTCCTTTCAGGACATTTGAATTTAACCTCCAAGAAAATGTATTATTTGTGTATTTTTGGATATTTAAGTCCATGTAGATCGGACTGTGGTCGGAGAGATCCATCAGTCCTATTTTACATGTTTTTACTCTTCCAATGTCTCTATTAAACATAAAAAAATAGTCAATCCTTGAGTAAGATGAATGTGGAGTTGAGTAAAATGTATAGTCTTTTACACTGGGGTTGAGTTCCCTCCACACGTCACAGATTCGCAATTCTTTTAGTAGCATCCGAGTCTTCCTGTTTTGGGTGTTATTTTGATGTGGGGAATTACCAGAAGCATCCCAGTATGGATTCAGTCTAAGATTGAAGTCCCCACCACATATCACTAAACCTTGAGCTTTAGTTATCATTAGGTCGAATACATTTTTATAAAATTTCCAGTTAGCCCCTGGGGGAGCATACACATTCAGCAGGGTGATATCTTCTCCCTCTAGCCGCCCAGTTACCAAACTGTATCTCCCTTCTTTATCTTTGTGTTCTGATTTTTTTTCAAATGTAATTTTGGTTGATATCAATGTCGCTACTCCCCTCCTCCTCCCTGATTTATATGAAGATGAAGAGATCATTTTAAACCCTTGTCTACTGAGTTTATTGTGTTCCACGTCTGTTAGGTGGGTTTCTTGTAAAAGTATTATTCCTGCTTTGTCTTTTTTCATTTTGCCTAGAATCTTGGATCTTTTAACTGGATTCAGGATTCCTTTTACATTATATGAAATTATTTTGGTTACACCCTGTTTCTCCATTGTGTTGTTTTGTTTAGTATAACTGTGTGGTGGCCCTCTTTTGTGCTACTCAGAAACTGAAAGAACATTAAAAACAAGAAAAACATTAAGAACGTAGTGTAAAAAACTTTAAAACAAAAAGCTGTCATAAGAACTTCCTGAGCTGAGGTCTTTTTAAAGACCCTGTAAGAGCCTTGATGTAGTGAAGGCTCTGAGGGAAATTCCTCAAACTCTGTTACATGTTGAGGGCCCTCTCTTACCACTGAAAGTAGTCCCATGCTTTTAACGTGAGTTTCAGAACCCAATCCAAACTTATGATTTTTTTTTTTTTTTTCCTTTTATGCCTAATCCCTGTGAAATTGTGTGCACCCTCCCACCCCCATCACATCAAACATTCACGCAAAAACAGTATTTGTTAGTATGAGGAGAACATGTGGATTATTGTCACATTTCTATTTTAACAAGTTTTTTTTTTTTTTATTACAAAGACTTATTTGTTTCAAATAATATGATTGTTCCATGAAATGTTTTACCACATGCTGAATATGCATCTCCTTTAATGTTTGTTACCTTGTATGAGGGGGGTTGGATGTGCGGATTGATTCAAGAGAAAAGAAAAAAAAAAAAAAAGGGTCGCTATTCCAACCTGAAAACGGATAGTTTATCCGCGACGCTCTGGTGCTGGGTTTCCCGCTGCTGGTCCGTGGATTTTGAAGGTCTTTGTGTTGTCCATGTTTGCGCTTTGATCTTCTCACTCGGGTCTGCGGCGGGTTTAAATACCGTTACCGGGAGGCCTCTTTTCGCCATGTCAGCTGTTGCTTCTTCCGCCGAATTATAGAGACACGTTTCATCGCCGTAGAAGACCCTTAACTTCGCAGGAAATGGTGTCTGAAAGCGCAATTTCTTCTCTCTTAACACCTTTTTCGCGTCATTGTATTCCCTGCGCTTTTTAAGGACCTCCGGGGCGTAATCGTGTTCCACGTAGACTTTTCTCTCCTGGTGCATAAATCCTTTTTTCTGCCAGGCCAGTCTTACAACCTCTTGTTTTATTTTGAAATTGGAAAATCTTACCAACACCGAACGTGGGGGCGCTTCCGCCGCCGGCCTAGCGGCTAATGAACGATGTGCCTTTTCTATCTTCAAGTCGGTGGTTTGTGGAATATCCAATTTCTCTCTTAGTAAGGATTCCACGCATTCTGCCATTGAGTTAAAACCATTTTCGGTTCCTTCTATCAGACCATGAATTCTTATGTTGTCTCTTCTTTGTTTTCCTTCTTGGTCGGTTAGCTTAGCCTCTATAGCTGCTTGTCTTTTGCGTAGGTCTAGCACAGAATCTTCGAGCACTTTTATTCGATCCTCTGTTTCCAAGATTCGGTTCTCGGCCTGGTCCACTCTGCTGTTTGTCCTTTTCAATTCTTCTCTGAATTCCCGAAATTCGGCCGTAACATCTCGGCGAAATCGTCGTAGCTCCTCAAATAGTGATTTCAGGCTAACCCTTTTGTTAGCTATCACCAGTTCCTCGTCTTCTGAACGGAGATCTTCCAGTTCGGATTCTCCGGCCGATACGTGTCCTGGCCTGGAGAATTTCAGTTTCTTCTGTTTTCCTTTAGACATGATGATTTTGTCTTTTGATTTTCACTCCTCCAAAAATCCGTTAAGTTTGATTTTCAAGGTGTTATCCTGGATTGGGTCTGAGAACTTCAGTGTTAAGCTGCAGTCGCCATGGCGTCCAGACCGGAAGTCCGAAAAACCGTAATTTTGATTAATAAAGCCGTAACCCGGAACGGGGTCTTGAAAACCGGAACCATTACGGCAAAACCGGAGTAGTTGGCAGGTATGGGTATACATTCTTGGATCACCACCAAAATGTAATGGCATCCTCTGTAGCCCAAGAACCACCTCTGGTGAAAATTTCATGCAAATCCATCCAGTAGTTTTTGTGTTATCCTGCTCCACAAATACAAACAAAGCCCTTGGTGGAGGTATGCACTCTCAGATCATCACCAAAATCTAATCATCTGTTCCCCGTGCCATTACACACCTTTCCTGAAAATTTCTTCAAAATCCATAACGTTTTGAGTTACGTTGCTAAAAGACAGACAAACCAACGCCGGCAAAAACATAACCTTCTTGGCGGAGGTAAGAAGCCAGAATGACACGAGACGGGATTAGTGAACCAGGTGGAAACAGGGATGTCTGTTAGGGTGACTGAAAGAAAATAAATTGTGCTTGGTAAGCCAACTCCCGAGCAGCGCTGTTAGCTGTGCAGTTAATGCGTTGGACTCCCAGCTCATCTACATGACAGACAGCTAGGCTGGCCAATAACAGAGCAGCAGGCGGGTATCAAAGCTGCATTTACCTTGTTTATGAAGTTCCATAGCAAACCCGCAAGAGTTAAAAAAGCTCCTCAGAGACAAAAACTATATAGAGGCTGTGTATTTTTTTTTAAAGGAGAAGTGAGTGTTTTGATGTTTTTTTCCTTCCCAATAATCACATGACCAACAGATGCATTTTTCACTCAGCACCCCCCCCCCCATTATCTCTAACTTGTGCATTGTACATTTTGTTATAAATGCAAATGTGATGGACATAAAATTACAATAAAAGCAATAATGAGTACGCAAAACTATCATCATCATCATAGCAGTCTGTCGTGGGCGACAATGACTGTTTCATTTAGGTCTGATCAGATTCCTCCACGCAGCTCTGTCCTTAGCCTTCTGCTGCCAGGAACTCCTGTCTATGTCCAGCTTCTCCAAGTTTCTTTTTACAGTGTCTTTAAATCTGAGCCTTGGTCTACCCTGATCGCGTTTGCCCTCGCATAACTGTGAGTAGAGTAACTGCCGAGGGAGACGCTGGTGGTCCAGAGCCATCTCAGGTTCATCTGTATTAGCATGTATGTAAAACTAAACCTGATATAAAACCCACATGCACCTACCCCCCCCCCCCCCCCCCACAATGATACTGCCATGTTCCTGTCGACACCACATGTTGGAAAGCAGCAGCGCAGCAGGAACTGCTCCGTACCTGTGAGCTTTTCCCCTCCATTTGTAAGGCTGTGCAGAGTCGGGGTTGATGCTGATGGCTCTGTCACAGTCCCTTATAGCGGCGTTGGGTTTCTGCATCCTGATGTATACACTAACAGAATGATGACTGATTAGACCCAAACTTGCTCATGACAGGCCGTAACCGAGAAGCCACAGATCAAAGTCCATAAAACCAAACCGGCTCTCACCTTGCTCTCTTTGCGTACAGGATGGCGAGACAGGGATTTAGCTTGATTGCTTCAGTGAACAGATCCAGAGCTTTCTGCAGCTCACCTATAAGAGAGAGGGGAAAAATGGCCGACAGAAATAAAGTCATTTCACTTTTGGCATCTTTCCATTCACTTATTGCAGGAAATGCAGGCAGCGTTTACTCACTCAGACCATCAACCCACCTTCTCCGAGAGCATTAATGGCCTCCATCTTCTTCTCATTGGCCTGATCCATCATCTCGTCTGTGACCTGCAAAGTATGAACACACACTCAAAACATGTCTCGGTTTAAATCAAATTCCTCATAGTGGTTTGTTTAGGCAGTTGGTCTTTTGAGGAAGTGCTCTCTCACCACTGTGTTTTCAGATGGACCCATCTCCTGCGGCTCATCATCGTCTGGCTCAATCACGCCATCTCTGTCGATTTCTGAAAGCACAAACACAGTTATAGACTGAGATAATAGCTGCACACCACTTGACTGGTTTGTTACTTGAATGAAGGTGATGAATTAACTGCAGTCAGTGGCATCTGGCCACACTTGGGAGAATAACTGTGCAAGACATTTAAGGTTGGCTAAAAATTATTTTACAATCATAGCAAGACAGGACACGACATTTTCTGAAACATTCAAAGTTGTTAAATGCACGTACACAAAAGCAGCACACATTAACTTGGCTTGAATTCCAAATAAGAGCCTGTGACTAAAGAACAGTACCTATTTCACTCTCCTCGCTCTCAGACGGCACAGGAGGCTCAGGAGGAGACGAGGCTGCTGGCTGAGGACCACAAGGACAGTCACCCTACACACCACAGACACACAGGGGTTCACTTTAGCTTGGATTTCAAGGTTTCCCTCTCAAACACGCAACAAAATGAAACGACTAATTAAAGGTCCCATTTACTCCCCTTTTCATGGCTTAATTTCAAATTCTGACATCAAGAACATCTGTATTTTGATTTAAAAAAAAACAAACAAACAATTACAGCGTCATTGTACATGATCTCTCCCAGAAAACGCTGTTTCAGGCCTCCTCAGTGTTATCCATGAACCCCGAATCTGACTGGATGAAAGCTCCGTGATTGACACGTGTAGCAAAGCCAATCACAAGTGAGGAGGCGTAACCTACAGCAGGGCCCAAGTTTGACTGGTCACGGCGCGCTACATAAATAAAACCAGATAAAGACAGTTTATCTGGTCGAAAAACATAATGAAGATCTATTGCCTCTACAGTTAATATCTAATGTCTATGATTGTGGAGGGTCTGAACGACGACGCAGCATATGCAGCCATGCAGCACAAGCCTTGAGAGCTTGGAAAACTCTGAGGGGGATGTTTGCGTTTTTAATGCATTTTTCTGTTTTTGTTACAACTGTTTTCAAATATCGGCCACATATCGGCTCGTTGACATTACTGGGCTCTCCTCGCTCATTTGGCTTCAGTCCCAAATGCTCCCACATCGGAGCTTGGGAATTCAGTTTTCTATTTATTCTTCCAAACTTTCTGGAATTGTGGCGCGGTCAGGAAACAGGCGTGAGTGGCCCTGCTGCGCTCATGACGTAATGTGTTTATACTCTGTGTGAAACGCAGCACAATTACATGCACATCAGCGCCGATATTCCGCTGTTAACAGGAAAATTAATAGGTTTGAAAATGAGACTTAGAGGGCGGATGACAGCTTCGTGTTGTTTGTGCTCACCTGATGTGTGCGCTGTGTGGCTACATATGCCAGTTTACCATTCACACCCTTCACAATCACTGCAGTATTAGATTTTAAATGTTTAGGCGTCACCTTTTGGTGGTGGAGGAATCTGCGTACCCTAATGATCCCAGGAGCTATGCTGTCAGGGCAAATCGTCCCTGGTAGGGTCTCCCAAGACAAACTGGTCCTGATTGAAGGGCCAGACCAAGAACGGTCCAGTAGCTCTCTATGGAAAACGTTACATCAAGGACCCAGTGTACCCAAAGGAGAGACATGGGTCTGCCCTCCAGTGGGCTCACCACCTGCAGGAGGGATTATGGTGTTCTGCGACCCAGGTGGCAGCCTGGACTTCTCTGTCTGGACTGCTGCCCCGCCCCGCCTCAGACCCCAGATAAGTGACAGAAGATGGATGGACAGATGTTTAGGCATTTTACAGGATCACTGCTCACAGCACAGTGGTATCCTTAAGAATAAACTTTTTCACAAAACTTAGGTTATATTTTCCAAGGTTTTGGAATTAATTCATAGTGAGATGACCAGAACAGAGTAATCAGTTTGGGCTAAAATCCTCTGGAAAGTCTGTTAACATACATTTTAGCCACTTTTCTCTTAGAGATGCATCCTTTGGGAATTTGGGTAAGGAGCCGCTGTTGCCTCGCTCAAGTGTACAGACCGACAGCTCCAGCAGGAAACGGTACTGGATTGGATCAGTTAAGCTGGCCAATAATAGAGCAGCGGCGGGTGTCAATGCTGGGTTTTTCTTTTTTCATGATGCTCCATCGCAAACTCACAAGAGTTAAAATGGCTCCTCGGGCACAGAAATGATATAAAGGCTGTGTGTTTTTTTTTCAATAATCACATGACTAACAGACGCATTTCAGACTGTAAAAACCTACAAACACCTTTTTTCAGTCAAAGGGACCTTTAAATAAAAAAGGAAAGGCATGTATCAAATATTTCTTAAAAAAAAGCATAAAAGAAATGTCAAAGAAAATGTTTTCAGCAAGCTTACCTGGCAGGATTCAGCCACTTTGGGTGGGGGAGGGATATCTGCTCCCATACTGCAGGAGGAAATTACAGAGAACAATTTAGTAAAATAAAAAAAATGCTATATCACTTTGATTATTAGCAGGCATTGGCCAATTATCTGGCCAAGTTTCTGGGTCTTTGAAGTCCTGTTGCATAGAAACCTGTGACCCATTTGAATCTGTAACTGCAGAGGGTGATGAGCAGTTGGTACGTCCCGCCACCTCGATGCAGCGCTGAGATGGGGAGTACCCAACAAAAAATTCCAGGCTATAAATTTTTTTTGCTGCTGAACTCAGGTGAAACTCTTCACACGGTGGTGCTTGAAAGTTTACGAACCCTTGAGATTTTCTACATTTCTGCATAAATATGAGCTAAAACATCATCAGATTTTCACACTAGTCCTAAAAGTAGATAAAGAGAACCCAGTTAAATAAATGAGACAAAAATGTCATTTATTTACTGAGGAAAATGATCCAGTATTACATATCTGAGTGGCAAAAGTTTGTGAACCTTTGATTTCAATATCTGGTGTGACCCACTTTTGCAGCAATTACTGCAACTGAACATTTCCAGTAACTGTTGATCAGTGCTGCACATCAGCTTAGAGGAATTTTAGTCCATTCCTCTGAACAGAACAGCTTCAACTCTGAGATGCAGGTGGGGTTCCTCACATGAACCGCTCGCTTCAGGTCCTTCTACAATATCTCAATTGGATTAAGGTCAGGCCTTTGACTCGGCCATTCCAAAACATTAACTTTATTCTTCTTTAACCATTCTTTGGTAGAACAACTTGTGAGCTTAGGATCGTTGTCTTGCTGCATGACCCACTTTCTCTTGAGATTCAGTTCATGGACAGATGTCCTGACATTTTCCTTTAGTATTTGCTGGTATAATTCAGAATTCATTGTTCCATCAATGACTGCAAGCCATCATGGCCCAAATGCAGCAAAACAGGCCCAAACCATGATACTACTACCACCATGTTTCACAGATGGGATAAGATTCTTATGGTGGAATTCAGTGTCTCCCTTTGTTCAAACATGACTCTTCTCATTCCAACCAAAAGTTCTATTTTGGTCTCATCTGTCCACAAGACATTCTTCTAACAGCTTCAGGCTTGTCCACGTGATCTTTAGCAAACCGCAGATGAGCGGCAATGATCTTTTTGGAAAAGCAGTGGCTGTCTCCTTACAACCCTGCCATGTACACTGTTGTTGTTCAGTGTTCTCCTAATGGTGGACTCATGAACATTAGCTGATGTGAGAGAGGCCTTCAGTTGCTTAGAAGTTACCCTGGGGTCCCTTTGTGACCTCGCCGACTACTACACGTCTTGCTCACGGAGTGATTTTAGTTGGTCGACCACCCCTGGGGATGGCAACAATGGTCTTAAATTTCTTTCATTTGTACACAATCTGTCTTACTGTGGATTGGTGGAGTCCAAACTCTTTAGAGATGGTTTTGTAACCTTTTCCAGCTTGATGAGCATCAATAACCCTTTTTCTGAGGTCCTCAGAAATCTCCTTTGTTCATGCCATGATACACTTTCACAAATGTGCTGATGCTTTGATAGATTCGCGTTCTTTAAATAAAGCAGGTTTCCCACTCACACTCAACCGTCATCCCATTGACTGAAAACACCTGACTAATTTCATTTTCAAATTACCTGCTAATCCTAGAGATTCACAAACTTTTGCCACTCAGAGATATGTAATATTGGATCATTTTCCTCAATAAATAAATGACAAAGTAAAATATTTTGTCTCATTTATTTTACTGGGTTCTCTGTCTACTTTTGGGACTTTTGTGAAAATCTGATGATGTTTTAGCTCATATTTATGCAGAAATAAAGAAAATTCTCAAGGGTTCACAAACTTTCAAGCACCACCGTACCTGAGATCATGTTTGGTATTACTAAAGTCAGAGTCCAAAATGTCTACTGAAGTACGTCAAGCAACCTTTTCCTCAGAATAGAGGGTATGCGTATGGTGTCGCCAAACAGAACCCATGGCAGTTACAAAACACAGCGTGGCAAAAATGAGTTGCAGCATTAGGGTGCATGCAGTAAAACCAAAAAAATACACACAGTATTCCGTCACAGCAGTACACAGAGTACCTGTTTGTATTGTGGAGAGCTAATCTTATCATTCCATCTTGTATTAATTGACAAATTAGAAAAGCACTCGGAGAGCGCAGACCTCCGCCAAGCACCACAGTCCCCCCCATACAGTGTTTGTGTGTACGTTTTCAGACTCCTTGACCATGAAAACATATGACTAGCAATTGGATTCACAATGATAGGATTAGTGGTTGAGTAGTTATTCACGAAAATCGCATTTTCCGTAATGGCGGTTTTCTTCTGGACGGTGATCTGGATCACCACCAAGATCTAATCATCTGTAGGATACCCCATTTCTGACAATCTGTGAAAATTTCATGAAAATCCGTCCATAACTTTTTGAGTTATCTTGCTAACAAACAAACAGACAGACAGACAAACCAACAGACAGACAGACAAACCAACGCCGATGAAAACATAACCTCCTTGGCGGAGGTAAAAATAGCTAAATAAATATTTAACGGCTCAGAACCAGTTCTTCACTTATGTGTGCTCTTACCCACACGTCGTTACAGTCAAGCAAACAGTGTGGTATTAACATGCAAAGTAAAAAAAAAAAAAAAAAAAGGTACTCTGTGTACTGCTGTGACTAAGTATTTTGTGTGATTTTTATGTTTTGCTGCATAAAAACTAAAGCAGCCACATGTGTTTGCCACTCAGTGCTGGGTAACTATGGTAACTGCCCTGTAAGTGCAAAGAGTTCTGTTCCGATGCATCCCGTCTATTGTACTTTCATGATCAGTTCTGCTGCAGGACACTTTCTGCTCCAAGTCTAAAATATACTCACATTTCTGAAGAAAAGCCTGTACTTTTATTCATGTACATTTGGTCATACTCTCAGGTACTTTTGATTTCACTCATGTGAAGAGAATCGTGGCTTATGTTCTTCTCTTGTAGCCAAGGAAATATTATGAGCCCCGTTTCCACCACAGGAACCAGGAACAAATTTTAGGGAACAGGAACTTGATTATCTCCATTATGGAGTAAGAACCTTCAGTCTCTGGAGGATTTGTTGGTGACGTAACTGTCTGACAGCCTCGATCGCGACACCGTGCAGCAAAGTGAAACACACTGAAATCTTACAGAAATGATTATGCACAAAATGAATGTAGAGTGGAGTGCATGGGACCAAGTTGCCACCATCCATCCATCCATCTTCTACCGCTTTTCCGGAGGTCCGGGTCGCGGAGGCAGCAGTTCAAGCAGAGAAGCCCAGACTTCCCTCTCCCCAGCCACCTGCTCCAGCTCTTCAGAGGGGATACCAAGGCGTTCCCAGACCAGCTGGGAGACAGTCTCTCCACCGAGTCCTGGGTCTGCCCCGGGGTCTCCTCCCAGTGGGATGTGCCTGAAACACCTCAAGTGGGAGGCGTCCAGGAGGCATCCTAATCAGATGCCCATACCACCTCAACTGACTCCTTTCAATGTGGAGGAGCAGCGGTTCTACTCTGAGCCTCTCCCGGATGACTGAGCTCCTCACCCTATCTCTGAGGGTGAGTCCAGCAATCCTACGGAGAAAGCTCATTTCAGCCGCTTGTATCCGCGATCTCGTTCTTTCAGTCATTACCCAAAGCTCGTGACCATAGGTGAGAGTAGGAACGTAGATTGACTGGTAAATCGACAGCTTTGCCTTAGAACTAAGCTCCCTCTTCACCACAACAGACCGGTACAACGTCCGCATCACTGCAGATGCTGCTCCAATCCATCTGTCGATCTCTCGTTCCATTCTCCCCTCACTCGTGAACAAGACCCCAAGATACTTAAACTCCTCCACTTGGGGCAGGAGCCTGTCCCCAACCCGGAGAGGACAATCCACCTTTTTCCGGCTGAGGACCATGGACTCGGACTTGGAGGTACTGATTCTCATCCCAGCCGCTTCACACTCAGAGGCAAACCGTCCCAGCAAGAGCTGTAGGTCATTGCTGGATGAAGCCAACAGGACAACATCATCTGCAAACAACAGAGATGAGATCCTGTGGTCACCAAGCATGACACCCTCCATTCCCTGGCTGCGCCTAGAAATCCTGTCCATAAAAATTATGAACAGGATCGGTGACAAAGGGCAGCCCTGGCGGAGTCCAACTCTCACTGGGAATGACTCCGACCGAGTGTTGGCAATACGAACCAAACTCTCACAACAGTCGTACAGAGACCGAATAGCTCGTAACAACAAGCCCGATACCCCATACTCCCGAAGCACCCCCCACAAAAATCCACGAGGGACGCAGTCAAATGCCTTCTCCAAGTCCACAAAACACATGTAAACTGGTTGGGCAAACTCCCACGAACCCTCGAGAATTCTCGAGAGGGTAAAGAGCTGGTCTGATGTGTCACGGCCAGGACGAAAACCACATTGCTCCTCCTGAATCCGAGGTTCGACCAACGGCCGGACTCTCCTCTCCAGAACCTTGGCATAGACCTTCCCAGGGAGGCTGAGGAGTGTGATCCCTCTAGAGTTGGAGCACACCCTCCGGTCCCCTTTTTTAAAGAGAGGAACCACCACCCCGGTTTGCCATGCCAAAGGCACTGCCCCCGACCTCCACGCAATGTTGCAGAGGCGTGTCAACCATGACAACCCAACAACATCCAGGGCCTTGAGGTACTCGGGGCGAATCTCGTCCACCCCTGGGGCCCGGCCACCAAGGCGGAGACCTTGGCCGACTGATCCCAAGCTTTCTAAACTGGCTTTTGGTACGTGGAATGTCAAGTTGCCACCATTGTTGTCTAACAATTGTGGAGAGGAACTGATCGATTAAACTCACAAGTTCAATGGATGTAAGAATTGTGAAGGTTATATCAAAGAAGTGGTCCTATGTTAACATGTAACTTGGTCTTTTAAGATGTTTTTGATTGAAATAGCTTTTGATTTCAGTAAATATGACCTCCTAATGCTGTAAATTCAACAAATGACCATCTTCAGTTCTTTACAACCAATAAAATGTTTTGAAACCCTGCTGTGCATAATAATTTGTTACAGTGCATCTGAGTTTTTTTATTTCTGCAAAAAAACAGTTATTGGGAGGTTTGTTCAATAAAATCAGAATTATGCTCTAACGGTTGATAACTTTAAAATTATACTGACTGTTATTTGCATCGACTATTTAGGAAAATCAGAGATAAATATCATTTGCATAATAATCTGGAACATGATGTATTTACAAGAACAGACGGTGTGTGTTTGTGTGCGCAGGCTGCACTTTTGAGGGTCGCATTTAGCGTCACACAAAGCAGGACCTGTTTTATTTCGGGAGGGGGAAAAGAGCAGATGTGAGGTGAGCAGGGATGCATGGACTGCTCCTGGCCAACAGGACAGACTGCTCTCTTCTCTGCTGCTCCAGGCTCCGGGAGTGACAGAAAAAAATGTTCTTATCAAAGAAACGTTTTTTTCCGTTACTTTTGGCTTCTCCTGGTCCCACAGTGGGTTCATTCTGCACAGGTCTTTGGAAGAGGAGCACAACGCAGAAAGAGGACGCTCCATAGAGCGATGGAGGGTGTTTTTTTTACGGTCTAGCCTAGGGATGCCAAACATACTGGCCTATTAGTTTGTATTAAATTAAATTAAATCACCCTTTATTGTCATTCAACTGTACAACCAATCATGTACAGTAGAACGAGATTGTGTTTTACCCATCTACTGTGTTAATCACCACCCCCCCCCCCCCCCCCAAGTGTAGAATCAGAGGGCTGCTGCCATGCAAGGTGCCGCCACAAATTTCCCTCCTCCATTCCATTATTGCTGAGCACCAAGCTGGACGGCAGGAAGTTCCACTTTCTTATATGGTCTTCGGCATGACCCGACCGGGATTTGAAACCCTGCCTCCCGGGTGTGGGGCGGATGCTCTACCAACTGAGCCACCACTCCGGTACGGTGTGGCCAAGTGTGTTTAGGTGGTTAGGACTGATGGCTGATGTGGAAATGTATGCAAATTTAAAACAATTTATAGCTCTTGACAAGTTGTGTTTAATCATAAAGTGAAATACTACATTTTAAATGATTAAACTGCACTACTTGCACAGTGGTGCAGGGGTTAGTGCTGTTGCCTAACAGCTAGAAGGTTTCAGGTTTGAATCCCCAGGCTGGCAGGGGTAGGAACCTTTCTGTGTGGAGCTTGCATGTTCTCCCTCTGCTGTGTGGGTTTACTCGGAACGTTCTAGTTTCTTCCCACAATCCAAAGACATGCATGTTAGGTTAAGTGGGGATTCTAAATGGTCCCTAGGGACTGTAGTTAAGATAAGATAAGATAAGCCTTTATTAGTCCCACAATGGGGAAATTCCAGGATTGCAACAGCACAGGGATAGCAACACTCAGAGCAACAATCAGAAGGCAAGAAAAAACAACATCTAGTAGTGGTTTAGTGGTCTAGTCACTGTAAGACAAAGGACATGTAAACAAGTGGGGAAAATATGTGCATAATCAGTATCGGCAATTGGGAAAAACTACTGTCAAAATATCTGCATGGTAAATTATAATATTTCTATAAACATAAACTCAAACAAAGGAGCTTAAATATGCTTTTTTTTTTTTCAATCGTCCTTGAGCAAACGGATCAGCCTTTACAGACCACACACATTTTTTTTTTAAAGAATGAACAGGTGCACTACTAACCCCAGCAGCCACGTCCGGAAGAAGTCCATCTCGGGGAGGTGCAGCATCGCGGGATTAGATTCGCACAACTTTACGAAGCTCTTCAGCTCGGCTACTTTGCGTGGGTCCATCCTGCTGCGCGCAGTCCGCCACACGGAGCTCTGAAAAACAAAACAAGTTGGCAGGGAGCCGCTGTAGCGTGGTCACGCGCTAAGCTGCTAGCGTTAACGCCTGCAGAGGTAAGCTAGGTATGCTAACATGAATGAGTGCGCCGTGTTTATGAATTCACGCACACACCCCTAACTGCAACCATTCCCCGTAATTAACAGTCTGTTAGTTGGCCATTCTGTTCAACAAGCTGTAACGGCTGCTGAGACTGTCGGGAAGTTTCTGGAAATGTGGATCAGTGACACGGTGACCGTTTGACGCATGATGCCGTAGTTAGCTAATCGTAATTAATGGAAACATACCGGAGTCGCGATAATCCAGCTCGGCAAAAGAAAATAAAGCTCACCAGGCTGAATATGTAGACTGTGAACAGGTGAGGAGAAAAATCACAAAAACACGCAGCGATCGGTGTCTCCACTGAAGAACTACACCGACAGTGGCGTCAATCTTGTTTTCATTCAGGCACGCTGAGGACAGACTAATGCACATGGAAGTTGTTGTACCCTCAGTTTGGCCTGTCAGGCATTGACAAGCGAACTTTACAAATTCCTCGATTCTGCTTTTCATCCCCTAGTCCATGGGTCTGCATCATAAGGATATTTCACCCGAAAGCAATGGTTCCTTGGGTTTAAAATGAATACATAAATGCATAGATGGGGAAAACAAAGCAAAAACACAGTTATGTGGAAAAATAAGAAAATTCAATTAGAAAAACAAGCTGCAATTTACAAGAAAAAAATGCAAACAAGTATTAACTTTAAAAGGAAAATGTCCAGATTCAAAAACAAGATAGCATTTGCATAAAAATTTACAAGTGCATGAAGTTAGTTTTCAAATTTACAAGCAAAAAGGGGAATCAACAGAAAGCAGCAAAACAACACATGAGAAAACACAACAGCAGAAGAGAAAAATAACATTAAAATCCGCATGAAGTCAAATTAATTGTTAAAGTGTTTTTAAATAATAAATATTATGCTATAGGATATGTATGAATGTGGGTATGTCTCTTTCAAAAAAGAAACGACGGGCCTCTGCTGGGCAGTTGTGTAAAGTGTGTAGTCATTTTTTGCATTTAAAGGTGCTGGAGACAAGCTTGTGTCCTCATGGCCAGCAGGTGTCACTCTGACTCACTTGCACTGACTGGTCGGTAGAGCGATGCCACATCAACCCAGTTACGCTATTGGCTGTGACCGGCTGTGACGTCTTTACTGGCCACATATACGTATATAAGCATTAGATAGAACACGGCTAGCCATTAGGCTAGTCACATTTTATATAGCTTACTTACTGTATATGATTACAATAAATACAATGATCAGTTGTTTGTGTGTCCTGCTATCACAGTGCTGAAGGTGCTGTCAACCGTTATAATTACCTGCAGAACAGAGTGCCTCCATTTGCCATGAAAATGTTAGCCATGTTCTATCTAGGGTGTCATATATCTATGTTATCGGCCACCAACTGCTCAGATGTAAATATGATTATTTCAGTCTTGCAAAATTATTAAATTATTTGTTTCATCAATATATTATTTTTTTAATACAAAGACTTTAATTCGGCACCTTTTGAAACATTTTTGGATGTATTCTTTTAACAAAAAATTGTTCTCATGAAAATATAGTTACGTTCACCTTTACCAAAGGATTATGCAGCAGTCAAAGGTCGTCTGCTGTGGAGTGCAGTTCCACTGCTAGGCTCAGGGTAGTCCTCTGTTGCAGTGGGGATTTGCTTCCTATAACTGATTTCTTATAAATTACCAGTGGTGGGCCGTCAGGGCCAGCAAGCCCTTCTCTGCTGGCCTAAACACTGTCAAAAATCCCTGACCTACATTTACACCATACATTTGTACATGAGGATGTATTTAAATTGTTCCCAGTAGTCTATTCTCTGCATTGTGTAGCTTTTCTCTTGGTTGTACTACTTCCAGTAATGTATGTGCGTTAGAGTTTTTGTCCTATCATATTTCAGCCATCATGTGTTGCCAGGGTCAAAGAAATCTGTAGCTTAAAATAAATGATAATGAGGCTGTTGCTTTCATCAGATTTCCAGTTTGCCACATGGGGCAAGCTAGCAGGCATATGATAACATCAGCATTTTGAAGTCTTTTGATTGGATGGTCATGGTACATGTCCAATGCTCCTGTTTTCTGATGGACAGAATCGTATAACCAAAACCGTGTAAACGGGTGGAGTGACAGAATATACTTGACATTGTGGAAAAAAAGAGCTCAGTCCCAGGGAAAACACTCTCTTTGAGTCTGCGTCTGAGAACACAAAGGCTGCACCTGATTGGCTGATGCATCCAGCTGTGGGCGGTCTTTCATTGGATTTGAGCTCCAGGATAACATAGTGGATCACGGCTAAACTTTGTCTGATATCTTTAAAACAAACCAGCAAAAAGTGTCTTTTTTTAACAACGTTTGAGGTGAGAAATAGTAGGTGCAGTTAATGAATCTGTTATTTGATATCAACAGCTGCTGGTTCGTACGTTCGGCCACATTGGCCATTACCGCCGGAGCCACTTTTAAGCAAGATTGGACACTTAGCAATGATGATATAGAGTGAAGTACGTGGCGGTAATGCACCTGTAAGCTGGTTACCAACCGCCAATCAAATCTAAAAGAAGAAGAAGAAGAAGAAAAGCCACAACAAATGATTGACATAGTATGGGCTGCTTGGCAAAACACATGAACTGTCCTCTGGTGCCAGTCTGTTCAAGTTGCATCATCAAAAGTTAACAGCGAAACATGTTTCTGAAAACAATTAAGGTGAGAAATGAATGGTGGAGTTACTTTTTACTAAAAATCACTTATTTTATAAGTTCAGCATTAGCTCCTTGAAGCAATTACCTCCACGTGCCAGCTGCTCATTTGCATAATGGAGAGAGGCCCTGGACTTTATGCTAATGAGGAGCGGGCAACTCCACACAAAGGCTTGAGATTCTAAATGTAACGCTACCAGAATACATTGCGAGACGTCTCACAAAGACGATGAATTGGAAGTGGAAAAACGCATGCCTAGGTGGACACTATCATCAGGTAGAACACCACTGAAGACCTAGGTGGGAAATACCCGACTGTCACTGTGAAGTACAACACTTACAGTGGTGTGAAAAAGTGTTTGCCCCCTTCCTGATTTCTTATTTATTTCTGTCATACTTAAATTCAGATCATCAAACAAATTTAAATATTAGAAAAAGATAACACAAGTAAACACAAAATGCAGTTTTTAAATGAAGGTGTTTATTATTAAGGGAAAAAATCCAAACCTGGCCCTGTGTGAAAAAGTGATTGCCCCCTAAACCTAATAACTGGTTGGGCCACCCTTAGCATCAACAACTGCAATCAAGCATTTGCAATAACTGGCAATGAGCCTTTTACAGCGCTGTGGAGGAATTTTGGCCCACCTATCTTTGCAGAATTGTTGTAATTCAGCCACATTGGAGGGTTTTCGAGCATGAACCACCTTTTTAAGGTCATGCCACAGCATCTCAATCGGATTCAGGTCAGGACTTTGACTAGGCTACTCCAAAGTCTTCATTTTGTTTTTCTTAAGCCATTCAGAGGTGGACTGCTGGTGTGTTCTGGATCATTGTCCTGCTGCAGAACCCAAGTGCGCTTCAGCTTGAGGTCGCAAACAGATCGCCAGACATTCTCCTTCAGGATTTTTTGGTAGACAGCAGAATTCATGGTTCCATTTACCACAGCAAGACTTCCAGGTCCTGAAGCAGCAAAACAGCCCCAGACCGTCACACTACCACCACCATATTTTACTGTTGGTATGATGCTCCTTTTCTGAAATGCTGTTACTTTTACACTGGATGTAATGGGACACACACCTTCCAAAAAGTTCAACTTTTGTCTCATCAGTCCACAGAGTATTTCCCCAAAAGTCTTGGGGATCATCAAGATGTTTTCTGGCAAAACTGAAATGACCCTTTATGTTCTTTTTGCTCAGCAGTGGTTTTTGTCACAGTAGCCAGGAATTTGTGAAGCGGAGTGGTGGGGGGTGGTGGGCTGAACCCCAACCACCACCATCACCATTCTGAATGTCCAGGCATTCGCCCGGGGCGAAACTTTAGCTTCAGCCCCGTGTCAACTACAGCCCCCTGTCAACTACAGATTTCTTAACATTTTCAATGCAGATTACTCAAAACCTGCTCTTTATTTACATTTTTCTTTTCTTTTTTCTCCCTTTGTTTTCTTCTCTTTTTTGTGCACCCCCCCCCCCCCCCGGCTACGCCCCTGATTTTTGCCCAGTCTCTTTCTTATGGTGGAGTCATGAACACTGACCTTAACTGAAGCAAGTAAGGCCTGCAGTTCTTTGGTTGTTGTTGTGGGGTCTTTTGTGACCTCTTGGATGAGTTGTTGCTGCACTCTTGGGGTAATTTTGGTCAGCTGGCCACTCCTGGGGAGGTTCACCACTGTTCCATGTTTTTGCGATTTGTGAATAATGGCTTTTACTGTGGTTTGCTGGAGTCCTAAAGCTTTTGAAATGGCTTTATAACCTTTTCCAGACAGATAGATCTCAGTTACTTTGCTTCTCATTTGTTCCTGAATTTCTTTGGATCGCAGCATGATGTCTAGCTTTTGAGGATCTTTTGGTCTACTTCAGTTTATCAGGCAGGTCCTATTTAAGTGATATCTTGATTGAGAACAGGTGTGGCAATAATCAGGCCTGGGTGTGGCTAGAGAAATTGAACTCAGCTTTCCAAAGATGTGATAAACCACAGTTAATTTATGTTTTAACGGGGAGGGGGTCACTTTTTCACACAGGGCCATGTAGGGTTGGAATTTTTTTTTACCCTTAATAATAAACACCTTCATTTAAAAACTGCATTTTGTGTTTACTTGTGTTATCTTTGTCTAATATTTATTAAATTTGTTTGATGATCTGAAACATTTAAGTGTGACAAACATACAAAAAAATGAGAAATCAGGAAGGGAGCAAACACTTTTTCACACCACTGTAGGTGTGATTGTGTAGTGGATTTAAAATCATGGAAATAAACAGAACACAACTTGAAATTCTGAGAAAAAGATGCAAAAATATAAACAAAGTGCAATACAGACTTTCTATACTTCACAATATGATGTTTTTGTCCATGATTCAGTGTAGTAGTTGTTGTGTTTAACAGACATTAGTGTACCTGTCAATATTTTGACACCAACTGACTATAGTTTGACTGTAATTCCGGAGAAAATACAACCCAAAGAAAAGTATAAACTGTATAAAAAACACTAACAGTACACTGTAACACAACATACCTGCATTTAACAAAGGATTTTATAGGAGTCAGCTGTCATCTGCTGTGGACTGCAGGTCAGATGACGATTAAGAGTTAAGGTAAGCAATTAAAGGTTAGCCAGCATAAGTCATATTTCTAATGTGCACAAAATGAGCAACAGACTGAATAAAAACATGTTAAAATGATTCTAAAAAAATAAGATTCAACTAAAGTATCAAATAAACTTTTACAGGCTTTTCAATTTAAAGGGGTCATTGACTGAAAAATAGTGTTTGTAGGTTTTAACTTTCTCAAATGTGTCAACTGTTCACATAATTAGCCAAAGAATTTCAAAACAGTTAATTCTCTTTAAAAAACACACCCTTTATCTCGTTTTTCTCTCCCAGAAACATTTTTGACTTTTCTGTGGAACTCGTATACATCACGTTTAGAAAAAGCCAACCCGCCGCCGTCCTTGAGACCAGCCCACTGCTCTATTATTGGCCCACCTAGTTGTCTGTCATGTACTGTTTGTCTGTCATGTACTGTTTGTCTGTCATGTTGATGGTGGGATGCTAAAGGCGGTCTATTAGCCCCTGAGCTGTTACCCCCAAGCTAATGGGCGCAGTCGGGCATCCGGGCATTTGGCCTACTTCCGGTTAGCAACCCACATGGCAACGCCGTACTAGGTGAAAACAATTCAGTGGCGACCTAGTCCCAGGCAGCTGCCGTGACCCAGTCAAGCTTGTCCAGCCCGTCGTAGTGCATTATATTCAGCTCATCACGTCCTATATCAGGTAATTGAGTGATATTGTGTTAGTTTAATTAGTTGCCACTTGATGGGTCACGTTTTGAAAATGCTAGCCGCCGACACAAGCCTCTCTGCATTGTAAATAGAGACGGACATTTTGTCTATGGAAATGCATGACTGATTCCCTTTTCACTCAACAATACAGACCTCTCTATGTGCAGTCAGCCTGACTAATTTAACTGTAGACTGTAGTAAATAGTGCAACAAAGGGGCTGGCCATTAATGAAAGAGGTGACAAATACGGTTTCGCCGTATTTTAATACAGGGAAAATGCAATTTTAGCAAATACGGGCGTATTGCCATTTCTGTACGCCAAAAAGAAAAATATACGGGAAAAGAGAACACCTTGTGTGACTCCCACAGCGAGCTGGCAGAGCGCTCAGCGTGAGCAATTACTGATCGTTATAGAAGCGCCTCGCACCTTCTGCGGCTCTGGAACAGAGAGGAATCCCGGCGCCAGTAATGCTGCGCCTGATATGTGTGACTAATGCAAATGTATATGCTTTCCTGCTGTCTACTGTGATGCTAATGTGCCATGCATGCATTAGCCGGGTATATAAGTTGACTGTCTGCATGAAGCACCCTTTTAAACTTCACTCGTGTCCGCCTGCACTTATTTCGATCCAACACAAGCGCACCTAAGCAGTGTTTAGCATCAGTGAACATTTTCTTGTTTAATTATTTCTTTTAAGAATTACTCCTGTGCTGCCCTGATATTTAATGGATTGGTCATGTTACCCATAGGGGCCTGCGAGGCACACCGCCGAACCAGGTGATAACAGGGATGGCTATTAGGGTGACTACAATCTGAAGAAAATAACAATATAAACTGCGCTTACAGCGAGTGTCCTGGTAACAGTGTTAGTTCGTGGGCTAACAGGCTACCTTTAGCCTTTAGCTGGCCGTGCAAGCCACAAGCCGGTACAAGGCAGGTGGTCCGCCGTGGAATCACGACGAAGCCTCCGGCTTGCTGCAATCAAAATGTCCCCGGACCAGATGCTGCTGGTTGGAGGTTACTGGCTCCCCCGCCGTCCTTTGTGGATCTGCGCTGGTCTCATTGGCAGCCTAATCACTCCAGCTTTCAGCTGGCCGTGAGTGGAGTTTCACGGAGCCACACTGCCCTTGAAGATCACTTGGCTCAGTACTTCGTCTCAGGTCGTGGGCCATGTTGCGGCGATCGGGAGAGCAGTCAAGTGCGTGGTGCTTGTGATTTGTTGTGGAATCATGGCAAAATTATTGGGAGATTGGCCGGAGTGACGCGAGATACACCATCGACTGTGGATCAGTGAACCAGAGCGCTGCTCATCCAAGCTGGGAGACTAGAAGCTAGTCAACTGTAATGGCTAATTAAGAGGGAGGGCGGAGTTGAAACGGTGAAGGATGGTTCTTAAAGTGACCTTAAAGGCCTTAACTCAGAGCATTTAAAGAAAACCAGGAAAAATAAAAAAACATAATAAAAGAAAATTAAAAAAATGTGAACAAATTATGTCACAAACATTTCATTAAGACATGTCTGAGCTATTAAAATGTGGAAAAAGTGCAGTCAATGACCCCCTTAATTCTTAAATTTGTCCAGACATTCAAACGCTCCCCTTGCATCAGGGCAAATCCTCCATTGCTGTGGTGATTTCCCACAATCCTTTGCTATATTAGTATTATTCTAAACAGGTACTAGTTTATAACAGCAGGTGGTGTATTTTCCTATTGAGCAGGATTTATCATGAACATTTTTAAAGTGGTCAGTGACTGCACTTTTTCCATATTTTCTTAATGAAACATTTGTGACATATTTTGGTTAATTATTTAATTACTGCAGCATCATTGTGAATCATTTTTTGCAACCTTTCGGAGAATGTTTCATTTCAGCGCATGTCTCTTTAAATTCTTAAGAGCCACATTTAACTCCACTCTCCTTCTTACATTGCTATTGCTGGCTGGCTAGCTCCTAGCTTGGATGGAAGCCTGAGCAAAATAATGTAAATTTGTCTTGAAGAAAGAATGAAATAAGGCATCACTGGTAGGGATGAGTCGATCCAATCGACAGTATCAGTATCGAGTTCAATACAAGTAAAATGGCTGGATCGGTATTGATTATGAATAAAAGTAATTTACCAATCCAATAATAATATTAAAATAAAATGAAGGTACAGTCACCATTTTCAGCCACGCTGTGCACAGCTTCTGTACACAGAAGCAATGAGTGTCACGTGCCACAGGAGTCTGTCTGTGGGACTCGCCTTGGTATGTTTACTGTGTGAAATTACAGAACTGTTTTGCTGGGTGGTATCAACACTTACAATTTTAACACCACCAACTTGATAAACCATTTGCAAAGGTATCACGGTAAAGAAGCATGCCAAATTCTGTCAAGACCTGAGCAGAAGGAAGTGTGTCATGCATCACCAGCCACTGCTTTTTCAGCTTGGAGGCTGGAAGATGCTAAAACTGAAACATAAACAAAAGAATGAAACTTAAAGTACAAATCAGACGGGAGCATGGAAAATGACTGGAACGAAGACATAACACGGGCTTACTTTTCAGTGGAGAATGATGAATAGCTGATGAGTTAGGTAACAGAAATGTAAATAGCAAATCATAAGGTGAACTGGAAGCAGGACTACAACAATATGGCTACAGGAAATGGAACAGGAATGACTTCAAAATAAGAGCAACCCTAAAAACTAAGAACGGACAAAGAATATCAGAAACACTACTAAATAAAACGAGGACCAGGAGAATACTTATGATGATAAAAGTAGATGACAAAATACAACTTAAAGGGTTAGTTCCTTTATTTTCAGATCTACAGCATTTTTTACCTCATGCATAAAGTGGCACTTTGAATTTCATCTGAATGTTTATTTAATACTCAGCTTTAAAGTTTTGCATAAACTTGCACTTAAAGCATGAATGAATGAAAGAATGCATGTTTATATAGTGCTGACCAGTAAAATGCTGCCAATGTTACAAATTTAAAAATAAAAAAAAAGCAGCAGCGTTGCTGAACTGAGTCAGTTTTGTAATATATTCTTTGACTTTTAGGTTTATGTTTTTATATCTGTGCAAAATGCAACCAGTCTTTACCAAAATATGTTCTACCAAAGTATGTTCTCTTCTTTTGTTGTTTTAAATAAGAGAGACCGTATTGGGTTTGGATCGGTTTCGGCGATACTCAAAGTCACAGTATTTGTATCAGGCTTGAAAAAGTGGTATCGGCTCATCCCTAATGACTGGTGGACAGGGGTGTGTTTGGTTTCAGTGGTCAATATGATATGACCAGTCCCTGGAGTACAATAAGAACAGAAATATTTGTGAAGGAGTGGCTAACCTGCTAGCTTCAGCTATCTTCTTTAGATTTCACAGAAAATAAAACTTTAACTAAACTGAAATAACATCAACAAGGATTCCAGTGGGGGTGAACAGAGCTTATAAAAAATGGCGATCAAAACCGGTGGGATTGACTGTTGAGCTAACGCCAGGTGGCGTGTCGGACAGTGTCTCCCCATAAAGGCAAGCTGTAATGCAAGAATGAGTGACTCCGACCACCTAAGCTAATGCTAACAGTTTGACGTAGCATCACAATGGAAATACATAACAAAATAAGCCAGAATGACACCAGATATATTATCAACTGTGGATTAGTGAACCAGGTGGATACAGGGATGTCTATTAGGGTGACTGGAATCAAAAGAAAATAATATGAACCAATATAAACCATGCTTGGTAAGCAAGCTCCCGTGTACCACTGTTAGCTTTGAAGCGCCTAAAGCCTTGTTTATGCTAGTGCACTGAGATGCGTGTGCACTTTGGACGAGGCCGGCGTGCTAGCAGTTGTATATATACTTCATTTTTTTCATCTACTAGACCAAGCATTTGACACATGTGCACAACTGTCATTTGTAGTTTCACCCCAGTCCTATAAATAGCACCAATGCGCTGATACGTTCTTGTTTTAAGGATGAACTGTACAAACGCAGATAACGGTGGACTTCTTCACACAGTTTCTCCACAAATATTGATTCCATTTTCTGTTCAGCTGCTTGAATTGCCGTTTTTTCAATGCTGCTCTCCACTCATGCTGCTGCTGCTAAATGATCCATGTCTGTTTATTCTCATCTTTCTCTTCCTCTTTGTCTACTTTGACTTTGTATGCTGTGTCAGTAGAGCCACTGCTTGAATGGGAGGTTCAGTCTTGTGCGTGCATAGTCAACGCACCCAGGCAACGTGGCCACAAAATTTGGGCTGCATGCAGTCAGCTGTGGAGGGGCTCCATGGAGCCTAGCAGAGTGGAGACAATGACCACTTTTACATGCACACAAATAAACCAGTTATGATTGAATTTCTGGAGTTATATAATTATTCAAGTGTTCGATGTAAACATACTAACCTGATAAAGGCCATGCAACCGGGGTCATTAACTCAAGTGGTTTACCCTCCAATAATCTGTTCATTCGGTGCATGTAAACACGACAAAACTGATTACTGCCATTATTGGTTTATTCCCAGTAATCAGTTTATTGTGACCATGTAACCAGGGTCAATGATGTCATTTTTGTTGTTTGTGTATATTTGTGTGTCTGTTTTAAAATACTGTGTCAGGTTTTAAGATGAGAACTACCATACAGAATTTTGTTCTGTGACTGCATAATGACAATAAAGAATCTTGAAAAGGTAGATAACCTCATATAGCTGATTGGATAGACACACAGCAGCAAAGGCTCCTTGCGGCCTTTAATCCCAAATCCTTGTCAATAGCAGGTACCTACCGTTTCCTGTTTGAGTTAATGTATTTTCCCTTTTGCCATTGTGTTTTATTATGAGGCGTGTTGTGTTTTCTCTTTTACCTTTGCGTTTTGTTTGCTGTTGTGTTTTGTACTTAAGGGACACCATAGCTTACTGTTCTGTGCCTGGCAAACCAAACTGAGGGTGCGCTGCGCTCAGGCTGTCTGACATGGAGGCTGGAAGCTGTTGAGGGTGACAGTCAAACAGGAGTAATACTACTGTGTAATAACCAAATCACCGGTAAGCAGCAGCATCCCTGTAAAAAATAAATGTGATTTCAGAGAGCTTCTCTGACTCTGTTCTCTGCCGCAGGAGGACATGCACTGACTCGTCTGTGTGTTCAGCCATGTTTCCCTCAGTCAGCAGCCTGGTCAGGCTGCTTCCACGAGGAACCAGGAGTGGAGGTGGGACTTACCTTTTGTTAAGGTCATGACAGCTGCGTTCTGACTGTGGCTTCCACTGGATTAAACTATTACTTTATGGATTTAACTCTGTCTCTGTCTCAAGCAGCTCTAACCTGACTATAAAGCAGAATACACAAATCAGCTAGCAGGGCTCCCAAGCTGCAAGTTTACCTTCAACAGATTTTTTTTGGGAGAATTAAATATACCTTGAACTTTTTATTCTCATAAACTTGCAACTTTTTTCACATAAATTTGAAAAAACCAAAAAAAAAAAAAACCAAAACCGAATTTCCAACCTTTTCTCATAAATTTGTGACTTTTACTTGTAAATTTGCACCCCTTGAATGAATGAATGAATGAATTTATTTATTTTCGGATAATACAGTACAGGTTAAAAGAAACTGTATAATATAACAACAAGGTCAAATTAGACAAAGACTCCTTCTACTAAACAATTCCACGTGAGTTATCCGAAATGGGTGATGGCTGAAGCCGCAGCTTATATTGCCCACCCATATTCCATCCAAGAATTCAAAAGAAAAAAGAGTAAACAAGACAAGAGTGATTACAATTTAGAACAAAGCTAAGACAAAGTGTGACTGAGAGAAAAAAAAGAAAACTAAGCTAAGCTAGGTTAAGCGGTTACTATTCAAGACAAATCTAAGACAGAATGTCACAGAGAGAAAAAAAAAAAACAACTAAGCTACAACACAACACAGGCTGGAAATGTCAATCCTTATGTGAGTTTACATGTCGTCTTGTAAATATGTTTGGAGTATTTCTTCCTTTAGTTTTTGTTTAAATTGTCCAAGCTTTGTACATGATTTTAATTCAGGTCCAAAATCGTTCCATAATCTGACTC
This sequence comes from Pholidichthys leucotaenia, assembly GCA_020510985.1. NCBI lineage: Eukaryota > Metazoa > Chordata > Actinopteri > Cichliformes > Pholidichthyidae > Pholidichthys > Pholidichthys leucotaenia. Next base: position 397,645,954 of record CM035838.1, on the reverse strand, counting down.
CTTGCACTGAAATACAGTGTTGCTTGGTGGTTGTTCTCACTGTAGGCTTTTGAAATATACATGTTCCTCTGAAGTGATATCGTTTCTCCCTTGTTTGGAACAACTTTTGGATATTTGCGGGCAGTGATTAATTCTTCACTTTGAACATTATTATTGCGGTTTTAAAGTCAACCAGATCTTTCAACTTGAGAGTTTTTTGTTTAAGAAAAAGTGGGTTTGTTGGTTCCCTGTAAGCTGCTTTGTTTATTATTCTAATAGCTCTCTTTTGAAGCATAAAGAGTGGATATATGTTTGTTTTATATGTTTTTCCCCATACTTCATTACAATATGTCATGTATGGGAGTATTAATGAATGATACAAGGTGTATAGTGTGGGTTGATTCAGCAAATATTTCACTCTGTGTAATATTGCAATTGATTTGGAAACTTTACCTTTAATATAATTAATATGTGACTTCCAACACAGTTTGTTATCAATTATTACTCCAAGGAATTTAGTTTCAGATACCCTTTCAATCTCTACACCATTTACACTGAGTTTGGGTACTGGATTGTTGTGATGGTTGTTAAAGACTATAAATTTTGTCTTACTTAAATTGAGCGTTAATTTGTTTGAATCAAACCACAGTTTAAGCTTTTCTAATTCCTTCCCGAGTGTATCCAGAAGTTGTTCCAAATTGTTTCCACTGCATAGCAGATTAGTGTCATCGGCAAACAATATTAAGTCCATTTTTTCTGAAACTTTACATATATCGTTTATATACATATTGAATAATAATGGTCCCAAAACTGAACCCTGTGGGACTCCACAGGTGACCTTCAGCAACTCTGAGTTTTTGTTGCTAACACATACATACTGATATCTATTCTTTAAGTAACTACTTAACCAGGACAGTGCTACCCCTCTAATACCAGAATTTTGTAGTTTCTTTAATAATAAATTATGATCTACTGTATCAAATGCTTTTTTAAGATCTAGGAATACTCCAACTGAATACTCTTTATTTTCAATGGCTGTTGATATTTTTTCTGTAAATTCTATTAGGGCATATGCAGTTGTCCTCTTGTGTCTGTACCCATATTGCTGCTCACATAGTAAATCATTCTTCAGTATGAAGTTGTCAATTCTCTCATAGAATATTTTTTCAAGTATCTTGGAAAATTGCGGTAATAGTGAAATTGGTCTATAGTTTGAGAGTTCCCCTCTGTCGCCCGTCTTGTATATCGGAATTACTTTAGCTATTTTCATTGCATTGGGAAATATACCTGATTGGAGAGACAGGTTGCAGATATACGTCAGTGGTTTTACTATGCATTCGATAACAGTTTTGACTAGTAGCATGTCAATACTATCACAGTCAGTAGATGTGACCCTTTTTTTACATAAATTAATAACTTTTTATTATACCCAACGCAACGAAGTTGTGTAGGCTATATTGTTGACCCATCCACCCCTTCGTTTAACAGGTTTTTCACCACTATAGTTTCTACATTTCTGATCAGATTGACTTCATATTTATACAGAAGCTTTAACCCCTTGCACTCTGGTCAATTTCCCTAAAAACCCCTAAAAATAACGTACCCAAAGTAAATCAAAAGCTGTTCTTCAACCCTTTGCAGCATCTTCATGGGGTTGGTCTCATTTAAAAGAAAACACTTTGAATTTTTTGGCAAAACAGTCATAATCTCTTTAAGTGCTCCTGCCACTGAGTAACAGTCATCTAAACATACTGAACTTGAAGAAAATAAAGTTCGCCTGGGTGTTTTTTTGGATACAAATGCTTGCAAATAACACACAGCTGTCAGATCCGGGCTGGAAAATGCAACAGAAATGTAGAACCAAGTGCTATCCAGCTGAGGTCAAAATTTTGTAACAATACCACAATAAATGAATATATTACACAGCTTTTTTGTCAGGTTGTTCCCAGGCGTTTTTGAACTGTGCCAAATTGTGCCAAATGGCACAGTTTGGAAAAACGTCTGTAACTTTTGAATGATTCAATATAGAAGCTTGATCTTGGGCTCTAATGAAAGGTGACACTCAGGGCTGTGTGTGTGTGCGTGGGGGGGTGTTTATTCATTCATGAATGAATGAACAAACAAGCCCCCACACACAAAGAAGCATGCCACGTAAAAAATGTGTGGCTTTTTTTTTTTTTACAAGAAAAAATAACCTACAGTGCAATAAAAATTATACTAAAATATCTGTAATGTAGAGGATAACAACTCCCCCCCCCCGCTACAGAGGACAGACATCGTTCATCGCCACATGATGGACCGCGGCCATGCGCCGCAGTCTACTACGCACAGTTGTACTAAAATATCTGCAATATATCTGCAATCCGCTACAGAGGAGTAGCGGGGGGAGGGGGGACCATTCACGGTCCGGACGTGCTGTAATTTACCGATTGGTCAAAAGTCATTTTGATTACAATTTTTAGGGATAAAGAATAATTTAGCTAATAACACTTACCTGTCCACAACAGCAGTGTCGCTGGCGAACATCTCTTCCTCATTGTCAGACGAACATGACGCTGGTCCGCTTGTTACGACTCGTGGTTCTGGTCACGCCACCCGGTCAAACCATGATTCCATTATTGCTGTTTTGCGCTTCCATGATTGCGGTTTTGGCGAACGATTTTTCAAAACAAATAAGAACAGTAGTAAGAAAAAAAGACTGGCGAACGCGTGTGTGTCACCCAGCGGCTTACACAAAACAGATTTTACGCACGGGACGCACGCTTTCAATCGTCGAACTTCTCTGCTTCAGTTGGCTCGCTGTATTCGCAGCCGTTGGTAGGCGGGTCCTTCTTGCTAGGTTTTCAGTCATTGGTTCTTCAAGGTTTCAGAAACCCAATTCAAGGCTCTTATTAGTCGAATGAGAGGTCAATCAAATCTAAACCAATCAAAGCACTCCTTTGGCTTTCTGTTCGCGGCTGTGTCTGTAGTGGAAGAACGGAAATGCAGCTTTTTTTTTTCCAGTGTGCACTGATGCACGAGGGCGCACTAGGACGCAGAGACATGACCGCCCTCGGTATCCCGGAGTGCAAGAGGTTAACTCATCAAGACCTCAGACGCATTTGATTTTCAGACTCATCTAATGAGGGGTTCTGTGTATTTTAGGAAGGGGTCTTTTTATGTTGTTGCCACTATTGTGTTATGTCTGGAAACAGGACAGCGGAGGCAGGAGTTGTACCGAATGAGAACTTCTTATCTTATATCTTATCTGTTATTGTTATTATTATCATTATTATTTATAAATTCAAGAAATCTGTGTGTCACAATCATAGGACATCATGTCTGCTTGTTGTCCTATGATGTTCCTATGATGTGGGCGATCATAGGACCATCTACATAATGTCTATATGACGTCACATAAACCATATATGACGTTAGACAAACTGTAAGCCTGATGTTCCTATGATCTCAGAGGGATGTCTATATGACGTCATACAGACGGCAGGACTCGCTAAAAGACATACACATAGACACAGGTAAGCAACATAACACAGAACAGTAACAAGCAGGAGAAGAAGTAACAAGCAGGGGCAAACAGAGATGGCAGGGCATGGTTACAGAAAACAGCATGGGCGGGGCTGCACAGATAATCACACACAGGGGACCAGAAGGGAGACAAGACCAAGGCAATAATGATAATGATGATGACGATAATAATATGTGCTGGGACCCATGCCCTGGAGACAAGGAATATCACTCTATATAATTCAAGAACTCTCTGTCACAATGTCATGGGGAGACAAGACCAAGGCAATAATGATAATGATAATGACGATAAGAATAATAACTAGAAAAGTACTCATAGAGCGCATACCTCTGCCAAGGCTCCTTCCGTTTCTCATGGATCGCCTCCAAAATGTAATGGGTTTGTGTGTAGGCCTATAGCCACTTGTGGTGAAAATTGCATCAAAGTCTGTCCATCAGTTTTGGAGTATTGTTGCTAACACACTGTGAGAAGATAAGAGCCTTGGCTGAGGTATGCATTCTGAGATCATCACCAAAATGTAATGGCTTCCTCTGTAGCCCAAGAACCACCTCTGGTGAAAATTTCATCCAAATCCATCCAGTAGTTTTTGTGTAATCCTGCTGTGCAAATAAAAACAAAGCCCTTGGTAGAGGTATGCACTCTCAGATCATCACCAAAATCTAATCATCTGTTCCCCGTGCCATTACACACCTTTCCTGAAAATTTCATCAAAATCCGTTCCTAACTTTTTGAGTTATGTTGGTAACAGACAGACAAACAAACACCGGTAAAAACATAACCTCCTTGGCGGAGGTAATAATGCTGCTAAACTTAAACTAAGAGGAAGACCAATGAGGAAATAAATATGCAAGACAGAATCACTCTGTAAATTCAAGAAATCCGTCAGTTTTTGTATGTGTCTGTCTGTGTGTCACAATCATAGGACATCAAAGGACAGCCTATGATGTCTGCATGATGTCCTATGATGAGCCTATGATATCAGGCAACATAGGATTCGCCATGCCGGCATATAGACAATAGAACTGGCTACCTATGTCATATAGACAATAGGACTTCCTACCTATGATATAGGCATGATGTCCTGTGATGCCTGCCTTGATGTCTTTATGATGTCATATAGACCATCACTCACCAAATAAGAGATACTCATCACGATTACGAATAGGACACAGCACTTTAAACCACACCCATTTGAAGCAGTAAATCTGGAAATCTTACTCCTCACCCGATTAACAAGAGGACACACTACGTTAAACCACACCCATTCAAAGCAGTACATTTGTCCAACAAAACGGACATTGCAATGGCTCAAGATACATCATTGAACAAATACAGCCTCACCTGTTGCTTGCAACAGCTGATTGGTCTCAATGCTGGACGCGCTCTCCTGATTCCACGAATCACATTCACACCATCTGACAACATGTTTCCATTCACCTTGCGATGTAAACAGTTTCCAGTAACACCCTGCTTTGCCATGACTGTGAATAAGTCACATGGCCAGTCTTTACAGCGCGTTGGTGTTTTCTGCACAAGAGATTTCTTAAGCCGTGGCCAATTCTACATTGCCGCGAGCAGAGTTGGCAGATCAAGCAGTCTTCGTATTCTTGCTCAAGATGAAGAAACTAAGCAAAAGCGTCGCTTTCTGACCAATGTTGTTTTTAGCGAGGTGCTGACACAGTAAAAATGTATCACCATGAAGAATGGCAGTCTACACTACAAATGTGTAAAATGCCAAGCGAAGCGCTGATTTTCTCCAGGTGTGCCGGTTTCTTGGTTTTTACGGGCATGCACGGGTCTTCCTGAACAGGGTTGAAAGACACTTTTTGCTCAGATCTATTTTTGTGATCCTGTCCATGAACTGGAATTACGATGCACTTATCCCTCAACCAGTGGTCTGAACGAAGAAGAAGAAGAAGACCCACCAGATGGAGAGCAATACAGTGAGGAGAACTGCTGCATGTCAGAAAAGATGCCGTGAAGATGAAACACCTCAGGTTCGAGCAGTATGCCTCGGGCATGGCTGTGAAAAACACAGCTGGCTGAGACAGGAGGAGACCCTTCAGCAACAGGCATGCAGAAATACTTGCGTACACTTGCTTTCTATGGGCATGGACGGGTATGCACGGGTATGTACTAGTTATTACAAACACTGTGAACACCACATGTTACAGTACATAGCATACAAGCTAATCTCAACTTCGTTGCATTGTTTATTAGCAATGGGATGACAATAAAGGGACTTTAACTAGCAAGGTAAAAGCAGTACAGAGGCTATTGTTGTCATGGAGGCAGAGCGCTAAAGAGACTGATTCCTGCTGTTGGACCCTTAATATTGTCACGGCGTGATGACGTCACAACGTGCGTCCATCTTCACGTATGTTCAGTCTGTTGTAAGCTGGAGCTTCACAACATTCACCCTACCCCCACCCCCCGGGAAAGCCAAGAAAACAACATAAACATTCTTAACTCACAATAGCTTTTACCCACAACAGCTCTCTTTTTTTTTTTTTTTTTCCAGACTCAAACAGAACTTGGGTCATCGGGTAGACTGTCAGTAGACCCTGCATGGTTGAGTGGGTTGTTCTGCCACTGTGTTGCAACCATGCTCTGCTAACCAATTCAAAACAGAGTCATTTTAACAGTTCACCTTCAGGGGCCTCAGTCGAGCCCATGGTGGGCACGCCTCTGGAGGCGCCAGCTGCAGCGGACCCGAGAGCCATCTTGCTGGAGTCATGGCTCACTCATCAGCAATGTCCTAGCCTGGGTTCCACACCAGCTCTGTCAGCTGCAGCGCTGCATCTTGATCCGAGGCAGCTACTCTTACCTTTCTCAGATGGCTGGCGTGCCATCTTGAACCATCAGCCATCTGGATGGCAGCTGGCCTCTTTTGTGCGGTGATTCTCATGTGCGATCACGGGACCATCTGTGGGTCCAGTTTGTTCGGATCATTGGACCCAAACCCAATCAAGTAGTGCGAGCGGCGATCTGTTCAGCTGCACTCTGCGCTGCTGCTCTTTTGTTCCGGATGCTGGCTGTTGTTGTGGCGGTGTATTTTTCACGCCGATGGCAGGACGTGCCCTCGGTTGGTGTTGCTCTGCTGGATTTGCAAAAAAAAAAAATTAGAGAATTTTTTTATTACTTTCTTCAAAGTCATAAGTTTACTTACATTTCCTTAGTATTTGGCATATTGCCTTTAAACTGTATGATGGGTTCAAGCATCATGGGTATCCTTCCACAAGCGTCTCACAATAGTTTGCTGGAATTTTGGTCCATTCCTCCTGACAGAACTGGTGTAACTAATAAGTCAGATTTATAGGCTGCCGTGCTCACACACATCTTTTCAGCTCTGCCAACAAATTTCTATTGGATTGAAATCAGGGCTTTGTGATGGCCACTCCAAAACATTGACTTTATTGTCCTTAAGTCACTTTGTAATTTGGCGGTATGCTTAGGGTCATTGTCCATTTGGAAGACCCATTTGCACCCAAGCTTTAACTTTCTGGTTGACGTCTTGAGATGTTGCTTCAATATTTCCACATCATGTTCTTTCCTCATGACACCTTCTGTTTTATGAGGTGCACTAGTCCCTCCTGCAGCAAAACACCCCCACAACATGATGCTGCCACCCCTATTCTTCACAGTTCAAAGATTCAAGATTTAAATATTTTATTTGTTAATACTACTATACGAACAGGACATACAGGAGAATTGAATGCCGTTTCTCTCTCTTCAGTGGTTTGCGCAATAAAAAAAACAAGCAAAAGAAAAAAAAAGGAATAAGGCTGGAAAAACAACAACAACAGTCTATGTACAGTAATGCTACCCGTAGTGCAAATAACGGTAAAAGATAAAACACAGACATCCCATAGTGCAAATAAAGATAAACAATAAAACCCAGCAATCCTATATACAGAAAAAGGTAGAGCAGTAATACTCATAGTTGCAAGTTCGATGCAGTAGTGTAGGTGTAGACAGTGACAGATTGGACTTTACATGATCAATATTGCAATAGCAGACAGCGGCAGGTATGGCATTTGTGCAAATGGTTGCAATAAGGTGCAGAGACTTACAGCAGCAGATGTATTACTGTTGGTGTGCCAGTCTTTCTGTGTCTTTCTGTGAGGTAGTTATTATGCGGGTGAGCGTGTTACGGTCCGGGGGGGTGAGTGGACAGAGTTCAGAGTCTTGATGGCCTGGTGAACAAAGCTGCTTAGCAGTCTTGTGGAGCGGTCCCGGAGGCTCTGATACCTTTTCCTTGAGGGCAGGGGGCTAAAGAGGGAGTGTGAAGGGTGGAAGGTGTCGCCTGCAATGTTGATAGCTCTGCGGGTGAAGCGGGTGAGATAGGTGTCCAAGAGTGGGGGCAGAAGGGCACCGATGATCTTGCTGGCAGATTTCACTGTGCGTTGTAGTGTCTTCTGGCAGGAGGCGGTGCAGCTTCTATACCACACCGTGATGAAGCTGGTGAGGATGCTCTCAATGGTGCCCCGGTAGAATGAGCACATGATGGGGGGTGGGACTCATGCTCTCCTCAGTTTGCAGAGGAAGTAGAGGCGAGTCTGAGCCTTCTTGGCCAGTGATGTAGTGTTGTTGGACCAGGAGAGGTCCTCAGAGAAGTGCACCCCCAGGAACTTGGTGCTGCTCACCCTCTCCACAGCTGCTGCATCGATGATCAGAGGGGGATGCTGTATGTGTCCTCTCCTAAAGTCAACCACAATCTCCTTGGTTTTTCCCACATTCAGGATGAGATTATTGTCTTTACACCACTGGACCAGTTGGCTCACCTCATTTCTGTAGTTGGCCTCCTTGTTGTTGGTGATGAGACTCACCACCATCGTGTCGCCCGCAGCGGGATGAGCACGTACCCTTGTGGGACCCCTGTGCTCAGTGTGATGGTCTTGGAGGTGTTGCTGCCAACCTGCACATTCTGTGGCCTCCCTGTGAGAAAGTCCATCATCCAGTTACAGAGAGAGGTTTTGAGTCCCAAGTGTTTGAGTTTTTGTATTAGGTGTTGGGGGATGATTGTGTTGAATGCTGAAGTCCAAGAACAACATTTGTACGTAGGAGTTCTTTGAGTACAGGTGGATGAGGGCTGGATGGAGAGCGGCAGCGATGGCATCTTCTGTGGATCTGTTTAACCTGTATGCAAACTGAGATGGGTCGTGGGAGGGAGGATGAACAATTGGGATGGTGTTCTCAGGCTTGCAAGCTTCCCCCTTTTTTCCCCAAATGTAACAATGGTCATTATGGCCAAACAGTTTTGGTTTCATCAGACCACAGCACATGTCTCCAAAAATTAAGATTTTTGTTCCTGTGTGCATTTGCAACTGTAATCTGGCCTTTTTTATGTTGCTTTTGGAGTAATGGCTTCTTCTTCTTCACTGAGTGGCCTTTCAGTCCATGTCGGTGCAGGATTTGTTTCACTGTGGATAATAATGACACTGTTTTACTAGCTTCTGCCAGAATCTTCACAAGGCCTTTTGCTTTTATTCTGGGTTGATACACACATTTCGCACCAAAACACGTTCATCTCTGGGACGCAGAACCCATCTCCTTCCTGAGCGGTATGATGGCTGGACATTCCCATGGTGTTTATACTTGTGTACAATTGTTTGAACAGATGAACATGTCGCTTTCAGGCATCTGGAAATTGTACCCAAGGATGAACCCGAATTGTTGAGTGTTTGTTTGAGGTGTGCCTTATAATACATCCACAGGTATGCCTCCCATAACTCAGATGTTGTCAGGTAACCTATCAGAAGCTTCCAAAGCCATTACATCATCATTTGGGCTTTCCCATATCATTTAAAGGCACAGTAATCTTAGTGTCTGTAAACTTCTGACTTTGAAGAAAATATATATTTTTTTAATTCTGATAAAATCTGATTTAATGTCAGACTATAAGAAAAAAGGTTATGTGTCTTTTTATACATTGTATGTAAACTTGAGATTTCAATTGTAATTGCTGACTGTACATGCACTGCTCAGCAGCGACATCTGGTGCAGCCTGGGCCCTAATGCAGAGACACCATTGCTTATTTCACTTCTGTATTCTGACCTCAGGGGATGAATAATTTTGCTTTTGCAACCCCACAAAGAAAACTGGCTCCTTGGCTTTCACTCTCAACTCTCACTTCATCACAAGAGCCTGCATGGCTGCAGACACTTCACCAATCACTCTGTCAGTCTTGCACTCCTTTCTCTCACTACTGAGGAATAAAACCCTGAAACACTTAAACGACTACAACTGAGACAGGAATTCATCCCAGATCTGAAGAAGAAAATCCATTGCTTTACAAATGAGGACCACAGACTTGTGGTGTGATCTAGGAGTTGTTCTATGTTTGACTTTTACAGTCACTCCCAGGAATTTTCAAATGAGGTGAGAGTGAAAGCCAAGGTGTCAGTTTTCTTTGTGGGGTTGCTAGGCCAAGCCAGAGATATGCTGTAAGGTATACAGTGGCATGAAAAAGTTTTTGTCCCCTTCCTAATTTCTCCTTTTTTGTATGTTTGTCACACTTAAATGTTTCAGATCATCAAACAAATTTAAATACTAGAAAAGCACTCATAGAGCGCATACCTCCGCCAAGGCTCCTTCCGTTTCTCATGGATCACCTCCAAAATGTAATGGGCTTGTGTGTAGGCCTATCGCCACTTGTGGTGAAAATTGCATCCAAGTCTGTCCATTAGTTTTGGAGTTTTGTGGCTGACACACTGTGAGAAGAGCCTTGGCTGAGGTATGCATTCCCAGATCATCCCCAAAATGTAATGGGCTCCTTTCTAGGCCAAGAACCACCTCTGGTGAAAATTTCATCCAAATCATCCAGTAGTTTTTGTGTAATCCTGCTGCACAAATACAAACAAAGCCCTTGGTGGAGGTATGCACTCTCAGATCATCACCAAAATCTAATCATCTGTTCCCTGTGCCATTACACACCTTTCCTGAAAATTTCATCAAAATCCGTTCATAACTTTTTGAGTTATGTTGGTAACAGACAGACAGACAGAGAAACAGACAAATGCCAGTAAAAGCATTACCTCCTTGGCGGAGGTAATAAACTCAAGTGTTGCTGTTATGTCCATCGCCTCCATCTCCAAACTCCCAGGCTGCGGGCATTGCAATTCATCGCACAACCGCGTACAACCCACAGACCAATGGGTTATGCGAGCGTTTTCATAGATCACTGAAAGCAGCACTCAGGGGTTCACTGACGGATGCAAATTGGGTAGACAGGTTGCCGTGGGTTTTATTGGGGTTGCGCTCCGCGCCAAAAGAGGATTTGGAAGCTTCCCTGGCAGAGAGCTTGTTTTTGCGCAGCCCCTATGGCTGCCCGGGGAATTTCTGCCAAATAATCCCGCACCGGACAGCTGCCCGTCTCAGCTTTTGCAGCGTAGCGCAAACACAGGCACGCTGCCGGGCCCGGCCCACCACTGTTTTCCACGTGCTTTTGTGCCTAAAACTTTGAATAACGCGGAGTTCGTGTTCGTCAGACACGACGACAAGCGCCCTCCATTGCGCCTGCACACATGTTGAAAATGGCCCTATCTCACAATGTTAAAGAATCCTTTAAAAAATTCCTGGATCCAGATGGTGATCCGTATCATCCCCAAAATTTAATCAGTTCTTCCTTGTACCATTTCCAACAACGCCTGAAAGTTTCATCGAAATCCGTCTTAAACTTTTTGAGTTATCTTGCTAACCAACAGACAGACAGACAGACAGACAAACCCCGGCAAAAACATTACCTCCTGGCCTGCGGCCTGGCGGAGGTAATTAGACAAAGATAATATAAGTAAACACAAAATACAGTTTTTAAATGAAGGTGTTTATTATTAAGGGTAAAAAAAATTCAAACCTACATGGCCCTGTGTGAAAAAGTAATTGGCCCTCCCCCTTCCCCGTTAAAACATAAATTAACTGTGGTTTATCAAGTCTTTGGAAAACTGATTCAAATTCTCTAGCCACCCAGGCCTGATTACTGCCACACCTGTTCTCAATCAAGAAATCACTTAAATAGGACCTGCCTGACAAAGTGAAGTAGACCAAAAGATCCTCGAAAGCTAGACATCATGCTGCGATCCGAAGAAATTCAGGAACAAATGAGAAACAAAGTACTTGAGATCTGTCAGTCTGGAAAAGGTTATAAAGCCATTTCTAAAGCTTTGGGACTCCAGCAAACCACAGTGAGAGCCATTATCCATAAATCGCAAAAACATGGAACAGTGGTGAACCTTCCCAGGAGTGGCCGGCTGACCAAAATTACCCCAAGAGCACAGCGGCAGCTCATCCAAGAAGTCACAAAAGACCCCACAACAACATCCAAAGAACTGCAGGCCCCACTTGCCTCAGTTAAGATCAGTGTTCATGACTTCACCATAAGAAAGAGACTGGACAAAAATAGCCTGCATGGCAGAGTTCCAAGACGAAAACCACTGCTGAACATAAAGGCTCATCTCAGTTTTGCCAGAAAACATCTTGATGATCCCCAAGACTTTTGGGAAAATACTTTGTGGACTGATGAGACAAAAGTTGAACTTTTTGGAAGGTGTGTGTCCCATTACAGCCGGCATAAAAGTAACACAGCATTTCAGAAAAGGAACATCATACCAACAGATTAATATGGTGGTGGTAGTGTGATGGTCTGGGGCTGTTTTGTTGCTTCAGGACCTAGAATACTTACTGTGGTAAATGGAACCATTCTGCTGTTCACCAAAAAATCCTGAAGGAGAATGCCTGGCCATCTCTTTGTGATCTCAAGCTGAAGTGCACTTGGGTTCTGCAGCAGGACAATAATCCAAAACACACCAGCAAGTCCACCTCTGAATGGCTTAAGAAAAGCAAAATGAAAGCTTTGGAGTGGCCTAGTCAAAGTCCTGACCTGAATCCGATTGAGATGCTGTGGCACGACCTTAAAAAAGTGGTTCATGCTTGAAAACCCTCCAATATGTCTGAATTACAACAATTCTGCAAAGATGAGTGGGCCAAAATGCCTCCACAGCGCTGTAAAAGACTCATCGGCAGTTATCGCAGACACTTGATTGCAGTTGTTGCTGCTAAGGGTGGCCCAACCAGTTATTAGGTTTAGGGGGCAATCACTTTTTCACACAGGGCCACGTTGGTTTCCCTTAATAATAAACACCTTCATTTAAAAACTGCATTTTGTGTTTCCTTGTGTTATCTTTGTCATATATCTAAATTTGTTTGATGATCTGAAATATTTAAGTGTGACTGTTATGAACCTGGGTTTCCACCAAACCCAGTTCTGACACCGTGGCTATTTTGGCTTGTTTACTATTTATTTTCCATCAGGTGCTTCAGGGACCCCTTTGGGTCCTCCGCTCCCTGACAGCTCGGGCATGCCCCCTCCTCCTGTCAGTGTCATCAGCTGTGTCTTGTTATTGGTGTTTCTCACACACACACACACACACACACACACACACACACACACACACACACACACACACCTACCTCAGTCACTTCCATACACACGCTCTGACACTCACTCATGCACACGTTTTCAGTTTGTTCTGGCCATGCTCCTTCACACCAGCGGTCTCTTCCCTCATTAGTATTATTATTACTTAAACGCTGTGTTAGTGGGAAGAGATCGCCGGAGCATTGCGCTTCATACACGGCAGCATGTTCCTCCATGTATGCCAGTTGTCAATGCCTATATTTACTTTTAGCCTGACCAAAGTAGTCTTCTCTTACACTCCATTACTGTTGCAAGTTAGTTGGTGTAAGCGGCTGTTCCAGCTTGATCTTCATCCACCAGACGACACAGACGACCCCAGATCACTCCAGCCGTAAGTTTATGTTTGCCTTTCTCTTTGTGCCTCCAGCAGCATTGCGGCACTAGGCATTCCCTCTCTCGGGCTGTAGAGCATCCAGGTGGCATCCCTGTAAGTCTGGTGACCACAAGTGTAACCATTTCCACTCTCTGTTTATTACGTGACTGTTTCTGGACAAGTTTGGGGTTTTTTGTTGAAAAAAGTGCACCAGTCTACTCCTGCTCTTGGGTTTTTCATTCTGCCCTCTGTGTGTTGCGTAATGGCGCGCGAGGGATCATAACAGAATGCTCCGGCCAGCAAGAAAAAAACCCAGCGGAGTAGGTGTGTGTTTTTTCTTTTCACCCCTTTTTTTCTTTTTCCCCGAGCGGCAACATGATGACCTGGACAGACGAGGAGCTGAGAGCCCAGGATCTGCTGGAGCAGGTGCTCTTCTCCGCTTAGTGGCCGCAGTCCCCTGAAGATGTTCAGTGGGCGCGGCTCACCACTGAAGACATCAGGTGACGTCATCCCGGCCTCCGGATCGTTCCGAGGGTGGATGACATCCTCTCCTCCTTCTTTCCCTCGACAGACGTGGAGCTGGAGTGGGCCTCCCCAACATCGGAGCCAACCCCTCATCGGAAGAAGCGCTCATGGCGGAGGAAGACACTCTCCTCTCGCGGTTCTCCCGCCCCTGCGTCATCCCTGGAGCCTGAGCACGCTTTGTCCCCTGATGTGATGACGGAGGAGGAGAGACTGGGCCTGCTCGCCTTAATCGACCGTCGGATCGAGGAGGAGCGCCGCGAGAGGGAGGACCAAGGACGTTCTTCACGGGCAGTGACTGTTCCATCCTCCAGGCCTGCACCCGGCCAATCCACAGACGTGATGATGGAGGAGGAGAGACTGGGTTTGCCTGCCCTGATAGACCGCCAGATTGAGGAGGAGCGCTGCGAGAGGGAGGAACAAGAATGCGCTTTACTGGCTGTGACTGTTACATCCTCCGGGCCGGGGGCCACCCGATCCACAGGTTTGATGATGGAGGAGGAGAGACTGGATTTGCTCGCTCTCATCGAGCATCAGATCGAGGAGGAACGCTCAGTGAGAAGAGGAGATGCCTCGGAGGCCGCTGGGAACATCCAGGGCCAGGAGAACAGGCAAGTTTTTCCTCATTTAACCCTCACTGTTGATGAACAATGTAGCCTGCCTCCTGGCCAGGAGACTCTGGGTTTGCAGTCCCCTGAGTGCTCCTCCCCAGCGGCATATAGTAGCCCTTTGTCTGACCTCTCCAAACCTTCTTTCTGTGCCCCTATGAGTTTGTAGGCTCAGGAACCAGGTTGCTGGAGGGGAGAGGAACCGGAGGTTCTGGAGGGTCCAGTGCTAGGACCAGCGGTGAGGCCGTCCCCAGTCGCAACACCAGAGGAGCCGGTGGCGTGGGAGATGAGGCACTGAGACTGCAATCACCATCACGCCTGCTGTGGGGGCCACCGCAGCAGAGTCATCCCCTGGACCAGACCTCCAGCCAACTGGACCTCGAACATCATCGTAGGCATCGTTGGATTCCTGGACGGCAGTGGAGCTCGAGCACAGGCAAGTAATTTCTCCTGTAGTTCACCAGCCAGTTGTTGAGAGATCTTGCCTGGCTCCTGGGGAGGAGAGTAGGGTGCAGCCCCCAGCCGCATCTGGACTCCCCTCGCCGGGCTCTGTCGCTGCCGGCGACTCTCTCCTCTGCCGTCTCCTCCAAGCTCCTTCCTATCGTCACCGGAGAGGAGCTGCCGCAACCTGGGTTGCCCACAGACGACGACGCGGGCCCAGCTGTCCTGGAAGAGGTTGACAGGGGTACAGCACCTGGCGGACTGACAGTACCCACGCACCCTAAGTCGTCGGAGTCCTGGACGGCGGTTTAGCCCGAGTTCAGGAAAGTGTGTTCCATAATGTCTGTTATGTCTATGTCAAAGTCATACTGCCCGGCTCAGGGTGAGGAGGGCCCGGGGCAGCTCGCAGTAGCCCTCAGGGCCACCTCACCGGGCTCTGCCGCTGCTCGGTCGCTTTCTCTCTCCTTCCCGGTTCAGAGCTCCTGGCCAGGGTCGCCGGAGAGCAGCCAACGCCTCCAGAGGCCGCCGAGGGTCTGGATTCAGCGCCGGGGTCAGGGAAGAACCCTACCTCCTCCGTTGGGGAGGCCACCATGGGAGCAATGAGGTCCCTGATGGGGACCACCACAGGTGCAATGGTGCCCCAGCCGGAGTCCACTGCGGGTGCAGGAGAGCTCCAGCTGGAGTCCACCGCTGGTGCATCAGAGCTCCAGCCGGAGTCCACCGCCGGAGCATCCATGTTCCAGGCCGGGACCATTGCGGGTGCAGCCACGTCCCAGGCCGTGACCATCATGGGTGCAGCCACGTCCCAGACCGGGACCATCGCAGGTGCAGCCACGTCCCAGACCGGGACCATCGCACGTGCGGCCAGGTCCCAGACCGGGACCGTCACGGGTGCTACAGTCCCCCTGCTCCAAGCCTCAGAGGGTGGGGGGGCTCCTATCCCTTGGTTTGGCCACTTACCCCTAAGGTCCCCTGGGGGTAGGCAACCTCTTTGCCTGCTCATCTGATCCTGGTGGATCAATCATGCTGGTTGGCCACCCGAAAGGCTTGGCTCTCGGGTCGGGTGGTCCATCGGCCTGGACAGGCCGCCTGATGCTGTTCAGTGGGCCGCCTACTGGGCTTGGGACTCGGGCAGACCACCCGATCAGTCACCCCTCGCCATACCTGGGGCCTTGGACTCTGGTCGGCCCCCTGAACTTTGGACTTTTGGGGAGGGGGGTTAGTGCCCTAGTTGGAGTAGTTAGGAGGGTTTATGCACTATATTTTTATATTAATTTATGGTAGAATGTACTGGTTGCTTCCCTCCTAACCTGTCCCCCCCCCCCCCATCTCCCACCCTGGGTGGTGGTTGTCTGTGGTAGGGGGCTCTTTTGTGGGGTTTTTTTTTTTTGTGTTTGTCTGCTGGTGGCACTTGGGTGTCTAGATTCCACCCCTTGGGGAGGGGGGGGCTCTGTCATGAACCTGGGTTTGGTGGAACCAAACCCAGTTCTGACACTGCAGCTATTTTGGCTCGTTTACTATTTATTTTCCATCAGGCACTTCAGGGAGCCCTTTGGGTCCTCCACTCCCTGACAGCTCGGGCATGCCCCCTCCTGCTGTCAGTGTCATCAGCTGTGTCTTGTTATTGGTGTTTCACATACACGCACACACACACACACACACACACACACACACACACACCTCACTCACTTCCATACACACGCTCTGACACTCACTCATGCACACGTTTTCAACTTGTTCTGGCCATGCTCCCTCACACCAGTGGTCTCTTTCCTCATTAGTATTATTATTACTTAAATGCTGTGTTAGTGGGAAGAGATTGCCGGCGCATTGTGCTTCATACACGGCAGCGTGTTCCTCCGTGTATGCCAGTTGTCATTACCTACATTTACTTTCAGCCTGACCAAAGTAGTCTTTTCTTACACTACATTACTGTTGCAAGTTAGTTGGTGTAAGCGGCTGTTCCAGCTTGATCTTCATCTACCAGATGACACAGATGACCCCAGATCGCTCCAGCCATAAGTTTATGTTTGCCTTTCTCTTTGTGCCTCCAGCAGCATTGCGGCACTAGGCATTCCCTCCCTCGGGCTGTAGAGCATCCAGGTGGCATTCCTGTAAGTCTGGTGACCACAAGTGCAACCATTTCCACTCTCTGTTTATTGCGTGACTGTTTCTGGACAAGTTTGGGGTTTTTGTCGAAAAAAGTGCACCAATCTACTCCTGCTCTTGGGTTTTTCATTCTGCCCTCTGTGCGCTGCGTAATGGCGCACGAGGGATCATAACAGTGACAAGCATACAAAAAAATGAGAAATCAGGAAGGAGGCAAACACTTTTTCACACCACTGTATATCATGCTTTTGTTTATGCCTCTATAGTGATATGCTTCAGGCTTCGGATTAGGGCTGCAAATAATGATTATTTTTGTTACCTGTTAATCTGCCAATTTAATTTTTTTTTTTTGATTAGTCAACTAATCATTTGGTCTATAAAATATATATTTTTAAAAACGGTCAAAAATGTCCATCACAGTAACATCATCAAATGTCTTGGCTTGTCAAACAAACAGTACAAAAGAAAAATTATTCATCTTCTAATGAAAAAACAAGAAAGTGGCAAATTTTCACGTTTGAAAACCTGCAACAATTATAATTTTTAGAAATTACAGTAGTATATCAAAGAGACACCTCCCATTCAGTTTGGAAACAAAGAAAGAGAGACAAGACTGAGATGGTTTGGACATGTCCAGAGGAGGGATAGGGGATATATTGGACAAAGGATGTTGAAGATGGAGTTGCCAGGCAGGTGGAAAAGAGGAAGACCACAGAGAAGATTCATGGATGCAGTGAAGGAGGACATGGAGAAGGTTGGTGTTACTGAGGAAGATGCAAGAGATAGGGTGAGATGGAGGCAGCTCCGCTGTCGTGACCCCCAAAGGGAGCAGCTGAAAGAAGTCACACTTAAATGTTTCAGATCATCACAGAAAAATTGTAATATTCAACAAAGATAACCCTGGATGCCTCCCACTTGAGGTGTTCTGGGCACGTCCCACTGGGAGGAGACCCTGGGGCAGCATCAGGACACGCTGGAGAGACTGTCTCCCAGCCGTCCTGGGAATGCCTTGGTATCCTCTCTGAAGAGCTGGAGCAGGTGGCTGTCTCCCCAGCCACCTGGGAAGACGGCTTCTCCAGTCGTGGTTGGAGAGGCCGTTGGCGGGTGGTTGGCAGCCACGTTTCCGTCAGTCTGCCCCAGGGCAGCTGTGGCTACAGCCGTAGCTTACCACTATCAATGTCTGTTTGGAGTGAATGAATAATGGACTCACTGTGAACGCTTTGAGATGGGTTAGAGTTAGGGCCAAACAGAGGAAGACACAGAGGACAGTTAATGCAAATAATGATCAAGAATAATCGCAGGGAGCAAAAAAATAAATACAAAGCGTGGGCAAGTTCAGAGGGACAAAGCCCAGATCATAACAGTAACCCCCTTTAAGGGGCGGATTCCAGATGCCCCTACAAAAAGGAAAACAGGGAAACACTAAAACGGGCGGGAGGAGGGGGACAAGGCACGGTGGACAAAGAAACAACAAACAGGAATCTTCACATAATAAACCAAAAAAAAGAAGAAAATAAATGTCCATCAGGTGATCGGCCTAGGTCCCATGACCACCAGCAGGAGGAGCATGACGCATCTGGTGGCCTATCAATGTTCATGGCCCACCAGATGGAGGAACAGAGTACGTTGGGTGGCCTACCAAAGTCCAAGGGCCACCAGACGTGTGAATACGGCGCATTGGGCAGCCTGACGCAATCCATAGGCCACCTGATAAGAGGACATGGTACCATAGAGGTAGGGCTGTGCGATCTGGCAAAAAATTCATATCATGATATAAGTCATCTTATATCATGATAACGATATACTGTATATCACAATATACATTTTGTGTAAATTCTACAGCTAAGATAATCATATAAAAAGGACCAACTCTTTTTCTACATGTACCATTTTCCCTCATAATTTTGCAGTGTTATAAAATAGTTTTGTAATGTGCACTTGAAACTTGAGTCTCATAAATTTCAGGATTTTCTTCTAATTCATATATGAATAAAAAGTAAACATCAATAAGTTAAATATTTCCTGAGCCAGAAGAGAATAGCAAAAAAAAAAACAAAACATAAAAAATGTCTGAAAATGAGAAAATTACCCATGGCTGTCACTTACAAATATAAACTAACTGTTAGTTTAAATCATCCATCCATCCATCCATCCATCCATCCATCCATCTTCTTCCGCTTAATCCTTTTCGGGTCGCGGGGGGGCTGGAGCCTATCCCAGCATCTTTGGGCGAGAGGCAATCAATGAAAATTTAAGTGTAGACCTGCAGCCTAAAGACTGCTATTCTGGCCTACTGATGTACAGTAACCTGTTTGCTTCTTAGTAAAAAATATTTCAGATTGGTCATGAACTGAAAATCAAAAGACACAAAAGGTAATGTAATAAAATACATATGATGACTTCAGCTTAATTCATTATCACTACTTGACTAATTAAAATGATTAGAAATCAAATAAATTACATGAAGAGTCAACTTGCTCCTCTGACCGGTTTTAATGTATTTATTATTTATTTTGCATGTAATTAGACACTGTGTTAACATTACTCACCTCTTTTTAAAACGAGGTTACCGAACTATCCTCTCTGATGCAGCATGATGAAAAACGGTCCCACATCTCTGTCAAACAGGAGTAGCAGCTATCTGAACTGGTAGTTTGGATTTGGGATTAGCAACCACCGGACTGAAGCCTAGCCAGCCACCCACTACACCTGTTCCGCTACACACAATCGCGCACTGCAGGAAAGAGACAGGGCGCTGACAAGTAGTGGTGAGGTAGGAGCTTTACTGAATAAACGGGGGTATGGGCATTTTAAATACAATATAAATAATAGAGTATTCTATGAAATGATAGACGTTTTTCTATCGTTATCTGATATATATTGTCATATTACACAGCCCTACGTAGCGGCGTTAGGCTCAGGGGCCTTTAACACGGGCAATAGCATAGGAGCCTCCCGAACAGAGGACCACAGCACAGAAGCATCATAGTCAGGAGATAATGACATGAAAATCTTTTGCTCAGAGGAAGAGATAGGGGCCTCTTGCTCTTGCCATAATAACTGAGAATTTTTTAGTTCGGAAGACAACAACTGAGGGGTCGCTTGTGCTGGAGAAAACCGCATAAAAGCTTTGAGCCCAGGGGAAAACACCATAGGGGCCTTTAGCTCTGGAGACAGTACCTGTAGAGTTCTGACTTTAGGAACACCTGGTAGAGGTGCGCCGGCCTCAGAAATGGCAGGTGGAGGTCCACTGACCTCCAAAGCAACGGTCGGAAACCCACTGACCTCCGGAACAGTTGTTGGAGGTCTCATGACCTCTGGAGTGACGGTTGGGAGTGCACTGGGCTCGGGAGCTGAAGGTTGGAGGACCATGACCTCCAGGATGATGGCTGGAGGCCCACTGACCTCCGGGATGATGGTGGCGGTTAGAGGTCCCTCAACCTCAGGGATGACGACGGTTGGAGGTCCTCCAACCTCTGGAGCAGTGGGTGGAGCGTGGTCCTCCTGTGGCTCCCTCCCTGACATGGCCACCTCAGACAGGGGAGAAGGGCAGGGTGAGGCGTCACCAAAATTACCAGGAGCTAGGCAAGTCTTAACTGATATTGATGTTATAGATGTAAAAAAAGTACTTGCCTGAGCGCCTGGTCCTCTGCTGCTGGGGTGACCACCTCAGGATGAGCCGCAGGGGCCGGAGCGTGCATCTCAGGCAGAGCAGGAACTGCGTACCTCGGGAATGGCTGGAGCATGGATGTGCACCTCAGTCACAGCTGGAGCAGGCTTATGCACCTCAGAGACTGCCAGAGCTGCTGCATGCACCTCAGGGAGGGTTAGAGCTGGGATGTGCACCTCGGGGGCAGCTGGAGTGAGCTCGTACACCTCGAAGACTGCTGGAGCTGCTGAATGCACCTCAGGGAGTACTGGAGCAGAGGTGTGCACCTTAGGGACGGCTGGGGCAGTGGCGTGCACATCGGGGACTGCTGGAGCAGCATTGTGCACCTCAAGAGCTGCTGGAGCAGCAGCGTGCACTTTGGGGAAAAACAGGGAGACCAGGGTGGGTGACAGCACACAAACGGGGTGACAGCAGAAGCAGGAGGTGGGGGCTCAGAAGCAGAAGGGGGCTGCTGCTTGAGACCTCTCACCTGAAAAAATGCAAGACATCTCATTAGGTGGTAACAAGCAACGAGTGTGTACTTGCCTGTTCTGCTGCTCTGCTGTCTCTGATGGAGAAGAACCAGGAGTGGAGGTGGTGACTGCTGCGAGGGCAATGGGCGTGGGCACCCACACAGCAGATGAGGGAACTGACCCTGCAGATGGAGGATGACGTGAAACCAGCACTACAGCTGCCATGGGAATCGGTGTCGTGGAGAACGGTGTTGCAGCTGCCATGGGACCCGACGTTCCAGCTGTCACTGGAGCTGGCAAAGGCGGTACACTCTCCTCCAGCCTGTGGGGTGGCTGCGGGGCTAGTGAGAGTTCCGGGTCTGGAGGGTGCGGGGCCAGCTTCGAAAATGTCTGGCCAATGTGGCTGCAGGCGGAGGCGAGTAGCTCCTACCCCTCAGGGAAGAACTGCAGGCTGGGGAACCTCTCCACAACCTTCATGGCAACCTCCAGGCAAGTGAGAGCCTCCTCCGATGTTCGGGAGGTGCAAGCGTTCGTGACAAGGGACCAGAATGTCCGAACCGCCCACTGCTCACTCGTATCGGAACCAGTGGCTGCCGGCCTGCCTGCTGAGTCTTTGTTTGCTGGTATCATGCTCTGCCCTCCGGGCAGATGAGCATTTGAAATCAGGACTCATGGGCGCAGGCAGAGGTATTGTGCAAAAATAATTATTTATTAACAAACTCAGCGAGAAACAAAAGGTGCAGCACAGGGGCTGGAAATAACTCAGGAATAATTACCAATAAACTCATGGAGAAATCATAGAAAACACACAGGGAGCATAATGGGAGAAAACCATAGCAAATGCCAGGAAAAACCAGGGGAAACAACGACGAGGATGCCAAACAGAGCACATGCAAAAACTGACATAAATAGGGTAACTGCTAAATTACAAACAAGAGACAACTGGGCAAACAATCAGGGGCAGCAGGTGAGGAGACAGGATGGGTGGGGCTGTACAGATAATCACAAACAAGGGATGCACGTGAAACATGACAATGAACATACAGGATGACCATACAGGAGAAATACAGAGAGGCAGTGGCTAGGGATACGGAAAACATGGGGAATTGGAACAATAGGTAAACAGATATACACACAGACTCAGGGTCAAACAGAGGAAGACACTTTACTTAACTTAATCCTCGCCTGGCCACTTAAGTGACCGTTGCGGCCAATCATCTGAAGGCAGAGTGACCTTGGGCTAGGGGGATGAGGTCAGCCAGAGGTTTTATCATTGCAATCTGGGTTGTCCAGGACAGTCTCGGCTGACCTCGGGGGCAATGCCAGCCCTAGGGGGGTGGACTAGTGCTGGCGGAGAGGGCCTGCTTGGCCGGTGTCCCGTCTTCCAGCCTAGCCACGTGACTGAGGAGCCGCAGTCTCCCTCTTCTGATGACGGTGGAAATGGGGATGGGGCAGCCAGCCCTCTTTTAGACCTCATTTGTGGTGTGGTGGAACCATCGGATGTCGAGGATGTTACGGAAGCAGGTCTGATGGAATATATCCAGATGGTGGGTGGTTGTGGTGGAGAGGATCCAAGTCTCAGACCTGTAAAGGAGGACGAGGATCACACAGGTGTTAAAGATTTGCAGCCTTGTGGTCGTGCGGATCTTCCCGCTCTTCCAGACTCTCTGGAGGCGGCCGAAAGCACTGCGAGACAACTGCAGGCAGTGAATAATCTCTGGGTCTGATGAGCAGGAGCTGGTGATTTTAGATCTGAGGTAGACAAAGTCGTTGACAGTCTCAGCCGTCTCGTCTTTGATAGTGATGACTTGTGGTGGTGGTAAGAAGTCTGACAGTGACTGGATCTTTGTCTTTGCCCAGCTGATGGTAAGGCCCAGGGGTGACGCTTCCTCTGCAAGCAGCTCCAGTGCCTCAGTAATTATGTCCATATGCGTGGCAAAAAGTACTACGTCGTTCACATAGCACAGGTCTACGAAGTGGGAGTGGAAGTCAACTCCGAGATTGGGGCAGTGTTCCGTTGCATTCTTGACCCAGTAGTCAACCGCAACATTGAAGAGGTTTGGCGTGGTGACGTATCACTGCCGGACTCCAGAGGTGGTGACAAAAGGGTCTAACATATCACCCTCAGCGTGTACCCTGCACGTGGTGTTGGTGTAGAGATCCTGAAGAATGGTGATGTACTTGGGCGGGACTCCATTACCACGAAGGAGTTGTGTAATATAAATGTGTTTTTAATGTGTGCCCTGATTTGTTTCTCAGTTGTTTTTAATATGTTTTAACAATCCAGTTCTCTTTATCTTAAGGCACACCATGACCTGGACAGTATGACCTGTTCTTAGACACAGCAAGTTTCTCACTGTTTATAAAACAAGGCTTAACCTTTATTTCTCACATATGTGTGTGTGTGAACAGATGTTATATGTTTTGAGAAGTCTGGCTGCAATCGCCTGGGAGCGGGGACTAGCCCCCCCGCTCTCTACGCGATTCCATGGGGGGGGAAGTTGCCTGGCAACGAAGAGTGGCTCCTTCGTTGTGTACGTAACTCTACCCTTTAAAAGGCAGAGGTGTTTTGCCAAACAGTAGAGTCTGCTGTGGATTTCGCGCGAATTGCCAAGCTGATTGATGCACGCGCCTGCCAAAAGACTGCCAAAGGCTCTCCGGTCTTCTGTATTATTGGTAAGGGCTGATGAAATGACATGAAGTGCATTGATCTTTTGTATATGAAGATATGGTCTGTGGGGAATAAGGGAATACAGCTTATTCTAGCAGTCTATCTAATGTGAATGCATTGATCTTTTGTGTGTGAAGATATGTTCTGTGAGGAATAAAAGACACATTTTATTATAGCAGTTCTTGTCTCAGTGTGAATTCTTTCCTGTGCGCCGACTCCTCACAAACCTGTCTAAATATTTTCATAAAACAAGTTGCGAGAGGGTGTTCCTGTCTCGGGAGTCGAAGTCAGCTTTGAGGTCAACGTAGGCCGCATATAGAGGTTGGCGGTACTCCCTCCGTTGCTGTGCCAGGACACTCAAGGCAAGGATGCAGTCTGCTGTGAATCGGCGAGGGGTGAAGCCAGCCTACTGGCAACGGCGCTTGGCAAGGAGCAAGGGACGGATGTGACTCAGGATGACAGCGTTGATTACCTTGCCAGGGATGGACAGCAGCGTGATGGGATGTTGCCTGGTTGTGCTCCGACGGTTGCCCTTGTTCTTATAGAAGGACAGAATGACCCCGTCCCTGCACTCCCCAGGGATACGTTCTTCTACTCAGATGAAGTGGCATTGATGCTTCAGCCGAGGGATGACAGCGGAGAGGGCGGATTTCATCATCTCTGCCGTAACTCCATCAGCGCCGGGGGCTCACCCGGAGGGGAGCTTCCTGACAGTATCTGACAACTCACTGATTGAGGGTGGGGCTAGGCTGATTGAGTTGTCTTCAACACTGGCATTGGCATACTGCTGCAGCTTATCTGAGGTGGGAGGAGGGGACTTGCAGAGGACGCTCATGTAGTGGTCTTGCCATCGTTGGAGTTTGGTTGTCGGGTCTGTGACGAGGCTTATGCCATTGGTGGCTAGCAGGGGGGATGACGAATGCTGTTTCTTGCCAGCTTGGCACAGCTCCTTGATAGACTGGTAGACAGACCATAGGTACTCTGCTTGGAAGCTGTTGTTGGCCTTGTTTTTTTTTTTTTTTTCCACAATATCTTTATTGAACCTTTTTTTTTTTTTAACAAACGTGACACAAACAATCAAACACTAACACTAAAGTACTACAAAAAAAAAAAAATGCACTAAAAACACCCACAACCACCAATAAAATCAAGTCTTCAACAATGCTCCTCTGTTTAGCCTAGACAATCCATTACATAAGTATACATATTATGTTCACCAGTTTGGAATTTACAAGGTCCACACACATCATTCACCTTCTTCTTCAAGAGTTATGTTTAAATTTTTTACATAATCAATAAAAGGTCTCCATATATTCTCAAACACAATTTCCTTTGATTTCAGTATACAGTATATGTTATTCTTTCTAGTGGAAGGTTTGTTAACATCTGTCTTAACGACTGAGTCACATCTGGTCTATGAGTCTTTTTCCACAGTAGTGCAATACATTTTTTGGCATTAAGCAAACTGAGGTCTATGAATGTTACATTCTTATTATTCTACATTCCCATACACAATGAAATAGGGTTCCTTTACTTTCCATGCATTTTGTGCACGTATCTGGTATATTTTTGTTATATCTATTTAACTCCTCCGGTGTAACATACATCTGCATTAACCATTTAAAATGTATCAATTTAAGACGTACATTTATTGATTTGGTTTGAGCTTCTGTACAAGCCAATTCCCATTGTTCCTCTGAAATTTCAGTTTGCAGATCTTCTTTCCAGTAGTTTAATCTTTTCTGTGAGTTTTCACTTGAGGATAGTGTCAATGAGTTATAAAACTCTGAAATAATACCCTTTCTTTTACTATCTTTCATCAACATTTTTTCCAAGGATGAATAAATAGGTCGAGTGAGAGCTTTATTTTGATTTGATCGAATAAATTAATTAATTAATTATGACTGGCGCCTAGCGGCTGCCCCGGCCTTGGATGCGCTCTGCAGAGCGTGCCCAAATGCCAAGTCACGTTTCGTTACCTTGTATTCATACATGTGTAATGACAGTAAAGTTGAATCTCATCTCATCTCATCTAAAGTTTCTAAGTTGAAGATATTTAAAAAAATGTGTTCTATTAAGATTAAATTTGATCCTCAGCTCTTCAAAAGACATTATGTTATCTGCACATGGCAAATATAAATCTTGAATCTTTTGAATCCCTTTTAAATTCCATACTTTAAATACAGCGTCCGCTCTCCCTGGTTTAAAATATTGATTACCCCATATTGGACTAAATTGTGACAGTAACTGTGGTTCTTTTAAATAGTTTTTAGCTTCACACCATATTTTGATCATATGCTTTACAAATGGATTTTTAACTTGTTTTTGTAATTTTTTTGCCGAATCTGAGTATATGAATATGGGAAGAGGTAAAGGTAAATTGTATGATTCCATTTCAGTCCAGTGAGGGAGATCATTTAATGAAAAATAATATGTCATAGACCTCAGTTGTGCCGACCAATAATACAACATAAAATTTGGACATTTCAGACCTCCACGATCAAATGGTAAATATAATAAAGACAGACGTAATCTAGCCCTCCTGCTGTTCCATATAAATTCCACTAACTTTTTTTTAATTCTTGAGAATAAATCTAAAGGTGGTGGTAAGGGAATGTATTGAAATAAATAAAGTATTTTAGGTAAAATATTACTTTTAAGTATATTGATTCTCCTGATCATCGACATTGGTAGTGACATCCATCTCTGAATTAACTCATTGATATCTGTCATTAAGGCTTCATAGTTGACACTGGCGACTGATTCTAGCTTAGGCACAATTTGGATTCCTAAATATTTAAACTGATTTACAACGTTGAATTGATTTACCTCAGGGGCAGGCTAATTTCTCTGGGTCTCATTTAGCATTAATATTGAAGATTTAGTTTTATTTATTTTATATCCTGATATTTCCCCAAAATTCTTTATTAAATTCAACAAGGTCGGAATTGATTTTTTTAGATTCGACATAAACAAAATTATGTCATCGGCGTACAGGGAGATTTTATGTTCTGTTGGTCCAACTTTAATTCCATATATTTGTGAATGTAAACGTATCGCTATCGCTAAAGGTTCAATTGCCATAGTAAACAGTAAAGGTGAAAGTGGACAGCCTTGTCGACATCCTCTATTGATTTTTATTGATTTTGAAATATTATTATTTGTTAGGATTTCTGCTGTAGCATTATTGTATATTATCTGAACCCATTTTATGAAATTATTTCCAAGTCCAAACCTTTGTAAGACTTCAAAAAGAAAGGGCCATTCGACTCTATCAAAGGCCTTTTCGGCGTCCAGTGATAGGAGAGCTGTATCCGGTGCTTCTTTATTAGAATAAATAATATTAAATAGTCTTCTTACATTATGGAAGCCTTGTCTTCCCTTTATAAAGCCATTCTGATCTCGATTAATAATATTTGGTAAAATTTCTTGTATTTGTCTTGCTAAAATTTTACAGATTATCTTAAGGTCGGCATTTAATAGGCTTATTGGTCTCATATTTTCACATTTATTAGAGGGCTTACCTGGTTTTGGCAACAGTATAATTAAGGCATTATTCATGTATGATGGTAAATTACTATTTTGAAATGCTTCTAAAACCATTTCCAAAAAAGTTGTTGGCCTTGTTGGCAATACGGTGGAGCCAAGTGGCTTCATCGTGCCGGAGGCTGCAGCGTCTCTCTATGTTCAGATTGTGGTAATTGTCCTTCTCCTGGAGTACGGCTTTATGGTATCTATCGACCAGTTCCAGGGAGGCATCAGAGATCCATGGCTGAATCCTCTGGTGGCGATCACCAAGGACGTTTGTGGCAGCTAGGGTGAGAGTGGTGGCAGTCTGCTCCCAGGCATCCTCAAGGCTCTCTGGATGGTCAAGGGCAGCAAAGCAGTTCATGACCTTGATGGAGTAGCGGTGGGCAAACTGAGGGACGTAAAGCTTCTTGTTGTCTGGGGGGCGGTGACGGGCAGGGCCAGGAGGAGGAGGTGCAGGCAGACAGTGGTGGCGATGGTCGGTCCGTCCCTGCTCAGTGCTGCGGTAGACATGTCAGTCAGTGGTGATTCTCCAGCACCCACTGACCGAGATGTGGTCAATGGTTTTGGATGTATCACCAGTGTCACAGTACCAGGTGGTGCGGTGGATTTGACGATGCTGGAACCAGGTGCCCAGGATCTTCAGATTGTGTGTGACGCACACCTCCAGCATGCGGTTACCATTGTTGTTGGTGATGTCAGATGGGAACGGTCCGATGATGTGTTCCAAGCCGCTCCTGTCAGGGCCCACGGTGGCATTCATGTCCCCTAGGATAATGGTGATGTCGTGGCGTAAAATGCAGCGTAGCTCGTCGAACAGCAGGAAGACACAGAGGACAATTAATGCAAATGATAATCAAGAATAATCACAGAGGGCACAGGGAGCACAAAAGTAAACACAAAGCGTGAGCAAGGTCAGAGGGCCAAAGCCTAGATCATAACAGTCCAACCTGAGGCAAGTGAGGCCTGCAGTTCTTCAGATGTTGTTCTGGGTTTTTGTTTTTCATATGTTCTTGAATTTCTTTAGGTTGTGGTATGATGTGTTGCTTTTGAGATCTTTTAGCCTACTTCACTTTGTCAGACAGGTTCTATTTAAATGATTTCTTGATTCATCAGGTCTGGCAGTAATCAGGCCTAGGTGTGGCTAGTGAAAATGAACTCAGCTTTCCAAAAAATATGGTTAATCACAGTTAATTCATGATGTAACAAGGGGGGCAATTACTTTTTCACATAGGGCCAGGTAGGTTTGGATAGCTTTTTTCCCTATAATAAATGGAGTCATCATTTAAAAACTGCATTTTGTATTTACTGAGGTTATCTTTGTCTAATATTAAAATTTGTTTGATGATCTGAAATATTTAAGTGTGACAAATGTGCAAAAATATAAGAAATCAGGAAGGGGCAAATACTTCACAGCCCTGTACATAGATGCATTGGGTTTTTGGACCCTGTGTTCTGTCTGCAGGATGTATGTGGTCCCAGTGTAGAAGCATTTCTGTGAAACCTGGAGGCCTGAATCCAAAGGCAATCCCACCTCGCTACCTCGGCCAGCCCAGCCCCTTCACTCATCCACACCTCCTCAAACAGGGTGAGTGGTGTCTGTTTTGGGGGATTTTTGGTTATACTGTCATCAGGATTCGGTTCAAACTCTGCTCTCTTTGTGCTTCTCAGGTGAGGTGACCCCAGGCTTGAGCCAAACAGAATATGAGCTCCGCAGACACCAGCTGGCCTCACTTATCGAGGCCCAGGCAGAAAGGCTTGGACTTTCTTCCTCTGCTAACAACCATCTGGCCATTGTCTTATCCCATCCAACTCGCTACATGTCAAACGATATCCCTTATCCCTTTCACCAGAATCAGGTAAATTTTTGTTTTCATTCAGTTATCACACACAAAAAAAAGATCCTTCCTATTACCAGTGGAAGTCATGCTCCTTAGTTAGGATAGGATTTTTGTTATTGTTGCTGTACTAATGCCATGGCATTGCGTGCATTGTCAATCTGTCTTTCTGCCTTCCACAATTTGCCAAAATCACTCTTCCTCCTAGGAAATTACTAGATGTTGACCAAGCTCTCACTCAATGATCCTCAGATGGGTCAACATCCTGGTTGTGGTCACTTTTTTCATGTAATTTTTTTTTTTTTCTTTCTAATTTTGCAGGGTTCCCATGGATGCTAGTTAAATTGTAATCTATGTAATTGTTGGAAGTTTTTTTCTTTTCATCTAGACACTGATCCAAGTTTTTTTGGGGGGAGGGGAGAGATTGTTTTTTCCTCATTTTAAAGGATTTGAACTCTTACACATTACAAAAATAGGCACTCCCAAATACAGTATTACATAGGGTCCCCAAAAAGCGAGAAATGGTCCTGTGCCCAAGGAAAGTGTCAAAAATCACAAGATACAAGTTGATATCATTTCAACTTTCAGTAGGCCTAAACTTGTTTTTAAAAGGCTTCACCATTTAACTTGAAACAAAATGTTCTCCAGGATTTCCTCTACCTCAGCGGCTTCCTGGAACCTGACAGTGCATTGGTTCTTCATGGGAGGGGTCGACCGGACCAGGCTATCTTGTTTGTCCCCCGCAGAGACCCGGGAAGAGAGCTGTGGGACGGACCCCGTTCAGGGAAGGACGGAGCTGCCTCTTTGACTGGGATAGAGAGAGTACATAGCATAGAGGAACTGGGTGTTGTACTCAAGAGTTTGAAAGGTGGGTGAGGACATGATAGTTATAAAATGGATTGTAGCATATTTTTGTATTTTTTAACAATATGGCTTTCTTTAAATATTTTGTACAGTGGAAACAAAAGCTGATTTCTCATATTTCTACATAATGCCAATTCTAAAGCTCTGTGCTAATCTATGGCTGTTTTAAAAATGGAATCTTTTGAAAGTCTTGTAAGGAGTCTGTTTCTTTTTCACACAATTATTCACTTCCTGTCCAAACTAGAGGGCACTCAGACAGCACATATCTCCACCAAGACCCTATCTTGCAATGTTAAAGACAGTAAAAAAGTGATCAGGACTCTTCATAGATAGATAGATGCACTTTATTGATCCCAAACTGGGAAATTACAGTGTAACAGCAGCATGACATAGTAGATGACCAAAATGGGCTATAAGTCTAGGCAGGGGGTCGATGATGACGACGCTTCGCTTCCAGACAGGCTCAATGGCTTCTTTGCACGTTTTGAAGCATCAAACCCGACAATCAGAGGGAGGGCTGACCCATCCCCACCATCGGTTGGGCCAGCTATCACCATCAACACAGCGGACTCATGGAGGACCCTAACCAGGGTCAACCCACGTAAAGCTGCAGGTCCAGACAACATCCCGGGACGTGTGCTCCGAGACTGCGCGAGCGAGTTGGCGGATGTCCTGACTGACATTTATAACATCTCCCTGAGTCAGGCCATCGTGCCCAGATCCTTAAGACCTCTACCATAGTACCGGTGGCAAAGAAACCAGTTGTGTCCTGTCTGAATGACTATCGTCCTATTGCACTGACACCAATTGTGATGGAAGTGTTTTGAACGGCTTGTCAAACCACACATCACAGCCTGCCTCCCTGCATCACATGACCCTCTCCAGTTTGCATATCATTCAAACCGCTCCACGGAGGATGCTATAGTCACCACCCTGCACTCGGTCATCACCCACCTGGATCAGAAAGATACCTACGCCAGACTCCTGTACATTGATTTCAGTTCAGCATTCAACACCATTATTCCCCAGAGACTGATGGAGAAATTACTCCTTCTCGGTCTGAACACCACCACATGTCTCTGGATCCTGGATTTCCTGACTGAGAGACCTCAGTCTGTCTGGGTTGGAAATAACATCTCCAACTCTATCACGCTGAGCACCGGATCCCCTCAAGGTTGCGTACTCAGTCCACTGTTGTTTACACTTCTAACACATGACTGTGTATCCAGACACGAGGGGAACCAGATTATTAAGTTTGCAGACGACACCACGGTGGTGGGACTTATTCAGAGGGATGAGGAATCAGTGTACAGGGAAGAAGTGAGAGACCTGGAGAGCTGGTGCAGAGAGAACAATCTGGTGCTCAGCGTGGACAAAACGAAGGAGATGATTATCGACTTCTGGCGGTCACAGCCTGAACACGTCCCTCTCTGCATCGGCGGCCGTTCAGTGGAGAGAGTGGAGAACATTAAGTTCCTTGGAGCGCAGATCTCGCAGGACCTGACCTGGAGCAAGAATTCCTTGGGGATCAGGAAGCGGACCCAGCAGAGACTGCACTTCTTGAGGAAACTCAAACAGGCCTCTCTCCCCATCTGCATCCTCAGGACCTTCTACAAAGGTGTGGTGGAGAGTGTTCTGACGTACTGCATTGCTACATGGTACTCCAGCTGTATGTCAGACAAAAAAGCCCTGCAGAGAATAGTTAAGGGAGCTGAGAGGGTAATTGGAGTCTCCCTCCCCTCTGTCCAAGAACTTTTTCAGAACCGTTGTAGGAGCAGGGCACTGAACATTGTCAAGGACCGTTCTCACCCTCTGAATAAACACTTGGAACTTCTGCCATCTGGCAAACGATTCCGGAGCATCAGAGGCAGAACCACCAGACTGATTAACAGCTTCCTTCCACAAGCTGTTAGGATGCTGAACAGTTGATCCGGAATCTCTCAAACATACTACTGCACCTACGGACATTATGTATATTATTTGTATATTATAGTTCTGGTTAGTTTTCAAGTATGTCTCAGGGAAGTGTGAATGGCTGCGGTGGGGTGGGGGGTGAGGGTATGTGTGAGTGTGTCTTAAATCATGTTCTTTTACTTATATGGATGCCGAGAGAAACGCAATTTCATCTTGCCTGCACTACAGTTGTATGTACAGCAATATGACAATAAAGGTTGATTTGATTTGATTTGAAATGACAGAAACACACACAGCATAATATACAAAGGAATTATCCAGGAAAGTAAACCTGCCTGGATAACTTTATATACATCACAGATGGTGACCCGCATAGATAGATACATCGTACTCGCTGTACAATACAGGACTATCAGGTACAGGGTACAATGTGAGGCACCAGTTAGACTGCAAGGTCCAGTATGGCAGCATTGTTATGACCAGAATTCAACATCAGAGTGAGTTATTGTACAGTGAAATGGCATGTGGCAGGAAAGATTTCCTGTACCTAACTGGCAGCGAAGCTGTAGCAGTCTGCTGGAGAAAGTGCTCCGCTGTCTGTCCGATGTGTGGTGGAGGGGATGATCAGGATTGTCCATGATGGATCACAGTTTGTTCACTGTCCTCTCCACCACATTCTCAAAGGTCTCCAGCCTGAGAGCAATTACAGAGCCAGCCTTCTTGATAATCTTGTCAAGTCTGTTGGTGTCACTGGCTCTGATACTGCTACCCCAACAGATAGCAGCAAAGAAGATGGTGCTGGTAACAACGGCCTGATAGAAAAGCTCCAGCATCTTGTTGCACACGTTGAAGGATCTCAGCTTTCTCAAAAAGTAGAGTCTGCTCATCCCCTTCTTGTACACACCATCAAAGTTCGATTTCCAGTCCAGTCTGTTGCTGATCATGACACCCAGGTATTTGTAGTCCTCCACTACCTCCACATCCCCCCCCCCCCCCCAAACCACAGTGGCTGTGAAGGCGTCCTCTTCTTCCTGAAGTCAATCACCATCTCTCTGGTCTTGCTAACGTTCAGCCTTAGGTGGTTCTGCTCGGTCCACTCCCCAAATTGGTCTACCAGTGCCCTGTACTCTCCCTCATCTCCCCCTCTATACACCCAAAAACACCCGAGTCATTAGAGAATTTCTGCAGGTGGCATGACTCGGTGAAGTACTGAAAGTCAGTGGTGTATAAGGTGAAGAGAAAAGGAGAGCGCACAGTCCCCTGTGGAGCTCCTGTGTCACTAACCACCACATCAGACAAGACACTGCCCAACTGGACAAACTGTGGCCTGTCTGTTAGGTAGTCAGTAATCCAGGAGATCACAGAGCTGTCGACCTCCGTCATCTGCAGCTTCTCACCCAACAGCAGTGGCTGGATGATGTTAAATACACTGGAGAAATCAAAGAACGTGATTCTCACAGTGTCTCCTCTGCCATCTAGATGCAGATGGGCTCCTTGCAGCAGGTTGCAGCCTCAGGTGGGCTAAGACCAGTCTCTCCAGGACCTTCATCACATGAAATGTGAGGGCAAATGGTCATTCAGGTCCGATGGAGATGGCTTCTTGGGGACAGGAACCAGGCAGGATGTCTTTCACAGCACCGGTACTCTCTCCAGACTCAGGCTCAGGTTGTGCTGGTGTTTCAGTACCGGAGCTAGCCGGTTGGCACAGGTCCTCAGGATCCTGGCGGAGATGTCATCGAGGCCCACAGCCTTCTGCTGACAAAGTCTCTCCAGGTGTTTCTTAACCTGGTCTATAGTAACAGTGATGTGGGGGTTGGTGCTGATGTCCTCAGAGGAGGGGGAGGGGGATGAGTGGAGAGATAGGGGTACTGCACAGGAGGATGAGGGGGGAGGGATGTGTGGGGGTCTGGCTGTGTTGTGGGGGTAACAGATGGTGAGTTGAACCTATTAAAAAAACAGATTCAGCTCATGTGCTCTCTCAAGGCTCCCCGATGTCTGTCTGTCCCTCCCCTTACACCCAGTGATGTGTTTCATTCCTGTCCAGACATCCTTCACATTGCTTTTTTGGAGTTTATCCTCCAACTTCCTCCTGTAATTGTACTTACGCACCCTCAGCATCTTTATCTGTTCACCCTGCACTCTGACCCAAATCACTCCAGAATCTAATACATTCATCTGTAGCCCAAGAGACACATCTGGTGAAAATTTCCTCAAAAGCCATCCAGTAGATTTTGCGAAATCCTGCAGATAAACAAACAAACCAATATGTAAACATTACCTCCTTGGTGGAGGTAAAAAACTCAAACATTTCTGAGGAAAAGTTCCAACTTTCAAAGAATGAAGACACCAGTTTGCAAGAAATGTAATGTGTGAAAGGTTGCGAAGATTTTTTTTTTTTTTTGACAGTTGAAAAAAGTCACAAAGTTCCAAGATATGTTTAAATTTATGGCAAAAATATGCAGATTTATAAGAAAAGTTGCATATTTTCAACAGACACAAGTTTACTTTGAAAAAATTTACAGACTTACAAGAAAGGTGACAGATTTGTGAGTGAAGTTGCATATTCAAAGGTCCTGCAGGGACTACTGGAGTTTATGTTTTTTCCAAGCTCATATTTATAAAAGCTGTTTTCACTTTGGTTGGTATTATCTAACCTAGCCTGTAAACTAACTTAATACTGTCAGTAGCTATTGTAGCTCTAGTCCCTGCAAACCTGTTGAAATAGCGTGAACAGAGTTTAACAGAGTGAAATGCCTATTATTGGCAGTTGTTTTAGTTTAGAGGATGACCAGCTGTTTTGTATGTTTTTGTCTTTATTATGTTATCTCATTGCAGTGTGTGTAATGTGTGTTCAACACAAAATAACAGTGAATGATGAGAAGCTCAACTAAGGGAGTAAGGGCCACTGAACAAACATAACTGTTCTTTAAGAAAGCCAATTTTATTTCTGGAAAAAAAACAAAACTTTTTTATAAAAACTTGCAGGATGTCATCTTTACCCTGGTATTTTTTTTTTTCTGTCCCTGTCCTGTGTCAGGCACTCACCTGTGGTATGACAGTTCACAGCCCGCCCACTCTGGGCTCCACCAGGCTCATGTGTGTCCTGCGCTGGAGGCGGGGCCAACGCCTCACTCTTTACGACCTCTAATACACTCCCTTAGGGCCCTCAAGAGCCCAGCAGAGGTGGCACTTATGCAAGAAGCAGGCCGCATCACAGCACAGGTTCATGTTTTAGATTATTCAGGTTAGGGCTGGGCAGTGTGACCTGAAATCTACATAATGATTGATTCAACAGTTTACTTTGGTTTTAGTTTCTACATCATTTTTTATTCATTTAGGGAAGTATACAGAGGTATGCCAATGAATACCTTTATCAGGTGAATTTATTTTTGAATTATTTATAATGCTTATCTCAGTTTTGCTTTGTTTTTCATCCATCAGAGAGAAAGACACTTAAATTTATGAATGAAAATCTTCTTGCTCTTATTGTAAACTCTTGACTTGTTTTAGCTCATTTCAGCTAATGCAGTGATGTGGCATCTGTCGTTTGCCCATCTGTCTGTCTGTCTGTCCGTTCGTCCGTACACATTTCACGGGAATCACTACTCCTTCTAAGCATTTGTCTCGATGCTCACCAAAGTCACTCACAATGATCAGGAGATCAGGTCAGGAGATCTCAGTACTTACGTGATTTCAGAAAAATCAATACTCCTCATAGGCGATTGCCCTAATTCTCAACAAATTCATGTACAATGACTATCAGTTGGGTCTGCATCCAGGTTGAGGTCAAGGTCAGGGTCAAAGGTCAGGCAATCTCAGCGCTTATAGGATTTTATAAAAATCGTTACTCTTCCTAGGCAATTGCCCCGATGTTTAGCAAACTCATGCACAATGATCCTCAAATGGGTCTGCATCTAGGCTGTGCTTAAGGTCAAGGTCAAAGGTCAGGAGATCTCTGGGTCATTTCATCAGGCCAGAATGAGCTACTTACTCTAGTTTGAAAGTCTCTGCCACTGCAGTCAGCTGCTGCAGTACTTTGCACGGAGAGACTCATTAAATACATTAAATATCAGCTTGTACCAGATCACTGCTTCATTATTCACTGTCACAAAGCACTATTTTGTCATATTGAATTTAATTAAGCATTTGTTTAAGTCCATATATAAAAGGGGGCAGTGTATGAACACACAAAGAGAGTGGAAGGTATTAAGAGAGGGGAACAACCAAAATAACCGACATGGGCAAAATTACATCCGTTTGAAAGTCTAAATGGATGTTTTGGTTATTTTTCAGTTAACTGCCCAGCCCTAATTTGAGTGTCCCCCACCGACACTTTCTAATAATCCTTGAAAGACTAACTTGTGTGTACTTGCAACAGTAATCCCTGTCTTTCAGGCTTTTAGAAGGACGATGGCTCTGTCTCGAGGAGAAGTGGATGAAGCTGTGCTCTTTGCTAAGGTGTGTAAAAGTCTTTAGTTGTCTTACCTGTAGCTACTTCTAAAGTCAAATAATTATGAAGAAAGGCATTTTTAATACAAAAATGCTTCTTCCAGTTCGATTTTGAGAATCGTATCCACGGTGCTAACTTCCTTGCCTATCCCCCTGTGGTTGCTGGAGGGAATCGAGCGAACACTCTGCACTACATAAACAACAACCAGATCATCAAGGTAAAGACCAAAGATGAAAAGCAATGAAGTACAACTTTGTTACTGTACTGAAAAATTCTCCTGAAAAATGACTTGATCATCATCAAACCTACTTTTAATTGATGGAATGAGGAGTCACTGTCTTACCTGCCACAGCTGAAATATACCCGCCAGTGGCAGGTGGGCAGTTGTTAATGTCAAGCCCTGCTTGCCGCCCTCCATATTGTATTACCTTCTTTTTTTTCCCCCTTGTCTTGTCAGGCAGCTAGGTGAGCAGAACAGAAATCTACTACCCTTATTGTGCCAAAACAGGTTTACTTTGCCAAAAGGAGCTTTGTACAGTACCTGTCTATGTACTGTATATTGTTGTAAACTCCTCCTGTAATAACTTTTAATACTTTATTTAAATTATTTTACCCATGAAGGACCCAACAGGATGGGGAATAGGAAAAGGAAGTGTGGGGAGGGGGGAGAAAAGGGAGAGGAACAGACAAAAAAAACCAAACAAACCAACAAGTAAAACAAACAGAAGACAAACTACTTCTTCCACCGAAGAGGTCTCAACACGAGTCTGGTATCCGCACCTGCCTCCCTAAAGGGGAGACATTTGTGTGTGTGCGTCCGTGTGCGTGTATATGAAAGCACATGCAAAATAAGTGTGTGCATGTGAGTGGTTTGTCAGGAAACATATGAAGAGGGCGGCCGGTCACAGCAACCCCCCCCCCCCTCCCCGGAAACCCCGAGTAGGAAAGGCAGCGCCACCAACCTCCAAAGAGCACAAATGTCCGAGGTCAACAAGCCCCAGGAAAGCCAGGCATCTGCCCCAGGAGGGACGGCTGAGGGAGGCCAGGCCGCCGGCACGGCAGGCCCACACTCCCGGGCCCGTCAACCCCCCCATGCTGGCCCCAGGCGCTGGGAGGCCAGTGCTCCCACCCCCTGGGCTGGAGATCGGCCCCTGCCCCCAGCGCCCCCCCCCCCCCCCCCCCGCCACCGCCACACACCCCGGGGACCCCCACGCCCAAAGAAGCCCTCTCCCCGGTCAAGGGGAGCCCACGTAGCTGAGAGGCACTACCCCCTCAATCCAGCACCTCCCGATAACAGACACACCCATTCCCACACATTCACACCCTCATGCGCTCATATGCATCCACATGCACTCACTCACTCTCGCTCACCCGTTCCCCCACACAGTCCCACATTCGCACTCCCAGACCCACCCATTCTCTCTCACTCCTGTACCCGCTCAATCTCGCTCCCACTCACCCTCAGGGTCACCCACACTCACTCACGTTCACCCATACATGTACTCTCACTCACACTCCAACCTACTCACATCCATTCGTGCTCTCCCCCACACACTCACCCACCCTCATTCACCCTTATTACTTAGGGGGACCGCGATGCAGATGCAGTGAGTATGAACGTGCACCAGCGCCCAGCAGTGGCCGGGGAGACTGCCGGCGCGGGCCAGTAGCCCCCCCCCCCCCCGCCGACCCACTCCAGGGCGGCCATGGCCACAGAAGCAGACCCCCACCCCCAGCGCCCACCCGAGCAACTGATCAGCAGACCACCACAGGTGCTCCGAGATGCCTCCTGACACGCAGAGTGCCACACAAAACCGACTCACCATCACCACCTCCACTCATATTGTATTACCTTCTTGAAGGAGTTTTATAATCCTTTCCATTGTGTTAATGGATAGCTTTCTTGTTAAGACCATGTTTTCTGTCAGTCATCGAGGTGTAAAACTTTTTAATATCTGTAAGCACTCTTTAAACTGCAAACTGATTTGCATGTTTAGTCATGATTGAGTGATTCCATATTTTTTTGTCCCTCAGTGGTTGAAGACCAAAAGGGGATTATGTTATGGCGATATCTGTCTGTTTGTCTGTCTGTTCCACAAAAGGCACTTGTTTTGTGAAATCAACTCCTCCTACAGTTTTGTTCCAAATGTTTTGAAACTTGGTATCTTCAGCGTGTGTGTGTGTGGGGGGGATATTGCACTAACCTCACAGTGCTTTCATTTCCTTTACTTGATCTAAAAAGACAAATTGCCATTAATTACAGGAATTTAATTTTTAGCTCATTCTGGCAAAGCCAAAAGGAGCTGTTGCACTGACGCAGTGCCCGTTGTTCATCTGTTCACATAATTGCTATTCCTCATTGCTCACCAAGCTCACTCCCAATGATCCTGAGGTGGGTCTGCATCTAAATTGTGCTCAATGTCAAAGGTCAGATGATCTGTGCATTCAGAAAAATCACCACTCCTCCTAGGCAGTTTCCCCAGTGGTCACCAGACTTAAACACAATGATTCTCAGGTGGGTTTGCATCCAGGCTCCAGGTCAGGAGATCTAGGCCTTTGTGTTTTCACAAAAATCGTTACTCCTTGTAGGAAATTTCCCCAGTGTTCTGTAAACTCATGTACAATGATCCTTAGGTGGTTCTTCATCCAGTTTGTGCTCAAGGTCAGGCTGGAATGAGCTACGCCATCATTGGTGATCTGGTTTAAGGTATATTTTACAAAGTCAGAATGTTCAGTTGTTAAATAGTTTTGTGTCATATCATTCATTCATTCATTCATCAGACTGAAACAGCTGAATGAACATCCTTCAAGAGTGGTGATTCCATATTTTTTGCCACAGGTTGTGGTAGTTTTAGCAGAGTTTGTTTTTATACAAGTATCTGTACTTTTATTTAAATAAAGATGCACATTTAAGGTACAGTGACACCGTATAGTGAAATTGGACCAGTTTTACAGGTGGTATTTGTCACATTAACAAAGTTTCTCTGTTATTCAGGCGCAGCATTTTTAACTGTTGTGGTTAGTATCACCTACTGTACATTTTCTATTTTAGAATAGCTGCTAAGAAATGAGATAATTAAGCATGCAAAGTCCTGTTCAGGCAGCTTCAATGATAATTTCTTTTGTTTTGCCTCCTTTGTCAGGATGGTGAAATGGTTCTCCTTGATGGTGGTTGTGAATACTTTGGTTACGTCAGTGATATCACACGAACGTGGCCAGTGAATGGAAAGTAAGTTGAATTCTGAGCTGAAAAGAATAATATGTTGTACAGCAGCATTCAACCTTTTTTGCCTCAGGGACCAGTTACAAGTAAAAAAAAAAAAAGTGGACCAGCAGCAGGGGCAGTTAAATTTAATGGAATACATCAGCATAAAAACAAAGTGTGTAATTTAAAAAAAAAAAACCAACTCACCTTAATGCAGTATCAATGGGAGCCCTGACCTTGCTTCTTTAAATGAGGCTGTCCAATCACCAGTGTGATCAGTGGGTCTTTTCCCCTTTTCTAAAGAAACTCTCTAAAGACAAGTGTTTTTTTTTTAAACTAATTTTAGTAGCTAGCTAGCTTATGGGTTTAATATTCGGGCATCACCGGTAATTACTGAGACAGCTGTATGTCGAAAAGAGAGAATAACTGGTAATTTTTCAGAATAAAGCAGCTGGCAGACGCTCTGTGTGTGTGTGTGTGTGTGTGTATTTCGTTTTGATGCCAAAAGAGGAAGTGTGGTACTGTATGAGGAAGTCAGGAGTGGCAGAGAAGTATGTGAGGGTGGTGCAAGACATGTATGAGGACAGCGAGACAGTGGTGAGGTGCACTGTAGGAGTGACAGATGGATTCAAGGTGGGGGTAGGATTAGATCAGGTGTTGACTCCGAGACCCTTCTTGTTTGCTATAGTGATGAACAGGCTGGCAGACGAGGTCAGGCAGGAGTCTCCATGGACCATGATGCTTATAGATAACATTGTAATCTGTAGTGAGAGTAGGGAGCAAGTGGAAGAGAACCTGGAGAGGTGGAGGTATGCTCTGGAGAGAAGAGGAATGAAAGTCTAAAGAAGCAAGACAGAATACGTGTGTGAATGAAAGGGAGGCAGGTGTAGTGGTGAAGATGCAAGGAGTAGAGGTCGTGAAGGTCGATGAGTTTAAATACCTGGGATCAACCATCGAAAGCAATGGAAAATGTGCAAGAGAGGTGAAGAAAAGAGTGCAGACAGGGTGGATTTTGTGGAGACTTCATGGGTGATTTGTGATAGAAGGATAGCAGAATGAGTGAAAGGGAAGATTTACAAGACAGTAGTGAAACCTGCTTTGATGCATGGTTTGGAGATGGTGGCGCTGACAAAAAGACAGGAGGCAGAGCTGGAGGTGGCAGAGTTGAAGAGGCTAAGATTCTCATTGGGAGTGACTAGGAGGGACAGGATTAGAAATGAGTATATCAGAGGGACAGCTCAGGTTGAGCAGTCTGGACACAAAGTAAGAGAGACAAGGCTGAGATGGTTTGGACATGTGCAGAGGGATAGTGGATATATTGGACAAAGGATGATGAAGTTGGAGCTGCCAGGTAGGAGGAAAAGAAGAAGACCACAGAGAAGATTCATGGATGTAGTGAAGGAGGCAGATGATCCGCTGTGGAGACTCCTAAAGGGAGCAGCCGAACGAAGGAGATGTATTCAAACATTGATCGACAGTCTGCTGATCTCTCTTCCTTTCCACCAGGTTCAGCCCTCCCCAGGCTGAGTTGTATGAGGCCGTCTTGGAGGTCCAGCGCTCCTGTTTGCCTCTGTGCTCTCCGGGCGTCAGTCTGGATCACATTTACAGTACCATGCTGTCTCTGCTGGGGAGACAGCTCAAGCGTCTCAGTGTCCTCAAGGCCAGTACCAGTGATGCTGAAGCAGCTAAGGTAAATGAAAAAACAAATTAGCAACAGTACAGGTGCATCTCAGTAAATTTGCAATATAATTAAAAAAAAGCTTTCATATCTACAAATATCAATTACACACTCAGTGAAATGTTTCAAGCCTTTTCTAAATTTAATTTTAATTATTAGGGCCTGAGCCACTGACACCGTCAAAAAAACAACCTCACCGTTTTTTGCAGGGACCTCAAGACTGGTAAAAAATGTAATATTTTGGAGGAAATATGAATGATCCCACAAAAATGGCTCTACAGTGCCACCTAACATGTGAAGTCAATGGGGAGTGGCACACGCTTACTTTTGCATAGAAAGATGGAAATCGGGTGAGATGTTTATCATGTCAAGACATGCAAAAAACTCCATAGAAGTGATGGTCTACACCCAACAGGAAGTTGGCCATTTTGGCAGGAAGTGGCGGTGACCTGATTTCCACCTCGCGCATTTGATCAAACTCGTCCTAGGGTTTTAGTCCGATTGAGCTCATTTGTGGTGACAATCATCTATACCCATGTGTCATTAAAAGTTATTGAAAACTTTTCACGACACTTGACGGTTTGTCTGTAGGGGTGTGGCAAAGCTTGATGCCTCGCCATGATCATTCTATGACCATTCTGATGGTAATAACTCTGGTATGCATTGTGGGATTTCAACCAAATTCAGTATTATGGATATTAGTCCAATTCCAAACAGATCTATAGAACGATATTCATAGAAATCTACAGCACCACCTATAGGAAGCAGAAAGTTTTGCATCAGAAAGTTTGCATCATGTTTTTTTAATACGTCGGGGATGGAATGTCGGATTGGCACCAAGATAGGTATGATGTATATGGATATGCCTCCAATCAATTATAGCTATGAATATTCACAAGTAGCAATAGCACCCTCTCTTGGAGACGTGAAGGTTACACCAAAGGTTTTCTTCAGTATCTCTGAAATAAATAGTCTGATTGGTACCATTTATGGTGACAATCATCTATACCCATATGCCATCAAAAGCTGTTGAAAACTTTTCCAAATGCACGCCGGTTTGGCGGAAGGGGCGTAGCCACGTTTGCAGTATCGCCATCCCCCTTCCAATGGCTTTAACTATGGCATACATTGACTGATTTCAACCAAATTTTGTGTGGTGAATAGGTAGCCAATACTGATAATTTCTATCGTAAAGAATGACACATAGCAACAGCCCCCCTGCCGCCAATTGACAGGAAGTTGTCATAACTCACATGTAGAATGTCCGATTGCTGCTAAACTTTATATATATGATACTAGTCAGACCCAGAAAATATTTTTGTAATGATAACAAACATAGCTATAGTGCCTCCTAGGAAAAAAACAAAGCTTTATAACTCAGGCATACTTTGTCCAAATTCAACCAAATTTTGTGTGGTGTATCAGTAGCCTACATTGAACCTTTGTATAATGAAAAATGACACATAGCTATAGCGCCCCCTAGCAGAAAAAAAACAAAGCCTTATAACTCTTACTTTGTCCAAATTCAACCAAATTTTGTGTGGTGCATGGTTAACCAACGCTGAACCTTTATATAATGAACAATTACACATAGTTCTAGCGCTATGGTGTCATGAATCTGGGTTTGGAGGTCAAACCCGATTCTGACTCATCGTGCTTTGACCTAGTTTCCTCCTGACAGCTCGGGCACGCCCCCTCCTCCTGTCAAGCTCCGTCAGCTGCACTGTCTGGTGCTCACACACATACACACACCCACATGCGTACACACACATGCACACGCTCCATTCACTCTCATTTCACACACTCTCACACCTGGTGTTAATCAGTCCTGCCCACGTATTTTCACACCGGCAATCTCTACTCGTTAGCTTCTGGAGTACAATATTTGCTGCGCCGGAGGAAAGAGATTGTCGGGGCATTCACCCTCATTCATGACAGCAACCTCTCCATGTATGATGTTCCACTCCCTTCACGTACTCAGCCCGACATCTGCAGACGATCTATTCCTGGGTGTTTGTGGCTGCCTCAGCTTCTACCCCTTTCCTATCGGACTGCTTGGTTTCGCCCCGGATTAGCTCTTTCTTCGCCTTTTCTCCTGTGCTCTGCAGCCCTTCTGCACGAGGCCGTGCGCCTTTCCTTTTGTGCTTTACGCAGCCCTGCGGCACGAAGCTCCATTAGACCAGGCTGTTGAGCATTCGGTGCCCTGCTTGTTTGGTGGCCAAACCTTGCCATTACACCTCTCTGTATTTCTGTCATTGAACTGAACTGTATTTGGTTATAACTGGACTTGTTATTTCCTTGGGTTGTTAATAAAGTGCACCATCAACTCTCGCAATTGGGTTATTCATTCTCTCTCTCGTGCGCCGAGCCATGGCACACGGGGGTTTATGACATTTGGTGGCTGAAGAGACCAATCTGAGAGGTGCAGACATGATTACAGACTGGACAGGTAAAGTTTGATGTTGAGTCTGGCAATGGTTTTATTTCCCATTGCTTGCGCCGAAGGCGTTTCTCCTCTGCCTTACGCCGTCTCTCCTGCTCAAAATGGACAATACTCTCAAAGACTGTCTTTTGCCAACCAGACCGGTTTAGGGCAAGTGCTTCCCAGTTGTCAGTACTGATGTTACAAAGTTTCAGGGATGATTTGAGGTTGTCTTTGAAGCGCTTCCTCTGTCCTCCTTGTGATTGTACACCTGAGCCGAATTTGCCAAAGAGGACTTGCTTGGGAAGACGAGAATCATCCATCCTGAGAACATGGCCTGACCAACACAGTT
This sequence comes from Pholidichthys leucotaenia, assembly GCA_020510985.1. Lineage (NCBI taxonomy): Eukaryota > Metazoa > Chordata > Actinopteri > Cichliformes > Pholidichthyidae > Pholidichthys > Pholidichthys leucotaenia. The sequence goes on along the minus strand of CM035838.1, from coordinate 397,601,936 downwards.
GATTTCGAGTCACCATAGCTTCGATGCTTGTACAGTTTGCCTCTTCAAAAACGCTGTTGTTTGTTCGTCTATCCTGCCACTTAACGTCCAAAATACGGTGCAGACAACGTTGGTGGTATTTTTCAAGAGTCTTAAGATGTCATCTGTAAGTGGTCCAGGATTCAGAGCCGTAGAGTAGAGTTGGTTGTACGACTGCCTTGTAGACTAGTATTTTGGTATCTTTCCTTATACCCCTCTCCTGAAAGACTCTCGCCCGCATTTGGCCAAACGCATAACTGGCAGTTTGGAGCCGGTGCTGAATCTCAGCATCGATGTCGGCTTTAACAGATACGACACTGCCCAGTTCTTTAAGTAACTTAAAACTAGGGCTGCACGATTATGACCAAACTGATGATTGCAATTATTTTTGATCAATATTGAAATTGCAATTATTAATCACGATTATTCGTTAACTTTAGGAAGAACACAGATTACATAAAATTCCATTTTTACCTCCGCCAAGGGAGGACGGAGGTAATGTTTTAACCAGTTAACCCTGCATGACTGCGTGGATTATTCTGCCACTTTTGAAGCAGTCATACTCTGTTAAATTTTACAGTTCAACTTCAGGGGCCTCAGTTGAGCCCACGATGGGTGCGCCCCTGGAGGTGCCAATTTCATCGGACCTGGGTACCATCTCGCTGAAGTCATGGCTCACTCGTCTGTAATGTCCCAGCCCGGGTCCCACACTATTTGGGTTGGCTCCAGCACTGTGTCTTGATCCGAGGCAGCTGCTCTTACCTTCCGCAAATGGCTGGCATGCCATCTCAAACCATCGGCCATCTGGATGGTGGCTGCTCTCCTCTGTGCGGTGATTCTCATCTGCAATGACGAGACTGTCTGTGGGTCCAGGCGGTCAGATCGTTGGATCCGAACCCAATCAAGTAGTGTGCGCAGCTGCACTCCGCACTGGTGCTCTCTCCTCTCTGATGCTGGTTGCTGCTGTGGCAGCGTGCCATTCACACTGGGAGTAGAATGTGCCCTCGGTTGGCGATGCTCTGTTGGTGCCTGCTGGGCCACAAACTCTATCCTGCTGTGCTGTGCCAGTTCCCCGAGGCTGATACTCGGCGAGGATGCAAGACAAATTCGGCTTCTGCTCTCTCTCTCCTTTTGCTGGTTATGGTCACGGTGATGTGTCGCTATCGTTGGCAATGGGACATGTGCCGGGTTGTCATCGTTCACCGGGGTCCCCTTTCTCCACGAACTCCCTCTCCTGTGGCTCCACAGCAGCTGCTTGAAGCTCGAGCTGGGCAAGAATCAGAGGTGAGTCTGGTTTGTGCTCTCTCTTTGTGCTGTCTTCTCTCTCTGTGCTGTGTTCTTCTTCTTCTTCTTTTAGATTTGATTGGCGGTTGGCAACCAGCTTACAGGTGCATTACCGCCACGTACTTCACTCTATATCATCACTCTCAGCAAGCCTGCTTAACCCTCTGAGTGTGTATGTTGCCGAACTGCGACATAACCCCTAGTGGTCTAGTGATAAATATTTTTTGTCAATAAAATAGTTCAGATTTCCAAGGCTATAACTTGAAAGTTGCAAGAGATAATGGCTTACTGTCAAATAGAGAGATGTAAAATATGATACAAAGTTTCAGATAGGAATAAATTTATGCATCTAGTTTGCATAATGTCACGGCACCTCTTTAAATTCCATAACTCAGTCAAAACTGGACTTTTGACATATTTACACAAAGAATAGTTCAGTCTTTTGACACCGTTTTATTTACAGAGGTACCTCATCATCTTATCTTCAAAGTATATGAACAAGAAATCAATACATTTAAAAAAACCCGAAATAAGTCATTTACTGTTGACAAAGGGGGGCTGGCTGGTGTGGTTACTGCATTTTCACACATCATGGTCCATATTTTGTGTTCTGTCGGTAATTTAAAGTCTGTACCACATCTACAAAGTCTTATGATTATCCCACATAAATTTTGCTTGTATCCCATGGCTATTTTCAGCGTACAAAGCCAAAAAAGTGACGTGACGATCACGGACATATTAGCTTTCTGGGCCAAATGCTAAAACAGGAAAAGGAAATGAGGAGTTCTTCTTTGGTGTATTATGTGTCATCCACTGAGTCCTCCAACGGATGTCTGCCACCTTTTGAAACTGGCAAATCAGTACAATCAGTACAAATCCCCAAGGCAGGCGATCATGTCAGAGTGAGAAGACAGGTGCAGTGCCGCGCTCTGCCACTAGGGGCACGAAAATTCTCACACTCAAAGAGTTAAAAGTCTGTGTGTCTGTTCGTGCTGTGTTCTCTCTCTGTGGTGTGTTCTCTTTCCATGCTCTGGTCTTTGGCTATACCCAGGTCCATGAAATCATACTCTCCCTCCTGCGATGAGGCTGCGGCTCGAGAACACTCGTGCTGCATGGGAACCGGCTCCAGGTCGGTGGTTGCGGTCTGGGGCTCTTGTGGCTGCTCCGATTCTGCTGGGTTCTGCTCAGCGTGCAGTGCGAGGCAGGGAATGGTTGCCTCCACGTCTGTGTGCAGCGGACTCGAGTCGTTGTCCAAGCTGATTTTGCCACTGGGTTGTTGCACAGTGGTGCCCTGCTGTCCTGCAGTGTCTACCGTGGGGTCAGCGGGCTCAGCAATGGGGGCCACCATCTGTACTACTGATCGGAAGGTGAGGGGTTCGATTCCCACTCTGTCTCCAGTCTGCATGTCGAAGTGTCCTTGAGCAAGACACTGAACCCCCAGTTGCTCCTGGTGGGTCGGGCCAGTGCCTGTGTATGGCAGCTCTGCTGCCATCAGTGTGTGAATGTGTGCGTGAATGGGTGGATAGCAGGATCTGTAAAGCGCTTTGGTCATCCAAAGATGAGTAAAATGCTCTGTATAAGTGAACGCCATTTACTGGAGTGGTGGTCTAGAGGTAGAGCATCCGCCCCACAACCCGGAGATCGATGTTCAAGTCCTGGCCGGGTCATGCCAAAGGCCATATAAAAATGGATCTTCCTGCTGTCCAGCTTGGTGCTCAGCAAAAATGGAATGGAGGAGGGAAATGTGGGCGGCAGTGGCTTCGGAGGTAGAGCGGGTCATCTAATAACCGGAGGTTTGGCGGTTTGAATCCCGCTCTCCCCAGCCATCTTGCTATTGTGTCCCTGGGCAAGACACTTTACCCACCTTGCGTCCAGTGTCCATGACACTGGGCATGAATGTGTATAAATGTTTGGTAGGGGTTGGAGAGGCCATTGGTGCAGATTGGCAGCCACGTTTCCGTCAGTCTGCTCCAGGGCAGCTGTGGCTACAGTAGTAGCTTACCACTACCATTATCTGCCTGGAGCGAATGAATAATAGACTCACTGTTAGCGCTTTGGGTATCTTGAAAGGTGCTATATTATTATTATTATTATTTACCATTTACCAGTGGAGCTGACTGTGGAGGGCCAGGGTCTGCTAGCTGCGATGCTACCTGGGCCATTATCTCCAGCTGGGCCGTTAATTCCATCACTTCTGTCTCCGATAGGAGGTGCAGAATCCCCAACGCTGTTTCCTGTAGCCATTTCATCATGACTGGTTATACGGAGACGGAGCGCCAAAGAGGACGACTCTTTCCTGCTGCTTATTGTTAACCTGGTCATATTTGACATAACCAACTCAGTGTCTTCTACACATCGCTGTATTCTTTATAATCTAATCTCCTGGCCTTCTCTCAGCATAAGGAGAAAACGGCACTGCTTCATTTTTATTTACAAAGTCATACTTGTCATGGCCGCCAATTAGGTGCACCTGCGCACACACCTGTCTGCTATCTGGCTCTGCCTATATATTCTGTGAGACCCAGGGATCAGCGCGGAGTCGTCTGCTTCCTTCCTGAGGAATCTGAACTCACCAACTCTACACTGAGCTTCCAACCTCATTGTCTTCCAGCGCTTCTGCTCGCCTAAGGTCTCCTAACCATCCGACAGCCAAGTAAGCCTGAACCTTTCCTCTCACCCATCTTCTACCCCTGTGCACAGGTGGTGTCCTCTCGGCGGCGGACTCTCTTCCACCTGGCGGCGGACCTCCCTGCCTCGTTCACCTGCCTGCTACATCTCCTACGGGGTGACTGGCACTGTCCTCCTGGCCTGGGCCGGTGTGCTAACCTGTGTGCTTCTCCAACTCAACAAAAAGTAAGGACAGTTCTGTATGGCGCTTCTCCTGTCAGGATTGCTCCTAATTGTCTCTCTGCTCTGTCCTTAGGGTTGCCAGGTTGCACGGTGCTCTGCTCGCCCCAAGCTGACTCATCCACTCACTACACTCACTACAGACATTCACACACGCATCCATACATTCACACTATTATTAATAAAAGGTTAACTGTGTTTCCTGAGTTGTGTCTGCTTCTTGGGTCTGTACCATGTCAATACTGCGTAATTTGCCATCATATCGCTGTAATCTTTTTATTTCCTATAAACAACTGCTATAACTCTCGTTCCTCTAAGTGGCTGCTGTATAACATTCCTCAAGTGTTCAGTGAACTTGGAAAAACAGCGTTTTCTTATTATGCTCCTTGGTCTTGAAATGATCTTCAGAAAACATTACAATTAAATGATCTGGTTGAACGGCAAATACAAAACCTTGATTAGGAAATATATTACAGAGTATTGTAAATGCTTTTCCTGAGCTGAATTTTTTGTAATGGTTTTATTGGTATTTACCTATTTATTTTATTGTTTTGAATTGCTTTAGGTATATTGTTTTAGAGGTGCTGACTTTTGTTGTCCAGTCGGGTCCCATAGGCAGCAGGCGCTTGTCGTCGAGCCCCTCTCCTAACCCTTCACCTCCTAGAACCTATTTGTCTTGGGAGATTCTACCAGGGGCAATTGCCTCTGACAACATAACTCCTGGGATCACTAGGGCATGCAAACTCTTCACCATGATAGAATGGCGATCCACAGATACAAGCAGCTGAACTGAGCTTTGTCTATATGGTAACTGGATTCACTCTTAGAGATACTATGGTGAGGGGCTCAGTTATGCAGGAGAGGCTCAGAGTAGATCCACAGTTCCTCCACATCAAAAGGAGCCAGTCAATGTGGTTTGGGCATCAGATCAGGATGCCTCCTGGGATGAGACCCCTGGGCAGACCCAGGACATGCTGGAGAGACTAGGTGTCCCAGTTGGCCTGGGAATGCCTTGGTATCCTCCCTGCAGAGCTCCTTATTAGACTGCTTTCCCCGTGACCCGCACCTTTCAGTGAGGATATTGAAGTGTTCCCGAGCCAGGGCATCCTGAGTTTGCATGCTGGAAAAACTGTCTCTCAGCTGGCCTGCGAATGCCTAACAACTTCCAGTGGTTATGTGGCTGATATTATTCAATTATGTGCACAGCTTCCCATGGCTATCATTTATTAGCCAGTAAAACATTGTATAGTGTAGTTATTGTGCTTGTTTACATCTCTTGTCAAGCATTTCCCATTCCAAATAACACTGCATGGGCTTTAATGAACCTGTGAAAGAGACTGAAACATGTCTTAGGCTGTGTTCACACTGCAGGTTTTAATGCTCACTTCCGATTTTTTGCACAAATGCAACCCATATCAGATTTTTTAATGACAGTCTGAACAGCACACATCCAATTTTTTTCACACCAGACCCAGGCCACTTTCATATGTGGTCCTAATTCGGATACATATCTGATATTTTCCAAAGCGACGTCAGTCTGAACGGTCATGTTGCATTTTATCCGACCTTTTCCTCATTGAAGTGAGACAGACGTGACAATTCTGCGGTGGAAGATGCAGCAAACATGGCAGACACAGCTGATTAGTGCCCTCTTTTTAATCAATCTTCTTCCCTTTAGAATCAGAATCAGAATCAGCTTTATTGGCCAAGTATGCACAACACATACAAGGAATTTGACTTTGGCTAAAAACTTGCTCTCGTTGTTCAGGTGAAGGATTTAAATAAGGATTCAATGACAACCACAGTATGTACAGTAAATTACAGTCCACATTTCTATAAAAGGATGCAAATATATACAGGAATATATGCAGTTATTTACTCGGACTAACCACACTTTGCAGAAATATATGAAAAAATATACAATCACACAGTATTTCAATGTGGACTCAGATTCAGTGATATAATGTGAATGAAGTAAAAAGCAGTGTGAGAGTTATGTGCAATGTAATAATGGATGAAAAGTCATGAGTACAGCAACAGGTAGGACTAGGTGAATGTTAGGAGTTCATCAGAGTGATGGCTTGAGGAAAGAAACTGTTCCTGTGACGGGTGGTTTTGACCTTCAGTGATCTGTAACGACGACCAGAAGATAGAAGTTCAAACAGTTTGTAGCCGGGGTGTGATGGGTCAGCACAGATGTTTCCCGCCCGTTTCCTGGTTATAGACCGATATAAGTTCTCAATGGAGGGTAGGTCGGTACCAATGATCCTCTCCGCAGACTTAATGATCCGCTGCAGTCTGGTCTTGTCCTGTTTAGTGGCAGATCCAAACCAGACAGTGATGGAAAAGCAGAGGACAGATTGGATGATGGCGGTGTAGAAGACAACCAGCAGCTCCTGAGGCAAATCAAACTTCTTGAGCTGACGCAGAAAAAACAACCTCTGCTGGGCCTTTTTCCGGACAGTGTCTATATGGGAGGACCACTTCAGGTTCCGGGAGATTGTGGTACCCAGAAACTTGAAGGAGTCCACAGTGGACACTGTGCTGTTGAGGATGGTGAGTGGGGGGAATGAAGGGGGGTGTCGCCTGAAATCCACAGTCATCTCCACCGTTTTGGCTGGGTTAAGTTCAAGATGGTTCTGGCTGCACCAGAGGATCAGCTGCTCCACCTCCCGCCTGTATGCAGACTCATCATCATCCCGGATCAAACCGATGACTGTGGTGTCGTCCGCAAACTTCAGGAGCTTCACCGAAGGGTCCTCTGAGGTGCAGTCGTTGGAGTAGAGGGAGAAGAGCAGTGGGGAAAGGACACATCCTTGGGGGGCGCCAGTACTAATTTTTCGGGAGCTGGATGTAAATCTCCCTAGCTTCACCTGTTGCCACCTGTCAGTCAGAAAGCTGGAGATCCACTGGCAGGTGGAGGGGGGCACCTTGAGCTGGAGGAGTTTCTGATGAAGAATGCCTGGGATGATGGTGTTGAACGCTGAGCTGAAGTCGACAAACAGGATCCTGGCGTACGTCCCTGGGGAGTCGAGGTGTTGCAGGATGTAATGTAGTCCCATATTCACTGCATCATCCACTGACCTGTTTGACCGGTAGGCAAACTGCAGTGGGTCCATCACTATCACTGGATTGTAATTTTGTCAGCTCTGACTGCACAACAACTTCAAAATTTCTGGCGGTGGGGGGGTGGGGGGTGGGTTCAGGGCTGAAACTGTCAGACAAGCAAGCACACAGAAATGGCATATTTGCTGGATGCTGCAAATTCCTTTTTCCCTGTAAACAGCACACCGTGAGTCCTGGCCACTGAGCGGAATGGCCAGAGAACACAGTCCAGGAGAGGGGAGTCAGTGGTGGCTTCTCCTTCCTGTGTGGGACTGGTGCCGCTGGTACTAGCCTCGCTGTTTATTAGGGCCCGAGCTGCTGACAACGTCAGTGGGCAAGAGCCCTGTTGTAATCGCTAGGATTATTTATTATTAACCTTATTTATACAAGTAATCCCACTGAGATACGGGGTCTCATTTTCAAGAGAGCTGTTTAATTGATCAGTTCTGTTAAAGCAGAGCTGATCACAGCGCTCATCTGGTGTGTAGAGGAATGAAGCTGGTCTCATTTATTTTGTGCATAATCATTTCTGAATGATTTTAACATTTTATTTTGCTGCGCTGCATCAAGGTGCCAGTTTAGAAAGCTTGGGATCAGTCCGCCAAGGTCTCCGCCTTTGACTGCCACCTAATCCACATAGCACCGGACTTCCATGATCCCTCCTGCAGGTGGTGAACCTACTGGAGGGCGGACCCATGTATCCCAGTCATCCGGGAGAGGCTCAGAGTAGAACCGCTGCTCCTCCACATTGAAAGGAGTCAGTTGAGGTGGTATGGGCATCTGATTAGGATGCCTCCTGGACGCCTCCCACTTGAGGTGTTTCAGGCACGTCCCACTGGGAGGAGACCCCGGGGCAGACCCAGGACTCGGTGGAGAGACTATGTCTCCCAGCTAGTCTGGGAACGCCTTGGTATCCCCTCTGAAGAGCTGGAGCAGGTGGCTGGGGAGAGGGAAGTCTGGGCTTCTCTGCTTGAACTGCTGCCTCCGCGACCCGGACCTCCGGAAAAGCGGTAGAAGATGGATGGATGGATGGATGGATGGATGCATCAAGGTGAAGAAGTTCTGTCTCCCTCAATCGTTCGGGGCTCATATTTACTTCCATAAACACAACGCTGTGTCTGACGTAACGTTTTCTTCTGCGCATGCGGGCCACTTCATAGCTGTAGACCGTTCACACTGGAGTCTGATGGGGGGAGTTGCATTTAAATTATAATGTGAACGCCCCCACAAAAAAATCAGATCTCAGCAAAAAATTGGAATTGAGCATTAAGACCTGCAAATTCAACTTTTTTGCACACATGTGACCCATATCTGATTTTTTGTAATGACAGTCGGAACAGCACACATCCAGTTTTTTCACACCAGACCCAGGTCACTTTCATATGTGGTCCTAATTCGGATACGTATCTGACATTTTTCAAAGCGACCTCAGTCTGAACGGTCATGTCGCATTTCATCCGACTTTTTCTTCATTGAAGTGAGACAGATGTGACAATTCTGCGGTGGAGGAGGTGTGATAGAGCAATCATGGCAGACACAGCTGATTTGTGCTCTCTTTTTAATCAGTGTTCTTCCCTTCATCACTTAATCATAATTTTGTTGCCTCCGATTGCACAACAACTTCAAAATTGATAAACACACGCTGACATGTGTAGCATCCGTCCATCATGCATAATCATTTCTGTATGATTTCAGCATGCTGAGTCGGGGCTGAAACCATCAGACAAGCATTACAGGCGCACAGTAACGGTACATTTACTGGCTGCTTCAAATTCCTTTTTCCTGGGATGTGCGCCCACAAACCCTGTAAGCGGCACACCGTGAATCCCGGCCGCTGGTGCTCGCACAGCTGTACCATCTCAAAATTTCACATTAATGCTGACATGATTGTGGAGCAGAATGGCCGTCATATGCGGGAAACACATGCATTGTGAAAACACGAAGAGGCAACGCCGGTGGCAGTCTGTTGTGAGGATATGAGGACACACTTTCCAGGAGGGGGGAGTCTCTGGCAGCTTCTCCTCCCTGTGTGGGGCCAGTGTTATGCCGCTGGTATTAGCCGCACTGTTTATTTATTATTAAGCTTATTTATACAGGTAATCCCACTGAGACACGGGCTGTCATTTTCAAGAGAGCTGTTTAATCGCTCAGTTCTGTTAAAGCAGAGCTGATCATAGCAGTCATCTGGCGTGTAGAGGAATGAAGCTGGTTTTTCTTCTCTTTGGCCAACCGGCATATTTATTCATTTTACAAATCTCAACAAGCTCCTCTCTGCAGATGAGACAACAGTGGCAAGTTGGTTCCATGTACTGCACTCGATATTTATTTTGTGCATAATCATTTCTGGACGATTTTATAACATTTTATTTTGCTGCGCTGTGGCAAGCTGAAGAAGTTCTGTCCCCCTCAGTCGTTCGGGTCACATATTTACTTCCGTAAACACAACTCTGTGTCTGACGTCACTTCTGCGCATACAAGTCACTTCATAGCCGTAGACTGTTCATACTGGAGTCTGAGCCTCTGTGCGTGCGTGCATGTGTGTTTTAAGTCAGAGATCTTTTTTTTTTAATCCAACTTATAAAGCCTTTCATTCTGCATTTGCTAATCTCAGGCTGCACGGCGATTCTGCCCCCACCATGTGGGTCATTACCTGGGCATGGATGTCCATGACACTCCTGAGTTATCCCGCTCACAACCTTTACAACCAGGAATGGTCATCACTATTGAGCCAGGTAAGGATGAATGCCATTTTGTAAAAGAACTCAAATCCAAATGGTAGCACACACAGCCCAGTTTCCCATCATGTTAACACTGGGTTCTTGTTGTGATTACTTCAAATTTCTCCCGCTCTCTTTGCAGGTTTGTACATTTCCGAAGACAATGACCAGGCCCCAAAGCATTTCCGTGGCCTGGGTGTCAGGATTGAGGATGACGTGGTGATCCGGGACACAGGAGGGCCTCTGATTCTGTCCTCTGACGCACCAAAGACTGTTACTGATGTAGAGTGGGCCTGTGCCCAGAGATAGGACAGGGTTGGAAAGACAAGTGGAAAATGTAGTGATGTGAAGATGCATGTACTGTGTATTTTTTGGGGTCACAGTCTTTGTGGAAAAGGTCAAGCTCAGGAAAAAGGGAAAAGGAAAGAAGGAGCACATAACGAGCCTGTTAGTACTGAACTGTAACATCAGAAAGAGGGAGTACTCGACCTTTAAAGTACTTAATATGAAAGAGCAACACCATAATTCAAAAAAAAAAAAAAATTACAACTTCAGTTTGTTAAATAACCAGAGGTAACACCCTCAGTTTGTTTTGATTCTCAGTCTGAACCTCGCGTACAAACTTCAGACAGTGTAGAGTCTTTGCAGCTACATCTGACTGTAATTACTGGCATTGGTTTCATTTGTACACATTGGCTAAAATCATACTTAGCAGCCGTGAACTTCTATCTCCAGTTGGCAGAATACTAAAACTTGTGTGTAAAACTTGCCTGCAAATAAAAACTAAAGTCCATGTCCAACATAATCTACCTACAAAACATCCAAATGTAGGTAGTAGTACTGAGACGCGCAAGTACAGGATTGGACCCACAGGCAGCACACATCACATATGCCCCCTGCTGATGCGTCAAGCTAATGATTCTCTACCCCATGTAAACAGAGAAGCAAAGGTTTGATCCCCTTTTAGATTACCAAAAAGGACATCACTGAAATTTTATTGGCCTGCCTTTGTCATATTCTGTTAGATTATTGCTTAAACTTTCACACTGTAAACCTTCAACAGTGACTTCAGAAACTGTAAAGATGTATCACAGATTTCTGTGAACCGAGGAATGCTAAGTATACATCATGCTAAAACTGTCATGTTTTTCTGAACTGCCACCATCATGATGTTTTTGTGTGAAATCACTCAGAAATAATGAGAATGTCCACCATGACACCATGACCACCATGTTTCAAGAGTTTAACATAGAGCGACTGTCCTAAACTGCTGATCCTGATGAACCTGAAATTCTGCAGTGTTTCCACTTGTCTGCTGAAATGTGAAAATGTGCACACTGACAAGAGTTCGATTGTGCTGAGAGAAGAAAAGTGGTGTCTTTAATGTGTTTTTTTGGTATTGAAAATTCTTTCTATTAAATGCATTTGGTTTGACATGCTGGTAAAGGATGTTACAAAGTTGAAAATAATGACATTAATTCATTCATTCATTTTCCATGCTGCTTATCCTGTTCAGTGTCATGTGGGACTGGAGTCTGTCGTAGTATCTTTTTGGCCTTGTACAGTTCAAGTACACTTGACTGCAGAATGGGGTGGCGTTAAATGCGTGATCAGTTGGGCAAGGTCAGTTGTAATTGGTTGAGACTTGTTTTTGTGCAGGTTAAGTATTTTTTAAATGGTATACCAGTAGACATTAGGTTAGGGACTTGAAATAGAGAAGTATACAGTAAATGGCATATCTGTAGTGCTGGCAAGAATGATTAATCCAAAAATCACAGTTGACATTAACCCTGCTCAACTGAGAAACATCCAGTTACAAGTGATGGTTAACCCTGCCCAAACCAGATCACTGTCAATACGATGTATAATCTCCCTCAAATAATACTTCACTCCAATGAAACTACATTGGATGACATTGAACATGCAGTCGACATTAAGTCTGTCCCATTCTGCAGGCAGCCAGGTATATTTCAGACAGATCGCCAGGCCATCACAGTGCCAACATGGACAGGCAACCACACACACTCATTCACACCTACAGACAATTTAGAATCACAAACTAACCTCACATGCATACCTTTGAACTGTGGGAGGAAACCTGAAAACCAAGTAAAAGGAGAACAAAAAAACTCCACGTAGGAGGGCCTCAGCCAGCCTGAAATAATGACAACTGTGATGCTAATAATTTGTTTTATAAGAGAAAATGACACAAATGTTCCTTTACAGGGTAACATGGTGACACAGTAATAGATGGATGAATGATCCATTTAAATCAGTTTAAAGGGGACCTGTTAGTTTGCATTTCAGTGTTATATTTTTAGACACCACAAAAGTTAGGACACCTCATTAGATATTTCATTCTTAACTTAGAAATATAACCCCAATTCCATAAAGACTGGCATGCTTTGTAAAATTGCGTATTGTGTTTTAATGACCTGTGTTGGCCCTGCAATGGACTGGTGATCTGTCCAGGGTGTACCCTGCCTCTCGCCCAAAAGATGCTGGGATAGGCTCCAGCTCCCCCCGTGACCCGAAAAGGATTAAGCGGTAGAAGATGGATGGATGGTTTTAATGACCTCCACCAAGGAGGTAATGTGATCGGGGCAGTTTGTCTGTCTGTTAGCAGGATTACGCAGAAACTACTGAATGGATTTTGATGACATTTTCACCCAAAGTGGTGCTTGTGCCAGTGATGAACCCATTAGATTTTGGAGGTGATCTGAGAGTGCATACCTCCACCAAGGCCCTTGTTTGTTTGTGTGCAGCAAGTGCAAAAACTGCAGGAGAGATTTGGATGAAATCTTCACCAGACGTGGCCCTTGGGCTACAGATGAATTCATTAGATTTTGGAGGTAATCCGAGAGTGCATACCTCTGCCAAAACCCTGTCTTGCAATCTTAAAGTGACCCTGCCAAAAAGCAATTTTTTTTCTTGTTAATATCTGTGACATGTTTTTATGACTCACTCTTATGTGTCATGTCTGTTTTTTTGCTGTGATAGTTCAGTTAAACTCCTCCCTTTGGAAAAAGTTAAGTTTAGATGATACATTTTTGGTGATGTCACTATCACAGGTGAACCAATCAGGACTAAGCACTGGGTGGCCTAATTAGATCCTGACATTAGGAGAAAAAGGGCAAAAAAGTTTACAAGCAACTGTAAGATAATGAAAGCTTTTTTTGTGGGGGGGAAAGGGCATAAGATACCAGTTTAGACAATGTAGATTTGTTTTTAAGGGGATTTGTATCTACTGGAGTATGTCCTACAAGAAAGAGAAAAAGTGATGTAGAATCTGCATCCTGACTTGGATCACCTCCCAAATCTCATCAGAATCAGATTTATTGCCATTGTTCATGTAGTACACAAACTAGGAATTTGTCTCGGTGCAATGCTGCAACATTAAACATGATAAAATAAAAGAAATAAAACTATACATGCAATAAAGTGTAGAATAAGAGTGAGTAATACTAGTCAGCAGTTTAAATATATTAGCGAGCAGCAGATAATGTGGAGAACCATATAGTGCAGTCGGTAATGCAGGAAGAAAACAGTGATGATTGACATGAGTCTGGTTGAGCTGCTGTACATAGTGCACGAGAGTCAATAAGTCACTTAGTGTTCAGCAGTCTGATGGCAGAGAGGAAGAAGCTGTTCATGTGACGGGAGGTTTTAGTCTGGATGGACCGAAGTCTTCTACCTGAGGGGAGAGGGGCAAACAGTACGTGACCAGGGTGTGAGGGATCGGCTATGATCCGGCCAGCACGCCTCCGGGTCCTGGAGATGTACAGATCCTGGAGAGATGGGAGCTTGCAGCCGATCACCTTCTCAGCAGTGCGCACGACGCGCTGCAGCCTTAGTCTGTCCCTGGCAGTGGCTCCTGCGTACCACACGGTTATGGAGGTGGTGAGGATGGACTCGATGATGGCTGTGTAGAACTGCACTAACATCTTGGTGAGTAGCTTGAGCTTCCTCAGCTGCCGCAGGAAGAACATCCTCTGCTGGGCCTTTTTGATGAGGGAGCTGATGGTCGGCTCCCACTTGAGGTCCCTGGTGATGGTGGTGCCTAGGAAGCGGAAGGAATCAGCAGTGGTGATGGGAGAGCCTGTGAGGGTGAGGGGGGGCAGAGGGGTTGTGACTTTCCTGAAGTCCACAATCATCTCCACTGTCTTCAGAGCGTTCAGCTGCAGGTTGTTGTTGTTGCACCAGGACGCCAGCTGGGCCACCTCTCTCCTGTAGGCGGACTCGTCACCATTGGAGATGAGCCCGATGAGGGTGGTGTCGTCCGCAAACTTGATCAACTTGACAGACTGGTGGCTGGAGGTGCAGGAGTTGGTATAAAGGGAGAAGAGTAGGGGGGAAAGTACACAGCCCTGGGGTAATCCGGTGCTGATGCTAGCAGAGTCTGAGACAGTCTTTCCCAGCCGCACATGCTGCCTCCGGTCCGTCAGGAAGTCGGTGATCCACCTGCAGAGGGAGTCAGGCACGTTGAGCAGGGACAGCTTGTCCCGGAGCAGAGCGGGGCGGATGGTGTTGAATGCGGAGCGGAAGTCCACAAACAGGATCCTGGCGTAGGTTCCCGGGGAGTCCAGGTGCTGCAGGATGGAGTGGAGGGCCAGGTTGACTGCGTCGTCTACAGACCTGTTGGCTCGGTAGGCAAACTGCAGCGGGTCCAGGAGGGGGGTGGTGATGGACTTGAGGTGGGGCTCATGGGTTCTTTCGTAGCCCAAGAGCCACCTCTGATGAAGATTCCATCAAAATTCATTGAGTAGTTTTTGCATAATCCTGCTCAAAGGCAGACAGACCAACCTTGGCAGAAATACTTGCTCTCTGATTGCCCTTTACTTTAAATTGGACTTTCTATGAAGTATTTGCTATGACTATGAAGTTTTGATATTATAAACCCAATTCTAAAAAGATTAGGATGCTGTATAAAATCCAAATAAAACAGGATGCAAATAGAAAATAGAAATCATTTAATATTTTAACGGACATTTTATTATTTCATAAAAAATAAAATATTAGTTCATCTTGAATTTGATGTCATCTACACGTCTTCAAAGAGTGACAGGGGCAACAAAATGATGGAGAAGTGGTACCAAAAAGATAGTTGGAAGAATTCATATGGGAATATGTTGCAACTAATTAAGTTAAAGGGCAACAGGCCAGTAACATGTTTGAATATAAAAAGATCATCTTAGAGAGGGAAAGTCTCTCAGTAGGAAAGATGGGGAGAGGTTTAGTTATCAGCAAAAAATTGCATCAATAAATTGAACATAATTCTGAAATTAAAAGGTAAAATTGCAAAGAATATTTCATCATCCACTGTACATAATATCTAAAGATTCCAAGAATCTGTACACATCTCTGGTTGCAAAAGACGTGACTGAAAATCAGTAGTGGATGCCTGTGATCTTTGGGCCCACAGATGGTACTGCATTAAAAACAGGCATTGTTCTGTTGTGGAAATCACTGTATGGCTCAGGAACATTTCCAGAAATAAGTATTTGGGAAGACAGTTCATGGTGCCATTCACAAATGCTGGTTAAAGCTCTATCGTGCAAAGAAGAAGCCATATGTAGACATAGTCCAGAAATGCTGTCATTTTCTTGGGGCCAGTGCTTAGTTAAAATGGACTAAGAGAAAGTGGAAAACTGTTCTCTGGCCAGAAGAATTAAAATTCTTTTAGGAAATTATCCTCCAGACTAAGGACAGGAACCATCCAGCTTGTTATCAGTGCTCAGATCAAAAGTCTGCATCTCTGATGGTATGGATGTGCATTAGTGCCTATGGAACTCTCAACCTGTACATCTAGAAAGGTATACAGGTTTAGATAGATAGATAGATGTGAAGCGGCAGATTAGCTGCTCTTGCTTGCTTGTTTTTTTTTTTTGTTTTTTTTTTCTTGCCTTCTGAGTGTTGCTATCCCTGTGCTGTTGCAATCCTGGAATTTCCCCGTTGTGGGACTAATAAAGGCTTATCTTATCTTATCTTATCTTAAAATAAAGGCAGCGTTGAGAGTTTTAAGCAGGTTTATTAAATCATACCGCCTTCACAGGATCCCCGCTCCGGAGCAAGTGTGAGCAGACCGGAGCGGGATCCTCAGGCTCTCAGAGGAGGAGACACAAAGTGTGTGTCTGCAGCAGCAGTTGAAGAGTGAGTGAATGAGAGAATGAGCATGGATTACAGTGCAGTATATATACCCAACTACAACAATACATAAAAGAGCATTCCCCAGCAGTTGGTATGATCAAAGAGATTGCAGAACAGGCATGAGACATTTGCATTTGAGAGACATACATCACAATAGGCAGATTGCTGGCCTCTGCTCCAGCTGCAAGACAAAGAGGTTACAAGGCACACCTACATATTGATCTCAGTCTCTAGGTCACAGTAAGGACAGGACGCATGAACACAATGCATGAAAGGCACATCAACATCCCAGTAGTGAGCCAGAAGAAGCGGGGCTGCCTGTAGACATCAATACACACATTTCACTGCTCTGTTAATTGCTCTAGCCGAGCGCCGTGTCTGTCCAGTCTGTTGTGGGGGTTACACCAACCCGGCACAGATGTACTTTATTGATCCCAAACTGGGAAATTACAGTGTAACAGCAGCATGACAGTTGACAGCCAAACAACAGAAACACACACGACAGACAAAGGGATTACCCATGGAAAGTAAAAAACTAACACGACTATAGAACCTATATACATCACAGCTTAATATATGATGACCCGTATAAACACATGAATCATCCCATTGCACAAAGAAGGACTATCAGGAGCAGAGTGAAAAGTGATGTACCAGTTAGACTGTAAGATGCAGTGTGGCAGCATAGCTATGACCAGAATACAACATCATAGTGAGTTATTGTACAGTGAAATTGCATATGGCAGGAAAGATTTCCTGTACCTGGCCGTTCGACAACGAAGCTGTAGTAGTCTACTGGAGAAAGTGCTTCGCTGTCTATCTAGTGTGTGGTGGAGGGGGTGATCAGGATTGATCTGGCCAGAAAAATTGAAATTCTTTTAGGAAATCATCTTCCAGACTAAGGACAGGAACCATCCAGCTTGTTATCAGTGCTCAGATCAAAAGTCTACATTTCTGATGGTATGGATGTGCATTAGTGCCTATGGAACTCTCAACCTGAGAGCAACATACAGAAACACACACGACAGACAAAGGGATTACCCATGGAAAGTAAAAAACTAACACGACTATAGAACCTATATACATCACAGTATGTTATAGAGCAACATATAGTTGTGGACAAATTTGTAGGTAACCTTCGGTTAAAGAAAGAAGATCCCACAATGGCCACTGAAATACAGTATCTCACAAAAGTGAGTATACCCCTCACATTTTTGTAAATATTTTATTATATCTTTTCATGGGACAACACTGAAGATATGACACTTCAATACAATGTAAAGTAGTAAGTGTACAGTTTGTATAACAGTGTAAATGTCATGAACCTGGGTTTGTTCTGACTGATTGTTATGTTTTGCCCTAGTTTCCACCTGGCGCTTCAGGGAAGCTATTGGACCTCTGCTCCCTGATAGCTTGGGCACGCCCCCTTCTCCTGTCAAGTGCCATCAGCTGTGCTGTCATGGGTGTTCACACACACACTCACATTCACACACACACACACACACACACACGCTCCATTCATTCCCATACATACACTCATGCACGCTCTCTCACACACCAGGTTCCAATCAAGTTCAGCCCACGCTTTCTCGCACCGGCAATCTCTTTCCTTGTTAGCTTCAGGAGTATTTATTCACTGCATTTGTGGAAAGAGATTGTTGGAGCATTCACCTCCATATGTGGCAGCTAGCTCTCCACGTATGAGTTTTCATCACCTGCTAATTATTCAGCCAGCACTTGAAGTTCGGTTAATCCCTTGGTGTGATCGGCTGACTCTGCTTACCCTCTTCATCCTCCAGACTGCACGGTTCACCCCGGGATCGCTCCAGCCCTGTAAGTGTCATGATTGCCTTTCCTTTTGTGCTTAGCTGTCCTACAGCACTAGGCTCCCTTTTTGACTGGGTTGTAGAGCATCCGGCTGGCGCCCTGTATGTCTGGTGGCCGTTATTTCATCAATTGCATCTCCCTGTATTTTGTGGTTAATTGGACTTATTTCTTTGATGTTCTATTTAATAAAATGGCACTTTCTACTTCCGCGATTGGGTTTTTCATTCTCTCCCTCGTGCGCCGTGTAATGGTGCACGGGGGTTTGTGACAGAATGCGCCGACCGTGCAGAAAAAACCCAGCAGAGTAGAAGTGTTTTTTCTTTCCACACCTTTTTTCTTTCCTCCCTGACTTTAAACCTGGTGGTTCGGACGAAGATGGAGCTGGAGTGGGAGCTGCATTCGCTGTGTTTCCTAGAGGAGATTTGTTCATGGATGCAGAAGCCCCTCTCCTTCCTGACTGTTTGACAGGCCCAGGATGCTGCGAGGAGGGTGATGGAGTGAGACAACCTTTGGGATCATCTAGAGGCAATGGAGATCCTCCAGGACATCTTCGCTGCGCCAGGTGAGGAATCGGCTGAAGATCTACCAGTGCTCGAGCTCCTCGCGGCCACTTCGCTCTCTTCTCCTGAAGATGTGGAGCCTCTCTGCATGGGTGACCTGCTGCCCGGCATGGTGCTCCACGTTCTGGATTATCTCATCCCCGAGTTGCCCAGGAGGAGGAGAGGGAGGAAGCCCCACCGCAAGAAGCGTCTAGCTGCGCTTATGTCAGCTCCGCCTCCCCGCTCCGAGCCATGCTCCGCTCCGTCACAGGAGGAAATGGAGGAATGCAGGCGGGCTCTCCTGGCTGAAACAGACTTCATCTTGGAAGTGAAGCCGTGGCTCCTGCCGGAGATGGCCGAAAGACTAAAGGAACTTTCCCCGAGGGAGGAGGAGCTGCAACCTGATGAGGAATGCCAGGAGAGCAGAGAGGACGCCTCAGAGGCCACTGGGGACCTCCAGTGCCAGGAGAACAGGCAAGTTTCTTCTCATTCAATTTTTACAGTCAATGATCAATTTTGCCTGCCTCCTGGCAAGGAGACTCGGGGTGTGCAGTCCTCTGAGTGCTCTGCACAAGCAGCATATAGTGCTCTTGTGCCTGGCCTCACTGACTCCTTTCTATGTGCCCCTACGAGCCCATCAGTCCTGGATCCAGGCTGCTTGGGGGAGGAGGAGCCAGAGGGCCGGGAGAGTCCAGCCCAAGGGCCAGCGGAAGGGTCATCCATGGCTGCCACGCCAGAGGAACCGGAGGCGTGGAGGACGGTGCCCGAGAGCACAACAACTGCAACAACCATCACACCTGCTGCGGGGGCCGCCACAGTGGAGTCATCCCCCGGACCAGACCTCCAGCCAATGGGACCTGGGGTGTCATCGTCGGAGTCTTGGACGGCGGTAGAACTTAAGCACAGACAAGTAACCTCTCCTGTAGTTCATTTGTTGATGGTGGAGGGATCTTGTCTGGCTTTTGGGGAGGGAAGTCAGGTGCGGCTCTCAGCCGTATCTGGACCTCCCTCACTGGGCTCTGCTGCTGCCGGCGACTCTAACTGTTCTTCCTCTCCAATCCCCTTCGAACTCCATCCTAGGGTCACTGGAGAGGAGCTTCCACCACCTGGGCCGCCCACAGACGATGAGGCGGGTCCAGTTTTCTCAGAGGAGGCCGACGGGGATGATGCACCCAACGGACCGGGGAAGTCTGTGCACCCGAAATCGCCAGAGTCCTGGACGGCGGTGGAGCCAGAGTTCAGGCAAGTGTGCTCCATTTTGTCAGTAATGTTAATGTCACACTGCCCGACTCATGGTGAGGTGGACCCAGGGCAGCTCACAGTAGCCCTCAGGGCCACCATGACGGGCTCTGCTGCTGCCAGCAACCCCGACCCAGTTTCTCTTTTTCTCCCTTTGGGCTCGGACCCCCCAGCCAGGATTGCCGGAGGGCTGCTGGTCTCGTTGAAGGCCGCCGAGGATCGGGGTCTAGCATCGGGAGACGTGAAGAGCATCACCTCCCTCGCTGGGGAGAACCACCGCGGGAGCAATGAGGCCCCCGATGGGGGTCACCGCAGATGCAATGGTGCTCCAGCCGGAGTCCACCTCCGGTGCAGCAGAGCTCCAGCTGGAGTCCACCGCGGGTGCAGCCATGTCCCAGACTGGGACCATCGTGGGTGCAGCCACGTCCCAGACCGGGACCATTGCGGGTGCTACGGTTCCCCTGACCCAAGCCTCGAACGGCAGGGGGGCTCCTGTTCCTTGGTTTGGCCACCGATGTTCCCGAGTATGGAGGCTGCCTCTCCGCCTTCCCCTCCGGTTCTGGTGGTTCCACCACGCTGGTCGGCTACCTGAAGGACTTGGCTTATGGGTCGGGTGGTCCATCGGCCCAGGCAGGCCGCCGGACAGTATCTCATGGGCCACCTGCTGGACTTGGGACTTGGGCAGGCCACCCGATCTGTCACTCCTCACTATGCTGGGGGCCTGGGACTCTGGTCAACCCCCTGAACTTTGGACTTCTGGGGACGGGGGTTAGTGTTCCAGGTTGGGGACCATTAGGAGGGGTTTGCTCGTTATTTTGTTTTTTACTAGTTGTGTTTTCATTGGTTGCTTCCCTCCTAACCAGGTTTCCCCCACCTCCCACCCTGGGTTAGTGTTTGTTGCAGGGGGGGGGGGGTTCCCTTGTGGGGTGTTGTCTTTTCTTTTTGGTTGATGATACTGGGGTGTCTGGTAACCACCCCCGGGGGGGGGGCTGTTGTGAACCTGGGTTTGGCTTCCAAACCCAGTTCTGACTTATGTTTTGCCCTAATTTCCACCTGGCACTTCAGGGAAGCTATTGGGCCTCCGCTCCCTGACAGCTTGGGCACGCCCCCTCCTCCTGTCAAGTGCCATCAGCTGTGCTGTCACGGGTGTTCACACACACATACTCACATTCACACACACAAACACACACACACACACATGCACACGCTCCATTCATTCCCATTCATACACTCATGCACGCTCTCTCACACACCAGGTCCAATCAAGTTCAGCCCACGCTTTTTCGCACCGGCAAACTCTTTCCTCATTAGCTTCAGGAGTATTTTTTTCGCTGCAATTGTGGAAAGAGATTGTCAGAGCATTCACCTCCATACGCGGCAGCTAGCTCTCCACGTATGAGTTTTCATCACCTGCTAATTATTCAGCCAGCACTTGAAGTTCGGTTAATCCCTTGGTGTGATCGGCTGACTCTGCTTACCCTCTTCATCCTCCAGACTGCACGGTTCACCCCGGGATCGCTCCAGCCCTGTAAGTGTCATGATTGCCTTTCCTTTTGTGCTTAGCTGTCCTACAGCAGTAGGCTCCCTTTTTGATTGGGCTGTAGAGCATCCGGCAGGCACCCTGTATGTCTGGTGGCAGTTATTTCATTAATTGCATCTCCCTGTATTTTGTGGTTAACTGGACTTGTTTCTTTGTTGTTTTCTTTAATAAAATGGCACTTTCTACTTCCGCAATTGGGTTTTTCATTCTCTCCCTCGTGCTCCGCACAATGGCGCACAAGGGTTTGTGACAGTAAATTTGCTGTTCCCTCAAAATAACTCAACATCCATCCATTAATGGAGGCTGCTATGGTGGTGTCAGCGATAGACGTTGTACACAGAATTGGAAAACCTAAAGACGGAGGTCCCAGCCATCCAGGACGACCAGTCTGCTGCATCCATAATTGAGGCAATGACAAGTGTACAATGACTACTGTTTACGGAGCTTTATTATAGACACTATGTACAATACCACTCAGGTGTACGGCACTCTCCAGCAGGCCAGGTGTTCCACGATGAAAGAGGACGAGCCTCTTCCGCCCACATCCTTTATACTTGGAGTGGCGTCACCACCGGAACCGGCAGTTAACCACCCCTGCTCTTTCCCCATCCACCCCGGCCGCCATCTTACTAATACCGTCTATTTACATACATAACATTCGTCCCCCCCCCCCCTTCAAAAAAACGGCATGCGTACAGGTGACCCACCCAAATTTAGCACCCGACACACTCTCTAATTATAAAATATGTACAAAAAGAAACAAACTGTCTAACCATTCACACAACTAAGGCTGGGGGGCTGGGTAGACTGCCAGCACCCCCTACATGGCTAGGTGGGTTATTCTGCCGCCATATTTAAAACAGACCAACTTAAAAAGCCGTGTTTCTAAACAAAACAATCCCACTGAACAGCTCCATATGAACGTAAAAAAAAAAAAAAATCACAACATTCATAGGAAACACCACTGGCGGCCCCCACCCCGACACCCACCCCACACCTGGGCACATAGATTAAAACAATACATGTTGGGCATACCGAATAGCACGAATTAACAATTCTCAAAGCTAAAGCTAAACGCTCCAAGATGGCGCCCACAGTGGTCGACATGGTGCTTCGCTGCCCTTTAATTTGTCTAATTTGTTTGTTTTTGTTCGTCGATTGTGTGACTGCTACCTCTTATACTCGTGAAGAGTTATTAAATATCAGGACTCTTACTCCCATGGACCTTCTCCCAGTTTTTTTAGCTCCTGCCGCCGATCTGATTCATTGTTTGGCTCAAAGAGTAAGACGGCGAAAAAGAGGAAAGCGAGGGTGGATTCTCGCTCGGCTGCGAAGGAGAGGCACGCGAACAGCCTTGCCTGGCATATTTTTATCCAATGCCAATTCTCTCTTGAACAAGGTAGAAGAATTAAGACTGCTGATGCGATTTAAGGACCTCGCTTCCTCGTCTGTCATCTGTTTATCTGAGACCTGGCTTAAAGGGAACATACCGGACAGCGCGATCAGCCTCGAGGGATTTCAGCTGTTTCGTGCTGATCGCGTCACAGAGCTCTCCGGTAAGTCTATTGGAGGAGGAGTGTGCTTCTATATTAACAGCAGCTGGTGCACTGATGTAACGGTGGTTTCACAACACTGTTCTCCCGATCTAGAATTTCTCTCTGTTAACTGCAAGCCATTTTATTCCCCGCGGGAGTTCGCATCATTTGTTTTGATTGCTGTGTACGCCCCTCCCGACGCGGACGCGTGCGAGGCCCAGCGCGCGCTCGTAGATCACGTCCTACACGCGGAGCGGAAATTTCCAGACTCCCTGGTTATTGTGGTGGGCGACTTTAACCAGAGCAATCTGAGTCACGAGCTCCCCCGATACAGACAGTTTATTAAATGTCCAACCAGAGGAAATAACACGCTGGATCACTGTTACACCACAGTGAAGGACGCATATCGCGCTGTTCCCCGCGCTGCGCTTGGATTATCTGATCACATGATGGTCCACCTCATTCCCACATACAGACAGAGATTGAAACTCACTAAACCTGTTGTGACCACCACGAAGAAATTGACCAGTGAAGCTGGAGAGAAACTGAACACATGCATGGAAATAACTGACTGGGGCATGTTTAAAGGAGCTACACATGATCTTAATGAGTACACAGACACTGTGAACTCATATATCAACTTCTGTGAGGAGAGCATTCTCCCATCGCGCACCAGGGTGAGGTACTCTAATGATAAGCCCTGGTTCACTGCTAAGCTCAGACAGATCAGAAAGGAGAAGGAAGCTGCGTTGAAAAGTGGAGACAGAGACTGCTACAGGGAGGTTAAATATCGGTTTAACAGAGAGCTGAGGAGAGCTAAATCTGTGTATTCTGAGAGACTCCAGCAGCAGTTCACTGCTAATGACTCGGCTTCTGTGTGGAGAGGACTGAGGCAAATCACCAACTATCAGCCTCAGGCTTCTAAAGGTCAGGATGACAAAGCCCTTTGTCAAAAACTGTCCCAACATTATGCCCGTTTTGACACCTCGTCAGCTGTGTCCAACTCCCCCACTCCACCCAGCTCCACTGCCTCCTCGGCCCCTAATTCATCAAAACCGGTCCCCCCTCCTCCTCCTCCCCCTCCTGCCCTTGTCATCAGTGAGCAGGACGTGCACAGACAATTCTCCAGACTGAACCCGCGCAAGGCCCCCGGGCCGGACGGTGTGTCTCCCTCCACCCTGAGACACTGTGCGAAAGAGCTGGCTCCTGTCTTCACAGACATTTTTAACACCTCCCTTAAGTTGTGCCACGTGCCAACCTGCCTCAAATCCTCCACCATCATCCCTGTCCCCAAGAAGCCACGGATTACTGGACTTAACGACTACAGACCTGTAGCGCTCACCTCTGTAGTCATGAAGTCCTTTGAGCGCCTGGTCCTGTCTCACCTCAAGTCCATCACCACTCCCCTCCTGGACCCGCTGCAGTTTGCCTACCGTGCCAACAGGTCTGTGGACGACGCAGTCAACCTGGCCCTCCACTCCATCCTGCAGCACCTGGACTCCCCGGGAACCTACGCCAGGATCCTGTTTGTGGACTTCAGCTCTGCATTCAACACCATCCGCCCCACTCTGCTCCAGGACAAGCTGTCCCTGCTCGGCGTGCCTGACTCCCTCTGCAGGTGGATCACCGACTTCCTGACGGACCGGAGGCAGCATGTGCGGCTGGGGAAGTCTGTCTCGGACTCTGTTAGCATCAGCATTGGATCACCCCAGGGCTGTGTACTTTCCCCCCTACTCTTCTCCCTTTATACCAACTCCTGCACCTCCTCCCACCAGTCTGTTAAGCTGATCAAGTTTGCGGACGACACCACCCTCATCGGGCTCATCTCCAACGGCGACGAGTCCGTCTACAGGAAAGAGGTGGCCCAGCTGGTGTCCTGGTGCAGCCACAACAACCTGCAGCTGAACGCTCTGAAGACAGCGGAGATGATTGTGGACTTCAGGAAAGTCACAACCCCCCTGCCCCCCCTCACCATCACAGGCTCTCCCATCACCATTGCAGATTTCTTCCGCTTCTTGGGCACCACCATCACCCGGGACCTCAAATAGGAGCCAACCATCAGCTCCCTCATCAAAAAGGCCCAGCAGAGGATGTTCTTTCTGCGGCAGCTGAGGAAGCTCAAGCTACCCACCAAGATGTTAGTGCAGTTCTACACGGCCATCATCGAGTCCATCCTCACCTCCTCCATAACCGTGTGGTACGCAGGAGCCACTGCCAGGGACAGACTAAGGCTGCAGCGTGTCGTGCGCACTGCTGAGAAGGTGATCGGCTGCAAGCTCCCATCTCTCCAGGACCTGTACATCTCCAGGACCCGGAGGCGTGCAGGCCGGATCATAGCCGATCCTTCACACCCTGGTCACGTACTGTTTGCCCCCCTCCCCTTAGGTAGAAGACTTCGGTCCATTCAGACTAAAACCTCCCGGCACATGAACAGCTTTTTTCCTTCTGCCATCAGACTGCTGAACATTAAGTGACTCATTGACTCTTGTGCACTATGTACAGCAGCTCATGTCGTTCATCACTGTTTTTCTGTTGCATTATTGACTGCACTGTGGTACCCCATATTATCTGCTACTTGCTAATTTATTTAAATCTGCCTTGACTAGTATTACTCATTATTATTATTATTATTATTACTTATTATTCTACACTTATTGCATGTTTTTAGTCTTTTTAGTTTATCTCTTTATCTCTTCATGTTTTTAATGTTGCAGCATGGCACCGAGACAAATTCCTAGTTTGTATACTACATGAACAATGGCAATAAATCTGATTCTGATTCTAAATAACCCCATTATATTTTACTATTTCACTTTCTACACATTTCCCTCTTCAAAGCTAAATCCAAGTACACATCAAATCAACCAGTAACCCTTATCATATTCACAAAATGAATCCCATATGTAATGTTTGTTATTTACTTATAACAAAGACACTTAGTCTTAATCACCATGCCAGCAAGAAGTGCTGCCTTTTTATTATCACCTCCGGTTCACAAGTTTTACCACTTCCTGAATCTACCTGCTATCTCATGTGATCGTACTACCACCTTGTGGTAACACCTATCAGTACATCCCCTTTCCTGAGCAGGTTAGTATAACTTGGTAACTCTAACACATAAAGCATTTCAAGACTGCAACTGAATAAACCTTCTTACTAACATTCAAGATGTCTTAATTCAATACACAGAAAACTTTTCCTTTTTTTCCCCCACAAATACACTGCGTACTGATAACCAAACAAAACAAGAAAGCCACAACTATTCCATTTGTAACAAATAACATGTAACTGTTAACTCTTTTTTAAACAACTTCAACAGTTCACTGTTCTATGAGTCTCTGAGGTGGCTTCCTGTTTCTGGTGGATCATCTCAGAGCTGGAGTGACAACATCTGGGGAAGATGAAGGAGGCTCAGTGTGCTGCAAATCTAGTGTCACATTCACATCCTTTCCAGACTCAGTTTCCTGAGGGTGCCCTTCAGTGTCCTCCAGAATCTTCAAAAGACTCTTCCTGTTTCTCCTGAACACTTATCCATCCTCTGTTCTCACCGTATAGGATCTGGGACCCACCTCACTGAGAAGTGTTGCCTTTCTGGTCCAAGTATTAGGATCTTCAATACTCACAATGTCCCTTTCACAAAGAGGTTCCAGTCTCCTTGCTGATCTGTCATAGTTCCTTTTCTGTTTGAGTTTCAGTTTCTTTCTCTTGTTAGTCAGTTCTCTGTT
The DNA here is from genome assembly GCA_020510985.1 of Pholidichthys leucotaenia. Lineage (NCBI taxonomy): Eukaryota > Metazoa > Chordata > Actinopteri > Cichliformes > Pholidichthyidae > Pholidichthys > Pholidichthys leucotaenia. Next base: position 397,575,413 of record CM035838.1, on the reverse strand, counting down.
GTTGTCCTTGTCTTTCTCTGTGATAATGTGTGGTAAAGTGGTGCGCAGCCTACGACGCATTAGCAGCTCTGCTGGTGATGCACCACACTCTAGTGCTGCTGACCTGTAACTTAGCAAAGCAAGATAATGGGTCAGTATTGCTATCTCTTGATTTTTTCAAAAGTCTTCTTACAATTTGGACTCCTTTTTCGGCTTGTCCATTAGCCTGTGGATGTAGTGGGCTAGATGTAGTGTGATGAAATCCATACTGCTTGGCAAACTCCCTGAATTCTGCACAGTTGTACTGGGGGCCATTGTCACTCACTACACACTGTGGGATTCCATGTCTAGAATTGCCAAGGACAATTGCTGCAGCCAGACAAAACATCTTCTGCCAAAGTGTCCTTGTGCTCATATTGATACAACATTGCTTCAACACTACATCCACACTGACCCAGAAACTGACAACAAGATAACATTCACTGCTCTCCTTGTGTCCTGTGAACTCTGGTCTTGAATGTGCATCGTGGGCTTTTTTTTGTCTTTGTAATCATAATATTGATTACTTATGGTCAATATTCTGAATTCAATGATTTTTTTGCTCCTTCCTATTGTATGATTTCTTATCTGTACCATCCTGTTGGCAGGCGCGTTCCCGATGCAGCCGTGTCACTGGAAATGCAGGTTCATTTTCTGTGTCAAGTCAAATTCTCTCGTATGTTATCAGTGATCTGTTAATGTACTTGGCAATAAATCTTTTTCTGATTTCTGATTAGAAAAGAAGCTTTTTATGTGTGTGATGACAGACTGTGCTGATGTACTAGTGAGCTGGGCTACCTCAGGGTAGTTTGAATAATAGTCTATGACTAAGACATAGTCCTTGCCATGCAAATGGAAGAGATCAGTGCCCACTTTTTGCCATGGTGCAGTTGGTTGCTCTGCAATCAGCATTGGCTCTTTTGTCTGTTTGTAGTGGTGTGTGAGACATGTGTTGCATTTCCCTATCATGTTCTTGATATCCATATTGATACCTGGCCAAAAATCTGCTTCTCTGGCTCTCTTTTTGCATTTTTCTATTCCAAGATGTCCTTCATGGATACGATGCAGCATGTCCTGGCGCATAGACTGAGGAATAACAATCCTGTTCTGTCTCAGCACAAGGCCATTTGCCACACTCAGATCTGCTCTCACTGAGTAGTACTGTGGGCAGCTTCCCTTTGCCCAACCACCATGAATCTGCTGGACAACCTTTTGCAGCACAGGGTCCTTTGCCGTTTCCTGTGCAATTTGCTCTAGCATCACATCTGATGCAGGGAGTGAAGCTGTCACCATGTTGACATGAGTTTCCACATCATCTGTTGTGGAGATGGACTCTGGGCAGCTGCTTGATACAGGTGCCCGTGACAAAGCATCCGCTAGCACTATATATTTGCCTGGCATGTAGATTAGCTCAAAGTCATATCGCTGGAGTTTCATCATCATGTGCTGTATTCTCTGAGACATGTCATTGAGGTTTTTCTTTACAATTGACACCAGTGGTTAGTGATCAGTCTCTGTAGTAAAGGTTGGCAAACCATAGACATAACTGTGAAACTTACTACACCCAAACACTAAACCCAGAGTCTCTTTTTCAATTTGGGCATAGCGTTTTTCTGTCTCTGTCATTGATCTCAACGCATATGCTACTGGCTGCCATTTATCCCCTGTAGCTTGAAGCAGAACAGCTCCCAAACCATCCTTTGAGGCATCAGTGGAGATCTTTGTTGGTTTTGAGGGGTCAAAGAATGTGAGGACAGGCTCTGTAGTTAGAATTTCCTTTAGCTTATTCCATTCTTTTTCATGTCGTTTTGACCACACAAATTCCTTGTTATGTTGGAGCAACTCTCTGAGGCATGCTGTTTTGGAAGAAAGATGAGGAATGAATTTTCCAAGGAAGTTGATCATTCCCATGACTCTCAGGACTCCTTTTTTATCAGTGGAAGCAGGCATGTCCAGTATAGCCTGCACTTTTGACTGATCAGGCTCAAACCCTTCACCTGAAAGTTTGTCTCCCAAAAAGGTAATTTCTGTGACACCAAACTGACATTTTTTTCTGTTCAGTATTAGTCCACTGTCCTGAACCCTGTTAAGGAGTTTTTTTAGTCTTTCATCATGTTGCTGGCGTGTCGCTCCCCAGACCACCAAATCATCAATGTACACTCTTGTGCCCTCTAGACCCTCAATTATGGACTCTATAGCCCTGTGGAAAATCTCTGGAGCTGAGATAATACCAAACGGAAGCCTCAGAAAACAGTACCGCCCAAATGGTGTGTTGAAGGTGCAATACCTGCTACTTTCTGGATCCAGCTTCAGCTGCCAAAATCCCTGCGAGGCATCCAGCTTGCTAAAATATTTAGCACCTGCCATTTCACTGGTTATCTCATCTCGTGTTGGGATTGGGTAGTGTTCTCTTTTAATATTCTCATTCAAATCCTTAGGATCAAGACAAACTCGTAACTCTCCATTCTGTTTCTTGGTACATGTGATGGAATTCACCCAATCAGTGGGCTCCTCCACTCACTCAATAACACCCAGTTGTGTCATTCTGTCCAGCTCTTTTTTCAAGCCAGCTCTAAGTGCTGCTGGCACTCTCCGTGGGGCGTGCACTACAGGCTTGGCATTACTCTTGAGCTGAATCTTGTAGGTGTATTTTAATGTTTCATGTCCTTTGAAGACAGAGGGGAACTGTTTTACAATGTGTGCAACTCCTTCATATTGCACATGTTGTATTTCTTGGCTATGATTGTCCATCTTTATGTTTTCACTGTTTATCTGGTAGATCCTCTTAACCAAACCTAGGTCCTCTGATGCTTTATCCCCGAGGAGTGATTCATGTCCATTAGGTACAATGACAAACAACAGGCTGTGCTGCTTGCCTTTCACTTTCACAGTAAGTTTACATCCTCTTAATGTCTCAATTGGCTGACCATTGTATGCAGTCAGTGTTGCGGTCTTGCTGGTGATTATTTTAGGCTTTATTTTCAGAGCACTGACATCATTCTCATTTATTAGGTTAGCTTTAGCTGCTGTGTCAATTCTGAATGGCACAATTGTCCCATTTACCCACAGTGGTGCAATCCACTTATCACTTTTCACTGCACTCACTGTCTGACCAGTGCCTCCAGTCTGTGTGAGTTGTGCGTGGTCATCATTGTTACTGCATGACACCATCTTGATGAAAAATGTTTCACGGTCATCACTGTCATCCACTTCTGCCACTGTGTGCACTTGTCCTTTTTTAATGTCTCTAGTGCGACACGTTTTTGCATAATGGTTTTTTCCTTTGCTCTTTGCGCATGTTTTTCCATAAGCATGACATTATCTATCTCTGTTTGTGTTTTTCACCACATCTCTTACAGGAATATACCTCTTTTTCATTGCTTTTAATTCTGCCCTGCTGTTTCCCTTTCACAGACAAAGCATGGACCTTCTCTTCACCTTGGCTCACTGCTCCCAAAGCAGGCTCATCAAAAGTCATTTCAAGTTGGCATGCTAGCTCACTGGCTTGACATATTTTTATGGCACTTTCCAGCGTGAACTCTGTTTCTCTCAGGAGTTTCTCTCGGAGCTTCTTATCTTTTGTTCCAAACACTATCTGATCCCTTATCATAGAGTCTCTGAGATCACCAAAATTGCAAGACTGAGCTTTTAATTTAAGGTCTGTCAGAAAGTTATCAAATGTTTCTTCTTGGTGCTGCATACGTGAGCGGAAGACATACCTTTAATAAGTTTCATTTTTCTTTGACGGACAGTGCTCATCAAACTTTTTAAGGACTTCTTCAAACTTGTCTTTGTCCTCTAGCTGAGCAAACACAAAAGTATTGAAGCCTTCTATGGCTTCTTTGCCGGCGACAGTTAGCAGCACGGCTGTCGTCGGCCTCTGTCGGTCTATGATGACCATGGAAGAGAATCCTAAACGTCTACTCTGCTGGAAGAGCACCGCCTGTGGCTGAACAGGCCGATGCGCACCGGTGTTCTACCTTCCAGCGTTGGGCGTTGGTAGGATTCAAGCCTGGGCAGGAAGATATGGAGGACAAGATGTTACCCATGCAGCATGTCCCCCCTCTCCACGTCACTGATGAATCCAAAGGAACAGCAGGGCTGCTATAGTTTGGCACCAGCGCCGTCGCAAGAGCTGCCAGAACAATGTTGAGCACAACAGAGAACTGCCTTAGGGGCTCCGACTCCGTATTTTTCCTCAGGGTTGACTCCCGAAGCCTTTCCCGTGACCGGGTGTGCCGCAAGGCAGTGGAGGTTTGAAATCAGGGTTTACCTTCCCCTAGATGGGCTACCTTCCCAGATTGACGAGCCACCATCTACCCGAAGCATCTGGTTTTAAGGCGCCAGAGATCCGCCCTCGCCCCTTCTCCTATTAGTAAAAGCAGTTCCGCCGGGCTTAGAGACTAAACCACACGGGCAGGCTAGGAGTTGGACTTAGTTGTCAGAGGCTTTTCGAGACGCACGCCGTAAGGAGCATTTTATGAGCACTGGGAGCTTAACCCCAGTGCTGCTCCTGGCTATGACAACCTTGGAACCAAGCAGCATGGCTATTTTTCTCTCATCTGCCCGTCTATCCACTCTGACAGCCGAAAGATACAGCAGAAATTGCTGCTTGAAAGCCTTCCAATTTGCATCCACGTTTCCAGTCAGTTTCAATGCATCCATGATTATTTTGTGTCACTCCTGACAAAGTTTACCCGTCCTGGTACCATGTAATGTTTGTTATTTACTTATAACAAAGACACTTAGTCTTAATCACCATGCCAGCAAGACGTGCTGCCTTTTTATTATCACCTCCGGTTCACATGTTTTACCACTTCCTGAATCTACCTGCTATCTCATGTGATCGTACTGCCACCTTGTGGTAACACCTATCAGTATACCATAATTACAGATATCCTTAGCCATTAAAACGTCACCTTCATACAAGCACATAAGTCATAAAATTTTAACCCATAAAATGTCGTCTCTTCTATGTTTTTTCTTTTTTTTTTTTTTTTTTTTTAAACCCAATAGTATCCGGGGCACCAGTACAGCAGTGTTCAACTATACACAGCAGGACTTGGGTTAAATCAAAACACATACAGTAAAACACCCTCAGTCCTTGGATGGGTCTCTTTCCAAATGTCTCCGTCTCTTGACCTCTGGGCTTTCACTGCGTCGACTCCTCTTCTCCACCACTAGACGCAGCTCATTCGGATGCCTCCATGTCTTGTCAGACAAGTGTAGATACCCATCGCTCCAGGCAGCCTCCACCTGGAACCACCTTTGGTCATCACGCCGCTTGTGTGACCCGTGATCTCCTCTCAACCGGGCCTCAACCTTGGGCAGAACCTCATCTCAAATCCGCAGGGAAGCCCTTTTCTTCTTCTCGGAATCACTCCTTCACCGATCCGGTCGACTTGCGGGTCTGGCTCGTCTTCCTCTTGGCAGGCCGTCGTTGTGAGTGCTTCACAACCGCGCTCTCAGGTCTCGCCCCCTCAGTCTCCAGCACGGACACCTCATTCTTATGGGCCACCCCGGGGGTCCCGGCGTGCTGTCCAGCCCCCTCATCCAGGGCAACCTGGCAACCGGCATCGGGTCCATCCTGGGACAGTGTTGCATGGCGCCGAACGTGCTCTCCACTTGTAGTGCCCAGCCAGTCTGAGTCCCACACCTCCTTGCCATCCGCCACCGGAGCTGGTCGGCCCCAAAGTCTGCACCCCGACCACTCCCCACCCGACACATTTGCTATAGAGAACCCCAGGCTATAAAAAAGGTTGCACCCCATGATGTTAACACACACAGCGGTGACATAAACATGGGCCTTGGGCACCACAACAGACTTGTACCGTGCCTCCATTTCCACAAACCCCAAAACGGCCAGTCTGTTCCATCCATAGCCAAAGTAGTGTCTCTCCTGCTTCCTGATTTGTCGGTGGGGAAACAGACTCTTCATGGTCACCAGGTTCAAAACGGGGATAACAGCTCTGGTATCCACCAACAGGGGAACCTCGACACTATCCAGCATTACATCACACCCGATCTGTCCCGTGAGTCTCCGGGGAAACGGTGTGGACAATTGTGGGAGTCTTCTGCACGGAACCCGGTTCACCCTGCCGGTTCCTACGCTCAAAGTTTGCGCACGCCCTGGCAAAGTGGTTCAGCAAACCACACTTTCCACAATGCTTGCCTTTCGCAGGACATATCCTGGACTTATAGCGGTGACTTGGGGACCCACAGCCATAATGACGCAGCGTACTTGGGGCAGACCTAACTTTCACCACGGAGGCATATTCTTCCTCTCCGCTGTCTTCATCTCCAGGGTCCAATAACAGCACCTTAGCACGAGACTCATCTTGGCTCAGAGTGGCCGCTTCAGTCAGGCCCCTCACGATAGTCTCTGCTGCCTCGAATTGCTGAGCGAGCTCGATAGCTACAGCCAATGTCAGCTCACTTGGATGGGTCAAAAGCCTGGACCGGGCAGCTGGACAGCGGATGTGTTCCGCCAGCTGGTCCTGTATCATCTCATCTTCCAGGGGTCTGAACTTGCATTCCCTCGCCAGCTCCCAGAAGTCCGCCAGAAATCTCTTCACCGGTTCCCCTGACCACTGGCGGTGCTGTCTAAACTGAATTCGCCGGACCGTGACATTTTCCGGCACGCGAAAGTAGCGCGCCATTAATTCCACCACTTCAACAAAACTATCGGCCCCTCCAAGGTTTTCCAGTATCCTTTGCCCCTCCATACCTAAATTATGAACCAAAACAGCCCTCGCACAAAGCTTCTCAAGCTTGCCGAGGTTCAGTACTACCAAATAATTTGTAAATGCGGCAAACCACCAAGGCCAAGGCACGGGTGGCTTGCCCGGGGTTTCCAAAAATGGCCGAAAGCTGGCAATGGATCTTTCCACTACCGCTTTTACCTCATCGCTAGATGTTGCATCCATAATTGAGGCAATGACAAGTGTACAATGACTACTGTTTACGGAGCTTTATTATAGACACTATGTACAATACCACTCAGGCGTATGGCACTCTCCAGCAGGCCAGGTGTTCCATGACAAAAGAGGACTAGCCTCTTCCGCCCACATCCTTTATACTTGGAGTGGCGTCACCACCGGAACCAGCAGTTAACCACCCCTGCTCATTCCCCGTCCACCATCTTACTAATACCTTCTATTTACATACATAACACAGTCATCATCAGGTTCCTGTCCAGAATGGCAAAGGAGACACTATGGATCCAAGAAGAGTGGCTACCTGAGGGATAACCGACTCAACTTCAGAGAGGATCTGACAGCAGAAGATAGAGCTGCCTGCAGCCGTCTGTGGACAGCCGTGGAGGAGACAAGAAAGAGAGGAGAAAAGGCTTACTATGTGGGGAATAAAGCCTACATCAATGGAAAGAAGATTAAAATATGATGAAATTTTCTACAAATGTGCCTTATGTCATTTTGGGAAAATAATATTATTAGAAATGTCATAAAGTGAATAGTGGATAAGTGCAGTATTCTCATCTGGTCATTGGTTAAGTTCGGGTTCTGAGAAACAAAGTAAAAAAAAAATAATTTTTTTGTGTTGTTCTGAATTAATGTCAATTTCTGTTCTGTTAATGCCAGGGGCCTTAGAAGCAATTTATAAAGGAAAGCTCTTTTTTGTATTGCCAAAACAAAGGTGCTGATTTTTATTTCATTCAAGAAAGTCAAGCTTTGGTAACGGATGTGTCATTTTGGAGGAGTCAGTGGGGCCGAGAGATGTGGTTCTGCTTGGGCAACAGCAGGTCAGCAGGGTAATTATTATGCAGGGTAAACTTAGAGGTAGTGTTATCAAACACATGACAGATGAAATTGGTAGATGGTTTATATTGCTGGTTGATGTTGATCAGTCCCAGTTTATAACTGTTAATGTAAATGCTCCCAATAACAAACAACCAAGCCAAAACTTATTTTTAACAATAGAAAAAAAAGATTAACCAGTTACTACTCTCATTTCCTTCTGCTAAAACTGTTTGGGGTGGAGATTTCAATGCAGCAATTGATGAGAGCATTGATAGATGGAACCCTGAAAACCAAACATTAAATGAACGAGAACATATCTGTGATAGGATGGACCTCACTGACATATGGAGATGTCAGCATCTGAATAAAACCCGATAACCATGGAGTAAGAAGGACAAATCGTCATAGACTTTTTTTTATCATCTCTTCAGACATGGAAGATAGTGTTAGATACAAAAATAGAGCGTACAATCCTTACAGATCATAGAGCCGTTACAATTACGATTGATACAAGATCAGTTGGGCAGAAGAGAAATAAAGGCTAATGGAAGTTATATAAAACACTTCTACAAAACAAATAATTTAGAGATGAAACTGAAAAAATTATAAATAAGCACTGGAGACGAGCAAAATTGGTAAATAATTTTGGAACATCCTGGGAACTAATGCAATATGATATTAGGAATCTGGCAATTAAAATTGGGAAAAGGCTTGCAAAAGAAAAAAGGGAGAAAGAAAATCACATAATTACTCAAATAATGAATTTATCTGAGAAATCCACCTCGTCTGAACAGGAAACCAAAGTATATTCATCTTTACAATCTGATCTTGACAAAAAAAATATGAAGAAAAAGCCAAAGATGCCTTTATTAGATCCAGAAGGAAATAGCTAGAACAAGGTGAAAAATGTATGAAATATTTTTTCAATCTCGAGAAGAGGAATTTTGAGCAGTCTTCCATCAGTAAACTTACAGATGTGGACAAAATTGTTGGTACCCCTCTGTTAATGAAAGAAAAACCCACAATGGTCACAGAAATAACTTGAATCTGACAGAAGCGGTAATAAATAAAAATTCTATGAAAATTAACCAATGAAAAGCACACAACGCTTTTGAATTTTGGTTCAACAAAATTATTTTAATTATTTTAATTATAATTATTATAAATATAAATATAATTATTATATTTATTATAATATAAATAATTATATTATATTTATAAATATAAATATAATTATTATAAATATAAATATAATTATTATAATATTTTAATTATAATTATTTTAAATAATTATTTAATTATTTTAATTATTTTATTTTATTTATTTTATAAAAAATAAACTCATGAAACAGGCCTGAACAAAAATGATGGTACCCCTAGAAAAGATTGAAAATAATGTGACCATAAGATAAGTCTTTATTAGTCCCACAATGGGGAAATTCCAGGATTGCAACAGCACGGGGATAGCAACACTCAGAGCAACAATCAGAAAGCAAGAGAAAAAAACAAGAGCAGCAAGTATACATATGTACATATAAATATAAATATATATATATAGACATAGGGACATTTTCAACCAAGATGTGTCCTCTAATTAACATCACAGGAGTCTACAAACTTGTAATCAGTCAGTCGGCCTATTTAAAGGGTGACAAGTAGTCGCTGTGCTGTTTGGTGACATGGTGTGTACCACACTAAACATGGACCAGAGGAAGCAAAGGAGAGCGTTGTCTCAGGAGATTAGAAAGAAAATTATAGACAAGCATGTTAAAGGTAAAGGCTATAAGACCATCTCCAAGCAGCTTGATGTTCCTGTGACTACAGTTGCACATATTATTCAGAAATTTAAGATCCACGGGACTGTAGCCAACCTCCCTGGATGCAGCTGCAGGAGGAGACAGATAATACGAATGGTAACAAAAGAGCCCAGAACAACCTCTAAACACATTCATGGTGAACTCCAAGGTCAAGGTACATCAGTGTCAGATCGCACCATCCGTCGTTGTTTGAGCCAAAGTGGACTTCATGGGAGACAACCAAGGAGGACACCACTGTTGAAAACAAATCATAAAAAAGCCAGACTGGAATTTGCCAAACTGCATGTTGACAAGCCACAAAGCTTCTGGGAGAATGTCCTATGGACAGACGAGACAAAACTGGAACTTTTTGGCAAGGCACATCAGCTCTATGTTCACAGATGCAAAAATGAAGCATACCAAGAAAAAAACACTGTCCTTACTGTGAAACATGGAGGTTCTGTTATGTTCTGGGGCTGCTTTGCTGCATCTGGCACAGGGTGTCTTGAATGTGTGCAGGGTACAATGAAATCTCAAGACTATCAAGGTATTCTAGAGAGAAATGTGCTGCCCAGTGTCAGACAGCTTGGTCTCAGTCGTAGGTCATGGGTCTTGAAACAGGATAATGACCCAAAACACAGCTAAAAACATCCAAGAATGGCTAAGAGCAAAACATTGGACTATTCTAAAGTGGCCTTCTATGAGCCCTGATCTAAATACTATTGAACATCTGTGGAAGGAGCTGAAACATGCCGTCTGGAGAAGGCACCCTTCAAACCTGAGACAACTGGAGCAGTTTGCTCATGAGGAGTGGGCCAAAATACCTGCTGAGAGGTGCAGAAGTCTCATTGATAGTTACAGAAATTGTTTGATTGCAGTGATTGCCTCAAAAGATTGTGCAACAAAATATTAAGTTAAGGGTACCATCATTTTTGTCCAGGCCTGTTTCATGAGTTTGTTTTTCAAAATAATTCTGTTGAACCACAATTCAAAAGCATTGTGTGATCTTCATTGGTTAATTTTCATAGAATTTTTATTTATTGCCACTTTTGTCAGATTCAAGTTATTTTTGTGACCATTGTGTCATGCGGTGACCCTCGCGGGCCACCATAAGACGCCAAAAGTCGCCGGTGAGATTTACATAGATGTTTATTTTAACCAGACAAGACGAGACACAAAGCTATGAGCCACTGTGGGCAAAAACACACACTACTAAGAATTGTAGGGCTAACCCCAGCTACTACGACCTAAACTATGACATGAACTAATACTACAGAATACGAGGGATCGTAGGGCTAACCCCAGCCACTACAACCTTAACTATGGCATGAACAAGAAAACGAACCTGACATGAGCGTGCTGACACACCAGGAATCTCACAGGATGTTTAGACGATACTCCAGCATCAATCAGCTGTCAACGTTCGGCAGATCGATCGAGCTGTGATGCCGAACAGCTGATCGATCTTGACAGCTGGAAACCCCACCGAGTGCTGTCATAATAAGAGCCCGGTGGAGCCAGAATGTAATCCACAGCTGTCAAGGCCGGCAGAGATGATGCATAGCCCGAGTGCGGACGAGATGGGCGCTCGGGTCATGACACATTGTGGGTTTTTCTTTCATTAACAGAGGGGTACCAACAATTTTGTTCACGTCTGTAGGATAAACAATTTAATATGTGAAGATGAAAAGATTATTTCAAATTATGTGACAAATTTTTACCAAAAATTATGTATGGCCAATTCAGAAAATGAAGAGAATATGGATACATTTCTTAGTGAACATGAAAATTACGTAAACAGTATAAATGACAACTATAAGTCAGTTTGTGATCAGGAGATAAATATGATTGAAATTCAAGAAGCCATCAGTTCCGTTAAGGATAACAAATATCCAGGAAATGACGGTTTAATGAGTGAGTTTTATAAATCCTTTACTGAGACATTATCCCTCTTTTTAAGGTTATGTTTGAAGAAGCTATACAGAAAGAATTACCACCCACTTTTCGCCAAGCCTTTATAAAATTAATCCCAATGTCAGGGAGAAATATATGTAACTAGAAAAGCACTCGGAGAGCGCAGACCTCCGCCAAGCGCCACAGTTCCCCCCATACAGTGTTTGTGTGTAAGTTTTCAGATTCCTTGACCATGAAAACATATGACAAGCAATTGGATTGACAATGATAGGATTAGTGGTTCAGTAGTTATTCACGAAAATGGCATTTTGCGTAATGGCGGTTTTCTTGTGGCCGGTGATCCGGATCACCACCAAAATGTAATCATCTGTAGGACAACCCCATTTCTGACAATCTGTGAAAATTTCATGAAAATCCGTCCATAACTTTTTGAGTTATCTTGCTAACAAACAAACAGACAGACAAACAAAGAGACAGACAAACCAACGCCGATGAAAACATAACCTCCTTGGCGGAGGTAACTAGAAAAGCACTCGGAGAGCGCAGACCTCCACCAAGCGCCACAGTTCCCCCCATACAGTGTTTGTGTGTACGTTTTCAGATTCCTTGACCATGAAAACATATACATTACATGTATGTATTACACATACATGTGTAATGACAATAAAGTTGAATCTCATCTCATCATCTCATATGACTAGCAATTGGATTCACAATGATAGGATTAGTGGTTCAGTAGTTATTGACGAAAATGGCATTTTCCGTAATGGCGGTTTTCTTGTGGATGGTGATCCGGATCACCAACAAAATCTAATCATCTGTAGGATACCCCATTTCTGACAATCTGTGAAAATTTCATGAAAATCTGTCCATAACCTTTTGAGTTATCTTGCTAACAAACAGACAGACAGACAGACAAACAGACAGACAGACAAACCACCGCCGATGAAAACATAACCTCCTTGGCGGAGGTAATAACATTCGATTGGTATTAGGTGTGATTGATTATAACGAATATATCTTGAATGAGATTTTTATCCTATTTGTTGATTTTTATAAAGCATTTGATACCATAAGTCATAGATTTATGTTTAAGACCATTCAGCACTTTGGATTTGGAAGCTATTTTCTGAAAGCGTCACTACCTTGTACAAGGGCAGCAATAGCTCAGTTAAGTTGGCCCACGGTACAACACAGAGATTTGGGATTGGCCGCGGAATTAGACAAGGTTGGTCCCACTGAGTCCCTTTCTGTTCCTTCTTGTTACACAAATTATGGCAACACACATTAAAAAAGGAATTTTTTTGCGTATTCAGGCCTTGGACAAAGAATTCAAATTATCTTAACTGGCAGATGACTCTGCAATTTTTATATCTAATAAAGATGAAGTGAGCAAGGCAGTTGACTGCATTCGGGAATTCTCAAATGTTTCAGGATTGAAAATAAATCTAAATAAATCAGTTTTGTTTCCACTAAAATACTGCAACTTATTAGAAATCAGTGGCATTCCTGCTAAAGACAAGGTCACATATTTGGGAGGGATTATTGAAAAAAATGAACGATTACACAGAATTTCCAATTTCTACCCTATAATAGAACAAATAACCAAAAAATTAATATGTGGTTGATGAGAGATCTGTCTCTAAATTGTGGAGTCCTATTATTTAAAGCTGAAGGAACATCCAGGTCTGTTTATGTGTCCTTATCACTAGAAATGCCTACAGAAATATAAAAAAAATTAGATAAAATCTTATTTAATTTCCTGTGGAGGAATAAAAAACATTATTTAAAAAAGGATATATTGTGAAATGCTAAAAACTATAGGTGTCATGAACCGATCCGGTTTGTCCTTCGGGCTCGGTTCTGACCATTCTGTGTGTCAGGTTCATCTGTGTATTTTGTGTACTGTGTTATCTTTTGAGTGTTCTTGTAGTTTCTATGTTTCCTAGATTTTTCCTGTATCTGTAGCCACTGTTTTCTGGCCAGCAGCTGTGAGGCAGCCTTCTTTGGCCTACACTTGTGTGGGCGCTGTCTGACAGCTTGCCGGTCCGATCACGCCCCCTCTCCCTTAACAGTCAGCTGGTTCCATTCCCGGTAATTACTCTTCCCGCTCCTCGCCCAGTTGTACTCTATTTTCCTTCCATCAGTGTTTGTACTTAAGCAGCTCATTTTCAGTCAGGCATTGCTGGATTATTGTATCTGTCTCGGCCACGTTCTGCCGTGGTCTGCTCTCGCCACTGTACACTGTGGTCTGCCTGCTACACGTTCCATCATGTTATCTGTAAGTGTACCCTGTTGCCATTTTTGTATGTCCGCACTTTTGGGAACTGTTTTGTCCTTTCTTTAATAAATGTATTTGTGGTATAACCCTGCACGTAAATCCGTCTGTCTTCTTCTCCGTGCACTGCGTAAAAGCCCACGGGGAATCATGACAGAATAATCCAGCCATTAAAGGATTTAGCCGGTTACACCCAGACGTTATTTTTTTTCCCTTTTTTGAACTGTTTCTTGGATTACCTGGTCTGGAGTTCACCATGGATGCAGTGTGTCTCCTGGAGGACATTTTGTCACAGGCACGGGTCTCTTGCTCCCCACTGTCGGTCCAGAGGAGCCGGAGCAGCGCTACCCGTGTTATGCAGGCGTTCCCTAGCCTGTGGGGCCATCCAAGGGTGGAGGAGATTCTCTCCTCCATTTTTTCCCTGCCAGGTGAGGAGCCGGTGGAAATGGCTCCCTCGCCTGCGCCGATTCCCACATGCTTGTCACCAGCTCCACCACCAAGCAAACAGAGTCATCCTATGTCCAGTCATTGGGAGAGGCCTTCCTCCTTGTCGGCAGCCCATCCCTTGATGTCATGCCCGACTACTCATGCGGCAAAGCCTGTCCTTGTGCCTGCTGTCACGCCAGCCTGTGCCCTATCCGCTTGTGCCGCAGCTCCCGTCACCATGACCTTTCCTCCTGCTGCTGAGAGGTCCCTCAGGGTCCCTCCGGGAATGCCCACCTCCGTCGCCATGGAGACGGCTCCTCCACTCCTTTCTACAGGGCCTGAATCCACCATAGGCACGGAGTGACATGACTGCCTGCCAGCTGCAGCTGTTAACATCAGAGACCGGGATGACAGGCAAGTGTTTTTTCATTCAGTTCAATGTTATAGCAATAAACCTTGTCTGTCTCCCGGGAGAGAGACCTAGTTTCAGCAGTTCGCTGGGCTCTCTCCTCCAGCTGCAGTTATAAACTCATTTCCCATTTCCTCCGTGTCTCCTTCATTTTTTCCTGAGTGTCTGCCGGCCCCGGAACTAAGCCGCCAGATGATGGAGGAGCCCGGGGCCCTGGAGGATCCTGCTCCTGAGCCCACACGAAGCCAACCCTCAGCCTCCTTGCCGGATTAATCTTCAACGGGGGTTATTTTGCCTGAGGGCACCAGGATTGCTACCACCATCTTGCCAGCTGCGGAGACGATCGTGGAAGAATTGGAGCCAGAGCTGGACCTCTTGGAGGCCGGGCCCGAGACAACATCGCCAGGTTCGACAGAGTCCTGGATGGCGGTGGAGCTCGAGCTCAGGCACGTTATCTTGCTTGTATTTCTAATGTCAGTGTTAGAGAGATCTTGTCTGGCTCTAGGTGAAGAGAGTCGGGTGCAGCACTCTGCTGCATCTGAACTCCCTTCACCGGGCTCCGCCGCTGCTGGCGACCCTAACCACATTTCTTCTTCTGCTGTTCCTGAGCTTCCTCCTAGGGTCGCCGGAGAAGATTCACCATCACCAGGGGTCTCTGTGGACCGAGTCTCACCGCCAGACGACGACATGGGTCCAGCTCCCCTTCTGCTTGAGGCTGTCGTGTGGGTCCCTCCGCAGGCTGAGTCTCCGTGGGTGTGGCATTCAGGTCTGGGACCCTCGTGGGGGCTGCACCCCAGTGTTAGCCTGACATGGGTGCTGCGCTCCTGCATGGACCCATCATGGGTGCTATGCTCCAGCCCGGGTTCCACCGAGGGTGCAGCGTTGGCCCAGCCAGGGTCCACCGAGGGTGCAGCATTGACCCAGTCGGGGCCCATCGAGGGTGCAGCTGTGTCCCAAGCCAGGATCACCGAGGGTGCAGCTGTGCCCCAAGCCGAGACCACCGAGGGTGCTGCTAGCCAGCCTGAGGACGCCCGGGCTTTCACTCCTCAGCCTGATGCCGTCGTGGCCCTCTCCTCTTCCCCACAGGTCGTCGTCGAGGTTTGCTCCCCTTCTCAGTCAGACGCCATCGTGGTCGCCTTCTTCTCTCCACCAGGCACCATGGGGGTTCCCCTCCTACGGCCTGGCCACCCACTAGTGAGCCTCCTGGTGGGCAGGCCACCTCCTGTCCTCGTGTGACCGTTCTGTGTGTCAGGTTCATCTGTGTATTTTGTGTACTGTGTTATCTTTTGAGTGTTCTTGTAGTTTCTATGTTTCCTAGTTTTTTCCCATATCTGTAGCCACTGTTTTCTGGCCAGCAGCTGTGAGGCAGCCTTCTTTGGCCTACACTTGTTTGGGCGCTGTCTGACAGCTTGCCGGTCTGACCACGCCCCCTCTCTCTTGACAGTCAGCTGGTTCCACTCCTGGTAATTACTCTTCCCGCTCCTTGCCCAGGTGCACCCTATCTTCTTTCCATCAGTGTTTGTACTTAAGCAGCTCATTTTCAGTCAGGCATTGCTGGATTATTGTATCCATCTCTGCCACATTCTGCCGTGGTCTGCTCTCGCCACTGTACACTGTGGTCTGCCCGCTACACGTTCGTGTTATCTGTAAGTGTACCCTGTTGCCATTTGTGTATGTCCGCACTTTTGGGAACTGTTTTGTCCTTTCTTAATAAATGTATTTGTGGTGTAACCCTGCACGTAAATCCGTCTGTCTTCTTCTCCGTGCACTGCGTAAAAGCCCACGGGAAATCATGACAATGGGCGTCTGGAAGTTTTAAGTTTTGAAATGTTAAATAAGTCATTTAAAATAAAATGGTTAATCAACCTAATTAAAGGGAAAGATACTATTTGGAATACCTTCCCCAAACATATTTTTAATTTGATGGGCAGGGCTAAATTATTACTTAAATGTGATTATGCAATTGAAAAGCTACCTGCAAAGCTGTCCAATTTTCATAAACAAGCTCTGCTGACATGGAAACTCATCTACAAACATAATTTTTCCCCAACTAATTATTATATATGGAATAACAGGAATGTTCAGTACAAGAACAAATCTCTCTATTACAAGAAATGGGCAGATAATGGTATCCTCTTGGTTAAACAGCTTTTTAATACTGATGGGCTCCTATTAACCTATACTGAATTCCTATCCAAATTTACTTTACTTATTACCTCCAAAGAATATGCAGTGGTATTTGATGCTTTACCAAGAGGTGTGCTGCAGCTTTTTACAGGCACAACAGCCAACTTGCAAGATAATGACCCTCTTTATAGTGGTATATTCATTGGTGAAGTGGACATTACCAAGAAGAAGTGTTCCAATAAATCTGTTAGAACATTACTACAGATGGTAACCCTGCCCTCCAGGAGGTCTTTCTGGTCTTCATAGCACTTGATAGTGCTATGAGATGACTGTTGTTGTGAAATGGCGCTATATAAATAAAGTTGAATTGAATTGAATTAAATTCTTTGTATGGAGAAATTAAGTGGGACAAAACTTTTGTCTCTCATAGTTGAGGTATACCTATGATGAAAATTGGAGACCTCGCTCATCTTTTAAGTGGGAGAACTTGCACAATTGGTGGCTGACTAAATACTTTTTTACCCCACTGTAGGAGCACAGCAATTTTGTGTTTGAAAGACTGCGTTTAATAAAGACGGCAGAATAATCCATCTAGCCGTGTGGGGGTGGGACGGTAGTCCACCTGCCCTCCCTTAGCTTTAGTTGTTTTGTGTGAATGTTGTAAGACTTTACAAGTTTTCTGTTAGTTGTAGCGTGCGATTCGGGTTTTCAAATTAGGGAGGGTCTGATCGTATGTGTGTTTTGGACCTTTTTGAAGAAGGGGTTAAATGTAGTGTTGCTCTTAGGACATGTTATGGTGTAACGCAGGTGGTGACGTCACCCGGAGTATAAGAGGGCTGTGTGGTAGGGGGGCAGTCTCTTCGACCACCTCTCAGCCTAGCAGGAGCATCTGTCTGTATTCTGTGAGTGCATAATAAAGTCCTGTGTAGTTCACTGCTCGCCTCATCATTGTTCTACCTTTTATGGACATAACAGACTACTATGAAAAATGTTAAAGAAATAAAACCATTTTCATTCCAAACAAAGTTATTCTTCCCTCTCCATTAAACTGAACAATATTTTGTTTACTTTTAAATGCCCAAATGCTGCTTTTACACTAAATACAACTATGTTAAACTAAGCAGCTCAGTGCCTAAACTCTGTTATCTCTATATCGAGCAGTGATATGTATTTCTCATCCCCTAAGGCAGGGATGTCAAAGTCAAATACACAGAGGGCCAAAAAACTAAATCTGTTACAAGCCGAGGGCCGAAATGGTTGAATGTTTATTAAAACATATTGAAATGATTACAAATAGCCTTTTGAACCAAGACCTAACACAGTGTACTGTATATTATTTAATGACTGAATGAATAATCCAATATTTTTATGGCTCTGTCAGTAATTTCAAGTGAAAACATTTTTTAACAGGCTCACAGACAAAAACAAACTTTCTTCAAAGAAAAATTGCATGTCCTGTACATTAAATGAATAAAGAAATATTTTCTTATGGTTCTGTCAGTTATTTCAAGGGAAAACATTTTCAACAGGCAAACAGCAAAAAAGTAAATGTCCTTCAAAAATAAAATGTTTCTTAATATCAAGATTAATGCAGAAATGAAATTGCAGGATTAAAAACTGAAAATGCAATATTGTGCAGCTCTGATCCTAGCAATTACTGCTTTCAAATAGTAAAATGAGAAAATAAAAAAAATAAATCAAATCAGTTCCATTCTTTCTCATGGCTCCTATCTGCAATTTTCTCTGAGTCCATTAACTGAAAAATGAATATAAATAAATAAAATACAATAAGATAAAATACAAAATCTATGGCACACAGACAAAATAATACTTCCTTCAAAGAAAAATCACGTCTTGTAGAAACAAATGTAAAAATTTAACTGAATTAAAAACTAGAAAGACGTTAATGTTCTGTGATGCTCACTTGTCTGAGGCTAAGCCTGATACTTGGTAGTGTCTCCTCTTTTGTATAAGTTCATTAATGTTCGGGGTCAGGCTCTGAGCTGAGGAAATCCTCAGGATTGAATGAAGGTGTTCATCAGTAAGACGGCTCCTGTGTGATGTTTTGTTTAGCTTCATCAAAGAGAACAGTTGTTCACACAGGTATGTGCTGCCAAACATAGACAGCGTCTGAGCAACTTGAATGCGCAGCTGAGGCATTGTGTCGGGGATGAAACTTGCAAACTCAGCAGCACCCACACTCTCATACTTTTCCCTCAGTGTGTCATTGCACTGGAGCTCAATCAACTCCATTTGTAGGTTTGGTGGTGCGCTTTCCACGTCAACTCCAAAAGGATTGGAGAGCAGTTCAAACCTGCTTTTTTGGGCTTCAAAGTCAGCAAAATCGCCGCCGAGTATGTTGAGTTTATCAGCAAACTGTGCACTCGGAAACACAGCGGTAGACAGCTTCTCTTTCATGATCTTACTGCTGGAAAAGTGGCTCAAGTTTTTTTCCTCATCTGCGCCTCCCACAGACTCAGCTTGGTTTTAAACGCCTTCACCGTACTGTACATATCAGAGATGACACGCCCCCGTCCCTGCAGCTGCAGGTTCAACACATTTAAATGGCTTGTGATGTCGCACAGAAACACCATTTCACACATAAATGTTTCATCTCGGAGCTCTGTTGTGTCTTTTCCTTTGCTTTCCATGAACAGACAGATCTCCTCACGCAGCTCGAAACATCTTTGCAGCACCTTTCCCTGGCTTAGCCATCGCACATCTGTGATAGGGCACGTCACCATACTCTGTGTCTAACTCGCCCAGAAATGCCTTGAACTGGCGGTGATTTAAACCTTTGGCTCTGATGAAGTTAACTGCACGCGTTATGACGCTCATTACATGCTCCATTTTCAAGGCTTTACCACACAACGACTCCTGGTGTATTATGCAGTGATAAGCTGTCAGCTCACCTGAGACCTTTTCGTCCAGCATCCTCTCACGCATTCTTGCCACCAATCCACTCCTGTGTCCACACATCACGGGTGCTCCGTCTGTTGTCAATCCCACGAGTTTTTCCCAAGGCAGCCCGATGATGAATAATGAAGCCGAGGCCCGCTCGCAGCACTGCAGTGAGTTTGCGGGCTATTGTTGCATTGTGGGAAATGAAGTATTGATGCATTCAAAATGCCAGCAGGCGGCTGCGGCCTGCGGGCCAGTACTAATACTAATCAAATATCATTCTGGGGGCCATAGATAATTTATTCGCGGGCCGGATTCGGCCCGCGGGCCTTGACTTTGACACATGTGCCCTAAGGGTTCTTGCAGCAGATGGTCTTGGGTTGTTCTCATCAAACTCTGAAGTATGCGCTTCTTCTTGCTGCTCACGCCGTGCAGCCTGTCTCCGTCTGTGTGCTGCAGCTCTACGTCTGCCCATTCTCTCTGGCTGCATGGGGGAATCTAGTTCTGATAAATCTTGTTCTTTATCGCTGATGCTACCATTAGGTATAGGTGGCTCTGCTGGGGTGAGTTGTTTGGGTGGTGCAGCAGAATCTTGGCTGAGTTGAAGGATTGTGTGCCTCTATCGCCTAACCCATGCAGGAATGACATCACTTGTGTAGGGCTTTAGCTGGTCATGGTGCACAACTTTCTTTTTTTGACGAGTGGGGATCTCATAAAGCACAGGTCCGCATCAAGCTTTGATTACAACGGGGCCTTTCCAAGGGGCTTGTAACCTGGGGCTGAAACCTTTCTTTTTTGTGTTGCCCCTTACATAAACTAGGTTTCCAACATTGTAGTTGTCCTGCTGTGCTCTCAAATCATGGCTCCTCTTCTGCCTGTTTTGAGCCTCTCCTAGGTGTTCTTGAGCCAGCTCATGGACTTCATTAAAGCTCCTTTCTAGGTCTTGAACATAGCCTAGAAGTTCCTTTTCCTCACCTTCCCGTTCTGCTGCTCCTATCCAGATATCATGTGGCTGATGTACCTCTCTTCCCAGCATTAGCATGTTGGGTGTGAACCCAGTGCTGGAGTTCTGTGCACTGCGGTATGCAGCTGTAAGTAGGGGCAGATGTTCATCCCAGTTTTTCTGATTTTGATCTATGTAACAATGAATCATCTGAAGAAGTGTACGATTAAAATGTTCAACTTGTCCATTTGAAGCCGGATGGCATAGTGTGGTTCTGGTTTTGGATAGTTGAAGCAGCTGGCAAACATTCTTGAATAAAGCAATTTCAAAGTTGTGTCCTTGGTCTGTGTGAAGCTATAATGGGGCTCCAAAACGTGCAATAAAGTCCTTGACAAGTGTTGTGACTGTTGTTTCTGCTCCCTGTTCTGGGACTGGGACTGCTTCCACCCTCCTGGTGAACTGATCCATAATAACCAGAATGTACTTGTTCCCAGAGGACGAGGTTGTCATGGATCTCCCTGTGCACTATTATGCAGCGCATGGAGGAGTGAGGAGAAAGGACGTATTAAAGTGCAAGGGTTACACCACAGACAAATTTATTAAAGAAAAGACGAACAGTTCCAAAATCGTGCAGACATACAAAAACAACAAGCCGGGTACACTTACTGGCAAACATGGAAGGACGTGTCACGGGCACACCACAGTGTACAGTGGCGAGATCTGCCACAGCGAACTGTAACCGAGACAGGCACATATGACAATACAATGATCCAGCAATGGTGAACTGGTAATGAGCTGCTTAAGTACCACCATTGCTGGAAGAGGGAGATTGGGTGCACCTGGGCGAGGAGCAGGAAAGGTAATCAACGGGAGTAGAACCAGCTGACCAACATGAGAGAGGGGGCATAGTCGGACCGGCAAGCTGTCAGAGAATGCCCACACGAATGTAGGTCAAAGGAGGCTGCCTCACAGCTGCCGGCCAGAAACAGTGGCTACAGGTACGGAAAAGTAACCTAGTGAACATAGAGACTACAAGAAACTCAAAAGATAACATAATACACAAATACACTGATAAACCTGTGCCACAGAAGGTCAAAACTGAGCCCGAAGGACAACCCAGCTCGGTTCATGACAGAGCCCCCCTCTCTAGGGGTGGATTCCAGACACCCAAGGTAACATCACAAACTAAAGAAAAAGCCCCCCCCCCCCCCCCGTCCCAGATGGAACAGCACCCAATGAACCCGGGTGCGAGGTAGGGGGAACAGGTAAGGAGGGAACAAAAACAACTCCACCCAGGACCCACAACAGAAAAAACAATTAGCCCCCCAAGTCCAAAAGTGTGGAGGCTCTGGAGGATGCCCAGAGTCCCAAGTCCAGCAGAAGGTCCGGTGGACAGAGTCCGGCAGCCTGCTGGGAAACATGGGCCACTTGACCCAGAGACTCAGTCCCTCCTGCGGCCAGCCAGCACTGTTGAGCCACCTGGACCGGAGAGGTAAGGCAGGAGGCGGCCTACCCACCAGGAGGCTCACTGGTGGGTGGCCGGGCCGCAGGAGGGGAATCCCCACGGTGCCTGGTAGAAAGATGAAGGGGACCACGACGACATCAGGCTGAGGAGCGAAGGCCCCGGCATCCTCAGGCTGACCGGCAGCACCCTCAGTGGTCCTGGCTTGGGACACAGCTGCACCCGTGGTGGACTCTGGCTGGAGCACTGCAGCACCCATGGTGGACTCCTGCTGGAGCCCTGTAGCACCCACGGTGGACTCCAGCTGGAGCCCTGCAGCACCTGTGGTGGACTCCGGCTGCAGCCCTGCAGCACCCGCAGTGAACTCCGGCTGGTGCTCTGCAGCATCCGCGGTAGACTCCAGCTGGAGCTCTGCAGCACCCACGGTGGACCCCGGCCAGGCCAACGCTGCACTCTCGGTGGATCCCACGCTGGGGCATGGTGCCCATGATGAGTCCATGCAGGAATGTAGCACCCACGTTGGGCTAACACTGGGGCACAGCCCCCACAAGGGTCCCAGACCTGAACGCCGTACCCACGGAGACTCAGCCTGTGGAGGAACCCACACGACGGCCTCAGGCAGAAGGGGAGCTGGACCCCCGATGTCGTCTGGTGGTGAGACCTGATCCACGGAGACCCCTGGTGATGGTGGATCCTCTCTGGCGGCCCTAAGAGGAAACTCAGGAACAGCAGAAGAAGAAATGTGGTTAGGGTCACCAGCAGCGGAGGAGCCTGGTGAGATGAGTTCAGATGCAGCTGAGGGCTGCACCTGACTCTCCTACCCTAGAGCCAGGCAAGATCTCTCCAATACTGACATTATTATAGAAGCCCCTATGGTCACATTATTTTCAATCTTTTCTAGGGGTACCATCATTTTTGTCCAGGCCTGTTTCATGAGTTTGTTTTTTAAAATAATTCTGTTGAACCACAATTCAAAAGCATTGTCTGATTTTCAGTGGTTAATTTTCATAGAATTTTTATTTATTATCACTTTTGTCAGATTCAAGTTATTTCTGTGACTATTGTGGGTTTTTCTTTCATTAACAGAGGGGTACCAACAATTTTGTCCACGTCTGTAGTACCGGTTTTCATGGTTATCCGGTAGCAAGCAAACCAATGCCTGACCTGACATGAGTTGCTGACATAAGTGCTGTAAATGCATTTAAAGCCAAGATGAAGATTTTCTCTGTGCAATTACAGAGAAAAAAAAATGCTGCACTTTCCCTCCGTGCAGTCAGTGCTGAAAGAAAATGCTTGTGCATTTGAGACTTTTGACAAAGTTGTAGAAAAGTACTGTCAAGAGTTCTCAAGAATTTGAGAACAGGTTTTGTGACTTCGATCAGCTTGACCCATGTGTCTCATTCATTTCCAATCCTTTCATGCAAGTGGACATAACATGCACTGCTGAACAACTAAGTGCAACATTCAACTTGGATGCTGGATAGCAGGAGATTGAAACTGTAACACTGCAAAACGACCTCCACCTCAAAGCCTAGCAGGCTGCATCAAACTTTTGATGCCTTGTGGACACAGAAAAATGCAATGGTATATGCACAGCAGCTCTGAAGATTGCCAGCCTGTTTGGTTCAGCCCATCTCTGTGAATCAGCCTTTTCTGACATGAACTTCATCAAAAACAAACACAGTAACTATCCTACCAATGTTGTCAAATAGCAAAAAATAAGGGAACATGTGATGAAAATGTAAACAATGCAATGCTGTAATGACCTGTATACCCTTTACAAAAACTTAAATTAAAAAAAAAAAAAAAAAAAAAAAAAACACAGAACATGCTTTACTGATGCACATCTGCAAGACTCACTCAGAGTTGCAGTGTCAAGCTACACCCCAGATTATAGCACGCAATGCCAGGCTTCTCACGAACTGACAAACAGACCAGATGATGGTAGTGGCATGGCAAGATTAAATTTAAATGTTAAAAAAAATTGTTTCAAATATTTTCATAAAGTGTGAGAGATATAATTTAGTTAAAATGCTGATTTGGAAAGTTTCCGGTCTGGACGCCATGGTGATAGCAGCTTAACGCTGAAGCTCCAAGACCTAATCCAGGAAAACATCTTCAAAATCAGACTTAACGGATTTTTGGAAGAGTAAAAATCAAAAGACAAAAACATCATGCCTAAACAAAAACAGAAGAAACTGACATTTCCCAGGCTAGGACACGCATCGGCCGGAGAATCTGAACCGGAGGACCTCCGTTCAGAAGACGAGGAGCTGAACGTAGCTAACAAGAAGGTTAGCTTGAAAACGTTATTTGAAGAATTACGACGATTTCGCCGAGAGGTTTGGGCCGAATTCCGTGAATTCAGAGATGAATTAAAAAGGACGAACAGCAGAGTGGACCAGGCCGAGAACCGAATCTTGCAAGCGGAAGAAAGAATAAAAGTGCTTGAAGATTCCGTGCTGGATTTACACAAAAGACAGTCAAGACTGGAGGCTGAGCTAACCGACCAAGAAGGAAGACAGAGAAGAGACAACATTAGAATTCACGGTCTGAAAGAAGGAGCTGAAGATGGTTTCAACACAATGGCGGAATGCGTGGAATCCCTACTGAGAGAGAAGTTGGATATTCCACAAACCACTGATTTGAAGATAGAAAAGGCCCATCGTACATTAGCCGCAAAGCCAGCGGCGGAAGTGCCCCCACGTTCTGTGGTTGTGAGATTCGCCAATTTCAAAATAAAACAAGAGGTTGTAAGACGGGCTTGACAGAAAAAAAGGATTTATGCACCAAGAGAGAAAAGTCTTTGTGGAGCACAATTACGCCCTGGAGGTTCTTAAAAAGCGCCGGGAATACAACGACGCTAAAAAGGTGCTACGGGAACAGAAACTGCACTTTCAGACGCCATTTCCTGCGAAGTTATGGGTCTTTTACGGTGAAGAGTCATGTCTCTATAATTCGGCGGAAGAAGCAACAATTGACATGGCAAGAAGAGGGCTCCCGGGAACGGTGTTTAAACCCGCAGCAGACCCGAGCGATAGGATCAAGGCTCAAACGTGGTCCACACAGAGACGTTCAAAATCCACGGGCCAGCAGCGGGAAACCCAGCGCCAGAGCTACAAGGATAAGCCTGCCAGTTTCAGGAGGGAATAGCGACCTTTTTTTTTAGTCATTCTGCACTTCCAACCCCCCTCCTACAAGGTAACAAACATTAAAGGAGATGCAGAATCAGCATGTGGTAAAACATTTCATGGATCAGTCATAGCATTAGAAACAAATGTCTTTTTAATTAAAAAAAAAAACAAAACTTGTTAAAATAGAAATGTGACAATGATCCACATGTTCTCCCCACACTAACAAATACTGTATTAGAGTGAATGTTTGCTGTGATGGGGGTGGGAGGGTGCACACAATTTCATAGGGTATAGGCATAAAAAAAAAAATCATTACAAGTTCGGATTGGGATCTGAAATTCACGTTAAAAACATGGGACAACTTACAGGGGTAAGAGAGGGCCCTCAACACGTAACAGAGTTTGAGGAATTTCCCTCAGAGCCTACACTCCATCAAGGCTCTTACAGGGTCTTTAAAAAGACCTCAGCTCAGGAAGTTCTTTTGACAATTTTTTGTTTTAAAGTTTCGTACACTATGTTCTTAATGTTTTTTATGTTCTTAATGTTCTTTCAGTTTCTGAGTAGCATAAAAGAGGGCCACCACACTGTTATACTAAATAAGACAATACAATGGAGAAACAGGGCGTAACCAAAATAATCTCATATAATGTAAAAGGGATCCTGAATCCAGTTAAAAGATCCAAGATTCTACGCAAAATGAAAAAAGACAAAGCAGAAATAATATTTTTACAAGAAACCCACCTAACAGACGTGGAGCACACTAAACTCAATAGACAAGGGTTTAAAATGATCTCTTCATCTTCATATAAGTCAGGGAGGAGGAGGGGAGTAGCGACATTGATCTCAACCAAAATTACATTTGAAAAAAAATCAGAACACAAAGATAAAGAAGGGAGGTACAGTTTGGTAATTGGGCGGCTAGAGGGAGAAGATATCACCCTGCTGAATGTATACACACCACCAGGGGCTAACTGGAAATTTTATAAAAATGTATTTGACCTAATGATAACTAGAGCCCAAGGTTTAGTGATATGTGATGGAGACTTCAATCTAAGACTGAATCCATACTGGGATGCAACAGGTAATTCTTCACATCAAAATAACACTCAAAGTAGGAAAACTCGGATGCTACAATGATGCTACAATCAGCTACAATGCTCTGAACTGTGTGCCTGTGTGTGTGTATATATACAGTATATATTTTATAGTAATATGTACATATGTATATTAGCTGCTCTTGCTTGCTTGTTTTTTTTTTTCTTGCCTTCTGATTGTTGCTCTGAGTGTTGCTATCCCTGTGGTGTTGCAATCCTGGAATTTCCCCGTTGTGGGACTAATAAAGGCTTATCTTATCTTATGCTACTAAAAGAAATGGGAATCTGTGATGTGTGGCGGGAATTCAACCCCAATGTAAAAGATTATACATTTTATTCAACGCCACATTCATCTTACTCAAGGATTGATTACTTTTTTATGTTTAATAGAGACATTGGAAGAGTAAAAACATGTAAAATAGGACTGATGGATCTCTCTGACCACAGTCCGATCTATATGGACTTAAATATCCAAAAATACACAAATAATACATTTTCTTGGAGGTTGAATTCAAATGTCCTAAAAGGTCCACTGAAAGATGAATTGGAATCAGATATTCTCAGATATTTGGAAGAAAACGATAATGGAGAAGTATCCCCTTTAATACTGTGGGATGCATGCAAAGCTGTAATAAGGGGAAAAATTATTGCAAAACTGGCAACCCAAAAGAAACTGAGACAAGAAAAACTAATCACATTAGAGTCAGAACTTAAGAACCTAGAAAAAGAACACAAAGGCAACACTCATTCTAATGACTCGCTCAAGATTAAGGAAATTAAAAATCAAATAAATGAGATCTACACAATAGAAATCCAGAAGAAACTTACATTTCTGAAACAAAAACACTATGAAGCAGGCAGTAAATCGACAAAATTACTAGCCTATAAATTGAGGAAACAACAAACAGAAAGAGCAATCTACAAAATCAGAGACCCAGTATCAAAGGAAATAAAATTCAGAATTCAGGATATTCTTAAGAGCGTCGAGAATTACTATAAGAACTTATACTCCCACAAAAAACATAAAAACGCATCCGAGGCATTCCTAAACACATTAAACCTTCCCCAACTTACGGAGTCACAAAATAAAACACTACTGTCAGAAATACAACCTAAAGAACTGGAAAAAGCAATTATGAAACTTAAAGCTAACAAATCCCCAGGAGCAGATGGCTATACAGCAGAGTGGTACAAAACCTTTAAACAGCAACTATCTCCTCTCCTCCTGAAAACATTTAACTATGTCCTCCACACAGGGGAAATCCCCCCCTCCTGGAAAGAAGGGGTCATTGCAGTTATACCTAAACCTGAAAAGGATAAACTAGAATGCTCCAACTACAGACCAATCAGTGTATTAAATCAGGACTATAAGCTTTTTACCATTATCCTTGCCAAAAGGTTAGAAAATATACTGACAGACTTAATTCACTTAGACCAAACAGGTTTTATAAGACAAAGACAGACACAAGACAACATTAGACGCACTTTACACATAATTCATCATATTAAAAAATATAACTTAAATGTAGTCATATTGGGATTAGATGCTGAAAAAGCATTCGATTCGGTTGACTGGTCTTTCCTATATAGAATCTTATCCAGTTTCAATTTTCATAACAACTTCATTAGAACTATACAGGCATTATATAAAAAACCAACAGCTAAAATAAGGATTAACGGTAATTTATCATCATCTTTTGAGCTGGAAAGAGGATCTCGTCAGGGCTGCCCCCTGACTCCACTGCTCTTTGCAATCTTCATAGAACCTCTGAGCCAATGGATAAGACAAAATCAAAAAATTCAAGGTATTACACTTGGTCAGAAGGAACATAAAATAGCACTCTTTGCTGATGACATTTTAATATACCTAGGGCAGCCGGACACTTCTTTACCAGAACTAATCTCAGTTTTTTCAGACTATGGAGATTTATCGGGGTACAAATTAAACATGCATAAAACCCAAGTTTTAACATTCAACTATGACCCAAATCATTATTCACTAAGCAAACTCAAAACTAACTGTGAGATGGAATCTATGAAATATCTGGGGGTCAATATCATGAAACGACTCAACAAAATTATAACACTAAACTATGATCCACTGGTGACAAAAATAAAATCTGACCTAGCAAGATGGAATATAATACCATTCTTGGGTACTGCACAAAGAATTGAAGCAGTCAAAATGAATATACTTCCACGTCTTCTATACCTTTTCCAAACAATACCGGTAGAACCTCCCAAAAAAACATGGCAGGAGCTGGACAGAAGGATCTCAAGATTCATATGGCAGGGCAAGAGACCTAGAATCAGATATAGAACCTTACAGCTAAACAAAGACAAAGGTGGGCTTGCGCTGCCAAATATCAGGGACTATTTTAAAGCCGCACAAATTAAAACTTTAGTAGAGATATGTAACCCAGTCTACACTGCACAATGGAAGGAGATCGAATGCCAAATAACAAGTGACATCCCCCTACAGGCGATAATAGGGAACAATGCCTTACCTAAACTTTTGAATAACACTAACCCGTGGATAGAGACCCCGCTAAAAATTTGGTTTAAGATAGTCAGAGAGAATCAAACTAAAGAGCCCTATCGACTTCTGCAATGGATTGCCTATGATCAAGACTTTACTCCGAATAAAACAGACACTAGATTTAAAAAGTGGAAAGAGAAAGGGCTGATAAAATATTATGATTTTTTTAAGGGGCAAACTTTAAGAAGTTTTGAAGATTTGAAAAAACAAGGTCTAATAAATGAGATGAGATGAGATGAGATTCAACTTTATTGTCATTACACATGTATGAATACAAGGTAACGAAACGTGACTTGGCATTTGGGCACGCTCTGCAGAGCGCATCCAAGGCCGGGGCAGCCGCTAGGCGCCAGTCATAGTGGTGATAAAGAAAGATATGGGATGACACAGTAGGCGAGAGAAAAAAATATGTTTATCAAAATAGCGCTCAGTGAGTGAGCGAAATTTTGATTGCAGGAAAAAAAAAACCTCAATGCACATTTAGCAGACAACAAAACCAAAAGTCAGAGAGGATCACTGAATGGATGGGTGTAATTCAGTATATGTGAATCAGTGTGTCCGTGTATGTTGAATGCAGGTGGGTGTTTATCAGTTACTGGAGGCAGCAAAATCTCTCCCAGCCGAGATGTTATGTCTTAGTGTCTGAAACTCGGAAGCATGTCCTTGAGGCATGGCAGATGGAAATTTCCTGAGCCAGTCACTGTCCTTGAGAGTTCAGATGAGCACACCAGAATGTTTATGAAGAGAAGCACAATCTTCTGTTTTGTCTTAATCCAGGAGGAAAATAGTCAACAGGGCACCGAATTCAAGGTCTGATAACACAGATCACTCAGAGCATAGAATTTTCAGTTCTTGCAATCCTGTGTTCATAATTTCCATATATAGGCTTTAAATCCATTCTTGGAGGGCACCAAAACGACTCCAGATGTTTCCCTTCTAAACATGGGAAGCACGTCCGGCAGAGTCCATCCCTCTACAGTGCATGCCAGATGGTAATTTCCATGTTAGTCTTGCCGTTAGTTAGTGCTCTCCCCCGTCTGGTCGAATTGTTGAAGAAGCAGCTACGCCGGGACCGCTTTGATTAGCTCTTCTAGTTAAATTTCGATACACCAGGAAAACTCCAGATCCAATCAGCAGAAAATCCTGTGATCGTGCCAAACCAGATAGATGTTTCCACATCATCAGTCGAATCATGCAGACACATGTGTTCCAATCCATGGGTCTCTCCATAGGGGCTCCCCCTGGCCCGAATTTATGTAAAAAGTTGTTAATTTTATTAAAGCCGCTCACCAAATCCATTTTTTTTCATTTGGATCAAGATTCAGCCAGAAGAACAGCGACGCAGACAAGACAGCAAGCTGGGATTCTCAGTTAGGGAGGGTGAAGGAGGGTGAAAGAGGGAGCAGAAGAAAAAGCGACCGTTCTCTCTGAAGGGCAGGAAGATATTAATTTATTAATTAATAGATTAATTTATTAGATAATAAATCAAGATCTTTACAGGTTCTTTCAGCTTAGACACCACATAAACAATATACTTAAAAAGGAGGATTTGGAAAGGGCCCAGTTAGGTGTTCTGAAGGTCTTCTTAATGGCATATAAAGGGATCCCAGGGATCAGATACATTTCTAAAATATACCAAGGTCTTCAAGACTTAAAAGGAGACAACACATCATATATAAAAGAGAGATGGGAAAAAGAGGGGAATTTCACTTTACAACTGGAAATATGGGAAAAGCTAAATAAACAGCAATGGAAAAGTACCTCATCCCTGCAGTGGAGAGAATTTGGATGGAAAAATTTGGTAAGATTTTTCAGAACACCTGCACAAAACAAATTTACCCATAAGGGGTTGAACTGTTGGCGCTTGTGTGGTGAAAAGACTGCAAATCATTTTCATGTGTTTTGGTCATGCCCAGTTATCCACCAATATTGGACCAATGTACAGACAATATTGGGGAAAATATTCAAAATAACAGTTCCCTTTTCTTTTGTAACTTTGTATTTGGGTTTACTACTGGACTCACTGGAAAGATGAGGAGAAAAATACTTATTCAATGTTTTAATATTGGCAAGTAAAAAAGCCCTAACTAAAAAATGGATGTTGAAGGACTGTCCTACACTTGAAGATTGGACTAACGTGATCCAAGACATTTACTCGATGGAAAAGTTGACATTCGCACTGAGACAGGACAAGGATGGGTTCATGAACTTTTGGCAACCCTGGATCGCATATGTGTCTTCCATTAGATCTAATCTTTGACAAATACCATTTCAATAATGGTTCCGCTCTTTGTTCCAACGCTACTCAGATGCTCTTTTACTTTTTTTTTTCCACAATATCTTTATTGAACCTTTTTTTTTTTTTAACAAACATGCTACAAACAATCAAACACTAACACTAAAGTAC
Organism: Pholidichthys leucotaenia; assembly: GCA_020510985.1. Lineage (NCBI taxonomy): Eukaryota > Metazoa > Chordata > Actinopteri > Cichliformes > Pholidichthyidae > Pholidichthys > Pholidichthys leucotaenia. The sequence continues at coordinate 397,544,208 of CM035838.1, read as the reverse complement.
TACAAAAAAAAAAATACCCTAAAAACACCAACAACCACCAACAAAATCAAGTCTTCAACAATGCTCCTCTGTTTAGTCTAGACAATCCAATACATTAGTATACATATTATGTTCACCAGTTTGGAATTTACAAGGTCCACACACATCATTCACCTTCTTCTTCAAGAGTTATGTTTAAATTTTTTACATAATCAATAAAAGGTCTCCATATATTCTCAAACACAATTTCCTTTGATTTCAGTATATATGTTATTCTTTCTAATGGAAGGTTTGTTAACATCTGTCTTAACCACTGAGTCACATCTGGTCTATGAGTCTTTTTCCATAATAGTGCAATACATTTTTTGGCATTAAGCAAACTGAGGTCTATGAATGTTCTTTCACTTTTATTGAAATTATGCTTTTCTGGGTACAGACCCAACAAAAACAGTTTAGGATTCAATATGATTTGTTTTGAGATTATTTTTTCAATTGTTACCCTCACCTCCTCCCAAAACATTCTTATTAATCTACATTCCCATAAACAATGAAATAGGGTTCCTTTACTTTCCATGCATTTTGTGCATGTATCTGGTATATTTTTGTTATATCTATTTAACTCCTCTGGTGTAACATACATCCGCATTAACCATTTGAAATGTATCAATTTAAGGCGTGCATTTATTGATTTGGTTTGAGCTTCTGTACAAGCCAATTCCCATTGTTCCTCTGAAATTTCAATTTGCAGATCTTCTTTCCAGTAGTTTAATCTTTTCAGTGAATTTTCACTTGAAGATAGTGTCAATGAGTTATAAAACTCTGAAATAATACCCTTTCTTTTACTATCTTTCATCATCATTTTTTCCAAGGATGAATAAATAGGTCGAGTGAGAGCTTTATTTTGATTTGATCGAATAAAGTTTCTAAGTTGAAGATATTTAAAAAAATGTGTTCTATTGAGATTAAATTTGATCCTCAGCTCTTCAAAAGACATTATGTTGTCTGCACATGGCAAATATAAATCCTGAATCTTTTGTATCCCTTTTAAATTCCATACTTTAAATACAGCGTCCGCTCTCCCTGGTTTAAAATATTGATTACCCCATATTGGACTAAATTGTGACAATAACTGTGGTTCTTTTAAATAGTTTTTAGCTTCACACCATATTTTGATCATATGCTTTACAAATGGATTTTTAACTTGTTTTTGTAATTTTTTTGCCGAATCTGAGTATATGAATATGGGAAGAGGTAAAGGTAAATTGTATGATTCCATTTCAGTCCAGTGAGGGAGATCATTTGATGAAAAATAATATGTCATAGACCTCAGTTGTGCCGACCAATAATACAACATAAAATTTGGACATTTCAGACCTCCACGATCAAATGGTAAATATAATAAAGACAAACGTAATCTAGCCCTCCTGTTGTTCCATATAAATTCCACTAACTTTTTTTTTATTCTTGAGAATAGATCTAAAGGTGGTGATAAGGGAATGTATTGAAATAAATAAAGTATTTTAGGTAAAATATTACTTTTAAGTATATTGATTCTCCCGATCATCGACATTGGTAGTGACATCCATCTCTGAGTTAACTCATTGATATCTGACATTAAGGCTTCATAGTTGACACTGGCGACTGATTCTAGCTTAGGCATAATTTGGATTCCTAAATATTTAAACTGATTTACAACATTGAATTGATTTACCTCAGGGGCTGGGTAATTTCTCTGGGTCTCATTTAGCATTAATATTGAAGATTTAGTTTTATTTATTTTATATCCTGATATTTCCCCAAAATTCTTTATTAAATTCAACAAGGTTGGAATTGATTTTTTTAGATTCGACATAAACAAAATTATATCATCGGCGTACAGGGAGATTTTATGTTCTGTTGGTCCAACTTTAATTCCATATATTTGTGAATGTAAACGTATCGCTATCGCTAAAGGTTCAATTGCCATAGTAAACAGTAAAGGTGAAAGTGGACAGCCTTGTCGACATCCTCTATTGATTTTTATTGGTTTTGAAATATTGTTATTTGTTAGGATTTCTGCTGTAGCATTATTGTATATTATTTGAACCCATTTTATGAAATTATTTCCAAGTCCAAACCTTTGTAGGACTTCAAAAAGAAAGGGCCATTCAACTCTATCAAAGGCCTTTTCGGCGTCCAATGATAGGAGAGCTGTATCCGGTGCTTCTTTATTAAAATAAATAATATTAAATAGTCTTCTTACATTATGGAAGCCTTGTCTACCCTTTATAAAGCCATTCTGATCTCGATTAATAATATTTGGTAAAATTTCTTGTATTCGTCTTGCTAAAATTTTACAGATTATCTTAAGGTCGGCGTTTAATAGGCTTATTGGTCTCATATTTTCACATTTATTAGAGGGCTTACCTGGTTTTGGCAGCAGTATAATTAAGGCATTATTTATGTATGATGGTAAATTATTATTTTGAAATGCTTCTAAAACCATTTCCAAAAAAGGTTTTATTAATTTATTCTTAAATTTTTTATAAAGGTCAACTGGAAGACCATCTGGTCCTGCACTTTTTCCTGATTTCATATTATCAATGGCTAGCCCAACTTCTTCTTGACTAATTTTAGACTCCAATATCTCCCTGTTTTCATTTGGAATACACGGTATAGATAGTTCGTTCAAAAACCCATTTAGTTTTGTTAAATCAGGTTCATTTTTGGTATCATATAATTTTTCATAGTAATCTCTAAAGGCTCTATTAATTTCTAAAGGATCTATAACTACCTGTCCGTTACTTATAATACTGGTAATTGATGTTTTAATTTCCAATTGTTTAATCTGCCATGCTAATAATTTTCCTGATTTTTCACCTTGTTCATAAAAAGATTGTTTCAATCTTAGAAGACTCGAGGCAGCTCTATTCGCTGATTTTTTGTCGTATTCAGCTCTCAAAATCAGTAATTCATTCTCCAACCTTGGGTCACTTCCTGCATACACTTTTTCCTGAAGACTTTTTATTTTATGTTCCAATTTAGCTCTCTCCTCTCGGGTCTTCTTAGATTTTGATCCTGTATAACTAATAATATGTCCCCTAATAAAAGCTTTGAAAGCCTCCCACTTTACACATGCTGATGTTTGTGTAGTATTGATGTCAAAGAACTCGTCTATCTGTTTTTCTATATACTTGACAAATTCCTCATCCTGAAGCCATTTATGCTGAAATTGCCATCTACCTGATTCCTTTGTCAATTTTTTATCTACATATATTAGACAACAGGGTGCATGATCAGAAATCACGATGTTATCATAAAAGCAGTTTTGAATCTTGGACCTTAATTCTGTGGAAATCAAAAAATAATCAATACGTGAGAATGTCTTGTAGGTACTGGAATAACAAGAATAGGCTTTAACTTGTGGTTTCATTTCTCTCCATATATCTAACAATCTCAATTCTTTCATAAAATGATTAATAGTCATCCTACATCCAATGTGCGTACAATCCAGTCCTGTTGATCTATCCACACCTGGATTCAATGTACAATTAAAATCCCCTGCTATTATATGTTGCCCTGTAAGTGATGATAAGATGAGAAATAAATTAGCAAAGAACTTCTGATCATCTATATTGGGACCATATAAGTTCACAAGATTTATATTTTCTAATAGCAAAGAACCTTGAATGATTACATATCTTCCAAATTTGTCTCCAATTATATTTTTCACCTGAAAAGGAACTGATTTATGTATGAGAGTCATAACTCCCCTGGCTCGGGATGAAAATGAAGAGGTGAATACACTTCCCTGCCATCTACTCCTAATTCTTTTAACATCCTCCTCTATCAGATGAGTTTCTTGTAAAAACACAATTCTTGAACCCATGTCCTTTATTTTATTCATAACTTGTTTAAGTTTTTTTTAAATTTTGTAGACCTCTGCAATTCCATGAAGTTAAATTAAGATTAACACTTTGGTCCATGATCAATAGAGAGTTTGGGATTACCTTGCAGTGTAAACATGCTCATACAGAGAAGCAAAAACATGAGTGGTTGAACATTCATCCTACAAACTACACACAAACAAATTTCCCCTTCCCACACTTGTGACAAACCCCCCAAAATCAAAAGAAAAATTCTGTCTCCCGATATAGCCATCGACCGTTCCACACCCACGGGGAACAGCCTAAGCCACTCCTTCTTCATCCTCCCAATCACCCCAACTCTACTGCTTTTAATGACGTAACATTAACTCTCCTCTGTAGTTTTCCAACTTAACTACAAAATTTTTAACAACTTTGTACATCATAGTTTTTTTTTTGTTTGTTTTGTTTTTGTTTTGTTTTTTTAATATATAATACAATCTATATTTTGTAAACTTACTATTTACTTCAAGTCAGTCAGATGCCTGTGCAAATGCTTAATTATTCTACCTTATATTTTATTCATGCTTAGCTCCCACCAGTCTCTTCTTCTTCTTTGATCTTCTTGATGAACTCCTGCGCCTCCTCTGGGGTCTTGAAAATGTGGGTTCTGCCCTCATACGTGGTCAGCAGTCTCGCAGGATAGATTACACCATGACGAATCCCAAGGTTGCGCAGCTCCTTACGTATGGGATCAAACTGCTTCCTCAATTGCTGGATTCCTGTGGCCAAATCTGGGTAGAACCGCACCTGCTGGTCCTGGTGTTTAATCTCTCCTTTAGCACGTGCAGCGTTGAAGATCTTCATCCTGTCTCTGTTGCTAAGAAACTTCATAATTAAGGTCCTCGGCGGTCCCTTATCTCTCCGTGGGCCAATACGATGTGCTTTTTCCAGAACCACTGCTGATTGCAACTCCTCGCTGCCCAGCACCTCCGGAATCCACTTTTCCAGAAAGGAACATACGTCCCGACCTTCTGATTCCTCTGGAAGACCCACCAGCCTCAAATTATTCTGTCTCGACCGAGATTCCAAATCCAAAATATTATCTTCCAGAGATTTATTTTTTTTTTCCAAAGTGCGCACCTTTAATTGAAGACGGGTGACGTCATCTTCAGCACTAGCGAGACGGAGCTCCATCTGCGCCGTTCGTTCTACACAGTCACCCAATTCCTTTCTTATTCCTTCCAACGCTGTCATAATCCCATCAAATCTAGAGGAAAAGTCCGCTCTCATTGAACTCATGGCAGCCATCAGCGCATCTGCGCCATTCCCCGCAAACATCGCACCGCCGCCAGCCTCCTCCGCCATATATGGAGTTTTGTTTGCTGCGTCACAGACCTGAAAGTCCGTTAATTTGGACTGTTTCGGCGGCTCGCTTTTTCCTTTTCCTGGTTTTCCAGCCTTAGGCTTCGCCGACATATCCTCGCCCAAATGCTGGGATACATTCTGTCCCAAATGAGAGAGTTATTTGCCGATTTTTTTTCTCCAGGAGCAGAGCAGAGCGAGACACGTCCGTCCTACGTGGCAGCCATAACCGGAAGTCCGCTCTTTTACTTTTAATTACTTTTTTTCTTTTTGTTTGTTTTTTGCTGTTTTGTTTGTTTGTTTTTTTGTTTTATTTTATTTTCTTTAATTTCACTTTTTCTTTCACTTTAAAAAAAAAAAAGGGGTGTTGTAATAATTATTCTTCCAATGTTGTCAAATAGCAAAAAATAAGAGAACATGTGATGAAAATGTAAACAATGCAATGCTGTAATGACCTGTATACCCTTTACAAAAACTTAAATAAAAAAAAAATGCTGATTTGGTGATTATTACAAAATGTTATAAGTTTTAAAAATCTGAAAGAGTTGATATTTGCCATCTGCCATCATATTTGCTATGTCATAGCAGATGATCACTAACTGTCCAGTTTTGTCTGTTTCATTATTAACTATGCAGAGCTCATCCACTATCAGTGCAGTATTGGTTGCATGATAATTTATAATCTGTATCATATCACATGATGAACAGAAACATGATTGTATTAACATGATGAGCATATTCAGAGCATACTATTCTATGTTTTCATGTCAGGAGAGTAAATCTCACTAAATATAAGGAAAAATTTGTGACATGTACAGTGGGGTAAAAAAGAATTTAGTCAGCCACCAATTGTGCAAGTTCTCCCTCTTAAAAGATGAGAGAGGTCTCCAATTTTCATCATAGGTATACCTCAACTATGAGAGACAAAATAAGAAAAAAAAATCCAGAAAATCACACTGAAGGATTTTTAATGAATTAATTGGTAAATTCCTCGGTAAAATAAGTATTTGGTCAATAACAAAAGTTCATCTCAATACTTTGTTATATACCCTTTGTTGGCAATGACAGAGGTCAAACGTTTTCTGTAAGTTTTCACAAGGTTTTCACACACTGTTGCTGGTATTTTGGCCCATTCCTCCATGCAGATCTCCTCTACAGCAGTGATGTTTTGGGGCTGTCGCTGGGCAACACAGACTTTCAACTCCCTCCAAAGATTTTCTATAGGGTTGAGATCTGGAGACTGGCTAGGCCACTCCAGGACCTTGAAATGCTTCTTACGAAGCCACTCCTTCATTGCCTGGGCGGTGTGTTTGGGATCATTGTCATGCTGAAAGACCCAGCCATGTTTCATTTTTAATGCCCTTGCTGATGGAAGGAGGTTTTCACTCAAAATCTCACGATACATGGCCCCATTCATTCTTTCCTCTACACGGATCAGCCGTCCTGGTCCCTTTGCAGAAAAACAGCCCCAAAGTATGATGTTTCCACCCCCATACTTCACAGTAGGTATGGTGTTCTTTCTCCTCCAAACACGACAAGTTGAGTTTTTACCAAAAAGTTCTACTTTGGTTTCATATGACATTCTCCCAGTCCTCTTCTGGTTCATCCAAATGCTCTCTAGCAAACTTCAGACGGGCCTGGACATGTACTGGCTTAAGCAGGGGGACACGTCTGGCACTGCAGGATTTGAGTCCCTGGCGGCGTAGTGTGTTTCTGATGTAGCCTTTGTTACTTTGGTCCCAGCTCTCTGCAGGTCATTCACTAGGTCCCCCCATGTGGTTCTGGGATTTTTGCTCACCGTTCTCGTGATCATTTTGACCCCACAGGGTGAGATCTTGCGTGGAGCCCCAGATCGAGGGAGATTATCAGTGGTCTTGTATGTCTTCCATTTTCTAATAATTGCTCCCACAGTTGATTTCTTCACACCAAGCTGCTTACCTATTGCAGATTCAGTCTTCCCAGCCTGGTGCAGGTCTACAATTTTGTTTCTGGTGTCCTTTAACAGCTCTTTGGTCTTGGCCATAGTGGAGTTTGGAGTCTGACTGTTTGAGGTTATGGACAGGTGTCTTTATACTGATAACGAGTTCAAACAAGTGCCATTAATACAGGTAACGAGTGGAGGACAGAGGAGCATCTTAAAGAAGAAGTTACAGGTCTGTGAGAGCCAGAAATCTTGCTTGTTTGTAGGTGACCAAATACTTATTTTACTGAGGAATTTACCAATTAATTCATTAAAAATCCTTCAATGTGATTTTCTGGATTTTTTTTTCTCATTTTGTCTCTCATAGTTGAGGTATACCTATGATGAAAATTGGAGACCTCTCTCATCTTTTAAGTGGGAGAACTTGCACAATTGGTGGCTGACTAAATACTTTTTTGCCCCACTGTATACTGTATTTTTTTTTAAACAAATGTGTAGTACATGTGAAGAGTAGACTGTTGTGGTAAAGTTTCAGCCATAAATACATTAAACTTAATTATTTTTTTAAAGATTAATTTCTGAAAAGAGAAGAACCAGGTTTACGAGTCTTTAAGAGAATTTATAATTGTATCTAATATAGATCAGTGTTCACATCATTGTCAACTCAAGCTCAGGAACTATGCATTTCTTTTTACCATTTCCTATATGACAGGGGTCATTGACTAAAACTGCAAGAGGTCCAATAAGTCGGTCCTCCTCCCGAGCCGAGGCCCGAATGAGGTATGGGAATCTTTAGGCACCTTATGATTCAGAACTCCAACTTGATTCTAAAACAATTCTCAATGCATCTTTAAGCATTTTTTTTTTTATTCAAGATTTGTCTCTCCCACTGTGTGACAAGTTGGCCCTTTTAAAGCAAAGTATTTACTTCCAACATCTTTTATTTAAACAAATAGAAAAGAAATCTGACACATGGTGGGCAGTGGTGGCCTAGTTAATGGCCTAGTAATGGTTAGGGATGTGGAGTGGTAAGTGGAGGGCCACAGGTTCAGTCCCTGGACCGGCAGGATTAGATCTAGGTGGAACAGATGACACAGCAGTGTTTGCCCCACCCTCCTTAACCCCTCTGTGGTGCCCTTGAGCAAGGCCCTTAACTCCAACTGGAGTTGCTCAGTGGTCACAGGTCAGTCTGTGGTTGTACTGGGCAGCTTCCTGGTGCTGTGTGAGTGTGAACAGGGCATCCGTGAAAAAGAGAGGTTGTCTCTCAATGGAACTACCCTGTATAAAAAAATAAAATAAACATGGACAAATTTATCTCAAACTGTGCTTTTAAGAACTCTCATCTTTTCATTGACATTCTTTCAGAAGACCACAGCTGTCTCTAGACAGGCCAGTATCATTTAACTTCCTTTCACACATTATTTTATTCAGCTCATGTTTTAGCTTGTTTTAGCTCTATATTAATTTTTAAACCAAAAAAATATTAAAATGAATTCTTTTTTTCAATTTCAAACAAAATGTAATACAAATTTTATAATACAGGAGAACACTAAATGTGTTTGTTGACGCCAAATAAATAGGTCTAAAATTCTGAAATAAATGTTTTGCAGGAGAACACAAATGAAATTGTATTGCATTTTATAAAAAAATTAATCTCTAAAAAACTAAATTTCACAGAAAGTCCACCTCTGTACAATATTTTCATTGCAGAAAAAACTATTTCAAACTAAGACAAAAAACTCAGGCACAAAATATAATTCCACAGGACAGAATTCCTCAACATTTTTTTTTTTTTTATAAATCTCAACAGTAAACTCTGTTACAGCATGGATGGAGCTGTAACTCCATGGTTACAGGGAGAGGGGAGGTGGAACTGCAGGCGGCTCTGAGGTGCGTCATGGCCTGCAACCTGGCGTCCTGGAGTTCCTACCTACCTTGGGTCGAGTATGCTCACAATTCCGCCATCTCCACTGCTACGGGTCTTTCTCCTTTTGAGGCATCCCTAGGGTACAACCCCCCCCCCCCCCGTTTCCGGAGGAGGACATCGCTGTGCCCTCAATCCAGGCCCACATGAAGCGCTGTCGCTGGCTGTGGAGGGCTGCCTGGGCTGCACTGCAACGCACGGCGAGCCACAACTTACCGCCTTACCGGGTCGGACAACAAGTATGGTTAGGAAAATCAATCTGAAGACGGAGTCCAAGAAGTTATCTCAGTGCTTTATTGGTCCTTATACAATCACGCATATTGTCAATCCAATCGCTGTGCGCTTGGCTGTCCCTCCACATTTGTCCCACCTTTCATGTCTCTCAGGTGAAGCCATTTGTGTCCAGCCCTCTGTGTCCCCCTCCCAAGACTCTGCCCCCACTGGTGATGATTGATGGTGACCCTGCATGGAAGGTTAACCGCATCCTGGACGTCCGACGCAGGGGTTGTGGCCTACAATACCTGGTGGACTGGGAGGGTTATGGTCCGGATTGGAGGTCCTGGGTGCGTTCTTCCTTCATGATGGATCCGCAGCTCATTAGGGAGTTCCACCGAATGCACCCGGGTAAGCTGGATTGGCTGCCGAGAGGCTTCCTGTGGGGGGGGGGGGGGAGTACTGTGGTGATCCACTCTGCGTGCCTGCTGTCCTAATTGTCTCCACAGCTGCGTGCACACCTGCTCCACTCATCAGGCAGCCTTCTTAAGGAGTGCTGCCTCCTTAGTCTGCACAGAGATGTCAGCGCTCCTTCTGGCAGTAAGAACTCTACGCCAAGAATCATCTACTTCTCCAACTTGGAAGTTTCGCCTCCTTCATCTTCCCTGCTCCGTCAGGTCATCTGGGAGTTTGTTCTCGCCAACGCCAAGTAAGCCTAAGGGATTACATTCCTCTTCGTTCCTGTCCTCTTCTCCCCTGTGCACAGGTGGATTCCCCTGGGTGGACCTCCTCCTACTGGTGGCGGACTGGGACTTCCACCCACACGCTGTGTGATCACCGTGAACTTATCTGCACTACCACACCTGCACCAATGGCAACAGCACGGACGTGCAACGGACCGAGGTGAGTGGACGGGGCACCCTGGATGTTCTTCAGCACTACTACTCCTCACCTGACTTGTAAGACTGTGTACCACTTGTTCATGCAATCTATCCTCAGTGAGCTCATACTCCTGTCTCTCTTTCTCCTAGGGTTGCCAGACTGGTCTGTGCTCTGCTCGTCCCACTGCACACATCCACACTCACACGTCCACACACCCTTACACATGCATCAATAAAAGATAATTGTGTTTATTCTGCTTCTGCTTCTTTTTTTTTTTTTCTTCCAAGATGGCGCCCACAGCGGCCGCCATGGTGCCTCGCTGCGCTTTAATTTTTATAATTTGTCTGTTTTTGTTCATTGATTGTGCGTCTGCCGGTTCATACACCCGTGAAGAACTATTAAATATTAGGACTCTCACTCCCATGGACCTTCTTCCAGTTTTTTTAGCTCCTGCCGCCGATCTGATCCATTGTCTGGCCAAAAAAGCAAGACGGCGGAAAAGAGGAAAGAGAGGGGGAATTCTCGCTCGGCTCCGGAAAAGAGGCACACGAACAGCCTTGCCTGGCATATTTCTATCCAATGCCAATTCTCTCTCGAACAAGGTAGAAGAATTAAGACTGCTGATGCGATTCAAGGACCTCGTTTCCTCGTCTGTCATCTGCTTCTCTGAGACCTGGCTTAAAGAGAACATTCCAGATTGCGCAATCAGCCTCGAGGGATTTCAGCTGTATCGTGCAGATCGCGTCACAGAGCTCTCCGGTAAGTCTATTGGAGGAGGAGTGTGCTTCTATATTAACAACAGCTGGTGCTCTGATGTAACGGTGATTTCCAAACACTGTTCTCCCGCCCTGGAATTTCTTTTTATTAACTGCAAGCCATTTTATTCCCTGTGCGAGTTTGCCTCATTCATCCTCGCCGCTGTGTACGTCCCTCCCGACGCGGACACGCGCGAAGCTCAGCGCGTGCTCGCAGATCACATCCAACTTACGGAGCGGAACTTTCCAGACTCCCTGGTTATTGTGTTGGGCGATTTTAACCAGAGCAATCTGAGTCACGAGCTCCCCCGCTACAAACAGTTTATTAAATGTCCAACCAGAGGAAATAACACGCTAGATCACTGTTACACCACAGTGAAAGACGCATATCGCGCTGTTCCCCGCGCTGCGCTGGGTCTATCTGATCACGTGATGGTCCACCTCATCCCCACATACAGACAAAGACTGAAACTCACTAAACCTGTTGTGACCACTACAAAGAAATTGACCAGTGAAGCTGGAGAGAAACTGAACACATGTATGGAAATAACTGACTGGGGCATGTTTAAAAGAGCCACACATGATCTTAATGAGTACACAGACACTGTGAACTCATATATCAACTTCTGTGAGGAGGACATTCTCCCATCGCGCACCAGGGTGAGATATTCTAATGACAAGCCCTGGTTCACAGCTAAGCTCAGACGGATCAGGAAAGAGAAGGAAGCAGAGTTGAAAAGTGGAGACAGGGACTGCTACAGAGAGGTCAAATATCGGTTTAACAGAGAGCTGAGGAGAGCTAAATCTGTGTATTCTGAGAAACTCCAGCAGCAGTTCACTGCTAATGACTCGGCTTCTGTGTGGAGAGGACTTAGGCAAATCACCAACCATCGGCCTCAGGCTTCTAAAGGTCAGGATGACAAAGCCCTTTGTCAAAAACTGTCCCAACATTACGCCCGTTTTGACACCTCGTCAGCTGTGTCCAACTCACCCACTCCACCCAGCTCCACTGCCTCCTCAGCCCCTAATTCATCAAAAGCGGTCCCCCCCTCCTCCTCCTCCTCCTCCCCCCCTCCCCTTGTCATCAGTGAGCAGGACGTGCACAGACAGTTCTCCAGACTGAACCTGCGCAAGGCCCCCGGGCCGGACGGTGTGTCTCCCTCCACCCTGAGACACTGTGCGAAAGAGCTGGCTCCTGTCTTCACAGACATTTTTAACACCTCCCTTAAGCAATGTCACGTGCCGACCTGCCTCAAATCCTCCACCATCATCCCTGTCCCCAAGAAGCCACGGATTGCTGGACTTAACGACTTCAGACCTGTAGCGCTCACCTCTGTAGTCATGAAGTCCTTTGAGCGCCTGGTCCTGTCTCACCTCAAGTCCATCACCACACCCCTCCTAGACCCGCTGCAGTTTGCCTACCGTGCTAACAGGTCTGTGGATGACGCAGTCAACCTGGCCCTCCACTCCATCCTGCAGCACCTGGACTCCCCGGGAACCTACGCCAGGATTCTGTTTGTGGACTTCAGCTCCGCATTCAACACCATCCGCCCCGATCTGCTCCAGGACAAGCTGTCCCTGCTCAACGTGCCTGACTCCCTCTGCAGGTGGATCACCGACTTCCTGACGGACCGGAGACAGCATGTGCGGCTGGGGAAGTCTGTCTCAGACTCTGTTAGCATCAGCATTGGATCACCCCAGGGCTGTGTACTTTCCCCCCTACTCTTCTCCCTTTACACCAACTCCTGCACCTCCTCCCACCAGTCTGTTAAGCTGATTAAGTTTGCGGACGACACCACCCTCATCGGGCTCATCTCCAACGGCGACGAGTCCGCCTACAGGGAAGAGGTGGCCCAGCTGGTGTCCTGGTGCAGCCACAACAACCTGCAGCTGAATGCTCTGAAGACAGCGGAGATGATTGTGGACTTCAGGAAAGTCACAACCCCCCTGCCCCCCCTCACCATCACAGGCTCTCCCATCACCATTGCAGATTCCTTCCGCTTCTTGGGCACCACCATCACCCGAGACCTCAAATGGGAGCCAACCATCAGCTCCCTCATCAAAAAGGCCCAGCAGAGGATGTTCTTTCTGCGGCAGCTGAGGAAGCTCAAGCTACCCACCAAGATGTTAGTGCAGTTCTACACGGCCATCATCGAGTCCATCCTCACCTCCTCCATAACTGTGTGGTATGCAGGAGCCACTGCCAGGGACAGACTAAGGCTGCAGCGCGTCGTGCGCACTGCTGAGAAGGTGATAGGCTGCGAGCTCCCATCTCTCCAGGACCTGTACATCTCCAGGACCCTGAGGCGTGCTGGCCGGATCATAGCCGATCCTTCACATCCTGGTCACGTACTGTTTGCTCCCCTCCCCTCAGGTAGAAGACTTCGGTCCATTCGGACTAAAACCTCCCGGCACATGAACAGCTTTTTCCCCTCTGCCATCAGACTGCTGAACATTAAGTGACTTTTTGACTCTCGTGCACTATGTACAGCAGCTCAACCAGACTCACGTCATTCATCACTGTTTTCTGTTGCATTATCGACTGCACTATGTGGTACTTCACATTATCTGCTACTTGCTAATTTTTTAAAACTGCCTTGACTAGTACTACTCATTATTACTAGTATTGTTATTATTATTATTATTATCATTATTACTTATTATTACTTATTTTTCTACACTTATTGCACGTTTTCAGTCCTTTAGTTTTTTAGTTTATCTCTTTTTCTCATCATGTTTTTAATGTTGCAGCATGGCATCGAGACAAATTCCTAGTTTGTGTACTACATGAACAATGGCAATAAATCTGATTCTGATTCTGATTCTGCTTCTGGGTTTGTGAAAACATGTCAGAAGAACTTTTTGCCCTGGAAAACTATTCAAGTTTAATCACATAGGTAAAGATATTTCAGTTTCCTGCACGTACTGACTCAGCAATCCATGTCTATTGAGGGCCCATGTGATTACAATTTGTTGCTTATTTTTGATTTTCATGAGTCTGAGACAAAAAAGCAGTCACTGATTTGAGTTGCTGGTTCTTATTTTGAAACTTTCCTGCAGTTGCATGGATGTTTTCAGTCCCTGCACACTCAGACTATGCAAGTAGTTATTTCAAATCTATCCATCTATGTCCAGCCCTGATTCAAAGATTGTTGTTACACTTGTTTGAATGTTTTAATAACCTTTGCATTACTTTTGTTTTAGTCTGCCTTGGTGAATTATAAATTTGTTATGTTTTCAGACAAAGTATTGTAACGTGCTGCTCGACATGGCGACGTCCCACCGGGAGATTCGAACTCACGCCTCCCGCTCCGGAGTCCCGCACCCTACCTGTGTCGCCAATAGGGTCAACCCACTTGGCAAGCCAAGTAGGGTGCTCATATTGAGTTCGCTACACTACTCCCCTCTGGTTCTCGACATCGTCCCGATGTCAGCGCCCCATTACTGCTTTGGACAGGAGATCCCACTTCTGACACCAGTGTGACGTTTGCAAGGGTTCACACAAAGAAAATGGAGCAGATGGCTGTGATCAACCAGATTTATTTTGTACACCCCAACCCCAACTTGCCACTTAGTACACAGAGCAGGGGAGGTCATTCTCACAGACCCCTGTTTGAATCATGGTTACACACACATGATACATCTTGCCCTAATCCTGCTAAACACTGCTGGGTCATTATAATGCAGTTATAATGACACAGCAGTATAACTCAGAAATAACACATTTAACACACACAGTAACGTTTCAAACTGGCAAAGCATGCTGGGAAATCCCTGGCTCCCTTAAAATGGCCCCGACGTTACACTGCCCCCCCCTGGACTGGTTTCTGTCCCCAGAAAATTCAAAGTCCACTTTCAGAAATCCAACGCGAGTCAGCCCGGTGCCAGGGCGGCATGCACGGGGCATCTGAGTCTCGGTCAGAGCATCTGGTTGGGGTAGGGTTCCGGTTTGGCCATCAGCGGGCGGATGGACACATCTGACAGCCTCTGTAGGACCACGCACAGTCCCTTCCCTGGCAGCGGGAGTCCCAGGCCCGCTCCGGCCGACTCCCACCGCTGCCAGATCTCCCAGGCGGCCGCTGGCCCGCGTCCATGCGTCCAGCCCTTGCCGCGCCTGGAAAGTGGCCGCATCTTCGTCCTGCTCGCTCCGCTGCGTCGCTCCTGCGCCGAGGGCCTCCGTGACGTCACCGAAAGGAAAAGCATCGGGTAGCGGTAGGACACGCACAGTTCCTCCTCTGGCAGCGGGAGTCCCATGACTCCCACCGCTGCCAGGACCTCCCAGTCGGCCGCTGGCCCGCGTCCAGGCGCCCAGCCCCTGCCGATCCCGAGAAAAGACCAGATCTGTCCTGCTCGCTCCACTGCTGCTGCGCTCCAAAGGCCTCTGTGACGTCACCTGCCGGGGGAAGCATCTGCAGGAGGCGGCTTTTTCCCCGTCCATGCCACCTCGCTCTAATTTAACGTCGGCGAGGGGCCAGTTTGTCGTGCGCTGTGTGCGGGGCAGTACCATGCCATGTACCCTGGCTCTGTGCAGCGGAAGCCGTCCTTCCTCGCTTCGCCACGGCTGTTTCCTTCGTGCACGCGCTGCTGTGATCTGCCGTAGCTCCTCCTCCACTCGCTCTCAGCGCGGCAGCCAACTCGACCTGGGCCAGGCGGTCATCCGACAGGTTCTCGCCGTTGTAGCGGGGAATCTTGGCCCGCTGCTGGATGGATGGGACCGTCATCTCCCGGTCGATTGCCGCTCCTAATTGCTCTGGAATCGCCAGCCCGTCCTGCCCTGAAAAGGGCAGGAAACGGGGCTGGTTTGCTCTGCTCCGTCCATCGCAGCGAAGCTCTCCAGGGGCCGGCGTCTCAGCTCTATACTCCGTTCCCGGCTGAGCGATGAATCGCTCCGGCCGCTGTACCTCCGCCTGGATCCTCATCTTGCTCCATGTCCCACTCCTGACACCAGTGTGACGTGCTGCTCGACATGGCGACGTCCCACCGGGAGATTCGAACTCACGCCTCCTGCTCCGGAGTCCCGCACCCTACCTGTGTCGCCAATAGGGTCAACCCACTTGGCAAGCCAAGTAGGGTGCTCATATTGAGTTCGCTACACTACTCCCTTCTGGTTCTCGACATCGTCCCGATGTCAGCGCCCCATTACTGCTTTGGACAGGAGATCCCACTTCTGACACCAGTGTGACGTTTGCAAGGGTTCACACAAAGAAAATGGAGCAGATGGCTGTGATCAACCAGATTTATTTTGTACACCCCAACCCCAACTTGCCACTTAGTACACAGAGCAGGGGAGGTCATTCTCACAGACCCCTGTTTGAATCATGGTTACACACACATGATACATCTTGCCCTAATCCTGCTAAACACTACTGGGTCATTATAATGCAGTTATAATGACACAGCAGTATAACTCAGAAATAACACATTTAACACACACAGTAACGTTTCAAACTGGCAAAGCATGCTGGGAAATCCCTGGCTCCCTTAAAATGGCCCCGACGTTACACTATGTTGGCCAGTTTTGTGACATTTATGACATTAAGTGATGGAGGAGAAAACAATAAATCAAGAAAATCATACATACCACACTCACAGAGTCATCCCTCGGTTTCTGTAATGTAAAGAAAGCATTTGAAGAAAAATATGAATAGCGATATGACAGAACTGTCAACGATGGCCCTCACGAGCCATCAATGAGATGCTATAGGCAACCCGTGAGTTGCGTATTTATTAAACAATGACAAAAGGTACAAAATAATAAGCCACGGGGGGCAAAACACACAATAACTAAGACTACGACACACTGACGAAACACAGACTAAGGTATACACTTACTGGGAAAAGGCACAAATAGAGGATCTAGGATGGAGGTTGGACGAAGGAATAATTGACAATGTCAGATGAGGAATGTCAGACGAGGTTGCAGCCCGGAGTAACCAACGCTGCTCCCTTAAATAGGGCCAGGGATGAAACAGCTGATGAGGCAGTCATCAACTCCATTAATTCCAGCTGTCAGCCAGCTCCGCTCTGACAGCCGGAAGCCCCGCAGAGACGCTGTCAGAATAAGAGCCCTGCGGGACCATAGGAAATACTACTGAATGGGAGGAAAATACTGCATGACCCGAGTGCAGACGAGATCGGTGCTCCGGCCATGACAGTACTCCCCCCCAAACGATGAACTCTGGGCGTAATAGTAACATTCAAGCCTCCCCCCCACCTAGAAGGATACGAAATCTCACCCAGGGCGGGTGGAGGGAGGAAAAAGGCTTGGCGGGCAAGAATCAAAGGAAAAACACAAAACAAAGACCAGGGCCAGAAACAGAACAACTACAGGCATAGTGCACAACAGAGAAAGGAAAGGAAAAAAAAGATATACTCCAACATGAATAGGCAAAGGACAAACGGGACAATAAATGCAAATAACAGAAATACCAGGCCAACAGGCCACAAATAGAAATACAACATCCACAGACCAAGATAAACAGGCCCAGAAAAACAAAATGGGGGCCACACATCATCCCTCAAACAGGGGAAGGAAGAGGAGAAAAAAACCCACGCTAAATGCGGCGAATACATACAGCACAATGAGAAAACAATAATTGTCAGAGGCAACACCAGGGCATATCTCAGACTATCGAGGAGGAGAAAAAAAAACATGCAGAAGAGTGGTGATAAACAGTTCAATATAGTCCAAGACTTCAAACGAAAACATCCCTACGCACACAGAGGAGGGGGGGGGGACAGGAATGACAACAGGCAGAGCGCAATGGAGGAAAAAAAAACCCAACCAGCTCAGGTGGTCTGCCTGCGTCTAGCGTCCAGATGACAAATTAGGGAAAAGGAAGAGTTCGGGCGGCCTACCCCAGTCCCAGGCCCAGAGGGACGGAACCTCCGGTGGCCGAACCAGGTTGCCCACTAGAAAGTACAATTCGTCGGGTGGCCGACCCAGAACGTCAAACCGGCGAAAAAATTTCCCAGGCGGCCAACCCGCATCATCAGGCCAACAGGACCACAGGGGGAGATTCGGAGACGGACTCCTTATGGCGAGGAGCGGCAAGGGAGAGCCGAGCCGATCATGGGAAATCCCTGTGGCACCCGATGGAGGGAAAGAGGAAACGGGAACAGAACGAGGGACCAGTCCAGCTAAGATCAGCGGAGGGTCTGCAGCTCCACCTCTGCACGTCACCAGAACAGGCGCTGTCCTCCTGTTGAACCCCAGGTGAGCCCGCGCTGCACCCACGATGGACCCCGACTGGGTTGCAGCTGCACCCACGATGGACCCCGACTGGGTCGGAACAGCACCAAGGATGACCTCCAACCGCGAACCCGGAATCTTCAGAGCTGAGACCAGGACCCACTCATCACTGGTGACCCTGGGTGGGAGAAGGCTCAGGAGAGGGAACAGAACCGGAATCAGGATCACTGGTAGCGACAGAACCCGGCGAGACAAGTTCGGATGCAGTGGACAGCTGCACCCGGCTCTTCTCCCCGAGAGACAGGCAAAAATGCTCCAGAGTAGAAAGAAGGAAGACAAAGTAGAGCACTTGCCTGATCTCGAGTTCTGTCGCCATCCAGGACTTGGGCGATCCGGGCTCAGGAAGAAGAAGGACGTCCTCTGGCTCCCTCTCGGCTACAGCGGGCTCTGCAGCCGGCATGATGGTCTCCACAGTCTGAGACTGTGGAGACCATCATGTGTTTCCAACGCTGACGTCCACGCTGACGACCCGCACGGTGTGGTGGCAGGGGATCCTTGACCTGCTGGATCGAACCGTTCCTCCATGGAGACCTGGGGACGCCTTGTCGTCGGCGCAGGCTCCAAGTTGCAGTCCGACCTCCTCCTCTGCCCATGATGTAGCTGCGGGGCTGGAACCAGGCTCTCCAGGCCTGTAGGCTCCCTCCTCGTCCGGCGGCGTAGGCCTGGCGCCGTGGAATGCTCAGGGGAAGGAGACACAAAGGGAGCAGGTCCATAATTAGTTACTGCAGCAGGTGGAGGAAGTTCAGGGGACTGTGAACCCCGAACTCCACCCCCAGGAATCAAGCAAGGCAATTCACCCAATGAAGGAAAAGAATGAAGAGTCACTTGCCTGATCTGTTGAGGCCCGATAGAACCCGCTGCAGTGGACTTGGTTCCTCCCTTCCCCCGCTGGATGGTGACAGAGGGCCCCCCGGGAAGATGAGGAGGAGCTGCTCGTGATGGACCAATGACGGGCCTCGCCGAAGCAGGACTCGAGGCATTCACAGCAGCTGGGGAAGAAGTCGAGGAGGAGGGGGTGACAGCCGAGGCGATCCGGGCACGAGGAGCTGATGGGACAGCAGGGACAGATGACCCGGAGGGAGAGGCTGCGGGAATTCCCTCCTGACGTGACGCAGAAGAAACAGCTGACTGGGATGCAGAGTTCCTCTGACGACCCGGAACTGGATCCGGATGGGGTTCTCACTGAGGCTTACCGGTGGCTGTGTGATGACGTTTACCGGCAGAGGGCGAAGCGAAGGTGAGGTTAGGAAACCGCCGCTGCTGCGCGGAGACAGAAGCCAGCAATTTGGCGTATTCGGAATGATTATAGAGCTCTGGGGTGAGCTCCACCAGCCTAACTGCTGCCGTCAGATGCCTTATGATCTCCGAAGGATGGAAAGCAGAGCGAGCCGCAGCCACATGGTCCTGGAGGATCACAGCTGACCACTGCGTCTCCTCTGAGGGAATCCTGGCTGACGTCATCCTCCACTGGGGATGACCCTTGGGTGACGTGAACTCCTGGGCTGGATGGGCGACAGGAACTGGATCCCGAGGCGAGGAACAGGTATGCTTCACCCTCGGTTTCCTGCCGGAGTTCCCCTCCGGTCCATGGGTCCTCTCCTGGAGAGCCGTAATCTCCGCCATCCTCTTCCTTACCTCGGAGTGGTTGGCATGGTGAGGATTGCGGGAAATAGCCGCCTCTGCGAGGTCCAAGTATCAGCGTGTGTCGTTGGGAGTGATGCCGCGGCGACCGTTGGAGAGCAGGCCATCTAGATCAATTAGGAATACGATCAGTCTGTAACCTAAATCTAAAGAGTAGCCCTCTCCCGGCGCCGCCATCTCCAACACGCTGGTACACGGAAAAACGGGGAAAAACAACAAGCTCAACACAAACTCACGGTCACCAGCGTCTCAGTCTGGCTGCGACCTATTGTCAACGATGGCCCTCATGAGCCATCAATGAGACGCTATAGGCAACCAGTGAGTTGCGTATTTATTAAACAGTGACAAAAGGTGCAAAATAATAAGCCACGGGGGGCAAAACACACAATAACTAAGACTACGGCACACTGACGAAACACACAGACTAAGGTATACACTTACTGGGAAAAGGCACGAATAGAGGATCTAGGATGGAGGTTGGACGAAGGAATAATTGATGATGTCAGACGAGGAATGTCAGACGAGGTCGCAGCCCGGAGTAACCAACGCTGCTCCCTTAAATAGGGCCAGGGATGAAACAGCTGATGAGGCAGTCATCAACTCCATTAATTCCAGCTGTCAACCAGCTCCGCTCTGACAGCCAGAAGCCCCGCAGAGACGCTGTCAGAATAAGAGCCCTGCGGGACCATAGGAAATACTACTAAATGGGAGGAAAATACTGCATGACCTGAGCGCGGACAAGATTGGCGCTCAGGCCATGACAAGAACACTGCTATTATTACCTGTTGTCTACCCACCTGTACTCTTGTGACATATCTAACTCACCTTTTGATAAATCAAGTTTCTCAGACACTAGTATGGAAAGTGTGAATACAAGTGCCTCTAGAATTTAATGACAGCTTTATTTGCATTGTGAACAAAACACCTCACTTTAGTCAAGCTACAGATTTAATGTAGAATTCATTGTAATATTCAAAGCCTTGATAGACAGGTGATGGGAACATGGTCCTGGTGGATACCACCACACAAGCTGGAATAGCTATCCTGTTCCTCCTGTCTAGATGTCCTCTGGAGCACAGGGTGAATTGTCTGTATGTAGTTAACGTGAACAGACTGAAGAGAAGTAGCAATGCTATCTATCACTGGTTACCATAAAAGGACTTAAACACATTTATGAGAACAGACAGATCAAGTGTAACAGCAAACACAATATTGAACTAACAGCTAAATCACTGTTTAAAAACTGGCAACTTCTTACTAGTCTGCTAGTTAATTAGTCATCAAATGTCCTTAATTAATCTCTGTTTACACACTAAGCAGCTAATATTAGCCATCACTCCAAAGCCTCCGCCGGGACTTCATGGAGGGACAGCATGGACACTTCCAGAATGTCCCTCTCACAACACAGAATTCCAAAAGTCCGGTTCATAGTAATCCACTGTAGCATCATCGTCTCCTTAAACCAAGACAGAAGATCACTTCTCTCCATTCTACAGGAATTTCACTTTGTTCCTTCTACAGGAATACCACTTTTCTGCATTTTACAGGAATATCACTGGCTTTCATATCGACTCATCCAGGACTCATCCAGGCCTGACCAAAGATGTTTGTTTTCCCAGGACCCCAATGTAAACAGTTGCCTCTTGCAGAGATCGTCAGGATCAGAATTTGCTTTTAAAGGCTCAAAGGAACATAAAACTCGGGAGACCAGACCTCCAACGTGAACACTGCATTTGGATAACATTCCCCTTTACAGGAAACCAATGCTCTTAAAAGGGTCATAAACGGCTTAATCAGACGGGTTTATAACCTTCCGATGTTTTCCAGATTATCCCTTCCAGATCCCATGGACCTAAAAGAAATCATCTACAGCTCAACAGTACCTCCTAGCGGATACCTACAAAATGTGTTTCAGTACGTAGGATGACTTTTAATTTGTTCTAAACATTAAGTTTCTTTCAGCTTATCCTCTTCTCCCCTGGATCCTAAGGACACTGAAAATCATCCCTTTTATCACCAACCATGGTTTGCTGTACTACATTAAGCTTTGATCTAAATATGAATGCATATATTATAATTATGTATAAGAAATGTTATATTCATGAGTGTTATTCAAACAAATGTAATATTGGAGTAATGGTATAAATGCATGATCACCAAATATTAGCCAAGTCATTTAATTTAGTTAGATTTTATATTGAGCACCTAATTTCATAAGAACTGACTGAGTGTTGATTTTTCTCTGCAATTTCATGGGATGGTGTCTTTGTTTGATTGGCTGCTCTCAAACAAAGAAATGTTCTCACATTGGATGGCAGCCATTTCAAACTGCTTTTGATAAAGTCGATTGGTCAGTCTTGCGATCGACATCACCAGTTTATGACTAGGCGGGACCATTTAAAAGTAGTAGAAGCTGCCCTGCATGTAAGTTAAGTTGCAGTTATTTGAGAGAGAACAAGAGAAGATCAAAGATGAAAGAAAAAGAAGTTAGAGAAGAGATAGAGAACAAGATTCAGAGGAAAAACACACAGATTAAGAATTAGAAACACAGAAAAGAAGAAAGAAAGAGATTTTGAGAAAGATTAGGAACTAAGTTAAGATTAAAGAAGCGGTGTGGCGTAACATTATGTAGCTCACATATTCCTTGGCAGAGACCCAGACATGAGAGAACTTTGAGCTCGCAGTGTGTATTGACATCACGCCTCAAACGGACATTGAGTCTGGACCCCCTGCGGACTGGGGAAGAAGTGAGAAGATCTGGGAGTGGACCTGAAGGGACTGTCTGACCTCCTGGGGTCAGACAGAGAAGCCGAGAGGACAATGGGAGGATTAAATGTGAATGTGATTCTGTGTTTGATGTGAATGTGATTCGTGTTTGATGTGAAAGTATAAAGGTATGTGGTTTACTGTAGCTCGCCCTCTTTATTCCCTGACTGAGAGAGGAGCTGTAGGACATGAGATGAAATAAACCAATACTGAGAAATCATTCAGTCTCTTCATTTCATGGTTCCTACATTGGTGACCCACACGTGAGAAATATGGAAAGGCTTGGAGATCGTCTCTCCGACCCTGATTCACTGGAGACCGCCCGCACCGGCGTAAACTCAATTAAACTCCCCGAGTTCTGGCAAGATGACCCGCACTCATGGTTCCAACACGTGGAGTCGCGGTTCGTGCTCAATGGGGTATCAGCAGATGACATTAAGTTCCATAATGTCATCGCAAGACTCGACAGCCGCACAGCCCGGTGTGTGCGGAGCCTGGTGCAGCAGCCGCCCGCTGCTGGCAGATACGACGCCCTGAAAGCCGCCCTCATTCGGAGTTTTGTGCCATCAGCCGAGGTGAGGGCCAGAACACTTCTGGACCTGCGCGACAGAGGAGGACACAGGCCAACCGTCCTCATGGAGGACATGCTGCAGATGATCGGGGCAGACAACGATGCGTTTCTATTTAAACACATCTTCTTAAGGACTCTTCCAGCACACATGAGGGGCTCCCTGTCCAGCATGAGGTGTGTGGACCAGCAGGACTTCCGCGCGCTGGCCGTGGAAGCGGAGCGGCTCCTGGACGTATGCGACGAGCAGGAGACTTCAGCGGCAGCAGCAGACCTCGGCGCGGCGGCCGGGGGCGATGGAGAACCAGTGGCAGCAGAACTGACCCCAGCGACAACAACGGTGGCGCGGTCCCGAAGCAGAGGAGGGGACGAGCTGTGTTTCTACCATCGACGCTTCGCGCACAAGGCACACAGATGCATCCCACCATGCAACTTCAAGAAGCAGGGAAACACAAGAGCCGGGGGTCGTTAGCAGCTTCGACCCTCGGTGAATGGAACAAGCTGCTGTACCTGACAGACGCGAGCTCCGGACGGCAATTCCTCGTTGACACCGGGGTACAGAGGAGTTTCATCACCGCAACCTACGCGGACCGGGTGGCCAGTCCCCGCGGAGATGGGGCAACAGCCGCAAACGGCTCGTCGATCAAGACTTTTGGCGAAAGGACTCTGCGCCTGTCCTTGCATGGCCGCATCTATGAATGGACCTTCATAGTAGCGGCGGTGAGTTTCAACATGTTAGGCGCCGACTTTTTGTGCTCACATGGCTTGTTGGTAGATCTGGCTAATAGACGCCTGGTTAATGCACTCTCTTTTTGTTCTATCCCTTGGGCAGCGCGAGTGTCCCCGCCGTCAGTACAGACCAACGCCGCTGCAGCAGGAGGTAAGTTCCACACTCTCCTAAACTAGTTCCCAGCACTCACAGTTCCCACGTTTTCAGCTAAGGTGGCGAAGCACGGGGTGGAGCACTTTATAACCACAAGTGGCCCACCAGTTTTTGCTAAGGCTCAGCGCTTGGATGCAGCTAAGCTCTCCATTGCGCGTGAGGAGTTCGCCAACCTGGAAAGGTTGGGCATAATTCGCCGCTCGAAGTCCGCTTGGGCTTCCCCCCTCCATATGGTCCCTACGGCTGACGGCTCGTGGAGACCTTGCGGCGATTATCGCAGGTTAAACAATGCCACAGCGCAGGACCGCTACCCAATTCCGCATATCCAAGATTTTTCGGTGCATTTGGCCAAGGCGCACATTTTTTCTAAAATAGACCTGGTCCGCGGTTATCATCAGGTCCCGGTCCGACCAGAGGACATTCCCAAGACAGCAGTAATAATCCCTTTCGGGCTTTTTGAATTTTTACGCATGCCTTTTGGCCTTAAAGGCGCTGCGCAAACCTTCCAACGCATGATGGATGCCGTGTTGCGCGACCTCGCTTTTGTTTTTGTCGACTTAGATGATATTTTGGTCGCCAGCGCCTCTGAGGAGGAACACGAAAGTCACCTCAGAACAGTTTTTCAGAGGTTGGGAGCGCATGGGTTGATAATCAACCCAGCCAAGTGCCATTTTGGCGCAGCGCAGATCGATTTTTTAGGGCACCGCGTCTCCCCAGAGGGTGCAGTCCCGCTGCCCTCCAAAGTACGCGCAGTGGCTGAGTTTCCCCAGCCACAAACGGTAAAAGCGTTGCAAGAATTTTTAGGTATGGTAAATTTTTACAACCGTTTCATACCTCACGCGGCGCAGCTCATGCAACTGTTGTACGCCGCGCTAAAAAAACAGAAGCCCTCCAATGCGATTGAGTGGTCCCCAGAGCGGGAGCGCGCATTCACTGAGGTTAAGAAAGCACGAGCAGATGCAGCACTGCTGGCTCACCCAGACCCAGCAGCCCGAATAGCGCTAACCACAGACGCGTCAGATGTGGCCATAGGAGCCGTGGTGGAACAGCAAGTCGCCAGGGTTTGGCAGCCACTCGCTTTTTTCAGCAGATCCCTACACGATGCGGAGCGAAAATATAGCGCGTTTGACAGGGAACTGCTAGCACGCCACCTGGCCATTCGCCATTTTCAGTTCTGGTTGGAAGGGCGGCGTTTCACCGCGTTTGTCGACCACAAACCGCTCACCTTTGCAATGTCCAAAGTCTCAGAACCGTGGTCAGGCCGACAGCAGAGGCAGCTGGCCGCAATTTCAGAATTCACCACCGATATACAGCACGTAGCCGGTAAATTTAATGTGGTGGCAGACTGCCTCTCGCGAGCGGTAACAACGCCTGTCCGCGCGGATGGGGGCTGTAACGCCGCAGACGCGGAGCGCGGTAACAGTGCGGACGCGCACGCGGCTCCGATGCACGTGGGGATAGATTACGCGGCCATGGCAGCGGAGCAGGGCGAAGACACAGACGTGCGCGCGCTCCTGTCTGAACCAACAGGGTTAAGGCTGGAGAACATAAGTTTACAAACCGGTTCACCCCCGCTAATTTGCGATGTATCCACCGGGCGACCTCGCCCAGTGGTACCGGCCACGTGGCGCCGTCGCGTTTTTGACGCGGTGCACTCCCTAGCACACCCGGGAGTATGCGCTTCGCTGAAAATGGTAGCGGAGAAGTTTGTTTGGCCGAGCCTGCGCAAGCACGTGAAGGAGTGGGCGAAAGCCTGCATGTCTTGCCAGCGGGCCAAAGTTCACAGGCACACAAAAGCTCCTTTAGAACCTTTCCACATTCCGGCTAAGAGGTTTGATCATGTGCACGTAGATCTAGTGGGACCCCTGCCGCCCTCGCAAGGGTTCACACATCTCCTGACAATGGTGGACCGGACCACGTGTTGGCCGGAAGTAGTCCCATTGCAGTCTACCACAGCAGCAGAGGTGACTCGCATTTTTTTAACAGCCTGGGTAGCGCGGTCGGACATTACGTCCGATAGGGGTCCGCAGTTCGTGTCAGAGCTGTGGTCAGCAATGGCCAGCGGCTTAGGGGCAACAGCCCATCGCACCACCGCTTATCACCCACAGGCCAACGGTTTATGCGAGCGTTTTCACATATCGTTGAAGGCAGCCCTCAGAGCGTCGCTCACGGAAACAGATTGGGTAAACAAACTACCATGGGTTTTATTGGGGTTGCGTTCGGCACCCAAAGAGGATTTAGATGCCTCACCTGCTGAAATAGTTTTTACCCAACCTCTCAGGCTGCCAGGAGAATTCCTGCCAGCCCATGCAGCACCAGAGCGCCCCCCGGTGCGGGTACCTCTAAGTGGCACGGGAGCAGAAATGCTCCCGGGCCCCGCTCATCACACTTTTCCGCGGGTTTTTGTTCCCAAGGCTTTGCAAAACGCAGAGTTTGTTTTTGTCAGGCACGACGCCCAGCGTCACAGCCTCCGCCCACCTTACGATGGTCTGTTTCGAGTGCCGGAAACCGGGGAGAAATATTTTGTGCTGGACTTGGGGGGCAGGAAAGAAACAATCAGTGTTGACAGATTAAAGCCTGCTTTTGTGTTACGTGACGAACCTGTACGGCCGGTGGGGGCGCCTCGACGCGGCAGACCTCCCAGGGAACAGCCCCTGGTTCCCCCCCACAGGGGGCAAATAACCCTTCTCCCCCTCATTCCACATCATCATATATTATCATATATTTATATATATATATATATATATGGTTGTCCTTCGTTGCAGAAGATGACTGTCTTGTGTTTGAGTTGATGTCTATCTCAAGCAGGCTATGCGAGCCGCCTGTGTGCTGAGCTCCTGCTAGCAGCTCCCAGCTACTCAAACCTGCAGCCGACGCATTCACAGGGCTTCCCCAATCTAAAAACATGATGCCTTGCACAGTTCCAAAGCCAGTTGGTGTCGTGCCTCCACCAGACTGCCTCTCTGGGCCTCAACGCCTGATGCAATGTGGTGCACAAGCGTGTAACATACATTGTTGACGAGGAGGTTGCCCCGCAGTAGCAGCTCACTTGCTAGTTGATGCCATCCGTTTGTCTCGGTTGAGGCTAATCCGCAGGCCATCCTGACATTTATCATAACTGAAGTAATGGCCTAGTGGTAAAACAACTGCTCTGCAACTGGGAGGCTGGGGTTCAAGTCCTAGCTAGGCCATTCTTGCAATTTTATTTTTATTTGCAAGGTGGAGTGTCTGTGTTGTTTTAAAGAGCTTGGATTATTATGCTGAGGCACTATTGTGCCCTGCATGAGAATAAGAACAGAGGTGAATGTACTGGGAGAGACAGAAACTTGTCTATCCTACATTGTACAAACTTGCAGTAGCCCTCCTTTGCACACCTGCATCCTCTGTGCTTTGAGAAAGTATTCTCCAAAGCTGGAGAAATAATCTAAAAAAAAATTGCCTTAGTCCAAAGACTGTTGAAAAGTTATTTCTTTTAAAAATGGATAAGTACCACAAGCTGACATATTTACTAGACCTAGGGAACACACACACAGGCTCGAGTGAATTCAGTAATCTTTATTTGTACCGTGTGAGTGTATGAGTGCGTGTGTGTGTGGTTCGTGTAGTGACAGCTGTGATGTCTTGGCCGGGGGAGAGCAGAGCGGTGTTCAGCCTGGCAACCCTATAATAGAACCAAAGCACAGATGTTAGCGCTGTCCACCAATGAATGAACAAGGTAATGACTGGGGCTTACTTTGTAGGTGGACGAGGAATGTTCAGGTTGGCCTGGAGGCTACAGCCAGGAAGACAGCGTCCGCTGCACACACCAGAGATGGACAGGTGGCCCCTTTGGAGCGATGAAGGCACGTTCTGCCGCCAAGGGGAACAGATTCCGCTGCCGGAGGAATCCACCTGTGCACAGGGGAAGAGGCTGGAAAGGTGAGTAGCAATCAGGCTTACTTGAGGTGATGAGATGATCCTAGTCAGGAGAGTAGAGGCCTGGACGTAGGCTGTAAGACGAGATACGTGATTCTGTAGAAAGGACGACAGATGGCTCCGTGCCAGATTCCAGGCAGATCAGGCTATAAAGCCCGTGGGTGATTGGGAGCAGGTGTGCGCGCAGCTGTAGCAGGTGATGGCCCAGTATGAGTGATGACAATACTCCCCCCCCCCCCGAGAGGTGCCTCCCGGCACCTGATCCAGCCTACCTGGGTGCGTCCGGTGGAAGTCCCTGATGAGGCATTTATC
The DNA here is from genome assembly GCA_020510985.1 of Pholidichthys leucotaenia. Taxonomy (NCBI): domain Eukaryota; kingdom Metazoa; phylum Chordata; class Actinopteri; order Cichliformes; family Pholidichthyidae; genus Pholidichthys; species Pholidichthys leucotaenia. The sequence continues at coordinate 397,515,987 of CM035838.1, read as the reverse complement.
CAACATGAAGGATGGACGTACCCAGGATCTCCACTCGGGGCCATACCCCTCCCAGTCCACCAAGTACTGCAGACCGCGACCCCAGCGGCGGACGTCCAGGATGGCGTTGACCTTCCACGCCGGGTCGCCGTTGATCAACACTGGTGGGGGTGGAGCCTTGGGAGGGGGGCAGAGAGGGCTGGAACAGAAGGGCTTGACCTAGGAGACATGAAACGTAGGACAGATGCGGAGGGAGAGGGGGAGAGCCAGGCGCACAGCCACAGGGTTAACAATGCGGACAATAGGAAAAGGGCCAAAAAAACGTTGGGCCAACTTCCTCTTTTTAGCCTTGAGAGCAATATGCTGGGTAGACAACCAAGCCTGCTGACCCACCTGGTATTGTGGAGCCGGCCTCCTGCGTCGGTTCGCGGACCTGGAGTTACGCTCAGCCGTGAGAAGAAGGGCCGTGCGGGTAGCCATCCAGAGCCGGCAACAGCGCCTCAGGTGGGCGTGGATAGATGGTACAGCAACGTCCCTCTCCTCCTCGGGGAAAAGCGGAGGATTGCAACCCAGAGAGGCCTTAAAGGGAGACATACCAATAGCCGAGGACGCGGTCGAGTTGTGGGCATACTCAATCCAGGGGAGATGGATGCTCCAAGACGAGGGACTGGAGGTGATGACACAACGTAGGGCGGCCTCCAGCTCCTGATTGGCCCGCTCGCACTGCCCATTGTTCTGTGGGTGATGACCGGAGGACAGGCTCACCGTTGCCCCCAGTGCGTTGCAGAAAGCCCTCTACACCCGGGACACAAATTGGGGACCCCGATCGGAGACGATGTCGACGGGAATCCCATGAAGGCGCACTACGTGTTGCACCAGCAGGTCCGCCGTGTCTCGCGCCGTAGGCAGTCCCTGCAAAGGAACAAAGTGGCCTTGGAGAAACGGTTGACGATGGTGAGGACAGTGGTGTAATGATTGGAAAGAGGAAGACCAGTCACGAAGTCCAGGGCGATGTGGGACCAAGGCCTGCTGGGAACTGGCAACGGGTGAAGGAGTCCAGCAGGCGGAGAAGAAGGTGTTTTTCTGGTGGCGCACTGAGGACAGGCGCGGATATAGTCGATGATGCTGCTCCGAAGTGCCGGCCACCAGAACGTCCGCTGGAGAATCTCCACCGCGCCAGTCACCCCTGGATGGCACGAGAGTCTAGAGGAGTGGGCCCAGTGGATCACTTCGCCCCGGGCAGACGAAGGAACGAACAGCCTCTCCGCGGGCCCCCCACCCGGATCCGGCTCAGTCTCCTGCGCCCTCAGGACCCTCTCCCTGATGACCCACGAGAGGGCGCCAACAACACAAGAGGCAGGGAGAATGGTGTGCTCATGCCCCTCTGTGACATCTGGTGTGAACTGCCTGGACAGGGCGTCAGGTTTGGCATTCTTAGCCCCGGGGGGGGTAAGTGATAGTGAAATTGAAGTGCCCGAAGAACAGGGACCAACAGGCCTGACGGGCATTCAGACGTTTCGCTGTCCTCAGGTACTCCAAATTCTTATGATCAGTCCACACAATAAAAGGTTGGGCGGCCCCCTCCAACCAGTGACGCCACTCCTCCAGGGCGAGCTTCACCGCCAGGAGCTCCCTGTCACCAATGTCATAATTCTTCTCCGCTGGGGACAGACGACGGGAGAAGAACGCGCAGGGACGGATCACCCCATCCACTGGGGAGCGCTGCGAAAGGACCACCCCCACCCCGGAATCAGAAGCATCCACCTCGACCAGGCACTAGAGAGAGGGATCCACCTGCGTCAGGACACGAGAGGACGAGAATTCAGTCTTGAGAGCGGTGAACACCGCTGCAGCCTCCTCCGTCCACCGGAAAGCCACTTTGGGGGAAGTGAGACGGGTCAAGGGGAGGGCGATCACATTGTAATTCGGGACAAATTGGCGGTAGAAATTGGCGAACTCAAGGAACTGCTGAAGCTGCTTCCTCGACGGGTGGGGGGTGGGGGGGAATCCACCACCACCTTAACCTTCTCGGGGTCAGGGATGATCTGGTTGTGTGAGATGATGAAACCGAGAAATGAGGTCTTGCTGGCGTGGAACTCACACTTCTCAGCTTTCACAAACAGTTTGTTCTACAGGAGCCGTTGGAGGACCCATCTCACGTGGACCTGGTGTTCGTCCAGTGACTGGGAGGAGATCAGGATGTCGTCCAGGTACACGAAGATGAAAGACCCAAGGAAGTCCCGGAGAACATCATTAATAAGGCGCTGGAAGATGGCCGGAGCGTTGGTCAACCCAAACGGCATCACAAGGTACTCAAAGTGGCCGCTTGGGGTCTGGAATCCCGTCTTCAACTTGTCCCCCTCCCTGATCCGCACAAGGTGGTAGGCATTGCGGAGATCTAACTTGGTGAACCAGGAGGCCCCCTGGAGGGAGTCAAACGCTGTGTCCATGAGCGGAAGGGTGTACTTATCCTTAATAGTAATGTCATTAAGAGCCCTGAAGTTAATACATGGCCGCAGGGAGCCATCCTTTTTGCCGACGAAGAAAAACCCCGCCCCCACCGCCGAGGAAGAGGGCCGGATGATGCCTGAGTTAAGAGACTCCTTAATGTAGGCGTCCATTGCTTCCTGCTCTGGAACCGATAGGCTGTAGAGGTGGCTCGACGGCAGCGGAGCGCCAGCCCAGAGATTGATGGCACAGTCATATGGGCGGTGTGTGTGGGGGGGGGGGGCAGCACATGTAACTTGCTAAACACTGCCCCCAGGTCATGATATTTGGGGGGCACCCTGGACAGGTCAGGAGGAGGGAGGGCGGGAGGGGACAGAGACACAGAAGGAGAGCATGCTGCAGACTGCAAGCAAGCACTAAGGCAAAAAGAGCTCCACTAGACGACACTCCCCGTACGCCAATCAAAGGTGGGGTTGTGGAGCCGGAACCAGGGGTAGCCCAGGATGACAGGAGAGGCCGATGTGGGTAAGACAAACAGGTACAGGTCCTCCTGATGGTTGCTGGGGATGATGACAGACACCGGGACAGTTTGCTTCGACACCGTCGCCAGAGGGGCCTTGGACAGAGCAATGAGCTTCGGGGGGACTGAAGTGGATGGCAGGGAAGCCCCAGTCGGGTTGCCAGTTCCCCCGAAATGAAGCTCTGCTCAGCCCCCTAGTCAATCAGTGTGTGTGTGAGGAATTCAGTCTGTTTGTAAATGAATCTAATAGGCAGGAGGCATTTGGTGAGGGAATTAGGCCGAGATGTGTCCGTGAGTCCCCCTACTGCGACGCACAGACCTCCTCTTTTGGCCAAACGGGGCATGACTCTATCTCGTGGTCATCACTCCCACAATACATACACAGGCCTAATTCCCTGCGGTGCTGCCTCTCGGCTAACGAGAGCTTGGTCCGCCCCACTACCATAGCTTCCGGCCCATCTGAAGATTCCAGCAAAGGCAAGGTCAAAAGGGGTGGCTGAGAGGAGCGATGAAACTGAGCGCCCAAGCGTCCGGAGGTTCTCTGCTTGGCTGCCCGCTCCCTCAGCCTGTTATCCAAATTAATAGTTAAGGAAATTAGCTTCGTGAGCTTCTCAGGCTTGTCTAGGCGGGCCAGCTCATCCTGCAGGCTAGGGGTCAGGCTTTTAATAAAGATGCTACACAGCGAGGCATCCTCCCATCCCACCTCCGCTGCTACCACTCGGAAATCGACAGCATAGTCCGCGACGGACCTGCCCCCCTGTCGAAGATTTAACAACTGAGTGGTAAGCACATTATCGCGGTCGGAATGATCGAATACCTCATTGAAATCCTGAACGAACTGCCTGTACGTTAAGTTAGCGTAACTCGGTTTAGCCATCACGGCGTATGCCCAAGCTAGCGCTCGCCCCTCCAACAGATTAGCTACGTAGCCTATGCGACTATGATCAGTAGGAAAATCCCCCGGGACCCGCTGGTAAACTGTCTCACACTGGAGTATGAACCCACGGGCCTCCCCAAGCTTACCCCCGAAACGAGTGGGCGTGGGAACCGCAGTGAGTCGGGTCAAGGGGGCCTGACTAGCCTGGCTAGGAGAGGAGCTAACGGGAGCTGGCACACTTCTAGGGACCAGAGGAAACGCCTGCTGCCCATCCAGATGATCCAACCGGCTGTTAATTTGAGCTAGTTGGTTAAGAATAACCTGCTGCTTGTACGCTATTTGGTCCTCTCGAGCCTCTAAGTTGTTAATTTGGCATGCTAGCACGCTGTTCGCTGGGTCGCTTTGACGGAGCCGTACTGACATATTTACTAGACCCAGGGAACACACACACAGGCTCGAGTGAATTCAATAATCTTTATTTGTACCGTGTGGGTGTATGAGTGCGTGTATGTGTGGTTCATGTAGTGACAGCTGTGATGTCTTGGCCAGGGGAGAGCAGAGCACCGTTCAGCCTGGCAACCCTATAATAGAACCAAAGCACAGATGTTAGCGCTGTTCACCAATGAATGAACGAGGTAATGACTGGGGCTTACTTTGTAGGTGGACGAGGAATGTTCAGGTTGGCCTGGAGGCTACAGCCAGGATGACAGCGTCCGCTGCACACACCAGAGATGGACAGGTGGCCCCGTTGGAGCGATGAAGGCACGTTCCGCCACCAAGGGGAACAGATTCCGCTGCCGGAGGAATCCACCTGTGCCCAGGGGAAGAGGCTGGAAAGGTGAGTAGCAATAAGGCTTACTTGAGGTGATGAGACGATCCTAGTCAGGAGAGTAGAGGCCTGGACGTAGGCTGTAAGACAAGAGACGTGATTCTGTAGACAAGATGACAGACGGCTCCGTGCCAGATTCTAGGCAGAGCAGACTATAAAGCCCGTGGGTGATTGGGAGCAGGTGTGCGCGCAGCTGTAGCAGGTGATAGCCCAGAGCGAGTCATGACACAAGCACATTCACTGTAGTCACTTGAGTTTTATTTCTTTTTTTCCTTATGATCATTGATATTTCTTAAAAGACTGCATTTATTAAAATGGAAAAAATACATATTAAACCAATAGTACCCTTGTAAAAATCTGCATGTTGTATATGTTTTGTCCACTAGATGGCTGAGTAGAGAAAATGAAGTTTCACATGAGGCCTCGTCTATATGAACCATTTTGATGAAAGGCCTCAAGTCCTCCAGAAAGCCTCATCTGGCCATCACTATCGTTTACAGTCGGCATCACAATGCAGCAGCCACATGTACACCAGGTGGTGTTTCCCAGCCTCTCTGCACCTGGATGAATTGATGGCTCCTCCTGCTCCAATACCTCCCCGTAAACTGCTGGAGCTCACTCTCCTCATCGGCTCAAAGGCATAAGCCATTGGATGTCTGGGAATATCTTCCACAGACCTTTCGGTCTCATCTTCTGCCATAATTAACCTGAGATGGTGTTTTCACAGCATCTAACACATAGTGTTCCAATGCTAGCAAGCTGGACAGTGTTGCCAGATGGGAAATGTTGAAGTATCGTACCAGCGGCTTAAAATGAGCGTAATTTGAGGAAAATTATCGTACACACCCAGTTTTCATTCTGATGTGGCTCAGGACCATCTGCTTTAGTAACAGTCTAAGTACAGTCTAAGTAGTCTAAGTAACAGTCCTGTGCACATGAACTGAGTCCTATATTTCACTACATTTTCAATAAGTCCTTACAGACACAACATGTGCCTAAGATCTGGAAAGATGCCGTGGTTGTTCCCGTTCCAAAATCCAGCTGTCCTAAAACGGTAAATGACTTTAGACCAGTTGCTTTGACTTCAATTTTAATGAAAATTTTTGAAAAACTGGTCAGATGTGAGGTCCTAAAGCAGACTGAACATGCATTGGATCCTCTGCAGTTTGCCTATAGGCCTCACAGAGGAGTGGAGGATGCCACTGTCACTCTGTTTAACATGCTTTTTAAACATCTGGATTTTAATGGGACACACGCCAGGCTTTTATTTGTGGACTTTTCTTCTGCCTTTAATACAATCCAACCTCATATTTTAGTTGAAAGGCTCCTGCAACAATTTGATTTAAGCAATAATCTGGTGGGTTGGATTCTGGATTTCTTAACCAACAGGACACAGAGAGTAAGGGTCAATGGCACATTGTCTGACCTAAAGTGCTCTTCTACTGGCTCTCCTCAGGGGTGTGTGTTGTCACCACTACTCTTCATCCTGTACACAAACATGTGTCGGAGCAGACATGACAACAGACACATTATAAAGTATGCTGATGACTCAGTCATTGTCAGTCTCCTCCAGGATGGTGAGAGTGGCCACGGCCCAGTAGTTGATGACTTTGTTCACTGGTGTGAGGATTCCTACCTGCAGCTGAATACAACAAAAACGAAAGATATGATTATTGACTTTAGGAGGAAAACTCCCAGGCACAAAGTCACCATACTAAAAGGCCAGACCACCGAATGTGTACAATCGTACAAATATCTTGGGACGATTATTGATAGTGGATTGAACTTTGAGGTGAACTGTGAAAGGGTGTGCAAAAAGGGTCAGCAAAATTTGCATTGTTTGAGGAAACTTGCACGCTTCCAAATTGACCGAACCATAATGACTATGTTCTATCGGGCTTTTATTGAATCTGTTTTATCCTTTTCTTTAATGTCATGGTTTGGTCAGATAAAACTGAAACAGAGGAAATCCTTGGATCAGGTAGTCAGATGGTCCAGTCGTTTGCTTGGTGAGTCACAGCTGAGCCTGACATCCCTGTACACCAGACAAGTACAGAGGATGGCCGACTTGATTTTAAATGATGACTCCCACCCTTTGCACTGCAACTTTCAGCTTCTTCCCTCCAGACGGAGGTTTGCTGTCCCAAAAAGTAGAACCCAGCGCTACAAAAACAGCTTTGTCCCTGCTGCTGTCAAAGAGTTGAACAAGCTATAAAAATTATATTGTACATATTTTATATTTACCTATTTTGTAAGATGTGTGCCTGTGTTTGTGTCTATGTTGAATGTAATTGTGGCTTGTAAATATGGATGTCACCAACTGCAAAACAAATCTACCTACGGGTACAAATAAAGTAACCTGAACCTGAACCTGAACCTGAACACATTATCACAGATTGAACAAATTACAGCCTATAACACAGTTTTACCTATAAATAATCTTACAGATTGTTTGAAAAAAAAAAAGCACCTCTACCTGTGTGGACTAAAGGATGAGCATGTACTGAACAGCCCAAAATATCAATCGTACTTAACTAGCTTTTATATGTCTTCTGTAGAATCATCATATATTGACTTAAGTGACATTTTTGCAGACATTTGCGTGTTGCAGCAGTGACAGAAAGCTTTAGTACTAATGCCAACAACAGCTTTGAACCACCCAGTAAAACTGGGAAATGCTCCCCCCCCCTCCCCTTCGCTTCTCAACCTACTCGTGATGCTGCTTACTTGTCGAGTCTGCCTTGCCTGCATTAGCATTGTAACGTACACAAATGATTCATTAAAGTGTACTAATTTTTATGGGTGAATGTACTGTGCTGAATCACTCACCAGAGCTGTACTGGAAGCCAGGGATCAGCAGTTGAATCCCCTGCCTGAGCAGCAAACGAGCCCTGCCCGCTCGGTTCAGCCGACTCTCGGTTCGGTGAGTGGTTGGACAGTTGGAGCTCCAGTACAGCACTGAGTGATTCAGTGTACAACTGTTTATAATGGATCTTTTTAGCTTGACTTGGCATGTTTCACTGAACTGTGGATCCCATCACTCACCTCCATCTGAGGCTGCCTCTCTGCTACTGCAACATGAGTCTTCTTCTTTTCTGCACAGCCCGCACACATGATATGATGCGTAAAAACAAATGTAGTATGTATGAGCAGGAGCCGTTTTCTGATTGTGTTTTATAATGTATTAATGTAGCCATGTAACGAAGAGGTCAAATTATTGTACATTAGGGGATTTTATAAATTATTGATTGTCAGTGATGGGCAAGTTACTAAAAAATAGTAACTAGTTACAGTTACTTCTTTTCAAAAGTAACTGAGTTACTGAATGTTGGATATTATATCTATAATATACTATTAGTTGAGTGTACCAATATAGCGGTACCCTGGGTGTAGTGGGAGGTGACGCCCCGCCTCCTGGGGGTGGTGTCACCTGGAGCATAAGAAGCCACAGTGGGAGACATCCTGTCTCTTTGCTGTGGACTCTCAGGCTTAGCGTGGTGACTCCTGTACGTTCTGTTAGAGTGTTTAATAAAATTATAAAATGTCACCTCGACTCCTCTTCATTTCAGGACGTAACATTTGGTGACGAGGATATACAACATGGAGAGGGCAGCTACTGCATTTCGGCCATTCTTGGAGGCTCCGGGTAAGCCGCCTGTTCCTCAGGCCAGGTGGTACGTGGCCTTCGAAAATTACCTCATAGCTCTGGACCTCGGCGACCTCGAAAAGTTGCGTGCAAGAGCAATTCTGGTCCACAACTTCTGAAAGGAGGGCCAGAGGATCCTGAGCACACTGGGAGGAGGTGACACATTTGACGACGTGGTGAGGCTCATGGCGGGCTATTTTCGTGCCCCTGAAAACACCATAATGAGGTGCATTCAGTTCAGACAGCAACATCAGTGACTGGGGAATTCAGTGCAGCAGTTTGTGGCAGACCTTTGGCAGCTGGCGGGTGAGTGCAGATTCGGGGCCTTGGAGAAGGAGATGATCAGCGACCAGCTAGCGGAGCACGTGGCGTATTTCTCCACGAGGGTCCGTCTCCTGACTCATGCTAGTGAGCTAACGCTATTAGCCGCCATGGAGCTAGCCCAACAACACGAGGCAGCGGAAAAGATTACAAGGAATCTCGGTGACACAGAAACCCTGCCCAGGAACGACAAACAGTGGAAGACACAGGCCTTGGATCCGGATGATGGCAGTGATGACGAATACACTGCTATCGTGCAGATTAGGTCCGCCCCGGGAACGCTGAAACACTACGGCTGCGGATCCAGCAGGAATCGCTATAAAACGAGGGAGTGCTCAGTGAAGGGGAAGCGTTGTGGAAAGTGCGAGTTGTTCCACCACTTCACCAGTCTGCTGAAATTTTGAACAGGAAGACCAGAGGCCAGGAAAAGGGGCTTCGACTAAGAAGAAACCTACAGGTTTCCACCATACCATACCATACCATACAGTTTTGCTCAGCACTGACGGGCGCATTTTATACAAAATCGTGCTGGACGGAGTGCCGGTCCCGCTGATGGTAGATACGGGGTTGGTGACTTCCATTTTGAATTGGACGACGGTGAAGACATTTTTCCCACACTACAGAGTGAGTAGAACGGACATTGCCTGTTATGGCTACGGTAACAACCCTTTGGACATTGTGGGCTCAGTATGGCTCTCGAAGAGATATAAGTAGGCTTCAATGTGTGCGACTGAGTTCATGGTGTCTCATGAAGGAAATAACCTAATGGGCTGTGATCTGTTCTACAGGCTTGGTTTCTCTATCGCCTGCAGCGTCGGTGAGGAGAGGCCGGCGGTGGGCTGTGGGACCGGCCCTACTATGTGGGAAACGGCGAAGAAGTGTGGGACTCGGGCTTACCCGAACTGAGTGAGGGGAGGCACCGCCATCACTGGGGAACGTCGCCACAGTGAGTGTCCAGTGCCAATGTTCATGGTACATGGTTCTTGGTGTTTTTTACATGTCTTAGCAAATCCTCTTTACACCGCCTACAGTTAGTCCAGAGCGCTGCTGCAAGATTACTAACTAGGTCCAGTAGATTCTGTTGTATCACTCCTGTTTTGGCCTCCTTGCATTGGCTTCCTGTAAATTATAGAATTGATTTTAAAGTTCTTGTTCTTACTTACAAAGCCATTCATGAAGGGGCGCCTTTTTATATTAGTGACCTGCTCTCTCTACACCAGCCCAGCAGGTCTCTCAGGTCTTCTCATCAGGATCTATTGGTAGGACTACCAATAGAATGAAGTACTAGGGACCTAGTACTAGGCTCAGAACCAAAGGCGATAGAGCCTTTGCTGGTGTTGCTCCCAGACTGTGGAACTCCTTGCCTTTTGAACTTAGATCTGCACCTTCCATTGGTGTTTTTAAGAAGCAACTAAAGACCCACCTTTTTAGCCTGGCTTTTTAATTAACTATGTGCTGATTGTATTTTTATGTGCTTTTACTGTCTACTTTTTTTTTTTTTTTTTTTACTGTTTTATGTGCCTGTGTTTTTATTTTGTTTTTTACCATGTTAAGCACTTTGTGACTCTGTCTGTGAAAGGTGCTCTATAAATAAACTTATTATTATTATTACCCTGGACGAGGGACCTGAACAGCACGGTTGGATGCCCGTGGGGGCGGATGGAACTAACGAGCAGGCGCAGCGTGGCTCCAGTGGCCGGCCGAGTACCACTGTCACTGTCACTGTCGCATCAGCCGGGTGCTGATGCGGCTGATTCAACACAGAAAATGAAAGCGATCGGGGCGAGACCACTTGGCACGAGCCCTAGGCGTGCTCAAAATAAAGACCAGGGACAGAGCTCGGGCTGGATCGGTGGGACCCTATGACACTGCATGGGAACCAGGTCATGACGCCGTGGACCGCAGAAGCCAGTGAGTACTCCCTTGGGTGTGGGCGATAATGTGCGCCCTAGGTTTGAGTCTCGGCTTGGGCAGTTCCGCAAGTCAAGGGAGCAGCGACATGACCAGTGTGAACTGCGGGTGATGCGGACCTGTGATGACGATTACCTGGAGCTGATGGATGAGTCCAGATGGCATCCGAACGAGCTGCGGCGTTTGGAGGGGGAGAGATGCCAGTGCAGCCCCTCTCCGGTAAAGAAGAGGCGGAGACGCTCTGGCAGCGGGCCACAGGACGGACACTCCAGGGGGGAGCCGCTGGGAGACCTGCAGTGGGACTTTATGTTTGAGGGGCTAACGGTGTGGCTTGTTAAAGTGTTTCTGAAATTTTATTACTGTCATTAGTTTAAAAAAATAAAAAAAGAGGAGAGATAAAGAGTAAAGACCACCATCTTGTGTGCTAAGTGTCGTGTTCTTTAGTTGAACATAATAACGTGGGACAACTGCGTGCTGTTGAACATGAGCTTGTGTAACGGATGCCAACTAGCACTGTTCAGCGTAGAACGTTAGTAAAAACCTCCCTCCCGAAAAGCCTCATACAGTATCGGTAGCGCTGAGCTATCGGTCGGACCTTTAGCTCAGCGCGATCGTGCTGTGTCTCCCATGCTCGAACTGTGTAGTTGACTGGTAGGTCGCGGGTTCGTGTCCCCGAGTGGGCGAACTGCGCAGGATGATCTCAGTTACAATGGTGCCGTGAACCCGGGATGGGAGTGAGGTTTAAGGGGGAGAATGTAACGGATGCCAACTAGCACTGTTCGGCGTAGAACGTTAGTAAAAACCTCCCTCCCGAAAAGCCTCATACAGTATCGGTAGCGCTGAGCTATCGGTCGGACCTTTAGCTCAGCGCGATCGTGCTGTGTTTCCCATGCTCGAACTGTGTAGTTGACTGGTAGGTCGCGGGTTCGTGTCCCGAGTGGGGCGAACTGCGCAGGATGATCTCAGTTACACTTGCATGAGAAAAAGAGACAGCGCATATATAATTACGTCACGATGTCAGATGCGTGACCAAAGATCACTAGTTACAGACAAGATAATACTGTGTCGTTTGTTTACACCACATCTCCCTTTTTTCTTTTTTTTTTTGAGAGTATGCATACATGTACTTACACTTCACGTGTACATTTTCTCTGAACTTAACATGTACTTTTTAACCTTCGCTTATTATTTTCTAAACATTAACAACACCACAGCTAAGAACATTCTGTGTTTGTACATTTTACCATTCTTTAGAGATCTAACTTTTTAGGTTTGACAATAGTTCTTCCCGATCTAGTTCTCACAACATCAGACTTTATAGGAGTAACAGGAGGTACAATAGGCATTTGTTTCACCTGCTCTGAAGGTTCATCTGACCCACTCTGCTGTTTGGTACACTGTTGCAAAGGTGAGTGTAGAGGAATCAAATGCATGCGATTGCGTCTCACTGTTCCCTGTGGTAAGTCCACTGTATAAGATCTCGGTGTTGAGTGACTTTGGATAACAGTACCTGGTGTTTTAGCATCTGTCACCCACACTTGTTCTCCTTGTGACAAGTTACACAAGGGTTTTGCTCGGTAACGTCTGTTGTAGTTTGAAATGTCCGACATCCTCTTCTCCCTTTCCTTATGAGCAAGAGTGACGCTGTCCAGCAGTGTCGGATCCAACTGAGAGGGAAAAGTCGGTAGTGTCGTCCTCAGGCGGCGGCCCATGAGGAGTTCAGCAGGGCTGTAACCATTTTGGAGAGGAGTAGCTCTATAGGCAAGAAGAGCTAAATATGGATCAGCAGCCTTTTTCAGTAAGTTTTTCACAGTCTGTACAGCACGTTCCGCCTCTCCGTTACTTTGCGGGAACCTTGGGCTGCTTGTGATGTGTTTAAAGCCATAGGCAGCCGCAAAGTCTGTGAAAATCCGACCAGAGAACTGGGGCCCATTATCAGACATCAGGACCTCAGGGATGCCATGACGGGCAAAGAAAGACTTCAGGTGAGTAATGACGTCGTTGGATTTCGTTTTGTTCAGCAGGGCAATCTCAACGAACCTGTAAAGATAGTCCACAGCAAGAAGGTAAGTTTTCCCTCCCAGCTCGAACAGATCTGTACCCACTCTTTGCCACGGGCGGTCAGGGCATTCGGTTGGCATTAATGGCTCACTGTGGTTGTGTCTCTCTTGTATGCATGTTCTGCACTTTAACACCATTTCACTTATCTGTTGGCTGAGACCAGGCCACCATACTGACTGGCGAGCTCGGGCTTTACATTTTACAACTCCTTGGTGTCCATCATGTAGTTTTGTTAAGACATCGTTCCGCATTGCTGAAGGGATAACAAGTCTTGAATCCTTCAACAGCAAGCCGTCTTTCACGGTAAGTGTGGCTCGGTCGGGCCAGTAGTTTCTCAACAGAGGTTCTTGTTTTGCATGTTCAGGCCAACCTTGACTGCACATGACCATTACACAAGCACACACACTGTCCATTTTCAGTTGTTCCTTGAGTGTTTGCATATATGATGAACTGATAGGCATATTTTCAATGATGCTGTCCACATATATGTCTGTGCTCTCCATGAGTTCCTCGTCTGATTTTGTCAGTTTTGTTTTCAATGGTGAGCGAGACAAAGTGTCTGCTGTCCAGAGCGATTTACCTGGGGCATACTGTACATTGTACGAGTAATGCATGAGTCTCATCCTGAAGCGCTGGATCCTCGGTGGCAGTAGATCCAAGGCTTGAGCTCCTAAGAGTGACACAAGAGGTTTATGATCAGTTTCCAGACAGAAGTGTTTGCCTATTAGAAAATCACGGAATCGCTCGCATGCCCATGTGGATGCTAAGGCTTCTTTTTCCACTTGTGCATAGCGTTGTTCTGTTGGAGACAGCGACCCTGAAGCGTAGGCGACTGGTCTCCATCCTTCTTCCCACTGCTGCAGGAGAACACCACCTAGACCATAAGAAGAAGCATCAGCCGATACTTTAGTGTCTCTGTTTGGGTCATACATAGCAAGCACTGGGGGTGAAGTTAGAGCATCTTTGAGTGTTTTGAATGCTTTAGCTTGGTCTACACCCCAATACCAGCTGTTCTTCTTGGACAAAAGATCTCTCAGAGCTTTGTCTTTCTCTGCTAAATGGGGGATAAACTTTCCCACCTGATTGACCATGCCCAGAAAACTTCTTAGCTCTGTCACGTTTGATGGCTCATTCATCTCTGTGATGGACTCTGTTTTCTTTGGGTCAGGACTTATGCCAGTGTCCGTAATGATGTGGCCAAGGAAAGTCACTTTGGTCTGTGACAGATCACATTTTTCCACATTCAGAGTTATACCTGCTTTTTCCAGTCTTTGCAGGGTGGTATGGAGTCGGGCGTCGTGCTCCTCTTGGTCATGCCCCCATACCAGCACATCATCAACGTGACAGACCACTCCTTCAACTCCTTCGATAACCTCCGACATTTTGCGCTGAACGGGCGCAGAGCTGATGCCAAAGGGGAGGCGGTTAAAGTGGAACCGCCCGAAGGGTGTTATGAATGTGGTCAGTTTGGCAGATTCCTCCGACAAGGGAATTTGCCAGAAGCCCATGTTGGTGTCCAGTTTGCTGAACACTTTGGCTCCTGCTAGCATCCCAAGACTTTGTTCGACAGAAGGCAGCACAAACTTTTCTCTGCACACATACTCATTTAGTCCGGTAAAATCCACGCACAGTCTCAGCCTCGGACTGTTTTTCTTCGGAACAACGACCATGCCGGCGCACCAGTCTGTAGGTTCCTCCACTCGGGTGATGACTCCAAGCTGTTCCATCCTTTGGAGTTCCTCCTTGACTTTACCCATTAGAGGTATTGGAATCCTCCTTGGGGTTTTCAATGAGTATGGCACAGCGTTTGATTTGAGTTTTATGTGGTAAGGCTGCTGCACTTCACCCAGACCGCTGCACAGTTTGGGGTAGGATGTTTTCAGAGTGTCCATTGAAATAACATCAACTCGCACAAGAAGGCCTAGAGCTATGATGGCAGGAAGGCCTAACAGTGGCGTGCTGAGATTTTTGACAATGTAGACCTTTTCTGTTGTCTGTTTTGACCCATAGTTGAGCTGAAGCTTTGTGAAACCTGCGACCTCCAGTGGTTTCCTTCCAGGACCCAACAATGGTTTCTCCGGCTGCTGGAGAACAGGCATTTTTGCTCTTGGAAATATTTGTTCCAAGTCTGACTCCGCTATTGCAGTGACATCGGCTCCAGTGTCGAGTTTGAAAGACATTTTAGTGTCCCTCACCAGAATATCAGCTGTCCATACCTGGTGGCCTGTTGTGACTGAGCTGAGGAAAAAACTTCGCTCCTCTTCCTCCTCAATACTTTGGACATTCTTACTTTGCCTGCAGACCCGTTGGTAGTGGCCTTTCTTTCCACATGCATGACATTTGGCATCATTTGCAGGGCACTCGTATTTAGGGTGAGGAGAGCCACCACATTTATAGCACCATGCGTTTGGTGTACTTTTGCTTTTACTTTTAGACAGCTGGCGTGCGTTCACTGTTTCGCTTTTGAACTTAAACTTTGTCTTGTCGTATTTGGCTTTAGTAACTCTATCCACAGAGTTCGCATTCATCTGCATCACGTTTCCTTCATTCCTCAAAGTTGTTTGTTGCTTTTTGATCTCTTCTGATTGCCTTGCCATATTTACGGCTTTCTCCAAGTCCAAGTCTTTTTCCATTTGCATGCGCTCTGACAGCCTTGTGTTGGCCAAGCCCACTACTATTCTGTCTCTTATGAGCTCATCGTGAAGCTGACCGAAGTTGCAGTGCTCCGCTAATGCATGCAGGGCCGTTACAAATGCGTCTACGGTTTCATTTGGCTCTTGTTTGCGCATATTGAAACGTGCACGTTCATAAACAACATTTTTCTTTACAATGAAAAAGCTGTGGAAGCCGTCTCTCACTTTGCTATATTCGAGCTGCTCTGCTTCAGTTAACTTTAAGCCTCTCAGGACATCATCTGCTTCATCTCCCATGCAGTATATTAATGTGTTGACTTGGTTTTCATTTGAACTTGAAGACAAATTGCTTGCCTGGCGAAATCTTTCGAAGCGCCGAATCCACTTGGTCCATTCATGTGGTTTGGAGAAATCAAAGGGCTCCGGTGGCTGAATGCTAAACGTGGCGCTGGGCGTGCTAACCGCGATGCTAACTCCTGCTCTCACCGGTTCATCATCTCTATCTTGGGGCATCTTAGCTCACCTCTCTCCCTCTTCCCACTAGAATGACTTTTAGTGTCTGTCTTCACAGCTACGCAGCACTTCTGACACCATGTCGTGTTCTTTAGTTGAACATAATAACGTGGGACAACTGCGTGCTGTTGAACATGAACTTTACTTGGCGCTTGCATGAGAAAAAGAGACAGCGCATATATAACTAGAAAAGCACTCGGAGACCGCAGACCTCCGCCAAGCGGCACAGTTCCCCCCATACAGTGTTTGTGTGTACGTTTTCAGATTCCCTGAGCATGAAAAGATATGAGTAGCAATTGGATTCATAATGATTATTTGTTTATTTGACATGGACAGAGCAATAAACAGACAATTAATGAATGACAATCAATGTGATAGTGATAGGATTAGTGGTTCAGTAGTGTAAAACGGGGCTATAAGGGACGGCGGGTTAATAAGGGACACTTTTCTGGGAAATGTTTTAAATGTAATTCTGCTTTTTTTATTTTGAGCAGGACGCTGAGTTGTGTTGTTATTGTCAAATATCCATGAATCCTTCATCAAATCTAGGCGGAAGCAAAATTAAAAAAGCAGAATTACATTTAGAAAAGTGTCCCATATTACCCCGCTGTCCCTTATAGCCCCGTTTTACGGTTGTAAAAGCATTGCCTCCTTGGCGGAGGTAATAAACTGAAGTGTTGGTGTGTCCATCTCCTCCACTGACGGATGCAGATTGGTTAGACAGGTTGCCGTGGGTTTTATATTATAATGGGGTTGCGCTCCGCGGCAAAACAGAATTTAGAATCTTTCCCGGCAGAGAGGTCGTTTTTACGCAGCGCCTATAGCTGGGCGGGGAATTTGTGGCAAATAATCGGGCGGCGGACAGGTGGCCGTGTCAGGTTTTGCAGCGTGGCGCAAAAACAGGCACGCTGGCGGGCCCAGGCCAGCAGTGTTTTCCATGTGCTTTTGTGCCTAAAACGTTGAAGAACGCGGAGTTTGTGTTGGTCAGACACGACGACCAGCGCAATGTGCGCAGCGCCTATGGCTGGCACAGGCACGCTGGGGGGCACAGGCCACCAGTGTTTTCCGCATGCTTTTGTGGCTAAAACGTTGAAGAAGGCGGAGTTTGTGTTGGTCAGACACGACGCCCAGCGCCCTCCATTGCGCCTGCGCACATGTTGAAAATGGCCGTATGTCACAGTGTGGAAAAATGCTTTAAAAAATTCCTGTATGCAGACGGTGATGCGGATCATCCCCAAAATTTAATCAGTTCTTCCTTGTACCATTTCCAACAACGCCTGAAAGTTTCATTGAAATCCGTCCAAAAGTTTTTGAGTTATCTTGCTAACCAACAGACAAACAGACAGACAGACAGACAAACAGACAAACACAGACAAACCCCGGCAAAAACATTACCTCCTCCTGGCCTTTCGGCCTGGCGGAGGTAATTACGTCACGACGTCAGATGCGTGACCAAAGATCACTAGTTGGGCTGCACGGTGGCGCAGTGGTTAGCACTGCGGCAGCACAGTTTACCCTTGGCCGGGGGATTGTGGGGATCGTGGGATCGTGGGTTCGATCCCAGCCCCCGACCAACAGTGATCTGTGTGGAGTTTGCATGTTCTCCCCGTGTTGCGTGGGTTTACTCCGGGATTTCTCCGGTTTCCTCCCACATGCCAAAGACATGCATGTTAGGTTAATTGGCTGTTCTAAATTGTCCCTAGATATCTGTTTCCTATAGGCCCTTAGAATAGAGGGTTAGTATTAATGAAAGCGCTTTGAGTGGTCTTTGTGACTAGAAAAGCGCTATATAAGTGCAGGTTAGTTAGTTAGTTAGTTAGTTACAGACAAGATAATACTGTGTCGTTTGTTTACACCACACTAAGTGCCCCATATGAGTATGTGGTGAATGAGGTTACATTGACATGTGGATGTTTAATGCAAACAGTAAGTGTGAGTGGAATGTGAATGTGCCCAGTACTGTTAATATGCTTGCCCATGTTGTGGGGTGGGAGTACTGGAGTGAAGAGTTTCGGGACCGCCACTGTGTGAATGTACGATTTAAAATTGTTATAGTTCCAAATGTTTACAATGTGTGTATTTCTCTTTCCTGGGTTCAATTTATTTTGGTGTGTGACCCTTCTATGTTTACTGTTTAATTAAATAGTGGAATGGTCCGCTGGGCCGGTGTGGTATGAGTGGATAGCCCTTTGTATTTATGTGTTTAAAGTGTGAATTGGGTGTAAATGTTGGGAGGGCCCAATTAGTGTGTCTGCAGTTTTTTCAAAGGGGGGGGGGTTGGATATTATATCTATAATATACAGATGTGGACAAAATTGTTGGTACTCCTCTGTTAATGTAAGAAAAACCCACAATGGTCACAATGGTCACAGAAATAACTTGAATCTGACAAAAGTGGTAACTTTTAGAACCCGTTTGTAACGAACTTTCAAGCCTAAAGATTCCTGTATTGCAGGCGCCTCCTCAAAACTGTCTGCAGTGAAATGATCGCTACAGAGTACAGAAGATGGTGTTGGTTGCCATTTGTCCCTTGTTCTCTGTACTTGCTTCACCCATTTTTTAAGAAGATCTGGATCTTTTGGGAATGAGAACAGGCTTGTATGTTCACTGGAGCAATTAGAACACCCAGCCGGCATGCAACGTTTCGGCATTTCGTCGCTGATGTAGAAGCTAAACTGCTTGTTTACATTGACAGCACACGGATCAGCCGAGATGAACTTCACCTCAGGACGTCCCATCCAGAAACGAGACGAGTCTCAGGAGATCACGTTAGTACAACATGGCGCTAAAGTTGAATTCACTTGGAAATATTTTTCCACTTATTTAGCATTCTAAGTCAAAAGAACTAACTATATGGACGACTGAAGATAAATTCATGCTGAATATTGATCCATAGCAGGGTTTCCTCTGGTAACATTTCTCAGTGGCAGGCCGCCTCGCCAGAAATTTTACCACTGCGCCAAGGAGATATGAATTTATTAAGAAAAATATATCAAGCAATGACTTTCTGCAAGCGCGCACAAGAACAACGTGCGTGGCCGTCATCCGCGCGGAGTTTAGCAGTGCCCCGCTCACGCAAGTTTTCCAGTCAGTCAGCAGGCAGTGTCTCGCTAAGAGCGAAAAAAAATCAGAAGAGGTATGTAAGCACTGGAGGCATTTATCATGGTTTTAACCCACTGGAAACGGGAGCAATAATGGAAGAATCGCTTAGCTAAGAGAAGTGGTTAGAATTCATATGCAGCCGGCTTCATATGAAGAGAAAGGCAAGGGGGACTGATGAATTGCTGAGGATATATTTCACCAGCCACTACAATATTAAGTTATGTTCTGTAGGAATTGTAGGAATGAAGAGACTGGCAATTTCTCTCTTTTCTCACACGAGCAGGCGTGCTGTTTTTATTCTTCGGCGGCAGTGACAAAATGCAACAGCTAAAAACGCGAGCTCTCTTTTCACGCTAAACTGAAGTCCTTCAGCGGCTGCCTAGAGAGGTGCCTGATGAGAAAACCTGAGAGCACAACTATAACTGCCTAAATAGATCATTCTGTAAATGAACACATATTGTGGTGAAATATGTCTTTAGAGTCCACTACATTTCCCTATTATGTACCTGGCAGGTTAAGATGACCGAAATTCACAAAGTCAATGACTTAAATCTGTCAGCAGCCTTCAGACCAACTAAACATGTCAACATTTGATTTCAAAATAAGGGAAGTTTTTCCTGCTGTCTGGGTGGTGAGGAGATTTCTTAAAAAACAAAAAACAAAAAAACAAAACAAAACAACAACCAAAAAATACTATACAGACGTGGACAAAATTGTTGGTACCCCTCTGTTAATGAAAGAAAAACCCACAATGGTCACAGAAATAACTTGAATCTGACAAAAGTGCTAATAAATAAAAATTCTATGAAAATTAACCAATGAAAATCAGACAATGCTTTTGAATTGTGGTTCAATGGAATTACTTTAAAAAACAAACTCATGAAACAGGCCTGGACAAAAATGATGGTACCCCTAGAAAAGACTGAAAATAATGTGACCATAGGGACATGTTCAACCAAGATGTGTCCTCTAATTAACACCACAGGTGTCTACAAACTTGTAATCAGTCAGTCGGCCTATTTAAAGGGTGACAAGTAGTCACTGTGCTGTTTGGTGACATGGTGTGTACCACACTAAACATGGACTAGAGGAAGCAAAGGAGAGAGTTGTCTCAGGAGATTAGAAAGAAAATTATAGACAAGCATGCTAAAGGTAAAGGCTATAAGACCATCTCCAAGCAGCTTGATGTTCCTGTGACTACAGTTGCACATGTTATTCAGAAATTTAAGATCCACGGGACTGTAGCCAACCTCCCTGGACGTGGCCGCAGGAGGAGATGGATAATACGATTGGTAACAAAAAAGCCCAGAACAACCTCTAAACACATTCATGGTGAACTCCAAGGTCAAGGTACATCAGTGTCAGGTCGCACCATCCGTCGTTGTTTGAGCCAAAGTGGACTTCATGGGAGACGACCAAGGAGGACACCACTGTTGAAAACAAATCATAAAAAAGCCAGACTGGAATTTGCCAGACTGCATGTTGACAAGCCACAAAGCTTCTGGGAGAATATCCTATGGACAGACAAGACAAAACTGGAACTTTTTGGCAAGGCACATCAGCTCTATGTTCACAGATGCAAAAATGAAGCATAGCAAGAAAAGAACACTGTCCCTACTGTGAAACATGGAGGAGGTTCTGTTATGTTCTGGGGCTGCTTTGCTGCATCTGGCACAGGGTGTCTTGAATCTGTACAGGGTACAATGAAATCTCAAGACTGTCAAGGTATTCTAGAGCGAAATGTGCTGCCCAGTGTCAGACAGCTTGGTCTCAGTCGCAGGTCATGGGTCTTGCAACAGGATAATGACCCAAAACACAGCTAAAAACACCCAAGAAGGGCTAAGAGCAAAACATTGGACTATTCTGAAGTGGCCTTCTATGAGCCCTGATCTAAATCCTATTGAACATCTGTGGAAGGAGCTGAAACATGCCGTCTAGAGAAGGCACCCTTCAAACCTGAGACAAAGAAGTCTCATTGGCAGTTACAGAAATCGTTTGATTGCAGTTTTAACACTATACCAATATACAGTAAAAATAGGTATACCGTAATAATATACAACAATATACCACTGTAACACACAGGGTATAATTAGGGTATAATACCTGCGGGGTATAGCTTAACAGGGTAACACCCACTAACACCTGCGCTCGCCAGATTTTTGTGTGTAACCCTTACTAACTAACACCTACTCACTTTAGGTGTAGTACCCTTTTTGGTAGTGGTGTGTTATGGCAATGTATTTACCTTAACTTTTCTACCTGAGAGAAAAGGGATAATTGGGCCAGGTCAGACCGACTCTGGGTTCTTAGGAGCCTGGGAGGTGCAGCAACAGACGACACATACACAGCCGTATATGGAACTTGCAACTATATATATTATTTACAAATAGGTACACATAAATAATACACAGCGCAATAAAAGAAAATACAATTCACAAACTCCAAATTATATTTACAATATTCACAGTCCTTTTTTTTGTCCTTTCCAGGTGACTAGTGGAATCACCTTTAGCAGTTTCTAGGACTCGGGCTTCGGCTCGCCATCCAGATCTGGAGATCCACGCTCTGGTCAAACCAGTCCAAAGGGAAAAAAAAAAAGAAAAAAGAAAAGAACAAAAGAACCTGACCATGCCAAGTGGCTCGTGCTTCAATGGGTTCCCGCACTCAACGGCGTCGACAGCCCCCGGATCCCAATCAGGTTTTATCCAGGCAAAGGCTGCTACCAGCACGCTAGCGTTGCCATATCACCAAGGACCGTCTCTCTCTCTGGTCTGTGTCTTTCGGCGTCTGCCGTGACTGAGCCAAAAGTGCAAGTCATCCCAGACCCAGGGAGAGAGCGCTTAACCCATTGGGTGGCGTGACCCAGCAACGGTGCAGCCATTGGTTACTCGAAATATCAACACACAATACTAGGAACTTTATCAGAACCTTCTAGAAAATGTTCCTACTATTTATGAATATATATTTATTTAAATATTCATATTCAAATTATGTATTCCCATTGTGAAATGGGTGTTTTTCTTTTCTAAAAGCGGTATCAATATTTATAATTTAATTCACGTTAAACTATCTACTCCTATTGTGAAATGAATGTCCCCCCTTCTTCTTAAAGCGGTATCGACATTCATAATTTTATTCGCGTTTTTACACTGGGTTACACTATCCTCCCTTAGAATCATGCAAGTCCCTTTGCATGGGATTAGCTAAATGGTACTGACAGGAGAACTAGTGTTCATGTGAATATTCTTACGATCTGACTCTATTAAGACGTTGGTAAAAGCCAGGTTTGAATAACCTTAGGATCTGCCTCTGTTAAGGCTCTGGTGAAAGCCAGGTTTAATCCTTGAAACAGGGACTGGGCAACAGTTAGGAGAGGGTTTCCCAACTGACTATACTGTAGTCTTTCTGGCAGGGAGGTTGTCCTCTCCGAGTGTCTCACAGTCTGTGGGACTTCTTTTTCAGGTTCTTTTTCTTCCACAGGTTCATCACAGGTACCTTTATCAGGTAAGTTGGTTTCACTTTCAGTTCCATTCTCATTGTTCGATGGTTCCACATTTATTTCAGTTTCCTCCAGGTTTCCATCATTCGGTAAGTTGTCGCATCTAGGTGAAGTGACATTTTCTATTTGGTTGTCGCTCTCAGGTAAGTGAGTTTCAGCAGGAATGTCTCCTTTAAAGAATGTCTTTGGATGGGGAATTTCATAAACTCGAGTGAGCTTTATGGGTGTTAGGATTGGTTCTTCTCTGTACCAATAGACATCTTCATTTTCTAGTTCTGAATTCTCACATTCCTCATTTTGTTCAGGTGATTGTCTTGTCTTAGGTTTGCGGACACGTTTTGGTTGGACAGGTTCTTCTTCAACAGGGGCAAGAAAACCACAGGGAAGCAAGAGGTCGCGGTGAACGGTGCGAACAGGACCATCTTTTGTCTCAGGTTTTATGGTGTAAACAGGCAAGTCACCTGCTTGGTTCACCACAATGTGAATTTCAGTTTCCCACCTGTCTGCTAGTTTGTGCTTGCCTCTGAGGCAGACTGCACGTACCAAAACTCTGTCGCCTGGTTCTAGTTTTGAGGGTTTCACTCGCATATCAAATCTTGTTTTGTTTCTTTCAGCCATCTTGTTAGCATTTTCTGTTGCTAGTTTGTAGCTTTCTTGTAGAGTTGTCTTCAGTTTTTCAGTGTACTGGGAATGTGACTTGAAACTTTTGTTGTGAAATGGGAGCCCAAATGCAAGGTCGATGGGCAATCTCGGCTGACGACCGAACATTAACTCATCCGGGGCAAAACCAGTAGTGTCATTTTTTGTACAATTGTATGCATGTACAAGTGGTTTCACGTAGTTGTGCCAATGAGTTTTGTTCTTTTCCTCCAGAGTACCCAGCATGCTCAATAACGTTCTATTGAAACGTTCTACCGGGTTACCTCTGGGATGATAGGGTGTCGTCCGGATTTTGTGAATGCCCATGATTTTGCAAAGTTCTTTTATGATATGGGACTCAAAATCGGGACCCTGATCACTATGTAATTGTTCAGGTATCCCATAGTGGACTATAAAGTTGTCCCAAAGTGCCTTTGCAACGGTCTGAGCTTTCTGATTGCTGGTAGGGATGGCTATAGCGTATTTTGTGAAATGATCAGTTAGCACAAGCACATCCTTTGTGTTGCATTGATCGGGCTCAATGGACAGGAAATCCATACAGACGAGTTCAAGCGGTCGGGTGGACTTGATATTAACAAGCGGAGCAGCTCGTTCTGGAGCAGTTTTACGTCTTAAGCAGCGATTACATGTCTTGATCTTCTTTTCAATATCTGCCGCCATGCGAGGCCAATAGAACCTTGTTCTGGCGAGATCCAAAGTACGCTCTGTGCCTAAATGGCCCATGTCACAGTGGAGGCTTTGAAAGACTGAATCGCGGAGCTGTTCAGGTAAGACGAGCTGGTAAGTAACATTTCCTCCATCTTGACGAGTGCGGTAGAGGATGTTATTGCACATTTCAAGTCGACCGAGCTCTCGGAGTAACAAGTTGATGTCAGGAAGCTCAGTTCGTACAGTTGGTGGAACTTTTAGTCCAGTTTCAATTTGTGCAATCACTTCTCTTAAACAGGGGTCAGTTCTTTGTTCGTTTTTGATCTGTTCAGGAGTCGTGTGGGGTACAACTGGAAGACCACCACAGCCATCTTCATCGGCGTAGCCATCTGGAATGGCGGCTACAGAGAGGGCTAATGAGTGAACCAAAGGGAAGGTGTTGTCTGGAGAGCTACAGACAAGGTGTTTTTCACATATAGCAGACACTACCTCGGAACTTAAACTGTTCTCAGGAAGAGACAAGTGAGTTTGAGTGAACTGCTGTATGCGGTCAAGCTCCTTTTGGGACACTGCGTCATCAAGTAACTCGCCATGTGGCCGTCTAGAGAGGCCATCTGCATCTGAGTTAAGCTTGCCTGCTCTGTATTGGAGCTTAAAGTTAAACGTCGACAGAGCAGCTAGCCACCTATAACTCACGGCATCCATCTTAGCAGTAGTCAAAATGTACGTCAAGGGATTACTGTCTGTCACGACAGTAAAATGATTGCCATATAAATAGTCTGCAAACTTCTCCGTTACTGCCCACTTTAGGGCCAAAAATTCCAATTTATGGGTGGGGTAACGGGACTCACTTCTAGACAACCCCCGGCTTGCATAAGCTATGATCCTAGTCTGGCCCTCCTGCTCTTGATAGAGGGCAGCGCCAAGCCCTGTAGTGCTGGCGTCAGTATGGAGTGTATATGGCAGCTGAGGGTCAGCGAAACCCAGAACAGGCGCAGTACTGAGCTTTTCAATGATGGTTTTGAATGCAAGGGCTGCACGGTGGCGCAGTGGTTTAGCACTGTGGCAGCACAGTTTACCCTCGGCCAGGGGATCGCGGGGATCACGAGATCGTGGGTTCGATCCCAGCCCCCGACCAACAGTGAGCTGTGTGGAGTTTGCATGTTCTCCCCGTGTTGCGTGGGTTTACTCCGGGATTTCTCCGGTTTCCTCCCGCATACTAAAAACATGTAGGTTTAGGGCGCTCGCGCACGCAGCGACCGGCAGCCAGTGGCTTGTCACCAGACTGCAAACCAAATCTACCTACGGGTACAAATAAGTAACAAAAAAAAAAAAAAAAAAAAGATCACAGGAAGAAGTCCATCGCTCGCCAAACGGTGTCTTTGGGTCGTGGTATTGGGCAGGCTTAGCTTTGGGCTTTGTGCTCTTTCACAAAGGAGGGTAGCCTGCTGTCAAGTCAGTGAGGGGCTTAACGATGCTGGAACTAGTTCTTAATGAACCGCCTATAGTACCCTGAAAAGCCTAAGAATGAGCGGAGCTGTTTGAGATCACAGGGCACAGGCCAGGTACTTAGGGCTTTCACTTTTTCGGGGTCGGTCTCAACTCCTTTACTGGACACAATGTGACCGAGGTATCTGACAGAAGTTTGAAAAAATCTGCATTTCTCAGGGGAGAGTTTAAGCCCGTACTCTTTTAGGCGATTAAGAACTTTCATTAAGCGAGCCTCATGTTCTTTGGGCGTCTTGGAGAATACAATGATATCATCGAGGAACACAATCACCTCATGCAGATTCATGTCGTCCATGCATTTCTCCATGAGGCGCTGGAACGTGCTGGGGGCGTTTGTAATGCCTTGGGGCATTCTATTGAATTCCCAAAAGCCCATGGGACATACGAACGTCGTCTTTGGTTTGTCCAGCTCCTCTACCTCAATTTGGTAGTACCCCGACTTTAAATCGAGGACAGAGAACCACTGCGAACCAGTCAAGGTGGAAAACGTTTTCTCCAAGTTGGGGAGGGCGTAAGCATCTTTAAAGTCTGCATATTAAGCTTCCTGTAATCAATACAAAGGCGGACATCGCCATTCTTCTTTCGCACCACTACAATAGACGAAGATAAATGGCGAAGTAGACTCTCTTATCACGCCTGCTTGTTGGAGTTCTTTGAGATGCTTACAGACCGCTTCCAGGTCATTTGGATGTATGGGACGTGCTCTGTGTTTGAACGGTGTTTCATCTGATAATTTGATTGTGTGTTTCACTTGATCTGTTTTGCCAAAGTCAAGATCATTTTGTGCAAATACTTCGGGCATTTGACTGAGTTTTTCTGTTCGGCGCTCTTTCCATTCAACGCTAATGGGGGAAGAGTCAAAGTTGAACTTCATAGTGGACTTTGGTTCAGTTTTGGACTTTGCAACTTTCACGGAGTGTTCTTGTGATAGGACTCGTTGATATGCAGATTTCTCCAAAGACACACTTCTGAGGGATTGTCACGTCATGTTCCGATTCATTGGTGAGTATAACTGGAACAAGATAAGGTGCTCTTTCAGGTAAGTCTATGAGACATGGTTTTACCAGGATACCACCAGGTAAGGCTGACATTAACGGGTGTTCTAACAAGACAGATTTTTCACTGTTGCCGGCTGACACTGCTACAGCGCCATCTAGAACAACTGTTTGGCCTGCAGGAACTAACTGTGGCTCTTTGTTGCGCATGGTCACTAAACCAAGGCTAGTGTCTTTGGACTGTCTGTGCTGTAGCTCAAGGGCTTTTAACACTGCCTTATAACCAAGTGACATGGTTGGCTGCAGTTCAGAACATGCATCAGAGTACAGCTCGTAAAGTACATCTAATGTGTTTGTCCCTATTAACACTAAGGACTGAGCAGCTGCACGTACATCGGGAACCACTAAGGCAAGTGTTGGCACTTCGGCTTCAATACCGAGAAAGTCTTTTGGGAAAGTGACATGCATTTCAATGTAGCCTAAATAAGGTACACTCTGACCATTAGCTCCCTCCACTTCTAACAGCTCAAAAGTGGCTTAATCTCATGGTTGGATAAGTACTGTCTGTAATAGGACTCAGGGACAGTAGTCACCTGGGAGCCTGTATCTAACAAACAGCTCACAGTACAGCCATTCACTTTCACTTGGGCTGTACTTTTGTTACCAATTAGACCATTAGGAAAGTTAAAGGGGTCTGTTTTGTAGTGTGACTTCAGTTTAGCACGTGTCTTGAATGGAGCTTTTGGTTTGGGACGGGTCATCTCTGAACTAGCCTCTGTTTGTCCTGCAACAGGGGTAGACTTCAGTTGTAAAGAAGATTGGGGGTTCTGACTGTCCCAAATCTGTCTTTTTACTCTTAGTTCTTTGCATTTTGCAGCTACAAGTGCAGGGTTTGGCTCTGACTCACAAGTGGCTACAATATGCCCATCTTCACCACAGCGGAAGCAATACCATGGTTTGGGCCTAGTATTGGGATGGCTGAACGAAAGTAAGTTTTCAGGTTTGACATGGTCAGGTTTTTTATTTCCAGATTTCTTAGTTGGGTCTTTCTTCGGTGGTGCTTGTTTCTTTTGTTTCACAACAGCAACTAATTGGCTTTTTAAATCAGCAACTTGCTTTTTCAGTTCTTTCAGACTGTCAGACTCCACTTCACTATTTGTACTTGTTTCAGTGACTGTTTGTTCGTAGGAGGCTGCTTTTGGTTTTGTGGCGCCCAAGTGTTTTTTCATGCATGTGTTTTTAACTTCTTGTCTATTTTCAACAGTGCGAAGGTGAAGCAATAACTCTGCATACTCAGGTGGATGTTTATCTTTTAGTTCCAGCGGTAGCTCTCTTAGCAGATTGTCATCCCAACAGCCTCTCTTAAACTGCTTGAGAAGCTGTTTGTTCGCTTCTTGTGGCTCTAGACCGCCTCTACGCACTGAGAGATTTAGCGCCACCTGCAAACGATGCAGATATGCAGAGGGTTTTTCTCCATAATCTTGGAAAGTGTTCATAAATCGCACAAGCAGTTCCTCACCGTCTTCAACAGTCCCAAAAGCTGAGTCCAAAAGCTTAAGATAGTCGGCAGAGGTGGCTTCAGACCCAAGAAAGCGAATAACATCAGACGCAGGAGCAAGAAGACTTTCAAGGATCCTGCGAGATTTTTCCAAGTCAGACAAAGAAGCATCTTCCATCATCAGGTCAACATGTGAACGCCATGTTTCATAGCCAGCTTCAGTATACGGTCTCGGTGTTTTGTCAGAGAAAGCTCTGATTCTCAAGGAGGAATGGGCGTTTGACGGCTTCTCTGCATTTTTAATGACATGCTCTACTACGATTTTCTGAACCTCGGGTGGGTTAAAATCAGCTGGACTCAACATTTGAGGTGTTAAGTTTGGTCTAAGAGGGCTTTGGAAGAGTGCTTGAGTGGTTTTAGGGGTGCGAGGCACTTCAACTTGAAGTGGAGGAGAGACTCCACTTTGTGTGGGTTCTACAGTAAGGGAAGCAGGATCAATGTCAGCAGAGACCGTTTCAGCTGTCTCAGCAGCTTCAATAGACTTCCCTATTTTGGACATGACCTCCCGCAACACCTCTTCAAAACCTTTTCCACTTAGCTTAGCTAAACCCCTCAGGTTGCTAAGATAAGCCTCAGTAACACTGCCCCCTACAGTTTCAGTGTAGACATCAATTAGAGTTTGAATGCAGTATTTAATCTCAGGATTGTCAGTGGATGGAAAGGAGCACGGCAACGTAGGTGCTAATGCTTCAATGCTTAATCCAGACTCGAACTTCACAATGTGACTTTTGTCAAAATCAGATGAGTTGTCATCAATGCTAAGCACCCTACGGATAGTGCCATGTTGCTCTAGGAACTCAAAAATATCTGTGTCTCTTTCTTTATCAATAACACCTCTTACAATGACTGCATTAGGGATTTTGACGCCATACTTTTCCACAAAATCCATTTTGGCAGTATATAAACTGGTTAGTCAGGGGTCAAAACAGAATTCACATCTGTTGTGCAACGCTCCAGGCTCCTGGCTGTGCTCGCCACTAATTTGTAACCCTGTGACACTTACTTGTCTCACCAAATTTTGTAACAATATTACTGTAATACAATGGGGTACAATATACACAGGGTATAATACCACCGGTATACCACTCACTGTATACTACTGGTTATTGGGTAATTGGGTATAACAGGGTGTTAGAATTTGCTAATACAGCAATGTCTCATTGCGGGTGTTTGTTGAGGCTTACCAATCTCAAGGGTTTTATCCAGGCAAAGGCTGCTACCACCACGCTAGCGTCGCCATATCACCAAGGACCGTCTCTCTCTCTGGTCTGTGTCTTTCGGCGTCTGGCATGACTGAGCCAAAAATGCAAGTCATCCCAGACCCAGGGAGAGAGCGCTTAACCCATTGGGTGGCATGACCCAGCAACGGCGCAGCCATTGGTTACTCGAAATATCAACACACAATACTAGTGTGGCACATATGTTGGGTTCATATTTTCCACAAATGTATTGCTGTATGTGTATTGTGTGCTTCACGTCTCGCTGGACAAAGAAGGTCTGGATCTGCAGAGGTCTGCAGGAGATAACGATGAGGTGTGAGATTTGGCCTTTGTCTCAGAGAAGACGCCCCAGAAGGATTTCCGGATCATCGAAGAATGAGAGACAATGGTGAAAGATCAAAGAGTTGCATTGTGACTGGGATTAAGTACCATGTGACTGTATGTTTGCTAAAGCACCATGTGACTTAGGTTTCGATGCTCCATGAGTATAAGAGTGTGATGTTCCATTGATCAGTCTCTTTTCTTGTTGAGAGGTTGATAGAGTATGTGTTCTGACAATAAAGCTGAACCTGAGAAATAAACTCAGTCTCATCCTTGAGCACATCCTCTACACTGGTGACCCTACGACAAATTATGGCCGGTGACGACCTTTCCGCACCGGACTCATCAGGAGCCAGCCAGGCTAATGCAGCTAAAGCAGTCCAGCTGCCTGATTTCTGGCAGCATAGCCCGCGCTCCTGGTTTAACACTGTCGAGGCACAGTTCTATCTTCGGGGAATTTCGGCGGATGCCACAAAATTCTACCATGTAGTCGCAAAGCTGGACAGCCTCACAGCCCAGCGGGTGGAGAGCCTGACTAACCACCCACCAGACGACGACAAGTATGGCGCATTGAAAACCGCTCTCATCCGTGCTTTCACCCCCTCGCTGGGAGACCGAGCAGAGAAGCTTCTGGTGTTGACTGAAGGCGAGGCAGACAGGCCTGCGGACCTGATGGCGAAGATGCTGAGTTTGAGAGACGACGAAGATGATGGCTTTATCTTCGCCCATCTTTTCTTCGGGACACTACCGTCAGCGGTGAGAGTTACCCTGGCCAGTTCACAGCTGCTGGCCCACCGAGATTACCACGAGCTGGGCCAGGAGGCACAGCGACTTGTCGATGCCCATAGGCGACACACGGCCACGACGGTGGCAGTGGAGCTGAGCGCAACGCCCGGAGACGGCAGGGGGCCGGTGGCTGCAGTACCAGATTCGCTGACGTCAGCAGCGGCGGAGGCCAGGAGACACGGAGCGGGTGACGTTCTCTGCTTTTCCCATTGCCGTTTCGCCGAGAGGGCACGCAATTGCATTCCACCATGCCAGTTCAAGCGCTCGGGAAATGCCAGGACCGGGAGTCTGTAGCAGCTGCGGCTCTCAGTGTGAAGAACAAGCTGCTTTACCTAACGGACGCGCGATCAGGGAGGCAGTTCCTGGTGGACACAGGTTCCCAGCTGAGTTTCATCACACCTTCCTACGCTGACCGGCTGGCACCTTCCAGCGGACCCCTGGTGTCGGCGGCGAAGGGCTCGACGATCAAGACCTTCGGGGAGAAGACCCTCCCCCTGTCTTTTCATGGCCGGGCATTCGAGTGGACTTTCGTCATAGCGGCAGTCAGTTTTAACATGTTAGGTGCTGATTTTTTGTGCTCGCATGGTTTATTGGTTGATCTTGCTAATAGACGCCTAGTTAAGTCTTTCCACTCTATTTCCTGCACAGCCCGGGTGGTCCCGCCTACTGCACAGGCCAACGTCACAGCTGCGGGTGGTAAGTTCCAAGCACTACTTACTCAGTTCCCAGCACTCACAGTCCCAACGTTTTCGGCATCAGTGGCTAAACATGGGGTGGAACATTTTATCACTACCACCGGGCCCCCCGTTTTTGCAAAAGCTCGGCGCTTGGACTCAGCTAAACTGGCCATAGCGCGCGAGGAATTCGCCAATCTGGAAAAGCTGGGCATCATTAGAAGCTCTAACAGCCCCTGGGCTTCACCGCTACACATGGTCCCAAAGGCTGATGGCTCGTGGCGGCATTGCGGTGATTTCCGCAGGTTGAATAATGCTTCGGCACACGACCGCTACCCGATCCTGCACATCCAAGATTTTTCGGTTCATTTAGCGGGGGCGCGCATTTTTTCTAAAATAGATTTGGTGCATGGTTACCATCAAGTCCCAGTGCGCGCTCAGGACATACCCAAAACAGTGGTAATAACTCCTTTTGGGCTTTTCGAGTTTTTGCGCATGCCGTTTGGACTCAAGGGTGCCGCGCAGACTTTCCAGCGCATGATGGATGCAGTTTTACGCGACCTCCCTTTCGTGTTCGTCTACTTGGATGACATTTTGGTAGCCAGCACGTCCGAAGACGAACGTGAAAGCCACCTCACAGCGGTTTTTTGGAGGCTGGCAGAGCACGGGTTAATAATTAACCCAGCGAAGTGTCAGTTCGGGGTGGTGCAAATTGATTTTTTGGGGCATCGCGTTTCGCCAGAAGGAGCGGTCCCTCTGCCCGATAAAGTACGCGCAATAACAAACTTTCCCCAACCTCAGACGGTCAAAGCATTGCAGGAATTTTTGGGAATGGTTAATTTTTATAACCGTTTCCTCCCAAGCGCAGCGCAGCTCATGCAACCATTGTACGCGGCACTTAAAAAACAAAAACCCACAAGTAAAATCGAATGGTCTCCGGAGCGGGAGCGCGCATTCTCCCAAGTCAAATCAGCCCTGGCAAATGCGGTTTTGTTGGCACACCTGGTGCCAACGGCCCGCATGGCGCTCACCACGGACGCTTCTGATTTAGCGGTGGGGGCGGTCGTTGAACAGTTTGTAGCAGGGAGCTGGCAGCTGCTCGCGTTTTTCAGCAAAACCTTGCGCGATAACGAGCGAAAATACAATGCGTTCGACAGGAAGCTTTTGGCCCTGCATTTGGCCATCCGCCATTTCCAGTTCTGGCTGGAGGGGTGCCGTTTCACCGCGTTTGTGGACCACAAGCTGCTAACGTTCGCAATGGCCAAGATTTCAGAGCCTTGGTCAGGCCGGCAGCAAAGACAGCTGGCCGCGATATCAGAGTTCACCACCGATATTCAGCATGTCGCGGGCAAACATAATGTAGTGGCAGACTGTCTTTCGCGTGCGGTAGTAGCGCCAGGCCCCATGGGGGCAGACTCGGCAGCCATGGCCGCGGGCTAGGGTTGTGGCGCGGAAGCGCATGCAGCCCCGGTCC
The DNA here is from genome assembly GCA_020510985.1 of Pholidichthys leucotaenia. Taxonomy (NCBI): domain Eukaryota; kingdom Metazoa; phylum Chordata; class Actinopteri; order Cichliformes; family Pholidichthyidae; genus Pholidichthys; species Pholidichthys leucotaenia. The sequence goes on along the minus strand of CM035838.1, from coordinate 397,483,803 downwards.
ACGTAGGTTTAGATTATGCAGCCATGGCCGCGGACCAGGTTAGCGACGCGGATGTGCGCGCGCTCCAGTCTGGACCATCAGGGTTAAGGCTGGAGCACAGGGTGCAGCAAATAGGTATGCCCCCCCTAATCTGCAATGTCTCCACGGGGCGAGGGTGGTTCCAGCTGCGTGGCGCCGCTGCGTTTTTGACTCAATCCATTCTCTGGCGCACCCGGGGGTGCGCGCATCGATTAAGATGGTGGGGGAGAAATTTGTTTGGCTGGGGTTGCGTAAACAGGTCAAGGAATGGGCAGCAGCCTGCGTAGCGTGTCAGCGAGCCAAAATACACAAGCACACTAGAGCTCCTTTGGAGCCTTTTCACATTCCGGCTAAGCGTTTTGATCATGTGCATGTGGACTTGGTGGGTCCTCTTCCGTTGTCGCAGGGGTGCACACACCTTTTGACGATGGTAGACCGCACCACGCGTTGGCCAGAAGTGGTTCCTCTGGCATCAACTACAACAGAAGAAGTTGCACGCGCGTTTTTAACAGCTTGGGTTGCGCATTTTGGAGTTCCGTCGGACATAACGTCCGACAGGGGTCCCCAATTTGTTTCCGAACTCTGGTCATCGATGGCCCACAGCCTAGGGGTGAAGATTCACCGCACTACCGCGTATAACCCCCAGGCTAACGGTTTGTGCGAATGCTTTCATAGGTCATTGAAAGCAGCCCTCAGAGCGTCTCTTACGGATACAAATTGGGTGGATAAACTTCCATGGGTTTTATTGGGGTTGCGTTCTGCACCTAAGGAGGATTTGCAGGCCTCCCCAGCTGAATTAGTTTTTGCACAACCCCTTCGTTTGCCAGGGGAATTCCTTCCTGACAATCCTGCGCCAAATTGCCCCCCTGATCAACTGTTGCAGAGCGGTACAGGATCAAACACCCTTCCTGGCCCAGTTCATCACAGTTTTCCATGTGTTTTTGTGCCGAAGGCTTTAAAAAATGCGGAGTTTGTTTTTGTTAGACATGATGCTCAACGCCCAGGTTTGCGGCCGCCTTATGACGGGCCTTTCAGAGTGTTGGAAACAGGGGAGAAGCATTTTTTGCTAGATTTAGGAGGCAGGAAAGAGTTGATTTGCATAAACAGACTCAAACCCGCTTTTGTTCTGGCTGATGAACACGTGCAGTTGGCGAGGGCCCCCCGCCGTGGCAGGCCGCCAAGAAGGCATTCTTCGGAGCCCCCACAGAGATGTGCTAACAGTTCTGATCCACAGGTGCAGGAAGACGCTGCTGAAGGAACAATGCCGGCTTACAGCAGATATGGCAGGAGGCTAAGACCTAAGCAATTGGTGGATTGATTTTTGATATGTGGTTATGTTTTCTGTCATACATCTCTGATTATGTTTTGTCCCTTAGTAGACGTTTGGGGGGGGGGGGGGTTATGTGGCACATATGTTGGGTTCATATTTTCCATAAATGTATTGCTGTATGTGTAATGGGTGCTTCATGTCTCGCGGGACAAAGAAGGTCTGGATCTGCAGAGGTCTGCAGGAGATAACGATGAGGTGTGAGATTTGGCCTTTGTCTCAGAGAAGACGCCCCAGAAGGATTTCCGGATCATCGAAGAATGAGAGACAATGGTGAAAGATCAAAGAGTTGCATTGTGACTGGGATTAAGTACCATGTGACTGTATGTTTGCTAAAGCACCAAAGACTGAGGTTTCGATGCTCCAGGAGTATAAGAGTGTGATGTTCCATTGATCAGTCTCTTTTCTTGTTGAGAGGTTGATAGAGTATGTGTTCTGACAATAAAGCTGAACCTGAGAAATAAACTCAGTCTCATCCTTGAGCACATCCTCTACACTAGGAACTTTATCAGAACCTTCTAGAAAATGTTCCTACTATTTATGAATATATATTTATTTAAATATTCATATTCAAATTATGTATTCCCATTGTGAAATGGGTGTTTTTCTTTTCTAAAAGCGGTATCAATATTTATAATTTAATTCACGTTAAACTATCTACTCCCATTGTAAAATGAATGCCCCCCCCCTTCTTCTTAAAGCGGTATCAACATTCATAATTTTATTCGCGTTTTTACACTGGGTTACACAGTGATTGCCTCAAAAGGTTGTGCAACAAAATATTAAGTTAAGGGTACCATCATTTTTGTCCAGGCCTGTTTCATGAGTTTGTTTTTTAAAATAATTCTGATTCACAATTCAAAAGCATTGTCTGATTTTCATTGGTTAATTTTCATAGAATTTTTATTTATTACCACTTTTGTCAGATTCAAGTTATTTCTGTGACCATTGTGGGCTTTTCTTTCATTAACAGAGGGGTACCAACAATTTTGTCCACGTCTGTATATTATTTGAGTGTACCAATATGGCGGTACCCTGGGTGGAATGGGAGGTGACGCCCCGCCTCCTGGGGGTGGCGTCACCTGGAGTATAAGAAGCCACAGCTGGAGACATCCTGTCTCTTCACTTTGGACTCTCAGGCTTAGTGTGGTGACTCCTGTACGTTCTGTTAGAGTGTTTAATAAAACTATAAAACGTCACCTCAACTCCTCTTCATTTCAAGACGTAACACTTACCAGTTGCTGCATGATTGAAGTAACTAGTTACTTGGAAAAGTATCTTTCACGTTACTTTTAAATGCATACTTAAATCATCTTGCACATGGCAAGATCAAGGGCCCCTTGTTCTCATCAGAAAAAAAGAAGAAAAAGAAAATTGATGAGAAAAAAGTCTCATCTTACAGAGAAAATTTTGGACCCCCTGGTGGGCTGTTTTTGGCCCACGAGCCATACGTTTAACACCCCTGGACCAGCCCATTAAAAATGCATATTTAGAGGATTTACTTCCAAGAAATAGTTGCATATCACAACAGCATGTAAATGAATAAGATAAAATAAAACAGAAAGGACAGATAAATGAAAGTTCACCTTAAGCTGTTCTCTACTGCAACAAATCACAGTCACTTTTTCTCTGTGCGGAAAGAAAACATTTACACAACTGCAGATATTAAATGCAGCTTCTTGTTCTAAAAATGCTCATGTTTAACCACAGAGGTAGAAGCTGTTGGGGACTACTTACCACTCGGACAACAGGTGATCAGGGCTTGGTACGAGAAGTTGCTACGCCATGGCATGTCTTCCCACCGGGTTTCGGCGTAAACTGGGGCAGGACAGGAACCCGACCCGTGGAGGAGATGACGGCTGCGTTAGCTAAATAGGATCAGTTTATATTTATTTGCGCTAAAAATATCTACCCATATTAACAAAACAAGTAATGCGAGTAACGCATCTGATCAAATTTCAGTAACTAACGCATTACTGAATTTTTAAACAGTAATTTCATTACACAGCACATTGCTGCAAAAGTAGTGGCGTTACAATAACGCATTACTCCCAGCACTGTTGATCGTACATTGTACAGAAGGCAAAATTATAGTACAAATACAATAATTATCGTATGACTGGTAACACTGTAGCTGGACCAACCAACCTAGTGACGTCACAATTGAGGCTTGTGCAATATGATGATTTTGAAATGTTAAAAATAGAATTTTGATGAGTTATTTAAATCCACTTGCACTTAATGTTATGGTGTAGAAGCTGGGTTAATCATCTCAGACTGAATGCAGAGGGTAAACAGAGAAGGACAATAGGTATTGAGATGAGAGAGATTATGGTGAAGTAGCAGGAAGAAGTAGTAGGGGGAGAAGTGTTGAATGTACTGTGATGCGAGATGTCATGCAGATATGAGATGGGCGGTTGATATAAAAGGAGAGACCCTGGTGTATTGAGATATGCTTTTTCTGTGCATGACTGATGTGAGTGTGAATAAAGTTGTCTGCTGCATAAGTTTGCCTCCGTTATTTGCACTCTCCAGAATACCTATATTAGTATATACAGTCATGTGAAAAAATTACACCCTGAATAAGCCGGTGTGTCTTTTTTTTTTTTTTTTAACATATTTGGACCTATCAAGAGGGCTTTATCAAGAGGGCTGGCTCTGTAATTGGTCTCAGACCGGAGACCTTTGAGACAGTGGTGGAGAGGAGAACACTAAATAAACTGCAATCCATCATGGACAATCCTGATCACCTCCCTCCACCACACACTAGATAGACAGCGGAGCACTTTGTAGACTACTACAGCTTTGCTGTCGAATGGCCAGGTACAGGAAATCTTTCCTGCCACATGCAATTTCACTGTACAATAACTGACTATGATGTTGTATTCTGGTCATAGCTATGCTGCCACACTGCACCTTACAGACTAACTGGTACCTCACATTTTCACTCTGCTCCTGATAGTCCTTCTTTGTACAGTGGGATGATTCATGTGTTTATACAGGTCATCATATATTAAGCTATTGTAGGAGTCAAGAATTGAGGAGACTGGATGATTTTTCCAGTATCTGCTTTAATTCTCATTCATCCTACGTCCTCTCTCGATCGGAGTGAAAAGAGACAGGACGCAGTCACACACATACATTTATACACTCATCTCTAACAATACATCACACAAAAGTCTCAATACTCCGCTACATCCTTTCATCTGTAATAGAACACCCAGAGTCCTTCTGTTCTCCTTTCTGACCCCCAAAGGTCAGGCCGGGTAATCTTCTCCTCTCTCCTGAGTCCCCAGGGGGTGCAGACACGTCTTCCTCTTGAGGTGTGAAGTCAATACACATGACTAGCTCAAAGTCTCTCTTGGCTGAATTCAGCCAGCCACATGTGAGTCACATAGGTTATAACTATGGGCTCCACATCACTCCCCCCTTCCACGCGAAAGACTGGGCACCCACATACAGTCATACAACAGTCATACAGCACGTCACCCCCCCAACAGAATCTCACAGCAACCCAAACAACCTGACCAAAAAACACATCATTCTGCATGCAGCTTAGGTTTCAATCTTCTCCCGAATCTGCTGTATGCAGGTCTCCGGCTCTGTGTTGGGCCGTCCTGCTGTGCATCTGTGGAGTGAGGGGGAGAAGGGTTATTTGCCCCTCGTGGGGTGTCCAGGGGCCGCCCCTTTGGAGGCCTGCCGCGTCGAGGCGCGCCCGCCGGCCGTACAGACTCAACACAAAAGCAGGCTTTAATCTATCGATACTGATCGTCTCCCTCCTGCCCCCCAAATCTAGCACAAAATATTTCTCCCTGGTTTCCAGCACTCGAAATGGACCGTCGTAAGGTGGGCGGAGGCTATGCCGCTGCGCATCGTGCCTGACAAAAACAAACTCTGCGTCTCGTAAAGCCTGGGGCACGAACACACGCGGGAAAGAGTGATGAGCGGGGCCCGGGAGCATTTCTGCTTTTCTGGGGGGGGGCCCGGGAGCATTTCTGGATCGGGGGGGGGGGCCCTGGTGCTGTGTGGTCGGGTAAAAACTCGCCTGGCAGCCTGAGCGGTTGCGCGAAAACCAATTCTGCTGGTGAGGCATCTAGATCCTCTTTGGGTGCCGAACGCAACCCCAATAAAACCCATGGTAGTTTGTTTACCCAATCTGTGTCCGTCAGTGACGCTCTGAGGGCTGCTTTCAAAGACCTGTGAAAACGCTCGTATAAACCGTTGGCCTGGGGATGGTAAGCGGTCATGCGATGTACCGCCGCTCCTAAGCCGCTGGCCACTGCTGACCACAGTTCCGACGCAAATTGAGGTCCCCTATCAGACGTAATATCTGACGGGACCCCGAACCGCGCTACCCAGGCTGTTAAAAAAGCACGTGCCACCTCTGCCGCTGTGGTCGATGTTAACGGGACCACTTCCGGCCAACGAGTGGTTCGGTCCACCATTGTCAAGAGATGCGTGAACCCTTGTGAAGTGGGCAGGGGGCCCACGAGGTCCACGTGCACATGATCGAACCTTTTAGCCGGAATGTGGAACGGTTCTAAGAGCGCCTTAGTGTGCCTGTGAATTTTAGCCCGCTGGCAAGCCATGCAGGTTTTAGCCCATTCCTTCACGTGCTTGCGCAGGCTCGGCCAAACAAACTTCTCCGCCACCATTTTCACCGAAGCGCGCACCCCTGGGTGCGCTAGGGAGTGCACGGCGTCAAAAACGCGACGGCGCCACGCGGCTGGCACCACCGGGCGCGGTCGCCCTGTGGATACATCGCAGATAAGTGGGGGAAAACCGGTTTGTAGATTTCTGCGTTCCAGCCTTAACCCTGTTGGTCCAGACAGGAGCGCGCGCACGTCCGTGTCCTCGCTCTGCTCCGCCACCATGGCTGCATAATCTATTCCCACGTGGACCGGAGCCACGTGCGTGTCTGCACTGTTACTGCGCTCTGGGTAAGCGGCCACGCAATACGTTTCCGCGCGGATGGGTGCTGTTACTGTGCGTGACAGACAGTCTGCCACCACATTGATTTTACCGGCTAAGTGCTGAATATCGGTGGTAAATTCAGAAATTGCGGCCAGCTGTCTGTTGCCACCCTGACCACGGTTCTGAAGTTTTGGACGTCACAAAAGTGAGCGGTTTGTGGTCGACAAACGCGGTGAAACGCCGCCCTTCCAACCAGAACTGGAAATGGCGAATAGCCAAGTGGAGCGCCAGCAGCTCCCTGTCAAACGCACTGTATTTTCGCTCAGCCTCGCGTAGGGATCTGCTGAAGAATGCGAGTGGTTGCCAAACCCCGGCAACCTGCTGTTCCACTATGGCCCCTATGGCCACATCTGACGCGTCCATGGTTAGCGCTATGCGGGCTGCCGGGTCTGGGTGGGCCAACAGTGCCACGTTTGCCAGTGCTCGTTTAACCTCTGTGAATGCGCGCTCCAGCTCTGGGGACCATTCAATCACATGGGAGGGCTTCTGCTTTTTGAGCGCGGTGTACAAGGGCTGCATAAGCTGTGCTGCGTGGGGTATGAAACGGTTATAAAAATTTACCATCCCCAAAAATTCTTGCAACGCTTTTACCGTTCGAGGCTGGGGAAAATCTGCCACTGCGCGTACTTTGGCCGGCAGAGGAACTGCTCCCTCCGAGGAAACGCGGTGCCCTAAAAAATCGATTTGTGCCACGCCAAAATGGCACTTGGCCGGGTTGATTATCAACCCATGCTCTCCTAACCTCTGAAAAACTGTCGTGAGGTGTTTTGCATGCTCCTCCTCGGAGGTGCTGGCTACCAAAATGTCGTCTAAATAGACAAAAACGAAAGAAAGGTCGCACAACACTGCATCCATCATCCGTTGGAAGGTTTGTGCGGCGCCTTTAAGGCCAAAAGGCATTCGTAAAAACTCAAAAAGCCCGAACGGGGTTATTACGGCTGTTTTGGGGATGTCCTCTGGTCGGACCGGGACTTGGTGATAACCGCGCGTCTTCGCCAAGTGCACTGAAAAGTCCTGGATATGCGGAATCGGATACCGGTCCTGCGCTGTGGCATTGTTCAACCTGCGGTAATCGCCACAAGGTCTCCATGAGCCGTCAGCTTTAGGTACCGTGTGGAGGGGGGAAGCCCAGGCGCTCTTCGAGCGGCGAATTATACCCAACCTTTCCAGGTTGGCGAACTCCTCGCGCGCAATGGAGAGTTTAGCTGCATCCAAGCGCCAAGCCTTCGCAAAAACGGGTGGGCCACTCGTGGTAATAAAGTGCTCCACCCTGTGCTTCGCCACCTTAGCTGAAAAAGTAGGAACTGTGAGTGCTGGGAACTGGTGTAGAAGGCTGTGAAACTTACCACCTGCTGTGGCGACGTTGGTCTGAACTGGCGGCGGGCACACCCGAGCTGCACAAGGGATAGAACAGAAAGAGAGTGCATTTACTAGTCGTTTGTTGGCCAGATCAACTAACAAACCATGTGAACACAGAAAATCAGCACCTAACATATTAAAGCTCACTGCCGCCACGATGAAATTCCACGATGAAATTCCACGATGAAATTCCACTCATAGGCGCGGCCGTGGAAGGACAGAGACAAGGTTCTCTCTCCGTACGTCTTGATGCTGGACCCGATCAGCATAGGTGGCAGTAATGAAGCTCCTCTGGGCTCCGGTGTCCACTAGGAATTGCCGCCCGGAGCCCGCATCTGTCAGATAAAGCAGCTTGTTCCGTTCGCCGAGAGTGGAAGCTGCTAACGGCTCCCGGCCCGGTCGTTTCCCTGCTTTTTGAACTTGCAGGGCGGGATGCATTTGTGCGCCTTCCCAGCGAAACGTCGATGGTAAAAACAGAGGCCGTCATCTCCCCTGCCACGGAATCTCGCCGCTGCTGTCGCCGCTGAGGTGTTCACTGCTGTCTCTGGCTCCACACTGCCCCCGGCCGCCGCGCCGAGGTCTGCCGCTGCCACGGAAGCCTCTTGTTCCTCGCAGGCGTTGAGGAGCCGCTCCGCCTCTTGGGCCAGGTCGCGGAAGTCCTGCTGGGTCACACATCTCCTGCTGGACAGGGAACCTCTCATGTGCGCTGGGAGGGTTCTCAGGAAAATATGCTTGAAAAGGAACGCATCGTTGTCCGTCCTGATCATTTGTAGCATGTCCTCCATGAGGACAGTCGGCCTGCGTCCACCTCTGTCGCGCAGGTCCAGTAGCTGCCTGGCTCTTGCCTCCGACGACGGCACGAAGCTCCTGATGAGGGTGGCTTTCAGCGCGTCGTATTTGCCGACAGCGGGTGGTTGCTGCACCAGGCTCCGCACACACCGAGCTGTGCGGCTGTCGAGCATCGCGATGACATTATGGAATTTAATGTCATCCGCTGAAACTCCCCCGAGCAGGAACCGCGACTCCACATGCTGGAACCACGAGTGCGGGTCGCTTTGCCAGAACTCGGGGAGCTTAATTAGTCTTGTGCCCCTGCTGGCATTACCCGGTGAATCCGGGTCTGAGCGGCTGTCTCCCAGCTCTTCCATATCGATCACGAGGCTGTCCTCCAGCCTCGGCGTGCTCAGATTCATGCGTAGGTCACCAATTGTAGGAGTCAAGAATTGAGGAGACTGGATGATTTTTCCAGTATCTGCTTTAATCCTCATTCATCCTACGTCCTCTCTCGATCGGAGTGAAAAGAGACAGGACGCAGTCACACACATACATTTATACACTCATCTCTAACAATACATCACACAAAAGTCTCAATACTCTGCTACATCCTTTCATCTGTAATAGAACACCCAGAGTCCTTCTGTTCTCCTTTCTGACCCCCAAAGGTCAGGCCAGGTAATCTTCTCCTCTCTCCTGAGTCCCCAGGGGGTGCAGACACGAAAGTCCCGCGCAGCCAGCAACGGCGAATTGGCCAGGGCCGCTCTCGCCGCTGTCGGAAGGTTCCGGAGGAAGAGGTGGGCAAACAGAAAATGGTCGTCGTCCGTGCCCCTTAACGCCAGCATCTTCTCCATGAGGTCTATGGCCGAACCAGCTCCTAACTTGGTCCGCGTCAGGAGCCTCTCTGCACTCTCACGGTCCGAGAGTGTGTAGCGCTGGATGAGCGCAGCCTTGAGCGCCTCGTATCTGTTGCCGGTTGGTGGCTGATCGAGCAGGCTCGCTACGTGCTGAGCTGTGCGGGCGTCGAGCACTGCGACCACATAGTAGAATTTGGTGTCATCTGCCGTTATCCCCCGGAGGGTGAACTGCGCCTCGATGAGGTGGAACCAAGAGTGCGGGTTGTGCTGCCAGAAATCCGGTAGCTTGACTGCAACTGCACATGCGTGGCTGGAGGTTCCCGTTGAGGTTGGCTCCGGGGATCTTGTCTCGTGTTCCATGATACGTCTTGGGTCACCAGTGTGGAGAGTGTAAATGAAGAGGCAGATTTGTCTCAGACGATTCATTACACACTCTCACATCTCAAGCATAGACAGAATACCATTCCAGCAGAAACTCCTCTCTTAAATATCATGGCATTCTTCTAGCATTTTCTCACACACAAAAGATGACCTTCGCGTCACATTACATTTAACCCCCTCATCCTTAACACCTCCCTGTTATCTCACTAGGAAACCCCTGCTCTTTGTTCCCACTGTCTCCTGTCTGAGATGGTACACAATCAGGCTCTCCCCAGGTGCCACAGTGGTAGTTTTTACTTTCCACGGGTAATCCCCTTGTCTGTCATGTGTGTGTTTCTGTCGCTTGGTTGTCTACTGTCATGCTGCTGTTACACTGTAATTTCCCAGTTTGGGATCAATAAAGTACATCTATCTATCTATGGGTATTTAATATCAATGTTAAAATACTGGGAGATTGATGTAATACAACTAAACAATTAAAAATGAATTAGACCTTTTTCAAATTTTCTGTAAAATGTAATTCTAAACAAATAGTGAGGAATAAATTAGGACACCCCCACTTTCATTCCCACTTAAAATGGCTAAAATAAATGTTAAAAAATGCAAATAAAAACAAAAACAAGGTTAGACATAGATATGTGAACATTTATTAATAAAGAACTGAATATTTAATGGGGTGTCCTAATTTTTTCACGTGATTGTAGGTCCAAGTTTTAAATAATGATTAAAACATGTAGCGTTTGATGTCCTCTTTAAATCTCAGGCAGTGTGTGGAAGATGAGGAGGAACCCAGATTGCCATCATCGGGACATTGTGATGGTGCTGAGGGCTTCATTTCAATAAGCAATATTTCAAGCATGACTACGACAAAGAGAGATGACACCTGAACTGCAACATCAATCATACAAACATTTACACATAATGTTTATACATTTTTAGTTCTGAGATTAGGCCAGTAAACAAGTTTATTGATCAATGCCAAATATTTTGAAAAATTTGAATCTTCCAGTTTCAAGATGATTGACTAAAGCTATGATTGAACTTGAATTTTGATAATGTTTTGATTTTATGCTTTATGAGGACAAAAGCATAAAACGGTGGAAATGACAGAAAAATGTATATTCACTGAAAACATTTTCTCATTTAAACATTAATGTTAAATGAAGTTGTAAGTCAAAACTGAATCTCTGCTGGTGCTTTGAAGACCACTGGGAGAAATGAGTGATAAGGAACAGGAGTGAACCATGCCTGCATGTACCTAACAGGTTAAATAGGAACAGGATCTTCTACAGTGGGCAGAAAAACTAATCTTGGATGCGACTGGTCAAACTCCTACTTCAGAAGACTATAGTAACATGCTGTGACTTTTGTGTGAATCCTTTGTACAAAATCTGATTAAAGATTGTGTGCCCCTTTGCGAAGACACTAAGCTTATTTCTAACTGCATCTAATCCTCTCATGTCTTTATCACTTCAGTGGCTAAGATGATTTTTTTTTTCCATCTACCCAACACCCCCTGACATATTTATTCCTGTCCTAGGTTCCAGATAGGCCACAAGTGAAGGAAGTGCCACCCATGAAAGTAAACAAGCCAGCTATTTCACGTGATTTTTTTGGCACACGGTACTGCACAGTGGACTCACCAGAGCAACGTAAGAAAGAGGTGATTGCTCAATGGATTGGCTGCTCAGAACTCCCTGCAATCATCCTCCCAGTAGATGATGATTTCATCATGACTCTGCAAAGCTGGATTCCTACCTGTATTTTTTGTTAGAGGAATTCTAACTTAAAAGAATAAGCTGAGGCAATGTCAGAAGAGAAAAAGGGTGTATTCTCGTGCACTGACAGTTTCACACACAGAAGTACCAAGTGGAAAATGCATAAACATTCTGTTGAGCCATCCAACTTATATACACTGTTCACTGTATCTAAATCTGAGCCACATGACTAAAGAAAGATACAGACACATGAGGTGCCTGCTTTGTCAGCAGAATCACAAGACATCACAAGTGTACAAATAATTTAAGAACACAGTATTAGTCTCTGACATATAGAAGGTCAAGTCCGAGACTGACTGGCACGAGTCTTAACTAAGGAGATACAGGGTCATGTGTTGACCTCAGAAGGCACATGCTGGTCACAAGATCAGTTATACATGTGGTGCACATATGTAGTTTCACGGGCTCACATGTATATGACTGTCCATATGCTCTCATGTGTATTCCTGTGTGCTTACTTTGGCTTCACGTCTGAAGAGGAACAAAAGGTCTGGACCTCCTAGGGAGACGAAGAGGATGTGAGTGTTGACCTTTGGATATGCAAAGAGATGGACATGAAGGATTTCCTGACCACCGAGGTTTGGGTGGAAGAGGGGAACCGCAGGGGGGATGCATTGTGTTTGGGATTTAAAGACAATGGGATTTTGTGCTTTGATGTCAGGAGTATAAGACTAGCAGAGGTTGGGGGTTCTGCCTCTTTTCTGATTTGTATGTTGGAGAGTGTGTCGAGAATAAAATGGAACTTGAGAAATAACTCAGCCTCATCCTTTCCACACATCTCCACACTGGTGACCTTAAGACGTATTATGGCCGGTGACGATTCTCCTGCACCGGACTCATCAGGAGCCAGCCAGGCTAATGCAGCTACCACAGTCCAGCTACCTGATTTCTGGCAGCATAGCCCGCGCTCCTGGTTTAACGCAGTCGAGGCACAGTTCCATCTTCGGAGGGTTTCGGCAGACGCCACGAAATTCTATCATGTGGTTGCAAAGCTGGACAGCCACACAGCCCAGCGAGTAGAGAGCCTGATTAACCACCCGCCAGACGACGACAAGTATGGCACATTGAAGGCTGCTCTCATCCGTTTTTTCACCCCCTCGCTGGGAAAGCGAGCAGAGAAGCTCCTGGTGTTGACTGAGGGCGAGGTCGACAGACCTGCAGACCTGATGGCGAAGATGCTGAATTTGAGAGACGACGAAGATGATGGTTTTATCTTCGCCCACCTTTTCCTCAGGACACTACCGTCAGCGGTGAGAGTTACCCTGGCCAGTTCACAGCTGCTGGCCCACCGAGACTACCACGAGCTGGGCCAGGAGACGCAGCGACTCGTCGACGCCCATAGACGACACATGGCCACGACCGCAGCAGCGGAGCTGGGCGCAACATCTGGAGATGGCAGGGGGCCAGGGACTGCAGCACCAGACTCACCGACGACAGCAGCGGCGGAGGCCAGGAGACGCGGAGCGGACGACGTCCTTTGCTTTTACCATCGCCGTTTCGCCGAGAGGGCATGCAAGTGCATTCCACCATGCCAGTTCAAGCGCTCGGGAAACGCCAAGACCGGGAGTCAGTAGCAGCTGCGGCTCTCGGTGAAGAGAACAAGCTGCTCTACCTGAGAGACGCGCGATCGGGGAGGCACTTCCTCGTGGACACAGGCTCCCAGCTGAGTTTCATCACACCTTCCTACGTTGACCGGTTGGCGCCTTCCAGTGGCCCTGTGGCGTCAGCAGCGAACGGCTCGGTGATTAAGACCTTCGGGGAGAAGACCCTGTCTCTCTCTTTCCACGGCCGTACATTTGAGTGGACTTTCGTCATAGCGGCAGTCAATTTCAACATGTTAGGTGCTGATTTTTTGTGCTCACATGGTTTGTTGGTCCATCTTGTTAACAGACGCCTGGTTAATGCACTCTCTTTTTCTTCTATTCCCTGCACAGCGCGAGTGACTCCGCCAACAGCACAAGCCAACATCACAGCTGCAGGTGGTAAGTTTCACTCACTCCTCAATCAGTTTCCAGCACTCACGGTGCCAACGTTTTCAGCGACCGTGGCTAAACACGGGGTGGAGCATTTTATTACTACCACCGGGCCGCCCGTTTTTGCAGATCGGCGCTTGGATTCAGCTAAACTGGCCATAGCGCGCGAGGAATTCGCCAACCTTGAAAAATTGGGCATCATCAGACGTTCAAACAGCCCTTGGGCTTCACCGCTTCACATGGTCCCTAAAACTGATGGCTCATGGCGACCGTGCGGTGATTTTCGCAGGCTGAACAATGCTACAGCACACGACCGCTACCCAATCCCACATATCCAGGATTTTTCAGTTCATTTGGTGGGGACGCGCGTTTTTTCTAAGATAGACTTGGTGCGCGGTTATCATCAGGTCCCAGTCCGCGCTGAGGACATACCCAAAACAGCGGTAATAACTCCTTTCGGGCTTTTTGAGTTTTTGCGCATGCCATTTGGGCTTAAAGGCGCAGCGCAGACTTTCCAACGCATGATGGACGCGGTGTTGCGCGATCTTCCTTTTGTGTTCGTCTACCTGGACGACATTTTAGTAGCCAGTGGGTCCGAAGACGAACACGAAAAACACCTCATGGCAGTTTTCCGGAGGTTGGCAGAGCACGGGCTAATAATTAACCCAGCGAAGTGTCAGTTCGGGGTGGCGCAGATTGATTTTTTGGGGCATCGCGTCTCTCCCGAAGGTGCAGTTCCTCTGCCTGACAAGGTGCGCACGGTGGCAAATTTTCCCCAGCCACAAACGGTCAAAGCGTTACAGGAGTTTTTGGGAATGGTGAATTTTTATAACCGTTTCCTTCCCCGCGCGGCGCAACTCATGCAACCATTGTACGCTGCGCTTAAAAAACAAAAACCCGCAAATAAAATCGAATGGTCCCCTGAGCGGGAGCGTGCACTCTCTGAAGTCAAAACAGCCTTGGCGAACGCTGCGGTGTTAGCACACCCAGTCCCAACGGCCCGCATAGCGCTCACTACTGACACATCAGAGGTGGCCATAGGGGCGGTTGTCGAACAGTATGTGGCTGAAGCCTGGCAGCCGCTCGCGTTTTTCAGCAGGACTTTGCGCCATAGTGAGCGAAAATACAGCGCATTCGACAGGGAGTTGTTAGCCCTCCATTTGGCTGTTCGTCACTTCCAGTTTTGGCTGGAGGGGCGCCGTTTCACCGCGTTCGTTGACCACAAGCCGCTGACTTTTGCGATGGCCAAGATTTCAGAACCTTGGTCGGGCCGGCAGCAGAGACAGCTGGCCGCAATTTCGGAGTTCACTACTGATATCCAGCATGTAGCGGGCAAACTTAATGTGGTGGCAGACTGCCTCTCGCGTGCCGTGGCTGCTCCAGCCCGCGTAGAGGTAGATTTTGCAACTGTTGCCGTGGACCAGGGTAGCAACGCGGAAGCGCGCGCGGCCCCAGTCCGCGTAGGGATAGATTACGCAGCCATGGCCGCGGAGCAGGGTGGCGACGCGGACGTGCGCGTGCTCCAGTCTGGACCAACAGGGTTAAGCCTGGAGGACAGGGTGCTGCAAGATGTTATGCCCCCCCTAATCTGCGATGTTTCCACCGGGCGACCCCGTCCGGTGGTGCCGGCCTCGTGGCGCCGCCGCGTTTTTGACTCGGGGGTGCGCGCTTCGATCAAAATGGTGGGGGAGAAATTTGTATGGCCGGGCCTGCGTAAACAGGTTAGAGAGTGGGCGGCAGCCTGCATAGCTTGCCAGCGGTCCAAAGTGCATAGACACACGAGAGCTCCTTTGGAGCCGTTTCATATTCCAGCTAAAAGGTTTGATCATGTCCACGTGGACCTCGTAGGCCCCCTACCGCCCTCGCAGGGCTGCACACATCTTCTGACAATGGTCGACCGCACCACGCGCTGGCCGGAAGTGGTTCCCCTGTCGTCAACTACAGCCGAGGAGGTGGCGCGCGCTTTTTTAACTGCATGGGTAGCGCGTTTTGGAGTTCCGTTGGATATTACGTCTGACAGAGGCCCACAATTTGTTTCTGAACTTTGGTCAGCGATGGCCCGCAGCCTAGGGGCAACGATCCACCACACGACCGCGTATCACCCGCAGGCTAACGGGTTATGTGAATGTTTTCACAGGTCGCTGAAGGCGGCTCTCAGAGCGTCGCTTATGGATGCAAATTGGGTTGACAAACTGCCATGGGTTTTATTGGGGTTGCGTTCTGCACCTAAAGAGGATTTAGATGCCTCCCCAGCGGAGCTAGTGTTTGCACAGCCACTTCGGCTGCCCGGAGAATTTCTCCCTGACAACCCAGCGCCAGAGTTCTCCTCGGCTCAGCGTTTGCAGAATAGCAATGGCCCGAGTGCACTACCCGGCCCCGTTCACCACAGTTTTCCGCGTGTTTTTGTGCCTAAAGCTTTAAAAAATGTGGAGTTTGTTTTTGTCAGGCATGATGCCCACCGCACAGCTCTGCGACCGCCATACGATGGACCATTCAGGGTGCTGGAAACAGGTGATAAGCATTTTTTGCTAGATTTGGGTGGCAGAAAGGAGATGATTGGCATAGACAGACTCAAACCTGCTTTTGTGATGGCTGACGAAACTGTGCAGTTGGCGAGAGCCCCGCGACGGGATAGACCCCCTTAGGGAGCATTCCCCAGTACACCCACAGAGATTGACTAACAGTTGTAATCCCCAGACAGCAGCTCCACAGCAGGAGGGCGCCGTGGAAGAGGTTAAGCCCGCCTGCAGCAGATAAGCAGACGGTTGAGACCAAGACAGCATGTGGACTGATGTATGATGATTTTATTATTACATGCAATATGTGTTTGGTTGTTCCCTCTTAGACGTTTTGGGGGGGGGGTATATGTGGTGCACATATGTAGTTTCACGGGCTCACATGTATATGACTGTCCATATGCTCTCATGTGTATTCCAGTGTGCTTACTTTGGCTTCACGTCTGAAGAGGAGCAAAAGGTCTGGACCTCCTAGGGAGACGAGGAGGATGTGAGTGTTGACCTTTGGATATGCAAAGAGATGGACATGAAGGATTTCCTGACCACCGAGGTTTGGGGGTGGAAGAGGGGAACCGCAGGGGGGGATGCATTGTGTTTGGGATTTAAAGACAATGGGATTTTGTGCTTTGATGTCAGGAGTATAAGACTGCCAGAGGTTGGGGGTTCTGCCTCTTTTCTGATTTGTATGTTGGAGAGTGTGTCGAGAATAAAATGGAACTTGAGAAATAACTCAGCCTCATCCTTTCCACACATCTCCACAGTTAGAGGAATTCTAACTTAAAAGAATAAGCTGAGGCAATGTCAGAAGAGAAAAAGGGTTTATTCTCATGCACTGACAGTTTCACACACAGAAGTACCAAGTGGAAAATGGATAAACATTCTGTTGAGACATCCAACTTATATACACTGTTCACTGTATCTAAATCTGAGCCACATGACTAAAGAAAGATACAGACACATGAGGTGCCTGCTTTGCCAGCAGAATCACAAGACATCACAAGTGTACAAATAATTTAAGAACACAGTATTAGTCTCTGACATATAGAAGGTCAAGTCCGAGACTGACTGGCACCGAGTCTTAACTAAGGAGATACAGGGTCATGTGTTGACCTCAGAAGGCACATGCTGGTCACAAGATCAGTTATACAGAACAGTACACATGTGGAGTGTGTGAAAATAAGAGGCAGATTCACGACAGACGGTTTATTACACACTTCACATCTCACAAGCACAGAACAGAATGAATCACTTCAGCCAGCTCTCTTCTTTTACCCAAATCACTCTTCACACGTTTCATGGCATTTCTCAACACACGGCATGACATTTACATTACACTGCATTCAACCCCCTATGTCCCTGACTCCTTCCTATCTCGCCAGGAAACTCCTGGGCATTGTTCTCCCAAGCTTACCCACTGTCTCTGTCTGAGATGCTAAATAATCTGACTCCCCCAAGGTCCTACACCGCCGCCCCCCAGCATCTTAGATAGAACAATAGAACATCAGTCCACACGCTGTTTTGGCTTCAGTCTCCTCCCATATCTGCTGTAACTGGGGTTTACCGCCTCCGTGGCGCTGCTGTGCCGGTGGGGGGCTGCTGGGAGTGTGTCTGATTGTGGATGGGCCGTGGCGAGGGGGGGGTAACTTCAGTCTGTCCGTGTGGCTGCTCTGGTGAATCGTTTCCCTGGGGAGCTCTCCGTGGGGGTCTTCCACGCCGAGGGGCCCTAGCCAACAACACTTGCTTGTCCGCCACTACGAAAGCGGGTTTGAGTCTATGACAATTTTCTCCCGCCTACCCCCCAAGTCTAGCACAAAATGCTTATCCCCTGTATCCAACACTCTGAACGGTCCATCATAGGGTGGGCGCAATGGAGGGTGGTGGGTGTCATGTCTGACGAACACAAACTCTGCGTTCTTCAAAGTTTTAGGCACGAAAGCACGTGGAAAACAGTGGTGGGCCGGGCCCGGCAGCGTGCCTGTGTTTGTGCTACGCTGCAAAAGCTAAGACGGGCAGCTGTCCGGCGCGGGATTGCCTGGGAGAAATTCCCCGGGCAGCCGTAGGGGCTGCACAAAAACCAGCTCTGCCGGGGAAGCTTCCAGATCCTCTTTTGGCGTGGAGCGCAACCCCAATAAAACCCATGGCAACCTGTTCACCCAATTTGCATCAGTCAGTGAAGTGCTGCTTTCAGTGATCTATGA
Source organism: Pholidichthys leucotaenia (assembly GCA_020510985.1). Classification (NCBI taxonomy): domain Eukaryota; kingdom Metazoa; phylum Chordata; class Actinopteri; order Cichliformes; family Pholidichthyidae; genus Pholidichthys; species Pholidichthys leucotaenia. The sequence continues at coordinate 397,465,648 of CM035838.1, read as the reverse complement.
AAACGCTCGCATAACCCATTGGCCTGTGGGTTGTACGCGGTTGTGCGATGAATTGTAACACCCAGGCTGCGGGCCATCGTGGACCAGAGGTCAGAAACAAATTGAGGGCCCCTGTCGGATGTAATGTCCGACGGGACTCCAAAACGCGCCACCCATGCTGTTAAAAAAGCACGTGCTACGTCTGCGGACATGGTTGCCGCTGTCAGGAGGTGCGTGCACCCCTGTGATGGCGGGAGGCGGCCCACGAGGTCCACGTGAACATGGTCGAACCTTTTAGCCGGTACCCGAAACGGCTCCAAGGGAGCCTTCGTGTGTCTGTGTACCTTGGCTCGTTGGCACGCCACGCAGGCTGCAGCCCACTCTTTTACTTGTTTGCATAGGCTCGGTCACACAAATTTCTCTCCCACCATTTTGACTGACGCGCGCACTCCTGGGTGCGCCAGAGTGTGAACTGATTCAAATACGCGGCGGCGCCACGCGACCGGGACCACGCGTCCCGTGGAGACATCACAGATTAGGGGGGGGCATTCCGTCTTGCCGCACCCTGCTCTCCAGCCTTAACCCTGTTGGTCCAGACTGGAGCGCGCGCACGTCTGCGTCGCTAATCTGCTCTGCGGCCATGGCTGCGTAATCTATCCCCACATAGACCGGGGCAACCACGGCGCGCGAGAGGCAGTCTTCCACCACATTCAGTTTACCCGACACATGCTGAATATTGGTAGTAAACTCTGAGATCGCGGCCAGCTGTCTCTGCTGCTGGCCTGACTACGGTTCTGAAACCTTGGCCATCGCAAACGTTAGTGGCTTGTAGTCCACGAACGCGGTGAAGCTGCGCCTTTCCAGCCAGAACTGGAAGTGGCGTATGGCCAGGTGGAGGGCCAGCAACTCCCTGTTGAACGCGCTGTATTTACGTTCGCTGTCGCCCAAAGTTCTGCTGAAAAAAGCGAGCGGCTGCCAAGCCCCGGTGCCGCGCTGCTCTACGACAGCCCCTATGGCCACGTCTGAAGCGTCGGTGGTGAGCACTATCTGGGCCGCCGGGTCCGGATGCGCCAGCAGTGCGGCGTTTGCCAGGGCTGCTTTAACCTCCGAGAACGCCCGCTCTCGCTCCGGGGTCCATTCGACCCCATCCGCGGGTTTCTGTCTCTTCAGCGCGGCGTACAATGGTTGCATGTGCCGCGCCGCGCGGGGAAGGAAACGATTATAAAAGTTCACCATCCCCAAAAATTCCTGCAGCGCCCTGACCGTCTGAGGCCGGGGAAAATCCGCCACGGTGTGCACTTTGTCGGGCAACGGGATCGCTCCTTCCGGAGAGACGCGGTACCCCAAAAAATCAATCTCCGTCACGCCGAACTGGCATTTCGCCGGGTTGATTATTAACCCGTGCTCCTCCAACCTCCGGAAAACCGTCCTGAGGTGGGTTTCGTGTTCGTCTTCGGATGCACTGGCTACCAGGATATCGTCCAGGTAGACGAACGGGAGATCGTGCAGCACTGCATCCATCATGCGCTGGAACGTCTGTGCCGCGCCTTTTAACCCAAATGGCATGCGCAGCTACTCAAATAGACCGACCGGAGTTATTACCGCTGTTTTGGGTACGTCCTCCGCGCGCACTGGGACTTGGTGGTAACCGCGGACCAGGTCTATTTTGGAAAAAATGCGTGCTCCGGCGAGGTGGACGGAAAAATCCTGTATGTGGGGAATCGGGTAGCGGTTGTGTGCTGTGGTGTTGTTCAACCTGCGGAAATCACCGCACGGTCGCCACGATCCCTCAGCCTTAGGGATGTGTAGCGGGGATGCTCATGGGCTGTTCGAACGCCTGATGATGCCCAACCTTTCCAGGTTGGCGAACTCCTCGCGCACTATGGCCAGTTTAGCTGCGTCCAAGCGCCGAGGTCTTGCAAAAACGGCCGGCCCGGTGGTGGTGATAAAGTGCTCCAGCCAAAGTGTTTAGCGACGGCCGCCGAAAACGTCGGGACCGTGAGTGCTGGGAACTGAGTAGCAGTGTGTGGAACTTACCGCCTGTAGCTGTGACATTGGCTTGTGCTGTTGGCTGGGTCCCTCGAGCTATACAGGGGAGAGAGTCAAAGGACAGTGCATTAACCAGGCGCCTGTTAGCAACATCAACCAGTAAACCATGTGCACACAGAAAATCAGCCCCCAGGATATGGTAATTCAGTGTTGCTATGACAAAAGTCCACTCGTATGTACGGCCGTGTAGAGATAAGATCAGTGTTCTCTCACCGAAGGTTTTAATTTCCAAGCTGTTTGCTGCCAACATCCCGGGGCCGCTAGGTCCTGCCAGCCGGTCGGCATGATGATGCTCTTCTGGGCTCCGGTGTCCATGAGGAAACACCTCCCTGAGCGCGCGTCCGACATGTAGAGCAGCTTGTTCTCTTCACCGGAGGTCGCAGCTGCTACCGACTGCCGGCGTTGGCGTTTCCCGAGCGCTTGAATTGGCACGGTGGCGCACATCTGTATGCGTTCTCTCCGAAGCGGCGGTGGTAGAAACAGAGCGTGTCTCTCTGGCGCTCCTTGGCCCCCGCTGCTGCTACCGTCGGTGGCTCCCCGCCTCCTCTGGTCGTCTCGCTGAGCTTCGCCGCCGCCGCGTTGACTGTGATCGCCCTGGTGGTGAGGATGATCCTGTCTGCCTCCTTGGCTAGCGCGTGGCCAGCAATGGCGAATTGGCCAGAACTGCTCTCGCCTCTGTTGGAAGGTTCCGGAGGAAAAGGTGGGCAAACAGAAAGTGCCTGTCGTTCGTGCCCATTAACGCCAGCATCTTCTCCATCAGGTCGACTGCCGAACCATCTCCTAACTCGGTCCGTCCCAGGAGCCTCTCCGCTCTCTCACATTCCGAGAGCGTGTAGCGCCGGGTGAGCGCAGCCTTGAGCGCCTCGTATTTGTTGCGGGCTGGAGGCTGATCGAGCAGGCTCGCTACCTGCTGGGCTGTGCGGGAGTCCAGCGCTGCTACCACATGGTAGAATCTGGTGTCGTCTGCCGTTACTCCCCGGAGGGCGAACTGGGCCTCAGTGTGGTGGAACCAAGAGCGCGGGCTGTGCTGCCAGAAGTCTGGTAGCTTGACTGAAACCGCACACACGTTGCTGGGGGCTCCAGTCCGGGCTGTCTGTGGGATGGCTGCTGTGTCGCTGGGGCTTCCCGGCTGGGCCGGCTCCGGGGTTCTTGCCTCGTGTTCCATAATACGTCTTGGGTCACCAGTGTGGAATGTGTGAAAATAAGAGGCAGATTCACGACAGACAAGGTTTATTACACACTTCACATCTCACAAGCACAGAACAGAATGAATCACTTCAGCCAGCTCTCTTCTTTTACCCAAATCACTCTTCACACGTTTCATGGCATTTCTCAGCACACGGCATGACATTTACATTACACTGCATTCAACCCCCTATGTCCCCGACTCCTTCCTGCTATCTCGCCAGGAAACTCCTGGGCATTGTTCTCCCAAGCTTACCCACCGTCTCTGTCTGAGATGCTAAATAATCTGACTCCCCCAAGGTCCTACACACACTCAATTCAGAGAATCAGATACATATGGTGACATGCAAATTCAGAATAATGATTAAATATCATGTCATCAGAATAACAATCAAAAATAGACTAGAAATACGATTTCGCTGTGGGGAGCGTGGAATAAAGAAGCTGAATTGCTTTTTAATTCAGGTTTATTCAAGCATCACATCATCCCCAGCCTTCTCTTTCAAAACGAGCAAAGAGGCTGAGCCACATCCAAGTTTCACATTTATAACATTTCACACAAAGGCTTTTCACACAGATGATTCACACAAAGGAAGAGTCACGTATCCCCGTCAAAATCCTCTATTGACATTTCTTCCTCTTCCAGACCTTCAGTCCCCCACCTGTCTCCCGGGGGTCGGGAAGTCCTTTCATCGTACCCCCGTCCTCTTGTTGTTCCCCGCAGGTGGTCCAGACCCATTGTCCCCTTCAGTCGTGAGGTCAATCTCCATATGTAATCTCAGCATCCACTTTATGCTTAAACATATGTAGGCACAAATACACGGGCTACATCGCCACAATTTTTCATCAGATAAGGGTAAGATAACCTTTTGTGTGAATTTTGAAATGGGTCTTAGACAAAAGAAAATGTTTACTTTGGCTAATTTATGTTACATAAATCAGAGAGTAAAATACAAATTTCACTGGGTGGCACGGTAGCGGAGTGGTTAGCACTCAGGCAGCACAGCAACTCACCCTTGGCTGGGGGATCCTGGGTTCGATCCCAGCCCCTTACCAACAGTAATCTGTGTGGAGTTTGCATGTTCTCCCCGTGTCTGCATGGGTTTACTCTGGGATTTCTCTGGTTTCCTCCCACATGCCAAAAACATGCAAGTTAGGTTAATTAGCATCAAACTGGGGATTCTGAATTGTCCTTGGGTGTGACTGTGAGAGTGAATGGTTGTCTGTCTCTCTGTGTTGGCCCTGCGATAGACTGGCGATCTGTCCAGGGTGTACCCTGCCTCTCGCCCAAAGATGCTGGGATAGGCTCCAGCCCCCCGCAACCCGAAAAGGATTAAGTGGAAGATGAATGAATGAATCAATGAATAAAACTTAATTAACTTAGTTAATTTAGTTTATTACTATTTCTAAAATAGTACTGATCGACTGACTTAGACTAAAATGCAGACTTTTAGTCAACTAAAATGTGACTAAACTTAAAATGGATGGACATGCCTTAATATGATAAAAACTAAATGAGCATTTGAGAAAAGACTAAGAGTAAAAAAAAAAAAAAAAAAAAGCACTGCCAAAATTAACACTACTGACCACAGTCACACAGAAGCCAACCAAGGGACAGGCCGAGCAGTTGTCATTTTAGGTTCTCCAATTTATTTTATTTCTCCATATAACAAGTGAACTAGAGCTAACTATTTATTCAGACAGACATTTGTTGACAAAGAAACATCCTTACAATTTCAAGCTTTTTTTCCAAGAACTTCTTGTAAAATTCAAACTTTTAAAACCCTGAAAACAGATTATTAAAATTCATGCATTTTTAAGGATTTCCAGCCCCCATGGCAACCCTGGTTGTGATTTGGCACTATGCAAATGAAGCAGATTTGAAAATAAAGTGAACTGAGTTGATTGAGCAACATCAACAGAGAAGGAAAAAGTCTGACATGCAATCAAAACATGGATCATCTCGGCTTTCTAAATGAAATGTTCGTTCAGGCATTTAAGGGATTTGAATCCAATACAGCCTGATCTCAGGGATGAGGTTGCATGAAATGAAAACTGTCCTTCACTAACACATTTTTCAGCAGTGACAGAAAATTCTGGATGCTCAATTGACAGATAACACTGAAGGTGATCTAATTAAAATAAATTAAAATGACAATAATAGATCATAAGAGAATTTTTACAACCCTGTCTGTCAAAATGACAGATAAAGTCTAGCGCAACCTGTGTCTCAGGGTTTCTAAACTTGAACTTGTAACCACAGGAGGAGCTTCCTGTCTCACAAGAGATCAAAGTCTATGTGAAAGGTGTCTCACTTTTAACTCTACTGTGGATCATCCCATGTGATTTTAAGAGATTCAGTCCAGTAAAAGCCTTTCCACAATCAGCACATGGGTTTATTTAACTTTACTGTGGATGAGTTGATGTTGGCCCAAGTTACTTTTCTTCATAAAGGCTTTTCCACACTGACCACATACAAACTGCTTAACACTGTTTTATTTATTTATGTCTCACAAGTGCAATGGGCATAGACCAGGGGTCTATGGTTACACTTTAAATTAAAAAGCTTTATATCCGAGGGCTCTCTTCAAGATAGACTGTTCCTCTGATTGCTGAGATCTGTATTTCACAGATGCTAGGGCAACTGGATATCGCCTGTAGATATTTTTTTTAAGTTTTTCTTCACCATCCCAGTTGCTCCCACCACCACAGGTATTATGTCTGCTTCCTGCAGATTCCAGGTGCTCCTTAGGTCATTTTTGAGGTCTTGATATTTTGTTATTTTTTCTCTTTCTGCTCTGTTGAGGCCGTAGTCATTTGGTATGGTTACATCTATTATTTTGGCAGTTTTGTCCTTTTTGTTCAAGATAACTATGTCCGGTTTTATTGCTCCTCCTTCAATGTGTCTTCCAGTTGGGATTTCCTTGTCATAATAGATGGTAGTATCTCCGTTGGTGCTGACTGGCTCTGGATCGTGTTCCCATACTGGTCCTTTTACTTCTATTTTAAACTCTTTGCATATTTTCCAGTGTATGTAACGGCAAATCTTGTTGTGGCGAGCAGTGCAGTGTCCATCGGCCATGAGGACCTGGCAACCGGAGAGTAGGTGGCTTGCACTCTCCACCGCTACATGACAGAATCGACATTTGTCACTTTGTGACAATCCTGCCATTTTTTTTAAAGCCATTGGTTAGAAGTCCCTGGTCTTATGCTCCAACCACTAGTCTCTCCTTGTCGTACCCCAGATCTCCGTTCCTGATCCAGCGCAATGTTTCTTCCCTATCGATGTACTCCCTGTTGAGTTCCTCCTGGACATGTCCTGCTCGCTTATGTTGTTTCCATCTTTCTTCTCTTTCCTCCTGTGTCCTTTTGCTGTATTTTTCCCTCGTCTTTCTAGCTATTTTTGTTGCTGGGTTTTGTTGACTGGCTTTCATGTTATCTAATAAATCTCCTGCAAAGGTCTCGGCTTGTTTAGTTATGGATGTGTTATGACTGAGGGTTTCATGATGTTGGGTGACCTTTTCCACCGTCTCATCATTGGCGCTTTTTAGATATTGACCAATGCTTATTATTGTTGCCCTGTAGGCCTGGTTTATTTCAATTAGGCCCAGTCCTCCCTCTTTACGTGGCATATATATCCTATCTAGGCATTGGTTTCTGTATGTTACCTTATGAAGGGTTAGGGTCTTCCTGGTCCGAACATCCAATTTGTCCAGTTCCCCCTGTGGCCAGTCTATCACCCCAAATCCATATGTAGCAACTGGTACTGCCAACTGGTTTATTGCAGTGATTTTATTTTTAGGTGTTAAATTTGATTTACAGATTTTCTTTAGGCGATGTTGGTATTCTTTTTTGACCATTTCCCTCATTTTTCTGTGTTCAATAGTTGTGTTTTCTTCTATGCCCAGATATTTATACGCTGATTCCCCTGCCAGGTCTTTGATGTGCTTATTGTCTTCTATTTGGATGTTCTCTGATGCTGTTTTCTTTCCTTTTTTATTGTACATTTTGCGCATTTGTCAAGTCCAAATTCCATGCAGATGTCTTTTGAAAACATGTGAACGGTACTGACAAGTTGATTTAGTTTCTGTTCAGATTCTGCGTAGAGCTTGAGGTCGTCCATGTAGAGCAGATGATTCACTCTCTTACTCCCTTTTCTTGTTCTGCCTTTGCTTAAATCATACCCGATGTCAAGGGTATGACACCAGTGTGGATGAGTTCATGTTTCTTTAAGCTACCCCTTTCAGGAAAGGCCTTTCCACACTGACCACACACAAACTGCTTAACTCCAGTGTGGATGAGTTCATGTGCTCTTAAGGAACTCATCTGAGTAAAGGCCTTTCCACACTGACCACATACAAACTGCTTAACGCCAGTGTGGTTGAGTTCATGTGCTCTTAAGGTACTCATCAGCGTAAAGGCCTTTCCACACTGACCACATACAAACTGCTTACCAGTGTGGATGAGTTCATGTGTTCTTAAGGTATCCATCCGAGTAAAGGCCTTTCCACACTGACCACATACAAACTGCTTAACACCAGTGTGGATAAGTTCATGTTTCCTTAAGGTACTCATCCAAGTAAAGGCCTTTCCACACTGACCACACACAAACTGCTTAACACCAGTGTGGATGAGTTCATGTTTCCTTAAGGTATTCATCCGAGTAAAGGCCTTTCCACACTGACCACACACAAACTGCTTAACACCAGTGTGGATGAGTTCATGTTTCCTTAAGCTATCCCTTTCAGTAAAGGCCTTTCCACACTGACCACATACAAACTGCTTAACACCAGTGTGGATGAGTTCATGTCTTCTTAAGGTACTCATCAGAGTAAAGGCCTTTCCACACTGACCACACACAAACTGCTTAACACCACTGTGGAAGAGTTCATGTGTTTTTAAGTGACTCATCTGAGTAAAGATCTTTCCACACTGACCACACACAAACTGCTTAATGCCAGTGTGGATGAGTTCATGTCTTCTTAAGTGACTCATCCGAGTAAAGATCTTTCCACAATGACCACACACAAACTGCTTAGCACCAGTGTGGATGAGTTCATGTGTTCTTAAGCTACCCCTTTCAGTAAAAGCCTTTCCACACTGATCACACACAAACTGCTTAACACCAGTGTGGTTGAGTTCATGTGTTCTTAAGGTACTCATCCGAGTAAAGGCCTTTCCACACTGACCACACACAAACTGCTTAACACCAGTGTGGATGAATTCATGTGTTCTTAAGGTACTCATCAGAGTAAAGGCCTTTCCACACTGACCACACACAAACTGCTTAACTCCAGTGTGGATGAGTTTATGTGTTCTTAAGTTACTCATCTGAGTAAAGGCCTTTCCACACTGACCACAGACAAATTGCTTAACACTGGTATGGATGAGTTCATGTGTTCTTAAGTGACTCATCTGAGTCAAGGTCTTTCTAGACTGACCACACACAAACTGCTTAACTCCAGTGTGGATGAGTTCATGTGTTCTTAAGGTACTCATCTGAGTAAAGGCTTTTCCACACTGACCACACACAAACTGCTTAATTCCAGTGTGGATGAGTTCATGCGTTCTTAAGTTACTCATCAGAGTAAACGCCTTTCCACACTGACCACACACAAACTGCTTAACTCCCGTGTGGATGAGTTCATGTCTTCTTAAGCGACTCATCAGAGTAAAGATCTTTCCACACTGACCACACACAAACTGCTTAACTCCAGTGTGGATGAGTTCATGTGTTCTTAAGGTACTCATCCGAGTAAAGATCTTTCCACACTGACCACACACAAACTGCTTAACTCCAGTGTGGATGAGTTCATGTGCTCTTAAATGACTCATCTGAGTAAAGGCCTTTCCACACTGATCACACACAAACTGCTTAACTCCAGTGTGGATCAGTTTATGTGTTTTCAAGTTACCCAACAGTGTGAAACCTCTCCCACATTCATCACAGAAGTATTGTTTATCCCTAGTGTGGTGTGTTCTCCCTCTTCTTTTTCTACTCTTATCACTGTGCGATTTCGCTTTGTTTGCTGCAGTTGGAGGATCTTCATCTTCCTGAAGCTGCTGAGGTTTCACTCTATTTTTCCTTTCATGTTCCTACAGCAACAAAGAAAAAGAAAAACAGGCTGTGAACATACAGTGCTGTGAAAAAGTATTTCAAAAAAGTATTCCACATTCATTGATGTGGAAACCTACTTGTCTATCAACTTGACAGACACTGAAAACATTTAATTTTTGATGGAACTATTCATTGCTCAAATATAGCAAAACTATATGAAAAGTACAATTACTTTTCAGAAACGATCAATTGCATTTACAATTATTTTCCAAGATTTCATAAAGTAATTGAATGAATGAATTTTATTTATTTATTTTATTTATTTCGGATAGTACATTACAGGTTAAAAGAAACTGTATAATATAACAACAAGGTCAAATTAGACAAAGACTCCTTCTACTATACAATTCCACGTGAGTTATCCGAAATGGGTGATGGCTGAAGCCGCAGCTTATATTGCCCACCCATATTCCATCCAAGAATTTAAAGGAGAAAAAAGAGAAAACAAGACAAGAGCGATTACAATTTAAAACAAGGCTAAGACAAAATGTGACTGAGAGAAAAAGAAAACTGAGCTAGTCTAAGTTAAGCGGTTACTATTCAAAAACAAATCTAAGACATAGTGTCACAGAGAAAAAAAGAAAAAACTAAGCTACAACACAACACAGGCTGGAAATGTCAATCCTTATGTGAGTTTACATGTCGTCTTGTAAATAATAATAATAATAACATTTGACAATAACAATGACATTTTACTTTAGTATTTGCTGCTATCATGGGTGGCATTAAGTCTTTTTTAGGGGTGCTGTAGCACCCTGAAATTTAAACTCAGCACCCCTAAATATTGGAGTGACAAAAACTGTGATTATAAACTTTTAGTTTGTCTTTGAAGAGCTGAAATAACAACAAAAACACATTCAGTAGTTTGTCGTAGTTGCCCCCCCACCCCCGCCACGCAAATGGTATGATCCCTCCTCTCACACACGTTCTCTCCCCTGTACCTGCACGCACTGCCTGGAGCCCTGTAACTGCGGGAGGCTGCTGCAGCTTTTCTACAGGTAACAAACTCACAATAATGTATGATGCCAGCCTCAGCTGGAATATTCTGCAACGTTATGAATAGTCTTTGGCTGACATTTTTTCTTTTATTTTCACTGTCACTTTAGCTCCATAGAGCCCCCCATCTTTGGAAAGACTCCGTTATAGTCCTGCATTGTACAGCGGGCATGTTTCATGTACCTTTTTCGGTCACCATCTATTCATCTATGATGTATCCAAGTTATTTAGCAGTTTTACTTTCCATGGGTCATCCCTTTGTCTACTTGCTGTGTGTAGTTCTGTCATTTTGGTCACCTAATGTCACGCTGCTGTTACACTGTAATTTCCCAGTTTGGGGTCAATAACGTACATTTATCTTATTGTACCTGTGCCCAAAATTAGAACCCCAAAATCTCTTAATGACTTTGGGCCTGTAGCCTTAACTTCACTTGTTATGAAGGTCTTTGAAAAAATAGCTAAGAATGAGATTTTGTGTGAAACTGAGGGAAAGTTGGATCCCCTCCAATTTGCTTATAGGGCAGACAGAGGTGTGGAGGATGCTGTAGGCACCCTACTCCACCGAGTCCTAGGGCATGTGGATGCTGGGAAATCTTTTGTAGGACTGCTTTTTATTCACTTTTCTTCTGCTTTAAATTGTATCCAACCTCATATTTTAGCAGACTGACTCACCTGTTTTTATAACATTAATCCTGGTTTAGTTTGTTGGCTCATTGGTGTTTTTAACTGTTAGGTCCCAGAAGGTGAGAGTCAAAGGAGTTTTATCTGATGTTCTTTTATTTTCCACTGCCCCCCTCAAGGATGTGTTCTTTCACTGCTTTTGTTTTATACACAAATGAGTGCCGAAGTCAACATGAGTGCAGAGCCATCATTAATTTTGCAGATGATTCAGTCATAGTGTCCTTGCTTAATGATGTAGACCTTGTCCCTGGTCCAGTGGTGGATGATTTTATTGAGTGGTGTAAACTTTCCTTTTTGGACATTAATATGACCAAAACTAAAGAGATGATTATTGATTTTCGAAGAAACCCTTCCCCTGTCCACCCTGTCAGTATCCATGGTCAGACTGTTGAAGTGGTGAATCAGTACAAATATCTAGGAACATTAATTGACAACAAACTTTCTTTTGACCACAATGTCGATGCTACTTGTGCAAAGGCCCACCAGCACATGTATTTTTATCGTACTTGGGAGTTTTCTGGTTGATACTTTTTTATGAAAATGTTTTATTCTTGTTTTATTGAGTCTGTTTTAACCTTCTCTTTTATTAGCTGATTTGGGTTACTTATGTTGAAGAACAAGAAGAGGTTGGAACACATTGTTAAAACATGCAACAAGATTGCTGGCACAAATTTACTCAGACTTGGTCCCTTATACAGTGATAGAGCCATGAAGAAAGCTTAGGTTATTTTGGCTGACAGCAGTCACCCTTTAAGGGTGGATGGAGTACAAGATGCTTCCATCAGGTAGATGGTATGATCTGCCCAAATGCAGAACAAATAGTTTTAAAAGTTCATCTGTCCCTGCTCCCATTGGCCTCCTGAATAGCAATATGTAACTCCTGTCTTTGCAGTATGTGGATCTTGGATGTGTCGCGTCAGTCCCTTTGGTCCCAATCTATAAAATAACTCTTCACCTTAAAGAACTACGCCCCTTTTATCTGCCCCGCGAGTTCCCCCAACTTTTCATAACGACTGTGTACATTCACCCGAGAGCGGATGCTGACTCCACCTCCAGCACCGTCTTTGATGTGGTACAGCGGTTGCAGTTGATTTCCCCAGAGGCTCCAAACTTTATTCTTGGGGATTTTAACCATGTTTCTTTAAAGAAGACACTTAAAAACTTCTATCAGTATGTCTCCTGCCCAACCAGGCGAAAAAAAGACATTGGATCTGTGCTATGGATCCATAGAGAGGGCTGATAAATCACTTCCCCTTCCTCCTTTAGGATCATCAGATCACAACTGTGTACATTTGCTGCCCACATATAAAACTGCTCTCAGAAGAGGCAAGGCGAAGACCAGAGACATAAACATGTGGACAGAGGATTCAGTGCACTGCCTCCAGGAATGCTTTAACTGTACGGACTGGGAGGTGTTCACACTGTCCTGCGGGTATGATTTGGACTCTTTGGTGGATGTCACATGCTCACACATGACTTTCTGCAGAGATATGATCGTTCCACATAAACGTGTCAAAATATATCCCAACAACAAGCCATGGGTTACAAAATCAGTTAAATCCTGCTTACAGAGGAAAGCACTTGCCTTTAAACGGGGTTGTTTCTGAGCTACAGGTTACCACAAAAGAGCTGAAGGCTGAAATTTTAAGAGCAAAACAGAATTATAAATCAGAGTTGGAAAGCAAGATGGCAACAAAGAAACTTGGTTCAGCCTGGGCCAGTATGAAAACTATTGCAGGCCTTCAGAGCACAGAGCGCAGTAATCGTGTGTTTTTAGATGGTTTTAATTCAGACACAGAGCTGGCTAATGCTCTTAATTGTTTTTATGGTTGTTTTGATTCCTTTGATTTTAGCACAGAAACCCAAGATTTGAAACAGAAACTCAAAGACAATCAGCACTTTAATATTGAGGTGCAGGATATTAAAAGGGTGTTCTGTGCTGTAAAAGTGAACAAAAGTCAGGGCCCTGATAATATATGTGGGCGATTGGTAAAGTCCTGTGCACATGAATTAAGTCCTGTATTTCACTACATTTTCAATAAGTCCTTACAGACACAACATGTGCCTAAGATCTGGAACCGTGGTTGTCCCCATTCTAAAATCCAGCTGTCCTAAAATGGTAAACGACTTTAGACCAGTTGCTTTGACTTCAATTTTAATGAAAATATTTGAAAAACTGGTCAGATTTGAGGTCCTAAAGCAGACTGAGCATGCATTGGATCCTCTGCAGTTTGCTTATAGGCCTCACAGAGGAGTGGAGGATGCCACTGTCACTCTGTTTAACTTGCTTTTTAAACATCTGGATTTTAATGGGACACGCCAGGCTTTTATTTGTGGACTTTTCTTCCGCCTTTAATACAATCCAACCTCATATTTTAGTTGAAAGGCTTCTGCAACAATTTGATTTGAGCAATAATCTGGTGGGTTGGATTCTGGATTTTTTAACCAACAGGACACAGAGAGTAAGGGTCAATGGTACATTGTCTGACCAAAAGTGCTCTTCTACTGGCTCTCCTCAGGGGTGTGTGTTATCACCACTACTCTTCATCCTGTACACAAACATGTGTCGGAGCAGACATGACAACAGACACATTATAAAGTATGCTGATGATTCAGTTGTTGTCAGTCTCCTCCAGAATGGTGAGAGTGGCCACGGCCCAGTAGTTGATGATTTTGTTCACTGGTGTGAGGATTCCTACCTGCAGCTGAAAACGACAAAAGCGAAAGATATGATTATTGACTTTAGGAGGAAAACTCCCAGGCACGAAGTCACTGTACTAAAAGGCCAGACCACTGAATGTGTACAATCCTACAAATATCTTGGGACAATTATTGATAGTAATTCAAATTTTGAAGAGAACTGTGAAAGGGTGTGCAAAAAGGGTCAGCAAAATTTGCATTGTTTAAGGAAACCTGCATGCTTCTAAATTGACCGAACCATAATGATAATGTTTTATCGGGCTTTTATTGAATCTGTTTTATTCTTTTCTTTAGTGTCATGGTTTGGTCAGATAAAACTGAAACAGAGGAAATCCTTGGATCACGTAGTTAGATGGTCCAGTCGTTTGCTTGGTGAGTCACAGCTGAGCCTGACATCCTTGTACACCAGACAGGTACAGAGGATTGCTACCGCTATTTTAAATGATGACTCCCACCCTTTGCACTGCCACTTTCAGCTTCTTCCCTCCAGATGGAGGTTTGCTGTCCCAAAAAGTAAAACCCAGCGCTACAAAAACAGCTTTGTTCCTGCTGCTGTCAAAGAGTTGAACAAGTTGTAACAATATATTGCACATAATTTAGTTATCTATTTATTAATTTCATTTTATATTTACTTATTTTTGTAGGTTTTTTATTTGGGTTCTAAATCTTTTACTGGGTTTTAGACTTTTGAGTTTTTAACCTCTCTGACTAGTCTTTAACTTTTTAATATGACCCTTCTCTCTTATCTCTGTTTTTTCTCTCATCTCTTTGTCTTATGTCCTGATTGATGAAGCCTTGAGTATTTTTTATCATGTTTATAGTCAGCTTCATGTGTGCCTTTGTTTGTGTTTATGTTGAATGTAATTGTGGGTTTGTAAATATGGATGTCACCTGACTACAAAACAAATATACCTACGGGTACAAAAAAAGTAACCTGAACCTGAACCTGAAGAAACTGCTTCAACCAAAAGTCTGGTCAAGAACTGTTTCCTTCAACTGAGAACCACAGTTTGAAAACACATTTCATGGTAAAAGGGACGATAAGGATCCCATTTCGTGCCAGGAACGGATTAGTCTGCAATCATAAATCCCCGAACTTCCTCCCCAACCAGGCACTTTTATGCTTCAAGAACTGTTTGAAACCTTCAAGACTGTACCTTGGAACACATTCCATAGGTCTCTTGGAATTATCCACAGCTCAACATTACCCCCTGGTAGACAACTCCAGAATATGTTCGCTGTTGCCTCTGCAAGCTGAACTGGGGTTAATGAATGGAATGACTTCCTTTTAACAAAAATTCTCAATTCTCAGATTATTTTCTTTTACAGGACACCCTAGAAAATCAAGAGGGACTCTGACATACCATTCTGGCTTGACATGTTTCAATAATCATTGGTTTAAAAGTATTGCATGTTTGAAAATGCTTAAATGAACCTTATTCTAATGCATGTTATTTATAGAAGGACAAGTTTATGGAAGTGCATGTTCAATGTAGCAAGAATGAAAATTAGTCATGAATCAATTTAGTTTAGCTTACACACAAAGTGAATTTCCATTTTAATCAAGATGCATTTCATCCTATTGGAAAAGCTTACTCAAGTCATCTGACTGGCTCAGTCAATCACCAGCCAGTCTCTGTTGGACAATGCCCCCTTTCACTCTATTGGTCGGTTACAGACAAAGGACTGCTTTCTTATTGGACCAAAGTTCATTCAATTCTCCCGCGATAGAGGAGACAATTGGTTCCCTTTCACGTCAGTCAAGTTTTTCTCCTAATAAACTACTCAGTTTAAGTGAGGAAGGCCCTAGTTTAGGCAGTTTTTCTTTCTGAAAGTTTGTCTAAGTTGTCTGGGAAAAATACTTTTTCTTCTGTTTTGAGCTCAAATTTCTCTTTTATATGGAGTGAAACTCAGCGTTGTCAGACATTTGTTCTATTTTATTCTGTTAAAACTTTTTCGATAGATTTTTCTTAACTCACCGTGTTTTAAAGTGGACTGATAATTTTTCCTCACGCTGGAAGCTGTTTTCGCCAATCACCACGACATCTGAAGAACTCGGATTTCGTGGCTTCAATAATTAAAAAAAAAAAATCTTGTCTCTCCAATTCTGTGCCTTTGATCAGACTGGACTATCTCATCAATTTATTTGGACCAGGGAGAGCCACTGAAAAAACCCTCCTGTGTTGTCCACATGACATACCGCAGCCTCTTATCATTGTCGCCGGATCTCAGCTCCTGACTGCTTGCCTCTGGGAAGAAATTATCTGCTGGCAGATAATTTCCAGTATTATCAAATAAAGCTTCAGTGGAAGATCCAGCTGGAAAGCTAACGCAAAGGTCACGTAAGCAAGATTCCTTTGTTTCATCTGCTGAGTTAGTGCGATGTTCATTGCCTTAAAGTATGTCAGAATTTGTCTAAGGTTTAAAACTAGTTCATAACTCTGATCGGAGCTATAGAATTAGGGAGAAATAGTATCCCTCTTTTCATTAAATTCCATTGTTAGTTTTTAGAGTAATTCAGAATTTCTTTTCCCAAATAATCAGCTTTTATAATTTTCTTCATAAAATTTGCATCCAATTTTCTTCATATTTTGGTTACCATTATTTCAGTCTCAATTTTCATTAGTTACAAATTCACACTAAGGTTTTCTTGGTTCCACAAATGTGATTACACTCTTTTGCTCAATAATCAGTTACAAGTTGAATGTGATGCTTGATATCTGATCATTTCCCCTTACCAACAAGTCCGTTGAATGTAATGTCATTTAATCTGAGTCTGATCATTAAAACTAAACGGTATATAGAATAAAAATGTCTTTTTCCAGTGTCTGTTTCTGAAGTCACCCAAGATAATTCACGAATATTTGAGACTGATTGAAGGTATAAAGATTAGTTATTAATAAATTCTCCAAGTTTTGGACTGGTGCCCCAAAAACGAGTTTTTCCAGTGTGCGAGTGGACCCGAAGCAAACCTTCATTAACACACACACCTTTAGATATAAATTAAATAATCTTTGTACATTATAACCAATTTTCCCTACATTATTAATGTGCCCTGTGTGAGGCTGTGTGCACTCTGAAACAGATGCAATAAAGACATTAAGCCATAAGCCGTGTGTGTCTTTTGCTCAAATTTGATCCACTTTATATGGTGAAGTTCTCTGTCTGTTGCCCTCCAGGGAAGCCCCAGGAGGCGCAGCCAGTGGCTGTATGTTTTTCTGTGTCTCTCTGATAACACCAAGGGGAGAGGGGAGTGATCCACCCCACTCGCTCGCCTGAGCTTAGAGACTGTGTTTAACCTCTTGCGCTCCGTTGTACTGCGGACGGGCAAGTCTCTGCGTCCTAGAGCGCACGAGGGCGCTCTCGTGCGCTCTAGGACGCATGGTGTAGATGGTGATGTAGGTGGTGATGGTGATGTAGTGGCGTCCAAGCGCGCACTGAAAATAAAAGCTGCAGACACAGCCGCGAACAGATTAGTTCATCTGATTGACCTCTCATTCGACTAATAAGAGCCTTGAATTGGGTTTCTGAAACCTTGAAGAACCAATGACTGAAAACCTAGCCAGAAGGACCCGCCTACCAAGGCTGTGAATGCAGTGAGTCAACTGAAGCAGAGAAGTTCGCGAGCTGTTTTTTTTAAGGCTGGGTGAAGACTGACTGCTGGAGCAGATCAAAAAAGGATTAGACGTTTTGAGACGTTATGATTTCTTCCATGGTCATAGACTGACGGAGGCTGACGACGAAGGCTGAGTGACACACACACCTTCGCCAGTCTTTTTTTAATTACTACTGTTATTTGTTTTGAAAAATCGTTCACCAAAAACCGCAATCATGGAAGCACAAAACCGCAATAATGGAATTATGTTTTGATTGGGTCGCGAGACCAGAACCACGAGCGGACCAGTGTCGCGTTCGTCTGACAATGGGGAAGAGAAGTTCGCCAGGACGCTGCTGTGAAGAGGTAAGGTGTTATAAGCTAAATTATTCTTTATTCCTGACTATTCTTCTGTAGCGGGGGGGGGGGGGGGGGGGGAGGGGAGCCGCGGTGACTGAGCTGCTGTCCCACATCCCACATGAGGCTAATCCGTCATGTAGCGATGGCCGATGTCCATCTTCTGTAGCGAGGGGGGGACACCTCCCGCACACACACACACACAGACACAGCTCTGAGTGTGACCTTTCATTAGAGCCCAAAATGAAGGTTCTACATTGAATCATTCAAAAGTTACAGACGTTTTTTCAAACTGTGCCATTTGGCACAATTTGGCACAGTTCCAAAACGCCTGGGAACAGCCTGAGGAAAAAGGTGTGTAATATATTCATTTTTTGTGGTATTGTTACAAAATTTGGACCTCAGCTGGATAACACTTGGTTCTACATTTCTGTTGCATTTTCCAGCCCGGATCTGAAGCTGTGTGTTATTTGCAAGCATTTGTATCCAGAAAAACGCCCAGGCCAAATTTATTTTCTTCATGTTCACTATGTTTAGATGACTGTAACTCAGTGGCCGGAGCACTTAGAGAGATTATGATTGTTTTGCCAAAAAAATTCTAAGTGTTTTCTTTTAAATGAGACCAACCCCATGAAGATGCTGCAAAGGGTTGAAGAACAGCTTTCGATTTACTTTGGGCACATTATTTTTTGGCGTTTTTAGGAAAATTGACCGGAGTGCAAGGGGTCAAAGCATGCTAAAAGTTCAGAAAAGCATTATTATATGCTGAATTAATTACAATAAGGCCTGAAAAGACGGAAGCACGACAAAGTCTGATCCGTTTTTGTTAATTTAAGTCATTCGGTGAAATTCCCAGCAAGGTAAATTGAATTAACCAATATTTTCTTTTCCTCAAGTGTTCAGTGACGAATCTAAATCATGCTGGACATGATGATAAGATGATAAGATGATAAGAATGTGGAAGATGAAAACGTAGGTTCCATTCACTGGACAGATGTCTGGCAGATGATAAGTTTTTTCCCCTTGTCCTGTCAGGCAGCTAGGTAAGCAGAACAGAGATCCGTTACCCTTATTGTGCCAAAACAAATTTGTCAAAAGGAGCTTTATACAGAACCCAACTATGTACTGTATATTGTTGTAAACTACTCCTGTAATAACTTTTAATACTTTATTTAAATTATTTTACCCATGGAGGACCCGACAGGATGGGGAACAGGGAAAGGATGTGTGTGGAGGGGGAAAGAAAAGGGAGGGGAACAGACAAAAAGACAAACCAACAACTATGACAAACAAGACAAAGTACTTCTTCCAAAGATGTCTCAACACAAGTCTGGTATCCGCACTTGTTAAACGAGAGACATTTGTGCGTCCATGTACATATATATGAGAGTGTGCACAAAATAAGTGTGTGGATGTGAGTGGTTTGTCAAGAAACATACGAAGAGGGGGACCAGTCGCAGCAGCTCTCCCTTCCGGGAACCCTGAGCAGGAAAGGCAGTGCTGCCAACCACCACAGGGCACAAATGCCCGAGGTCTGCAAGCCCCAGGAAAGCCAGCCCGGAGGGACGATTGAGGGAGGCCAGGCTGCCAGCCAAGCCCCTCCCACCCCAGTGGGGCCAACGCCAGTCCCCAGGCGGCCAGAGCCCCCACCCCCCAGCATGCGTCCCCCCAGGCACCCCCACAGCAGGTCCGCCCCCCCCAGCACCACCGCTGCACACCCTGGGGACCCCCACGCCCAAAGAAGCCCCCACACCACCCAGGGGAGCCCACATATCCAAGAGGCACTACCCCCCTCAATCCAGCACCACCCGACTCGCAGACACACCCAACCCCACACCTTCACACCCTCATGCTCTCATACGCACCCACATGCACTCCCTCACTCTCACTCACTTATTCTCTCTCACTCCTGTACCTGTTCAATCTCACTCCCACTGGCCCTCAGGGTCACCCACACCCATTCACCCATGCACACACTCTCACTCTGACCTACTCACATCCATTCGTGCCCCCCCCCACACACACACACTCACCTACCCTTATTTCTTAGGGTGACTACAATGTAGATGCAGCCAACCTAAACGTGCACCAGTGCCCGGCAGTGGCCGGGGCGCAGGCCAGCGACCATGCCCCCGCAGCCCAGGGCGGCTGCGGCCACAGATGCAGACTCCCACCCCAAGCGCCCACCCAAGTGACTGATCAGCAGATCGCCGCAGGTGCGCTGAAATGCCACCCGACGTGCAAAGCGCCACACAAAACCGAACCACCATCACCACCTCCATTCATCACTTCCTCACTCTCGCTTACTCTCTTTTTCAGTCTCTCTCTCACTCCCCTGCTTGTATCTACATTCAGCAGCACCCAGGGATTTTGACAACATGACGGGTCCCAGGCCCCCCGCCGGGCTCCCAGCAGGAGGAGGGCAAAAGGCCCCCTCCCCGTTGCACAAAACATGATAGATGTATGTATGTCAGTTGTATGATGTGATTGTGTGCAAATGTGTGGACTATCATAGTGCAGTTAAAATTGGAGGGATGGTAGTTGGAGCACCACTAGCCACTGTGATAGGCAAAACTGAGGTGAGAGCAGCCCCACCGTGCAGCAGAGGTATCCACTTCACCGACAGCGTGGCACACCTCTGCCCCAAAGCCCTAAATGTATCCAAGAAGATGGATATTCCACCCAGAATCAGGTGTGTGTGGGGGGGGGATAAGACTGCGAGGTAGGCAGTCCACAAAGGCAAGGCTGCCCACCCCCCGCAAAAAAAAGCCAGCTTATAAACTGGTTTGTGAGGCCACCCACTGCCCCAAAATAAAAATTCAGGGCGAGGGCCGCCAGGCCGAGCAGCCGAGGACCCACCAGTGTTGTGCCCTAGTGCTCCCAGCATCACAAACATGATGGAGCAGCCACACCCATTCCCACTCATCTTGCACACACAAACATGCACAACAATAGTCACAATAGTGAACTAGAAAAGCACTCGGAGAGCGCAGACCTCCGCCAAGCGCCACAGTCCCCCCCCATAGTGTTTGTGTGTACGTTTTCAGATTCCTTGACCATGAAAACATATGACTAGCAATTGGATTCACAATGATAGGATTAGTGTTTCAGTAGTAAAAGCATTACCTCCTTGGCGGAAGTAATAAACTGAAGTGTTGGTGTTGTGTCCATCTCCTTCATGTGCAAAGTCCCAGGCTGCGAGTGTTTTCATAGATCACTGAAAGCAGCACTGAGGGCTTCACTGACGGATGCAAATTGGGTAGACAGGTTGCCGTGGGTTTTATTGGGTTTGCGCTCCGTGGAAAAAAAGAGGATTTGGAAGCTTCCCCGGCAGAGAGCTAGTTTTTGCGCAGCCCCTATGGCTGCCTGGGGAATTTCTGCCAAATAATCCGGCGCCGGACAGCTGCCCGTCTCAGCTTTTGCAGCGTAGCGCAAACACAGGCACGCTGGCGGGCCCTGCCCACCACTGTTTTATGCGTGCTTTTGTGCCTAAAACTTTGAAGAACGCGGAGTTTGTGTTAGTCAGACACGACGACCAGCGCCCTCTATTGCCCCTGCACACATGTTGAAAATGGCCATATCTCACAATGTTAAAGAATCCTTTAAAAAAATTCCTGTATCCAGACGGTGATCCGGATCATCCCCAAAATTTAATCAGTTCTTCCTTGTACCATTTCCAACAACGCCTGAAAGTTTCATCGAAATCCGTCCAAAACTTTTTGAGTTATCTTGCTAACCAACAGACAGACAAACAGACAGACAGACAAACGCTGGGAAAAACATAACCTCCTGGCCTTCGGCCTGGTGGAGGTAACAATGGGCCGGACCCACACGGCGCCCCACACGCCAAGCGACACCCGAGTGCCTACCACAAGCCCACCGACCACCCACCCCAGATGCACACCGAGAGGAGCAGACCACCCCGCAGCCACAGCCACACCGGAGCGGCCCGATGGCAACACCGCCACCAACCCGCACCAATGGTCCCCTCAACAAATACCCGCCGCCAATGACACCAGGGGCAATGTGGCAAAACGCCCTGCCCCGCGTCACAACAGCAGGTCAGCCGGGACAAGCAGGTCCCAAATAGCCAACCCCCATGCCACTAGATGGACCGCCCGACTCCCACCATCCAACGAAGTTCTCCTACCCTTACACACATCCTCCACCCCCACACATCCACAAACAGGTAACCGCACCCGTACACACACAACCCCGCCCACCCTCATGTGCACACACACACACACTCACATCACACATGCCCACCTACACCCACACACAGCCCCACATGCCCACACACACACACCCACTTCCGCACTCGCTCACACACACCCACACCCGCAGGCCCCAGAGGACAGGGAGGGTGGCCCCCCCAGGACATA
Source organism: Pholidichthys leucotaenia (assembly GCA_020510985.1). NCBI lineage: Eukaryota > Metazoa > Chordata > Actinopteri > Cichliformes > Pholidichthyidae > Pholidichthys > Pholidichthys leucotaenia. The sequence continues at coordinate 397,443,606 of CM035838.1, read as the reverse complement.
GGCACCTGCCCCAGGGCGCCGCCAGGGCCCCAGGGAGGACATGACCCTACCGTGCAAGGACGCATGGGGGCCGGCCTGCACCACCGGCGCACACCTAACCTTGGCCCAGGGGGGGCCACCCCCCCAGCAGCCCAGGGTCAGACCCAGCCCCTCCTGGGAAGCAAGGCCAGCCAGCTGGGGGCCACGGCCCACCCCGCAGCCCCCCCCACCAGGCCAGACACACGGCCACCCCGGAACAGGCCCCCCGGACATCAGCCGCTCGTGGTTGGGGCACAGCCAGCCGCCAGAGGCGCCAAAGAGAGCCTGCCACTTCCCGCCACCTCTCAGGTTATAGAATTAATAAGCGGGGACCAGAGAGAATTGAATTCAGCCAGTTGATTATTTGAGGAGGCAGACATTCACTCCAGGCTGATATAATCTAATAGTAAGTTATTATAGTGAGTCATGCATAAATTACTTTTTGATTTCCAATTCATGAGGACAGTTTTCTTTGCAATGCATAAGGTGGTGAGAACCATGTGTGACATCCTTGCCTCTATATTTATTTCACTTAACTCACCTAATATGCAAAGTGTGGGTGAGGATGGGACACGATACCCCAGGCATGCCGGCAGGTACTCACATGTCTTCCGCCAGAGCTTCTGAATTTTGGTGCACAGGACCACATAGCATGCATATAGCTATCTGAGATGTTGCTGGTGCAGCAGAAGCAGATATTTGTGTGACTCAGGCCCATTTTGAACATCCTTTGTCCTGTGTAATGAATTCTATGTAGAACTTTATACTGTATGAGTTGTAAATTATTTAGTCATCTTAAAAGTGTTTAAACATATTTGTGTCCAGAAGCTTTCATCCTTATTGAGCAATAAGTCTGTCTCCCATTTTGATATTGGAAGAGATACAGACTCATCCAGTTTTGATTATAGTCCGCATATTTTCCATATCAGTTTAGGGGAAGGAAGATATAGAAGCTCTGTCACCTGAACTGGTACCTCTAAATCTGTCTGATTAAGATTGAATCTTGCTTTCTGTCATACAGCCGAGCAGTCAAGGCACGTGTCACAGAAGAGCTAGACTTCAAGACTTTGCAACAAGCATTCTTCTATTTATTTCAGACACAGTGCAGGAAAACAACTTACGTCTAAAACATCCGACACCCAGCCCCAACCAAATGAAAATCATCTGCTAATATACCCAGTGAGATAACTGTCTGATTAGAACATACCAATGTCCACAGGTAAGGCAATAAATAGCCACATTTCACATATACTCAATACCTAAAAATATTCATTAAACATATAAATAGTTTTCACGCAATATTTACAAAATCACACATAATAAATAAACACCCATAAATAGTACAATAAATAGCATAAACCGTTATTTACATTTAAATCCACCACCAACTTCCCCCTCTACTCATCAATTGCATACTTTTTCCTCCTGGCACCCTTTATAAGGCACTCGAGCCCCCGGGAAATCTTTTGCCCGAGACACCATCAGGAAGTATGCTGGCAAAGTTAAGTGGTTATTTATTTGCCTCACCCAATTGACTTAATTATTAACATTAGCTCTTTATCTCACAAGTAGACTTCAACTCACCCAGAAAAACAGATCTCCAGCCCACAAATAAATACCATTTACAACTTCCAATTCTGTATTTTTATACATTAGAATACATTTTAACATTTGAAAGTTATAAATTCCCTTACACATAATATACCATCTAATTAAAGAGGTCCATACCAGTGGTGACACTCCATCGTCACCTCCTCCCCCCCCCCCCCCCAAGAGTACAGTACTCTTAACACTCATGTACTCTGGAAAGGCTGTCTGCCAAAAGGTTGGCTTTCCCTGCCATATACTGAACTGTAAAATCATAAGGCTGCAGGGACAAATACCACCCTGTGAGATGACTATTGGAGTCTTTTATCCTGTATAACCACTTTAGGGCCCGATGATCTGTCTCTAAAGTGAAATGATGACCAAGCAGATAATACCTCAACAATTCAATGGCCCACTTCATGGCGAGACACTTCTTCTCCACTGTTGAGTATCTAGTGTGCCGGTCCAACAGCTTACGGCTCAGGAACAGTACTGGACGCCTTTCTCCCTTCACCTCCTGGAGAAGCACTGCTCCAATACCCACTCCTGAAGCATCAGTCTGGAGAATAAATGGACGGGCAAAATCCGGACTGGAGAGAACCACATCACTGGAAATAGCACCCTTCAGATCCTTGAAGGCTCTGCCACATTCCTCTGTCCATTTCACCTTGTTTGGTGCTGAAGCTTTGGTGAGGTCAGTAAGAATCACTACTCTTTCAGCAAAATGGGGAATGAATTTACTGTACCATCCTACCAAACCCATAAATGAACGTACCTTTTTCTTTGTAATGGGCACAGGATAGGCCTGAATGGCATCCACTTTTCCCACTCGTGGCTTTATAACCCCCTGACCAACAACATGACCCAGGTACTCCACCTGCTGCTGTCCAAAGGCACACGCGTGGATTAATGGTCAGTCCTGCCGTCTTAATCAGATGAAGGACCTGCCAAAGGTGCAATGCATGTTCCTTCCAGGTCTGACTGTAGATGACCACGTCATCCAAGTAGGCAGCTGCAAAGTATGATGCACCTCTCAATACCTGGTCCATGAGTCTTTGAAATGTTGCAGGCACCCCCTGGAGCCCAAATGGCATAACCCTATATTGAAAGTTGCCATAAGGTGTCTTAAAGGCGGTCAATTTTTTAGTTTCAGGCGCCAAAGCCAACTGCCAACACCCCTTGCTCAGGTCTAGTGTGGTAATAAACTCAGCCCTGCCCACTCTCTCCAACAGCTCATCAATTCGGGGCATGGGGTAAGACTCAAACTTTGAAACTGCATTTAAATATCTAAAATCAATGCAGAACCTCAAGGAGCCATCCTTCTTTGGGACTAGCACAACGGGACTACACCATTCACTCGCTGACTCCTCAATCACCCCCAGCTGCAACATCAGGTCAATCTCCTGCTTAAGCTTTGGGACCAAACATTCAGGAATTCTGTAACACTTTCTACGAGGGATAGCCTCTTCCTTCAAATGAACTTTATGCTGAACCAATGTGGTGAAACCAGGCTTCTCCTGAAAAAGTTCTGGATCCAACAAGTGCCTCTATCTCTTTTTGCTGATAAGACTGCAGATGAGACACATCCACTAAACAAGTCTCTGTCATGTTTGTGGGAAAAGACTGTTCTCTTTCCTCATCCACTTCAGTTGCACAAATGAGAAACTGATGCTGTGGCTGCTGATGAACAGGCTGCTGCTGCTGATGGACAGGCTGCTGAAACTCCTTCAACAAGTTAACACGAAAACATTGATGTTTCTTCCTTCTGTCAGGCATATACAGTTCATAGGTCACTGCACTTAATTTCTTAGTGATCTGATAAGGACCCTGCCATCGAGCCAACAGCTTACTGTCACTAGTAGGAAGAAGCAGCAACACCTGCTGACCTGGATGAAAAACTCTCTTTCTGGCCTTCTTATCATACCAAGTCTTCTGATTAATCTGTGCCATCCTCATGTGCTCCTGAGCCAAAGCAGTCATCTGGTCCAGCCTCTCTCTCATTTTTATAACATAACCCACCACAATGTCCTGATCACTAGAGGCTCTTTTCCATTACCCCCGCTTAGCCTCGAGTTCAGAACACGACTCGTTTCACCGCGACTCGATTCTCCCTCGATTGCGTTTCGACATTACTGCTGACATGTCTGCGGTGGGTGGGATTTCTTGAACAGCAAGGCGGCGCCACACTCTCGTGACGTGAAGCGCGCAACCCAAGCAAACATAACATGGCTGCTCTACAAGGCGACTCCTCGGTCTGTGGCTTTTTTCGCCGTAAATACCAAAAAGGACCGCCAGATAAGGGTACAGGCAGCGAGACGAAACACTCTGGAATAGTTCTGCAGCTTCTGGGAGAGCCGAAGACATGAGGATACAAACTAGGTCATATATGATGGTAAGCTAATGGTTGCTAATGCTAGTTTGCTGTAAGTACGTCGTGCTACACTGTAATGTCTGCAAGTTAGGTACTAAAATATGTATGCTGTTTGTGTGTGTTTCAGATGGCTCTGTTGTTGAGAAATTACCTCTTCAAACGGTCGGTCTGGCTCAGCACAGCCTCTCACTGTCATCAGCCTGTCACTGATGTCATCAGCCTATCACTAATGTCAGCACAGCTTCACCAACGATCAGTGGTTATAGAGCTTAAGAATGTCTGTAGAAACGTTTATTTCCTGTACAACAAATTGCTCTGCGTGAAAATCATGGAGAGACTGTTCAGACATCATAGACGTACCTGCTTCTGCAGCAGTCTGAGGTGTGGTCATAGAAAAAAATGATCAGCTGACACAACTTGATCACCAGTTTAATAACTATATTAGCCACAAAATATGTATTCAAAAAGTAAACAGTACTGAGTTACGTATAATAAGATATATTTTATAGTTATGATGTATTTTAGGCCAAAACAAACTTGATCTAGGATTAAAGGCAATTAAAATAATGCAGTCATAAGGTTACATGGAAAATAATTGATTTACTAGATACATGTACTGTAGAAATATATATTCTCTGCATCAACAACGTACTATACATGCATTCATGTAGTATTGCACTGGGAATTGCACTGACAATAAACCTGTGAAGTTTTTGCAGATGTCTCGTTTTTATATATCTGAAGGTTACCACCATGTGGCACAAATTAAATACTGAAAGATTGGAAAAGCTGTCCAAGAACAATCCAGCAGTTTGAGAAATCACTTTTGGTTTGGTGTAAGTCTGTCAACAAAATTATGAACCATAAAGCAGTTTGTGTTAAAATGTTAAATCCCATTAAACCTAATCCGGAGGCTTCCAATCAGGTGTCATGGGGGGCCAAGACCCTGCAGGTTCTCTCTTCTACCCAGTCTCTTCAGCAGGTGGTGTCACTGATCAGTCAGTGGAAGAAGTTCAGTGGAATCTGCTGTTGAAGACACTGGTTGGAGGTAAAGCCTGCAGGGTCTTGGCCCTCCATGGCACACAATTAGACACCCCCGCCCAAACCCATTATGATGAAGAGCAGATGCTAATATGACCCAGAATTCCTCCATATACATCCAACAATAGTCTTCAGTTAATAAAATAATTGTTTTGGTTACTTTTTTCTTAAAAATGAGCCATTATTTTCAAAGTCACAGATAAATCCTTTGTACAGTTGACTCTTTTCCCACCGCTGTCTTAACAGACAAAATGGAAAATCATGATGCAAACACTTAAGTCACTAAATTCTTTATTACAATCAGCAGCAAATTCCAGATTATTCAGAATGTGCAAAATTCAAACTGTAAAAAAGAATAAAACTGGAATGGGTCACACACGGACGGCTGCCACGCTCCCTCACTGAGAAGCAACTGGATCGGCCCCTGGTCCTGGTCCTGGTCCAGCAGATCTTCAGCCTGCATCTCTGTAAATAGTGAGGCAAGGTCCAGGTGGGGTGGACATTTTCCCTCTTGCCTAGACAAAAGACAAATGGGTGCTGGTTAGTTAAAGCAAGTTTAAAACATATTTGGGAAATACACTTGTTGCTAAAAGCCAGTGGTGGAATATGAATTAATGAATGAATCTTTATTTCAGATTGATTAAAGGTAAAGATCAAAAGAAAATAGAATAATATAACAAAGGGGAAAAATCTAACAAGGTCAAATTAAACAATAACTCCTCTGATTATACAGTTCAACATAGGTTATCTGAAATGGGTGATGGCTGAAGCTGCAGCTTATATTGCCCACCATATTCCATCCAAGAATTCAAAAGAAAAACAAAACAGGAGGGATTACAATTTGAATGTGACAATAAAGTACTTCGTTGTTGTATTTAACCACAATTTTCATGTAGCTGCGCTTCGGTAGATTTTACAAGGGCTGCGTTACATTTAAAATCATCTGCTTTTACTGTGGCTTCAGCAATCAGAATGAATTAATACATACACTTGAATGGAATCTAGTACTTTAACTGAAGTTGTGCATCACCAAGTGTGGAGTCGCTCCGTCAAAATATGAAGTTTTTATCAATAAAAGTTTGTCTTGTCTGTAAAAGTGTCTCTTCTTGCCCTGGCTTCATGTGTGGGCGGTGTTTTGTACTAGCATTGCTAAAATATAAAAGGAAGCACTACAATGGGTCTCAATTATTTGTAATGTGTCCTGTTACTACATTAGTTTATTGATGACAGACTATAAACTACATATATAAAGTAAATTATATTGACGACTGAACATCTCACATTCGCCAAAACATACAGTTATGAACATAACTCACAAAGGATCACACAAGTGATCTGACAAAAAAATAAATACATTAACAAGCGGTTTATTTTACAGTTGATGTGCCATATTCACACAATCAAATAAATCTCAGTTCAGTCCCTTTTATATTAAGTGGAAATTGTGCTTTTGACACTTTACCTATAAAAGCAAAGGATTTCAGTACTTTCCACAGTGGCGAGGTAGGTTGTGGGGCGGCTGATTTCGTCTTGCCTAGACAAACGACATAAATGGATGTGGGTTAGTTTCAAGCAAGTTCAATACATATACAGGCACATCTCAAAAATCAGAATACCATGAAAAAATTCAATATTTTTGTCACTCATTTCAGAAAGTGAAACCCATATATAGATTCATTACAGGAACAGTGATATATTGAAAGTGTTTATTTTAATATTGATGATTACGGCTACAGCCCATATTAACCAACACCTCAACGGCCAACATTTATATTTAAAACTATTTTTTAAAGTTAATTTTATGTAATATTCCAAGTTTCTGAAAAATAGAATTTGGGGTTTTCAGGGGCTGTAAGCCGTAATCAGCAAGATTAAAATAAATAAACGCTTCAAATATATCACTGGCTGTGTAATGAATCTATATAATATACGGATTTATCTTTCTGAAATGAGTGAGTTGTGGGATGTGACAAAAATGCTTCGTTTCCCTGACAAGCACTGCAGGATCCACAGAATAGGTGTGTGGGTCTATTCTGACGCTTTAGAAAATTATATGAATGACTTTATAAATCACTGATTTGAAAATGCAATTTTAATATGATGAGATTTCGGCTCCTGTGGTCCATTTCACCAGTATCAAACAGGGAGGCTAACCCCTGGCATGTGGAAACACATTCTAGCATTAAATTGCACACAATTTAATGTGCAGGACCAAAGTGCAATACAAAACACAAACCAGGACTTTAACCAGGATTAACATATTTCATCGTTTTGCTCTCACAAGCGAATATTTAGGAGAAAACAAGCGCGATTCAGCAGTTGGTACTAGCTAGCTAGCAAAAAAAACGTTAGCGTAAAAGACGTTAGCCAGCACAGAACAGCACTGTAATGGCTCAAAAAAAGTGAGCTTACCACCAACAGGATAAATAAGCAAACAGATGCACATTATTACAAATCACTCACCATCGATGGTTCTCTCACGTTCGTCTACAGCTTGTCCATAGTCCGGTTTCTATGCTGTGCAGCCATATAGGTCCGGGTCACTCCTCACTGTGGATCTGCCACAAAGCAGAGAAAACTCCGCACCTCTTCGTTGGACCACGGTGTAGAGTTCCGCAAAATCTACAACGCTGTCTGTATTAATATCATATTTACTCCGTGACCGAGTTAGTCCATGACAATATTGCAAATGGCGGTTATCAGAAGACGGCGAAGACGGTCGCTTTCGTGACGTTACGGCCTGACCAATCAGCGGCGACCAGTCTGTTGACGTCACATCACGGCCCGACTCGGCCGTGATGGACCCTGCCCTAGATCAGTTACGAAGATAGTGCCTGCTAACCGGTGCTGGGGCTAATCGAAAATGCTCAAACGCGGGGTGAGTGGTGCGGTGTTGGGGTAAGCGGGGCTAGTGGAAAAGACCCATAGGTGTACTCTCCCAGTGCTCCTTTAACAAGTCCAGTGGACACCTCACCTGACGACCATAAAGTAGATCAAAGGGTGAGAATCCTGTTGAAGCCTGGGGAACCTCCCGATATGCAAACAACAAATATGGCACCCATTGATCCCAATCAGAGCCTGTACTGGAAACAAACTTTTGCAGCATGTTCTTCAGAGTTTGGTTAAATCTCTCAACCAGGCCGTCTGTCTGAGGGTGATATGGGGTGGTCTTAATGCTCTTTATACCCAACAGCTTATAAACTTGCTGCAACAGCTTAGACAGCAAATTTGTTCCACAGTCTGTAAGGACCTCTCTAGGTATATGCCTACCCTTGAAAATAATTGTATGAAACAGTTGGCAACCTGCCTAGCCTTAATAGATCTCAATGGGAAGGCTTCTGGGTAACGAGTGGCATAGTCCCAAATGACTAAAATGTACCTACTACCAGAGGAGCTTCTCTCTAGGGGACCAACTATATCCATCCCTATTCTGTCAAAAGGTGTTCCAATGACCGGCAATGGCTGAAGTTGGACAAGGGCTACTCCTCTAGGTGATGTAAATTGACATGTTTCACATGAAGCGCCGAACTCCTTAACCTGAGTGTACATTCCCGGCCACACAAACCTTCTAGCAATTCTTTGAAGTGTTTTTTGGAATGCTAGATGAGCTGTCCAAGGGATAGCATGTCGTAGATCCATAACCTTCTGTGTGAGGCCTTGTGACAAAGCTATAGCCATAACTTCCCCCTGATGCTGATACAAAATGCCATTTTTGATCACATAAGAGTCCTCCGCCAAGCAGTCTACTCTGCCCTGTTTCACACCCTCCATTTCAGAGACTTTATAAAACCAGGATTTTAGCAATGGGTAAGCTTTCTGCAATGCAGCTATGTCAGAAGGAATGTCAAAATCTACTGACTGGCTTAGCTGTGTTACTTCCTCACCCAGGTTCTTAGCTGTAACTAAAACCCTGTCCTATGGAAGTCAGGTTATTTTGCACCTCAGACAGAGACAATATGAATACACATGAGAGAACAATGCCCAAGAGGGTGAGAGGGGGTTGAATGACGTGTAGTGTAAATATCATGCTGTGTATGAGGAAGTGCCTTGAAGCTTGTGAAGGTGACTTGATATATAGAGAGGAGTGCTTGCTGTAACCAGTCAGTCTGTTCTGTGCTTGTGAGATGTGAGTGTGTAATAAATCGTCTGACATGAAGCTGCCTCTTCATTTACACACTCCACACTGGTGACCCAAGACGTATTATGGAACACGAGGCGAGAACCCCGGAGCCGGCCCGGTCGGGAAGTATTTTTTGAATACTCAAAAAAAATGCTATCCTGATTTTAAAACACACTCTACAAGTACCCAATAAATTACTACAAAAAGAGGCCACTGTAAACTGCAGTGCTTTCCTATTTGGATTGTGCATTTGACTGTTCAAGTCCTTTACCCAACATTCGCCATCAGTCTAACTGCAGCAGGGAAAAAAACTATTATAAAAATGTGCTTTATGGGTATTTAGGTGATTTCTTGATTGAGAACAGATGAGGCAGTAATCAGGCCAGGGTATGGCTAGAGAAATTGAACTCTGCTTTACAAAAATGTGATAAACCCCAGTTAATTTATGTTTTCACAGGGGTGGGGTGGGTGGGTGTCACTTTTTTTTTTTTTTTTTTTTTTTTAAACAGGGTCATGTAGGTTTGGATTTTTTTTAACCCTTAATATCCACCTTCATTTAAAAACTGCATTTTGTGTTCACTTGTGTTACCTTTGTCTAATATTTAAATTTGTTTGATGATTGGAAACAGTTAAGTGTGACAGACATAAAAAAAGAGAAATCAGGAAGGAGGCAAACACTTTTTCACACCACTGTATAAAGTTTGACAGTTTTTTCACTGTTGTAGTATGAATTCATTAATGCAGTGTTTCCTCTGGCTTAAGGACCTTGGTGTGGTGGCAACATATTTTTCCGGGGAGGGGGGGGGGACGACATGACACTATTGTAACCGTAATATGTTAATTTTTTTTTACTACTGATTTCTTTTCTTTTTTTTTTTTTTAAATTTTGCACAGTAATTTTGCATAACGAACTTACCATTTGAAGTATTGTACAACCGAGGCTTATGTTGGAATATTGGGCCAGTTTGGGTCCCACCTGGACGTTCTGTGTTTGGACTTTTTAGTGGTGTCATCTTTCTCTCCTTCCTCTACTCTTACCTCTCCTGGACCTGCTGCATGAACACTTCCCTCTCCTTGGCTCCTTTCTTCTGTCTCATCTTGCCCTCTCTGAGCTCTGTCTAATTCAGGTTCTCTTTCTGTCTATGCTGGTATACAAACAGGTTAGAAAATATGAAGTGTCATGTTTTGTCCTGCAGGATTTTTTTTTTTGTCATGATTTACATAAATGACAAAAATGTTTTTTTTTTTTTAATATATTTTTTATTCTAGTGTTTCTTTTTTTCCATTGAGAGAGTAGGGAAGGGAAGGAAACATTCATAATAGTAATGTACTCATGCATATGTAAATTATATGATCAGGTGGGTGTAGTAGCCAGAAATTCTACTCGTGTAAAAGCAGTGCTTTGAAATTAATAATTAAAAGTAGATAACCAAAAATTTCTAGTTAAGCTAAGGGTACAAAGAGCACCCACTTAAAAACTTGAGTAATGACTTCAGTCTTGAAGGTATGAGGTTTTCTCCAAAATTTACAACAATTTTCTTATAGTTTTCTACTTTTCTCTGCAAATTTATCTAAATTTGAAACCATCTTCCTCAAATTTGTAATTTCCTCTTGTAAAATTGACTTTTCTTGTTCATTTGAGACTATTATAAATTTGTGGATTATTTTGTGGCTAATTTCGGTCTATTAAAAAAAAAAAGTTTTTTTTTAATAAATTTGAAACAGACTGTTAATATTTTTTTTTTTACTTTTTCCTTATAACAATTTACATTTTGACCATAATTTTCCAAAGCCAGAAAACTGATTTCAAAGAAAAAATGTTAATAAAATTGTACTTGATGAAAAAAATTAACGTAAATGACCAAAGATGCAGTTATTTCTGTTAAAATATTTCTATATATTTATAGTTTTTTTTTTTTTTCCAAATCTTCTCACCACCCAGACAGCAGGAAAAACTTCCCTTATTTTGAACTCCAAATGTTGGCACGTTTAGTCTGTCTGAAGGCTCCGGACGGATTAAAGTCACTGACTTAGTGAATTTCAGTCATCTTAATTTGCCAGGTACAAAATAATGAACATAAAATTAGTTAATTAATATTAACTGAGGTAAAAGTAAAAACAGCTCCTTTTGATTCTTGGCTGAAATAAGAAAAACAAAACAAAAAAAATTAATTAAAAAGAAGACAAAATGAACCAACTCGAGCTCCTACCACACCTGTTAGCTAAGTGACTCTTCCATTATTGCTCCCGTTACCAGCGGGTTAAAACCATGATAAATGGCTTCACTGCTTACATACATCTTCTGCTTTTTTTCCGCATTTAAAGTACTTTAATAAGCTCATGCTTCTCTCGGACAGTGACGCTAGTAGTGAGACAATCTGACTAGTGACTGGAGCAGTAATGCAGGTGTAGCACTTCTGAACTCCGCGCGGATGACTGTCACGCGTGTTGCTCGTGTGCGTGCTTGCGGACCATCATTCCTTCATTTTTTTTCTTAAATTTATATTTCCTCATAGAGTGGTGGGAAATTTTCAAGTGTAGCGGGCCGCCACCAGGAAATATTACCAGAGGAAACCCTGTTAATGCCACATAATATTCAGACCTACGAATATAAAAAAAACTTTATAAGTAACATAACTTTTATTTGCAAGGTCAAATTGCTTTTGTGGCCCTCAGCTACTTCTATTTTAGTTGGAGATGGGCAAAATGGCTCTTTGGTTGGCAAAGGTGGCAGACCCCTGCTCTATACCATCCATCCTTCCTGTAATCCTACTAACAAAAAAATGTCATCAAAAACAGAAGTTGCTGCACCACAGCAATGTAAAAGTGTGGATGATGACGGACCACAGGCGTACCCATACCTGTCCTTCCTGGATGGACGTCTGCTTCCTCCTGGGGGACATGGTGGTGAAAGAAGTTCAGACGAGCGTGCTGTGTGGTCACTGCTGCTCCAACACCAGAGGAATGATGGGTTCTCAACCAGAAGAACCAGGCAGTGTTCACTGTGTGAGAAAAGAAAGAATCAAGAGGATGAAGACATTTTCCCACGCTATTTTGTCTTTTTTATTAGTAACATTGGATTTTGGCTTTGGAAGGTGAAAACTTGACAGAAAAAGGTTGTAAATTTATTGGAAAAAGGAAGCAAAGTTAAAAACAAAATAAAATGATTTGCAAATCCTTTTAAACCTATATTCAGTTGAATATAGTACAAAGGCAAGATATTTGTGCTACTTCCGGGGCTGCTTCACTGTGTGCGACCCAGCAGTCACCCAGTGAATGTTGTGTCTTAAGTGTTTTTTTTTTTTTTTTAAAACAGTTTTAATCGGGTTTTTAAATATCGGGTCTACCCGATTTTCATGTTGTCTGTGAGAAAACTTCAGTGATCGAGCGATGCGGTTTATGGGAACATGTGTCAAGTGTTTTGTACTTTATGTGGCGCTGCTACTTCTGTGCTTCTCCACCTGTCGTGGTGTGGAGCAGGAACGCTAGGAAACGGAGAGAATCACTCTCCGGCTGTGTCTCAATTCAGGCGTTGCAGCCTCATAGACTGCGGCCCTGGAGGCAGGACACTCCAAGGTCGGGTAGGCTGCATCTAAAGGCGGATTTTTGGCTGTTAACCCTTTGAGTGTCAGATTTTGTGTGCCCCTAGTGGCAGAGCGCAGCGCTGCGCCTGTCATCTCACTCAGACATCGCCGGCTGCATTTAGGATTTGTACTGATTTGCCAGTTTCAGAAGGTGGCAGACATGTGTTGGAGGACTCAGTGGATGACATGTAATACACCAAAGAAGAACTTGTGGGACACAAGAGTATCACTTTAAGCTTCACATCTCAGAGAGAACAAAGAACTGGGTCTCCTTGGAGATAACAGGAGGATGTGAAAATTTAGTCTTTGGTATGCAAGAGACGGCCTTGGGGGATTTCCTGGTCTGCCAGAGACTATGAGGAGGATGTTATAAGATTTAAGAGAAGATGCATTGTTACTTGTGATTAAATGCATTGTGACTGTGAGCTTTGAAGGTCCTGGATATATAAAGGATGAATGTCTGTGTTTTTCCTCTTTCTGCTTTGCTGATGTTGGAAGATGTGAATAAACCTGACTCGTGAGATAAACTCTGCCTCGTCATTTTCACATTTCCACACTGGTGACCCTAAGACGTATCATGGATGAAAGAAATTCCCCCGGGCCAGCCGAGTCAGGAGCTCCCAGCCAAGCGTATGCCGCTACTGTCCAGCTACTGGACTTTTGGCAAGACAACCCGTGCTCCTGGTTCCACTTGGTTGAAGCACAGTTTGCCCTCCGGGGGATAACGGTAGATGACACGAAGTTCTACCATGTGACTGCAAAGCTTGACAACCGCACGGCTCAGCATGTGCAGAGCCTATTGAAGTGGCCACCGGCCGATGACAAATACGGCGGGTTGAAGGCTGCGCTTATCCAGCGTTTCACTCTCTCAGTCGAGGAGAGAGCGGAGAGGCTCCTGGCTCTGAACGACTTGGGAGATGGCACGCCCATTGACCTGATGGAGAACATGCTGAGTTTGAGGGGCTCAGACAACGACGACTTCATCTTCACCCACATTTTCCTCAGGAGCCTACTGTCGGCCACGAGAGCGACCCTGGCCAGTTCGCCGTTGTTGGCCCAGCGGGACTTCCGCGCGCTGGCCCAGGAGGCGCACCGGATTCTCAACGCCAGCAAACAGCGCGTGGCCACCGCAGCACCGACGGAGTTCGGCGCGACGGCCGGAGATGGTGGGGGGCCAGAGACGGCGGTAGCAGAACCACCAACGACGGCAGCGGCGGGGGCCAAGGATCGCGGAGGAGACATCCTCGGTTTCTACCATCGCAGTTTTGCAGAGAAGGCACGCAAATGTATACCACCGTGCCAGTTCAAGCGCTCGGGAAATGCCAAGACCGGGGGTCAGTTTCAGCTGCGGCCCTCGGGGAAGAGAACAAGCTGCTCTACTTGAAGGATGCGCGCTCGGGGAGGCATTTCCTCGTGGACACAGGCTCCCAGTTGAGTTTCATCACACCTTCCTCCGCTGACCGGCTGGCGGTTTCCAGAGGTCCCAGGGTGGCAGCAGCGAATGGCTCGGAGATTAAGACCTTTGGTGAGAGGACTCTGCTTCTGTCCCTACACGGCCGTACATTTGAGTGGACTTTTGTCATAGCTGCAGTGAATTTCAATATGTTGGGGGCTGATTTTCTGTGCTCACATGGTTTGTTGGTTGATCTTGCTAACAGGCGCCTGGTTAATGCACTTTCTTTTTATTCTATTCCCTGTACAGCCCGAGTGGCCCCACCGACAGCACAAGCCAACGTCACAGCGGCAAGCGGTAAGTTCCACACACTGCTCACTCAGTTCCCAGCACTCACGGTTCCCACATTTTCAGCAGCCATCGCTAAACACGGGGTGGAACATTTTATTACTACCACCGGACCGCCCGTTTTTGCAAAAGCTCGGCGCTTGGATGCAGCTAAACTGACCATAGCGCGAGGAGTTCGCCAACCTGGAAAGGTTGGGCATCATCAGGCGTTCTAACAGCCCATGGGCTTCCCCGCTTCACATGGTCCTGAAAGCTGACGGCTCGTGGCGACCTTGCGGAGATTTCCGCAGGTTGAACAATGCCACAGCGCACGACCGCTACCCAATCCCGCATATCCAAGATTTTTCCGTTCATTTGGCAGGGGCGAGCGTTTTTTCTAAGATAGACTTGGCCCGCGGTTACCACCAAGTCCCAGTGCGCGCTGAGGACATACCCAAAACAGCGGTAATAACTCCGTTTGGTCTATTCAAGTTTTTGCGCATGCCATTTGGGCTTAAAGGCGCTGCGCAGACGTTCCAACGCATGATGGATGCGGTGTTGCGTGATCTCCCCTTCGTATTCGTCTACCTGGACGACATCTTAGTAGCCAGCGCATCCGAAGACGAACACAAAAACCACCTCACGGCAGTTTTCCGGAGGTTGGGAGAGCACGGTTTAATAATCAACCCAGCGAAGTGTCAGTTCGGGGTGATGCAGATTGATTTTTTGGGGCATCGCGTCTCTCCAGAAGGAGCGGTTCCGCTGCCTGACAAAGTGCGCGCGGTAGCAAATTTTCCCCAGCCACAAACGGTCAAGGCGTTACAGGAGTTTTTGGGAATGGTGAATTTTTATAACCGTTTCCTCCCCCGCGCAGCGCAGCTCATGCAACCATTGTATGTCGCACTCAAAAAACAAAAACCCACAAATAAGATCGAATGGTCTCCGGAGCGAGAGCGAGCATTCTCGGAGGTCAAACCAGCCCTGGCAAACGCTGCGTTGTTAGCACATCCAGACCCAACGGCCCGCATAGCGCTCACTACTGACGTGTCAGATGTGGCCATAGGGGCGGTCGTGGAGCAGCATGTAGCCAGGGCTTGGCAGCTTCTCGCCTTTTTCAGCAGGACTTTGCGCAATAGTGAACGAAAATACAGCGCATTCGACAGGGAGTTGTTAGCTCTCCACTTGGCCATTCGCCACTTCCAGTTCTGGCTGGAGGGATGCCGTTTCACCGCGTTCGTTGACCACAAGCCGCTGACATTCGCGATGGCCAAGGTTTCAGAACCGTGGTCAGGCCGGCAGCAAAGACAGCTGGCCGCTATCTCAGAGTTTACTACCGATATTCAGCATGTGGCGGGTAAACTGAATGTAGTGGCAGACTGTCTCTCGCGCACCGTGGCGGCCCCAGTCCGCATAGGTATAGATTATGCAGCCATGGCCGCGGATCAGGTTAGCGACGCGGACGTGCGCGCGCTCCAGTCTGGACCAACAGGGTTAAGGCTGGAGAACAGGATGCTGCAAGACGGTATGCCCCCCCTACTCTGCGATATCTCCACTGGGCGACCGCGTCCTGTGGTACCGGCCGCGTGGTGCCGCCGCGTTTTTGACTCGATTCATTCTCTGGCGCACCCGGGAGTGCGCGCGTCGGTCAAAATGGTAGGAGAGAAATTTGTATAGCCGAGCCTGCGCAAACAAGTTAAGGAGTGGGCAGCAGCCTGCATGGCTTGTCAACGAGCCAAGGTACACAAACACACGAGAGCTCCCTTGGAGCCGTTTCACATCCCAGCTAAGAGGTTCGATCATGTTCACGTGGACCTCGTAGGCCCCCTCCCGCCGTCACAGGGGTGCACACACCTTCTGACAATGGTGGACCGCACCACGCGCTGGCCGGAAGTGGTCCCACTGGCGTCAACCACAGCTGAGGAGGTGGCGCGCGCATTTTTAACAGCATGGGTAGCGCGCTTTGGAGTCCCGTTGGACATTACGTCCGACAGAGGCCCTCAATTTGTTTCCGAACTTTGGTCAGCAATGGCCCGCAGCCTGGGGGTAATGATCCACCGCACAACCGCGTACAATCCGCAGGCTAATGGGTTATGCCAACGTTTTCATAGGTCATTGAAAGCGGCTCTCAGAGCGTCGCTGATGGATGCAAATTGGGTGGACAGGCTACTGTGGGTTTTATTGGGGTTGCGTTCTGCACCTAAAGAGGACTTAGAAGCCTCAGAATCAGAATCAGAATCAGAAAAGATTTATTGCCAAGTACATTAACAGATCACTGATAACATACGAGAGAATCTGACTTGACACAGAAAATGAACCTGCATTTCCAGTGACACGGCTGCATCAGAGATGCGCCTGCCAACAGGATAGTGGGTACAAGTAGCATAAGAATAAGAATAATACGAGGAACAATAGGAAGGAGCAAAAAAATCATTGATTCAAAATACTGGTTACATAATTAATCAATATTAAGATTTCAAGGAAAAAAAAAGCTCTCGATGCACATTCGCTACACAGGATTCACAAGACACAAGAGAGCAGTGTGTGTATCTTTATTCAGTTCATGGATCAATGTGTGTGCGGTGTTGAAGCAGTGTTGATGATAATAAGAGAGACAACAAGGACACTTGGCAGGAGATGTTTTGTCTGGCTGCCGCCGAGTCCTTATCTTGGCAGGCTGTCCAGATGGCTGTCCAAGGCCTTATGCTCGATGATTTTGAAAACACAGACTGCAGACAGCCAGGAGGAATTTTCATGGGGAAATTGAGCCAAATCGGACTGATCACAGAGAAGGCTTTTTATTTCTTCTGTAGATTCAGTACTTAATCCTTCATTGCGGGGCTTTAAATCCATCGTGGAAAGACCTAAGCGAGACCATGATGTAATCCACCTTCCGAGACAGTTCTCCATTTGTCGCTATCAGGGTCTTCTCCAATTTTTCAATTTGACAGATGCACCTCGCCTGGCCAGCATTTTGATAGGTTGTATCCATCTTCAGCAATTTGCGGTACACCAGGACAATCCCAGTTCCAATCAGAAAGATCCCGATCACCATTACCACGAAGACATACAAATCTTCAATATCTTCGATAGAGAGATTAGTAGTAGTAGTAGTAGATTAGTTTATTTGACAGGGACAGTGCAATAAACATAGACAATTAATCAAAGACAATCAATCTGATGTGTTGCACATAGAGTGTATAGCTATTAGCTAATTTGCAACTCTTGTCCCTGGATGGGCTTTAGAAAAAAGAATCAAGATAAAAATATACACAATAACCACATACATCAATGCAGAAAAATTATAAATACACAATTATAAATATTATAAATACACAAATATAACAGCCTGACTCACCTTTAACATAAATATTATAAATACACAAATATAACAGCCTGACTCACATTTAACACATATAACATAACTCACATTTGCCTATTTCAGGCCTTCCTCCCTCCGTCACTCACTATAAACAAACACATTTATTCCTTCCCTTCATTCACTCTCACTTTGCAGACAAATAATTCATACATGAGTACATTCTTGTTTATTTTTCAGCCAGTTTTTAACATTTTTAGTGAATGTTTTAAAGTCCGTTATTATTTTAATTTCATTTGGCATTGTGTTCCAGATGTGACTGCCCTTTATAGAGAAAGCTGTTTGTCCAAATGTGGTTCTGCGGTGGAATATTTTACAGTTATTGTTAACAGAACTCCTGGTGGCTCTGCTGCTGTCCTGTCTTTGGACGAAACCAGCAAGTGGCTCGGGTGCTGATTTATGGAAACATTTGAACGTTAATTTCAGAAGACAGAGGTCAATGAAGCTCTCAAAACTCAATAGGTTGTATTTTTTTAAAACATTACAGTGATGCCACCTAATGGGCTTTTTGTCCAAGATTTTTAGGGTTTGATTATATAATGAACCTATATGTCTTATTGTGGAAGGGGCTGCTTGAGCCCAGACTGTCAAACAGTATGATATATGAGAAAAAACCATAGAATGCATATACAGTGCAGCTGCTTCGTAAGGTATGTAATATCTAATTAATTTAAAGCAGTTCAGATTTTTTTTTACTGTTTTTGAAATTTTCTTTATATGAAGATTAAATTTGAGTTGAGGATCTAGTACAATGCCAAGGTATTTGAATTCTGTAGCTAAACTGATGTCATGATCATGTATATTAACTTTAAAATGTTGCAGGTTACATTTTTTGATTGAAAAGCACATTGAGACTGTTTTCTGAAGGTTCAGCAATAGATGGTTCTTGAGGAGCCACTCTTGGACATCAACCATACTTGTAGACAGTACATCTGCAGCCTGTGCTGGAGTCTTGGCAGCTGTGTAAATAACTGCATCATCTGCATAAAGTTGGCATGTTGCAGCTGAGCAGTGTAACGGCAAGTCATTAATAAAAATGCTGAAAAGTAAAGGACCAAGAATGGACCCTTGTGGGATACCCATGCGGTTGTTTAAAAATGAGGATTTATCCTGGTGAACTTTTACACACTGTTCTCTATTCTGGAGATAAGATGCAAACCATTCTAATGTATTTGGGGAGAAGTTAAAAGATACCATTTTGGATAAAAGCAAACTGTGGTTTACAGTATCGAAAGCCTTTTTGAGATCTAGAAAAACAGCTCCTACCACATTACCCCTGTCCAAGGACTGTTTGACGTTTTCAATAAGGCAACAATTTGCTGTTTCTGTTGAGTATCCTGGTCTAAAACCAAATTGATGTGGATGAAGAAGTTGACTGTCTTGTAAGTAGTCTATCAGCTGTGTAGCTACAACTTTTTCAAGAACCTTAGATAGGACTGGTAAGATAGAGATTGGGCGGTAATTGCATATATCGTCTTTACTGCCTGATTTATGAACTGGTATGACGACAGCTTTTTTCCAGCCAGATGGAAATGTACTAGACCTAATGGAGAGATTAATGAGATGAGTCAGTGGTTTGATTAATATTTTGCTGTGCATTTTGAGAAAGGAGGTGCTCATATTGTAGATATCACTAGTTTTTGAGTTTGACAGTGTTTTAACAATACCAGCAATTAACTTCTCATTTACCTCATCGATGTGAAAAGTATCTGTTGGGAGTATGGAATTTGTGTTGTTGAGCGCATTTGGCAGCACAAAAATTTTTGTTAAGTCTTCCACAGAGCCCACAAAGTGTGAATTAAATTCATTTGCCAAAGTAGCCTTGTCACTGACGGTCTTGCCATTGATTCTAAGTTCCTTTACCCCCTTCTGATCGTTTTTTTTATTAGTTAAGTTATTTAAATGCCTCCATAGGGAACTGTTGTTACCCTTTGCATGATCTATCAGTTTATTGTAATAAGATATTTTTGATTTTCGCAGCTCATGTACCACTTTATTTCTTAAACTTTTGTACACAAGGTGATCATTTTGTAGTTTGGAGGTTAGTGATGTTTTCAGTGCATAGTCTCGCCTCTTCATAAGTTTTCTTATTTCATTATTTAACCATGGTAGGCTAATCTTCTGTTGTCTACTTTTAATTTGCTTTGAAAATTTTTCTATAGACTTTGTGATTGTTGCAGTTATAAAATTACAACAATCATCTACTTCACATGTTGCCATGAGCTGCTCCCAATTTTGATTCTCTAAGTAATGTTCAAACTCCTCATTTTTTGATTTGGGGATAATAAAATTTGATTTGTCAATATCAACTCCCCCAAAATACTGTAGTCGCTTTTTAGTAAGTTTCCTGACAGCAAGAACCATGTTATGATCTGAGAGACCAGTTACAAGATTATAGGTTCTGGTTATTCGTTCTGGTTTATTAGTAAATACCATGTCAATAAGTGTTCTGGATTGTTTGGTTATCCTGGTGGGTCCTTTGATGATTTGCTGGTAATTAAATTTAGTCATGAGGCTTTTCAGTTTTTGTTTGTCTTTTTTATCAGACCAGTTGATATTAAAGTCGCCATGAATTATTGTTTCTCTGTTCTTCTCAAGTTGTTTAACCAGATCACTTAATTCATTATAAAAGGAAGAGTTGTGTGACGGTGGGTTGTACACTACTGCAATGTTGAAATTCATTACCGGAGAGAGACATACATTAACAGCTAAACATTCAAGTGAAGTATTCAAATCAACCAGTTGACATTTATATTTCTCTTTGATGTAAATTAAAACACCTCCTCCCCTCCCTACCTGCCTGTCTTTTCTAAAACACTGGTAGCCCACAATATCGATCATATTAGTGTCTATGTTACTGTGTAGCCAGCTTTCTGAGAGACAAAGGTAGTCCAGATTTGAGTCCAACAGCAACACCGAAATCTCATCTCTTTTGGGGATTATGCTCCGTATGTTTAAATGACCGCCGAGGATCCCCTTTGGTTTAGCCTTGGTGTCCCAAAGAACTCGTGCATGATTAACAGTTTGGAAAAATAAATGTTGTTTTTGCTTTTGTACAGCTCGGTTTTGTGCTAACCCAGTGGTCTGCTGTTTAATAGTGGCAGGTCCAGGGTTAAGGTGAATATCTCCTGCCAGAAGTAGCAGAACTAACAGAACTTTAACTGTATATCCTCTGCCATATTGTGATTTTTGCTTAACAGCCATGTTTGCCTTAATTTGGAAGTTTTTGCTCAGGGCTTTTAAAGACCACATAGAGTGTAGGGTGAGATGTCCATGCCCAAATCCATACAGATAAAACTTTTTAACTTCACCTTTGGTTGAGTTTGTCGGAAAATCCTTCTTGTTGCAGGTCCAGACACACAAAGACAAAACGAAGAGGAAGTAGAGAAGTAGAGAAGGCTTATTAGTGGTGCCCATCAGCCCACTTTTTAATCCGGTGGCAGCCATCTTCAGTCCTTCTTGGAAAGAAGGAAAAGGAAAATCTGTGGATAGTAAAATAAATTCTGCTTATATCGCCAGAATCTGATCCGATCGTCCTCGGATCCAGCTGGGCCTCAGCTAGCCAACTAGCCCCTTCCGTTGCTGGTCTCGTTGCTCATAGTCGCCGTAACTGGTCTCCCGTCCCGCTCCTCCAACCGAGTCTCGTCACACACCGCCGCTGCCACCGAGCTCCGCTGAGGTCACGGTAAATCCTCCGCTAGGCACCGCCACCTACCGTCGTCTGCCTGGGTGAAATCTCTGCTGAGCCCCGTCAACAAATAGCCGCTTGCCTGGTAGTATCTCCGCTGGGCCTCGCAGCTGGGCTTCGATTCAGGCTGGTGTAAGGTGGAATGACTGGCGCCAGCATTAAGCTAACTAGCGTTAGCTTAGCAATCGCTTCAGGTAGTTTCGTCGCACACCGCCGCTGCAGTCACGGTAAGTCCTCCGCTGGGCACCGCCGCCTACCGCCGTCTGCCTGGGTGAAATCTCTGCTGAGCCCCGTCAAACAAATAGCCGCCTGCCTGGTAGTATCCCCGCTGGGCCTCGCAGCTGGGCTTTGATTCAGGCTGGTGTTAGGTGGAATGGCTGGCGCCAGCATTAAGCTAACTGGCGTTAGCTTGAGACTGGCGTGAGACACAAGATTTTCCAATTACTTATGTCACGTAAATAGCCCGCTGGAGCCGTACCTGCGGGGCAGACAGCTTCCCCCGGAGCACTTTTCCTTGTTGAAAAAATAGTGTCAATTGTATTCAAAGCCCAGCTTATTAACTCCATAATTTCTTTCTTTCGACGGTCGCAGTTAGACGCAGACAGACAACAGCAAGCTGGGATCCAGTAGTTGGGGGGGAAGGAAAAAAAGTCAGAGCAGGAGAGAGCCTCCCCGGCTGAGCTAGTTTTTGCGCAACCACTTCGGCTGCCCGGGGAGTTTCTTCCAGATAATCCTGCGCCAGATAGCTCCCCGTCTCAGCAGTTGCAGTGTGGCACGGAATCGGGCATGTTGCCTGGCCCCGTTCACCACAGTTTTCTGCACGTTTTTGTGCCTAAGGCTTTGAAAAACGCGGAATTTGTTTTTGTCAGACACGATGCCCATCGTCCACCGCTGCAACCACCTTATGATGGACCATTTAGAGTGCTGGAAACAGGGGACAAGCATTTTTTGCTAGATTTGGGGGGCAGGAAGGAAAAGATTGGCATAAACAGGCTCAAACCCGCCTTTGTGGTGGCGGACGAGGATGTGCTGTTGGCCAGGGCTCCTCGGTGCGGCAGACCCCCCGGGGACATTCCCCAGAACACCCACAGGGACTGACAAACAGTTCTCACCCCAAGACAGCAGCGCCCCAGCGGGATGGCGCCGCAGAAGTGGCGAAGCCCGCTTACAGCAGATACGGGACGAGACTGAGGCCCAAGCAGCACGTGGGTTAACGTGTAATGATTTTATCATGACATGCAGACTGTTATTCTGTTGTTCCATCTTAGATGTTTGGGGGTGGGGGGGGGGTCATGTGGGACAAGAGTATCACTTTAAGCTTCACATCTCAGAGAGAACAAAGAACTGGGTCTCCTTGGAGATAACAGGAGGATGTGAAAATTTAGTCTTTGGTATGCAAGAGACGGCCTTGGGGGATTTCCTGGTCTGCCAGAGACTATGAGGAGGATGTTACAAGATTTAAGAGAAGATGCATTGTTACTTGTGATTAAATGCATTGTGACTGTGAGCTTTGAAGGTCCTGGATATATAAAGGACGAATGTCTGTGTTTTTCCTCTTTCTGCTTTGCTGATGTTGGAAGATGTGAATAAACCTGACTCGTGAGATAAACTGCCTCGTCATTTTCACATTTCCACAAACTCTTCATTTCCTTTTCCTGTATTCCCTTCTTTTAGCTCAGAAAGCTAACATGGCTGCGATTCATCATCGTGCACTGTCACTTAGATGGCTTTGCACATGGAAAATAACCACGGGATACAAGCGAAATTTATGTGGGATAATCATAAGACTTTGTAGATGTGGTAGAGAGCGTAAATGACCGACGGAACACAAAATAACGACCACGATGGGTGAAAATGCAACGACCACAGCAGCGAGCGAGTCCTGTTAGCCGCCGGTAAGTGACAAATTTCTTCCCCCCCCCCATTGTACTGATTTTATGGTTCATATACTTTGAAGATAACAACATACCCCTGTAGAGACAACAGCGTCAAAAAAATGAACCATTCTTTGTGTTAATATGTCCAAAGTCCAGTTTTGACTGAGTTATGGAATTTAAAGAGCTGCCGTGACATTATGCAAATTAGATGCGTAAATTTATTCCTATCTGAAACTTTGGATCACATTTTAGATCTTTTTAATTAACAGTAAGCCATTATCTCTTACCACTTTCAGGTTGTACCCTTGGAAATCTGAACTGTTTTATTGACAAAAAATATTTACCACTCTTGACCACTAGGCGTTATGTTGCAATTCGGCGTCAGTCACACTCGAGTTAAATGAGACAGTCTAGTCTTTGGAGGACGTGTGTTTGCGTGACCAAGCACTACCCTGTTGTCTAGCAACCATGACAGTGTCAGTTGACTTTTTTTTTTTTTTTTGCTGACATTTTTGACAGACAGAGAACTTTATTTTTATCTTCATTATTGTATTTTCTTTACTTTATACTTGAGGATCTTCACCAGACAGATAAAAAAAAAGACTAACTCATGTTAAAGTC
Source organism: Pholidichthys leucotaenia (assembly GCA_020510985.1). NCBI lineage: Eukaryota > Metazoa > Chordata > Actinopteri > Cichliformes > Pholidichthyidae > Pholidichthys > Pholidichthys leucotaenia. Next base: position 397,419,603 of record CM035838.1, on the reverse strand, counting down.
AGCAGGTAAAATTAAGGTAAATTAAAACCACAAAATAAATTAATTTTTATTACTTTAAATATGTATACCAGTTAGACTGAACTCTAAAATGTATTCTTAATTACATGACCAGTAGAAAACAAAATGGTTTACTGTTATCATTTCTGACCATTATGTAGCTAAATAATTAGATGTTCTGCCTTGCATCAGCTGACATTTAGTTTTTAATGTTCTAAAGCAGACCACAGTCCTGTACTGTAGGATGATAATCCTCGATGTTCAGCAGCAGTAGAACAGATTCCATCTTCAGCTTCATCTCAGTTGCACCAGTGCATCTCAGTAAATTAGAAAATCATGGTTTGTCATTTAATTAAAAAAAAAAAAAAATCATTATCATCAATATTAAATCAGGTTTAAAATGCTTCACTCTGTGTGTAATAAAAAGTCTCTTAGAATTATCTTGCAAAAAAATCATCTTTTTCAAAAAACTACGTCCATTGATAGGGAGTTTACAGTACACATAAAATATTTTTATTTAGCTTGTTTCAGTTTGCAAAGTAAACTGCTAAAACATCACAATCAATAAAACAATTCATCAAATCTCTTTTATTGTGGTTATTTCAGTCAATTATCAGTTTTATAAATCCTGAGTCCAGCCTGTTCCCTCGACAGCTGATCCTCGGTTCCTGCAGGTTCTCCACGGTGGACCTCAGAAATAAACCAGAAAAAAGGAGAAAAATCTGACAAATCTGGTTACCACTTCAGATGTGATGAACATTTTTTTAAAATTAACATAATCAAATTATTACAGATGTCCTGTCTCTCCTGAGCTTCATCAACTGCTCCGTTTTCTCTAAAAATAACCTTAGCTGTTTTTTTTTTTTTTTTACAACACCAAGCAAAAAAATAACTTCCTGATGTCCCTACAGGACTTTGAAAGTTATCTTAAAGAAAGTTATTTCAACCACGTCATCCTGTATTTTTATATTACTGACATTGGTTAATAAATGTCAGCATGGGGGAAAAAAGGTTTGACCTCAGAAAAAATAACCCATCAACATGTTTATTTAATACATTAAGTGAAGCATACAGGTTCCAAGGTTGTCATAGCCAGGAGCGGCACTGGGGTTAAGCTCCCAGTGCTCATAAAATGCTCCTTACGGCGTGCGTCTCGAAAAGCCTCTGACAACTAAGTCCAACTCCTAGCCTGCCCGTGTGGTTTAGTCTCTAAGCCCGGCGGAACTGCTTTTACTAATAGGAGAAGGGGCGAGGGCGGATCTCTGGCGCCTTAAAACCAGATGCTTCGGGTAGATGGTGGCTCGTCAACCTGGGAAGGTAGCCCATCTAGGGGAAGGTAAACCCTGATTTCAAACCTCCGCTGCCTTGCGGCACACCCGGTCACGGGAAAGGCTTCGGGAGTCAACCCTGAGGAAAAATCCGGAGTCGGAGCCCCTAAGGCAGTTCTCTGTTGTGCTCAACATCGTTCTGGCAGCTCTTGCGACGGCGCTGGTGCCAAACTATAGCAGCTCTGCTGTTCCTTTGGATTAATCAGTGATGTGGAGAGGGGGGACATGCTGCATGGGTAACATCTTGTCCTCCATATCTTCCTGCCCAGGCTTGAATGCTACCAACGCCCAACGCTGGAAGGTAGAACACCGGTGCGCATCAGCCTGTTCAGCCACAGGCGGTGCTGTTCCAGCAGAGTAGACGTTTAGGATTCTCTTCCATGGTCATCATAGACCGACGGAGGCCGACGATGAAGCATACAGCACATCAGAAAAAAATAATGTCAAATAACATGAGCTTAAATAACAGGATGTTGCTGTTTTCTGGATTATTGTTGTTTTCATGTTCAAACCGCTTCATAACTCAAGCAAAAAACTTACTTTGAACTGTTTCTGACTTCAGTCCGCTTCTGCCTGAGCCGAGAAAAAAAAAAAAGCCAGGCTGAGCCACGCACTGCATGCTAGGATATGTCAGGGCCACAAGGATACTCTTCATACATCCTCCATTTTCGGGGTTTTGAAGGCTGCATTTGTCGGCCGCACGTGAAGGAGCCCACGAAATGGGACAGCCTTTGATGCAGCACAGTGACGTATCTGGCCTTGAAATGCGCACTTGAAGGACGCAGAACCTCATTTGAGACACAGCTTCTGTCGGGGCTTTATTCTCTCCTTTCGGACCTCTACAGCTGGGCTAATACCAGCCAGTATCCCAAGGGAGCCGTGCAGATGGATCACAAAGCGGAAAAGAGGAAGAAGAGGCGGTCTACGCCGGAGACTTAAGAATCTCCGGTTAAATGACTGCTGCAAGCTACCCCCACTTCCGACTATCCTGCTGTCAAATGTACAGTCTATCAGGAATAAGACTGACCAACTAGAACCACGGGCTAAGGTTAAGCCTGAAATCAGTGAAACTTGTCTACTTGCCTTCACGGAATCATGGCTCAATGAGTCGCACCGGGATGAAGACCTGACAATAATTGGGTTTGGAAGCCCACTTTGTCTGGATCGGTCCTCTGAGATCACCAGGAAAAGTCGAGGAAGAGGAGTGTGCTTTTATGTCAACCAAAGGTACTGCAAAACTGTGACAGACCAGGAAAGAATATGTACTGTGGATTTATAACTACTGACAATCTCACTTTGTCCCTTCTCCCTGCCTCGTGAGGTCAACAATTGTTTTATACGCTAGTGTAAGTCATGTGAAAAAATTAGGACACCCTGTATAAGCCTGTGTGTGTGTGTGTGTGTGTGTGTGTGTGTGTGTTTTTAAATACTTTGCAGTTTCATGAAACGGCCAGTCAGAGAGCAACTCATACCGGCTCGGACGTCGCCCGGGTTAACAAGGTCAGGAGTTCCTGGCAGCGGAAGGCGAAGGACAGAGCTGTGTGGAGGAATCTGATCAGACCTAAATGAAACAGCCATTGTCACCCCCGACAAACTGCTATGATGATGATGATGAAATATATTTGGACATATGGGTTTTTAATATCAATGTTAAAAATACTGGGAGATTCATGTAATACACCTAAACAATTAAAAATGAATTAAAGACTTTTTCAAATTTTCTGTAAAATGTAAGTCTAACAAAATAGTGAGGAATAAATTAAGACACCCCCACATTCATTCCCACTTTAAATGGCTAAAATAAATGTTAAAAAAATGCAAATAACAGCAAAAACAAGTTTAGATATGTTAGATATGTGAACATTTATTAATAAAGAATTGAATATTTAATGGGATGTCCTAATTTTTTCACATGACTGTATAGCCATCCACAAGTCAATGCGTCAGCTGCTGCTCAGCTGATTGCTGATGTCACACAAACTTGACATATTTTGTCCAGGGGAACCAAAATTTATACTTGGAGATTTTAACCACTGTAATTTGAATACTTCATTGAAAACATATGAACAGTATGTGACTTGTGCTACAACACAAAAAAGCATCAGGATTGATCGTTCTTATGGGTCTGTAAAAGGGTCTTCTAAATCCCTGCCCATACCTTTACTGGAAGCCTCCTATCATAATAGTGTCTACCTAATGGCAGTGTACACACCTTCCTTCAGACATCTAGAGAGGAAACAGAGGGCAGTGAAAACCTGGACAGAAGAGAGTATGTCTTCACTGTAGACATGCTTGGAGTGTATGAACTGGGAGTGTTTTTATGATGCCTGTCATCACAGGCATCATAAGTTTGTCTCGTCTCCCTATGGACAGACGAGACAAAACTAGAACTTTTTGGCAAGGCACATCAGCTCTATGTTCACAGACGCAAAAATGAAGCATACCAAGAAAAGAACACTGTCCCTACTGTGAAACATGGAGGAGGTTCTGTTATGTTCTGGGGCTGCTTTGCTGCATCTGGCACAGGGTGTCTTGAATCTGTGCAGGGTACAATGAAATCTCAAGACTATCAAGGTATTCTAGAGAGAAATGTGCTGCCCAGTGTCAGACAGCCTGGTCTCAGTCACAGGTCATGGGTCTTGCAACAGGATAATTACCCAAAACACACAGCTAAAAACACCCAAGAATGGCTAACAGCAAAACATTGGACTATTCTTAAGTGGCCTTCTATGAGCCCTGATCTAAATCCTACTGAACATCTGTGGAAGGAGCTGAAACATGCCGTCTGGAGAAGGCACCCTTCAAACCTGAGACAACTGGAGCAGTTTGCTCATGAGGAGTGGGCCAAAATACCTGCTGAGAGGTGCAGAAGTCTCATTGACCGTTACAGAAATCGTTTTGATTGCAGTGATTGCCTCAAAAGGTTGTGCAACAAAATATTAAGTTAAGGGTACCATTATTTTTGTCCAGGCCTGTTTCATGAGTTTGTTTTTTAAAGTAATTCTGTTGAACCACAATTCAAAAGCATTGTCTGATTTTCATTGGTTAGTTTTCATAGACTTTTTAATTTATTAGCACTTTTGTCAGATTCAAGTTATTTCTGTGACCATTGTGGGTTTTTCTTTCATTAACAGAGGGGTACCAACAATTTCGTCCACATGTGTACACTTTCAAGTCTAAATTAACTAAACTTTATACCTGATCATAATTATAAATAAATAACACTACACTGCGTTATTGTGCAGACCAGTTGAATGAGCCCCCCCCCCCAAACACACACTTTTTCAAATGTGTGCAGATAGTGGCCAGATACCAAAAATATGGAAAACATCAACTATAATACCAGTCCCTAAAACAAGATAGCGAAGAGATCTGAGTGAATTCTGACCAGCTGCACTTCCATCTCTAGAGATGAAAACCTTTGAGGGGATCCTGAAAGATAATGTGGTTTCCTTAATTAATGACCAGCTAGATCCACTGCAGTTTGCATATCAAGTTGGCCAAGGGGTGGACGATGCAAAGCTTTTTATTTTAAATAGAGCACACAAACACCATGAGAAGCCTAAATCTCATGTCAGGCTTTTATTTGCAGATTTTTCTTCTGCTTTTAATAAGATGCAGCCACATGTTTTAATTGACTGACTTGTTATTTTAGGTTACCTGATCAAATTTCATTATTGCTTTTAAAATTTTTAACTGACAGGGTTCAGTGGGTCTGTGTTAATGGTCTTATGTCTGATCTTACCATTTCAAATATGCATTCCCCTCAGGGCTGTGTCTTTTCACCTCTGCTTTTTTATTATTTATACTGACAGCTGCAGATCCTCTCAACAGGACCTGCAGCTGTCACCAGCTATCTGGTGAAGTTTTCTGATGACCCAGCCCTGCTGTCTCCTCTTCAGAAATCACAGACTGATCATGGCTCTGCCCTGTCTTCATTTGTGGAATGTGTGACAAGAACTTCTTGGATTTATATGTCACTAAAACTTAAGAGATAATTATTTTTTTGGAAAGACACAGGAGAGCCTAAATCTAGTATTATACATGGAGAGGAAGTTCAACTAGTGGAGACCTACAAATATCTGGGAACAGTGTTTGATTTTCAGATGAAGTTCATGGCCAAGACAGTTGTTAAGCATGGACAACAAAGAATCTACTTGTTGCAGAAATTGAACGCTTAATGTTCCTAGGATAATTTTGTCCATCCATCCATCGTGTAGTTTTTAATCGCTCCTTTATTGAGAGTCTTAACTTTTTATCTGTTGGTATAATGGGCTCTCTGTGAAGGAAGAGAACAGACTTAATAGTCATAAAGATCTGCTCAAAGAACACTAAGTCCATCTGGATAATTTAAGCTCACTGTGGAGTAGACGTGTTACATAAGGCTAGCGCTATCATTAGCCAGTCTGACCATGTTTTAAATAGTGAATTTGTTTAAATCCCCTCAGGCTGACACTACCTTGCACCCCGGAGGAGGTCTGGCCATTATTCCAATTCCTTTATTCCTTCAGCTATTAAGCTGTTGAATGTCCAGTCTTAAAGGGGGTTGTGTGTTTCCCCGCACACAAAGGACACAAAATTAAGAGCAAAATGTCAAAATAAAGTTGCAACTTCAGAAAACCCCCACACACATTTACAAGAATAAAGATGAAATTAGATAAAGATCTTAATTAATCCTACACTTGGTAAATAAGGAACTACATTTTTTGTCATAAATTTGTGACTTTTTTTCTTGTAAATTTAAGGGTTTTTTTACACTCCAATTCTGCTGAAGTTGGGACATTGTTTAAAGGGCAATTTAAAGCAAAATGAAATGATTTGCAAATCCTTTTCAACCTATATTCAGTTGAATATACTACAAAGACAAAATATTTAATGTTCACACTGATGAACTTTTTATAAAGGGGTCATTGACTGAAAAATGGTGTGTTTATATGTTTTAACTGTCGGAAATGAGTGCACTGGTCAGCTAATTATCCAAAAGTTTTCAAAACAGTCAATTCTCTTAAAAAACACACAGCCTCAATCTTGTTTTACTCCCCAGAAATGTTTTTTTTTTTTTTTTTTTTTACTTTTTTGTGGAACTCATCAACATGTTTAGAAAAAGCCAACCCACCGCCGTCCTTGAGACCAGCAGCATATCAGAGTTGCAACACTCTGATCTCGCCGCTGCCCGGTCACATGGTTCATGAAGCGCCAAATAGTTCCAAACAACAGCCTTTCTATAATGGTGTGTGAATGGCAGTTGTGACAATCTGCAGTGTTAACAGCAGTTTTTTAGCCATATTATGTAAATATTAAGAATACCTATCAGTAGGTACATTGTTTAAACTTATAAACAGATTTAAATGGATTATGATATAAAGAGCAGCTTTAGAAAGAATGTCAAAAGTATGTTTTGGAGGGAAGGACAACTGCTGATTCACAATGATGAAAGCTGCAGTGTAAATATCACTGCCTAGCTATGTGTAGACTTACCTTATATTATGGCTTCAGTGGACTGATTACTGAATTATCAACTTTTGAATAGTGTTTTTTTTTTGCAAGGTTATGCAGAATTATATGAATTGAAAATATGTAGTAAAAAAATTGCTGTCGACTTCCGGTTATGGCGGCCACGTAGGAAGACATGTTTCACTCTGCTCTGCTCCTAAAAATAAAAAGTAGGCTAAAACTCTCTCAATTGGAACAAAAACCTATCCCAGCGTTTAGGCGCCGATATGGTAAAGACCAAGGCTGGGAAATTAGGCGGAGGAAAAAGTGATTCGTCAAAACAATCCAAGCTAACAGACTTCCACGCTCGTGACGAAGCAGGAAAATCTCCAGAGACTATGGCGGAGGAGGGAGCTAGCGGCGGAGCGGTGACTGCTGAGGAGGGGACGGGTGCGGTACTTGCTGCCATCAGCTCCATGAGAGCAGACTTTTCGTCTAAATTTGATGGGATTATAGCAGCGATAGAAGGAATGAGAAAAGAAATAAACATTGGAATTAAAAAATAAACGTCTAGAAGATAATGTCCTGGACTTAGAATCCCGGTCGCGACGGAATAATTTGAGGTTGGTGGGCCTCCCGGAGGGAGCAGAGGGATGGGATACATGTTCCTTTTTGGAAAAGTGGATTCCAGAAGCGCTGAACAACACGGATCTGCAGTCATCGGTCGTCTTAGAGAGCGCTCACCGAATCGGCCCACCGAGAGATAATAAGACACCACCGAGGACGCTGATTATGAAGTTCCTCAGCTACAAGATGACGGTCACCAACGCGGCGCGAGCTAAAGGAGAAATTAAATACCAGGATCAACAGGTGCGGTTCTACCCAGATTTGGCCACAGGAATTCAACAATTAAGGAAACAGTTCGACCCCGCCCGTAAAGAGCTGCACAACCTTGGGATTCATCACGGAGTGATTCATCCGGCAAGACTGCTGGTCACATATAAAGGGAGAACCCATATCTTCAACACCCCTCAGGAGGCGCAGGAGCTTATCAAGCAGATCCAAGAGGAGACTGGTGGGAGCTACGCATGAACAAGATATAAAGGTAGAATATTTAAGCATTTGTACAGGCATCTGATTGATCTGAAACATATAGCATGTCTACAAAATACAGACTGTATTATATATTAAAAAAAAACCCAAAAACAACTATGATGTACAAAGTTGCTATAAAATTTTGGAGTTATGTTGGAAAAACTACAGAAGAGAGTTAATGTCATGTCATTAAAAAGTAGTAGAGTCAGGGTGATTGAGAGGAGAAAGAGAGAGTGGTCTGACTGATCCTCGCAGGTGTGGAACAGTCACTTGCTATAACGGGAGACGGAATTTTTTTTTTGATTTTGGGGGGATTACCACGAATGTGGGGAAAGGGAATTTGTTTTTGTGTAGTTTGTAGGATGAATGTTCAACCATCCATGTTTTTGCTTCTCTGTATGAGCATGTTTATATTGCAAGGTAATCTCAAACTCCTTATTGATCATAGACCAAAGCGTTAATCTTAATTTAACTTCATGGAATTGCAGAGATCTACAAAATCTAAAAAAACTTAAACAAGTTATGAATAAAATAAAAGACATAGGTTCAAAAATTGTGTTTTTACAAGAAACTCATCTAATAGAGGAGGATGTAAAAACAATTAGGAGAAGATGGCAGGGAAATGTGTTCACCTCATCATTTTCATCCCGAGCCAGGGGAGTTATGACTCTCATACATAAAACAGTCCCATTTCAAGTGAAAAATGTAATTGGAGACAAATTAGGAAGATATCTAATCATCCAAGGATCTTTGTTATTAGAAAATATAAATCTGGTGAACTTATACGGTCCGAATATAGATGATCAAAACTTCTTCGTTAATTTATTTCTTACTTTATCAGCACTTACAGGGCAACATATAATAGCAGGGGATTTTAATTGTACATTGAATCCCAGTATAGATAGATCAACAGGACTGGATTGTACGCACAATTAATCATTTTATGAAAGAAGTGAGATTGCTAGATATATGGAGAGAAATGAAACCACAAGTCAAAGCCTATTCTTGTTATTCTAATACCTACAAGACATTCTCACGTATTGACTATTTTTTGATCTCCACAGAATTAAGGTCCAAGATTCAAAACTGTTTCTATGATAACATCGTGATATCTGATCAGGCACCCTGCTGTCTAATATACGTAGATAAGAAATTGACAAAGGATCCAGGTAGGTGGCAATTTCAGCATAAATGGCTTCAGGATGAGGAATTTGTTAAGTACATAGAAAAACAGATAGAGGAGTTCTTTGATATCAATACTACACAACCATCAGCATGTATAAAGTGGGAGGCTTTCAAAGCTTTTATTAGGGGGCATATTATTAGTTATACAGGTTCAAAATCTAAGAAGACTCGAGAGGAGAGAGTCCAATTGGAACGTAAAATAAAAATTCTTCAAGAAAAAGTGTATGCAGGAAGTAACCCAAAGTTAGAGAACGAATTACTGTTTCTGAGATCTGAATATGACAAAAAAAATCAGCGAATAGAGCTGCCTCGAGTCTTCTAAGATTGAAGCAAACTTTTTATGAACAAGGTGAAAAATCAGGAAAATTATTGGCATGGCAGATTAAACAATTAGAATTTAAAACACCAATTACCAGTATTATAAGTAACGGACAGGCAGTTGTAGATCCTTTAGAAATTTATAGTGCCTTTAGAGATTATTATGAAAAACTATATGATACAAAAAAATGAAACTGACTTAACAAAACTAAATGGGTTTTTGGACGGATTATCTATACCGTGTATTCCAAATGAAAGCAGGGAGATACTGGAGTTTAAAATTAGTCAAGAAGAAGTTGGGCTAGCCATTGATAATATGAAATCAGGAAAAAGTGCAGGACCAGATGGTCTTCCAGTTGACCTCTATAAAAAATTTAAGAATAAATTAATAAAACCACTTTTGGAAATGGTTTTAGAAGCATTTCAAAATAGTAATTTACCACCATACATGAATAATGCCTTAATTATACTGTTGCCAAAACCAGGTAAACCCTTTAAATGTGAAAACATGAGACCAATAAGCCTATTAAATGCTGACCTAAAGATAATCTGTAAAATTTTAGCAAGACGACTACAAGAAATATTACCAAATATTATTAACCGAGATCAGAATGGCTTTATAATGGGAAGACAAGGCTTCCATAATGTAAGAAGACTATTTAATATTATTTATTCCAATAAAGAAGCACCGGATACAGCTCTCCTATCATTGGACACCGAAAAGGCCTTTGATAAGGTCGAATGGCCCTATCTTTTTGAAGTCCTACAAAGGTTTGGACTTGGAAATAATTTCATAAAATGGGTTCAGATAATATACAATAATGCTACAGCAGAAATCCTAACAAACAGCAATATCTCAAAATCAATAAAAATCAATAGAGGATGTCGACAAGGCTGTCCACTTGCACCCTTATTGTTTACTATGGCAATTGAACCTTTAGCGATGGCAGTACGTTTACATCCACAAATATATGGAATTAAAGTAGGACCAACAGAACATAAAATCTCCCTGTATGCCGATGACATAATTTTATGTCGAATTTTAAAAAATCAATTCCGACCTTGTTAAATTTAATAAAGAACTTTGGGGAAGTATCAGGATATAAAATAAATAAAACTAAATCTTCAATATTAATGCTAAATGAGACCCAGAGAAATCACCCAGCGCCTGAGGTAAATCAATTCAGTGTTGTAAATCAGTTTAAATATTTAGGAATTCAAACTGTGCCTAAGCTACAATCAGTCGCCAGTGCCAACTATATGAAGCCTTAATGACCGATATTAATGAGTTACTTCAGAGATGGATGTCACTACCAATGTCGATGATCTGGAGAATTAATATACTTAAAAGTAATATCTTACCCAAAATACTTTATTTATTTCAATACATTCCTTTACCACCACCTTCAGATCTATTCTCAAGAATTAAAAAAAAGTTAGTGGAATTTATATGGAACAATAGGAAGGCTAGATTACGTCTGTCCTTACTATATTTACCATTTGATCGTGGAGGTCTGAAATGTCCAAACTTTATGTTGTATTACTGGTCAGCACAACTGAGGTCTATGACATATTATTTTTCATCAAATGATCTCCCTCACTGGACTGAAATGGAATCATATAATTTACCTTTACCTCTTCCCTTATTCATATATTCAGACTCGGCAAAAAAATTACAGAAATAAGTTAAAAATCCAATTGTAAAGCATATGATCAAAATATGGTGTGAAACCAAAAAATATTTAAAAGAACCACACTTATTGTCACAATTTAGCCCAATATGGGGTAATCAATATTTTAAACCAGGGAGAGCGGATGCTGTATTTAAAGTATGGAATTTAAAAGGGATTCAAAAGATTCAAGACTTACATTTGTCACGTTCAGATAACATAATGTCTTTTGAAGAACTGAGGATCAAATTTAATCTTAATAGAACACATTTTTTAAAATATCTTCAGCTTAGGAATTTTATTCGATCAAATCAAAATAATGCTCTCACCCGACCTACTTATTCATCCTTGGAAAAAATTTTGACGAAAGATAGTAAGAGAAAGGGTATTATTTCAGAGTTTTATAACTCATTGACACTATCCTCAAGTGAAAACTCACAGAAAAGACTGAATTATTGGAAAGAAGACCTGCAAACTGAAATTTCAGAGGAACAATGGGAATTGGCTTGTACAGAAGCTCAAACCAAATCAATAAATGTACGTCTTAAATTGATACATTTTAAATGGTTAATGCAGACGTATGTTACACCGGTGGAGTTGAATAAATATAACAAAAACATACCAGATACATGCACAAAATGTATGGAAAGTAAAGGAACCCCATTTCATTGTTTATGGGAATGTAGAAAAATTAGAATGTTTTGGGAAGAGGTGAGGGTAACAATTGAAAAAATAATTTCAAAACAATTCACATTGAACCCTAAACTGTTTTTGCTGGGTCTGTATCCAGAAAAGCATAACTTCAATAAGAGTGAAAGAGCATTCATAGACCTCAGTTTGCTTAATGCCAAAAAATGTATTGTACTACTGTGGAAAAAGACTCACAGACCAGATGTGACTCAGTGGTTAAGACAGATGTTAACAAACCTTCCACTAGAAAGAATAACACATACTAAAATTAAAGGAAAATGTGTTTGAGAATATATGGAGACCTTTCATTGATTATGTAAAGAAATTAAACATAACTTCTGAAGAAGAAGGTGAATGATGTGTGTGGACCTTGCAAATTCCAAATTGGTGAATGTATAATATGTATACTTCCATCCATCCATCCATCTTCTACCGCTTTTCCGGAGGTCCGGGTCGCGGAGGCAGCAGTTCAAGCAGAGAAGCCCAGACTTCCCTCTCCCCAGCCACCTGCTCCAGCTCTTCAGAGGGGATACCAAGGCGTTCCCAGACTAGCTGGGAGACATAGTCTCTCCACCGAGTCCTGGGTCTGCCCCGGGGTCTCCTCCCAGTGGGACGTGCCTGAAACACCTCAAGTGGGAGGCGTCCAGGAGGCATCCTAATCAGATGCCCATACCACCTCAACTGACTCCTTTCAATGTGGAGGAGCAGCGGTTCTACTCTGAGCCTCTCCCGGATGACTGAGCTCCTCACCCTATCTCTGAGGGTGAGTCCAGCAATCCTACGGAGAAAGCTCATTTCAGCCGCTTGTATCCGCGATCTCGTTCTTTCGGTCATTACCCAAAGCTCGTGACCATAGGTGAGAGTAGGAACGTAGATTGACTGGTAAATCGACAGCTTTGCCTTAGAACTAAGCTCCCTCTTCACCACAACAGACCGGTACAACGTCCGCATCACTGCAGATGCTGCTCCAATCCGTCTGTCGATCTCTCGCTCCATTTTCCCCTCACTCGTGAACAAGACCCCAAGATACTTAAACTCCTCCACTTGGGGCAGGAGCCTGTCCCCAACCCGGAGAGGACAATCCACCTTTTTCCGGCTGAGGACCATGGACTCGGACTTGGAGGTGCTGATTCTCATCCCAGCCGCTTCACACTCAGCGGCAAACCGTCCCAGCAAGAGCTGTAGGTCATTGCTGGATGAAGCCAACAGGACAACATCATCTGCAAACAACAGAGATGAGATCCTGTGGTCACCAAGCATGACACCCTCCATTCCCTGGCTGCGCCTAGAAATCCTGTCCATAAAAATTATGAACAGGACCGGTGACAAAGGGCAGCCCTGGCGGAGTCCAACTCTCACTGGGAATGACTCCGACCGAGTGTTGGCAATGCGAACTAAACTCTCACAACGGTCGTACAGAGACCGAATAGCTCGTAACAACAAGCCCGATACCCCATACTCCCGAAGCACCCCCCACAAAAATCCACGAGGGACGCGGTCAAATGCCTTCTCCAAGTCCACAAAACACATGTAAACTGGTTGGGCAAACTCCCACGAACCCTCAAGAATTCTCGAGAGGGTAAAGAGCTGATCCGATGTGCCACGGCCAGGACGAAAACCACATTGCTCCTCCTGAATCCGAGGTTCGACCAACGGCCGGACTCTCCTCTCCAGTACCATGGCATAGACCTTCCCAGGGAGGCTGAGGAGTGTGATCCCTCTAAAGTTGGAGCACACCCTCCGGTCCCCTTTTTTGAAGAGAGGAACCACCACCCCGGTTTGCCATGCCAAAGGCACTGCCCCCGACCTCCACGCAATGTTGCAGAGGCGTGTCAACCATGACAACCCAACAACATCCAGGGCCTTGAGGTACTCGGGGCGAATCTCGTCCACCCCCGGGGCCCGGCCACCAAGGAGATTTTTAACCACCTTGGCGACCTCAGCCCCTGTGATAGGCGAGTCATCCCCCTCGTCCCCAAACCCTGCTTCCTCTGTGGAAGGCGTATCAGTGGGATTGAGGAGATCCTCGAAGTATTCCTTCCACCGCCCGACGATATCCCCAGTTGAAGTCAACAGTGTCCCATCCGCACCATACACAGTGTGGACGGGGAGCTGCTTTCCCCTCCTGAGCCGCCGAACAGTTTGCCAGAATCTCTTTGAAGCCGACCGAAAGTCTTGTTCCATGGCCTCACCGAACTCCTCCCATACCCGGGTTTTTGCTTCAGCAACCACCCGAGCTGCACTCCGCTTGGCCTGCCGGTACACCTCAGCTGCTTCGGGAGTCCCACAAGCCAACCAAGCTTGATAGGACTCCTTCTTCAGCTTAATGGCCCCCCTCACCACAGGTGTCCACCACTTGGTTCGGGGGTTGCCACCACGAGATGCACCGACCACCTTGCGGCCGCAGCTCTGGGCTGCCGCTTCAACAACAGAGGTGGAGAACATGGCCCATTCAGACTCCATGTCTCCAGACTCCCTCGGAATGTGGTTGAAGTTCTTCCGGAGGTGGGAGTTGAAGACCTCCCGGACAGGGGCCTCAGCCAGACGCTCCCAGCACACCCTCACTATACGTTTGGGTCTACCAGGTCTGAATGGCTTCCTCCCCTGCCATCGGATCCAACTCACCACCAGGTGGTGATCAGTTGACAGCTCTGCACCTCTCTTTACTCGGGTGTCCAAGACATACGGTCGCAGGTCTGATGATACGATAACAAAATCGATCATCGACCTGCGGCCTAGGGTGTCCTGGTGCCAGGTGCACATATGGACACCCTTATGCTTGAACATGGTGTTCGTTATAGACAGACTGTGGTTAGCACAGAAGTCCAATAACTGAACACCACTCGGGTTCAGATCGGGCAGGCCGTTCCTCCCAATCACCCCCCTCCAGGTTTCACTGTCGTTGCCCACGTGCGCATTGAAGTCCCCCAGTAGGACAATGGAGTCTCCAGGAGGAGCACCCTCCAGCACCCCAGTCACAGACTCCAAAAAGGGTGGGTACTCTGAAACATCATTTGGTGCATAGGCACAAATGATGGTCAGGACCCGTTTCCCAACCCGAAGGCGCAGGGAAGCAACCCTTTCGTCCACCGGGGAAAACTCCAATATAGAGGCAGCAAGGTGGGGCGATACAAGAATACCTACCCCTGCTCGTCGCCTCTCGCCCGGGGCAACTCCAGAAAAGGCCAAGCTCCAGCCCCTCTCCAGGAGACTGGTTCCGGAACCGGAGCTGTGTGTTGAGGTGAGGCCGACTATATCTAGCCGGTATCGCTCAATCTCGTACACCAGCTCAGGCTCCTTCCCCACCAGAGAGGTGACATTCCACGTACCAAAAGCCAGTTTAGAAAGCTTGGGATCAGTCCGCCAAGGTCTCCGCCTTTGACTGCCACCTAATCCACATAGCACCGGACTTCCATGATCCCTCCTGCAGGTGGTGAACCTACTGGAGGGCGGACCCATGTAACTCCTTCGGGCTGAGCCCGGCCGGGTCCCATGGGTGGAAACCCGGCCACCAGACGCTAGCCTTCGAGCCCCTCCCCCAGGCCTGGCTCCAGGGTGGGGCCCCGGTAACCCCATACCGGGCGGGGTACACTGAATCCTTGATATACAATTTATCATGAGAGTCTGTTGGATATGTATACGTATATGTATATGTATATGTATATGTATACATATGTATATGTATATGTATACGTATATGTATATGATATGTATATGTATACATATATCATATGTATATATGATAATATGTATACTTATGTAATAGATTACCTAGCCTAAACAGAGGAGCATTGTTGATGACTTGCCTTTGTTAGTGGTTGTTGGTGATTTTAGTACATTTTTTTTTCTTGTAGATAGTGGGTTTTTTTTTTTAATTTTTAAATTACTTTAGTGTTAGTGTTTGAGTGTTTGTGCCATGTTTGTAAAAAAAAAAAAAAAAGGTTCAATAAAAATATTGAGAAAAAAAATTGCTGTCAGTAAGTTTAATGTGATTTAGCTAAGTTACTAGGGGTTGTGAACTTTACTCCTAAACATTTCAAGTTAGGAATGATTTTCTGTGTGTGAATGTAAATATAACACATTAGTGCCTCTCAGTAAATTTGAATATTATGAAAAAGTTGTTTATAATTCAAAAAAATAAATTTGCATATTTTCAGTATTCATTACAGGCACAAGGAAATATTTCAGGCCTTTTTTAAAATTCAATTTTGATTAGTTTTTGAAATTAAAAATGCAAATCATGATATTCTATTTACTGAGATGTACTAGTACATAAAAATTTACACTGTAGTCTGAAAACTAGTGACAAAGGGTAGAAAATATTAAAAGAAGAGGCCTTTGTAACACAATGTAGTCAAGGTGCAACAGTCTGTTATATGAAAACATTCAATGTATTACAAATGCCATGAAACAGTTTTTTTAAAATAAAAATTAATAAAAATGCAAAGGCATGCTCTCATTTTCTCATTATTCAGTCTCTGAACTTCTGCCTGACAAATTACTGTCTGCTAATACCAGTGAGCAGCATGTTGACACCATTGCCTCCTCTTCCAGGTGGTGGCTGGGGTTACATAATTGAATTTATTAAATGGAAAATAACAGCACCAGTGATTCAAATAAAAGTAAGACTTTTTTCTGTTTTTCTATTCATCCATATTGTAACGTCACAATTGTGGAAAATGAATATTTTCCTTCAATGTCAGAGAAGGATTTGACTTCATAAATTGGATTTTGATGCCAAAAACAATAAAATCCTAAAATGTTCACAGATCACCTTCTCAGCATGATTTTCTGTGCAGCTTCTGGATGCACAAATCACGCTGAGAAAGTGATCCAGATATTTGGGTGCCAGCAGACACAGAAAGGAGAAACATGTCTGAGACAAGTTAGCAGAAACAACATGTCTCTAATGAAAGAGTACAACAGAAAACTTTATGCAGTACATTTATTTTCATAAAACATTTGCATCTTTAAGCTCAAACATTTATGACTGCACATAGACTGTGATTTTTTTTATGTTGAAGTAAAACAATGATATTAAAGTGTCTGTGACACGATTTAGGAACTATGGATCAATATTCAGCATGAATTTATCTTCAATCTTCCATATAGCTGGTTCTTTTGACTTAGAAAGCTAAATAAGTGGAAAAATATTTCCAAGTGAATTCAAATTTAGCACCATGTTGCACTAATGCAATCTCCTGAGACTCGCCTCTTTTCCAGATATGACGTCATGAGGTGAAGTTCATCTTGGCTGATCCGTGTGCTAGCAATGTTAATCAGCTGTTAAGCTTCTAAACGTTGCATGGCGGCTGGGTGTTCTAATTGCTCCAGTGAACGTACAAGCCTGTTCTCATTCCCAAAAGATTCAGATCTTCTTAAAAAATGGGCAAAACAAGCACAGAGAACAAGGGACAAATGGCAACCAACACCATCTTCTGCACTCTGTAGCGATCATTTCACTGCAGACAGTTATGAGGAGGTGCCTGCGATACAGGAATCTTTAGGCTTGAAGGTTCATTACAAACGGGTTCTAAAACTGACTGCCATACCTACGGCTTTTAAACGAAAACCCACAGCTCAAGACAATATCAACATATCAAAAGAGTCCAGAGAAGCAACAGTGTCAAAACTCGCCCAGAAAAGAGTTTGTGTAATTGATCCCCCCCCACCACCACATAAGACGATCGTGATTTTATTATATTTTTTTCCGCCGAAAGTAAAATCCTCCCCTTTGAATTTTGAAGCTGAGTGCTGACTTTACTCCAAATGGAACGACTTTGTATTAAAAAACGTTATATTACTTTTTGCAGTTTTCATTTTTATAAATCTCATTGCCTACCGAAACTGAATATCTGAGCATTTTTTTTTTTTAAATTTCCCCGACCACCCCATTGGGGAAACTGAAAAAAAAAAAAAAAAAATTGAAGCCAAAATTTCTGTAAACCAAACAATTAAATAACGATCACCTTACGTGGGAAAAAAAAAAAATCAATTACACAAACTCTTTTCTGGGCGAGTTTTGACACTGTTGCTTCTCTGTGCTGTTTTGATATGGCCGATTGTCCATATCAAAACGGCGCAGAGATATGGACGATTGTTGCGCAGAGATATGGATGATTGGTGCGCAGAGATACGGACGATTGCCCATATCAAAACAGTGCAGAGAAGCAACAGTGTCAAAACTCGCCCGGAAAAGAGTTTGTGTAATTGATTTTTTTTCCCCCACATAAGGCGATCGTGATTTAATCGTTTGGTTTACAGAAATTTTGGCTTCAATTTTTTTTTTTTTTTTTTTAATTTCCCCGATGGGGTGGTCGGGGAAACAGGAAAAAAAAAAAAAGCTCAGATATTCAGTTTCGGTAGGCAATGAGATTTATAAAAATGAAAATTGAAAAAAAGTAATATAACATTTTTGAACACAAAGTCGTTCCATTTGGAGTAAAGTCAACACTCAGCTTCAAAATTCAAAGGGGAGGATTTTACTTTCGGCAGAAAAAATATAATAAAATCACTATCGCCTTATGTGGAGGAAAAAAAAAAAAAAATCAATGACACAAACTCTTTTCCGGGCAAGTTTTGACACTTGCTTCTCTGCGCTCTTTTGATATGTTGATAACGTCTTGAGCTGTGGGTTTTCGTTTAAAAACCGTAGGTATGGCACACGGTTTTAGAACCCGTTTGTAACGAACTTTCAAGCCTAAAGATTCCTGTATTGCAGACGCCTCCTCAAAACTGTCTGCAGTGAAATGATCGCTACAGAGTACAGAAGATGGTGTTGGTTGCCATTTGTCCCTTGTTCTCTGTACTTGCTTCACCCATTTTTTAAGAAGATCTGGATCTTTTGGGAATGAGAACAGGCTTGTATGTTCACTGGAGCAATTAGAACACCCAGCCGGCATGCAACGTTTCGGCATTTCTTCGCTGATGTAGAAGCTAAACTGCTTGTTTACATTGACAGCACACGGATCAGCCGAGATGAACTTCACCTCAGGACGTCCTATCCGGAAACGAGACGAGTCTCAGGAGATCACGTTAGTGCAACATGGCGCTAAAGTTGAATTCACTTGGAAATATTTTTCCACTTATTAAGCATTCTAAGTCAAAAGAACCAACTATATGGACGACTGAAGATAAATTCATACTGAAGATAAATTCATACTGAATACTGATCCATAGCAGGGTTTCCTCTGGTAACATTTCTCGGTGGCAGGCCGCCTCGCCAGAAATTTTACCACTGCGCCAAGGAGATATGAATTTATTAAGAAAAATATATCAAGCAATGACTTTCTGCAAGCGCGCACAAGAACAACGTGCGTGGCCGTCATCCGCGCGGAGTTTAGAAGTGCCCCGCTCACGCAAGTTTTCCAGTCAGTCAGCAGGCAGTGTCTCGCTAAGAGCGAAAAAAAATCAGAAGAGGTATGCAAGTACTGGAGGCATTTATCATGGTTTTAACCCACTGGAAACGGGAGCAATAACGGAAGAATCGCTTAGCTAAGAGATGTGGTTAGAATTCATATGCAGCCGGCTTCATATGAAGGGAAAGGCAAGGGGGACTGATGAATTGCTGAGGATATATTTCACCAGCCACTACAATATTAAGTTATGTTCTGTAGGAATTGTAGGAATGAAGAGACTGGCAATTTCTCTCTTTTCTCACACGAGCAGGCGTGCTGTTTTTATTCTTCGGCGGCAGTGACAAAACGCAACAGCTAAAAACGCGAGCTCTCTTTTCACGCTAAACTGAGGTCCTTCAGCGGCTGCCTAGAGAGGTGCCTGATGAGAAAGCCTGAGAGCACAACTATAACTGCCTAAACAGATCATTCTGTACATGAACACATATTGTGGTGAAATATGTCTTTAGAGTCCGCTACATTTCCCTATTATGTACCTGGCAGGTTAAGATGACCGAAATTCACAAAGTCAATGACTTAAATCTGTCAGCAGCCTTCAGACCAACTAAACATGTCAACATTTGATTTCAAAATAAGGGAGGTTTTTCCTGCTGTCTGGGTGGTGAGGAGATTTCTAAAACAAAACAAAACAACAACAACCAAAAAAAACTATACAGACGTGGACAAAATTGTTGGTACCCCTCTGTTAATGAAAGAAAAACCCACAATGGTCACAGAAATAACTTGAATCTGACAAAAGTGCTAATAAATAAAAATTCTATGAAAATTAACCAATGAAAATCAGACAATGCTTTTGAATTGTGGTTCAATGGAATTACTTTAAAAAACAAACTCATGAAACAGGCCTGGACAAAAATGATGGTACCCCTAGAAAAGACTGAAAATAATGTGACCATAGGGACATGTTCAACCAAGATGTGTCCTCTAACATCACAGGTGTCTACAAACTTGTAATCAGTCAGTCGGCCTATTTAAAGGGTGACAAGCAGTCACTGTGCTGTTTGGTGACATGGTGTGTACCACACTAAACATGGACCAGAGGAAGCACAGGAGAGAGTTGTCTCAGGAGATTAGAAAGAAAATTATAGACAAGCATGTTAAAAGTAAAGGCTATAAGACCATCTCCAAGCAGCTTATGTTCCTGTGACTACAGTTACACATATTCAGAAATTTAAGCCCCACGGGACTGTAGCCAACCTCCCTGGATGTGGCCGCAGGAGGAAACTTGATGAAAAATGGAAGAGACTGATAATACGAATGGTAACAAAAGAGCCCAGAACAACCTCTAAACACATTCAAGGTGAACTCCAAGGTCAAGGTACATCAGTGTCAGATCGCACCATCCGTCATTGTTTGAGCAAAAGTGGACTTCATGGGAGACAACCAAGGAGGACACCTCTGTTGAAAACAAATCATAAAAAAGCCAGACTGGAATTTGCCAGACTGCATGTTGACAAGCCACAAAGCTTCTGGGACAATGTCCTATGGACAGACGAGACAAAACTAGAAATTTTTGGCAAGGCACATCAGCTTTATGTTCACAGTCGCAAAAATGAAGCATACCAAGAAAAGAACACTGTCCCTACTGTGAAACATGGAGGAGGTTCTGTTATGTTCTGGGGCTGCTTTGCTGCATCTGGCACAGGGTGTCTTGAATCTGTGCAGGGTACAATGAAATCTCAAGACTATCAAGGTATTCTAGAGAGAAATGTGCTGCCCAGTGTCAGACAGCCTGGTCTCAGTCACAGGTCATGGGTCTTGCAACAGGATAATTACCCAAAACACACAGCTAAAAACACCCAAGAATGGCTAACAGCAAAACATTGGACTATTCTAAAGTGGCCTTCTATGAGCCCTGATCTAAATCCTATTGAACATCTGTGGAAGGAGCTGAAATATGCCGTCTGGAGAAGGCACCCTTCAAACCTGAGACAACTGGAGCAGTTTGCTTATGAGGAGTGGGCCAAAATACCTGCTGAGAGGTGCAGAAGTCTCATTGACCATTACAGAAATCGTTTTGATTGCAGTGATTGCCTCAAAAAGTTGTGCAACAAAATATTAAGTTAAGGGTACCATCATTTTTGTCCAGTCCTGTTTCATGAGTTTGTTTTTTTAAAGTAATTCTGTTGAACCACAATTCAAAAGCATCATCAGAAATCAGAAAAAGATTTATTGCCAAGTACATTCACAAGTAAATAACTGGTAAATATACGAGGGATTTGACTTGACACTGAGAACGACATAGTTGACATTTTCAGTGACGCGGCAGTGACGAAAATCATCTGATTTTCATTGGTTAATTTTCATAGTATTTTTATTTATTACCACTGTTGTCAGATTCAAGTTATTTCTGTGGCCATTGTGGGTTTTTCTTTCATTAACAGAGGGGTACCAACAATTTTGTCCACGTGTGTAAATATAAAGAAACATTATAACAGAAATAACGGCATCCTTGGTTATTTAAGTTAATTTATTTCATTAAATACAATTTTATTAATATTTTTTCTTTGCAATCAGAGTTAAATTATTGCTCTGTTCTGACTGCAAAATTATGGTCAAAAATGTAAACTGTTATAAGGAAAAAGTTAAAAAAAAATTACCACAGTCTGTTTCAAATGTATCTAAAAAAAACAAAAAAAAAAACCCCAGTAATTTTATTTCAAAAAACAGAAAAAAAGGAAATTACAAATTTGAGGAACATGGTTTCAACTTAAAGCGCTATCAATCCTTTCCATGTCTGGGCCGGGTGAGGTTTCCCAGTGGTGGTGGTGGTGGTGGGGAATCAAGCTAAAGGAGGAGTCCTATCAAGCTTGGTTGGCTTGTGGGACTCCCGAAGCAGCTGAGGTGTACCGGCAGGCAAAGCGGAGTGCAGCTCGGGTGGTTGCTGAAGCAAAAACTCGGGTATGAGAGGAGTTTGGTGAGGCCATGGAACAAGACTTTCGGTCGGCCTTGAAGAGATTCTGGCAAACTGTCTGGCGGCTCAGGAGGGGGAAGCAGCTCCCTGTCCACAATGTGTATGGTGCGGATGGGGCGCTGTTGACTTCGACTGGGGATATCGTTGGGCGGTGGAAGGAATACTCTGAGGACCTCCTCAATCCCACTGATATGCCTTCCACAGAGGAAGCAGGGCTTGTGGACGAGGGGGACGACTCGCCTATCAAAGTGGCTGAGGTCGCCAAGGTGGTTAAAAATCTTTTTGATGGCCGGGCCCCGGGGGTGGACGAGATTCGCCCCAAGATAGATAGATGTACTTTATTGATCCCAAACTGGGAAATTACAGTGTAACAGCAGCATGACGGTAGGCAACCAACCAACAAACACACACATGACAGACAAAGGGATTACCCATGGAAAGTAAAACTAACACGACTATAAAACTTATATACATTCATCCATTCATCTTCTTCTCTTAATCCTGTTCAAGTCGCGGGGGAGCTGGAGCCTATCCCAGCATCTTTGGGCGAGAGGCAGGGTACACCCTGGACAGATCGCCAGTCCATCACAGGGCCAACACAGAGACAGACAACCATTCACTCTCACAGTCATACCTAAGGACAATTTAGAATCCCCAGTTTTGATGCCAATTAACCTAACTTGCATGTTCATAGCTTAATATATGATGACCCGTATAAACACATGAATCATCCCATTGCACAAAGAAGGACTATCAGGAGCAGAGTGAAAATGTTTTAAGTACCTCAAGGCCCTGGATGTTGTAGGGCTGTCATGGTTGACACGCCTCTGCAACATTGCGTGGAGGTCGGGGGCAGTGCCTTTGGCATGGCAAACCAGGGTGGTGGTTCCTCTCTTCATAAAAGGGGACCAGAGGGTGTGCTCCAACTTTAGAGGGATCACACTCCTCAGCCTCCCTGGGAAGATCTATGCCAAGGTACTGGAGAGGAGAGTCCGTCCGTTGGTCGATTCTCGAATTCAGGAGGAGCAGTGTGGTTTTCGTCCTGACCGTGGCACATCGGACCAGCTCTTTACCGTCTCTAGAATCCTCAAGGGTTTGTGAGAGTTTGCCCAACCAGTTTACATGCGTTTTGTGGACTTGGAGAAGGCATTCGACCGCGTCCCTCGTAGTTTTTTGTGGGGGGTGCTTCGGGAGTATGGGGTATTGGGCTTGTTGTTACGAGCTATTCGATCTCTGTACGACCATTGTGAGAGTTTGGTTCATATTGCCAACACTCAATTGGACTCATTCCCAGTGAGAGTTGGACTCTGCCAGGGCTGCCCTTTGTCACCGATCCTGTTCATATTTTTTTTTTTTTTTAAATTTAAGTTTTTGTAAAGGGTATACATGTCATTACAGCATTGCATTGTTTACATTTTCATCACGTTCCCTTTTTTTTGTTTTTTGACAACATTGGAAGAATAATTATTACAACACCCTGTTTTTTAAGTGAAAGAAAAAGAGAAATTAAAGAAAGAACAAAAAAACAAACAAGAAAACAAGAGAAAAAAACAAAAACAAAAACAAAAAAGAAAAAAAAATAAAAAAAAATGAAAGAGTATCTGAGTAGCGGAGCAAAGAGAGGTGCCATTATTGAAATGGTATTTGTCAAAGATTAGATCTAATGGAAGACACATATGCGTTCCAGGGTTGCCAAAAGTTCAAGAACCCATCCATGTCCTGTCTCAGTGCGAATGTCAACTTTTCCATCGAATAAATGTCTTGAATCACGTTAATCTAATCTTCAGGTGTAGGACAGTCCTTCAACATCCATTTTTTTGTTAGAGCTTTTTTACTTGCCAATATTAAAACAGTGAATAAGTATTTTTCTCCTCGTCTTTCCAGTGATTCCGGTAGTAAACCCAAATACAAAGTTACAAAAGAAAAGGGAACTGTTATTTTGAATATTTTCCCCAATATTGTCTGTACATTGGTCCAATATTGGTGGATAACTGGGCATGACCAAAACACATGAAAATGATTTGCATTCTCTTCACCACACAAGCGCCAACAATTCAACCCCTTACGAGTAAATTTGTTTTGTGCAGGTGTTCTGAAAAATCTTACCAAATTTTTCCATCCAAATTCTCTGCACTGCAGGATGAGGTACTTTTCCATTGTTGTTTATTTAGCTTTTCCCATATTTCCAGTTGTAAAGTGAAATTCCCCTCTTTTTCCCATCTCTCTTTTATATATGATGTGTTGTCTCCTTTTAAGTCTTGAAGACCTTGGTATATTTTAGAAATGTATCTGATCCCTGGGATCCCTTTATATGCCATTAAGAAGACCTTCAGAACACCTGATTGGGCCCTTTCCAAATCCTCCTTTTTAAGTATTTTGTTTATGTGGTGTCTAAGCTGAAAGAACCTGTAAAGGTCTTGATCTATTAGACCTTGTTTTTTCAAATCTTTGAAACTTCTTAAAATTTGCCCTTTAAAAAAATCGTAATATTTTATCAGTCCGTTCTCTTTCCACTTTTTAAATCTAGTGTCTGTTTTATTAGGAGTAAAGTCTTGATCATAGGCAATCCATTGCAGTAATTGATAGGGTTCTTTACTTTGATTCTCTCTGACTATCTTAAACCAAATTTTTAGCGGGGTCTCTATCCACGGGTTAGTGTTATTCAAAAGTTTAGGTAAGGCATTGTTCCCTATTATCACCTGTAGGGGGATGTCACTTGTTATTTGGCATTCCATCTCCTTCCATTGTGCAGTGTAGACTGGGTTACATATCTCTACTAAAGTTTTAATTTGTGCGGCTTTAAAATAGTCCCTGATATTTGGCAGCGCAAGCCCACCTTTGTCTTTGTTTAGCTGTAGGGTTCTATATCTGATTCTAGGTCTCTTGCCCTGCCATATGAATCTTGAGATCTTTCTGCCCAGTTCTTGCCATGTTTTTTTGGGAGGTTCTACCGGTATTGTTTGGAAAAGGTATAAAAGACGTGGAAGTATATTCATTTTGACTGCTTCAGTTCTTTTTGTGGTACCCAAGAATGGTATCATATTCCATCTTGCTAGATCAGATTTTATTTTTGCCATCAGTGGATCATAGTTTAGTGTTATAATTTTGTTGAGTTGTTTCGGGATATTGACCCCCAGATATTTCATAGATTCCATCTCTCAGTTAGTTTTGAGTTTGCTTAGTAAATATTGATTTGGGTCATAGTTGAATGTTAAAACTTGGGTTTTATGCATGTTTAATTCGTACCCCGATAAATCTCCTTACTCTGAGAAAATTGAGATTAGTTCTGGAAAAGAGGTGTCCGGCTGCCCCAGGTATATTAAAATGTCGTCAGCAAACAGTGCTATTTTAGGTTCCTTCTGACCAAGTGTAATGCCTTGAATTTTTTGATTCTGTCTTATCCATTGGCTCAGAGGTTCTATGAAGATTGCAAAGAGCAGTGGAGACAAGGGGCAGCCCTGACGACATCCTCTTTCCAGTTCAAAAGATGATGATAATTTACCGTTAATCCTTATTTTAGCTGTTGGTTTTTTATATAATACCTGGATAGTTTTAATGAAGTTGTTATGAAAATTGAAAGTGGATAAGATTCTATATAGGAAAGACCAGTGTTGGGAAAAATTGTATATACTGTATGCATATAAACAGTTATCATTTTATTAATGATTCATGAAATGAAGATTGACATTCTTATATGTATGATGCTTTTTAGTCATAAATACAACTTGTGCCTCTTCTTATAATCACTGTTAGTGACTAAGCTGCATCACCCTTCTGTTATTCATCTGATGTGTGATAAAAGAGTGTTGACATATATGCTGTATCAAGACTTGTCCCCTGTACACCCTGTGTGTGCAGGGGACATTGCATGAACAGAGTGTTCACGCAATTTATCTCCTACACACACTTGAAGACATACAGAGCGTACTTTTGCTTATGTGGTAATTCTGTTTGTTCTGCTTTTGCTGAGTTTATCACATACTCCATGTATATAAAGAAAGCAACTGTGGACTATTTTTTAGTGTCCCACTTGCCCTGTAAAAAGGTATGTGTTGATACTCCTTGTACAAGTAAAAACTTCAAAGGCTCTGCGTGTCTTAAGTCTGATCTCTGATTCAGTCTAATACCTTTTTGTACTCTGTATTTGTGAGGTTATATTTCAGACTTCTGACATAGGTGGTGCCGAAACCCGGGACAGCTGAGATCCAGGTGGAACGGGAGTGGACACGTCCTACAGGTTGAAAACCGTGCACGGTCTGATGGTATCCATCAGTATTGGAAACCCGACTTGAGGGAACGCTGCCAAAGACTCTCCTTCTCCCGGCTCTAATCTGGTGACGGCTGTCCTTACTGATAGAGCCTAAAAAGTAAGTTACAAATTTTTCCCTTTTCAGATTGACTGTAGTAGACGTATATGAAGAATAACCGAGCCTCACAATTCACAATTTCCCATTTTTAAAGAACCACGGGTCAGCTGACGAGCAAGTAATGGTAGTATAAGGCAGCGCCCTGTACTTTTCCTTGTGGTTAAAAACCGCTGCAGGAATGCAGTGGTCTTAGGCAGTAACGTGACGGCGATTCACGGTTACTGACCGGTCAGGTTTTAAAATAAAGAGGGGTGCAGGAGACAGTGTGACGGCGATTCACAACTGTTTGGTGGTCAGGTTTTAAAATAAGTAGGGTGAAGGAATTCACCCCAAATTGGGCAGTAATAGTGTTAAACAGTCGGCGTACTGATAAACGTTCCTGACCACGAACACACCCTAAAAATTGGCCAGTAATACGATTACGGTGGGCGTACTGATAACGTTCCTGACCATCTAAAAATGGGGAATTGTGTTAGAAAACCAGATAGGCAGACGAATAAACAGAAGAAAAAACAGGACATAGCGCGCGCAACTGTAAAAAATTATAATAACAGGCAAAATGAAAAGGGAAAAATAAAGGATCCAGAAAAATATTTAAATAAATGGGAAAAAGATTTCTCTTTTAAACCCACTCTCAATACACGTGAATGCGCAGTATTGGTCTCAACAGTGAAAATGACAGTGAAAATGACGTCTAAAAAGAAATCAGACACTAAAAATGATCCCGAACTCCAGTGTGCAATTTTATGGTCTCAAGCAGCTGAGGATGCAAAGAAAAAGTCTGATGAAGGAAAAAGAAAAAACGAACAAAAAAGGGGAACTGTAAAAACTCAAGTCAGTACTGACAGCTCAGCACCGCCCTTGTTAAAGTCCCAGGGCGGCACCAACCCCCCCCCCCCCCCTTACCCCAACTCTGATCCTAAGGAGGGTCCATATTCTAAGTTGTTAAAGGAGGCACAAGAGGTGGAACGGAAATATGAACCTCAGGAAACAGGCGATACTGTCCTCCCGTTCATTGTCAAGCCAATGATGGCAGATATAACTAAGAAGTTAAAAATAGAAGGCGGAGAGGAAGTAGAAGTAGTGGAAGCAAGAGAAATAAAGAGCACCCTGGTTTATAAACCATGGACCTTGGCTGAAATGCATAATATTGCCAAAACCATTCCAAAACCAGAAACTGATATAACGGGCTGCAAGGATGAAATAATGGAAATGTTTGAGATATATGACCCCAGCCCACAAGAAGTCCTGAAAATATTGAAAATTGTATTAGGAGCAAAGGCTGACGTTTACACCCAGGACTTAAAAAACAAACAATGGACGGAACGGGAGTACGAACTACAAGATGATCGTGCTAGCCTAAAGGCAGAATTGGAAGACATAGTCAAAAAATTAGAAGAACAATATAAACCGGTAAAAAGTTTGACTGATGTGTCCATGCTCCGCATGAAATCAGGTAAGGATATGCCTGAATACTATCATCGCTTCCGTAATGTATATTTAAAGACAGTCACCATGCGAATGACGCCAGAAAATCTTTTGGTGTTTAAATATACATTTCTGGACACTTTGCCAACCGATCTAAAAGAAGCAATTAAGACAAGTTGTGTCACTCTGAAAACTTGTGATGAAGATGATTTTAAGACGCATGTTTATCACGTTGCGGAGGCTAAGATAAAGCGAAAGGACAAAAAGCAAGCCTTCTTTCCTACATTGCAAAATGATGATACAGTATATACGACATGGGCCTACTGCGAAGGGGCCCGACCAAAAGTAAGTTTTGAAGAACAGGGAAGGAAAGACTGGAGGCAAAATGTATGTTTTAATTGTGGACAAATGGGACATTGGTGGCGAGAATGCCTCATGCCCCAACGACCAGGGAATTATGAAAGAGGATAGGGACGTAAGGGACGAGGAAGATTTGAAAGACCTGTGAGAGGACGAGGTAGAAGATATGCTCAAGGACCCGGACAGCCTGACAGACCCTTAGGGGGTCAGGACCAGACGGGACAGAGAGCATGACTGACCGACAATGACTTTGACAGGCTCTCTGCCCAGGATAAACAGACAATCTTTGATCAGAGACAAAGACTGGCTGATGCCCTGACTAGACCACGGAATGACGACGTCCTTGATTTAACGGCGGTAAACATGTACTGCAGTACAGCTTCCGCCCCCACTCTGGAGCTATTGGTTAATGGGAGAAAGGTGAAATTTCTCTGTGACACGGGAGCAACCAAAACTACTATGCGTGAGGCTCCACCACATTGCAAGCCTACAGGTGAAACTATTAATGTCCAAAATGCGGGAGGCACCATCACAGTGGAAACAGTTTTTGGTCCTGTAACTCTGGTTGACCCGAGCACAGGAACCATGTGTGTCACCACTGTGGTGGTTGCACCCTCCTGTCCTGTAAATTTGCTAGGGAGAGATGTGCTTTTCAAATTGGACATTACCCTGGGCCCTGATAAAGACAGGGATGATTACACAGTCCTCAGAAATTGTTATGAAGGCTCAGACGAACCCGATGATCACGGGTGTGGCACATTGTATGCATACAATGTACAGAAAGGAAACGACACTGACACTGCTTTGCGTGGTGACAGTGCCTCCTACTTGTCAGCAGTTGTTCCCTACCCACAGGCACAGGGTTTACAAACACCAGATACATTGCACATCACCATGTACTACTCACCGGCAGGCGAACCTTTTGATCATCAATTGGCCGCTGAGTTGTCACAACACCCAACAGTGCAAGTGACTTCACAGCGATTGTTTTTTAACAATACTGGTGTGGCTGTGTTAGAAATCATTTTACCATCCAGTATTCACCCTTTTTATAGGAACAAAATGCCACCACATATGTCATTGTGGGCACCTGAAAATTTCTTTTGGGCAGATTCCGGTGCCATGGTGACGACGGGCATTCAAACATGTGACTGGCAGCCCACTAATAAGGGACAGATAAGGTTCTCCCCCTCCACTGGACTGTACATGGTCCCCCTGGTTATGACACTGCAGGTGTACTTTGGAATTGAACATTTTTGCGGGGATGAACATGCCCCCCAAGCTTTGAATGCCCTTCACCCCCTTGGACAGGTATCTGCAGGAATATGAGAATTACAAGAATTACCAAATTCATTATGGTCAGCAGGTGATGCAGACGTAGGTAAATTAAAAAATGCTACTCCCGTACAAATTACCTCCAACGGGAGAGGATTTCCTTACAAGAAACAGTACCCTCTGAAGCCCGAGGCGATAGAAGGCATAAAACCAATCATTACTGATTTATTAAAAAGTGGAGTGATCATACCCTGTCCAGCCTCTCCTGTAAATACCCCACTGTTTCCTGTGAAAAAGGCTCCACCTATTGTTGGGTGGAGACTGGTGCAAGATTTACAGGCGGTTAATGCATCCGTTGTAACTAGAGCACCCCTTGTGCCCAACCCCCATACACTGTTGAATTCTGTAGGCCATGATTCGTCTGTTTTCTCTGTAATTGATCTCAGTAACGCATTTTTTACCATCCCAATACATGAAGACAGTCAATTTTGGTTTGTGTTTACATTTGACGGCAAAAGGTATACCTATACTAGGCTACCTCAAGGGTATTGTGAAAGCCCGACTATATTTTCCCAAGAAATGTCTTCATTAATGGCTAGATTCGTACCACCTGCAGGGTCTAAGATTCTCTTGTACGTGG
Source organism: Pholidichthys leucotaenia (assembly GCA_020510985.1). Classification (NCBI taxonomy): domain Eukaryota; kingdom Metazoa; phylum Chordata; class Actinopteri; order Cichliformes; family Pholidichthyidae; genus Pholidichthys; species Pholidichthys leucotaenia. Next base: position 397,389,488 of record CM035838.1, on the reverse strand, counting down.
ACGATATTTTGGTCGCCTCCTCAAATGAAGATCAATGCAGAGAAGACACACTTGTTCTACTACATTTCCTCACAGACAATGGTTTGAAATGCAGCAAAAAGAAACTGCAGTTTTGCAGGAACAGTGTCAAATTCCTTGGACACACACTGTCAGCTGATGGGAAGATGCTGGAGGGGTCACGGATCACTGCAATCCAAAACTTACCATTACCAAAAACAAAGAAAGACCTTATGTCACTTTTGGGCACCCTGAACTATTGCAGGCAGTGGTTGCCTAACTTTTCACAGCACACCGCACCACTGTATGCACTACTTCAGGGCCCACAGGGCAATCTTCATTCTTCAGTTATTCTAACCCCCAAACATGAGCAGGCTATTGAGGATCTGAAATCTATGTTATCCACTGTTTGTGCTTTACACATTCCTAATTATGAAGAACCATTTCATCTATTCTGTGATGCTGTGGAGGGACACATGTCGGCTGTATTGACACAGTTGCATGCTGGACATTACAAACCATTGTCTTACTACTCCAGGAAGCTTGACCAAGTAGCTTTAGGTTTACCCCTATGTATGAGAACGGTTGCAGCCACCGTTGATGCCATTAATGCTGTGCTTGACACTGTTTTATATCATCCACTTACAGTCCACGTTCCACATGCTGTGGAAGTTCTTTTGTCAGAGCACGGACACACTATGTTGTCAAATGCGCGTTGTTTGCGCTACACTATGACAGTTTTGTCACAACCACACCTTACATTCATTCGCTGCACCTCGTTGAATCCTGCTACATTGCTACCACCTACTGATGGTGATGATTCAGATTTCCATGACTGCGTTGCTCAGACGCTGAAAGACTTTTTGCCCCGACCAGACCTGTCACAGCAGATTAAACTAAATTCCCTCTGGCTCTTTACTGATGGTTCATCGGTTAAATTACCAAACGGATCAACCTCCACAGCTTATGCTGCAACTACCCTTACTGACGTTGTCATGGTGCATAATGTCCCACAACCAGCTTCAGCACAAAAGGCTGAGCTTTCGGCTCTTGTAGCAGCATTAACATGGTCAGAGGGCTTGGACGTTTGCATCATCACCGACGGTAAATATGCTTTTAATGCTGCACACTCACATACTGCTATGTGGAGACTCAGGGGGTTTACAACTTCTTCTGGGAAACCAACACAACATAGTGACTTGTTACAGGATTTAGTGGCAGCCCTGAGGCTACCACGTACAGTATCCATTGTTCATTGCCCAGCACACACCAAAAGCACTGACCTTCTTAGTAGGGGAAATGCTCTGGCGGATCACACTGCTCAGTGCGCCGCCAGGGGTCATCCTACTACTACCTTCCTTGCAGCTGTTGATCTCTCTGTGCTGCAAGATGAACAAAAACAGATGAAACTCCCACAAACCGCCACTGTGTCAACTAACGGGTTATACTATACACCAGAGGGCAAGATAATCCTCCCTCCCTCCTTGTATTCCTGGCTAGCTATTTCGACACATAACAGAGGTCATGTGTCGACAGGAGGGATGATACAATTGGTCGAAAAACATTTTTATTGCCCAGGGATTGCAAAAACCATGAAAAAGATCTGTCAAAAATGCACGGTATGTTTGCAAAATAACGCACAAGGAGCAATGAGAACAAGACAAGGAAGTTTCCCACCACCTAAAACACCCTTTTCACAATGGTGTATGGACTTCATTGAATTAAGCAAGGTGGGACGACTGCAATATTGCCTGGTCCTCATTGATACCTTCACAAAATGGACAGAGATCCATCCCACAGCAAAAGCCGATTCAAAGTTTGTTTGTAAAGTATTACAGAACAACATTTTCCCTACTTTTGGCATACCAGAAGTTATTTATGCAGACAATGGCCGTCATTTTACAGCACAAGCAGTTAAAGATTTAACCTCTTCAGTTGGTACCAAATTAAAATTCCACACGGCCTATCACCCACAGAGTGCAGGCTTAGTGGAAAGAAAAAATGGAACTATCAAGCAAATGCTCAGAAAAGAAGTTCAGAGTAATAATATTACTTGGCCAAGAGCGCTCCCAACTGTTAAAATAATGATAAATGCCACACCAGATCAGAGCACAGGCTTGTCACCATTTGAATGCGCCTTTCATAGGCCTTATTTGTTGCCTGAAGTCAAAATGTTTATAATGCCAGAAAAATATAAAAGTTTGGGAGAATGTCTCAAGAGCTATCAAGATAAACGTGAATATATTGATTATGTCAAAAGCCTTTCTGAACCACAGGTCACCACAGATCCAGACATCAAACCAGGAGACTTCGTGTTCTTGAAAAATCACCACCGAAAAGGATGGTCTGATGTCCATTGGCTGGGACCATATGAGGTATTGCTGACCACACCCACTGCAATAAGAATCGCTGAACGTCCCTCTTGGATCCACCTATCACACGTAAAGAAACTGCGCGTGCCCCTTGGTGATCTCCAGCCACCCCTGGGGTAAGTCCAGATAACTCTGCAGGATAAGGACAGGGTCTGATTCTGGTGAAGAAAGGAGCCGACTGAGGTATCCTCCCAGGGGAAATAGACACCATGTGGGTCGCTTTGCTCTTCATCGCATGTCTATCCCAGCCTGTGACTGGATGCATCTCCACAGACCATGATGGACTTCTGACAGACTACACCTACAATCTGTGGTATGGTCTTTGGATGAAGAAAAAGGGTGGTCTCTTCTGGATCGGTTACAAAGTGGAGCCTGGTGGCAGATTCTGCTGAAATGGCTCACCTCCGTTATTGTGGTACTAATGCTCTTTTGTGTACTATTCATGTGTGTAATCCCATACATAAGGTCAATGATTTCTAGGGCCCTTACACAACATACATTCATGTTACAGCAGGCCTTTCTGACACATTCCCACAACAGGCAGTATACTCCTCTCTCCTAGGGAGATGGTGAAGTATATGACCCAAATCCAGACAAGTATGACGACTATACTCCTGTATAAATTCGGAAATAATGCTTAATGATGTCAATGTAGAAAATCTTTTTTGAAGTTACATTGTACTGATAATTGCATATGACTAAAAGGGTTAATAAAATAATAAACAGGAGGAAAATGTTGGGAAAAATTGTATATACTGTATGCATATAAACAGTTATCATTTTATTAATGATTCATGAAATGAAGATTGACATTCTTATATGTATGATGCTTTTTAGTCATAAATACAACTTGTGCCTCTTCTTATAATCACTGTTAGTGACTAAGCTGCATCACCCTTCTGTTATTCATCTGATGTGTGATAAAAGAGTGTTGACATATATGCTGTATCAAGACTTGTCCCCTGTACACCCTGTGTGTGCAGGGGACATTGCATGAACAGAGTGTTCATGCAATTTATCTCCTACACACACTTGAAGACATACAGAGCGTACTTTTGCTTATGTGGTAATTCTGTTTGTTCTGCTTTTGCTGAGTTTATCACATACTCCATGTATATAAAGAAAGCAACTGCGGACTATTTTTTAGTGTCCCACTTGCCCTGTAAAAAGGTATGTGTTGATACTCCTTGTACAAGTAAAAACTTCAAAGGCTCTGCGTGTCTTAAGTCTGATCTCTGATTCAGTCTAATACCTTTTTGTACTCTGTATTTGTGAGGTTATATTTCAGACTTCTGACAACCAGTCAACCGAATCAAATGCTTTTTCAGCATCTAATCCCAATATGGCTGCATTTAAGTTATATTTTTTTATATGATGAATTATGTGTAAAGTGCGTCTAATGTTGTCTTTTGTCTGTCTTTGTCTTATAAAACCTGTTTGGTCTAAATGAATTAAGTCTGTCAGTATATTTTCTAACCTTTTGGCAAGGATAGTGGTAAAAAGCTTATAGTCCTGATTTAACACACTGATTGGTCTGTAGTTAAAGCAGCCTAGTTTATCCTTTTCAGGTTTAGGTATGACTGCAATGACCCCTTCTTTCCAGGAGGGGGGGGATTTCCCCTGTGTGGAGGACATAGTTAAGGAGATAATTGCTGTTTAAAGGTTTTGTACCACTCTGCTGTATAGCCATCTGCTCCTGGGGATTTGTTAGCTTTAAGTTTCATAATTGCTTTTTCTAATTCTTTAGGTTGTATTTCTGACAGTAGTGTTTTATTTTGTGACTCAGTAAGTTGGGGAAGGTTTAATATGTTTAGGAGTGCTTCGGATGCGTTTTTATGTTTTTTGAGGGAGTACAAGTTCTTGTAGTAGTTCACGAAGCTTTTAAGAATATCCTGAATTCTAAATTTTATTTCCTCTGATACTGGGTCTCTGATTTTGTAGATTGCTCTCTCCATTTGTTGTTTCCTCAATTTATAGGCTAGTAATTTTGCCGATTTGCTGCCTGTTTCATAGTATTTTTGTTTCAGAAATGTAAGTTTCTTCTGGATTTCTGTTGTGTAGATCTCATTTATTTGTTTTTTAATTTCCTTAATTTTGAGCGAGTCATTAGAATGAGTGTTGTCTTTGTGCTCTTTTTCTAGGTTCTTAAGTTCTGACTCTAATGTGGTTAGTTTTTCTTGTCTCAGTTTCTTTTGGGTTGCCAGTTTTGCGATAATCTTTCCCCTTATTACAGCTTTGCATGCGTCCCACAGTATTAAAGGGGATACTTCTCCATTATCATTTTCTTCCAAATATCTGAGAATATCTGATTCCAATTCATCTTTCAGTGGTCCTTTCAGCACATTTGAATTTAACCTCCAAGAAAATGCATTATTTGTGTATTTTTGGATACTTAAGTCCATATAGATCAGACTGTGGTCAGAGAGATCCATCAGTCCTATTTTACATATTTTTACTCTTCCAATGTCTCTATTAAACATAAAAAAATAGTCAATCCTTGAGTATGATGAATGTGGTGCTGAGTAAAACGTATAATCTTTTACACTGGGGTTGAATTCCCTCCACGTCACAGATTCCCATTTCTTTTAGTAACTAACTAACTAACTAACTAACTAACCTGCACTTATATAGCGCTTTTCTAGTCACAAAGACCACTCAAAGCGCTTTCACTAATGCTAACCCTCTATTCTAAGGGCCTATAGGAAACAGATATCTAGGGACAATTTAGAACAACCAATTAACCTAACATGCATGTCTTTGGATTGTGGGAGGAAACCGGAGCCCCCGGAGTAAACCCACACAGCACAGGGAGAACATGCAAACTCCATACAGAAAGGTTCCAACCCCTACCAGCCCGGGGATTCGAACCAGGAACCTTCTAGCTGTAAGGCAACAGTGCTAACCACTGCACCACCGTGCTGCCCGAGTTTAGTAGCATCCGAGTTTTTCTACTTTGAGTGTTATTTTGATGTGGAGAATTACCTGATGCATCCCAGTATGGATTCAGTCTTAGATTGAAGTCTCCACCACATATCACGGTGCACGCTGCACGGTGGCGCGGTGGTTAGCACAGTTTACCCTCGGCCGGGGGATCGCAGGGAACATGAGATCGTGGGTTCGATCCCTGCCCCCGGCCAACAGCGATCTGTGTGGAGTTTGCATGTTCTCCCCGTGTTTGCGTGGGTTTACTCCGGGATTTCTCCGGTTTCCTCCCACATGCCAAAAACATGCAGGTTAGGGAGTTAAGGGGCGCTTGCGCACGCAGCGACCGGCAGCTGGTGGCTTGTCACCAGACTGCAGAACAAATCTACCTACGGGTACAAAGTAAGTCCAAAAAAAAAAAAAAAAAATCACTAAACCTTGGGCTTTAGTTATCATTAGGTCAAATACATTTTTATAAAATTTCCAGTTAGCCCCTGGAGGTGCATATACATTCAGCAGGGTGGTATCTTCTCCCTCTAGCCGCCCAAGTACCATACTGAATCTCCCTTCTTTATCTTTGTGTTCTGATTTTTTTTTCAAATATAATTTTGGTTGAGATCAATGTCGCTACTCCCCTCCTCCTCCCTGACTTATATGAAGATGAAGAGATCATTTTAAACCCTTGTCTATTGAGTTTAGTGTGCTCCACGTCTGTTAGGTGGGTTTCCTGTAAAAATATTATTCCTGCTTTGTCTTTTTTCATTTTGCCTAGAATCTTGGATCTTTTAACTGGATTCAGGATCCCTTTTACATTATATGAGATTATTTTGGTTACACCCCGTTTCATTGTGCTGTCTTATTTAGTATAACAGTGTGGTGGCCCTCTTTTATGCTACTCAGAAACTGAAAGAACATTAAGAACATAAAAAACATTAAGAACATAGTATATAAAACTTTAAAACAAAAAACTGACAAAAGATCTTCCTGAGCTGAGGTCTTTTTAGTGACCTTAGAAGAGCCTTGATGGTGTGTTGGCTCTGAGGGAAATTCCTCAGATTCCGTTACGTGCTGAGGGCCCTCTCTTACCCCTGTAAGTTGTCCCATGTTTTTAACGTGAATTTCAGATCCCAATCCGAACTTGTAATGATTTTTTTTTTTTTTTAATGCCTATACCCTATGAAATTGTGGGCAACCTCCCACCACCATCACAGCAAACAATCACGTTAATACAGTATTTGTTAGTGTGGAGAGATCACGTGGTTCATTGTCACATTTCTATTTTAACAAGTTTTTTTTTTTTTTTTAAAGACTTATTTGTTTCTAATATTATGTCTGTTCCATGAAATGTTTTACCACTTGCTGATTCTGCATCTCCTTTAATGTTTGTTACCTTGTAGAAGGAGGGTTGGATGCGCAGACTGACTAAAAATATCGTTATTCCCTCCTGTAAACGGCCAGTTTTTCCTTATAGCTCTGGCGCTGGGTTTCCTGCTGCTGGCCCGTGGATTTTGAGGGTCTCTGTGTGGACCATGTTTGAGTCTCGATTCTTTCGATCGGGTCTGCTGTGGGTTTAAACACCGTTACCGGGAGTCCTCTTCTCGCCATATCCGTGGTTGCTTCTTCCGCCGAGTTGTAGAGACACGTCTCATTTCCGTAAAACACCCTCAGCTTCGTCGGAAATGGAGTCTGAAAGCGCAGTTTCTTCTCTTGTAGTACCTTTTTAGCGTCGTTGTATTCCTGACGCTTTTTAAGGACCTCCGGGGTGTAGTCGTGTTCCACGAAAACTTTTCTCTCTTGGTGCATGAATCCTTTTTTCTGCCAAGCCAGTCTTGCAACCTCTTCTTTTATTCTGGAGTTGGAGAACTTCACCACCACCGATCTTGGTGGTGCTTCCGCCGCCGGCCTAGGGGCTAATGTACGGTGCGCCCTTTCTATCTTCAAGTCGGTGGTTTGGGGAATTTCCAACTTCTCTCTCAGTAAGGATTCCCCGCATGCCGCCATTGTGGTGAAACCGTCCTCGACTCCTTCTTTCAGACCATGAATTCTTATGTTGTCTCTTCTTAGTCTCACCTTCTTGGTCGGTTAGCTTAGCCTCCAGTTTTGACTGTCGTTTGTGTAGTTCCAGCACGGTATCTTCCAGCCCTTTTATTCTTTCCTCTGCTTCCATGATTCGGTCCTCGGCCTGGTCCACTCTGCTGTTTGTCCTTTTTATTTCGTCTTTGATTTCACGAAATTCGGCCCAACACTCTCGGCGAAATTGTCTTAATTCTTTAAGTACCATTTTTAAGCTAACCTTGTTGCTAGCTTCATTCAGCTCCTCGTCTTCTGAATGGATATCATCCGGATCAGATTCTCCGGCTGATGCGTGTCCTGGCCTGGTAAATGTCGATTTCTTCTGTTTTCCTTTTGGCATGATGACTTTGTCTTTTGATTTTCACTCTTCCAAAAATCCGTTAAATCTGATTTTCAAGGCATTTTCCTGGATCGGGTCTGGGAGCTTCAGCATTAAGCTGCTATCACCATGGTGTCCAGACCGGAAGTCCCCGTTCATAACTTTTAAGGACACGATTTCTAGGTGCAGCCAGGGAACGGAGGGTGTCATGCTTGGTGACCACAGGATCTCATCTCTGTTGTTTGCAGATGATGTTGTCCTGCTGGCTTCATCCAGCAATGACCTACAGTTCTTGCTGGGACAGTTTGCCGATGAGTGTGAAGCGGCTGGGATGAGAATCAGCACCTCCAAGTCCGAGTCCATGGTCCTCAGCCGGAAAAAGGTGGATTGTCCTCTCCGGGTTGGGGACAGGCTCCTGCCCCAAGTGGAGGAGTTTAAGTATCTTGGGGTCTTATTCACGAGTGAGGGGAGAATGGAGCGTGAGATTGACAGACAGATCGGAGCAGCATCTGCAGCGACGCGGACATTGTACCGGTCTGTTGTGGTGAAGAGGGAGCTGAGTTCTAAAGCAAAGCTGTCGAATTACCAGTCAATCTACGTTCCTACTCTCACCTATGGTCACGAGCTTTGGGTAATGACCGAAAGAACGAGATCGCGGATACAAGCGGCTGAAATGAGCTTTCTCCATAGGATCACTGGACTCACCCTCAGAGATACGGTGAGGAGCTCAGTCATCCGGGAGAGGCTCAGGGTAGAACCGTTGCTCCTCCACATTGAAAGGAGCCAGTTGAGGTGGTATGGGCATCTGATCAGGATGCCTCCTGGACACCTCCCACTTGAGGTGTTTTGGCCATGTCCCACTGGGAGGAGACCCCAGGGCAGACCCAGGACTCACTGGAGAGACTATGTCTCCTAGCTGGTCTGGGAACGCCTTGGTATCCTCTCTGAAAAGCTGGAGCAGGTGGCTGGGGAGAGGGAAGTCTGGACTTCTCTGCTTGAACTGCTGCCTCCGCGACCCGGACCTCTGGAAAAGCGGTAGAAGATGGATGGATGGTTTCATCTTGAGTTTCAACTTGAGAAAAACCTCAAACCTTCAAGACTGAAGTCATTACTTAAGTTTTTAAGTGGGTGCTCTTTATACCCTTAACTCATGTAGAAATTTTTGGTTGTCTACTTTTAATTATTAATTTCAAAGCACTGCATTTACATGAGTAGAATTTCTGGTTACTATATCCACCTGATCATATAATTTAAGTATGCATGAGTACATTTCTATTATGAATGTTTCTTTCCCTTCTCTACTCTCTCAATGGAAAAAAAGAAACAAGAATAAAAATACAAAAAAATACACATATTTTTGTGATTTATGTAAACCATGACAAAAAAAAAAAAATCCTACAGGACAAAACATGACACTTGATATTTTTTAACCTGTTTGTATACCACCATAGCCAGAGAGAGAACCTGAATAAGACAGAGCTCAAAGAGGGCAAGATGAGACAGAAGAGGGGAACCAAGGACAGGAAAGTGTTCAGGCAGAGGAAGGAGAGAAGGATAACACCACTAAAAAGTCTAAACACAAGATGTCTGGGTGGGACCCCAACTGGCCCAATATTCAAGCCTCGGTTGTACAATACTTCAAAATGGTAAGTTCCATATGCAACGTTACTGTGTAAAATTTTAAAAAGAAATAAATAGTTTAAAATTAACATATTCCGGTATCCCCCCCCCCCCCCCCGGGAAAAATATGATGCCACCGCGCCAAGGTCTTTAAGCCAGAGGAAACACTGCTGTGTAAGAGATTTGTCACAGCCAATTTTCAGATGGAGCCAGCACCAAAAACACAGACTTCTCCCATTCGGGAAAAGTTTGAGCACATTTCTCCCATTGATGTATTTTTGACAAATAGTGGCTATTTATTGTAACTGAGGTGATGGCTTAGTGGTAATGCATTTGTTTTGCAAGTGGGAGACCTGGGTTCGAATCCCAGCTGTGTTCTTTTAATTTCAGTTTTATTTGAAAAGTGAAGTGTCTTGTGTTTCAAAGATCTTGGCTCATTATTACGCATCAGGTCAGGCACTGGTTTGCTTGCTACCGGATAACCATGAAAACTGGTACTACCTGTCTCATGGGTCGGGCTGTCGGCGACTCAACCGGCAACCCCACCCTTCCGACGGCGTGGAGGGTGAAACTGGGCATCCTGGCAGAACTAAAAACAATATCTGTCACAGGTCTGTGGTGAACCACTCCCAGTTACACGGGGTGAGACTGGACATCCTGGCAGATAAGCACATCTGTCGCAAGGTCTGTGGTGGACTTTTGCCAGTCGGTGCATCGTGACATACACTACACAAAGAGCAGAGATAAACAAACCTATCATCTGGTCAGCCACTGCAACAGAAACTGGAGTCAGTTTGTCTTGGCCTGTCCTTGCTGCTGACAATACCTCTATCTGCCAAGAATGTGCCGCTAGTCCAGCAAAAGCTAGCGATACTCAAATACTTTGAAAGCATTTTCATGAAATGGTCAGTCAGAAAGCAACTCATACTGGCTTGGACGTTACCCAGGTTTGCAGGGTCGGGAGTTCCTGGCAGCAGAGGGTGGGGGGACAGAGCTGCGTAGAGGAATCTGATCAGACCTAAATGAAACAGTCATTGTCGCCTGCGACAGACTGCTATGATGATGATGATGATGATGATGCGGAGACACTATTGCCATTGTACCCTGCATGAGAATAAGGCCAGAGTTGAAAAACTGGGACAGTATAAGACTGTTGAAAATTTATTATTTCTTAATAAAAATGGATCAAGTAGTACAAGCACACAAAGTAACACAGACACATTCACTGGAGTCACTCCAGTTTTATTATTTCTTTTTTCCTTTATGATCATTTATATTTCTTAAGACAGCACATTTATTGAAATTGAAAAAATACACAATAAACCAATAATGCCTTTGTAAAAACCTGCATGCTGTATACTTTGTTGACTATGTGGCGTAGTAGAGCAAATTAAGTTTCACATAAGGCCTCGTCTATATGAACCATTTTGATGAAAGCTCATGTGTTCAAGAAAGCCTCAACTACTCATGACTAAGTAGTAGCTTAGAGGTAAAATATGTGTTCTGCAATTGGGAAGCTAGGGTTCAAGTCCCAGCTGGGTCATTCTAATAATTTATTTTTATTTGCACAGTGAAGTGTTTGTTGTGTTTCAAAGCGTTTGGAAACAACAATAACACATCATTATGCTGAGGCACTATTGTGCCCTGCATGACAATAAGGACAGAGATGAATGTACTGAGAAAGACAGTATGACTTGAAAAGTTATTTCTTAAAAAAAAAAAAAAAAACTTCCGGGAAGATGGCGGAGAGACATAACGCTAAAACAGAGAGCTCTCCCTAGTCGGATTAAAAATCATTGGTAAATGGCCAACTCGACATAAATGGATCAATAAACCAAGGGATGAAAACACGAAGAAGCCGGGCACACGGACAAAAGCAGGGTAAAATTAAAGAATCCCACTTCAACAACGCAGGAGAAATCGCTGAACATGGGGCCCAAAAAAACGAGGTGACTACAACAGAGAAAATGGAGGACGCCAAACTCGATATTATGAACACTGGCATCGCCAATATAGGTAAAGACATAAAAGACTTCAAGCGACAACTCCAACAGGATTTAATGGCTCTTAAGGAAGAGCTGAAAAAAGAGATGAAGGAGGAAATTATGGGTCTCCGAAGAGAAATGGAGCGCAAGCTAGCTGAAAACATGGAGGAGCTGTGCACTCAACGGGCATGTATGACAGAAGCACAGGCTCGAATATCGGAGTTGGAAGACTGGAAGACTGAGGCAAGCGAGCGGCTGCAGACCCTGACGGCACAAACACAGAGGATGCAGGAAAAAATAACCGACCTGGAAAGCAGGTCCAGGCGAAGCAATATATGCATCTTCGGGATTCCGGAGGGCATTGAGGGCAACTCGATGACGAAATTCATGGATTATTTCTTAAAAAAAGAGCTTGAGCTGCCCGATGAAACAGACCTGCAGATCCAACGAGCGCACAGAGCCTCGGCACAGAACCCGAATCCAAACTCTACACCCAGGTCAGTTGTGGTAAACTTTCTGAAATACGATATAAAGGAAAGAATCCTGACACAAGCGTGGAAAAAAAAGATACGAGTCGGCGACAAACAGATATTCTTTGACCATGACTACCCGACAGAAATTGTGCAGCAGTGAAAGAAATATGCCAACATTAAAAAAATGCTGAAAGAGAAAAAAATTAGATTCCAAACGTCGCTAACGAAGATGAGAATTCATTGGGAGGACGGCGTGAAAACCTACATCACGGCCAGAGAGGCAGCGCGGGACATGACGGAGCGAGGCTTTGTGGTGAGCGTACCGGAGGAAGCGGCTGGGGCAGTGGTGGCACTGAACACATCGCGACAGCCGGAGTGGAGGCGAGTGAGCGGCAGAAGACGGGAGATGGACGTGGCGCACCGGGCCCAAGAAAAACTGCAAGGCTTTCAATGGAAAGCCTAGATTATAACAAAGATTAAGAAGGACACAGAAGAAATGAAGGCCAAGAGGACAAGGTAAAAGAGAAACAAACGGCTAGGAGAGGTTTAAGTGATTTTTGTTGGACATTTCTAGACTAATGACTATTACTTGGATAGTAACTACAGGTCTAGGGAGGGCCCCTCACTCGGTGAGGTCATTCCCTCCACCCACCAACAGGGACCAGTGGGCAGAAGAAAGGCCCAAAGTACGGAGGTCGAGATTTGTTAATGTGTTTTTGTACAAATATGTGTTAGTTTTGTTGTTAAAGCGGTTAGGAGCACAAGTTAAAAAAATGGAAAAACATGAATATGGTTAAAAATCTTAAGATAATGACATTAAATGTGAATGGTCTGAACTCACCTGTTAAAAGGGAAAGAATAATAAGAAAATTCAAGAAGGAAAAAGCCGAAATTATATTTATGCAAGAGACACATTTGAGCAAGACAGAATCAGAATCAGAATGAACTTTATTGCCAAGCACGTTTACAAGGAAACACAAGTAAACATACGAGGAATTTGACTTGACATTGGGCGCGCTAGATAAGCGCATCCCCATGAGAAACTAAAGAGATTTGGCTATAAGAACTCCTACTACAGTTCATTTAAGGGAGGAACTAAAAGGGGGGTTATGATACTAATTTCAAATAAAATACAATTTGAATGTGAACAAGAAATCCAGGATAAAGAAGGCAGATATGTAATAATAAAGGGAAGAATAGATGGTATGCAGATCACATTAGTGAACATCTATGGCCCAGCAGAAAGTGACAAGGGTTTTTTTCAACAACTGTTTGATCTCATAGCAACACACAGTGAAGGAGTCCTAATTTGTGGAGGAGACTTAAATGCCGTCATGGATCATGAAGTCGACACAACAAGTGTTAAGAAGACAAAAAAACATGTAACAAAGTTCATAAGAACCTCACTGGCAGAAATGGGTATGGTAGACATATGGAGTGACCTGCACCCACTCGAAAAAGACTATTCACATTATTCAGCAGCCCATAAAGTACACTCTAGAATAGATTACTTCCTTATGAATGAAGGTGACAGACACAGGGTGAGAAATTGTCGGATTGGAGGGGCAGAAATATCAGATCATAATCCTATATACATGGAAATATATTTAAACAATAGAAAATGACAAACAACATGGAAACTTAATGTAGGACTGTTAAATGATGAGAAAATGAAAGAAAGAATAAAAGTAAACATAAACGAGTATATCGAGGAGAATGATAATGAAGAAGTGGACCCAACAATACTATGGGATGCACTAAAAGCCGTGTTAAGAGGTAAATTAATTGTTGAATCAGGAAAAGCAAATAAGTCTAAACTGGAAACATATGAACAAAGATGTGAGAGATTGAGGGAATTAGAACGTAAACATCAAAACACAAATGACCCAAAAATATATCAAGAAATTAAGGAAGAAAAAATAAAGATAAAAGAAATGCAAATAGATGAAATTGAAAGGAAAAATAGATATTTAAAACAAAAATATTATGAAACGGGGTCAAAGGCCACAAAACTGCTGGCAAAACGGTTAAGAAAACAACAAACAGTGAATAATGTATATAAGATTAAGGACCCCATCACAAATAAAACCACAGTTAACCCAGAAAACATCGAAGAAATATTCCATAATTTCTATCAAGAACTATACTCGCAACCTGAAGAGACAAATGTTAAGGATATTAAAAAATTTCTAGGTACATTGGACTTGCCATCAATAGGAAACCAACAAAATGAAAAGCTAACAGCAGAAATAACAACAAGAGATTAAAGATGTGATTAAGTCACTTAAAAACGGTAAATCACCAGGTAGTGATGGATACCCATCTGAGTTTTATAAACTGTTTATAGAAGAACTCACGCCACAGCTCCTAAAGTCATTTAATTGGACATTAAGCAACAACAAAATACCTCCATCATGGAACGAAGCCATTATTTCAGTTATTTTAAAGCCAGGGAAAGATAGGGAACAATGCGGAAACTATAGGCCAATCTCTTTATTAAATGTGGATTATAAAATATATACAACAATTATCTGTAAACGAATAAAGACATTCTTGACGGAATTGATAGAGGATGATCAAACTGGTTTCATAGAGGGACGCCAAACACATGATAATATCAGGAGAACAATACATATAATTAATCAAATACATAAAGAAAAGAAAAGCGCAGTAATAATGAGTTTAGACGCAGAAAAAGCATTTGATAGGGTTAATTGGATGTTCCTATATAATGTGCTGGAACGCTTTGGATTTAATGAAAAATCAGTACAATGCATAAAGACACTATCAAAAACCTGTGGCAAGAATCAAGATAAACGGTAGCTTAACAGACAAAGTAAATATACAAAGATCAACTAGGCAGGGATGCTGCCTATCGCCCACCTTGTTTGCTCTGTTCATAGAGCCACTGGCTCAAGCGATGCGACAAAATAAGAAATTAAAAGGTTTAACAATAAAGGGAGCGGAACACAAGATTGGGCTATTTGCAGACGATATTATAGTTTACCTTGAACAACCAGATTAATCAATAATGGAAATGATGAACTTGATAGAAAATTTTGGAAAATTATCAGGATACAAGATAAACATAACAAAAACACAAATACTGACATTCCACTATAACCCTTTCAACCAGATAACTGATAAGATCAAACTAAACTGGAAACAAAAAGAAATAAAATACCTTGGAGTGAACATACCTAAAGATCTAAGCAAAATCTATAAAGCAAACTATGATAGGTTGGAACAAGAAATAAAAAAAGATATTGATAGATGGTCAATCTTAAATATGGATCTGAATTCAAAAATTAAGACAGTCAAAATCAGCATACAACCTAGACTGCTTTACCTCTTCCAGGCTCTACCAACAGAGATTCCTGGTGCCCAGTTCTCAAAGTGGGACAGGATGATATCGAGGTTTGTTTGGGGAGGTAAAAAGCCAAGAGTGAAATATAAAACTCTCCAGTTACCAAAAGAGAAAGGAGGTATGGGCCTACCGAGTCTAAAGGAATATTACTACTCAGCTCAAATAAGATATATCATATGTTGGTGTGATGGAGGATATGAGGCAAAATGGAAAGAAATGGAAAAGGAAATTGAGGGACTCCCAGTACAAAGCATAATAGGAGATAAGGATGCATATAAGCAAATCAAACAAATAGACCCAATCACTAAATTTACTTTGGAACTGTGGTATAAAATAGTACAAAAGTATAATATAAAGGAGGACATAAAACTATTGAAATGGGTAGCATTTGACAGTCAGTTTGAACTGGCAAAGCAAGATAGGGGATAAAAAAACCGGTGAACAACGGAATCACAGCATGGGGCAATATCGGAAAAAAAGATTTCGGGAGTTTTGTAAACATGAGAAGAAAATTTAAACTAGAAAAATCGGAATTCTTCAGATATCTGCAGATGAGAGATTATTATATGAGGAAGATTAGGCATAACCTCCACACAGATGTGAGTGAGATTATACAATTCATTTTAAGCTCATATGCAGGAAATAAAATAAGAATTATTTCAAAGCTATATCAGAAACTTACGGCAAACAAACATTCAAGTAACTATATGAAGGAGAAATGGGAGAAAGAGCTAAATTTAAACATAACAGAAGAAAACTGGCAAGAAATATGGAAAACACAACACACATCAACAAGTTCAAGGACATGGAGGGAATTTGGATGGAAAAACCTGATTCGCTATTTCATTACACCACAGATTCAAAGAAAATATACAAATACCTAATCTATATGCTGGAGGGGCTGTGGGGCTCAAAATGCAGACCACTCACATATGTTTTGGAAATGCTGCAAAATCTCATCATTCTGGAAATCTATACATGTGACAATACAGAGGATATTAGGATATAATATACCAATGAACTGTAACTTGATGTATTTATGTGATCTTAAAAGAGACAATGTAATACAGGCTGAGGACAGATATCTAGTTAAAATCTTGCTGATTGCATGTAAAAAAACAATCACAAGCCATTTCCGACATCCGACGTTGCCATTTCCGACATCCTATCTGTGTGAAACGGGGTTTTCTGCAGTGACAGCAACCAAAACAAAATTACGAAGTAGACTGGACATAAGCAACACACTTCAGGTGTTATTGTCTTCCATTACCCCTAGATGGGACCGTCTCGTTGCAGAGAAACAAGCTCAGGGCTCCCACTGATTCAGCGTTGTGGTAAGTTGTATTTTTCATGCACTTTATATTTGTCTTTGTGGTGTATCTTATTTTGAAGGCATGTTTAAACATTACCATAGCGACCAGAGAGTGTTGTGGGCAGAGAGAACGTTACTCACGTTATGTTGTTGTTGTCGCGATGTTAAGAGGACGCTGCTAATAAAGTTGCAAACGACTACACAGTGGATTCACGTTTTTTTATTATTATATTTAGAAAATACCACAGTTTTTATGCTGGTCGTATCATGTTCTTTTGTTGTATTTATCCGCCACACCTTAAAGGCCGGTCCCTGAAAATATTGTCTGACATTAAACCGGTCCGTGGCGCAAAAAAGGTTGGGGACCAAGGTGTTACTGGATGATTAAATCTGGACGACCGGGGAAAAAACATTCTTCCAGAGCGGCTACGCTATGCTAGTTCAGTTAGCTGCTGTTAGCGCAGTTTACCGTCGTTTTAAAGCAGAACTTTCTCCAGGTCACATAAGTGTCGTCTCACAAACATTCCTCACATCTGTTGGGAACACACAAAAGTCTTTTCAACTGTTTTACTCACCAAATCTCGAATCCCCATGTCACATTATCTGTATGCGACAACAGTATCGGGTGCAACGCATGCGCACTTCCACTTCTTCTTCTTCTGCTTCTTCTTCTTCTATTTTTTTTTTGGCGGGGGCACTCAACTTAAAGGTGCATTACCGCCATCCAGCGTTGGAGTGTGGACCAGACATTATACCCCAAACACCCTAAAAAAAACCCAAAAAAACAAAAAACAAAACAAAAAAACCTATAGCCTATTAATTAAACGCGTATCTTTAAGGTAAGCAAACAACTTCCTTACCCCAACCCCCACCATCACGCTTAAGTTAGCATCACCCACCCCTAATTCTCTAATTCCCTCCACTAATCTGTCTCTCTCCTGGGTATACTTCTGGCAGTGGAGAATGACATGCTCTGTGACGGGTTGGTGTAACCCCCACAACAGACTGGACAGACACAGCGCTCGGCTAGAGCAATTAACAGAACAGTGAAATGTGTGTATTAATGTCTACAGGCAGCCCTGCTTCTTCTGGCTCACTACTGTGATGTTAATGTGCCTTTCATGCATTGTGTTCGTGCATCCTGTCCTTACTGTGACCTAGAGACTGAGATCAATATGTAGATGTGCCTTGTAACCTCTTTGTCTTGCAGCTGGAGCAAAGGCCAGCAATCTGCCTATTGTGATGTATGTCTCTCAAATGCAAATGTCTCATGCCTGTTCTGCAGTCTCTTTGATCATACCCACTGCTGGGGAATGCTCTTTTATGTATTGTTGTAGTTGGGTATATATGCTGCAACTCTGTAACTCAAACTCTCTCTCATTCACTCACTCTTCAGCTGCTGCTGCAGACACACACTCTGTGTCCCCTCATCCGAGAGCCTGAGGATCCCTCTCCGGTCTGCTCACACTTGCACCGGAGCGGGGATCCTGTGAAGGTGGTATGATTTAATAAACCTGCTTAAAACCTTCACCAACGCCGCTTTATTTCATGCCGCTTCACTGGTGACCCCAAGAATGCACATGCTTTGTGCAACGCAACCTTCTGGTCTGGACGGCCACGCTGGCGACCCGACGCTGAAAAAAACACGCTGCCAGCGAACACAGCAGCCTGACGCAAACGAGCTGCCCTCCCTTCTGCTTCAGGGAGACCTTGACGCGGAGCCAACACAGGCGAGCTACTCTCCGGACATCACCCACGACCGGGAAAACTGCAGAAAACGTCATGGCGCGACCCTCGCCTGAGATCGGGACATCCACGCTGGACCGGCCAAGGGACACAGAACGCTTTCTCCTTCTCACCGCTACTCCTCCCTCTCAGCGATCCTACTCATCTACCCAAGCCTGAGGAACAAAGATCGTCTATCTCCCCTCAACGCTCCAACGCACCATGACTAATCTGCAGCCACAGCTCATCATAGATGTTTATCGGCGCCGTCTGCGCCGATCTCCACCAAGATTCCTGACCCTGGTTCTCCTCTCCAGCTGGCCCACCCATCACGGAACCCCGGCGCACTCACCGGGGAGTTACGAGGACGGCGCACCACGCACGGGACACATACGGCTCCACTGACCGCCTTCCTTCTGCTGCATACTGGCCCTTCAGGCTTGCTCGTACACCTGAGGCACGCAGCTTGCTCACTGGATTTTATGGTCTTAGCCACGGCACACAAGGGGAATTCAGCTGTCTGCGGTTCCCGAGGCTTTACGGTTGCGCCTGCACCTAAAAGTCAAACACGCCAAGTCCCTTTGCTTCCTTTTTTTTCTTACAGCCGCTCCTGTTTTTCTTCATGGCCACGAGAGGAGTCAGAGACTAATTTTTCTTCTTGTGATCTCCGCACGCTCAACGGGACAGCCCCTCGATGTCGCGGACCAACAAGCAATTTTTGCGCGGCTCGGATGATTTCACCGCTCCCGGCAGGCACTTACCCCCCCCCCCCCCCCCCCGCCTGCACAGAGCTTCTCCTGCTCGCTGCCCAAGCTGCATGATCGAGACCTCGGCCGCCTGCCGAGCCCTCTGGGAGGGAGCGTGTGGCGGGTTGGTGTAACCCCCACAACAGACTGGACAGACACAGCGCTCGGCTAGAGCAATTAACAGAACAGTGAAATGTGTGTATTAATGTCTACAGGCAGCCCCGCTTCTTCTGGCTCACTACTGTGATGTTAATGTGCCTTTCATGCATTGTGTTCATGCGTCCTGTCCTTACTGTGACCTAGAGACTGAGATCAATATGTAGATGTGCCTTGTAACCTCTTTGTCTTGCAGCTGGAGCAAAGGCCAGCAATCTGCCTATTGTGATGTATGTCTCTCAGATGCAAATGTCTCATGCCTGTTCTGCAGTCTCTTTGATCATACCCACTGCTGGGGAATGCTCTTTTATGTATTGTTGTAGTTGGGTATATATACTGCACTGTAATCCAGGCTCATTCTCTCATTCACTCACTCTGCAACTGCTACTGCTAGACACACACACCGTGTGTCTCCTCTTCTCTGAGAGCCGCTTGGGCTCACTCCCGGTGCGCATGCACGGCGCCGGGAGCGGAGCTTGTGACGGCGGTATGATTTAATAAAACTTCACTTAAAACCTCAGCATCGCTGCTTATTTTGCATGCCACTTCATGCTCCACATTTTCTTCCTCTCTCTCACAATAATCGCACATCCCTGTCAGGTGCTTACCTACCAAATGCAAGGTTCTGTTTAACCTAGTGTACCACATCCTTAGCCTAGATAAAATGTTCTCTTCCTTTGTATTTCTTGTCCCCATCCTGCCCTTCACTCCAACCGCACTCTGGATAGCATACAAGTGTCGCCCTATACCTCCTGTGTCCCACCTACGCTGCCACTCCCGCCTAGTATACTCTTTAATCAGTGTTTTTGCCTCAGTTTTACTCAATGAAATATCCCACACCTCCCAGTGCCCCAGAGCCTGTTTAGCCAGTTTATCTGCAGCCTCGTTGCCCTTTACCGCCCTGTGAGCTGGAATCCACATGAACGACACAGCCACCCCTTTGTTTCTGAGTCTATACAGAGTCTCATATATTTAATGGACCAAGTCCTGCCTGCTGTCAGATGACCCTGATTTTATTGACAGCAAGGCTGCACTGGAATCCGAACAAAGGACAAAATCCTTGATCATCAGCTCCTCAATCCTCTGCAATGCAGTCACCAAAGCCAACATTTCGACTGTATACACAGACAGATGGGAAGATGTTCTTCTGTTGACAGACATTTCCAAAGCAGGGATATGGAAAGCAAAGCCAGTGCAGCCAGTGTCAGGATCCTTTGATCCATCCGTGAATACTGGGGTAAAGGAGTGATATACTGTTCCCAAACGATCTTCTACTAAAACTGCGGTGTTTCCAGATTCTCTACACCCTCGCATCTTTTCCAAAAAATACAAATCAACAGACACTGGATAGAAAAACCATGGAGGAGTGACTGGCAAAGGAACTGATGGAATATATATTCTGTCACATAGTTTCATGTCTCTGGCTACTCTCCCAGCATAAAATGCAAAACTCTCCTTTTTAACGCTTCCCCCTTCCCAACAAGGCATCAACACTCTAACTGTAGGGTGTTTATCTTGAGTGTGCCCTTGTAGATTGACCCAATAGCTCATCATCATCTGTTTACGCCTGATATTTAATGGCATTTCCCCCATTTCCACCTGGAGAGCAGCAACAGGAGTTGTTTTAAGAGCACCACAGCAGATCCTCAGTGCTTGGGCCTGGATGACATCTAACTTGTTCAGCATGGTTTTGGAAGCAGATCCATATACAGTACACCCATAGTCCAATACAGACCTAATTAATGCAACATAAATGTTTTTCATAGCCGCTCTACTAGCACCCCACTCAGTCCCTGTCAAACACCTCATTACATTCAGTACCTTTTTGCACTTAACTGACACCTTTTGAATATGCTCCCTCCAAGTTAGATTAATATCAAACCAGACGCCCAGAAACCTGAAAACTTTGACTTGTTCTAACTCCTGAGCGTACATTGTTAAGTGGGCATCAGCTACCCTTTTCCTTGTGAATACTACCACCTTTGTTTTCTCAACAGAGAATTTAAATCTCCAAGAATATGACCACCCCTCCACTGCATATATCGCTTCTTGTATTTTCCCTCTTATATAATTAAAATTACTCCCTCTTTTCCATAATGCCCCATCATCAGCAAATAAAGAACGGCCAATGTTATTCTTCACAACAGAAAAAACATCATTTATCATATTAGAAAAAAGTACTGGGCTTATAACACTACCCTGGGGGGTGCCATTTTCCACCAAGTATCTACAGTATCTGACAAGGCTCTGCCCACTCTAACTTGAATGTGCCTATTAAACAAAAAATCTTTTATCCAGTTGAATGTTCTCCCAGAAATTCCTATCATACTTAGCTTAATCATTAGCCCCTCCTTCCACAGCATGTCATATGCCTTTTCCATGTCAACACTTACACTTCACGGTATGACGCTCTATACATACGCATCCCAACGTGTGACGTATTTCCTGTTTACGACAATTTAAAAAAAAATCATAGCTCAAACTTTGTAGTGTAGGTTGATTTGGTTGAAGACGGTTGACGTTTAAAATGTCATCTTTCACTTTTTACCGTTTGCTGCAAGACTACGTAAAAGCAAGGAGAGATCAGGTCTGGTGTTGGACGCTCTGAGCGGAACAAACTCCATCGGGTGTCCAGTAAATTTATCCTAAAAGGTAAGTTTTACTTAATATACTCCTGAAGAAGTCGCCGCAATAGTTATGTATTTTTCATTGACAAATTTATTTATTTTACAAATTGATAGATATGGTTTTGAATAACCTTCAGATTTTCATGTCTTATTTTCGAACTTTTTCTGATTTATCAAAATTATCACATTTTGAAAAGTGATCATGTGTAACTTAGTTCTATCTCTGCTCGACTTGCAGTTGTATGTTGTTTTACATTTCTGATTTTGATTTATTATTATTATTATTATTATTATTATTATTGTACGGTAGGTTGCTCAAAAAAGACCTTGCCAAGATGGTTCAGAATTTCTATGTAGTACTGCAATTGTAAAGAATGGGCAAAATCTCATAAAAACAAGCATAAGTATTTACAATGACAAAAGAAGTAATTGTATGTAACATCATGTGGTTTAGTAGACTTTTGATGTCTTTTGCTACAACAGACAACCGCCTCTTCTCCACGGGCCCAAGCAGGAGGTTTCTGAGCCTTGTTGTGCAGTCTGAGGAGGAGAAGAGAGCTGTTCTGGTCCAGTGTCACAATAGTCCTGGTACAGGACATTACAATGGCATTAGAACCAGAACTGACAGGGTTACTACAAGTTGAAGATGTCAAGGAATGGGTAAGTAACATCCCTTACACTTATTTGTTTGAAAGGCCATTCTCATGACAAATCGCTCATCACTACATTGTGACAGTTTACACTGTGGATGTGGTTGATACCTGCTTGTCTATAAGTTATTTGTTTTTGTCCAATCCCAAATATAAAACTGAGATTTACCTCTCCAAGAAATGACATTGGTTCCTCTAATGTGACATTTTCTGCTAATATGGGTAACCCCCACAACAGCCACAGACAAGCAGAGTGCTCAGCGGGAGCAATTAACACAGCAGTGTGATCTATGGACTGATAACAATATGTAGATGTGCCTTGTAACCTCTTTTGTCCTACAGCTCCGGAGCAGAGGCGATTCCGGCCAGTAATCTCCCTATTGTTATGTGTGACACTCAAATGCAAAAGTTCATGCTTCCTGCTCTGACTGTGATGCAAATGTCCCATGCCTTTCATATATTGTCTGAAACTGGGTATAAAAACTGCATATGCTCTGTAACTCACTCTCTCTCTGACCACTGCTTCTGACGACACGCATTCTGTGTCTCCTCACGAGAGCCTGAGGACCCGCTCCAGCCCGCCTGCACAGGGCTGGAGTGAGTTCTATGATGGCGGTATGATAATAAACTCCCTCAAAAACTCTCAGTTCGCCGCTTATTATTTCATGCCGCCACACTAACTTATTTTTTAGGTCAGATATTGTCATCACTGTCAACTGAATGATCCCATCAAAACTGTCCCCCCTGTTTTACATTCCATTAAGGTAATACTATTACCTTTTTTTGCCATAGTGAACAGGAATGCCAGTCAACATGCTAATTATAATATTTTTAATAGGTAAAAGAAGCCTGGGAGGTGCTTGGACTTGATTTAATTGGACCACTGCCTGAAACGGCACGCCATGTGGGGAGCTTGAAATAAGGAAGCGGAGTGATTTTATAAATCAGGTTTATTGTCGGCTTCCCATCCCCAACATGTCTCATCCCAAGGCAGAAGCAGAAAAGAGACTGAACGCAGTCAGACCCTCATACTTATACACCACATAACAAAAGCCGACATCACACATTCTTGTTATCTCCTTCAATTGTCCTCTCATTCCTCCACCTGACCCTGGGGGGTCAGGAAGTCCCTTCAGGTCTTCACCACTGCGCCTCCATCTCCTTGGTGATCTCTGCAGGCGGTCCAGACCTATTGTCCTGCTCTGAGACGTGAGGTCATTCCACATATGCAATCTCTAAACATTCCTCTTGTGTCTATACATATGTAGGTATGGATATATGAACCATATAAGCCACAGCCCCCCCCCCCCAAACGTCTAAGAAAAGGACAATACAATTAAGTTCACAGCCTATGGTAACATCTATGACATACTATACAGTTATTCACATTAAAAGGAAAAGAGGAAAAAATCCTCAGCAGCCACGCCAACCACTCAAGCTATACGGCATGATCATGTCAAAAATTCAGTGATAACAGTAACAGTATAGTCTATGTCATATGTCCGCCCTAAAACTGTTACGACAAACTTCGACAGCATAGCTTGCAACACATTATCAATTTTACATCAGTCTATGTGTCGTCTGGGTTTCAATCTTCTCCCAAATCTGCTGTACGCTTGCCTCGGAGTCCTGGTGGTGCCGTCCTGTAAGGAATCTGCAGCTTGGGGAGAAGAGTGGTTATTTGATCCCTGCAGGGGGGCTGAGGTGTGTCTCTTGGGGGGTCTACCACGTCGAGGTGCTCTCGCCACCCGTGCAGGTTCGTCACTCAACATGAAGGCAGGCTTAAGTCTGTCAGTGCTGACTGTTTCTTTTCTGTCCCCCAAATCAAGCACAAAATGCTTATCACCAGGTTCCAGCACTCTATATGGGCCATCATATGGTGGGCGGAGGGTTGGTTTTAAAGCTTTGTGCCTAACAAAAACAAACTCGGCATTTTTCAAAGCCTGGGGAACAAAAACCCGCGGAAAAGAGTGATGGATGGGTCCGGGGAGCGTGTCCGGTCCCGTGCTGCTTAGCGGCCTCAGGGCTGGGAGGTGCCGGGGCTCTGGATGTTCTGGTAAGAACTCACCCGGGAGCCTGAGAGGTTGTGCAAAAACTAATTCTGCCGGGGAGGCGTCTAGATCCTCCTTAGGCGCAGAACGCAACCCCAATAAAACCCACGGTAGTTTGTTTACCCAATGTGTATCCGTCAGTGAGGCCCTGAGGGCAGCCTTTAAAGACCTATGAAAACGCTTGCATAAACCGTTAGCCTGAGGGTGCTACGCGGTGGTGCAATGAATTGTCGCTCCTAAGCTGCTGGCCATGGCTGACCAGAGCTCTGGGACAAATTGAGGCCCCCTATCGGACGTGATGTCCGACGGGACACCGAAACGCGCCACCCAGGTCGTTAAAAAAACACAAGCCACTTCCGCGGCCGTGGTTGATGCCAGCGGGACCGCTTCTGGCCAACGTGTGGTCCGGTCCACCATTGTTAAAAGGTGTGTGAACCCCTGTGACGACGGTAGTGGGCCCACGAGGTCGACGTGTACATGGTCAAACCTCCTGGCCGGGATTCGGAAAGGTTCCAGAGGGGCTTTAGTTTGCTTGTGAATTTTAGCCCGTTGGCAAGACATGCATGTTCTCGCCCACTCCTTCACGTTTTCACGCAGGCCTGGCCAAACAAACTTCTCCGCGACCATTTTCACCGAAGCGCGCACCCCTGGGTGTGCGAGGGAGTGCACCGAGTCAAAAACGCGGCGGCGCCATGCGGCTGGGACTACTGGGACTACCGGGCGAGGTCGACCGGTTGACACATCACAGATTGGGGGGGCACACCGTCACGCAAACCCCTTTCCTCCAGCCTTAACCCTGTTGGTCCAGACTGGAGCGCGCGCATGTCCACGTCACTGCTTTGCTCCGCTGCCATGGCTGCGTAATCTATCCCTACGTGAATTGGGGCCACGTACGCGTCCGCGTTGGCCTTGTGCTCTGCAGCTGCAGTAGTATAATCTGTTTCCGCGTGCCCTGACGATGTCACCGCGCGGGAGAGGCAATCTGCCACCAAATTAAGTTTGCCTGCTACGTGTCGAATGTCTGTGGTAAACTCTGAAATTGCGGCCAGCTGCCTTTGTTGCCGGCCCGACCACGGTTCTGAGATTTTAGACATCGCAAAAGTGAGCGGTTTGTAGTCGACAAAAGCTGTGAAACACCGCCCTTCCAGCCAGAACTGGAAATGGCAGATGGATAAATGAAGCACTAGCAGCTCTCTGTCAAAAGTGCTGTATTTGCGCTCGGTTTCGTTTAAGGATTTGCTAAAAAATGCTAGCGGTTGCCAAGTTCCGTCAACATGTTGTTCCACGACCGCCCCTATGGCCAGGTTTGAAGCGTCTGTGGTAAGCGCTATGCGGGCCGAGGGGTCGGGGTGGACCAACAATGCGGCATCCGCCAGTGCTCTTTTTACTTCTGCGAACGCGCGTTCCCGCTCCGGGGACCATTCAACCGCATTGGAGGGCTTTTGTTTTCTAAGCGGGGCATATAGGGGCTGCATGAGTTGAGCTGCGCGGGGGAGGAAACGGTTGTAAAAATTTACCATTCCTAAAAATTCCTGCAGCGATCTGACCGTTTGTGGTCGGGGGAAATTTGCCTCTGCGCGCACTTTGTCCGGTAATGGAACTGCCCCTTCTGGTGAAACTCTGTGTCCCAAAAAATCAATCTGCGACACGCCAAATCGACATTTGGCTGGGTTAATTATTAACCCGTGCTCTTCCAGCCTCTGAAAAACCATAGTGAGGTGTTGTTCGTGTTCTTCCTCAGACGTGCTGGCTACTAGAATATTGTCGAGGTAGACAAACACGAAAGGAAGGTCACGTAATACAGCGTCCATCATACGCTGAAAAGTTTGTGCAGCGCCTTTGAGGCCAAACGGCATTCGCAAAAATTCAAAAAGACCAAAAGGGGTTATTACGGCCATTTTAGGGACGTCCTCGGGTCGGACTGGGACTTGGTGGTAGCCGCGGACCAGGTCTATTTTAGAAAAAATGCGCGCACCCGCCAGATGTAGTGAAAAATCCTGAATGTGAGGGATTGGGTAGCGGTCATGTGCTGTAGCATTGTTTAATCTGCGATAATCACCGCAAAGTCTCCAGGAACTGTCGGTTTTCAGGACCATATGCAGTGGCGAGGCCCATTGCCTTTTCGAGCGCCGAATAATGCCCAGTTTTTCCAGGCTGGCGAACTTGTCGCGTGCTATGGCGAGCTTGGTCGCGTCTAAGCGCCGAGCTTTAGCGAACACAGGTGGGCCCGTTGTGGGAATGAAGTGCTCCACCCCGTGTTTCGCTACTGTTGCCGAAAATTTGGGAACTGTGAGTGCTGGAAATTGGGTGAGGAGTTGGTCAAACTTACCTCCTGCTGTGGTGACGCTGGCCTGCACGGGTGGTGGAGACACTCGAGCTGAACAGGGGATAGAAGAGAACGACAGTGCATTGATTAAGCGTCTGTTTGCGGGATTGACTAACAACCCATGTGCACATAAGAAATCAGCACCCAACAAGTTAAAACTCACCGCCGCTATAATAAAGGTCCACCTATAGTTGCGGCCGTGTATGGACAGAGGCAGGGTTCTTTCACCAAAAGTGTTGATGGTCGAGCCGTTCGCTGCCGTCGCTCCGTTTCCGCGGGGTCCCATTGCCCGGTCTGCGTAGGACGGGGTGATGAAGCTCACCTGAGCTCCGGTGTCCATGAGGAACCGTCTCCCGGAGTGTTCGTCAGTTACGTAGAGCAGCTTGTTTGTCTCGCCGAGAGCCGTAGCTGCTAACGGTTCCCGGCTCTTGAAACTGCAAGGTGGTGCACATCTGTATGCTCTCTCGGCGAAACGCCGATGGTAGTAGCAGAGGTCATCCCGTTTGTTGCGCCTCAGTCGCGTCGCTGCCATGGTGGGCGGGTTTTGCTCCATCGCCTCTGGCTCCCTGATGCTCTGGGCTTCTGCGCCGAGATCTGCCGATGCTGCTGTGGCCATCTGCTCGCCACAGGAGTTGAGGAGCCGCTGCGCTTCTCGGGCTAGCGCGCGGAAGTCCTGCTGGGTCTTACAACGCATGTTGGCCAGGGTCCCTCTCATGTGCGTCGGATGAGTGCTGAGGAAGATGTGTTGGAAAAGGAAGTTGTCGTTGTCTGCCTCTCTCAGCTGTAGCATGTCTTCCATGAGGGCCATCGGTCTGCGCCCCCCGTGGCCGTATATCGCCAGTATCCCCCCGGCCCTTTCCTCGGCCGAGGGAACGAAACTCTCGATGAGGGTAGCCTTCAGCTCCTTATATTTGTCGTTGGCGGGCGGCTGCTGTATCACGCTCCGCGCGCATTGTGCTGTGGCGGCATCGAGTCTGGCAACGATGTGGTAGAATTTAGTCTCATCAGCCGTCACCCCTGCGAGTGCAAACTGAGCCTCAGCCTGCTTGAACCACGAGTTTGGGTCATTCTGCCAGAATTCTGGGAGTTTGACAGCGACGGCGCTTGCTTGGGCCGCCTCCGACGAGTCTGTAGCAGGAGAACGTCTTTCGTCCATTCTCACGTCTGGTCACCAATGTGGGGAGCTTGAAATAAGGAAGCGGAGTGATTTTATAAATCAGGTTTATTGTCGGCTTCCCATCCCCAACATGTCTCATCCCAAGGCAGAAGCAGAAAAGAGACTGAATGCAGTCAGACCCTCATACTTATACACCACATAACAAAAGCCGACATCACACATTCTTGTTATCTCCTTCAATTGTCCTCTCATTCCTCCACCTGACCCTGGGGGGTCAGGAAGTCCCTTCAGGTCTTCACCGCTGCACCTCCATCTCCTCGGTGATCTCAGCAGGCGGTCCAGACCTATTGTCCTGCTCTGAGACGTGAGGTCATTCCACATATGCAATCTCTAAACATTCCTCTTGTGTCTATACATATGTAGGTATGGATATATGAACCATATAAGCCACACGCCACAATAAATATGTCCAGACTATGACTGACCTCTACACCAAATGGGTGATTGCAGAGCCTCTGCAATGAAAAACTGCAAGTGAGGTCTCAGCAGCTATAACTAGGAAGCTGTATACATTTGGGATGGTCAGGAAAATCATTCCCGACCAGTGAAAGGAATTTGTCAATGGGGTGATGTTTTTAAAACTTGGATCTGATTGCAGAATTTTCACTTTATTCAACTCTGTGCTTTATATTTCAAAGCTTTGACCACTTCAAAATGTTGGAAATGATGTGAATCATTCTTCTGCAGCTCACTGACAGTATTTTCAGGCTGCTGAAAATCAAGCCCGCTGCATCCAGCGCCTCCCATCCTCAGACCAACGGCCAGGTAATACTTGGCATGTTTATCACTCAGCTCTGTTGTTGTGGGATCACACATGCATTTTGATTGACTTAATAAATTAATTTAAATTTATAGGATGAAAGGACCAATCAAAACATCAAGCGTGCACGCCGTAAATATGTCAGTGAAAATCATGATGACTGGGACCTTCACCTACTTGCTGTGGTGTACGGCAAAGCAGCTCAGTGACTTTATAAGTCAAATTTCCTACAATAAACCAACTATATATGTTCAAATATCATTTACATTACTAAAAATTAGATGTTTTCTATCACTGTAAATACTTTATCAGATTATTTATGGGAGCTTCTTTGTGATTAGAGTTGGACCAGGCATAGTCCATATTTCCTGCTCTTCCACCGGCACCTTCACTTGCCTGAAGTTCTGAATGCTGCCCCATGGCAGATGACTTTGAAGTGGCTGATCCAGAAGAGGATTTAGATTCCAAAATAACAGAGCTTAAACATTTAAACGAAACGGTTTGTTGTAAAGGGAAGACGCCTGAAAATTCAGTTTTGATATTCCTTAACGTAAATTATTGGGTCTTTTTTTTTTTTTTTTTTTTTTTTTTACAGGTTCTGTGCAGCATAGAGAAGGCACAGACCAGGCAGCAGAAGACCTCTGGAGATCCAAAGCCAAAGTTTGTGAGAGTATCTTCTGTGCATGAGGGTGATGATGTTCTGGTTTCACGGGATCCCAAAAAGCGGTGGACATTAGCTCCTCTATCAAGCTAGCACCAAGGTCCATTTACAGTGACAAACATCAGTGCCAAAGGGGTGGCCACACTGAGGAAGGGTTCCACATTCCAAACAGTTCATGTATCAAGACTACGGACCAACCACAGACTGAAGAGTAAGGGAGTTAAATATGTTGTCTCTATGCAAATCTTTTGATTTCAACAGGGGGTCCAAAATTAATACAAAGAATTATAACTAGAATCAGATTTGTATATTTTCAGATGCACCAACCAGCAAGACATTTCTTGGAGACCACCAGTATCCCACTCTTGAGGGGAAGATGGACCATCCAGATGCTGTCTCAGGCCCACAGTGGCAGAAAGAACTGGGTCCTCTGCAGAATGAGCTGGTCAGCATCATTAGCATCCAGTAACATCTGTCATGGTTGGTGCTAAATATCAAGTTGACATTTCTCCCTTAGTTATCATAATAGCAGTGTTCACACTGTTGTGTTTTCAAAGAAATATGATTTTCTTTTTACTTCTAGTTGGCGTACGTCCTGGACAAAAGTCGTCCCCCAACAGAACTTACTGTGAAGGATGGACAAACATGCCTCACACATGAGGACTTCTGGAGCCTGGCTTTAAGTCAGTGCACGGAATCCAATGTGAGCGCACTAAATAAATGAAGTCGTGTCTCGCTTCACTATAAAAAAGCAAAATCCTCACTTCCGGTCTGGACGCCATGGCGACTGCAGCTTGACACTGGAGTTCTCAGACCCAATCCAGGATAACACCTTGAAAATCAAACTTAGCGGATTTTTGGAGGAGTGAGGATCAAAAGACAAAATCATCATGTCTGGAGGAAAACGGGGGAAACTGGGGTTCTCCAGGCCGGGACGCGTATCGGCCGGGGAGTCCGAGCTGGAGGATCTCCGTTCAGAGGACGAGGAACTGGTGGTGGCTGGCAGGGGGGTTGGCCTGAGGTCACTATTTGAGGAGCTGCGGCGATTTCGCCGAGATGTTGCGGCCGAATTTCGGGAATTCGGAGAGGAGTTGGGGGGGACGGGCAGCGGAGTGGGCCAGGCCGAGGGCCGAGTCTTGGAAGCAGAGGATCGAGTGGAGGTGCTCGAGGATTCTGTGCTGGACCTGCGCGGAGGACGGGCAGCTGTGGAGGCTGGGCTGGCCGACCAGGAGGGAGAACGGGGAGGAGACAGCATGGGGATTCGTGGTCTGGTGGAGGGAGCCGAGAATGGTTTTGACTCAGTGGCAGAATGCGTGGAATCCTTACTAAGAGAGAAATTGGATATTCCACAGGCCACCGGCTTGGGGATGGAGGAGGCGCGTCGTTCATTGGCCGCTGGGCCGGCGGCGGAAGCGCCCCCACGTTCGGTGTTGGTGGGATTTTCCAGTTTCAGGATGGAACGGGGGGTTGTAGGACTGGCCTGGCGGAGGGGAGGATTTGTGCACCGGGGGAGAGGAGTCTGCGTGGAGCGCGATTGCGCCCCGGGGGTCCTTGGAAGGCGCAGGGAATGCAGTGACGCGAGGGAGGTGTTGGGAGAGGGGAGGTTGCGCTTTCGGACACCGTTTCCTGCGAGGTTGGGGGTCTTCTGCGGCGATGAAGCGTGTCTCTGTGGTTCGGCGGGGGAGGCAGCAGCTGACATGGCGAGGAGAGGCCTCCCAGTGGCGGTGTTTGGACCCCCAGCGGACCCGAGTGGGAGGATCGGAGCGCGGGCATGGACAGCACGGGGACCTTCGGGATCCACGGACCAGCGGCGGGAGGCCCAGCACCGGAACGTCGCGGATGAACTGTCCGTTTTCGGGTTGGAATAGCGACCTTTTTTTTTTTTTTTTCTTTTCTCTTGAATCAATCCGCACGTCCAGCCCCCCTCATGCAGGGTGGCAAGCATTGAGGGAGATGCGTGTTCAGCATGTGGTGAAACATTTCATGGAACAATCATATTATTTGAAACAAATGAGTCTTTGTAATAAAAAAAAAAAAAACTTGTTGGAATGGAAATGTGACAGTGGTCCACATGTTCTCCTCATACTGACAGGTGCTGTTTTTGCGTGGGTGTTTGGTGTGGTGGGGGTGGGAGGGTGCACACGGTTTCACAGGGTTTGGGCATAGGGGGAAAAAGGGGAAGAAAATCGTTGCAGGTTTGGATTGGGTTCTGAGGCTCGCGTTGGAGGCGTGGGACTACTTTCAGTGGTGGGAGAGGGCCCTCAGCACGTGGCGGAGTTTGGGGGGTTTCCCTCGGAGCCTTCACTCCATCAAGGCTCTTGCAGGGTCTTTGGAGGGACCTCAGCTCAGGAAGTTCTTGTGACAGCTTTTTGTTTTGAAGTTTTTTGCACTGTGTTCTTGATGTTTTTCTTGTTTTTGGTGTTCTTTCGGTTTCTGAGTGGCACGGGGGAGGGCCACCACACAGTTATACTGGACGGGACGGCACAATGGAGAGACAGGGTGTGGCCAAAATGGTTTCATGTAGTGTGGAAGGAGTCCTGAATCCAGTTGGAGGATCCGGGATTCTGGGCAAAATGAAGGGGGACAGGGCAGGAATAGTGCTTTTGCAGGGGACCCACCTAGCAGACGTGGAGCGCAGTGGACTCAGTGGACAGGGGTTTGGAATGATCTCTTCATCTTCGTATGGATCGGGGAGGAGGAGGGGAGTGGCGACATTGATATCGGCCAGGATTGCATTTGGGGAAAAATCAGAGCACGGGGATGGGGAAGGGAGATGCAGTTTGGTGGCTGGGCGGCTGGGGGGAGAGGATGTCGCCCTGCTGGGTGTGTGTGCTCCCCCGGGGGCTAACTGGAAATTTTGTGGAAATGTGTTCGACCTGGTGATAACTGGAGCTCGGGGTTTGGTGATATGTGGTGGGGACTTCAATCTTAGACTGAATCCATGCTGGGATGCTTCTGGTGGTTCCCCACATCAAAATGGCACCCAGGGCAGGAGGACTCGGATGCTGCTGGAGGAGTTGGGGGTCTGTGACGTGTGGGGGGAGCTCGGCCCCAGTGTAGAGGACTGTACATTTTGCTCAGCTCCACATTCATCTTACTCAAGGATTGACTATTTTTTTGTGTTTAATAGAGACATTGGAGGAGTGGGGACATGTGGAGTGGGACTGGTGGATCTCTCCGACCGCAGTCCGATCTGCATGGACTTAAATATCCAAGAATACACGAATGGTGCATTTTCTTGGAGGTTGAATTCGGGTGTCCTGGGGGGACCACTGGGGGATGAATTGGAATCGGATGTTCTCGGATGTTTGGAGGATGGCGATGGTGGAGAGGTGTCCCCTTTGATACTGTGGGATGCATGTGGGGCTGTAATAAGAGGAAAGATTGTTGCAGAACTGGCAACCCGGGGGAAACTGGGACGGGAAAGGCTATCCACATTGGAGTCGGAACTTGGGAGCCTAGGGGGGGAACACAGGGGCAGCACTCGTTCTGCTGACTCGCTCAAGATTGGGGAAATTGGAGACCAAATGGATGGGATCTGCACGGTGGAGGTCCAGAGGAGGCTTGCATTTCTGAGGCGGAAGTGCTATGAAGCAGGCAGTGGATCGGCGGGGTTGCTGGCCTATGGATTGAGGAGGCATCGAGCAGAGGGAGCAGTCTACAGGGTCGGAGACCCAGTGTCAAGGGAGATAGGGTTCGGAGTTCGGGATATTCTTGGAGACTTCGAGAATTACTATGGGAACTTGTGCTCCCACAGGGAACGTGGAGACGCGTCCGAGGCATTCCTGGGCACATTGGACCTTCCCCAACTTGCGGAGTCGCGGAATGGAACGCTGCTGTCAGAGGTGCATCCTGGAGAGTTGGAGGAAGCAATTGTGAGACTTGGGGCTGGCAGATCCCCGGGAGCTGATGGCTGTACAGCGGAGTGGTGCGGAGCCTTTGAGCGGCGGCTGTCTCCTCTCCTCCTGAAGACATTTGATTGTGTCCTCCACACAGGGGAGATCCCCCCCTCCTGGAGAGAGGGGGTCATTGCAGTTGTACCTGGACCTGGGGGGGATGAACTGGAGTGCTCCAGCTGCGGACCGATCAGTGTACTAGGTCAGGACTGTAGGCTTTTTGCCATTGTCCTTGCCAAGAGGTTGGAAGGTGTACTGACAGACCTGGTTCATTTGGACCAGACAGGTTTTGTGGGACGGGGACAGACGCGGGACAGCATTCGACGCACTTTACACATGGTTCGTCATATGGAAAAGTGTGACTTGAGTGCAGTCATATTGGGATTGGATGCTGAAGGAGCGTTCGATTCGGTTGGCTGGTCTTTTCTGTGTGGAGTCTTGTCCAGTTTCGATTTTCATAGCAGCTTCATTGGAACTATACAGGCATTGTATGGAAAACCAGCAGCTAAAGTAAGGATTGACGGTGATTTGTCATCGTCTTTTGGGCTGGAGGGGGGATGTCGTCGGGGCTGCCCCCTGTCTCCACTGCTCTTTGCGGTCTTCGTGGAACCTCTGAGCCAATGGATAAGACAAAACCAAAAAATTCAAGGTATTGCACTTGGTCAGAGGGAGCATGGGGTGGCGCTCTTTGCTGATGACATTTTGGTATGCCTGGGGCGGCCGGACACTTCTTTACCAGAGCTAACCTCGGTTTTTTCGGAGTGTGGAGATTTATCGGGGTGCAAATTGAATATGCATGGAGCCCGGGTTTTGACATTCAGCTGTGACCCAGGTCATTATTCACTAGGCAAACTCGGGGCTAGCTGGGGGTCGGAATCTGTGAGGTATCTGGGGGTCGGTATCCCGAAACAACTCAACAAAATTATATCACTAAACTGTGATCCACTGGTGACGGAAGTGGAATCTGGCCTAGCGAGATGGAGTGTGGTGCCATTCTTGAGTACTGCACAAAGAATTGAAGCAGTCAAGGTGAATATGCTTCCACGTCTTCTGTGCCTTTTCCAGGCAGTGCCGGTGGAGCCTCCCAGGGGAGCATGGCGGGAGCTGGACGGAGGGATCTCGGGATTCGTGTGGTGGGGCGGGAGACCTAGAATCGGATGTAGAGCCCTGCAGCTGAGCAGGGACGGAGGTGGGCTCGCGCTGCCGAGTATCAGGGACTACTTTAGGGCCGCACAAATTAAAACTTTGGTGGAGATGTGTGGCCCAGTCTGCACTGCGCGGTGGAGGGAGATCGAATGCCGAATGGCGGGTGGCGTCCCCCTGCAGGCGATGGTGGGGAACAATGTCTTACCTAGGCTTTTGAATGGCACTGGCCCGTGGATGGAGACCCCGCTGGGAATTTGGTTTAAGATAGTCAGAGCAAATCTTAAGAAGTTTTGAAGATTTGAAAAAACAAGGCCTAATAAATCAAGACCTTTACAGGTTCTTCCAGCTTAGACACCACATAAACAATATACTTAAAAAGGAGGATTTGGAAAGGGCCCAGTCAGGTGTTCTGAAGGTCTTCTTAATGGCATATAAAGGGATCCCAGGGATCAGATACATTTCTAAAATATACCAAGGTCTTCAAGACTTAAAAGGAGACAACACATCTTATATAAAAGAGAGATGGGAAAAAGAGGGGAATTTCACTTTACAACTGGAAATATGGGAAAAGCTAAATAAACAGCAATGGAAAAGTACCTCATCCCTGCAGTGGAGAGAATTTGGATGGAAAAACTTGGCAAGATTTTTCAGAACACCTGCACAAAACAAATTTACCCATAAGGGATTGAACTGTTGGCGCTTGTGTGGTGAAAAGACTGCAAATCATTTTCATGTGTTTTGGTCATGCCCAGTTATCCACCAATATTGGACCAAGGTACAGACAATATTGGGGAAAATATTCAAAATTACAGTTCCCTTTTCTTTTGTAACTTTGTATTTGGGTTTACTACCGGACTCACTGGAAAGACAAGGAGAAAAATACTTATTCAATGTTTTAATATTGGCAAGCAAAAAAGCTCTAACTAAAAAATGGATGTTGAAGGACTGTCCTACACCTGAAGATTGGACTAACGTGATCCAAGACATTTACTCGATGGAAAAGTTGACATTCGCACTGAGACAGGACATGGATGTGTTCATGAACTTTTGGCAACCCTGGACCGCATATGTGTCTTCCATTAGATCTAATCTTTGACAAATACCATTTCAATAATGGTTCCGCTCTTTGTTCCAACGCTACTCAGATGCTCTTTTATCTTTATTTACTTACTTTTTCTTTTTGTTTGTTTTTTACTGGTTTGTTTGTTTGTTTTTTTGTTATTTGTTTCTTGTTTTTTTTTCTCTTTAATTTCACTTTTTCTTTCACTTTAAAAAAAAAAAAAGGGGTGTTGTAAGAATTAATCTTCCAATGTTGTCAGATATCAGAAAATAAGGGAACATGTGATGAAAATGTAAACACTGCATTGCTGTAACGACCTGTATACCCTTTACAAAAACTTAAATTAAAAAAAAAAAAAAAAAAAAAGCAAAATCCTTAATAGTGTTTATTGTCTGCTTTCAACAATTACTTCCAGTTTGGAAATGCTTGTTTGTGAATTGTGGAAGAGGCTGCACAAAGACATGTAATTTGTCCACATATACCAAATTGTTTGATATAATGCATGACATACACTACCGTTCAAAAGTTTGGGGTCACCCAGACAATTATTTTGTGTTTTCCATGAAAAGTCACACTTATTTACCACCATGAGTTGTAAAATGAATAGAAAATATAGTCAAGACATTGACAATGTTAGAAATAATGATTTGTATTTGAAATAATAATTTTTTCCTTCAAACTTTGCTTTCGTCAAAGAATCCTCCATTTGCAGCAATTACAGCATTGCAGACCTAACATGATTGCACAAGGGTTTTCTAATCATCCATTAGCCTTCTGACGCAATGAGCAAACACATTGTACCATTAGAACACTGGAGTGATAGTTGCTGGAAAAGGGCCTCTATACACCTACGTATGTAGATATTGCACCAAAAACCAGACATTTGCGGCTAGAATAGTCATTTACCACATTAGCAATGTATAGAGTGTATTTCTGATTAGTTTAAAGTTATCTTCATTGAAAAAAGTGCTTTTCTTTCAAAAATAAGGAAATTTCTAAGTGACCCCAAACTTTTGAACGGTAGTGTAAATTCAGTTTCCTTATGTATTGTGATACATAAATTAAATCTTTACTCTCTTACAATTAGGGAAAGTATGTTCACATAGCTGACCTCTATGTTATGCCCACCTGGAAGGACAAAAAACTGACCCACTGCTTTGTTTGCTGGTAAGTTGTTTGTGTTCTACGTCACTTGTATAATAGTCTAGGTTCAAAAGAAATGTCAGATTGTATTTGTGTGTATCAAATGAAATGATTTTGTCTCAATTTTATAGCAAAACTTAGCCTCCAAGGATGCCATAATATTTCCTGCTTGGAGTCAGGAGAAGAACAAAATGGATTAAAAAAGGTTCAGATTAGCAACAGTTGGTTGTCCTCGTTCAATGGCCTTGTTTTGCCTACAGCTTCCATAAGTGGCCTTGTTCTGATCCACAAAATTCTACATAGATTTGTTCTCTGGCTACAAGTTCAGTAAGTTGCCTCGTTCTTAGGCGGTGGAATTGATGGTGTGTTTACAGGATGTGTTTGTGTACTTATTTTTTTCTTTTTGGATTGTTAGACAAATTGCGGCCTCAATTTCTCAAGGCTCTTGGACTGAGAAGACAGGAAGTGACCTTGAAGTCAGTGTCAAGTTATAAATTTGCGAAAATAATCAGAATGCAAAAGTTGGACAGTTGTGCCTTTTTATCAGATTAAAGGTAAGTGTGTATGTGTTTGTATAGACATAGTTAAGTCTGTGTCATTTCTTTCTAGTAATGATACATTTTTTATGCCTTCAGGCCTTTCCTCAACAGACTTCAGGACGTTCCTGTGGTGTCTTCATGCTAATGGTAAATGTGTTGAAGTCTTGACAGCTTTCATTCCTCACATTCATTGTATTTTAAAGTTGTTTTTTTTTTTTTTTATTTAAGTTTTTGTAAAGGGTATACAGGTCGTTACAGCAATGCAGTGTTTACATTTTCATCACATGTTCCCTTATTTCCTGATATCTGACAACATTGGAAGATTAATTCTTACAACACCCCTTATTTTTTTTTTTTTTTTAAAGTGAAAGAAAAAGTGAAAAGAGAAAAAAAACCAAACAAAAAACAAATAAAAAAAACAAACAAACCAGTAAAAAACAAACAAAAAGAAAAAGTAAGTAAATAAAGATAAAAGAGCATCTGAGTAGCTTTGGAACAAAGAGAGGAACCATTATTGAAATGGTATTTGTCAAAGATTAGATCTAATGGAAGACACATATGTGGTCCAGGGTTGCCAAAAGTTCATGAACCCATCCATGTCCTGTCTCAGTGCGAATGTCAACTTTTCCATCGAGTAAATGTCTTGGATCACGTTAGTCCAATCTTCAGGTGTAGGACAGTCCTTCAACATCCATTTTTTAGTTAGAGCTTTTTTGCTTGCCAATATTAAAACATTGAATAAGTATTTTTCTCCTCGTCTTTCCAGTGAGTCCGGTAGTAAACCCAAATACAAAGTTACAAAAGAAAAGGGAACTGTAATTTTGAATATTTTCCCCAATATTGTCTGTACATTGGTCCAATATTGGTGGATAACTGGGCATGACCAAAACACATGAAAATGATTTGCAGTCTTTTCACCACACAAGCGCCAACAGTTCAATCCCTTATGGGTAAATTTGTTTTGTGCAGGTGTTCTGAAAAATCTTGCCAAGTTTTTCCATCCAAATTCTCTCCACTGCAGGGATGAGGTACTTTTCCATTGCTGTTTATTTAGCTTTTCCCATATTTCCAGATGTAAAGTGAAATTCCCCTCTTTTTCCCATCTCTCTTTTATATAAGATGTGTTGTCTCCTTTTAAGTCTTGAAGACCTTGGTATATTTTAGAAATGTATCTGATCCCTGGGATCCCTTTATATGCCATTAAGAAGACCTTCAGAACACCTGACTGGGCCCTTTCCAAAACCTCCTTTTTAAGTATATTGTTTATGTGGTGTCTAAGCTGGAAGAACCTGTAAAGGTCTTGATTTATTAGGCCTTGTTTTTTCAAATCTTCAAAACTTCTTAAGATTTGCCCTTTAAAAAAATCGTAATATTTTATCAGCCCCTTCTCCTTCCACTTTTTAAATCTGGTGTCTGTTTTATTAGGAGTAAAGTCCTGATCATAGGCGATCCATTGCAGAAGTCGATAGGGCTCTTTAGTTTGATTCTCTCTGACTATCTTAAACCAAATTTTTAGCGGGGTCTCTATCCACGGGTTAGTGTTATTCAAAAGCTTAGGTAAGACATTGTTCCCTATTATCGCCTGTAGGGGGATGTCACTTGTTATTTGGCATTCGATCTCCTTCCATTGTGCAGAGTAGACTGGGTTACATATCTCTACTAAAGTTTTAATTTGTGCGGCTTTAAAGTAGTCCCTGATATTTGGCAGCGCGAGCCCACCTTTGTCTTTGTTTAGCTGTAGGGTTCTATATCTGATTCTAGGTCTCTTGCCCTGCCATATGAATCTTGAGATCCTTCTGTTCAGCTCCTGCCATGTTTTATTGGGAGGTTCTACCGGTATTGTTTGGAAAAGGTATAGAAGACGTGGAAGTATATTCATTTTGACTGCTTCAGTTCTTTGTGCAATACCCAAGAATGGTATCATATTCCATCTTGCTAGGTCAGATTTTATTTTTGTCACCAGTGGATCATAGTTTAGTGATATAATTTTGTTGAGTTGTTTCGGGATATTGACCCCCAGATATTTCATAGATTCCGACTCCCAGTTAGTTTTGAGTTTGCTTAGTGAATAATGATTTGGGTCATAGTTGAATGTTAAAACTTGGGTTTTATGCATATTTAATTTGTACCCCGATAAATCTCCATACTCTGAAAAAACTGAGGTTAGTTCTGGTAAAGAAGTGTCCGGCTGCCCTAGGTATATTAAAATGTCATCAGCAAAGAGTGCTATTTTATGTTCCTTCTGACCAAGTGTAATACCTTGAATTTTTTGGTTTTGTCTTATCCATTGGCTCAGAGGTTCTATGAAGATTGCAAAGAGCAGTGGAGACAGGGGGCAGCCCTGACGACATCCTCTTTCCAGTTCAAAAGATGATGATAAATTACCGTTAATCCTTATTTTAGCTGTTGGTTTTTTATATAATGCCTGTATAGTTCTAATGAAGTTGTTATGAAAATTGAAACTGGATAAGATTCTGTATAGAAAAGACCAGTCAACCGAATCGAATGCTTTTTCAGCATCTAATCCTAATATGACTGCATTTAAGTTATATTTTTTTATATGATGAATTATGTGTAAAGTGCGTCGAATGCTGTCTTGTGTCTGTCTTTGTCTTATAAAACCTGTTTGGTCTAAATGAATTAGGTCTGTCAGTATATTCTCTAACCTTTTGGCAAGGATAATGGTAAAAAGCTTATAGTCCTGATTTAGTACACTGATTGGTCTGTAGTTGGAGCACTCTAGTTTATCCTTTTCAGGTTTAGGTATAACTGCAATGACCCCTTCTCTCCAGGAGGGGGGGATTTCCCCTGTGTGGAGGACATAATTAAATGTTTTCAGGAGGAGAGGAGATAGTTGCTGTTTAAAGGTTTTGTACCACTCTGCTGTATAGCCATCAGCTCCTGGGGATTTGTTAGCTTTAAGTTTCATAATTGCTTTTTCCAATTCTTTAGGATGTATTTCTGACAGTAGTGTTTTATTTTGTGACTCCGTAAGTTGGGGAAGGTTTAATGTGTTTAGGAATGCCTCGGATGCATTTTTATGTTTTTTGTGGGAGTATAAGTTCTTATAGTAATTCTCGAAGTTTTTAAGAATATCCTGAATTCTGAATTTTATTTCCTTTGATACTGGGTCTCTGATTTTGTAGATTGCTCTTTCTGTTTGATGTTTCCTCAATTTATAGGCTAGCAATTTTGCCGATTTACTGCCTGCTTCATAGTATTTTTGTTTCAGAAATGTAAGTTTCTTCTGGATTTCTATTGTGTAGATCTCATTTATTTGGTTTTTAATTTCCTTAATCTTGAGCGAGTCAGTAGAATGAGTGTTGCCTTTGTGTTCTTTTTCTAGGTTCCTAAGTTCTGACTCTAATGTGGATAGTTTTTCTTGTCTTAGTTTCTTTTGGGTTGCCAGTTTTGCAATAATCTTTCCTCTTATTACAGCTTTACATGCATCCCACAGTATTAAAGGGGATACTTCTCCATTATCGTTATCTTCCAAATATCTGAGAATATCTGACTCCAATTCATCTTTCAATGGTCCTTTCAGGACATTTGAATTTAACCTCCAAGAAAATGTATTATTTGTGTATTTTTGGATATTTAAGTCCATGTAGATCGGACTGTGGTCGGAGAGATCCATCAGTCCTATTTTACATGTTTTTACTCTACCAATGTCTCTATTAAACATAAAAAAATAGTCAATCCTTGAGTAAGATGAATGTGGAGTTGAGTAAAATGTATAGTCTTTTACACTGGGGTTGAGTTCCCTCCACACGTCACAGACTCCCAATTCTTTTAGTAGCATCCGAGTATTCCTGTTTTGGGTGTTATTTTGATGTGGGGAATTACCAGAAGCATCCCAGTATGGATTCAGTCTAAGATTGAAGTCCCCACCACATATCACTAAACCTTGAGCTTTAGTTATCATTAGGTCGAATACATTTTTATAAAATTTCCAGTTAGCCCCTGGGGGAGCATACACATTCAGCAGGGTGATATCTTCTCCCTCTAGCCGCCCAGTTACCAAACTGTATCTCCCTTCTTTATCTTTGTGTTCTGATTTTTTTTCAAATGTAATTTTGGTTGATATCAATGTTGCTACTCCCCTCCTCCTCCCTGATTTATATGAAGATGAAGAGATCATTTTAAACCCTTGTCTACTGAGTTTATTGTGTTCCACGTCTGTTAGGTGGGTTTCTTGTAAAAGTATTATTCCTGCTTTGTCTTTTTTCATTTTGCCTAGAATCTTGGATCTTTTAACTGGATTCAGGATTCCTTTTACATTATATGAAATTATTTTGGTTACACCCTGTTTCTCCATTGTGTTGTTTTGTTTAGTATAACTGTGTGGTGGCCCTCTTTTGTGCTACTCAGAAACTGAAAGAACATTAAAAACAAGAAAAACATTAAGAACATAGTGTAAAAAACTTTAAAACAAAAAGCTGTCAAAAGAACTTCCTGAGCTGAGGTCTTTTTAAAGACCCTGTAAGAGCCTTGATGGAGTGAAGGCTCTGAGGGAAATTCCTCAAACTCTGTTACGTGTTGAGGGCCCTCTCTTACCACTGAAAGTTGTCCCATGCTTTTAACGTGAGTTTCAGAACCCAATCCAAACTTGTAATGATTTTTTTTTTTTTTCCTTTTATGCCTAAACCCTGTGAAATTGTGTGCACCCTCCCACCCCCATCACATCAAACATTCACGCAAAAACAGTATTTGTTAGTATGAGGAGAACATGTGGATTATTGTCACATTTCTATTTTAACAAGTTTTTTTTTTTTTTTTTTTTTTTTATTACAAAGACTTATTTGTTTCAAATAATATGATTGTTCCATGAAATGTTTTACCACATGCTGAATATGCATCTCCTTTAATGTTTGTTACCTTGTATGAGGGGGGTTGGATGTGCGGATTGATTCAAGAGGAAAAAAAAAAAAAGGTCGCTATTCCAACCTGAAAACGGATAGTTTATCCGCGACGCTCTGGTGCTGGGTTTCCCGCTGCTGGTCCGTGGATTTTGAGGGTCTTTGTGTTGTCCATGTTTGCGCTTTGATCTTCACACTCGGGTCTGCCGCGGGTTTAAATACCGTTACCGGGAGCCCTCTTTTCGCCATGTCAGCTGTTGCTTCTTCCGCCGAATTATAGAGACACGTTTCATCGCCGTAGAAGACCCTTAACTTCGCAGGAAATGGTGTCTGAAAGCGCAATTTCTTCTCTCTTAACACCTTTTTCGCGTCATTGTATTCCCTGCGCTTTTTAAGGACCTCCGGGGCGTAATCGTGTTCCACGTAGACTTTTCTCTCCTGGTGCATAAATCCTTTTTTCTGCCAGGCCAGTCTTACAACCTCTTGTTTTATTTTGAAATTGGAAAATCTTACCAACACCGAACGTGGGGGCGCTTCCGCCGCCGGCCTAGCGGCTAATGAACGATGTGCCTTTTCTA
Organism: Pholidichthys leucotaenia; assembly: GCA_020510985.1. Lineage (NCBI taxonomy): Eukaryota > Metazoa > Chordata > Actinopteri > Cichliformes > Pholidichthyidae > Pholidichthys > Pholidichthys leucotaenia. The sequence continues at coordinate 397,346,948 of CM035838.1, read as the reverse complement.
TCTTCAAGTCGGTGGTTTGTGGAATATCCAATTTCTCTCTTAGTAAGGATTCCACGCATTCTGCCATTGAGTTAAAACCATTTTCGGTTCCTTCTATCAGACCATGAATTCTTATGTTATCTCTTCTTTGTTTTCCTTCTTGGTCGGTTAGCTTAGCCTCTATAGCTGCTTGTCTTTTGCGTAGGTCCAGCACAGAATCTTCGAGCACTTTTATTCGATCCTCTGTTTCCAAGATTCGGTTCTCGGCCTGGTCCACTCTGCTGTTTGTCCTTTTCAATTCTTCTCTGAATTCCCGAAATTCGGCCGTAACATCTCGGCGAAATCGTCGTAGTTCCTCAAATAGTGATTTCAGGCTAACCCTTTTGTTAGCTATCACCAGCTCCTCGTCTTCTGAACGGGGATCTTCCAGTTCAGATTCTCCGGCCGATACGTGTCCTGGCCTGGAGAATTTCAGTTTCTTCTGTTTTCCTTTAGACATGATGATTTTGTCTTTTGATTTTCACTCCTCCAAAAATCCGTTAAGTTTGATTTTCAAGGTGTTATCCTGGATTGAGTCTGAGAGCTTCAGTGTTAAGCTGCAGTCGCCATGGCGTCCAGACCGGAAGTCGTTTTTGTTTTTTTAAAGTATGTTCTCTGCCTCTGTACATCCACCCTATTTGAGTTCACTGAGGTTAGTCATATTTTCCCTTTTTAAATATTTCATCAGTGTACTGCCATTTTTTTTTTGTTTTGTTTTTTAAATTTCACTTTTTTCCTCGTGGGATATGGCAGTGATTTGCCAGTGGTGGTGCGTTCAACTGATGGAACTGCCAAGTAGTAATATGGCAGCTGGGGAATGGTGTGCGGTGGCGGACTGCCTTTCCGGTGATGGTGTCACCTGGGGTATAAAGGGCACGGCCGGAAGAGGCTAGCTCTCTTCGGCCGTCAACCCCATGCTGGAAACAAAGCCTGTATTACTTGACGTGTTACACAAGAGGAACACAAGAAGAAGGTTAATAAACGACATTCTACTATATCCACGTCCTCCTTATTTACACCAGGATTCATACATAACATTTGGGGACGAGGTAAATTGGCATGGAGCGAGCCTTTTCTGATTTGAGACTATTTTTGGAGGCTCCTGGCGAGCCACCGGTCCCATGACCTCGGTGGTGCGCAGCCTTCCAGAATTTTCTGGTGGCTCTGAACCTCGGCGAGCTCAAGAAACAGCGTATGAGGGCAATTCTGGTGCACCACCTCGGTATGGAAGGCCAGAGGATTTTGGAGACATTGGGAGTAGCGGATAGCTACGAAGATGTGGTGGAGCTGATGGCACACTATTTTCGCACCCCTGAAAATGTGATTGTAAGACTGATTCAGTTCCAACAGCGCTGCCTACAGAGTGGAGAGACAGTTCAACGTTTCGTTGCTGACTTGCAGCAGCTAGTGAGAGTGTGCCAATTTGGAGTTCTGGAAGAGGAGATGGTCCGCGACCAACTGGCGGAGCACACTCTCTGTTCAGCTACACGCTCCAGGCTGCTGACATTTGCGGATGAATTGTCGCTGGCAGTGGCCATTGAGATAGCACAGCAGTGCGAGGTGGCAGAGAGACTGTCTAAGGACCTCGGCGAGAAAAGTGTGCTGCGGGAAGTAGAACCACAGGCAAAGGCACTAACTGTGGTCCCGGACAACGAAGCCAGCTCAGATGATGAAAAATACGCCGCCGTTGTGAGGATCAGGTCCGCCCCAGGAACGCCAAGATGCTATGGCTGCGGGTCCGCTAAGCATCGTTATAGAGCAAGGGAGTGTCCGGCGAGAGGCAAGCGGTGCGGGAAATTTGGTCAGTTACACCATTTCGCCAGAACCTGTAAGAACGTCGAGTGGGAGGTTGGAAAACGTGGAGTGGAGAATCCTGCTGCGGACCCTATGGTCATCCATCCTAGCACAAATGGTCACATCTTCTGCAACGTGTCACTGGACAGCATGGAAGTGCCGCTGCTGGTGGACACGGGAGCAGTGGCGTCAGTGCTGAACCTCACCACAGTGAAGAGGCTGTTTCCACATTATCATCTCAGTGAGTTCATGATGCCATGTTACGGCTATGGAGGGAGCGGGATGAACATTGTGGGTTAGGTGGAGTTGGTGGAGAGGTATAAGTTGGCGGTGATGACCGGAGTCCAATTTGTGGTAACCGCCTCTGGGTCGAACATTCTGGGCTGTGATTTATTTTATGGCCTGGGATTCAAGATCGCCAATAGTGCTGGTGAGGAGTGGTCGGGCTGCGGGTTGTGGGACCAATCTGCTCCGCACGTGGAGGACGATGTGGTCTGGGACAGTGACTGGCCTGACATTTTTGGGTGTAAGGAGGACCAGCGCCGCGACAACCAAGCTCGGGAGGGTCCTGATGCCAGTGTCCAAGCGGCCCTTGATGTGGGAACTGAATGGCACAGTGGGGCCCCCAGAATGGCTGCTGGGGTTGTGAAGAAGAGAACTGGGCCAGGACCAACAGACGCGGTTCTACGGCGTGCTGGACATTGACATTCGTCGAGGGCTTTGGTTTGGGCCAGCAGTTTGGCCTAGCACAGTAAGGAGGCCCAGTCACGTCGTGGTGGACACTCGAGGTCAACCCAGATTCCCCTGCGGATCAGAGATGACATCCGACCCAGGGAGGAGGCTCGGGCAAGAGGAAAACACGAGAAGAGAAATCGACGTGATGACCATGGGCGGCTACGAGTGGTGGCTGCCCGAGAAGTTGGTTACCTGGGACTGTCTGATGAGTCTTGGAGGCACCCCAATGAGCTGTGGTGAGTGGAGAAAAGGAAACACCAGGGCAACTCGTTCCCGGCAGACAAAAGGCAAAAGTATTCGGGGTGGGATCCGTGTGACGGCAATCCACGGTGAGCCTCCAGGAGGGACTGAAGGGTGATTTTAAAGGGGGGAGGTTACTGGCAAATGTTTTGTGGTTGTTATGTGTCATTTGACCCCGGAGCCCTGTTACTATGTGTAATGTTCACATACTGTGCCTATTGGGGATGTTGGAGGAATTTTTCTGACTTTAGGCATGTATACATTATTTGTTGTGTGAAATTATCGGATGTGTGCCCTTTGCGGGATGGATGTTTGAAAAAAAAAATGGCAAGAGTGTGAAAATGATGGCCCCAACACTGTTTGTGTTGTGTTTGCTATTGTGTGTACCCGGGTTGTGGGTGGGTGTGTTGGGGTGGGGGCCGCCGATCAGTGTGTATGTAGAAAATTGTGTTTTTATTGTGTATTTGGGGATTGTTTTGGTTTTAGGAGCATGGCTTTATTTTTGTTGGACTATATTAATTGAGGGCGGCAGAATAATCTGTCCGGCCGTGCTGAGGTGGCCAGCAGTCTACCTGGCCCCTCTAGTTTGTGTTGTATGAATGGATAGGTTTGTATATTTATTTTTGTACATATATATATTATTATTAATGTGTGAGTCGGGTATAAATTTGGGAGGGCTGAATTAGTGTGCCTGGCATTTTTTTTTTAAAGGGGGGGAATGTCAAGTAGTAATATGGTGGCCAGGTCATCTGGGGAATGGTGTGCGGTAGCGGACCGCTTTTCCGGTGATGGCGTCTGTGTCATTTCTTTCATTTGAAGTCTGTGTCATTTCTTTCTAGTAATGATACATTTTTTATGCCTTCAGGCCTTTCCTCAACAGACTTCAGGATGTTCCTGTGGTGTCTTCATGCTAATGGTAAATGTGTTGAAGTCTTGACAGCTTTCATTCCTCACATTCATTGTATTTTAAAGTTGTTTTTGTTTTTTTAAAGTATGTTCTCTGCCTCTGTACATCCACCCTATTTGAGTTCACTGAGGTTAGTCATATTTTCCCTTTTTAAATATTTCATCAGTGTACTGCCATTTTTTTTTGTTTTGTTTTTTAAATTTCACTTTTTTCCTCGTGGGATATGGCAGTGATTTGCCAGTGGTGGTGCGTTCAACTGATGGAACTGCCAAGTAGTAATATGGCAGCTGGGGAATGGTGTGCGGTGGCGGACTGCCTTTCCGGTGATGGCGTCACCTGGGGTATAAGGGGCACAGCTGGAAGAGGCTAGCTCTCTTTGGCCGTTGACCCCTTGCTGGTAACAGTGCCTGTATTACTTGACGTGGTTCCTTTAATAAACAACATTCTACTATATCCACGGCCTCCTTATTTACACCAGGATTCATACATAGCAGGTATGATTTTGCATTGGCTCACGGTGGTGGCAGTGGCTCGGGAGGTAGAGTAGGTTGTCCAATAACCGCATGGTTGGCGGTTCGAATCCCACTCTCCCCGGATATCCTGCCGTTGTGTCCCTGGGCAAGACACTTCACCCCCAATTGCTCCTGGTGGGTCTGGAAGAACCATGTTAGGTAGTATGTCGCCATCAGTGTATGAATGTGTGTGTGAATGGGTGGATAGCAGGATCTGTAAAGCGCTTTGGTCATCAAGAGATGAGAATAAAAGCGCTATATAAGCGAATACCATTTGCATTGAGGGATATGAATGAAAACAGAATTTTTCAGTTGCTTCTGCTTTGCTCTATGAAGCCACTTTAGTTGAAATTGCGCAATGGTTATTGTTTTAAGGCATGGGCAGAGATTTGCATTCTGGACAGAGGAAGCTTCCAAACTCCTTCAGGGAGCCACTCGGCCTGTCTTCAGGGTGTCAAAGTCCACTTCTGCCAACATTCTACCCACCAGGGATTCAGTCAAACATCAGGAGGACAACAGTGAGGTCAAATCATTCAGAGGAAGCCCACCCCAAAACTCAAGATTTTGTCCAGCCTGACTAGAACTAATTGGTAATGTTAAAAGAAATTGCTTGGTTTGAATGGTTTAGTGTCATTTTTGCTTTTCTTCTTGAACACAGTTACAGGATCACTAGTGCAACAACACATCAGTAGGGTAAAACAAACCTGTATCATGATGGTCTAATCCCAGCTCACGTTCCCTATTAGTGGGATTATCTCTGATTAAAACATCTTGCCATTTTGTACTTGTGGCTTTTGTATTTGATTACATGCAAGATGATGAAACAAGTTTTTATTGATTCAGTTGAACTCTTTTGATGTGCTGCTGCAGCATGGCATCCTGAGTGACGTCCATACAGCACTGTGCTGGGTGCACAGTAACCGTGCACTGTTCCATGGGGAAGTGACAGAACACTCTCCACATGAGCCCAGAGCTTCAGCAGGATGTTGTGAAAGAATTACTGGAGGGAGAATCATTTGATTGCAAAGGAGCATTTTTTGTTCATCTTCCAGTATCAAGAGGACATGGAGACATTCCTTAGAACTTGTTTACATGAACAAGGACTCCAAGTTAATGCCATATTCCGGCAGTTCTGACCAGACAGTAAGAAACCCATTTTCACTTACCTGATTTTACATTACTAAATATTTTGACTCAGTAAAAATCATCTATATATTGTTAATGTTTCCAGCAAGAGCAAATGTTAACTTGTCCTCTGTATGACCAATCAGTCAAGTCAACTGGATTCAAGTATTTTTGACTTCTGAAACATTTCACCATTCATCCGAAGTTTCAGAAGCAAAAATACTTGAATCCAGTTGACTTGACTGATGTGTCATCCAGTACACTGACCTGCCTGGATGACTGAGAATTTTCACCATGTGGAGTGTGTGAAATAAGAGGCAGATCCATGGACAGACTGTTTATTACACACTTCACATCTCTCAAGCACAGAACAGACTGAATTATTACAGCAAGCTCTCCTCTATGTCAAAAGTCACTCTTCACACGTTTCATGGCATTTCCTGTCACACAGCATGACATTTACATTACACTGCATTAAACCCCCTATGTCTCTGACTCTTTCCTGCTCTCTCGCCAGTAGCTCCCTGGGCATTGTTCTCCCCTGCTTATTCACTGTCTCTGTCTGAGGTGCTAAATAATCTGACTTCCCCAAGTTCCTACACCGCCCCCCCAGCATCTTAAGACAGAACATCAGTCCACACTCTCTTTTGGCTTCAGTCTCCTCCCATATCTGCTGTAACTGAGGTTTACCGTCTCCGTGGCGCTGCTGTGCCGGTGGGGGGCTGCTGGGAGTGTGTCTGACTGCGGGTGAGCCGTGGCAAGGTGGGGGGCGGAACTTCACTCTGTCCGTGTGGCTGCTCTGGTGAATCGTTTCCCTGGGGAGCTCTCCGTGGGGGTCTTCCACGCCGAGGGGCCCTAGCCAACAGCACTTGCTCGTCCGCCACTACAAAGGCGGGTTTGAGTCTGTCTATGCCAATTTTCTCCCGTCTACCCCCCAAGTCTAGCAAAAAATGCTTATCCCCTGTTTCCAACACTCTGAACAGTCCGTCATAGGGTGGGCGCAATGGAGGGCGGTGGGCGTCGTGTCTGACGAACACGAACGCCGCGTTCTTCAAAGTTTTGGGCACGAAAGCACGCGGGAAACAGTGGTGGGCAGGGCCCGGCAGCGTGCCTGTGTTTGTGCTCCACTGCAAAAGCTGAGACGGGGAGCTCTCCGGTGCGGGATTATCTGGCAGAAATTCCCCGGGCAGCCGTAGGGGCTGCGCAAAAACAAGCTTTGCCGGGGAAGCTTCCAAATCCTCTTTTGGCGCGGAGCACAACCCCAATAAAACTCACGGCAACCTGTCTACCCAATTTGCATCCGTCAGTGAAGCCCTGAGCGCTGCTTTCAGAGATCTATGAAAACGCTCGCATAACCCATTGGCCTGTGGGTTGTACACAGTTGTGCAATGAATTGTAACACCCAGGCTGCGGGCCATCACGGACCAGAGGTCGGAAACAAATTGAGGGCCCCTGTCGGACGTAATGTCCGACGAGACTCCAAAACGCGCCACCCATGCTGTTAAAAAAGCGCGTGCCACGTGGCACGTGCCGCAGACGTGGTTGCCACCAGCAGAACTGCTTCTGGCCAGCGCGTGGTGCAGTCCACCACTGTCAGGAGGTACGTGCACCCCTGTGATGGCGGGAGGGTGCCCACGAGGTCCATGTGCACATGGTCGAACCTTTTAGCTGGTACCGGAAACGGCTCCAAAGGAGCCTTTGTGTACCTTGGCTCGTTGGCACGCCACACAGGCTGCAGCCCACTCTTTTACTTGTTTGCGTAGGCTTGGCCACACAAACTTCTCTCCCACCATTTTGACTGACACACGCACTCCTGGGTGCACCAGAGTGTGAACCGACTCAAACACGCGGCGGCGCCACGCGACCGGAACCACCGGACGCAGGCGTCCAGTGGAGACATAGCAGATTTGGTGGGGGGGGGCATCTTGCAGCACCCTGCTCTCCAGCCTTAACCCTGTTGGTCCAGACTGGAGCACGCGCACGTCTGCATCACTAATCTGCTCCGCGGCCATGGCTGCGTATATCTATCCCCACGTAGACCGGGGCCACCATGGCGCGCGAGAGGCAGTCCGCCACCACATTCAGTTTACCTGACACATGCTGAATATCGGTAGTAAACTCTGAGATTGTGGCCAGCTGTCTCTGCTGCCGGCCCGACGACGGCTCTGAAACCTTGGCCATCGCGAACGTTAGTGGCTTGTGGTCTACGAACGCGGTGAAGCTGCGCCATTCCAGCCAGAACTGGAAGTCGTGTATGGCTAGGTGGAGAGCCAGCAACTCTCTGTCGAACGTGCTATATTTACGTTCGCTGTCGCGCAAAGTTCTGCTGAAAAAGGCAAGCGGCTGCCAAGCCCCGGCGACACGCTGCTCCACGACAGCCCCTATGGCCATGTCTGAAGCGTCGGTGGTGAGCGCTATCCGGGCCGTCGGGTCCGGATGCGCCAGCAGTGCGGCGTTTGCCAGGGCTGCTTTAACCTCCGAGAACGCCCGCTCTCGCTCCGGGGTCCATTCGACTCCATCCACGGGTTTCTGTCTCTTGAGTGTAGCATCATCGTCTCCTCAAACCAAGACAGAAGATCACTCCTCTCCATTTTACAGGAATTTCACTTTATTCCTTCTACAGGAAAACCACTTTTCTGCATTCTACAGGAATATCACTGGCTTTCATAGTGACTACACTCATCCCAGCCTGACCCAAAGATGTTTTCCCAGGACCCCAATGTAAACAGTTGCCTCTTGCAGAGATTGTAAGGATCAGAATTTGCTTTTAAAGGCTCAAAGGAACATAAAATTTGGGAGACCAGACCTCCAACGTGAACACTGCATTTGGATAACATCCTCCTTTACAGGAAACCAATGCTCTTAAAAGGATCATAAATGGCTTAATCAGACAGGTTTATAACCACCGATGTTTTCCAGATTTTTCTTCCAGATACCATGGACCTAAAAGAAATCATCTACAGCTCAACAGTACCTCCTAGCGGATACCTACGAAAAGTGTTTTAGTATGTAGGATGACTTTTTAATTTGTTCTAAACATTAAGTTTCTTTCAGCTTATCCTCTTCTCCCCTGGATCCTAAGGACACTGAAAATCATCCCTTTTTATCACCAACCATGGTTTGCTGTACTACATTAAGCTTTGATCTAAATATGAATGCATGTATTATAATTATGTATAAGAAATGTTATATTCATGAGTGTTATTCAAACAAATGTAATATTAGCGTAATGGTATAAATGCATGATCACCAAAAATTAGCCAAGTCATTTAATTTAGTTAGATCTTATATTGAGCACCTAATTTCATAAGAACTGACTGTTGATTTTTCTCTGCAATTTCATGGGATGGTGTCTTCATTTGATTGGCTGCTCTCAAACAAAGAAATGTTTTCACATTGGATAGCAGCCATTTCAAACTGCTTTTGATAAAGTCGATTGGTCAGTCTTGCGATCGGCAGCACAAGTTTATGACCAGGCGGGGTCATTTAAAAGTGGTAGAAGCTGCCCTGCATATCTAGATTAAGAAAGAATTAGAACAAGACAAGCAGAAAGAAAAAGAAACACACAGATGTAAGTTAAAGTTAAGTAAGAGAGCGAGAGAGAACACAAGTTACACAGAGACAAGTTATGCAGTTAAGTTAAGTTAAAATTAGAGAAGAAAGAGACAGAATGAGATTAGATAAGTCTGGGAAGATTTTGTTCTACCATTTCAAGGTCCTGTGTAGTTTTATTCTATCTAAATTGTTCTTTGTGAAGTTTGTCAAATCCTGCGTTAGTTTTTCTGGTTACTGAGGAGAAATCACCTTTTTCTTTAGAGCTCGCTTTCTCAGAGAATCAAATTCTCAAACTTTTTCCTTCACCTCAGAAGCCATTCTTGTCCTAGTAAATGTTTTTCTCAATTTTTTTTATGATTTTCACGCCGTTAAAGTGGACCTTTAATTTTCCTAATTTAAAGTGAACAGAGACTGTGCTTTTGGACTCTCTTTCCGGCCTCATACCCGCCTGACTGAGAAGTTTTTCCTTCAGTTTTTTTTGGTCTATCCCGCTCCTAGAGACTTCACCGATTCGGCCGGACTCGTTCCAAGGATTTTCACGCTGCCCTGAGACAAACCATCCACGGCTGCCACTGTCTTCTTGAAGGGCCCCCAGCTGAGTTATCACTTCCACGGCTGTGAGGAAGTATAACAGCAGCCGCTTCCTCCGACGTCCTAACTTCAAAACCCAGCGGTACCGACCTGCTGAAACGTGGACCTACAGCTGTTGTGTGAGTGAAACTCCTACTTTTCCTATCTCCTGGGTTAAAACGTGATGTCCTAACAATTAAATTACAATTAAATATAGCCCGTATTTCAGGGCTCAATTAGTCTCTTAGCCACAGGATAAAGCTATAAACTGAAGGAAGACTCTTAGTCATTTTTAAGTAACTGCCCTTAATTTTGGTAGATTAATTCAGAAGTCATTTTTAGATAATTAGCTTATGAATTTTCCCCATAAAATTGTGTTGTTTTGTTAGACATTCCAGCCTACATTTACCGTTGAAACATAAGTCTGGTTCCTCCTTGGTTCTACAGAGGTGTAACGCCGGATTTTATGTTCAGGAATCCAATAACAGTTGATGTGATATCGTACATTTGAATCTGTTTATCCATCATTTGAACGCCATATCATGTAACCTGAATGAGTTTAATAAAAGGGTGAATGAGAGAAGTTGAAGCGTTTTCCTTTCGCATATATCTGTTTCCTAATCACGGCAGGAGAAGGACTCACTTAAACTTTGAGACTGATTCATTAAGTAATTGAAGGTACAAAATTAATTAAAATTAAAGTTAATATTATTGTCCATTGTGACTGGTGCCCCCTTTTACGGGTGCTTTTATTTAATTTAGCAGGTGTAGAAGTGACGGTTTAACTCCGCCCCCTTTCACACCCACTATTAAATAAAATAAATAATTCCTGTACCTTTTGACAAATATTTTATTATATAATCCTGTTACATGAGCATGGTGTACAATGGTTGCATGAGCCGCGCGGGAAAGGAAACGGTTATAAAAGTTCACCATCCCCCAAAATTCCTGCAGTGCCCTGAGAAAAAAATGGCGGCAGCGCACTCGGATGCAGCGGCCCCTCTTGGCATCAGCGAGTGTGAGAGTTTTGAGTGTTGTGATCATCCCAGACGTACATTCTGTAAAACATACAACCGTGAGACCTTATTAAACATCAAGGTACTGCACGCTGCAAGAATCGCGGCGATCGGTTGTGATTTGGACATCCTACGCCAGCATGGAATTCTGGCGGAGTCCCCGCTGGAAGCTACCCGTGAGAGGAGGAAGCGGAAGCGGAGGGAACGCAGGCAAAAGCGAGGAAAAAGGGCCGGGATCCATGCTAGGCTAAAGGCTAACCTCTCCAGACCAGCGGTACCGTCGCTTCTTCTCTCAAACGTCCGCACCCTCGAAAACAAGGTGGACGAACTGCGTCTGCTGAGAGAAACCCGGAGAGAGTGGAGGGACTGCTGTGTGTTTGTTTTTACCGAGACATGGCTCCACAACAACATTCCTGATGAAGCCATTCAACTGGAAGATATGGCGATGTTCCGTGCCGACAGGGAAACGGCGAGCTCCGGTAAGAGCCGGGGGGGTGGGCTATGCATCTATGTTAACAAGAACTGGTGCGTTAATGCCACGTTAGTGTCTAAACACTGCTCTCCGTTGGTGGAGTTCCTTATTGTAAATTGTCGGCCTTATTATCTGCCTAGGGAATTCAGCAACATGTTTGTAGTTGGTGTTTACATAGCGCCGAGCGCTAACGCTAAAGCTAATGCTAAGAAGGCACTCGGGGAACTGCACAATGCAATCAGTGAAATCCAAACTTCACACCCGGACAGTTTTGTGGTGGTTGCGGGGGATTTTAACCACACCAGCCTAAAGACTGTGCTCCCCAAGTTTAAACAATGTGTAGACTTTAAGACCAGAGGAGAAAATATGTTGGACTTAGTGTACACAAACACAGATGCATATAAAGCGATACCCCGCCCCCATCTCGGCCGTTCTGATCACATATCCGTGATGCTGCTGCCTGCCTACAAACCTTTATTGAAGCGCAGCAGGCCAGCAGTGAAACAAATCAGGATTTGGCCAGAGAGTGCAACCCCTGCACTGAAAGACTGTTTTCAGCACACAGACTGGAAGGTCTTCAAAATAGCAGCCTCCCAGGAAGACAGGACAGATGTGGAGGAGTATGCTGATACGGTCACCAGCTACATCGCGAAGTGCACAGAGGATTTCACTACAGTGAAGACCATCACTATGCGGGGTAATCATAAGCCCTGGATGACTGCAGAGGTACGCTCGCTGCTCACAGCCAGAGATGCAGCCTTCAGAGCGAAGGACAGGATCGCCCTCCGCTCAGCCAGGTCTGCGCTTTCAAAGGGAATTAAGGCGGCAAAGCGCGCCTATGCGGAGAAAATCCAGGGACACCCCTGTGACACTAGGAACACCAAGCAGATGTGGCAGGGAGTTCGGACACTGACGGGCTTTAAGCCTAGGCAGGGGGTCGATGATGATGACGCTTCACTTCCAGACAGGCTTAACGACTTCTTTGCACGTTTTGAAACATCAAACTCGACAATCAGAGGGAGGGCTGGCCCATCTCCACCATCGGTCGGACCAGCTTTTACCATCAACACAGCGGACACACGGAGGACCCTAACCAGAGTCAACCCACGCAAAGCTGCAGGTCCAGACAACATTCCGGGACGTGTGCTCCGAGACTGCGCGAGCGAGTTGGCGGATGTCCTGACTGACATTTATAACATCTCCCTGAGTCAGGCCATCGTTCCCAGATGCTTCAAGACCTCTATCATTGTACCGGTGGCAAAGAAACCAGTGGTGTCCTGTTTGAATGACTATCGTCCTGTTGCACTGACACCAATTGTGATGAAGTGTTTTGAGCGGCTTGTCAAACCACATATTACAGCCTGCCTCCCTGCATCACACGACCCGCTCCAGTTTGCATATCGTTCAAACCGCTCCATGGAGGATGCTATAGTCACCACCCTACACTCTGTCATCACCCACCTGGACCAGAAAGACACCTACGCCAGACTCCTGTACATTGATTTCAGTTCAGCATTCAACACCATTATTCCCCAGAGACTGATGGAGAAATTACTCCTTCTCGGTCTGAACACCACCACATGTCTCTGGATCCTGGATTTCCTGACTGAGAGACCTCAGTCTGTCCGGGTTGGAAACAACATCTCCAAGTCTGTCACACTGAGTACCGGATCCCCTCAAGGCTGTGTACTCAGTCCACTGTTGTTTACACTTCTAACACATGACTGTGTATCCAGACACGAGGGGAACCAGATTATTAAGTTTGCAGATGACACCACGGTGGTGGGACTTATCCAGAGGGATGAGGAATCAATGTACAGGGAAGAAGTGAGAGACCTGGAGGGCTAGTGCAGGGAGAACAATCTGGTGCTCAACGTGGACAAAATGAAGGAGATGATTATCGACTTCCGGCGGTCACAGCCTGAGCATGCCCCCCTCAGCATCGGCGGCCATTTAGTAGAGAGAGTAGAGAACATCAAATTCCTCGGAGTGCAGATCTCGCAGGACCTGACCTGGAGCAAGAATTCCTTGGAGATCAGGAAGCGGGCTCAGCAGAGACTGCACTTCTTGAGGAAACTCAAACAGGCCTCTCTCCCCATCTGCATCCTCAGGACCTTCTACAGAGGTGTGGTGGAGAGTGTTCTGACATACTGCATTGCTACATGGTACTCCAGCTGCAGTATGTCAGACAAAAAAGCCCTGCAGAGGATAGTCAAGGGGGTGGAGAGGGTAATTGGAGTCTCCCTCCCCTCTGTCCAAGAACTTTTTCAGAACTGTTGTAGGAGCAGGGCACTAAACATTGTCAAGGACCATTCTCACCCTCTGCATAAACACTTTGACCTTCTTCCATCTGGTAAACGATTCCGGAGCATCAGAGGCAGAACCACCAGACTGATCAACAGCTTCCTTCCACAAGCTGTCAGGATGCTGAACAGTTGACCCGGAATCTCTCATACACACTACTGCACCTACGGACATTTTGTATATTATAGTTAGTTATTCTTTTTTTTTTTTTTTTCCCCAAGTATGTCTCAGGGATGTGTGAATGGATGGGGGGGTGGGGGTGGGGGTGGGGGGAGCTATGTGGGAATGTGTCTTAAATCATGCTGCTTCTTATATGGATGCCGAGAGAAACGCAATTTCATCTTGCCTGCACTACAGTTGTATGTACAGCAATATGACAATAAAGTTTGATTTGATTTGATTTGATTTGATTTGACCGTCTGGGGCCGGGGAAAATCTGCCACAGCGTGCACTTTGTCGGGCAACGGAATTGCTCCTTCTGGAGAGACGTGGTGCCCCAAAAAATCAATCTCCGTCACGCCGAACTGGCATTTCGCCAGGTTGATTATTAACCTGTGCTCCTCCAACCTCTGGAAAACCGTCCTGAGGTGGGTTTCGTGTTTGTCTTCGGACGTACTGGCTACCAGGATATCGTCCAGGTAGACGAACACGAACGGGAGATCACGCAGCACTGCATCCATCATGCGCTGGAACATCTGTGCTGTGCCTTTTAACCCGAATGGCATGCGCAGGAACTCGAATAAACCGAACAGAGTTATTACCGCTGTTTTGGGTATGTCCTCCGCGCGCACTGGGACTTGGTGGTAACCGCGGACCAGGTCTATTTTGGAAAAAATGCATGCTCCGGCGAGGTGAATGGAAAAATCCTGTATGTGGGGAATCGGGTAGTGGTCGTGCGCTGTGGCATTGTTCAATCTGCGGAAATCACCGCACGGTCGCCACGATCCCTCAGCCTTAGGGACCATGTGTAGAGGGAATGCCCATGGGGTGTTCGAACACCTGATGATGCCCAACCTTTCCAGGTTGGCGAACTCCTCGCACGCTATGGCCAGTTTAGCTGCGTCCAAGCACCGAGGTCTTGCAAAAACGGGCGACCCGGTGGTGGTGATAAAGTGCTCCACCCCGTGTTTAGCGATGGCAGCTGAAATCGTCGGGACCGTGAGTGCTGGGAACTGAGTGAGCAGTGCGTGGAACTTACCGCCTGGAGCTGTGACGTTGGCTTGTGCTGTTGGCTGGGTCGCTCGAGCTCCCGAGATCTTTTTTTCCGATATTGCCCCATGCTGTGATTCCCTTGTTCACCAGATTTTTGTATCCCCTATCTTGTTTTGCCGGTTCAAACTGACTGTCAAATGCTACCCATTTCAATAGTTTTATGTCTTCCCTTATATTATATTTTTGTACTATTTTATACCACAGTTCTAAAGTAAATTTAGTGATTGGGTCTATTTGTTTGATTTGCTTATATGCATCTTTATCCCCTATTATGCTTTGTACTGGGAGTCCCTCAATTTCCTTTTCCATTTCTTTCCATTTTGCCTCATATCCCTCGTCGCACCAACATATGATATATCTTATTTGTGCTGAGTAGTAATATTCCTTTAGACTCGGTAGGCCCATGCCTCCTTTCTCTTTTGGTAATTGGAGGGTTTTATATTTCACTCTTGGTTTTTTACCTCCCCAAACAAATCTCGATATCATCCTGTCCCACTTTGAGAATTGGGCATCTGGAATCTCTGTTGGTATAGCCTGGAAGAGGTAAAGTAATCTAGGTTGTATGCTGATTTTGACTGTCTCAATTTTTGAATTCAGATCCATATTTAAGATTGACCATCTATCAATATCTTTTTTTATTTCTTGTTCCAACCTATCATAGTTTGCTTTATATATTTTGCTTAGGTCTTTAGGTATGTTCACTCCAAGGTATTTTATTTCTTTTTGGTTCCAGTTTAGTTTGATCTTATCAGTTATCTGGTTTAGAGGGTTATAGTGGAATGTCAGTATTTGTGTTTTTGTTATGTTTATCTTGTATCCTGATAATTTTCCAAAATTTTCTATCAAGTTCATCATTTCCATTATTGATTTATCTGGTTGTTCAAGGTAAACTATAATATCGTCTGCAAATAGCCCAATCTTGTGTTCCGCCCCCTTTATTGTTACACCTTTTAATTTCTTATTTTGTCGTATCGCTTGAGCCAATGGTTCTATGAACAGAGCAAACAAGGTGGGCGATAAGCAGCATCCCTGCCTAGTTGATCTTTGTATATTTACTTTGTCTGTTAAGCTACCGTTTATCTTGATTCTTGCCACAGGTTCTTGATATAGCGTCCTTATGCATTGTACTGATTTTTCGTTAAATCCAAAGCGCTCCAGTACACTATATAGGAATTTCCAGTTAACCCTGTCAAATGCTTTTTCTGCGTCTAAACTCATTATTACTGCGCTTTTCTTTTCTTTATGTATTTGGTTAATTATATGTATTGTTCTCCTGATATTGTCATGTGTTTGGCATCCCTCTATGAATCCAGTTTGATCATCTTCTATCAATTCCGTCAAGAATGTCTTTATTCGTTTACATACAATTGTTGTGTATATTTTATAATCTACATTTAATAAAGAGATTGGTCTATAGTTTCCGCATTGTTCTTTATCTTTCCCTGGTTTTAAAATAACTGAAATAATGGCTTCGTTCCATGATGGAGGTATTTTGTTGTTGCTTAATGTCCAATTAAATGACTTTAGGAGCTGTGGCATGAGTTCTTCTATAAACAGTTTATAAAACTCAGATGGGTATCCATCACTACCTGGTGATTTACCGTTTTTAAGTGACTTAATCACATCTCTGATCTCTTGTGTTGTTATTTCTGCTGTTAGTTTTTCATTTTGTTGATTTCCTATTGATGGCAAGTCCAATGTGCCTTGAAATTTTTTGATATCTTTAGTATTTGTTTCTTCAGGTTGCGAGTATAGTTCTTGGTAGAAATTATGGAAAATTTCTTCGATGTTTTCTGGGTTAACTGTGGTTTTATTTGTGGTGGGGTCTTTAATCTTGTATACATTATTCATTGTTTGTTGTTTTCTTAACCGTTTTGCCAGCAGTTTTGTGGCTTTTGGCCCCGTTTCATAATATTTTTGCTTTAGATATCTATTTTTCCTTTCAATTTCATCCATTTGTGTTTCTTTTATCTTTGTTTTTTCTTCTTTAATTTCTTGATATATTTTTGGATCATTTGTGCTTTGATGTTTACGTTCTAATTCCCTCAGTCTCTCACATCTTTGTTCATACGCTTCCAGTTTAGTCTTATTTGCTTTTCCTGTTTCAACAATTAATTTACCCCTTAACACGGCTTTTAGTGCGTCCCATAGTATTGTTGGGTCCACTTCTTCATTGTCATTCTCTTGGATATATTCGTTTATGTTTATTTTTATTCTTTCTTTCATTTTCTCATCATTTAACAGTCCTACGTTAAGTTTCCATGTTGTTTGTCGTTTTCTATTGTTTAAATATATTTCCATGTATATAGGATTATGATCTGATATTTCTGCCCCTCCAATCCAACAATTTCTCACCCTGTGTCTGTCACCTTCATTCATAAGGAAGTAATCTATTCTAGAGTGTACTTTATGGGCTGCTGAATAATGTGTATAGTCTTTTTCGAGTGGGTGTAGGTCCCTCCATATGTCTACCATACCCATTTCTGCCAGTGAGGTTCTTATGAACTTTGTTACATGTTTTTTTGTCTTCTTAACACTTGTTGTGTCAACTTCATGATCCATGACAGCATTTAAGTCTCCTCCACAAATTAGGACTCCTTTACTGTGTGTTGCTATGAGATCAAACAGATGTTGAAAAAAACCCTTGTCACTTTCTGGTGGGGCATAGATGTTCACTAATGTAATCTGCATACCATCTATTCTTCCCTTTATTATTACATACCTGCCTTCTTTATCCTGGATTTCCTGTTCACTTTCAAATTGTATTTTATTTGAGATTAGTATCATAACCCCCCTTTTTGCTCCTCCCTTAAATGAACTGTAGTAGGAGTTCTTATAGCCAAATCTCTTTAGTTTCACATGTTCTGTCTTGCTCAAATGTGTCTCTTGCATAAATATAATTTCAGCTTTTTCCTTCTTGAATTTTCTTATTATTCTTTCCCTTTTAACAGGTGAGTTCAGACCATTCACGTTTAGTGTCATTATCTTAAGATTTTTACCCATATTCATGTTTTTCCATTTTTTTAACTTGTGCTCCTAGCCCCTTTAACAACAAAAATAACACATATTTATATAAAAACACATTAAAAAAACTCGACCTCCGTACTTTGGGCCTTTCTTCTGCCCACTGGTCCCTGTTGGTGGGTGGGGGGTTTGTCTTCACAGAGTGAAGGGCCCTCCCTAGACTTCTAATTACTATCAAAGTAATAGTCATAAGTCTAGAAATGTCCAACAAATATCACTTAAACCTCTCCTAGCCGTCTGTTTCTCTTTTACCTTGTCTTCTTGGCCTTCATTTCTTCTGTGCCTTTCTTAATCTTTGTTATGATCTAGGCTTTCAGTTGAAAGCCTTGTAGCTTGTCCTGGGCCCGCTGCTCTACGTCTCTCCCCCTTCTTCCGCCGTTCACTCGTCTCCACTCCGTCTGTCGTGGTGCGTTCAGGGCCGCCGCTGCTCCAGCCGTCTCCTTCGGCACGCTCACCTCAAGGCCCCGCTCCATCATATCCCGCGCTGCCTCTTCGGCCGTGTTGTAGGTTCTTGTGCCTTCCTCCCAAAGAATCCTCATTTTCGTTAGCGGCGTTTGGAATCTAATTTTTTTCTCTTTCAGCGTTTTTTTAATATTGGCATATTTCTTCCGCTGCTGCACGATTTCTGTCGGGTAGTCATGGTCAAAAAATACCTGTTTGTCGCCGATTCGTATCTTTTTTTTCCATGCTTGCGTCAGGATTCTTTCCTTTATGTCATATTTCACAAAGTTTACCACAACTGACCTGGGTGGAGAGTTTGTTTTCGGGTTCTGTGCCGGTGTTCTGTGCGCCCGTTGAATCTGCAGATCCGTTTCTCCGGGTATTTCCAGTTCTTTTTTTAAGAACTGATCCATGAATTTTGTCATCGAGTTGCCTTCAATGCCCTCCGGAATTCCAAAGATGCGCATATTGCTTCGTCGGGATCTGCTCTCCAAGTCGTTTATTTTCTCCTGCATCCTCTGCGTTTGCGTCGTCAGGGTCTGTAGTTGTTTGTTTGCCTCGCTTTTCCAATCTTCTAGTTCCGAAATTCGGGTCTGCGCTTCTGTCATACATGCCCGCTGGGAGCGCAGCTCCTCCATGTTTTCCGTTAATTTACGCTCCATTTCTCTTCGGAGGTCCATGATTTCCTCCTTAATTTCTTTTTTCAGTTCCTCCTTAAGAGCCGCTAAATCCTGTTGTAGCTGTCGCTTGAATTCTCTTAACTCTTCACCCAAACTGGCGATGCCAGCGTTCATGTTGTCGAGTGTGGTGTCCTCCATTTTCTCTGCTGTAGACATCTCGCTTTTTTGGGCTTTGCGTACAGCGGTTTTTCCTGCGTTGTTGGAGAGGAATTCTTCAATTTTACCCTGTTTTTGTCCTTGTGCCCGGTTCCTTCGTGTTTTCATCCCTTAGTTTATTGATTCGTTTATGTCGAGTTGGCCATTTACCGATGATTTTTAATCCGGCTAGGGAGAGCTCTTTGTTTAAGTGTTATGTCTCTCCGCCATCTTCCCGGAAGTCCCCGGGTCGCTCGAGCTATACAGGGGAGAGAGTCAAAGGACAGTGCATTAACCAGGCGCCTGTTAGCAACATCAACCAGTAAACCATGTGCACACAGAAAATCAGCCCCCAGGATATGGTAATTCAGTGTTGCTACAACAAAAGTCCACTCGTATGTACGGCCGTGTAGAGATAAGATCAATGTCCTCTCACCAAAGGTCTTAATTTCCGAGCCGTTTGCTGCCAACATCCCGGGGCCGCAAGGTCCTGCCAGTCGGCCAGCGTAGGATGGCAGGATGATGCTCCTCTGGGCTCCGGTGTCCACGAGGAAACGCCTCCCCGAGTGCGCGTCCGTCATGTAGAGCAGCTTGTTCTCTTCACCGAGGGTCGCAGCTGCTGCCGACTGCCGGCCTTGGCGTTTTCCCGAGAGCTTGAATTGGCACGGTGGCGCACATCTGCGTGCGTTCTCTCCGAAGCGGTGGTGGTAGAAACAGAGCGTGTCTCTCTGGCGCTCCTTGGCCCCCGCTGCTGCTACCGTCGGTGGCTCCTCGCCTCCTCTGGTCGTCTCGCTGGGCTCCGCCGCTGCCGCGTTGACTGTGATCGCCCTGGTGGTGAGGATGATCCTGTCTGCCTCCTGGGCTAGCGCACGGTAGTCACACGTGGCCAGCAATGGCAAATTGGCCAGAACCGCTCTTGCCTCTGTTGGAAGGTTCCGGAGGAAAAGGTGGGCAAACAGAAAGTGCCCATCGTCCGTACCCATTAACGCCAGCATTTTCTCCATCAGGTCAACGGCCGACCCATCTTTTAACTCGGTCCGCGCCAGGAGTCTCTCCGCTCTCTCACATTCCGAGAGCGTGTAACGCCGGGTGAGCGCAGCCTTGAGCTCTTCATATTTGTTGCGGGCTGGTGGCTGATCAAGCAGGCTCGCTACCTGCTGGGCTGTGTGGGAGTCCAGCGCTGCGACCACATGGTAGAACTTGGTGTCGTCTGCCGTTACTCCCCGGAGGGCGAACTGGGCCTCGGTGTGGTGGAACCAAGAGCGCGGGTTGTACTGCCAGAAATCTGGTAGCTTGACTGAAACCGCACACGCGTTGCTGGGGGTTCCAGTCCGGGCTGTCTGTGGAATGGCTGCTGCGTCGCTGTGGCTTCCCGACCGGGCCGGCTCCGTGGTTCTTGCCTCGTGTTCCATAATATGTCTTGGGTCACCAGTGTGGAGTGTGTAAATGAAGAGGCAGATTCATGACAGACGATTTATTACACATCTCACAATCACAGAATGGACTGACTGGTTACAGCAAGCTCCCCTCTCTATATCCCAAGTCACACTTCACAAGTTTTGTGGCACTTCACCTCACACAGCATGATATTTACACTACACTGCATTCAACCCCCTCTGTCCTTCCTGGGCATTGTTCTCCCATGCTTATTCCCTGTCTCTGTCTGAGGTGCTAAATAACCTGACTTCCCCAAGGTCCCAAATAGTTAATACATCCCTTTGAATCCTATAATTATAATAGTTCGCCTGGTGATTTTTTAAAATTTTTTTTCAATAAATATGTCATAAAATGGTCTTTGTGTAAAATATCTTTTTTTCGGGAGAAGTGTAAATTTCAAAATCTGCAAAGTATTTGTCATTATATTTTTTAAACGTTTAACCTGAACTGCTTCAGTGGAGCTGCTCAGTGGCCACAGGTCAGTGTGGTTGTACTGGGCAACTTCCAGGTGTGAATGTATGAGTGTGAACAGGGGATCCTTGAAAAAGAGAGGTTGCCTCTCAGTGGACATTCCAGTATAGATTTTTTTTTTAAAATTAGCTTAGCAATGCTAGTCTTGGTGGAACTACAGAACATTAAAAAAAAAAACAAAAGCAATTGTGATTCATAGTTTTATTACACTCAGGGTCATGTGGTGTCATGAAAATATCAACATGGTGATATAGATGAACCTGCTATAGTCATCAATGCTGCACACTGTCCTGTAATATTGATTAATTTCTCTGCCCCTATATATACCTGCTGTTTTCATTTCTTCTCGTGGCATCATTGCAGAGCATTCCCTTCGGTTCCTCATCATCATACGTTCACTGTAAGGGTTCAGTAAGCTGCACTGATTTTCTTTCACCAATAAACAATGTTACACTGGAGTTCTGCCCATACTGTGAGTCCAATTCCTTCCTCATCTGCCGGAGGTGTATCATGACAGTTTATGTGTTCCAGCCCCCTTTATGAAGATGACACAAGAGTAAAATGGTTTCTCTTTTGACTGATTAATATCACAATTTGGACACTATTTCAAATATGTGTCATGGTCCGGTGAGTGCACTCTCCCTCTCCCGTCCTGTTCAACTTTCCTCTACTCCGCGAGCAATCATCCTCACCTGCGTGATGAGACGCACCTGCTTCCTCTGCCTCTCCAGCGCTTAAATAGAACTTCATTTCTATGCTTCGGCGCTGGCTTGTTGGATATACTACCAGTTTCAGCAAGTAAGTTTAATTCTTCATCTTGAAGAAAACCTCATTAATATTTTGTCTTCTCCTCCTCAGGTTGCTACCTCCTTCGTGGTGCGTCTCCGGGGTTGTTGTGCGCTCACCTGCCTCATCACCATCACCACGTCAGCAGCCGTCTTCACCTGGTCAGACACCTCATCCAGCTCTACTCCTGCCTTCCAGCAACTCCCCCTGGTTCGCCATAAGTGCTGGGTTCCTCTGCCAGGCTCTTATTTCCTCCCACGTGAGTGTTGTCCTATTTTTCCTTTTTCAGTCTCCCTGCTCTCGTCTCTCCCTACAGGCTAGGTCTTCCTCTGGCGAGTGACGTTTTAAATGTGCAAAGCTTTCCTTTGTGCATTAATAAAATTCAGATCAAATTTGCTTCTCTGTGTCATTGTGTGTTTTCTTTGGTGTCACCCTGCATGTGCGCTGTTAGTCATTACCAATCATGACAGTATGGAATTTTGTGCATTACCTGAAGAACATGGAACCAACATAACAGTGTTTTTGCATGTGGAAACACACTGCGTATTGCTTTGATCTCCTTCATGTCATGATCAGCCATCACACACCTGTAAAGAGAAACAAATGAGGGCTTGAAATGAATATTGTTGTTTTTCATCCAAAAAGCAAAAATTCATCCTTTTTCTGTTTAGGGTTATTGCAGCTATGAGGAAGTTAAATGTTAGACTTTTTAAGACCTTTTTAAAGCCACTTCATCAAATGTAAGACCCCATGCAGTATCTGCAAAATGGAAAAAAAAAATCTATGTTCATTTTACAGTTAACCTTGACCAATATTTACTGTAACTGAAATTACTACAAATTTGGGGTCATCAATCCAGCTCACAATAAATTTGAACTTCCCCATGATGCCCGTGCATGCCTTTTGGGCGTAGAAAGTTACTGTTCCCATGGCAACAGCAACCATGGTGAAAGCTGCCTTGGATCTTTGACGTCACCACTCGTTCGTTGATGCCTGCCTTTGATCTGTGATGCCTGCCTTTGATCTTTGATAATGTCATAGCGAGTGCTATGATCATGAGTAGGCTATAGGACGTCAGATAAACCGTAAGGCTGATGTTCCTATGATCTCTGAAGGATGTCTATATGATGTCATACAGACCGCAGGACTCGCTACAAGACAATATACAGTATATAGACACAGGTAATCAACAGAACTCCTTATACAAAGCTATAGAGTGATGATTCTCAAGTCAGTGGCAGTAGAAAGGTAGGCTGGAGTAGCCACGGCATGAAGAGGCGACAACGCTCTGCTGAAGAAGATGAAGGCGATTCGACCAGGACACGAATTCAACTATGAGGAATGGAGGTGCGACACGAGGAAGACGAAGTTTGGCGCACGGTGGAGTCTAAAAGAAAGAAAAGTAGATGTCAAGAAACTCAATCAAGACTGTTATCAAGTGCTGAGGAATCAGAGGATGAACAATCCCGGAATGAACAGGAGGAGGGGAAAATAATCATTAAACTTACTCAGAAAGGGGCATCGTTTCATGAGTGGAACCCAATTAAGCTCACAAATGCAATTAATGGGGTACTTGGAGAAGTTGTAGCCACTCGTGTGACTTATTTAATGCTTTGCATAAGGCCTCATATATTAGATAAGAACAAGGTACAGAGTTTCCTTGGAGATAACAGGATACTGTGAAAGGGTAACCTTTGGTATGCAGAGACTGCTTGGGGGGATTCTTTGTGTGCCGAGAGACGGCTTGGAGATTCCTTTGTAGGCCGAAGACTGTGAGGGGGATGCTATGGGATTTGAGAGGAAAGGCATTGTTAATTGTGATTATAATGCAATGTGACTTGTGAGCTATGAGAGTCCCTGGTATATAAGGGACGAGTTGTTTCTGTGATGTTCTCTTTTCTACTTTGCTCATGTTGGAGCGTGTAATAAACTGCGTTGAGATGAAACTTGCCTCATTATTACACTCTCCACACTGGTGACCCAAGACGTAGCATGCAGCAAGAAGAGAATTCCCCGGGGCCAGCCTCGTTGGGAGCCCCCAGCCAAGCGTACGCCGTCATGGTCCAGCTACCGGACTTTTGGCAGCACAACCCATGCTCCTGGTTCCACTTGGTTGAGGCACAGTTTGCCCTCCGGGGAATAGCGGTAGATGACACGAAATTCTACCATGTGATGGCAAAGATCAATAACCACACGGCGCAACACGTGGAGAGCCTTCTGGAGCAGCCACCAGCAAGCGACAAATACGGCGCATTGAAGGCTGCACTCATCCAGCACTACACCCTCTCGGTTGAGGAGAGAGCAGAGAGACTCCTGGCGCTGACCAAGTTGGGAGATGGCACGCCCATTGACCTGATGGAGAAGATGCTGAGGTTGAAAGGCTCGGACGATGACCACTTCATCTTTACCCACATTTTCCTCAGGACCCTACCGTCAATGATGAGGGCGACCCTGGCCAGTTCACCGTTGTTGGCCCAGTGGGACTTCCGCGCGCTGGCACGGGAGGCGCATCGGATTCTCAACGCCAGCAGGCAGCGCGCGGCCACGGCGGCAGTGACAGAGCTCGGCGCGACGGCCGGAGACAGCAGGGAGCCAAGGACAGCGGTAGCAGAGCCACCGACGACAGCGGCGGCGGGGGCCAAGGAACGCGGAGGAGACACCCTTTGTTTCTACCATCGCCATTTTGCAGAGAAGGCACGCAAATGTATACCACTGTGCCAGTTCAAGCGCTCAGGAAACGCCAAGACCGGGGGGTCGGTAGCAGCTGCGACCCTTGGGGAGGAGAACAAGCTGCTCTACTTGATGGACGCACGCTCGGGAAGGCATTTCCTCGTGGACACAGGCGCCCAGCTGAGTTTCATCACGCCTTCCTCCGCTGACCGGCTGGCGGGTTCCAGCGGTCCCGAGATGGCAGCAGTGAACGGCTCGAGAATTAAGACCTTTGGTGAGAGGACTCTGCTTCTGTCGCTACACGGCCGTACTTTTGAGTGGACTTTTGTCATAGCAGCATTGAATTTCAATATTTTAGGGGCTGATTTCTTGTGCTCACATGGTTTGTTAGTTGATGTTGCTAACAGGCGCCTGGTTAATGCACTTTCTTTTGACTCTATCCCCTGTACAGCTAGAGCGGCCCGGCCAACAGCACAAGCCAACGTCACAGCTGCAAGCGGTAAGTTCCACACACTGTCTCACTCAGTTCCCAGCACTCACGGTCCCCACGTTTTTGGCAACCGTCGCTAAGCACGGGGTGGAGCATTTTATTACCACAACCGGACCGCCTGTTTTTGCAAAAGCTCGGCGCTTGGACGCAGCTAAACTGGCCATAGCACGTGAGGAGTTCGCCAACCTGGAAAGGTTAGGCATCGTCAGGCGTTCGAACAGCCCATGGGCTTCCCCGCTTCACATGGTCCCGAAAGCTGACGGCTCATGGCGACCGTGCGGGGATTTCCGCAGGTTGAACAACGCCACAGCGCATGACCGCTACCCAATCCCGCATATCCAGGATTTTTCCGTTCATTTGGCAGGGGCGCACGTTTTTTTCTAAAATAGACTTGGTCCGCGGTTACCACCAAGTCCCAGTGCGCGCTGAGGACATACCCAAAACAGCGGTGACAACTCCATTTGGCCTGTTCGAGTTTTTGCGCATGCCATTCGGGCTTAAAGGGGCTGCACAGACGTTTCAACACATGATGGACGCAGTGCTGCGCGATCTCCCTTTCGTGTTCGTCTACTTGGACGATATTTTGGTAGACAGCGCGTCCGAAGACACGAAAACCACCTCGCGGCAGTTTTCCGGAGGTTGGGAGAGCACGGGTTAATAATCAACCCAGCGAAATGTCAGTTCGGGGTGGCGCAGATCGATTTTTTAGGACACCGAGTTTCCTTCGAAGGAGCGGTTCCGCTGCCTGACAAAGTGCGTGCAGTGGCAGATTTCCCTCGGCTGCAGACAGTCAGGGCGTTACAGGAGTTTTTGGGAATGGTGAATTTTTATAACCGTTTCCTTCCCGGTGCAGCGCAACTCATGCAACCGCTTTATGCTGCACTCAAAAAACATAAACCCGCAAATAAGATCGAGTGGTCCCCGGAGCGGGAGCGAGCGTTCTCAGAAGTCAAAACAGCCCTGGCAAACGCTACGTTGTTGGCACATCCGGACCCAACGGCCCGCGTAGCGCTCACCACTGACGCGTCTGACGTTGCCATAGGGGCGGTCGTGGAGCAGCAGGAGCTTGGCAACCGCTCGCCTTTTTCAGCAGGAGCTTGTGCGATAGTGAGCGTAAATACAGCGCGTTTGACAGGGAGTTGCTGGCTCTCCATCTGGCCATTCGCCACTTCCAGTTCTGGCTAGAAGGGCGCTGTTTCACCGCGTTCGTTGACCACAAGCCGCTAACATTCGCGATGGCCAAAGTTTCAGAGCCGTGGTCGGGCCGGCAACAGAGGCAGTTAGCCGCGATCTCAGAGTTTACTACAGATATTCAGCACGTGTCGGGTAAACTGAACGTAGTGGCAGACTGCCTCTCGCGTGCCGTGGCTGCCCCCGTCCGCGTGGGAATAGATTACACAGCCATGGCCGCGGAGCAAGGTAGTGACGCGGATGTGCGCGCGCTCCAGTCTGGACCAACAGGGTTAAGGCTGGAGAGCAAGGTGCTGCAAGACGGTATGCCCCCCCTTAAACTGCGATGTCTCCACGGGACGATCGCGTCCCGTGGTGCTGGCAGCGTGGCGCCGCCGCGTTTTCAACTCGATTCATTCTTTGGCGCACCCGGGGGTTCGCGCGTCGGTCAAAATGGTAGCTGAAAAATTCGTGTGGCCCGGCCTTCGCAAACAAGTTAAAGAGTGGGCGGCAGCCTGCATGGCGTGCCAACGGGCCAAGGTACACAGACACACGAAGGCTCCATTGGAGCCATTTCTCATTCCTGCCAAGAGGTTCAACCACGTTCACGTGGACCTCATGGGCCCCCTCTCACCATCACAGGGGTACACGCACCTTCTGACAATGGTGGACCGCACCACGCGCTGGCCGGAGGCGCTCCCTTTGGCGTCAACCACAGCCGAGGAGGTGGCGCGCGCGTTTGTAATGACATGGGTGGCGCGTTTTGGAGTCCCGTTGGACATTACATCCGACAGAGGCCCGCAATTTGTTTCCGAACTTTGGTCAACAATGGCCCGCAGCCTAGGTGTCACAATTCACCGTACAACCGCGTATAATTCGCAGGCTAATGGGTTGTGCGAACGTTTTCACAGGTCATTGAAAGCAGCTCTTAGAGCGTCACTGACGGATGCAAATTGGGTGGACAAGCTTCCGTGGGTTTTATTAGGGTTGCGTTCTGCGCCTAAAGAAGACTTAGAGGCTTCCCCAGCTGAACTCGTTTTTGCGCAGCCACTGCGGCTGCCCGGGGAGTTTCTCCCGGATAATCCTGCGCCAGGCAGCTCCCCATCCCAGCTGTTGCAGCGTAGCATCGACACAGCTATGCGGCCGGGCCCTGCCCACCACAGTTTTCCGCGCGTTTTTGTGCCTAAAGCTTTGAAGAACGCGGAGTTTGTTTTTGTCAGACATGATGCTCATCGCCCTCCACTGTGACCACCTTATGATGGACCGTTCAGAGTGTTGGAAACAGGGGACAAGCATTTTTTGCTAGATTTGGGGGGTAGGAGGGAAAAGGTTGGCATAAACAGACTCAAACCCGCTTTTGTGGTGGCGGACGAGCAAGTGCTGTTGGCAAGGGCCCCTCGGCACGGCAGGCCACCACGGGGTGCTTCCCAGAGTAATATTCCCCCAGAACACCTGCAGGGACTGACAAAAGGTTTTCACCCCCAGACAACAGCTCTCCAGCATGACAGCGCCGCTGAGGAGGTGAATCCTAGTTACAGCAGATACGGAAGAAGACTGAAGCCCAAGCAGCATGTGGACTGATATTTAATGATTCTATCATGGCATGCAGACTGTTATTCTCTTGTTCAATCTAAATGTTTGGGGGGGGGGGGTGTAGCCACTCGTGTGACTTATTTAATGCTTTGCATAAGGCCTCACATATTAGTTAAGAACAAGGTACAGAGTTTCCTTGGAGATAACAGGATACTGTGAAAGGGTAACCTTTGGTATGCAGAGACTGCTTGGAGGGATTCTTTGTGTGCCGAGAGACGGCTTGGAGACTCCTTTGTAGGCCGAAGACTGTGAGGGGGATGCTATGGGAATTGAGAGGAAAGGCATTGTTAATTGTGATTATAATGCAATGTGACTTATGAGCTGTGAGAGTTCCTGGTATATAAGGGACGAGTTGTTTCTGTGATGTTCTCTTTTCTACTTTGCTCATGTTGGAGCGTGTAATAAACTGCCTTGAGAAGAAACTTGCCTCGTTATTACACTCTCCACAAAGTTTTAAATGCAAGGGTTCTTCGTAGTGGTTCGTTGCTGGTTGCATATAAAGAGTGTTCAACAAGGAAAAGCAATCAGAGTCACTCAGATGGAGGAGA
Organism: Pholidichthys leucotaenia; assembly: GCA_020510985.1. Classification (NCBI taxonomy): domain Eukaryota; kingdom Metazoa; phylum Chordata; class Actinopteri; order Cichliformes; family Pholidichthyidae; genus Pholidichthys; species Pholidichthys leucotaenia. Next base: position 397,319,043 of record CM035838.1, on the reverse strand, counting down.
AAAATGTGCAGTGTTCAGTATTGGAAGGAAATAAGGCAATGAGAGAAGTGATATCAGGCATTTCTACGGCTATCTCAACTGATGAAATAATGAGGAACTTAACTGAAGCAAAAGTGACAGAGGTATGGAGGTTGAAAGCTAATAGAAATGGCAAAAAAATGTATAGTCTGTCAGTAATGTTAAAATTTGATGAAACAAGACTGCCAAATAAGGTGTATATTGGCTACATGCGCTATGAAGTCAGACTTTACATTCCTCCTCAGCTCAGATGTTTCAAATGTCAAAAGTTTGGTCATGTAGCAGCGATATACAAAGGTAGACAACGATGTGCCAAATGCTCCGGTAAACATGAATATGGCAAGTGTGAAAGAGGAGCCAAATTAAAGTGCTGTAACAGCGGGGGGGGAACATAGCTCTGCATATCGAGGTTGTGAAGCCAGCAAAAGAGCAGCAGAAATTCAGCAGATAAGACTTCCAGGGACTAACATATGCAGAAGCTGCGAAAAAGGTGCCAGCTAAAAAAGTGAGAGTGGACTCGAACAGGGAAAGTGTGCAGACTTGCAGTGCATGCAGTAGAATTAAGGAAGATACTCTGGTTTTGAAGGAAAATAATTTTGTCTTATTTGTGGTAGATGTGATAAACTGCACTGCACAGACTTCCAAGAAAACAGAAAAAAAAAAATTCAAAATCATTGTGAAAGCAGCAGAAAAATACCTTTGTGGGACACATATGTGGGTTTCATATGCTTCACATGTATATTACTGCATGCTTATTGTATGCGTCACGTCTCAGAGGAACAAAAGGACTGAACCTCCTAGGGGTAACAGGAGGATAAAAAATCTGGCCTTTTGTATGCAAAGAGATGGCCTTGAGGGATTTCCTGACCACCAGTGACTTTAGGTGGAGGTGAGAAGACCTGGAAGAAGATGCATTGTGACTTGGGATTAAAAAGACAATGTGACTGTGTGCTTTGATGTCCTGGGGTATAAAAGGGACAGATGTTGGGGAATTCACTCTCTTTCTGTTTTTGGATGATGTTGGAGAATGTGAATAAACCGGACTTGTGAAATAAACTCAGCCTCGTCCTTCCACACTCTCCACACTGGTGACCCTAAGACGTATCATGAGCAGAAGTAATTCTCCCGAGGCAGACTCGTCAGGAGCCAGCCAAACAAATGCAGCCACAGTTCAGCTACCGGACTTCTGGCAGAACAATCCGCGCTCCTGGTTTAACGCGGTCGAGGCGCAGTTCAATCTCCGGAGGATTTCGGTAGACGCCACAAAGTTCTACCATGTGGTTGCAAAGCTGGACAACCACACAGCCCAGCGAGTGGAGAGCCTGATCAACCAGCCGCCGGACAGCGACAAGTACAGCGCGTTGAAGGCTGCACTCATCCGTTACTTCACCCCCTCGGTGGAGGAGCGAGCAGAGGGGCTCCTGGCGCTGACTGAATTTGAAAGCGACAAACCTGCGGACCTGATGGAGAAGCTGTTGAGGTTGAAAGACTCTGACGATGATCACTTCATTTTCACTCACCTTTTCCTCAGGACCCTACCGTCAGCAGTGAGAGTGACCCTGGCCAGTTCACCACTGTTGGCCCGATGAGACTACCGCGAGCTGGGCCAGGAGGCGCAGCGACTCGTCAACGCCAATAAATGGCGCGGGGCTATGGCCGCGGCGGCAGAGCTCGGCGCAACGTCCGGAGATGGCAGGGGGCCAGAGGCTGCAGTACCAGACTCACCGACAACAGCGGCAGCAGGGGCCAGGAAACATGGAGCAGACGACGTCCTTTGCTTCTACCATCGCCGCTTCGCAGAGAGGGCACGCAAATGCATTCCACCGTGCCATTTCAAGCGCTCGGGAAACGCCAAGACTGGGGGTCGGTAGCAGCTGCGGCCCTTGGAGAGGAGAACAAGCTGCTCTACTTGAGGGATGCGCGCTCGGGGAGGCATTTCCTCGTGGACACAGGCTCCCAGCTGAGTTTCATCACACCTTCCTCCACTGACCGGCTGGCGCCTTCCAGTGGTCCCGGGGTGTCAGCAGCGAACGGCTCGGCGATTAAGACCTTCAGTGAGAGGACTCTGCTTCTGTCTTTACACAGCCGTACATTCGAGTGGACTTTCGTCATAGCGGCAGTCAATTTCAACATGTTAGGGGCTGATTTTTTGTGCTCACATGGTTTGTTGGTTGATCTTCCTAACAGACGCCTGGTTAATGCACTCTCTTTTTATTCTATTCCCTGTACAGCTCGAGTGGCCCCGCCAACAGCACAAGCCAACGTCACAGCTGCAGGTGGTAAGTTCCACACACTCCTCACTCAGTTCCCGGCACTCACTGTCCCAACATTTTCGGTGACCGTAGCTAAACACGGGGTGGAACATTTTATTACTACCACCGGACCGCCCGTTTTTGCAAAAGCTCGGCGCTTGGATTCAGCTAAACTGACCATAGCGCGCGAGGAGTTTGCCAACCTGGAAAGGTTGGGCATCATCAGGCGTTCGAAGAGCCCATGGGCTTCACCGCTCCACATGGTCCCGAAAGCTGATGGCTCGTGGCGACCTTGCGGTGATTTCCGCAGGTTGAACAACGCTACAGCGCACGACCGCTACCTGATCCCGCACATCCAAGATTTTTCAGTTCATTTGGCAGAGGCGCACGTTTTTTCTAAGATAGACTTGGTACGCGGTTACCACCAGGTCCCAGTGCGCGCTGAGGACATACCCAAAACAGGGGTAATAACTCCGTTCGGGCTTTTCGAGTTTTTGCGCATGCCGTTTGGGCTTAAAGGCGCGGTGCAGACGTTCCAACGCATGATGGACGCAGTGTTGCGCGATCTCCCCTTCGTGTTCGTCTACCTGGACGACATATTGGTAGCCAGCGCGTCCGAAGACGAACACGAAAACCACCTCACGGCAGTTTTCCGGAGGTTGGCAGAGCACGGGTTAATAATCAACTCAGCGAAGTGTCAGTTCGGGGTGACGCAGATCGATTTTTTGGGGCATCGCGTCTCTCCAGAAGGAGCGGTTCCTCTGCCTGACAAAGTGCGCGCAGTAACAAATTTTCCCCAGCCACAAACGGTTGAAGCGTTACAGGAGTTTTTGGGAATGGTGAGTTTTTATAACTGTTTCCTCCCCCGCGCAGCGCAGCTCATGCAACCATTGTATGCTGCACTAAAAAAGCAAAAACCCACAAATAAAATCGAATGGTTTCCGGAGCAAGAACGCGCATTTTCTGAAGTCAAAACAGCCCTGGCAAACGCTGCGTTGTTGGTACATCCAGTCCCAACGGCCCGCATGGCGCTCACTACTGACGTGTCAGATGTGGCCATAGGGGCGGTCGTGGAACAGTATGTAGCCGGAGCCTGGCAACCACTCGCCTTTTTCAGCTGGACCTTGCGCGATAGCGAACGAAAATACAGCGCATTCGACAGGGAGTTGTTAGCTCTCCACTTGGCCATTTGCCACTTCCAGTTCTGGCTGGAGGGACGCCGTTTCACTGCGTTCGTTGACCACAAGCCGCTGACTTTCGCGATGGCCAAGATTTCAGAACCTTGGTCGGGCCAGCAGCAGAGACAGCTGGCCGCGATATCGGAGTTTACTACCGATATCCAGCATGTGGCGGATAAACTTAATGTAGTGGCGGACTGCCTCTCGCGCGCCGTGGCGGCTCCAGCCCGCGTAGGGGTAGATTCTGCAGCCATGGCCGCGGATCAGGTTAGCGACGCGGAAGTGCGCGCGGCCCCAGTCCGCATGGGGATAAATTATGCAGCCATGGCTGCGGAGCAGGTTAGCGACGCGGAGGTGCGCGCGCTCCAGTCTGGACCAACAGGGTTAAGGCTGGAGAACAGGGTGCTGCAAGACGGTATGCCCCCCCTAATCTGCGATGTCTCCACTGGGCGACCGCGTCCTGTGGTACCAGCTGCGTGGCGCCGCCGCGTTTTTGACTTGATCCATTCTCTGGCGCACCTGGGAGTGCGCGCGTCGGTCAAAATGGTGGGAGAGAAATCTGTATGGCCGAGCCTGCGCAAACAAGTTAGAGAGTGGGCGGCAGCCTGCATGGCTTGTCAACGAGACAAGGTACATAGACACACGAGATCTCCCTTGGAGCCGTTTCACATTCCGGCTAAAAGGTTTGATCATGTCCACGTGGACCTCGTAGGCCCCCTCCCGCCCTCACAAGGGTGCACACATCTTCTGACAATGGTTGACCGCACCACGCGCTGGCCGGAAGTGGTTCCGCTGTCGTCAACCACAGCCGAGGAGGTGGCGCGCGTGTTTTTAACGGCATGGGTAGCGTGTTTTGGAGTCCCGTCGGACATTACATCCGACAGAGGCCCTCAATTTGTTTCCGAACTTTGGTCAGCGATGGCCCGCAGCCTGGGGGCAACGATCCACCGCACGACCGCGTACAACCCGCAGGCTAACGGGTTATGCGAACGTTTTCACAGGTCATCGAAGGCGGCCCTCAGAGCGTCGCTTACGGATGCAAATTGGGTGGACAGGCTACCATGGGTTTTATTGGGGTTGCGTTCTGCACCAAAAGAGGATTTAGAAGCCTCCCCAGCTGAGCTAGTTTTCGCACAGCCACTTCGGCTGCCCGGGGAATTTCTCCCAGATAATCCGGCGCCAGAGTGCTCCCCAGCTCAGCGGTTACAGAGTAGCACGGGCCCGAGCACGCTACCTGGCCCCGTTCACCACAGTTTTCCGCGTGTTTTTGTGCTTAAGGCTTTAAAAAATGCGGAGTTTGTTTTTGTCAGACATGATGCCCATCGCCCACCGTTACGACCACCTTATGATGGACCATATAGAGTGCTGGAAACAGGGGATAAGCAATTTTTGCTAGATTTGGGGGGCAGAAAAGAAATGATTGGCATAAACAGGCTCAAACCCGCTTTTGTGGTGGCTGACGAAGGTGTGCAGTTGGCTAAGGCTCCTCGGCGTGGCAGACCCCCTAGAGAGCATTCCCCTGAACACCCACAGAGATTGACTAACAGTTCTCATCCTCAGGCAGCAGCTCCCCAGCAGGAGGGCGCCGCAGAGGTGATAAAGCCTGCTTACAGCAAATACGGAAGAAGACTGAGGCCCAAGCGGCACGTGGACTGATGTGTAGTGATTTTATTATGACATGCAATCTGTTATTATGTTGTTCCATCTTAGATGGTTGGGGGGGGGGGGTCATGTGGGACACATATGTGGGTTTCATATGCTTCACATGTATATTACTGTATGCTTATTGTATGCTTCACATCTCAGAGGAACAAAAGGACTGAACCTCCTAGGGGTAACAGGAGGATGTGAAATCTGGCCTTTTGTATGCAAAGAGATGGCCTTGAGGGATTTCCTGACCACCAGTGACTTTAGGTGGAGGTGAGAAGACCTGGAAGAAGATGCATTGTGACTTGGGATTAAAAAGACAATGTGACCGTGTGCTTTGATGTCCTGGGGTATAAAAGGGACAGATGTTGGGGAATTCACTCTCTTTCTGTTTTTAGATGATGTTGGAGAATGTGAATAAACCGGACTTGTGAAATAAACTCAGCCTCGTCCTTCCACACTCTCCACACCTTGGCATTAAGGGGCTACAGTGGGAAGCAGTTGAAGACTTGTTAAGTGGGGGATCTTTAACTTCAAAGACATCATGGGCTGGTGGATCAACCGCCAATCAAGTCTAAAAGAAGAAGAATAATGAAATGAGACGCAGATACAGATTACAGCTAGAAGAATAATAATGAGATGAGACTCAGATAGGAGATTAAAAAAGAAGAAGAACATCACAAGGCTATGAGGAAAACATCACAGGGCTGTGAGGAAAATGTCACAAAGCTCTGAGAAAAACGTTACAAACTAATGAGGAAAAACAGACACACAGAAAGACAGACATATATGGGGTGTGTGGCGGTGGTGCACCTGTGGACTGGTTGCCAACCGCCAATCAGGTCTAGAAGAAGAAGAAGAAGTTGTTCAGAACTCCTTATACAAAGATATAGAGTGATGTTTATGAAGTCAGTGGCAGTAATGCCCCTGTAAGCTAGTTGCCAACCGCCAATCAGATCTAAAAGAAGAAGAAGAAGAAAAGAATTCTGACTTTTGATACATAGAGTGATGTTTACTGAGTGAAGTACGTGGCGGTAAGGACTACAGCTCCGGACCGGATAGAGTGATGATATAGAGTGAAGAATTTTTTTTTTTTTTTTTTGTTACTTATTTGTACCCGTAGGTAGACTTGGTTTGCAGTCTGGTGACAAGCCACCGGCTGCCGGTCGCTGCGTGCGCGAGCGCCCTAAACCTACATGTTTTTGGTGTGCGGGAGGAAACTGGAGAAATCCCGGAGTAAACCCGTGCAACACGGGGAGAACATGCAAACTCCACACAGCTCACTGTTGGTCGGGGGCTGGGATCGAACCCACGATCTCATGATCCCCGCGGTCCCCCGGCCGAGGGTAAAACTGTGCTGCCACAGTGCTAAACCACTGCGCCACCGTGCAGCCCCACGAATGAGACAGTAATGCACCTGTAAGCTGGTTGCCAACCTCCAATCTAAAAGAAGAAGAAGTCAGTGGTGGTAATGCACCTGTAAGCTGGTTGCCAACTGCCAATCAAATCTAAAAGAATAAGATATAGAGTGAAGAAGACAAAGAAGAGGTGAACGGAGATGAAGCTGAGTACAGAGGACTTATCCAGGACTTCGTGGACTGGTGCCATCGGAAATGCCTTCAGATCAACGCGAGGAAAACTAAGGAACTGGTAGTGGACTGCCGCAGGCAAGGACAACCCCTCACAGCACCAGTAAACATCCAGGGAACAGACATTAAGATGGTGACATCCTACAAGTACCTGGGTGTTCATCTGAACAATAAACTAGACTGGTCACACAATACCAACGCACTCTACAAGAAGGGACAGCACAGGCTGTTCTACTGAGGAGGCTCAGGTCTTTTGGTGTACAAGGGGTGCTCTTGAAGACATTCTACAACATGGTGGTGGCATCAGCCATCACTTTTGGAGTGGTCTGCTGGGGCAACGGCATTACAGCAGCCGATAGGAAGAGACTGAACAAACTAATCAAGAAAGCTAGCTCTGTCCTGCGGCAACGCCTTGACCCAGTGGAGGAGATAGGAGAGAGAAGGATGGTGGCTAAACTGTCATCTCTGCTGGAGTCCGAGTCCCACCCTATGCAGGACATACTGAACGCACTGAGGAGCTCATTTAGCAGTAGACTACATCATCCTAGGTGCGCGACCAAGAGGTTTTGCAGGTCCTTCCTACCTACAGCTGTCAGACTGTATAACCTAAGCAGGGCTGCTCGCAGAGATAGCAAAAAAACGTGACGACCTAATAGTATTGAATGCAAAAGACGCAACAGACTTACACAAATGGTCCCCTCCAGTATACAACTAGGACAATATCAGTCACTACAGAGGGTGACAATATGTATGGGTACATGTTCATACCATGTAGGGTAACTAAATAGACGGTTATGCTGTTTATTCCATCTAGCTACAATGTTCCGCACTGTGTATATACAGTATATTTATATATTTATGTGTACATATGTATATTCACTGCTCTTATTTTCTTATCTTCTAAATTATTGCTCTGAGTGTTGCAATCCTGGAATTTCCCCATTGTGGGACTAATAAAGGCTTATCTTATCTTATCTTAAACACAAAAGTAAACAGTTCAAAAATAAAGACTATCCCAAATGGTGAAGACTTACAAAAATAAACAGAAACACTAACCATTGGCGTTCGGGGCCAACAACGCCCAGCAAACATATGGAAAGGAAACATGTTAACCATGGTTGCGCCCCAGGGCTGACATCGCTCCAAGGGACGCAACAGAACCACGGCTGTGTGGAGTGGCTAACACGTCATGATAGTGTTGGCGATATTGGCTGACTGACAACACGGCAGATGATGCAAACATAACATGACTAGCCCAGGGTACACTTAGAGCACTCCAGGATGCTCTGCTGTAGCTGGAGGAGGGAACTGGGCTACACTAAACAGTTCGTACTCACGGCCAGGAGCAGTCCAAAAAGCCCAAGTTACCGACGAACATACACCAGCAACATCTTCACTGAGGGGAATGGCGACAGTGAAGCTTTTCCTCAAAAGACAGTTCAACCATGCAGCGATTAACTCCGCATGGCCATGAACAATGGTCCAGCAGTGTTTGACTGGCAAGAGCCGCCTAAGTACAAAGATGCTTGAATGACAAATTGGACATACCTGGGCGAGGCGCGGGAAGAATAATTACTGGGGCGAATCAGCTGGCTGTCAAAGTGAGAGGGAACATGGTCAGACCAGCGAATGTTTGACATCGCCCATCAGAAAGTGGGTCAAAAGAGGCTGCCTGACAACCCCTGGCCAGAGCTGCAGCTACAGGTATGGAAAAGAAAAAGAACACAGACATTAAAACAACCAAAACTCAAAAGGTAATATATAAACCCCGATGCCTGAGCCACAGAGAACGGTCAGAACCGAGCCTACAGGAAAACACCGGCTCACCCGTCATTTTATTTATATCATGATTCCCTAAATAGTTTTTTATTCCATCCACATTTTAATTGCAGATCTAGTGTTGGAGTTTGTGCATTATTTTATTATTTTTTTTAGATGAATGAATGAATGAACAGGGGAAAGGGTATGCAGAAGTAACTACATAGGAATATAAAACGAAAATAAATACTGAAACGTATGCTCAAGGGAGATGTGTTTACTCCAGAAGCAGAATGGCAGGAAGCCTCCACAAACACTCAGCCGAAATGCACAGAAAACTCTGCTGGACCGTGGTGTTGATTTCTGTGAAGCCATTCTATCGTTGTTGTTTATATTATATCGCTTGCTGGCTGGCTCATGGACAAATCTTTGCAAATGGCGGCTCGCAATTCTGGAAAGTCAGCCTCAAACGCCCTTCTCATGACGTTACGCGTGGACCAATCAGTGGCCTGCAGTGTTTTTACATCACATTTTTGTGTCGGTACAGTACGCTTTGAACCCCAGTCCAGCGGGTCTGAAAAATTGGAACCGTTACCGTTACAGTCCCTAATGGAAAAGCCTACAAAGCGTACCGTACTGTACCGAACCATACCGAACTGACACTAGTGGAAAAGGGGCTACCGGTGGTGGTGGTGGATGGGGGGGGGCAGGTTTTCCTTTTTCTTTCTGATGTTACTGGGTTGTCTGGTATCCACCCTTGAGGGGAAGGCTCTGTCATGAACTGGGGTGGACTTCCAGCCCAGTTTCATGGCATGGTGGCTGCCTTGTCTTTAAGTTTATTTTTGTATCCTCTATTTGCCATCAGGCACCTCCTTGGGAGCCTTGAGGTCTTCTCGGCTCCCTGACAGCTGCAGCCACGCCCCCCCTCTTCTGCCAGTTATACCAGCTGTGTGTCATTATCATTTGTGTTCTTTCCTTTGTTCATTCACACACCTGTTTCCACCTACATACCATCAGTCTCTCTCTTCATTAGATTTGGCATTATTTAAGCCCTGTCTCTGCTGGAGAGGATTGCCAGATTATTGTCCTCTACAGTGTTTGTACTGTGTGTTGTTCAGTTGATTCCTATGTACAGTGGGGCAAAAAAGTATTTAGTCAGCCACCAATTGTGCAAGTTCTCCCACTTAAAAGATGAGAGAGGTCTCCAATTTTCATCACAGGTATACCTCAACTATGAGAGACAAAATGAGAAAAAAAAATCCAGAAAATCACATTGAAGGATTTTTAATGAATTAATTGGTAAATTCCTCGGTAAAATAAGTATTTGGTCACCTACAAACAAGCAAGATTTCTGGCTCTCACAGACCTGTAACTTCTTCTTTAAGAGGCTCCTCTGTCCTCCACTCGTTACCTGTATTAATGGCACCTGTTTGAACTCGTTATCAGTATTAAAGACACCTGTCCACAACCTCAAACAGTCAGACTCCAAACTCCACTATGGCCAAGACCAAAGAGCTGTCAAAGGACACCAGAAACAAAATTGTAGACCTGCACCAGGCTGGCAAGACTGAATCTGCAATAGGTAAGCGGCTTGGTGTGAAGAAATCAACTGTGGGAGCAATTATTAGAAAATGGAAGACATACAAGACCACTGATAATCTCCCTCGATCTGGGGCTCAACGCAAGATCTCACCCTGTAGGGTCAAAATGATCATGAGAACGGTGAGCAAAAATCCCAGAACCACACAGGGGGACCTAGTGAATGACCTGCAGAGAGCTGGGACCAAAGTAACAAAGGCTACCATCAGTAACACACTATGCCGCCAGGGACTCAAATCCTGCAGTGCCAGACGTGTCCCCCTGCTTAAGCCAGTACACGTTCAGGCCCGTCTGAAGTTTGCTAGAGCGCATTTGGATGATCCAGAAGAGGATTGGGAGAATGTCATATGGTCAGATGAAACCAAAATAGAACTTTATTGTAAAAACTCAACTTGTCGTGTTTGGAGGAGAAAGAACACCATACCTACTGTGAAGCATGGGGGTGAAAACATCATGCTTTGGGGCTGTTTTTCTGCAAAGGGACCAGGACGACTGATCCGTGTAAAGGAAAGAATGAATGGGGCCATGTATCGTGAAATTTTGAGTGAAGACCTCCTTCCATCAGCAAGGGCATTGAAGATGAAACGTGGCTGGGTCTTTCAGCATGACAATGATCCCAAACACACCGCCCGGGCAATGAAGGAGTGGCTTCGTAAGAAGCATTTCAAGGTCCTGGAGTGGCCTAGCCAGTCTCCAGATCTCAACCCCATAGAAAATCTTTGGAGGGAGTTGAAAGTCCGTGTTGCCCAGTGACAGCCCCAAAACATCACTGCTCTAGAGATCTGCATGGAGGAATGGGCCAAAATACCAGCAACAGTGTGTGAAAACCTTGTGAAGACTTACAGAAAACGTTTGACCTCTGTCATTGCCAACAAAGGGTATATAACAAAGTATTGAGATGAACTTTTGTTATTGACCAAATACTTATTTTACCGAGGAACTTACCAATTAATTCATTAAAAATCCTTCAATGTGATTTTCTGGATTTTTTTTTCTCTCATTTTGTCTCTCATAGTTGAGGTATACCTATGATGATAATTGGAGACCTCTCTCATCTTTTAAGTGGGAGAACTTGCACAATTGGTGGCTGACTAAATACTTTTTTGCCCCACTGTATGTATGACTAGATGCCCTGCCTGTTTTCTTGGTACCGCATCGCTCCACATATCATTAGTGTTCCCCGTTTGTTTGCTCTGCACTGTGGACTGTACACGGACTGTCTCAGACTGCTCCAGCCTCTGTGAGTACAACTTGTTTCGCCCTTGCCGTCCAGTCCTGTCTAGAGGTTCTTCTCCCGGGCTCATTCATTCCTCTACTACAGTTCTGCCTGACTGCGCTTTGGAACAATTTTCCCTGTATTATACTCACTCATGCACTGTAGAGCGCCCTGAAGGTTATCCTTGTTCTTCCCGTGCAACCCGTGCAACTCGTTTATTGTTTGTCTGTACTGTCTCATCACAATAAAATACACACAATTATCTCCTGCATGTGGATTTTCTTCCCTATCCTCCATGCGCTGCGTAAAAGCACACGGGGATTCATAACACATCCTGGGCAGAGGGGTTGATGAAAACCTGCAGCACTTGGCTGAAGTCTTCAAACACCTTCGCAACTACGGTCTAAAGTTAAAACCTAAAAAGTGCCAGCTGTTAAAAGACTGAGTCCTTTTCCTGGGGCATGTAGTCAGGGGAGAAGGAATAAGTCCCAACCCAGAATTAATCAGGGACTTTCAGGAAGCCCCCCCCCCCCCCAATATCCAGCAACTGCAAGCCTTTCTGGGACTGTGCAATTACTACCACCGCTTTGTTCCTGGTTTTGCAGAGCTTGTCAGCCCCCTCCACAACCTACTCAAAAAGTCAGCAGAATTCCAATGAGGGGATCCACAGCAAGATGTCTTTATGCAACTCAAAGAAAGACTAACTGCTGCCCCCATTCTCTCCCATCCAGCAACAACCGATATCTATATCCTTGACACTGATGCCTCCAGTCACAGCATTGGTGCAATACTGTCCCAGGTCCAGTGGGGGGAGGAGAGAGTCATCTCATATGCCAGCCACCATCTCACCCCTGCACAACAGCGATACTGTGTGACAAGACGGGAGCTGTTAGCCATTGTCACATACACAAGACACTTTCGTCATTTTCTCCTGGGCAGAAAGTTTCTATTTTGTACGGACCACAGCAACCTGATTTGACTCTTCCATTTTAAACATCCTGAAGGCCAGCTGGCTCAATGGTTTGAGGAACTCTGCCAGTACGACTTTGACAGTGAACACCGCGCAGGCAAGAGCCATGCAAACGCAGATGCATTGTTGAGGCACAGCACTGGTAGCACAATGGATTGTGACTGTTACCAAGCTGGTAAAGAAGTGACAGATCTCCCATGTTAGGAGTGTTCACACTGTCAAAGACTGCACAAGCAGTGGGCCAGATTTGAGGAAGATATGGATGATGTGTTACCCCTGGTCATCAGGCAGATAGCTGTTCAAGAGACGCAGAGCAATAAAAACCGGCAGCCAGCAGAAAACGACCTTTATACTTCCACAGTAAATTGGCTACAGCCAGTAAGTTGCCAAGAGTTAGCAGCTGCCCAAAAGAATGACCCAGTAGTCTCAATCTTACACAGCTGGAAGGAAGCAGAAATGCTCCCAACCAGAGAAGAAGTTGCCATGGAGAGTCCTGCAATTAGGAAGTACTGGCTCTGCTGGCCACAAATAGAGCTTCACCAAAGGGTCCTACATTACTGTTGGGAGAATGGCAGTGGAATTAACCCATCTTTGCTGCTGACTGTGCCCTCCTCGTTGCAAACTGAAGTCATACAGGCTTGCCACAACCCCCACAATCTGAACATAGGAGAAGAGAAAACCCTGGAGGGTCTCTGGCAAGGCTATCACTGGTACGACATGGGGGGAGACTTTTGATTGATTGATTTTATTTATTTGAACATTCTGAAAAAGAAAAAAAAAAGAATTTAAAACAAAACAAAAAACAAGCCAAAAATAAAATGTTCAAAAGGAGTGGGAAGAAGCCAACACTTATATAGTCCCACCCCTTTTCCATACCCAACAAATTACTGTATTGTAGCTCATGTATTTTTACCTACATTTGTATAAGCACTATGGGATGCTTGAGATTGCATGTGTGGATTGACCTCACGTCTTAGATGGGACAGTATGTCTGGACCGCCTGTGGATAACAAGAAGACGGAGGTACGGCGATAAGGAGCTGAAAGGACTTCCTGACCTCCTGGGGCCCAGGCGGAGGACTGAAGGGCGCGGGGGGAGAGTTATTGTCAATAGGGGGGTTGACTGTGATATGTGATTCTTCCTTTGTCCTTGTGTGTATAAAATAGAAGGTTTTGACTCAGCTCTCTCTCTTCTGTTCTTGAGAGATAGCTGGGGATGTGATCGCAAGAATAAAACCTGAATTAAGAAATAATTCAGCCTCGTTTTATCACGCTCCCCACAAGTATCACTCTTAGTCATCATTCATCCCACAACCACATTCACCATAATACACCCCATAGTCAAATTATACAACAGAAATGACACAACAACGACAGTCCATATTGACAACAATACCAACAGCCAACAATATTGCAACAACAATAAACAAACACTTCTGGCATGTTCAACACAAACACAGACAACACCATCACCATCACAATCACCATAACACAATAACACACACAATAACAACCTTTTTTCATTGAAGTCACATTGTAATATTACTGCCCTTTATTTTTATATTGCTCAAAAATCATGTCTTTATATGTTGATTTAAATATATGGATGTTGGGACATTGCCTGTGTTTCTCCCCCAGCCCATTCCACAATTTTACCCCACACACAGACACACAAAAACCCTTCCTAGTAGATCTTACTAAGTGCATTTTAAATTTTGTGTTCCCCCATAAATTATATTTCTCTTCTCTCTCACTGAAAAGATTTTGTATATTGTGTGGCAAAAGGTTTTTACTGACTTTAAACCTTAATTGTGCTGTACAATAATGAACCAGATCCCATAATTTCAATAACTTTGAATGTAAAAACAATAAATTAGTATGTTCGAGATACCCGACTTTGTGTATAACACGGACTGCCCTTTTTTGTAATATTAGCAATGAATTAAGCTTACTTTTATAATTGTTACCCCAGACCTCTATACAATAGGTCAAGTATGGAAGTACTAATGAGCAATACAAGATATGAAGTGATGTGTAATCTAGAACCTGCTTAATTTTATTTATAATTGCAATATTTTTTGCAACTTTGTTTTGTATGTATCTGACGGGTGGTTTCCAACTAATTTTATCATCTAGTATTACACCCAAAACCTTGATCTTCTTAACTTTTTCAATAATCACATTATCTGTATGAATATGTATATCTTCTTTATTTTTACAATTACCAAATATCATTACCTTAGTTTTATCTATATTTAGTGATAATTTATTACAATCCATCCATTTTTTTAAGCTTGTTTAATTCATTATTTAGAGTATGGATTAGTTGATTATAATTATTTCCAGAATAAAATATATTAGTATCATCAGCAAATAATATTATTTTTAATAATTTAGAAACTTGGAATATATCATTTATATGTATGTTAAATCATTTGGGGCCCAATACTGACCCCTGGGGGACCCCACAGGCAATTCCCATACACCCAGACAGATGTTCTCCCATCTTCACAAACTGTTGTCTCTCAGATAGATAACTTGTAACCCAATTCAGAGCCATCCCCCTAATACCATACATTTGCAGTTTATTAAGAAGTACTGAATGATTTATTATATCAAATGCTTTTCTAAAATCTATAAATACACCAATTGCATATTTTCCTTGATCTAATGCATTTATTATTTCCTCTGTTGCTTCCATTATTGCCAACGATGTTGTACTCTTGGTTCTAAATCCATATTGGCTCTGATTAAGCACATCGTGTTTATTTAAAAAGTTTTCTAATCTGTTGTTGAAAAGTTTTTCCAGAATCTTTGAAAATTGTGGGAGAAGCGATACTGGTCTGCAGTTTGTGTAGTGGTGTTTATTTCCTTGCTTGAATAATGGTATTACTTTTGCTATTTTCATTTTCTGCGGGAATGAGCCAGCTTGAAATGATAGATTACAAATATATGTGAATGGTTTTAATATGCCATCAACAGTTCTTTTTACTAGTACCATATCAATACCATCACAATCAGTAGATAACTTATTTTTACACTTTTCAACAACAGATTTTACCTCTAGTTCATCCACCGCTGAGAGAAAGATTGACCGAGGGTTATTTCCAATCAATGTCCCACTCATGGTGTCTCTTCCTTGGTTTGGAATTTTTGCTGCCAACTCTGGTCCAACATTTACAAAAAATGTATTCATTTTATTTACTACCATATTCTTATCATAATTATCACCACAATTATCAGTAAAATACTCTGGATATATCATTTTCTTAGTTTCATTTATCCTTAATTTATTTAATAAATCCCAGACTCCTTTTATATTATTTTTATTTTCATTTAACATTTTCCTATAGTATAATTTTTTACTAGTTCGTATTATTTCAGTTAATTTATTTTTATATGTTTTATATCTTTTTTTCAGATTCTTTGGTTCTTAATTTACACAAGTTCATCCAGAAATGCCTTCAGTGCAAAGCTCTGAAATCAAGCAGTCCCACTCACAAGGCTAAGCTTCAAACTTACCAGGCTGGCGCACTGGTGGACTGGTTGCATCTTGACGTATTGGGTCCTTTTCCCACCTCGTCCTCTGGGAATGAGCACATTCTGGTTATTATGGCTCAGTTAACCAGGTGGCAGCACGGTGGCGCAGTGGTTAGCACAGTGGCAGCACAGCAAGAAGGTCATGGGATCGATTCCACCCTTGACCATCGTGGGTTCGATCCCACCCCCAGACCATCGGTGACCCTTCTGTGTGGAGTTTGCATGTTCTCCCCGTGTCTGCGTGGGTGTACTCCGGGCACTCCGGTTTCCTCCCACATGCCAAAAACATGCAAGTTAGGTTAATTGGCATCAAAACTGGGGATTCTAAATTGTCCTTAGGTATGGATGTGAGAGTGAATGGTTGTCTGTCTCTCTGTGTTGGCCCTGTGATGGACTGGCGATCTGTCCAGGGTGTACCCTGCCTCTCGCCCAAAGATGCTGGGATAGGCTCCAGCCCCCCCGCGACCCGAAAGGATTAAGCGGTAGAAGATGGATGGATGGATAACCAGGTGGGTGGAAGCAATCCCAGTCCCAGACCAGGGAGCAGAAACAACAGCCAAGACACTCATTGAGGACTTAATTGCACGTTTTGAAGCCCCATTAGCCCTTCATACAGACCAAGGACGCAACTTTGAAAGTGCTCTATTCAAGAACGTTTGCCAGCTGTTTCAAATATCCAAAACCAGAACCACACCATACCATACGGCTTCAAATGGACAAGTCAACTGTTTTAACTGTACACTTCTCCAGATGATTCATTGTAATGTAGACCAAAATTAGAAAAACTGGGATGAACATCTGCTCCTACTTACAGCTGCATACCGCAGTACACAGAACTTCAGCACTGGGAATTGAGTTAATTAATTAATGCTGGGAAGAGAGGTCCATCAGCCACATGATATCTGGCTAGGAGCAGCAGAACGGGCACATGCGGAAAAGGAACCTCTAGGCTATGTTCAAGACCTAGAAAGGAGCCTTAATGAAGTCCATGAGCTGGCTCAAAAACCCCTACGAGAGGCTCAAAACAGGCAGAAGAGGAGCCATGATTTGAGAGCACAGCAGAACAACTACAATGTTGGAGACCTAGTTTATATAAGGGACAACACAAAAAAGAAAGGGTTCAGCCCCAGGTTACAAGCCCTCTGGAAAGGCCCCATTGTAGTCAAAGCTTGATGCGGACCTGTGCTCTATGAGATCCTCACTCGTCGAGAAAAGAAAGTTGTGCACCATGACCGACTAAAGTCCTACACAAGTGATGTCATTCCTGCATGGGTTAGGCGACCGAGGCACACAATCCTTCAACTCAGCCAAGATTCTGCTGCACCACCCAAACAACTCACCCAGGCAGAGCCACCTATACCTAATGATAACATCAGTGATAAGGGACAAGATTTACCAGAATTAGATTCCCCCATGCAGTCAGAGAGAATGGGCAGACGTAGAGCTGCAGCACGCAGACATAGACAGGCTGCACAGCGCTAGCAGCAAGAAGAAGCGCATACTTGAGGTCCAATGAGAACAACCCAAGACCATCTGCTGCAAGAACCTTTAGTTGACAAGAAATACATATCCCTACTCGATACAGAGATAATGGAGGTTAGGCACTGAGCTGCTTAGTTTAACATAAGATAAGATAAGATAAGCCTTTATTCGTCCCACAATGGGGAAATTCCAGGATTGCAACAGCACAGGGATAGCAACACTCAGAGCAACAATCAGAAGACAAGAGAAAGAATAAAAGAAACAAGAGCAGCAAGTATACATATGTACATATAAACATACAATTTAGGCCTGGGGGAGGCCTGGGGGAGGGGCTCGAAGGCTAGCGTCTGGTGGCCGGGTTTCCACCCATGGGACCCGGCCGGGCTCAGCCCGAAGGAGTTACATGGGTCCGCCCTCCAGTAGGTTCACCACCTGCAGGAGGGATCATGGAAGTCCGGTGCTATGTGGATTAGGTGGCAGTCAAAGGCGGAGACCTTGGCGGACTGATCCCAAGCTTTCTAAACTGGCTTTTGGTACGTGGAATGTCACCTCTCTGGTGGGGAAGGAGCCTGAGCTGGTGTACGAGATTGAGCGATACCGGCTAGATATAGTCGGCCTCACCTCAACACACAGCTCCGGTTCCGGAACCAGTCTCCTGGAGAGGGGCTGGAGCTTGGCCTTTTCTGGAGTTGCCCCGGGCGAGAGGCGACGAGCAGGGGTAGGTATTCTTGTATCGCCCCACCTTGCTGCCTCTATATTGGAGTTTTCCCCGGTGGACGAAAGGGTTGCTTCCCTGCGCCTTCGGGTTGGGAAACGGGTCCTGACCATCATTTGTGCCTATGCACCAAATGATGTTTCAGAGTACCCACCCTTTTTGGAGTCTGTGACTGGGGTGCTGGAGGGTGCTCCTCCTGGAGACTCCATTGTCCTACTGGGGGACTTCAATGCGCACGTGGGCAACGACAGTGAAACCTGGAGGGGGGTGATTGGGAGGAACGGCCTGCCCGATCTGAACCCGAGTGGTGTTCAGTTATTGGACTTCTGTGCTAACCACAGTCTGTCTATAACGAACACCATGTTCAAGCATAAGGGTGTCCATATGTGCACCTGGCACCAGGACACCCTAGGCCGCAGGTCCATGATCGATTTTGTTATCGTATCATCAGACCTGCGACCGTATGTCTTGGACACCCGAGTAAAGAGAGGTGCAGAGCTGTCAACTGATCACCACCTGGTGGTGAGTTGGATCCGATGGCAGGGGAGGAAGCCATTCAGACCTGGTAGACCCAAACGTATAGTGAGGGTGTGCTGGGAGCGTCTGGCTGAGGCCCCTGTCCGGGAGGTCTTCAACTCCCACCTCCGGAAGAACTTCAACCACATTCCGAGGGAGTCTGGAGACATGGAGTCTGAATGGGCCATGTTCTCCACCTCTGTTGTTGAAGCGGCAGCCCAGAGCTGCGGCCGCAAGGTGGTCGGTGCATCTCGTGGTGGCAACCCCCGAACCAAGTGGTGGACACCAGTGGTGAGGGGGGCCATTAAGCTGAAGAAGGAGTCCTATCAAGCTTGGTTGGCTTGTGGGACTCCCGAAGCAGCTGAGGTGTACCGGCAGGCCAAGCGGAGTGCAGCTCGGGTGGTTGCTGAAGCAAAAACCCGGGTATGGGAGGAGTTCGGTGAGGCCATGGAACAAGACTTTCGGTCGGCTTCAAAGAGATTCTGGCAAACTGTTCGGCGGCTCAGGAGGGGAAAGCAGCTCCCCGTCCACACTGTGTATGGTGCGGATGGGACACTGTTGACTTCAACTGGGGATATCGTCGGGCGGTGGAAGGAATACTTCGAGGATCTCCTCAATCCCACTGATACGCCTTCCACAGAGGAAGCAGGGTTTGGGGACGAGGGGGATGACTCGCCTATCACAGGGGCTGAGGTCGCCAAGGTGGTTAAAAATCTCCTTGGTGGCCGGGCCCCGGGGGTGGACGAGATTCGCCCCGAGTACCTCAAGGCCCTGGATGTTGTTGGGTTGTCATGGTTGACACACCTCTGCAACATTGCGTGGAGGTCGGGGGCAGTGCCTTTGGCATGGCAAACCGGGGTGGTGGTTCCTCTCTTCAAAAAAGGGGACCGGAGGGTGTGCTCCAACTTTAGAGGGATCACACTCCTCAGCCTCCCTGGGAAGGTCTATGCCAAGGTACTGGAGAGGAGAGTCCGGCCGTTGGTCGAACCTCGGATTCAGGAGGAGCAATGTGGTTTTCGTCCTGGCCGTGGCACATCGGACCAGCTCTTTACCCTCTCGAGAATTCTTGAGGGTTCGTGGGAGTTTGCCCAACCAGTTTACATGTGTTTTGTGGACTTGGAGAAGGCATTTGACCGCGTCCCTCGTGGATTTTTGTGGGGGGTGCTTCGGGAGTATGGTGTATCGGGCTTGTTGTTACGAGCTATTCGGTCTCTGTACGACCGTTGTGAGAGTTTAGTTCGCATTGCCAACACTCGGTCGGAGTCATTCCCAGTGAGAGTTGGACTCCGCCAGGGCTGCCCTTTGTCACCGGTCCTGTTCATAATTTTTATGGACAGGATTTCTAGGCGCAGCCAGGGAATGGAGGGTGTCATGCTTGGTGACCACAGGATCTCATCTCTGTTGTTTGCAGATGATGTTGTCCTGTTGGCTTCATCCAGCAATGACCTACAGCTCTTGCTGGGACGGTTTGCCGCTGAGTGTGAAGCGGCTGGGATGAGAATCAGCACCTCCAAGTCCGAGTCCATGGTCCTCAGCCGGAAAAAGGTGGATTGTCCTCTCCGGGTTGGGGACAGGCTCCTGCCCCAAGTGGAGGAGTTTAAGTATCTTGGGGTCTTGTTCACGAGTGAGGGGAAAATGGAGCGAGAGATCGACAGACGGATTGGAGCAGCATCTGCAGTGATGCGGACGTTGTACCGGTCTGTTGTGGTGAAGAGGGAGCTTAGTTCTAAGGCAAAGCTGTCGATTTACCAGTCAATCTACGTTCCTACTCTCACCTATGGTCACGAGCTTTGGGTAATGACCGAAAGAACGAGATCGCGGATACAAGCGGCTGAAATGAGCTTTCTCCGTAGGATTGCTGGACTCACCCTCAGAGATAGGGTGAGGAGCTCAGTCATCCGGGAGAGGCTCAGAGTAGAACCGCTGCTCCTCCACATTGAAAGGAGTCAGTTGAGGTGGTATGGGCATCTGATTAGGATGCCTCCTGGACGCCTCCCACTTGAGGTGTTTCAGGCACGTCCCACTGGGAGGAGACCCCGGGGCAGACCCAGGACTCGGTGGAGAGACTATGTCTCCCAGCTAGTCTGGGAACGCCTCTTCCCTCTGAAGAGCTGGAGCAGGTGGCTGGGGAGAGGGAAGTCTGGGCTTCTCTGCTTGAACTGCTGCCTCCGCGACCCGGACCTCCGGAAAAGCGGTAGAAGATGGATGGATGGATGGATGGACATATAAACATAAACATAAATATATATATATATATATATATATATATATATATATATATATATATATATATATATATATATATATATATATATATATATATATGTATACAGTGGGGCAAAAAAGTATTTAGTCAGCCACCAATTGTGCAAGTTCTCCCACTTAAAAGATGAGAGAGGTCTCCAATCTTCATCATAGGTATACCTCAACTATGAGAGACAAAATGAGAAAAAAAAATCCAGAAAATCACATTGAAGGATTTTTAATGAATTAATTAGTAAATTCCTTGGTAAAATAAGTAT
The DNA here is from genome assembly GCA_020510985.1 of Pholidichthys leucotaenia. Classification (NCBI taxonomy): domain Eukaryota; kingdom Metazoa; phylum Chordata; class Actinopteri; order Cichliformes; family Pholidichthyidae; genus Pholidichthys; species Pholidichthys leucotaenia. Next base: position 397,298,042 of record CM035838.1, on the reverse strand, counting down.
TTGGTCAATAACAAAAGTTCATCTCAATACTTTGTTATATACCCTTTGTTGGCAATGACAGAGGTCAAACGTTTTCTGTAAGTCTTCACAAGATTTTCACACACTGTTGCTGGTATTTTGGCCCATTCCTCCATGCAGATTTCCTCTAGAGCAGTGATGTTTTGGGGCTGTCGCTGGGCAACACGGACTTTCAACTCCCTCCCAAGCTTTTCTATGGGGTTGAGATCTGGAGACTGGCTAGGCCACTCCAGGACCTTGAAATGCTTCTTACGAAGCCACTCCTTCGTTGCCCAGGTGGTGTGTTTGGGATCATTGTCATGCTGAAAGACCCAGCCATGTTTCATCTTCAATGCCCTTGCTGATGGAAGGAGATTTTCACTCAAAATCTCACGATACATGGCCCCATTCATTCTTTCCTTTACATGGATCAGTCGTCCTGGTCCCTTTGCAGAAAAACAGCGCCAAAGCATGATGTTTCCACCCCCATGCTTCACAATAGGTATGGTGTTCTTTCTCCTCCAAACACGACAAGTTGAGTTTTTACAATAAAGTTCTATTTTGGTTTCATCTGACCATATGACATCCTCCCAATCCTCTTCTGGATCATCCAAGTGCTGTCTAGCAAACTTCAGACGGGCCTGGACATGTACTGGCTTAAGCAGGGGGACACATCTGGCACTGCAGGATTTGAGTCCCTGGCGGCGTAGTGTGTTACTGATGGTAGCCTTTGTTACTTTGGTCCCAGCTCTCTGCAGGTCATTCACTAGGTTCCCCCGTGTGGTTCTGGGATTTTTGCTCACCGTTCTCATGATCATTTTGACCCCACGGGGTGAGATCTTGCGTGGAGCCCCAGATCGAGGGAGATTATCAGTGGTCCTGTATGTCTTCCATTTTCTAATAATTGCTCCCACATTTGATTTCTTCACACCAAGCCGCTTACCTATTGCAGATTCAGTCTTGCCAGCCTGGTGCAGGTCTACAATTTTGTTTCTGGTGTCCTTTGACAGCTCTTTGGTCTTGGCCATAGTGGAGTTTGGAGTCTGACTGTTTGAGGTTGTGGACAGGTGTCTTTTATACTGATAAAGAGTTCAAACAGGTGCCATTAATACAGGTAACGAGTGGAGGACAGAGGAGCCTCTTAAAGAAGAAGTTACAGGTCTGTGAGAGGCAGAAATCTTGCTTGTTTGTAGGTGACCATATATTTATTTTACCGAGGAATTTACTAATTAATTCATTAAAAATCCTTCAATGTGATTTTCTGGATTTTTTTTTCTCATTTTGTCTCTCATAGTTGAGGTATACCTATGATGAAAATTGGAGACCTCTCTCATCTTTTAAGTGGGAGAACTTGCACAATTGGTGGCTGACTAAATACTTTTTTTCCCCACTGTAGACACACAGTGCGGAGCATTGTAGCTAGATGGAATAAATATGTAGCTATATAAACACACACAGTATGGAGCATTGTAGCTAGACATAGTTGTATTTAGTGTAAAAGCAGCATTTGGGCATTTAAAAGTAAACAAAATATTGTTCAGTTTAATGGAGAGTGAAGAATAACTTGGTTTGGAATAAAAATGATTTTATTTCTTTAACATTTTTCATAGTAGTCTGTTATGTCTGTAAAAGGTGGAACAATGATGAGGCGAGTGGTGAACTACACAGGATTTTATTATGCACTCACAGAATACAGACAGATGCTCCCGCTCGGCTGAGAGGTGGTTGAATAGACCGCCCCTCTACCACACAGCCTTCTTATACTCCAGGTGACGTCACCACCCATGTTATACCATAACATGTCCTAAGAGCAACACTACATCCTCCCCCCCTTCTTAAAGGTCCAAAACACACATACGATCAGACCCTCCCTAATTTGAAAACCCGAATCACACTCTACAACTAAGAGAAAACTTGTAAAGCCTTACAACATTTGCAAAAACAACTAAAGCTAGGGAAGGACAGGTGGACTATCGTCCCACCCTCACTCAGCTAGACGGATTATTCTGCAGTCTTTCAAACACAAAATTGCCATGCTCCTAAAAATAAATAATTCAAAGTAATTCCCATTTCTGAACACACATACAAAAGACTATTCCTTATCACTATTGTCAGAAGTCTGAAATATAACCTCACAAATACAGAGTACAAAAAGGTATTAGACTGAATCAAAGATCAGACTTAAGACACGCAGAGCCTTTGAAGTTTTTACTTGCAAGGAGTAATCAACCCACATACAGGGCGAGTTGAATACTGCCGGACAATCCGCAGTTGCTTTCTTTATATACACTCAGCAAAAGCAGAACAAACAGAATTACCACATAAGCAAAAGTATGCTCTGTATGTCTTCAAGTGTGTGTAGGAGATAAATTGCATGAACACTCTTATCGTGGGGGGGAACATCTGCTTTTCCACTCAGTAAAGGCAGAGAGGGGGAAACAACTCATAGTTAACAGATGAAATGGTTAAATGATAACATACAACAGTCTTTTGCAGATAAAATAAGATGCACAGGGTGTACAGGGGACAAGTCTTGATACAGCATATATGTCAACACTCTTTTATCACACATCAGACGAATAAACAGAAGGGTGATGCAGCTTAGTTACTAACAGTGATTATAAGAAGCACAAGTTGTATTTATGACTAATAAGAAAAAGCATCATACATATAAGAATATCAATCTTCATTTCATGAATCATTAATAAAATGATAACTGTTTATATGCATACAGTATATACAATTTTTCCCAACAACTATAACACCAAACATTATTCATATTAACACCATGCATAACTGTTTAACTTGGGCAATTTATATATCAACAACATATATTAAACCCCCCCCCCCCCAAATTACATCAGTCACCGTGGAGAGCGACCCCCCCCCCCCCCCAGAAACCTATCAGGCGGGTCCCATCCAGAGCGTCTTCTTCTCTTTGCGCCCGGAGATGATCCATGCTGAAGCCCAGACACCTCCTTTTCGTAAGTGGTGCGCTGCAGCTCGTTGGGATGTCTCCATGAGCCATCAGACAGCTGAAGGTAACCGTCCTCCCGAACAGCCACCACCTGCAGCCGTACCTGGTCCTCCTGTTGTTTCCGCTTGCCACAAACTCCTCTCGACCGGGCCTCCTCCCTGGGTCGGACCACATCAGCGACCCCCTGAGGAGCCCAACTCGGTTTCCAGTGTACCTGTGTGGCACGTCGTCTTATCGTGCCAGCCCGTCCTGCCCTGCTTGCTTTTGTTTTTGCTGCCGGCGAAGCCGTTGTAACCCCTCGATTGTGACCCCTCCCAGCTGAACTCCAGAAGCAGAACGGGCCCTCCACTCGGCGCCACCCACCGTCACGGGTGTCCCACCGTGTCACCCAGTTCCCTCACCGAGGGTTACTTGGGCACTGACACCGGAACCCTCCCACGATGGCCCTGGATGGAATTGGTCCTGCTCATTGTCCAGATTACTCGGCAAAAGTTTGTCCCACACAGCTCCGTCCATCGGTTGCGGAACCAGCCAGTCCCACAGACTACAGCCTGACCGCTCTTCTCCAACCCGAGACTGTGAGAAGGAACTCCACATGGTTTCCCAATCCAACACCGATCTCACCACTCCCATGGCAACCAGCAATGGCACCGTCACTCTGTCCAGGTCCACCATACAGGAAAAACAGTCATTGTCACTTGGGGAAACACTACAAACAACTGTGGGAGGCAAAATGGGGAGGTCCTCTATGTGCCTCGGATCCCCTCGCTTTAACTTGTAACATGCCCTGATGAAATGATGCAAGAATCCCCACGTGCCGCAGCGTTTACCTCTAGTCGGACACTCTCCAGCCTTGTACCCACAACCCGAACATCTGGGTGATCCCGGGGTGGACCTCATCTTCACAGCTGCAGCACATTCCTCTTGTTCGCTATCTTTGCTGTCCGGGTCCACAGCTGGTGCCATCATTTGTGAGCCAGAGCGGTGTAGCATAGCTCTTTCACTGAGGTCACATGACAGCTTGTCCGCTGCTTCACATTGTTGAGTTATTTCCACAGCCGTGGCTAATGTCAGTTTGCCGGAGTGTGTGAGGAGTCTCGATCATGCTGACGAGCACAGCGTGTGCTCCGCCACCTGGTCGTGGACCATTTCTTCCTCCAAATCACCAAACTGGCAGTCTCCAACCAGCTGCTGCAGGTCCGCAATATAGTGTTGTACTGACTCATCGATCCGCTAGTGTTGCTGCCAAAACTGGATCCTCCTGACGATGACGTTTGCAGGCACCTGAAAATGTCGCGCCATTAGCTCAACCACATCCTCGAAGCTATCGCTAGACCCAAGGTAGCAAGGATACGCTGTCCTTCCATACCTAAATTGTGGACTAAAATTGCCCATGCCCATACCTTCTTTAGTTCACCAGAGTTTAGTGCCACCAAGTAATTCTGAAAAGCGGCGAACCATCTCGCCCAAGGCACCGGAGGCTCTCCCGGAGACGCCAAAAATGGCCGAACTGAAGACACACCAGAATCCATAACTTTATCCTCATTGCCAAATGTTATGTCCGTAAAAGGAGGAACAATGATGAGGCGAGTGGTGAACTACACAGGACTTTATTATGCACTCACAGAATACAGACAGATGCTCCCGCTAGGCTGAGAGGTGGTCAAAGGGACCGCCCCTCTACCACACAGTCCTCTTATACTCCGGGTGATGTCACCACCTGTGTTACACCATAACATGTCCTAAGAGCAACACTACAAAGTCTATACCGAAGGGACTCAGCATGCTTGAAAAGGGGGGGGGAGTGTATTGCTGTTAATGTCTTTGCATTATTGTTATTAATATCCCCATGCCTTGTTGCTGGGCCTATTTGTTAGCATGGTTACAACTTATATTGTTATGAAGGAGTTCGTTTCACACGGAGCCTTTTAGGTGACGGACGTCTTTTGGTTCCCTCTCTTCCTGTTATGTTTTTGCCACGAGCACTCACTGCTCCGGTGTAGACTCTAAAAGCTCGTCTACATTAGAGCCAGAGTGTTGGCAACGTATATGACAGTCTGTATTATTGTTGCATGTTTATTCAATAAAGTGGGGAAACGGCATATCTTTTTTTTACTTTATTTAATTATCCAAGTATATACACAAACATTGTTTGAAAGGGTAACATTAAGTAATTAAAATACTAAAAAGAAAACTTAAAGTAAAAGTGAGGATATATACCAATAAAAACAAATGATTAAAAAAAAATCAGTTGTTCAGATGCAATTTATCCAAAACACAATTTGTTCTAATTGCCTTCTTGTTTTCAAGGTCTTTAAGTGTGATGCTGTATTGTAGAAGTTAATTTCGGAAATGTTCAAAGTTTGGTTTGGAGTCGGTCCATCCTTTTTTATGAATGTGAAATTTTCCCAGGAGCAGTATTAGTTGAATAAAGAAGACAGTGTGGGGGACACAATACACATAACACTCCACCCAGAACAAGGGGGTTGGAAGGGGAGAATAATGCACTGAAGGAGGAAGTGTCACCGGGTGGTATCAAACGGGGTAGTTAGTTCTATGCACCCCCTGGGGAGAGAAAGGTTACCGACGAAGCCACAGAGAGCAGCAAGGTGTCAAAGCGGCGCCTATGTATGTTTTGTTAATGTGCCACACATTCTCTTTGTCCACACAACAGTGTATAAGGTCGGAAGCTCCCGGTCTCTACATATGTAAATAAAGTTATAAAAGAGCAATGTACAGAGACCCGAGAGTTCCTCTTTTGCAGCCATGTGCTATACATGATGTTGGAGAAAGAATAAAGTTTGTGTTGTTTGGCTTGTTGCCTCACTTGCATCTTTTCTCTACACTGGTGACCTGACGTGCCATGGAGAGTGAGACGAGCACCGCCGCAGAGACTATGGGGGGAGAGCATCAGCGCTGCCTGTGCTGTTTCAGTCACGGTCCCGGACTCTGGCTTCACAACCTGACAGCGGGGTTTTAGCACATAGAAGCCCTGTGCGCATGCCGCGGGATTACGAGGATGACGCATAGCGCTACAACATGGTCATTGCGCCGGATGCACGCACCACACAACAGGCAACAAGCCTGCTTCAGGAACCGACTGGCCACAGCAAGAGCGAACCTGGCCAACTTGCCGTTGCGAGTAACTAAGGACTACCACGCGCTGGTGCAGGAAACAGACCCACCATCCAGCTCAAATGCCCAACAATGCGTGCCGCCATGCCCAGTCAAGAACTAACTAACCTGTACTTACATAACGCTTTTCTAGTCACAAAGACCACTCAAAGCGCTTTCACTAGTACTAACCCTCTATTCTAAGGGCCTATAGGAAACAGATATCTAGGGACAATTTAGAACAGCCAATTAACCTAACATGCATGTCTTTGGATTGTGGGAGGAAACCAGAGCCCCCGGAGTAAACCCACGCAGCACAGGGAGAACATGCAAACTCCACACAGAAAGGTTCCAACCCCTGCCAGCCTGGGGATTTGAACCAGGAACCTTCTAGCTGTAAGGCAACAGTGCTAACCACTGCACCACCATGCTGCCCAAGAAGTCGGGAAACGGCATGGCCTGCAGCCATTAGCAGCTGTGACGGCTGGCAAAAGAAACAAGATGTTTTGTGTCACAGACACAAGCTCGGGGAGAGGGTTCCCGGTGGACTTCCATGCCCAGAAGAGCATCCTGCTGGTCAGCGCAATAGGGTGGCAGCAGGCAGTGATCCCGAGCTTACGGTCGCCAATGGATCCACCATCAGGACATGTCGCCCATGGACACAATTGGGTCGACCGCCTGTCCAGAGTTCCTTTAGGGCTGCCCTCCGCAACTAAAGAAGATTTGGCAGCCTCCCTGGAAGAACTTGTTTTTTTCTCTCAGCCGCAACGGATCCCCGGAGAGTTTTACCAGAGTTCCTTTAGGGCTGCACGCTGCACCTAAAGAAGATTTGGCAGCCTCCCAGACAGAACTTTTTTTTTTTCTCAGCCGCTGCGCATCCTTGTGGAATTGGGCCGACCGCCTTCCCCGGATCCCTTTAGGGCTGTGCTCTGCACCTGAGGAGGATTGGGCAGGATTGTGGCGGGTTGACTCAACCCCCCCCCCACAACACACAGGACAGTCAGCTCTTTTCTCTTGGTTTTTCCCGCTGCACTACTGAGATGTAATGTGCCATTCATGTATTGTGATGCAATGTGCCATGCATGTATCGTGATGTAATGTGCCATTCATGTATAGTGTTCATGCGTCCTGTCCTTGCTGTGACCTAGAGACAGTTCAATATGTAGATGTGCCTTGTAACCTCTTTGTCCTGCAAGCTGGAGCAGAGGCTGCATCTGCCTATTGTTATGTAGGTCTTACAAGTGCAAATGTCTCATGCCTGTTCTGCAGTCCCTTTGATCAGACCAACTGCTGTGAATCTGCTTTGATGTATTGTTTGAGTTGGGTACAAATACTGCACAGGTTCTGTAACTCATCCTCTCTCTCTCACTCACTTCAACTGCTGCTGCAGACACGCACTTTGTGTCTCTTCTCTGAGAGCCTAAGGATCCCGCTCCAGCCTGCACACACTTGGGCTGGAGCGGGGATCCTGTGACGGCAGTGTGATTTAATAAACGCTACTTAAAACCTTCAACAACGCCGCTTTATTTCATGCCGCCGCACTAGTGACCCAACACTGAAACGAACACGCTGCTGGCGAACGCAGCACCCGGCGGGGATTCTCCCACGACAAGCGAACGCGGCAGCCTGACTGATCTGCCCTCCCTTCTGCTTCAGGGAGACTTCGACGCAGAGTTTCCAGGTGAAACTCTCCGGAGACCACCCACGACCGGGAAAGCCGCAGCAAACTTCATGGTGAGATCTGCACGCCTAGATTGGCACATCCACGCTGGACCAGCCGCGCTCGCAGCTCCTCCACTTGAGAGCGCATTCACCTCGTCCTTTCTCCGCGACGGCGACTCCCATGGCCGACGGAGCACACGTGGACCTGAACGCACCATGACCGAGTGAGTGACAAGAACGTCTACTTCCCTTCACCGCTCCAAAACATTGAACAGGGATGATTAAGCTCCCTGACCCTGTCTCCTCTCCAGCTGGCCCAACAACGCACGGAGAGTTACGCGGACGGCGCACCACGCACGGGATGCATATGGCTCTACAGACCCCCATCCTCCTTCGCTGCTGCACACAGAGCCTTCAGAGCTGCCCTCACACCTGAAGCATGCACGCAGCATGCACGAAGGATTTGTCAATGGTCTCAGCCACGGCGCACATGGGGAATTCAGCGGTTTTGCGGTTCCCGACGGCTTTTAAGGTTGTGCCCGCACCTAAAGTCAACACGCCAGTCCCCCTGCTTTTATGTTTCTCTTACAGCCGCTCCTGCTTTTCTTCACGGCCACTATTAATCCTTGCAGGACTTAATTGCGGGAGGAGCCAGTGACTAATTTTTCTTCTTGTGGACCTCTGCACGTTCAACGGGACAGCCCCTCGACGTCGCGGAGCAGCAAGCAGTTTTTGCGCGGCTCGGACGATTTCACCGCCCCTGCCGGCACACACTACCCCTCCCCTCCCTCCACCTCCGCCTGCAGCGAGCTTCTCCCACAGCTCGCTCCCATAGATGGATTATCGAGGTCTCGGCCCCCTGCCATGCCCTCTGGGGGGGAGCGTGTGTGGCGGGTTGACTCAACCCCCCCACAACACACAGGACAGTCAGCTCTTTTCTCTTGGTTTTTCCCGCCGCACTACTGAGATGTAATGTGCCATTCATGTATTGTGATGCAATGTGCCCTGCATGTATTGTGATGCAATGTGCCATGCATGTATCGTGATGTAATGTGCCATTCATGTATAGTGTTCATGCGTCCTGTCCTTGCTGTGACCTAGAGACAGTTCAATATGTAGATGTGCCTTGTAACCTCTTTGTCCTGCAAGCTGGAGCAGAGGCTGCATCTGCCTATTGTTATGTAGGTCTTACAAATGCAAATGTCTCATGCCTGTTCTGCAGTCCCTTTGATCAGACCAACTGCTGTGAATCTGCTTTGATGTATTGTTTGAGTTGGGTACAAATACTGCACAGGTTCTGTAACTCATCCTCTCTCTCTCACTCACTTCAACTGCTGCTGCAGACACGCACTTTGTGTCTCTTCTCTGAGAGCCTGAGGATCCCGCTCCAGCCTGCACACACTTGGGCTGGAGCGGGGATTCTGTGACGGCAGTGTGATTTAATAAACGCTACTTAAAACCTTCAACAACGCCGCTTTTTTTCATGCCGCCGCAAGTATGTATTTTTCTCAGCCGCTGCGGATCCCCGGAGAGTGTTTACCGGAAAATCTCGCACTAGGGGTTGATCCACCCACACAATTTTTGCGTGGCCCGGAGGCTTTTAACATACCGGACCAGCCCACCTTTTCTTTCCCCTCACCTCCATCCCAAAAAGCTTGCCAAATGCCATTTTTGTTTCCATCAAGCACGATGCGCACCAGACCCCATGCGCCCACCGTACTACAGATCGTTCAATGTGTTGGAATCTGGGGCGAAGAATAAGGTGTTTCCCCCCCTCCTTTTTTTCATCTCCACAGACTGATGTGCCCTCCTGTGCACCTCGCCAGCCAGGCGGTTCAACAGGACAGGAGACCCCCCCACCACATTCGCTATAGGTGCCAGCTCAAGCCCAAGGGGGGGGGGGATTGGTTCCCCCTCTGGGTGTTCGGGGGGGGGGGGCTGTGTGGGGGACACAATACACATGACACTCCACCCAGAACAAGGGGGTTGGAAGGGGAGAATAATGGACTAAAGGAAGAAGTGTCACCGGGGGTTATCAAAAGGGACAGTTAGTTCTTTGCAACCCCCTCCCCCCCCCGGGAGAGGAAGAATACTGGAGCCGCAGAGAGCAGCAAGGTGTCAAAGCAGCACCCGTGTGTGTTATGTTAATGTGCCACACATTCTCTTTGTCCACACAACAATGTATAAGGTTGGAAGCTCCCGGTCTCTACATATGTAAATGAAGTTATAAAAGCGCAATGTACAGAGACCCAAGAGTTCCTCTTTTACAGCCGTGTCCTATACATAATGTTGGAGAAAGAATAAAGTTTGTGTTGTTCAGCTTGTTGCCTCGCTTGAATCCTTTCTCTACAATGATGTCTTTGTTCATGTCCTTTTTATTGTTCAAAATATAACATCTTTTTCTTGGAGTTGAATTGTTTGCTGACATTTTGTTCTGATAAAAAGTTCCACACCAGTCCAAAACATTCTGGTATGCATACATTGATAAAACAAATGACAAATTTTTTCCATGTTAAGCCCACAAAAGGTACAGGAATATTGAATATCAAGTGTAAATCTCTCTCAAGTTTTTTTTAACTGTATATATATATATATATATATATATATATATATACTGCTCAAAAAAATTAAGGGAACACTTTGAAAACACATCAGATTTTAATGGGAAAAAATAAGCTGGATATCGAAATTGTGGCAGGCTAGTCCAGCTTACTCAGATTAAAAAGTGTTCCTTTAGTATATACTGTATATTGTATATATATATGCAGTATATATTGTGCAGTATTTTATAAGAGACTTCTTTAACTTTATTGTTCACACAGAATTTCCCTCCATTTAACCAAGTTTTGTCCCACTTAATTTCTCCATACAAAAAAGACCAGAAAGACCTCCTGGAGGGCAGGCTTACCATCTGTAGTAATGTTCTAACAGATTTATTGGAACACTTCTTTTTGGTAATGTCCACTTCACCAGTGAATACACCACTATTAAGAGGGTCATTATGTCATGAACCTGGATTTGGTTCTGACTCATGGTTGGTTTTGCCCTATTTTCCATCAGGCACTTCAGGGAGATACCTGGGTCCTTTGCTCCCTGACAGCTCGGGCACACCTCCTCCTCCTGCCAGTGCCATCAGCTGATTCTCATTACGGGTGTTTCACACACATACACGCACACACTTCATTCACTCCCATTCATACGCGCAGACACTCACTCATACACACATGGTGTCAATTAAGTTCAGCCCACGCACTCTCACACCACAGTAGGAAGAGACCGTTGGAGCACTGAGCTTCATACACGGCAGCGTGTTCCTCCATGTATGTTTGTACCCACTACCTACGCTACCTTCAGCCTGACGTCGCCGTCTTCTCTAACATTTCAAGATTGTGTATTTCCTTGGTGTTAGCGGCTGACCCTGCCTCACCTCTATCCTCCAGAGAGCACGAACCGCCTTGGATGGCTACAGCCCGTAAGTTATGTCTGCCTTTTTCTCTGTGCTGACAGATATGCTGCAGCACTAGGCATTCCCTCTCCCTGGGCTGTTGTGCGTCCGGGCAGCATCCCTGTTTGTCTGGTGGCCTATATTACAATCTTTTCTACTCTCTGTTCAAGTCGTGACTGTTGCTGGACTTATTGTTAAGTACTTTTGTAATAAAAGTGTACGTTCTACTCCTGCAATTGGGTTTTTCATTTCTTCCTCCGTGCACTGCGTAATAGCGCATGGGGAATCATACACATTATCTTGCAAGCTGACTGTTGTGCCTCTAAAAAGCTGCAGCACACCTCTTGGTAAAGCATCAAATACCACTGCATATTCTTTGGAGGTAATAGGTAAACTAAATTTGGAAAGGAATTCGGTACAGATTAATAGGAGCCCATCAGTATTAAAAAGCTGTTTAACCAAGAGGATACCATTATCTGCGACACTGACGTATGGGCAGCCCAGTGTCTCCATCCTACCCCACCCAGGCTTTTTAGCACAAACTGGAGAGGTCACTCCAGCGGCGTCGCAAGATTCCAGCACAACACGGGATGAGGCAGTTACCGGTTATAAGCTCCAACCGATTGGCGTAGGGAGGAGTGCCAGGGGTCTCGTACGAAGGTGGGACAAGCCTTCGCAGCTTCATCGGGCAGCTACCGCCCGCCTCAAGCTGGGCAGCCCCCAGCCAGTAAGGTGCCTCCCCGCCATGGCTTGCCTGCTCTACTGGGTGCGTAGAGCTTAGGGGTCTCTCCTGACAAGCAAGCGTCAATCTGCATCAGGCAGTCAAAAGGAGAAACATACGAAGACTCCAGCTCTTCGATTTGCAAGCTGGAACGTTTGCACCATGTGCCCTGGACTTACTGCTGATCTCCAACAAATGGATGACTCTCGCAAGACCGCCATCATCAATAAGGAACTGGCACGACTTAACATCGATGTTGCTTGCCTTCAGGATACCCGCCTGGCCGACAGCGGCTCTCGTAGAGAATCAGACTACACCTTTTATTGGCAGGGCCTGTCCCAGGAAGAGTCCAGGCAGCATGGTATAGGTTTTGCAGTAAAGAACTCGCAGATCGCCACCACAGAAACCCCTATAGGAGGGTCCGAAAGAATCCTCACGTTCCACATAAAGACATCATCAGGCTTTGTGAACATCCTTTCTGTGTATGCCCCGACCCTCACGTCCACTACAGAAGCCAAAGATCAGTTCTACGAGGCTCTAGAGGAAGTGCTATCTAGAATCCCCCGCTCCGAAGGCTTATTTTTGCTAGGCGACTTCAACGCTCGCGTCGGAGCAGACTGGCAAGTGTGGCCATCCTGTGCCAGTTAAGATGATTTGAATTCTTTGTCCAAGGCCTGAACACCCCAAAAAATGTCAGTTTTTAATGTGTGTTGCCAAAATTTGTGAAATGAGAAGGAACAGAAAGGGACTCAGTGGACAACCTTGTCTAATTCTGTGGCCAATCTCAAATCTCTGTGTTGTACCATGGGCCAGCTTAACTGAGCTATTGCTACCCTTGTACAAGGTAGTGATGGCTTTCAGAAAATAGCTTCCAAATCCAAAGTGTTAAATGGTCTTAAACATAAATCTATGACTTATGGTATCGAATGCTTTATAAAAATCAACAAATAGGATAAAACTCTCATTCAAGATGCCTTTATGCCATGAGCCGAGCTGGCTTGGCTTTCCCCGGCTCAGCCCTGATCTCTCTGTGGGTTTTGGCTTCATTGTTTATGTGCTTTCTGTGTATTTTTTTCCATCATCTTAGTCACTGCCTGACCGGCAGCTGTTAGTCAGCCTCTGTAATCTTTTTCCCACGCTGCTGACAGTCTGTCGGTCCTGCCATGCCCCCTTGCTCTCCATAATTCCACCAGCTGTCCCAGCCCTGGTAATTATCTTTCCCGGTCCTCAGGTGCTCCCAATTTGTATGACCAGCGGTGTTTGGATTTAAGCAGCTTTTCGCTAGACAAACCCTGCTGGGTCATTGTACGAGTCACTCCTACTCTTCATGGTGTGACCGTCGCGTCGGAAGGACATCTGGATTACGCTCGCTGGGAGTATTGGACTTTCGGGACTGTTTTTACTTGTGAGTAAACTGTTTGCGTTTCTCTCCGTGGTTCGCTGCTACGCTGGACCAGAAACGTTTCTTCCCCTGCAGTATTTTGCTACACTTCTGACAGCGTTTCCTTCCCGCAGCACAACTGCTACGCTTAGGCTGTTGCCCAGTTTACGTTCCCCCAAGTAGTTAAGGTCCTATAGTCTTTCCTGCTCTCCTGAGCGCTTGTGCGTAATTGTATTGTTTTTCCTGTGGCCACGGTACACAGTGGTCAGCCCACTGTCCACTTTGTGTCAGCCATTTTGCATTTAAATCCTTTCATCCTTCTCCTCCTCCATGCGCAATGATAAAGCGCACGGAGGGTTTATGACAGAATGACCCAGCCAGTAAAAAGGATTTAACGGGTTCAGCCACACATCCCTTTTTTCCCTTTTTTTTTTTTGTCATTTTCTGAACTGTGTTTTCACCCACTGGTTTTGCTCCACTATGCCTTCGAAGTACCGCTCCCATGCCGGCCAGAGAAGATTAGCGGCGAGGCATCCCACGGTGGAGGAAGAATGGGCGGCGACCTTCATCCAGGACTTTATGGATGAGGCCCATAGAGCCCGTGGACCCAAGGTGAAGTGGAGCAGCCTGGACGCAGCGGAGGGAATTCTGGAAGCGCATCCTAGTCTCTGGGATTACTCTCAGTACGCGGACCTGATCGCTTCGGTCTATGCACTCCAGCGCACGTTTCCTGGTGTGGGAAGAGAGGTGTTCCTTGCGGACCCCAAGCGGAAACGCGCTCCACAGTCTGCAGCCGATCTCTCCCCCACTTTGCCATCAGTGTCAGCTGCCCATAGGCAGCGTCATCCCGCTAGGAAACGCCGGGAAAAGCCCTCCTCTTCTGCAGCGGCCATCATTGCTTCAGCCGCCGAGAGGTCCACTGGATTCACCCCGGCCACGTCTACCTCCGTCGTCAGGGAGACGGCTCCTCCAATAGTCTGTGGAGGGGTCCACGTCATCACTGGCACAGAGAGGGACGAGTTTCTGCCTCGTCCAGCTGTGGATGTCATCAACCGGGATGGCAGGCAAGTATTTTTCCATTCTAAATCATTTATTAGCACTGAATCTTGCCTGTCTCCCGAGGGGGAGGCCCAGTATCAGCAGGGCACTGGGTCCTCTCCTCCAGCTGCAATTAATGATTGTTTCCTTTCCCTCTCCGTGTCTCCTCCCATTCTCCTTGAGGGCCTGCCGGACCAAGAACCGGGCCACCTGACGTTGGAGGAGGTTGAGGCCCTGGATGATCCTGCCCAGGATCCCACACGGAGGCGTTCCCCCACAACCACACCGGCGGGCAAGGAGTGGGTGAATCTGCTTGTCTTCGTCAACCGCCAGGTTGAGGAGGAGCGCTGTGAGAGGGAGGTCCGAGGATGCACTTCCCCGGCTGTGAGGGTTCCACCTCTTACGCCTGCTCAGCCCACGGATTCACCCTCAGATGAGGAGTGGGCTAATCTGCTCGCCACAGTCAAGCGCCGGGTGGAAGAGGAGTGTCTGAGGACCAGGACTGCAACCACCATCATGCCTGCTGCAGGGACCACTGCAGCAGAGCCACCCCCTGGACCTGACCCCCAGCCGACGGGATCCGGACCGTCACCATCGACGGCATCGAAGTCCTGGACAGCGGTGGAGCTTGAGCACAGGCAAGTTATCTCTCCTGTAGTTCATTTATCAATGATTGAGAGATCTTGTCTGGCTCTTGGGGAGGAGAGCCGAGTGCGACTCCCGGTCGCACCTGGACTCCCCTCGCCGGGCTCTGCCGCTGCCGGCGACCCTAACCTTTTCTCCTCTCCCATGCCTTTTGAGCCCGTCACTAGGCTCGCCGGAGAGGAGCTGCCATCACCGGGGTTGCCAACCGACGACGACGAGAGGTTCGCGGTCCTAGAGAAGGTCAGTGGGGGCACAGCACCGGGAACAATGATGGAGGCTATACACCCCAAATCGCTGGAGTCTTGGATAGCGGTAGAGCCCGAGTTCAGGCAAGTGTGCTTCATTGTGTCAATTCCTCATTTGTCTATGTCACACTGCCCGACTCATGGCGAGGAGGACCTGGGGCAGCTGGTAGTAGCCCTCGGGGCTGTCTTGCCTGGCTCTGCCACTGCCGGTGACCCTGACCCAGTCTCTTTTTCTCTCCCTCCGGGGTCGGAGCCCCCAGCCAGGGTCGTCGGAGAACAGCTGGCTTAACCTGAAGCCGCCGAGGATCGGAATCCAGCACCAGGTGGCGTTTGGAGCACCACCTCCCTCGCTGGGGGAGGCCACCGTGGGAGCAATGAGGCCCCCGATGGGGGTCACTGCTGATGCAGCTGAGCCTCAGCCGGAGGCCATCGTGGGTGCAGCGGAGCCGGCCCAGTTGGGGGCCATCGTGGGTGTAGCTGAGCCTCAGCCAGAGGTCACCACAGGTGCAGTTAGGCTCCTGCTGGAGTCCATCGTGGGTGCAGCGGAGCCGGCCCAGTCAGGGGCCACCGTGGGTGCAGCTAGGCTCCCGCTGGAGTCCATCATGGGTGCAGCGGAGCCAGTCTGGTCGGGGGCCACCGCGTTTGCCACTACGGACCACCCTGAGGACGCCGTGGAGGTTCTCTCTCTCCCCGGTCCGGTTGCCCACCAGTCAGCCTTCCAGTGGGCAGGCCACCTCCTGCTTCACCCCTTCAGTCCTGGTCGCTGAGCAACATTGGCTGGCAGCTGGAAGAATTGACTCCCCGGGTCAGGTGGCCCATGTTTTCCGGCAGGCCGCCGGACGCCATCCACCTGACCTTCTGCTGGGCCTAGGTCTCTGGGTGGCATCCTGAGCCCCAATGCCTGTGGACTTGGGGGGGGGTGTAATTGTGGGCCCTGGGCAGGGCATTGTGTTCCCTCCTTCCTGTTCCCCCTTCTGCCCACCCGGGTTCGGGTTGTTTGTTGTTGTTGTTGCAACTGTTGGGGGGTGGGGCTTCTTGATGTTACCCTGGGTGTCTGGGAATCCACCCCTTAGAGGGGGGGCTCTGTCATGAGCCGAGCTGGCTTGGCTTTCCCCGGCTCAGCCCTGATCTCTCTGTGGGTTTTGGCTTCATTGTTTATGTGCTTTTTGTGTATTTTTTCCATCATCTTAGCCACTGCCTGACCGGCAGCTGTTAGTCAGCCTCTGTAATCTTTTTCCCACGCTGCTGGCAGTCTGTCGGTCCTGCCATGCCCCCTTGCTCTCCATAATTCCACCAGCTATCCCAGCCGGTAATTATCTTTCCCGGTCCTCAGGTGCTCCCAATTTGTGTGACCAGCGGTGTTTGGATTTAAGCAACTATTCGCTAGACAAATGCCGCTGGGTCATTGTACGAGTCACTCCTACTCTCCATGGTGTGACCGTTGTGTCGGAAGGACATCTGGATTACGCTCGCTGGGAGTATTGGACTTTCGGGACTGTTTTTACTTGTGAGTAAACTGTTTGCGTTTCTCTCCGTGGTTCGCTGCTACGCTGGACCAGAAGTGTTTCTTCCCCTGCAGTATTCTGCTACGCTTCTGGCAGCGTTTCCTTCCTGCAGCACAACTGCTACACTTAGGCTGTTGCCCAGTTTACATTCCCCCGAGTAGTTAAGTTCCTGTAGTCTTCCCTGCTCTCCCGAGCGCTTGTGCGTAATTGTATTGTTTTTCCTGTGGCCATGGTACACAGTGGTCAGCCCGCTGTCCACTTTGTGTCAGACATTTTGTGTACATCATACCTTCTTTTAATTTTTGAACTGTTTCATGTTAATAAATGTGTGTGTGGTGAACTCTTGCATTTAAATCCTTTCATCCTTCTCCTCCGTGCGCAATGATAAAGCGCATGGAGGGTTTATGACACTTTATTTCTATTCTCCCCAACTGATTTTGTATCAATCGTAATTGTAACTGCTTTATGATCTGTAAGGACTGTATGCTCTATTTTTATATCTAACACTTTATCTTCCATGTCTGAAGAGATGATAAAAATGGTTATAGGGTTTTATTCAGATGCTGACATCTCCATATGTCAGTGAGGTCCATCCTATCACAGATATGTTCTAGTTCATTTATTGTTTGGTTTTCAGGGTTCCATCTATCAATGCTCTCATCAGTTGCTGCATTGAAATCTCCACCTCAAACAGTTTTAGCAGAAGGAAATGAGAGTAGTAACTGGTTAATCTTTTTTTCTTTTGTTAAAAATACGTTTTGGCTTGGCTGGTTGTTATTGGGGGCAAATACATGAACAATTATAAACTGGGACTGATCAACATCAACCAGCAATATAAACCATCTACCAATTTCATCTGTCATGTGTTTGATAACACTACCTCTAAATTTACCCTGCATAATAATTACCCTGCTGACCTGTTGTTGCCCAAGCAGAACCACATCTCTCGGCCCCACTGACTCCTCCAAAATGACACATCCGTTTCCGAAGCTTGACTTTCTTGAATGAAATAAAAATCAGTACCTTTGTTTTGCCAATACAAAAAAGAGCTTTCCTTTTTAACTGGCTTCTAAGGCCTCTGGCATTAACAGAAAGAACAGAAATTGACATTAATTCAGAACAACACAAATTTTTTTTTTTTTTAACTTTCTCAGAACCCCAACTTAACCAATGACCAGATGAGAATACTGCACTTATCCACTATTCACTTTATGACATTCATAATAATATTTTTATCTCACCAAAATGACATAAGGCACATTTGTAGAATATTTCATCATATTTTAATCTCCTTTCCATTGATGTAGGCTTTATTCCCCATGTAGTAAGCCTTTTCTCCTCTCTTTCTTGCCTCCTCCATGGCTGGCCATAGACGGCTGCAGGCGGCTCTGTCCGCTGCTGTCAGATCCTCTCTGAAGTTGAGTCAATTATCCCTCAGGGAGCCGCTCTTCTTGGATGCCCTCCATAGTGCCTCCTTTGCCATTCTGGACAGGAACCTGATGATGACTGGTCATGCTGGATGGCTGGGACCGCCGTCTTTAGGCTTTCCAATTCAGTGTACGACATCTATCGCTGACTCCACCATAGCAGCCTCTGTGTCTGGTACCACTGCATGGCAGATATCCTGGATTTGCGATTTGATGTTGCCATTTTTTTTCTGCGACACCATAAAGCCGAAGGTTAATGTTGTGTCCGAATAACAAGGAGGCAAGGTGATGTTTTATAAGTTTATTATAATACCAACTATATACACACACAGGAGTCCCTACGCAAGTACGGGAGCCACAGCGAAGATTCAGCATGCCTCCCTCTACTGGCTTATATACTCCAGGTGATGCCACCCCCCAAAGGCGGGGCATCACCCCTCCCCAGCCTAGGGCACCGCCATACTAATATTATATATATATATATTACAATCCTACATTCTCCCCCACTTTGAAAAATCACAACCACACAATTAACCCAACCACATAATCTTCGGACCTTTCTGCCACCGCAGGGGTCAAACCCCGCTGTTCAAGTCTGCCGTCCGTGAGACCACAAACACCTACACGGAACCCCCACCTTGTCAGTGTACTATGGTGCTGGCGGTGTCCCTCTTCACCCGAAATGGGCCACCCAAAGTCCCATACTTCTTTGCCACTTCCCACATAAAACGGCCGGTCCCACAGACCACTACCTGCCCACTCCTCCACATCTTCACAGGTGATGGAGAATCCGAGCCCGTAAAACAAGTCATCGCCCATCAGATTAATACCTTCTCAAGACACCATGAATTCGGCTGCACCCCCAGAGGCCTCATTATACCTCACAGCCAGCCACACCGAGCCCACGATATCAAGGGGATCATTACCATTACCAAAACAGGCAATGTTCGTTTTACTCACATTGTAGTAGGGAAAACACCATCTTACAATTTACAAGTTCAAAATGGAAGTTGCCGACCCCGTGTCCACCAACATCGGTACCAGCATCCCGTCCGTGTTGGGAGAGACAGTGTGGACCGCTGTAGGCACCTTCTTCTTTCCACCGTCCCTAGCAGACCTCCGTTCCTCCTTGTTGAAACTGCAGCAAACTCTGGCGAAGTGATGGAGCAGACCGCACCATCCACAACGCTTGTCCTCCGCTGTGTACTCCCTCACACCAAAGCGGTGCCTGCTGGATCCGCAGGCGTAGCAACCCAGCGTCCCCGGGTCGCTGGCGTCACTGCTTGAACCGCATGCGCCACGTCATGATGTCTTCAGGGGTTCGAAAGTAGCCCGCCATGAGCCTCATTACATCGCCGAACAAGTCACCTCCTCCAAGCGTGCTAAGGACCCTCCGGCTCTCCACATCCACAATATGGACCAGAACAGCCCTCGCACATAATTTGTCAAGGTCGCTGAGGTCTAACATCAGTAGATAGTTCTGGAAGGCCGCAGACCCAAGGGACCAACGGCTCACCAGGAGCCCCCAAAAATGGGCGAAACATGGTCGCAGCCCTCTCCATCTCATTTATCCTGGTCATCAAATGTTGTGTCTGAATAACGAGGAGGCGAGGTGACGTTTTATAAGTTTATTATAATACCAACTATATACACACAGGAGTCCCTACGCGACTACAGGAACCACAGCAAGGATTCAGGATGCCTCCCGCTACTGGCTTATATACTCCAGGTGACACCACCCCCAAAGGCGGGGCATCACCCCTCCCCAGCCTGGGGGCACCGCCATGCTAATATTTTATATATATTATGATCCTACATTCTCCCCCCCTTTGAAAAATCACAACCACACAATTAACCCAACCACATAATTTACACCCGATTCACACTCTAATACAAAGGGGTATTGGCCTACACATTCACACACCACACTGGCCCAGCGGAGGTCTCCGCTATGTAAACAAAGAGTCCGTAAAAGAAAAAAGGGCCACACACCAAACTAAATTAATCCCAATCACCTAGTCTAAAAACATACATACAAAAGTAATTTACACAATGAGCAAGGCGGTACCCACCCCCATAAGGGAGGGAGCCACAGCAAAGAGGCAGCATGCCTCCCCCTACTGGCTTATATACTCCAGGTGACGCCACCCCCCAAAGGCGGGGCATCACCCCTCCCCAGCCTAGGGCACCGCCATACTAATATTATACATATATTACGATCCTACAGTTAAGTCGCCAGCTGTAATGATCAGCTTTATTAATTTTATCTTCCAATTTGGTGGCTTTTTTCTCCATGAGCATACGCTGTTTTTGAAATGCAGTATTCATTTTTTTTTTTACGTCAGCGGCTTCTTAAAGGCAAAACTCAAGTGATTTTTTCAGACTATCAATTTGGACCGTGTTGTAATGGACAGCCTTGTCAGTGTGGTCGGCTCTTTCATTAATCTCGGCAATTATAGTGTTTTGTAGTTCAGCCAAGGATGATTCTTCACTCGGGGCTCCACTAGGCCTAGTTTTACCTTTGGAGTCGCCCTTAGCCTTCTTAGCTTGGTGCTTCACTGGAGTATTTGGAAAAGAAAGGCATTCTTCAGTATGTTCCACCTGGCAAGCATATGAGCGGATTTCCTTTATGTTCTGTTTTTCCTTGGCTGTAACAGTTTCCATATCTCCCAGCCATGGGAGCTCAGTGTCATGAACTTGGGTCTGGGTTCCAAACCCAGTTCTGACACTATGGTTATTTTGTCTCTTTACATTGTTTATTTTCCATCAGGTGTTTCAGGGAGCCCTTTGGGTCCTTTGACCCCTGACAGCTCGGCCACGCCCCCTTCTCCTGTCACTGTCACCAGCTGTTCCTCGTTAATGGGTTTCCCTCACGCACGCACACACACATATACACTCTTATTCTCATTCTCACTCACATGCATTCCCCTGCACACATACACACACACACACACCTCCATTCAGCTCCACTCACATGCTCAGACACTCATTCATGCACACCTGTTTTCCATTCAGTCCAGCCCACGCACTTCCACACCGGCGGTCTCTTTCCTCATTAGTATTGTCATTACTTAAGCTCTGTCTGAGGGGGAAGAGATCACCGGATCATTGCACTTTATACACAGTTGCTGTTTCCTCTGTATATGCTAGCCTCCACTTCCTACATTATACTTTCAGCCTGACTGTGTAAGTCTTCTCTAACATCACTTGACGCCGGCTCATTGCCTGATATTAGCGGCTGTTCCTGTTTGCCTGCTCACACCGGACAGCACGGGCCGCCTCGAACCGCTCCAGCCCGCAAGTTTACGTTTGCCTTTCTCCTCGTGCCAGCTGTTCTGCGGCACTAGGCATTTCCTCCCTCGGGCTGTTGAGCATCTTAGAGGCGTCCCTGCTCGCCTGGTGTCCTCCTTGACTGTAATTAATCCTTCTGTTGACACCGTAACTGTTTGCTGGACTGAATCTCTATTTGTTTGTTCAATAAAGTGCATGCTACTACTTCTGCTTATGAGTTTAAATTCCTTCCTTCGTGCGCTGCGTAATGGCGCACGGGGAATCATAACACTCAGTTTCTTCCAAGTTTTCCATAGTTAGCGTTAGCAGCTTGTCAGTGTCAGTTAACTTATTAGCTTGGCTCCAATTTGTTAAATATACTTTTAGAAAGCAGAAATATAACCACAATATACAGTACAGTACCTGGGGTTGATTAATTTGCCGCCTTACACCTTATTCATACTTTTACGAGACAAAGAGAAATCTTTCCTGTAGTTTGTGCAGCAAATTTTGTTGCTCATTAAAACTCAACTGGTGTCTCCACCATCTGGAGCTGGATCCTGGGTCCAGAACAGAGAATTATATACACCAGTGGACATGCCCGCCTGACGTCACCCTGCCGGGGGGGTACGGCATCACACACACACACTACACTCATGACACCACAGCACGCGCATGCGCACTACCACTTCACATCTCGTCTTTTTTACGGCACATGTGGTGGGCTGCAATATATATTACAGATACACGTTAATGATTTTTTAGAGTATACTGAGTTGACAAAGACCATTTTATGTAAACGAGGGTTATTTTTTTGTGTAACATCATGAAAAAAAGTTAATGACCACAAGTCACGTCCCGTTTCTACCTTTCATAATAAAAGTCTGGATATTTTGCCTTATTGGAGAAGAATTTAAAGTAAATTCTCCCAAAAAATAACCAAAATATGAACCAATACTGTCATGAACCTCCTCGTGCACTTCTACACAGCGCACGGAGGAGGAGAAGGAAGAATGGATTTACGCACAGGAATTCACCACAACACATTTATTAACACAAAGGCTGACAGTTCCAAAATAAAGACTAACAAAAAGGTAACAGTGTACACAAAAATGGCTGACGCAACGAGCGTGCAGTGGGCAGACCACTGTGTACCGTGGCCACAGACAAATAATACAAATAACGTTTACGCTCAGGAGAACTTGGAGTTCTTTAGGAGGCTCAACTGGCAAAAGAGGAAGAAACTGGGAAATAGAGCCTAAGCGTAGCAACAATACTGCATGAGGAAACACTAACAGTTTTACTCACAAAACAGGAGCAGTCCAAGTAGTCCAAGACAGCGGCAGAGATCAGTGAGGCGGCCCCGAGGGCTACTATGAGCTGCTCCAAGCTGTCCTCGCCATGAGTCAGGCAGTGTGACATTGACTTTGACATTACTGACATAATGGAGCACACTTGCCTGAATTCGGGCTCTACTGCCATTCAGGACTCTGGCAATTTAGGGTGCGTAGATACCATCAGTTTGTTCGGTGCTGTACTCTCGTCGACCTTCTCTGGGACCGCTAGCCCCGTGTTGTCGTTCCTGGGAAACCCAGGTAGTGACAGCTCCTCTCTGGCGACCCTAGGAAGGAGCTCGAAGGGGATGGGAGAGGAGGAACAGTTAGAGTCACTGGCAGTGACAGAGCCCAGTGAGGGGAGTTCAGATGCGGCTCAGAGCTGCACCCGACTCTCCTCCCTAAGAGCCAGACAAGATCTCTCAGTCATTGACAAATGAATTACAAGAGAGACTACTTGCCTGTGCTCAAGCTCTACATCCGTCCAGGACTCTGGCGATGCCAACGATGATGATCGGGGACCCGTCGGCTGGAGGTCTGGTCTGGGAGATGACTCTGCAGTGGCGGCCCCCGCGGCAGGCGTGATGGTGGTTGCAGTCCTAGAGCTCCTGTGCGCCGTTTTCTATACCACCAGCTCCTCTGGCGTGGTGGCCAAGGACGACCTCTCCGCTGGCTCATGAGCTGGACCCTCCCGGGCCTCTGGTTCCTCTCCCCTCAAGCGACCTGGATCCAGAGCTGGCAAGCTCGTAGGGGTACACAGAAAGGGTTGAGTGAGGTCGGGTGTGGGAGCACAAAATGCCGCTGGGGTGGAGCACTCAGAAGACTGCATACCCAGAGTCTCCTTGCCAGGAGGCAGGCAAAATTGTTCATCAATGGAAAAAGTTAAATGGGGAAAAACTTGCCTGTTCTCCTGGCATTAGACGTCCCCAGTGGCCCCTGGGGCCTCTCCTTTCTTCTCCAGGCGTTCCTCACCGAGCTGCAGCTCCTCCTCCCTTAGGGAAAGCTCCTTTAATCTCCCGGTCATCTCCGGGAGGAGCCACGGCTTCACCTCCAGGATGAGGTCCGTCTCAGCCAGAAGAGCCAGGCTACGTTTCTCTAATTCCTCCCAGGACGGAGCAGAGCATGGCTAGGAGTGAAGAGGCAGGGCTGTTGTAGGCAGGACTGAGCGCTTCCTCCGACGGGGGTTCCTCCTTTTCTTCCTCACAGGCAGTTTGGGAACCAGATAATCCGGGATGCGGAGCATCGCACTGGGCGGCGGATCACCCATGCTGAGCAGCTCCGTACTCTCCGGAGAAGTGAGCGGAGTGGCCGCGAGGAGCTCGAGCACTAGGAGATCCTCCTCCAATTCCTTGCAGGGCATGGCGAAGATATCCCGGAGGATCTCCATTGCTCTCGGGATGGTCCCAGAGGCTATCTCGCTCCATAACCCTCCTCACTGTGTCCCAAGCCTGTCTTACAGCCAGGGAGGAACAGGGCTTCTGTGTCCATGAGAAAACTTCCTCCAGGAAGCACAGCAAACGCAGCTCCCACTCCAGCTCCCTCTCCGTCTGAACCACCATGTTAATACTTGGGGAGGAAGGGAAAAGAGACAAAGAAAAAAACGCACTTCTACTCCGCTGGGTTTTTTCTAAATGTTCAGAGCATTCTATCATGTATTCCCGTGGGCCATGACGCGGCGCAAGAGGGAGGGAATGAAAAACCCAAATGCGAGAGTAGAACGTGCTGTTTATTAACAAACTCCAACAAAATAACAAGTCCAGCAAGACCACACAATACAGTTGATTGCAATGATGAATATAGACCACCAGACATACAGTGAAGCTACTTGGATGTTCTACAGCTGGGGAGGGTGAATGCCTAATGCCGTCATAACGATGAGCACAAAGAGAAAGGCAAAACATAAACTCACGGCTGGAAAGATCCGAGGCTGTCCGTGTAGTTTGGTAGATGGAGGAGTGAAGCAGGGTCAGCTGCTAACATCCAGGGATTAACCATCTGTAAATGTCAGGCTGAATACGCAAAGGTAGTAGTACAACATCCATGGAGAAACACGCTGCCACGAATGAAGGTGAATGCTCCGACAATCTCTTCCCAAAACTGCAGCCCCTTTGTAATCATAATGCTAACGAGGGAAGAGATTGCCAGTGTGATGAAGCATGGGCTGAACATAATTGAACCCTGGTGTGCATGAGTGTGGGTATGAGCGTATGAATGGGAATGAATGGAGTGTGTGTGTGTGTGTATGTGTGTGTGTAAACACCCGTACTGAAGCACAGCTGATGGCACTTGACAGGAGGAGGGGGTGTGCCCGAGCTGTCAGGGAGCAAAGGCCAAAAGCTCCCTGAAGCGCCTGGTGGAAAAATGGGGCAAAATAACCATAAGTCAGAACTGGGTTTGAAACCATCAAACCCAGATTCATGACAGGTTCATGACACAATACCAGTTTTCTTTCTCCTGTGCTGATGGTTAGTGAAATGTTTGTCTCTGATTAGCAACACCTGTGTATGCTTCAACAATTCCTTATCTAGCAAAATGACCAACCAATCAAAGCCTGCCACCAAGTGGCTAGAAGTAATAACAAAAAATAAACAACTGAAAATGACTTCGACATGGGAAAAGGCCCCTGTACTGTGGAGGGCCAGAAGCGACAAAAATGAATTAACAAATACACCAATAATTATTAATTAATTGAATTGTGAATAAATTAAAATAGGAAATAAAACATGTTTAATAAATAAATGTATCCTGAGTTATTAAAATTAGTAATAAATAAATCATTTATTAAATATATGTGTCATTGTTATGATTCCCTGTGCGCTTTTAAGCAGCACACGGAGGAAAGAGACAAATCCACACGCAGGAGACGTGTGCAATTTATTGTGCAAAAAACA
This sequence comes from Pholidichthys leucotaenia, assembly GCA_020510985.1. Taxonomy (NCBI): domain Eukaryota; kingdom Metazoa; phylum Chordata; class Actinopteri; order Cichliformes; family Pholidichthyidae; genus Pholidichthys; species Pholidichthys leucotaenia. The sequence continues at coordinate 397,272,390 of CM035838.1, read as the reverse complement.
AAGAGGCAAACAGTCCAGCAACAACAGAAAATACCAAAATGGCGAGGAGGCTCTGGGAAGCTCACAAGACGCTCCTCAGCTCACCAGTGAGTAAGCCCAGGGAACCCAAAGTGCTTCAGGCGGAACTGACAGCAGGAGAAAGGCAGCCTGGGCACCCGAGCACCTCCACTGGAAGCGGCGGGCACAGGAATACTCACTGGAGCCAGAAACAGAGACGTCCGTGGAAGGAATCCCAGAGCCTACCTGCAAAAACAGAAGTGGGGAACACAGATGTCATGCAGAGGGAAGCAGTACCAAAAACAGGCAAGGCGTCTAGTCATGTGTTACGGGTCCCGGGAAGGTGGCCACAATAACAAAAAGAAATAGATTTTAAACGTGATCCTCCGTGTCTGCTCTTGGGTCTGTAAAATACAGAAAGAGTCTTTGAAAGACAGAACACAGGACCACTCGTGTCTTTCTCCAGATAGTACTCTTATTTTCTTTAACAAATTATTTCACAAACTTGCAATAGACAAATATATATACAGGACAAACTCTATACAGGACAAACTCTATTACTTAACACCAGGAGACTTTTACATTCACACGGGGTAGAATGTACTTGTATTAAGTAAAACATTTTATGTGAGCTATACCGTCTTTCCCAAAGTTAAATTTGACTGGCGCGAAACCGCTACCGCGATGCGGCTCGCCTTTGATCTCCGGCGCCAGCCGCAGCTTGAACTTGTGCAAAAACGTATCAAACTGACACACCAACATCACAGTATTATTCGCCGCGAAACACAGAAGTAACACGGAGCTTAAGTCTCTTATTTATGGCATTTTTAACCAAATACTGACCTGTAAAATACAGAAAGAGTCTTTGAAAGACAGAACACAGGACCACTCGTGTCTTTCTCCAGATAGTACTAAAGGGGGGCCGGAAGTGCACCCTCATTGTTTACCTGGGGCGGGACGACCGCAGTGCCAAAGGTTCCACTGCTTACTCTTAAATATTTATACAGGGCTACATATCAAATGTTAATATTATTGATCGTCCACAATCTCAAAATATATTTAGATGCTCTTAAAATAAAAATAAAATGACAGTCTCTCTGAATTATTTCCAAATGTGGTGCCCTATTTGGGTGTACCACACGCTCCCCAACAACAAAAGTGGCTCCTGACACTTAACAGTAACAAATCAAAATCTCAACACTAATAAAGTCTCTATTCAAAAGTCTCTGGAACGTCTTTCTTTTCAAGTGTCCTTAATCTTCAGGTATTATCCAAGATCTGGTCAGTTTAATAGCAAGGAATAGCATACTGACATGGCAAGTAGTTAGAGGTGAAAGGAGGAAGATAAAAAGGTTGAGGATAGAAAGAAGGGTAGCACATAAAAGGATATGGTGTTGACTGCTGAACACTGACAGTGTTCACCGACGGACGAGTCTGGAAGGCTGGCTGGCCCAGGGACGGATAGGTGAACACCATGTTGGGTCATCTCTGCCTAGTGGACTGCCTCAGACGTGGTGGCGACTCAGGACGGCGGCCTGGCTCTGGACTGGGCACCGGCTCAGGATCAGCTGCAAGTCCGGGACTAGGAGCAGGAACATCTTGGTGGAGATGAAGCACTTCCCTGTTGTCGTCTGGTTGAAGTTGGTCCACGTTTTGTTCGCTTCCCCTTTGTATTTCTTGTTCTTCCTCCGTAATATTGTCTCTGTCTTGTTCAGGTTGAATAGGAACTTGTACTTGTCTTTGCTGTGTTGTTCCCTGTCTTCTTTGTGACTCACATTGAACTTGGTCGACTGGACGCTGACTTTCCTGCAGGTGTCTGGGAACACGAAACCAATAGAGGGGTTCGTCTTCTTCCGAATCACTCGCTTCAGGACTGTTCGACTTTTCCAGTGTGTTTTGTCTTATATCGGTAGGTCTGTTGTTTCTCTTTTGTGACTTGGCAACTGGACTTTGAACGATGTCGACTGGTAAGTCGTTGACTTGGAGAAGCAAGTTTCTGTGCAGGGTACGGATGGGACGACCTCCTGTCTCTGGACTTACTTTGTAGACGGGGTTGTCTCCAACCTGCTCTCTCACGATGTAGACTGTTTGTTCCCAGTAGGGCCTTAGCTTGCCAGGACCATCTCTTTCGCCCAGGTTCCGTACAAGCACTCTGTCTCCTACTTGCAGGACTACACATGCATGCATCAAAACAACAGGATTAACACTGTGAAGATAACACAGGTCCAACAATAATCTGGCAATTCACTCCCGCGGCCCCAGGCCTAAAATAATGCCACACATAATGACGGGAGTGAATGCCGGTGTGCGTAGAATGAGGGAACAGGTGTGTGAGAAGATGAGTGGGTGTGTATGTGTGTGTGTGCGTGTGTGAAACAACAAGGATTGGACACAAATCATAATGACAGCCAGCTGACAAAAACTGGCAGGTGAGGGGGGGTGTGGCTGCGAGCTGTCAGGGAGACGGGAAGACCTCAAGGCTTCCAAGGAGGTGCCTGATGAAAAAATAGAGAATCAAAACACACTAAAGACAGCGCAGCCACTGTGCCGTGAAACTGGAATGCAAGTCCACCCCAGTTCATGACAGAGCCTCCCCCTCAAGGGGTAGATGCCAGACATCCCAGCAACATCAAAAAAGCAAAAGGAAACCCTGCCCCCCACCCCCACCCCCACCCCAAGAACTATAGCCCCTTCTCCACTAGTGTCAGTTCGGTACGGTTCGATACGGTATGGTACACTTTGTAGGCTTTTCCATGAGGGACTGTAATGGTAATAGTTCTGATTTTTGCACCTGCAGCCACCATGCAATGAAACTGGGGTGGAAGTCCACCCCAGTTCATGGCAGTCATGAAGCGTCCTGTTTAACTTCAAAAGAACAGCTTACGAGTACTATAATAATATACTAACACTGAATAAAACTTACAGCTTTCAGTCTTATATTTTTGAATTTATTACTCATTTGTTGTAGGGTTAGTATTTAACCATCTGCAAATAGTCAATTAATAAATTAACCTTCAATAAAGATGTGTTCTGAACCATTAAAATCATTTTTGGTAGTTTTGCAAAATCATTAGTTCAAATTTTTTGTCCAGTTGTATTTATCAAAACAACCAGAAGATTTCAGTGTGTCATGGACTGTAAAACATTAAAGTGAAAATAAATAATTTAATTCATTTATGTCATAAACAATATATTTTATGTACACAAAAACAACAACATAACATTCGTTACAACAGCACTGTGCTTTAAAAGCAAAACATGCTTAAAGCAAAACAATCATCTTGAATTAAATACATTATAAACACAACATTTATTAATAACACAACAAAAACAAAATGTAAGCAGTGGATATAAATGAGAAAAGAGACAGATTTTAAATTTGGATAAAGCAGATCAAGTTGAGTTGTTCCCAGCTGTTTTTTTTTAAAGCCCTTGTTATTCTACCAACCCAAACTGAGCCATAGATATTCACAAAAGATATATTTTTGAACGATATATACAGAAAAATACATTTAAAAAATACCATACTTTATCATTGCCATGGGTGTAATTGAGATGTTGATCCACTCCAGGACACTCTGTCACTGTTTCTCACTACAGTGGCGCAGTTCCAGTTTGTCATCACTGATGAGACTGCTGCTGCGCTTCAGTGCTCATACCGAGGCGGATGAAGGGAGATGGTGATCCTGATGGTTTTCAGTGTGAAACACTCTAGGAACTCTAATGGTTAATGTTGGGGTCATGGCCGGGTGAGGGGCTCATTTAAAACATTTAAGAAGTCCTTTCTCTTTTTTCTTAGCCACAGAAGGGCCAGTTTGCACTACTTTCTCACCTCTGCCAGGGTGTCCACCGGACTCACCCTCAGTATACATAGCAAAAAGTCAAGTATAAAAAAAGAACCTTTTCTGTATATACTACACAATTTATAATAATGGGTAAATGTAACACTTGTACACAGTTTGTGAGACTGGGCTAAAAAAGCATTCATTGTAACTGCACTTGCTTTATCTTTAATTCTCAGGCTTTCTGAAGATAATCACTTCTAAACAGACATGCAGCACCTAATTTGGAAAAGAAACAGAGGAGAAGCAGAGGAGAAATGGTTTGGTGAAGATTCTCAGTCATCCAGGCAGGTCAGTGTACTGGATGACACATCAGTCAAGTCAACTGGATTCAAGTATTTTTGCTTCTGAAACTTCGGATGAATGGTGAAATGTTTCAGAAGTCAAAAATACTTGAATCCAGTTGACTTGACTGATCGGTCATACAGAGGACAAGTTAACATTTGCTCTTGCTGGAAACATTAACAATATATAGATGATTTTTACTGAGTCAAAATATTTAGTAATGTAAAATCAGGTAAGTGAAGATGGGTTTCTTACTGTCTGGTCAGAACTGCCAGAACATGGCATTAACTTGGAGTCCTTGTTCATGTAAACAAGTTCTAAGGAATGTCTCCATGTCCTCTTGATACTGGAAGATGAACAAAAAAGGCTCCTTTGCAATCAAATGATTCTCCCTCCAGTAATTCTTTCACAGCATCCTGCTGAAGCTCTGGGCTCATGTGGAGAACATCAGGTTCTGTCACCTTCCCATGGAACAGTGCACGGTTACTGTGCACCCAGCACAGTGCTGTATGGACGTCACTCAGGATGCCATGCTGCAGCAGCACATCACATCATTCATTCATTCATCTTCTTCCGCTTAATCCGTTTCGGGTCGCGGGGGGGCTGGAGCCTATCCCAGCATCTTTGGGCGAGAGGCAGGGTACATCCTGGATAGATCGCCAGTCCATCACAGGGCCAACACAGAGAGACAGACAACCATTCACTCTCACAGTCATACCTAAGGACAATTTAGAATCCCCAGTTTGATGTCAGTTAACCTAACTTGCATGTTTTTGGCATGTGAGAGGAAACTGGAGAAATCCCGGAGTAAACCCATGCAGACACGGGAGAACATGCAAACTCCACACAGATCACTGTTGGTCGGGGGCTGGGATCGAACCCAGGATCCCCTGGCCAACGGTGAGTTGCTGTGCTGCTGGAGTGCTAACCACTTCGCCACCATGCCGCCCTGGCGGGGGGGCAGCAGCACATCAAAAGAGTTCAACTGAATCAATAAAAACTTGTTTCATCATCTTGCATGCAATCAAATACAAAAGCCACAAGTACAAAACAGCAAGATGTTTTAATCAGAGATAATCCCACTAATAGGGAACGTGAGCTGGGATTAGACCATCATGATACAGGTTTGTTTTACCCTACTGATGATGTGTTGTTGCACTAGTGATCCTGTAATTGTGTTCAAGAAGAAAAGCAAAAATGACACTAAACCATTCAAACCAAGCAATTTCTTTTAGCATTACCAATTAGTTAAAGTCAGTTATTTACCTGACTATTTATTTAGACTGTGCGCAAGATGGCGCCCACAGTGGTCGCCATGGTGCTTCGTTGCGCCCTTTGTTTGTTTTTGTTTGTCAATTGTGTGTCTGCCAGCTCTTACACCCGTGAAGAGCTTCTAAATATCAGGACTTTCACTCCCACGGACCTACTCCCAGTTTTTTTAGCTCCTGCCGCCGATCTGGTTCATTGCTTGGCTCGAAAAGTGAGACGGCGAAAGAGAGGAAGATGAGCGGGCGCTCTCGTTCGGCTCCGCAGGAGAGGCACGCGCACGGCTTTGCCTGGCATATTTCTGTCCAATGCCAATTCTCTCTCCAACAAGGTAGATAAACTAAGACTGCTGATGCGTTTTAAGGACCTCTCTTCCTCGGCTGCCCTCTGTTTTACTGAGACCTGGCTCAGGGAAAATACACCGGACAGCGCGCTGCGCCTCGAGGGATTTCAGCTGTTTCGTGCTGATCGTGACACAGAGCTCTCTGGTAAGACCACAGGAGGAGGAGTCTGCTTTTACATCAACAGCAGCTGGTGCTTTGATGTAACGGTAATTTCCAAACACTGTTCTCCCGCCCTGGAATTTCTTTTTATTAACTGCAAGCCATTTTATTCCCCGTGGGAGTTCGCTTCATTCATCCTCGCCGCTGTGTACGTCCCTCCCGACGCGGACGCGCGCGAAGCTCAGCGCGCGCTCGCGGATCACATCCAACATACGGAGCGGACTTTCCCGGACTCTCTGGTTATTGTGGTTGGCGACTTTAACCAGAGCAATCTGAGCCACAATCTCCCCCGCTACAAACAGTTTATTAAATGCCCCACCAGAGGAGAGAACACGCTGGATCACTGTTACACCACAGTGAAGGACGCGTATTGCGCTGTTCCCCGCGCTGCGCTCGGACTATCTGATCACGTAATGGTCCACCTCATTCCCACTTACAGACAGAGACTGAAGCTCACTAAACCTGTTGTGAGCACTACGAAGAAATGGACCAGTGAAGCTGAGGAGAAGATGGAAACATGCATGGAAATAACTGATTGGGGCATGTTTAAAGGAGCCACGCATGATTTGGATGAGTACACGGACACTGTGAACTCATATATCCACTTTTGTGAGGAGAGCATTCTTCCATCGCGCACCAGGGTGAGGTACTCTAATGACAAGCCCTGGTTCACTGCTAAGCTCAGACAGATCAGGAAGGAGAAGGAAGCAGCGCTGAAAAGTGGAGACAGGGACTGCTACAGGGAGGTTAAATATCGGTTTAACAGAGAGCTGAGGAGAGCTAAATCTGTGTATTCTGAGAGACTCCAGCAGCAGTTCACTGCTAACGACTCGGCTTCTGTGTGGAGAGGACTGAGGCAAATCACCAATTATCGGCCTCAGGCTCCTAAAGGTCAGGATGACAAAGCCCTTTGTCAAAGACTGTCCCAACACTATGCCCGTTTTGACACCTCGTCATCTGTGTCCAACTCCCCCCCCTCCCTCCAGCTCCACAGCCTCCACGGTTCCTACTTCATCAAAGGCGGCCCCCCCCCCCTCCTCCAGCTGGCGGAGGGGGGGGGGGCCGCTGGCCCAGCTGGCGTCCTGGTGCAACAACAACAGCCTGCAGCTGAACACTCTGAAGACAGTGGAGATGATTGTGGACTTCAGGAAAGTCACAACCCCTCTGCCCCCCCTCACCCTCACAGGCTCTCCCATCACCACTGCTGATTCCTTCCGCTTCCTAGGCACCACCATCACCAGGGACCTCAAGTGGGAGCCGACCATCAGCTCCCTCATCAAAAAGGCCCAGCAGAGGATGTTCTTCCTGCGGCAGCTGAGGAAGCTCAAGCTACCCACCAAGATGTTAGTGCAGTTCTACACAGCCATCATCGAGTCCATCCTCACCACCTCCATAACCGTGTGGTACGCAGGAGCCACTGCCAGGGACAGACTAAGGCTGCAGCGCGTCGTGCGCACTGCTGAGAAGGTGATCAGCTGCAAGCTCCCATCTCTCCAGGATCTGTACATCTCCAGGACCCGGAGGCGTGCAGGCCGGATCATAGCCGATCCTTCACACCCTGGTCACGTACTGTTTGCCCCCCTCCCCTCAGGTAGAAGACTTCGGTCCATTCAGACTAAAACCTCCCGTCACATGAACAGCTTCTTCCCCTCTGCCATCAGACTGCTGAACACTAAGTGACTTATTGACTCTCGTGCACTACGTACAGCAGCTCAACCAGACTCATGTCAATCATCACTGTTTTCTTCTTGCATTACCGACTGCACTATATGGTTCTCCACATTATCTGCTGCTCGCCAATATATTTAAACTGAGGACTAGTATTACTCATTCTTATTCTACACTTTATTGCATGTATAGTTTATTTCTTTTATTTTATCATGTTTAATGTTGCAGCATTGCACCGAGACAAATTCTTAGTTTGTGTACTACATGAACAATGGCAATAAATCTGATTCTGATTCTGATTCTGATTACCTTTTGTTCTTATTAAAGACAAAAATAGACAGGAGATGTTTTTACCTTCTTTACATGTTTCGACTGTCACTGTTATTGGATCAGAGAGCAACAAACACAAACGCTGGATCAAGGAGACCATAGAAATCAGGAAGCGTGGAAAAGACAGCATGAATCGAAATGAGGGGGCCTTTATGGGCAGCACGGTGGTGCAGTGGTTAGCACTGTTGCCTTACAGCTAGAAGGTTCCTGGTTCGAATCCCCAGGCTGGCAGGGGTTGGAACCTTTCTGTGTGGAATTTACATGTTCTCCCTGTGCTGCGTGGGTTTACTCCGGGGGCTCCGATTTCCTCCCACAATCCAAAGACATGCATGTTAGGTTAATTGGCTGTTCTAAATTGTCCCTAGATATCTGTTTCCTATAGGCCCTTAGAATAGAGGGTTAGTACTAGTGAAAGCGCTTTGAGTGGTCTTTGTGACTAGAAAAGCGCTATATAAGTGCAGGTTAGTTAGTTAGTTATGCTTTCCCACACCTGGGACTACATTCTCCAGAGACCATCGGAAAGCGGGCCAGGCTCGGTGGATCTGACAGTTCTGCTGGGCTGGCCCCGCCGACGCAAGTCAGCTGATAAAATGACACCTGGCAGCAATCAGCTGACACTTCTGATGAAGATCGCAGTGACAGTCGAAACATGTAAAGAAGGTAAAAATATCTCCTGTCCACTTTAGTCTTTAATAAGAACAAAAGGTAAGTAATTAAAAGAAGACAAAATGAACCTACTTGAGCTAGTTCTAGTCAGGTTGGACAAAATCTTGAGTTTTGGGGTGGGCTTCCTCTGAATGATTTGACCTCACTGTTGTCCTCCTGATGTTTGACCGAATCGCTGGTGGGTCGGATGTTGGCAGAAGCGGACTTTGACACCCTGAAGACAGGCCGAGTGGCTCCCTGAAGGAGTTTGGAAGCTTCCTCTGTCCAGAATGCAAATCTCTGTCCATGCCTTAAAACAATAACCATTGCACAATTTCAACTAAAGTGGATTCATAGAGCAAAGCAGATGCAACTGAAAATTTCTGTTTTCATTCATTCCCCTCAATGCAAAATTGTTCCATCAGTTGAACACACCACCACTGACAAATTACTGCCATATCCCACTAGAAAAAAGTGAAATTAAAAAAAACAAAAAAACACATGACAGTACACTGATGAAATATTTAAAAAGGGAAAATATGACTTACCTCAGTGAACTCAAATGGGGTGGATGTACAGAAGCAGAGAACATACTTTAAAAAAACAAAAACAACTTTAAAATACAATGAATGTGAGGAATGAAAGCTGTCAAGACTTCAACACATTTACCATTAGCATGAAGACACCACAGGAACGTTCTGAAGTCTGTTGAGGAAAGGCCTGAAGGCATAAAAAATGTATCATTACTAGAAAGAAATTAGACTTGACTATGTCTATTCAAACACACACACACTTACCTTTGATCTGGTAAAAAGGCACAACTGTTCAACTTGTATATTCTGATTATTTTCGTAAATTTATAAGTTGACACTGACTTCAAGGTCACTTCCTGTCTTCTCAGTCTGGAGGGTGTTTTGCAGTGCCTTGGGGGCCACGGCGAGCCTATCTTCGGGCTATCATCCTCAGACCAACAGGCAGTGTGAACGAGCAAACCAGGAGTTGGAGGCCGCGCTGCAGTGTGTCGCCACCAGGAATCCCTCATCTTGGAGCTCCCACCTTCCCTGGATTGAGTATGCGCACAACACCACCATCTCTTCAGCCATAGGCATGTCTCCTTTCCAGGCCTCGTTGGGATACAACCCCCCGCTGTTCCTGGAGGAGGAGGGGGACATCGCAGTTCCTTCTGTGCGTGCCCACCTGCAGTGGTGTCGTTGGATCTGGAAGACTACCCGGGAGGCTCTGCAACGCACAGCTGAGTGCAACACAGCAGTGGCCAACCGTCACAGGGCTCCAGCTCCCGCCTACCAGGTGGGCCAACAGGTATGGCTATCTACTAAACACATTGACTTGAAGGGTGAGAGGAGGAAGCTGTCTCAGAGGTTCATCGGACCCTTTCCCATCACACAAGTAATTAACCCAGTGTGTGTGTGGCTAGCTCCCCCCCCCCCACACACATCTGTCCTTTTCACGTCTCCCAGGTCAAGCTTGTCTGCTCCAGCCCTGTGTCCTCCTACCAGGGACCCACCACCACTGATGATGATCGATGGTGACCCGGCTTGGAAGGTCAACGCCATTCTGGATGTCCGTCGCCGGGGTCGCAGTCTACAGTACCTGGTGGATTGGGAGGGCAATGGGCCGGAGTGGAGGTCCTGGGTGTGCCCTTCCTTCGTGCTGGACAAGCAACTCATCAGGGACTTCCACCGGGCACACCCAGGTAGGATGGATCAACCACCGAGAGGCGTGTCGTTGGGGGGGAGTACTGTCATGGCCGCCAATTAGGCACACCTGCGCACACACCTGTCTACCTTTTGGCTCTGCATATATATTCTGTGAGACCCAGGGATCAGCACGGAGTCGTCTGCTTCCATCCTACGGAAACTGAACTCGCCAATCTCCACACTGAGCTTCCAGCCTCATCTTCCTCCAGCGCTTCAACTCGCCAAGGGTCTTCAAACCATACGGCAGTCAAGTAAGCCTGAACTTTTCCTTTCACCCAACCTTTACCCCTGTGCACAGGCGGTGTCCTCCTGGCGGCGGACTCCCCTGCCTCGTTCACCTGCCTGCTACATCTCCAACGGGCGACTGGCATTGTCCTCCTGGCCTGGGCCGTGGTGCCAACCTATGCACTTCTCCAACTCAGCAGAAAGGTTACCAGGTTGCACGGTGCTCTGCTCGCCCCAAGCTGATTCTACAACGCACTACACTCACTACAGACTTCCACACATGCATCCACACACTCACACTGCTATTAATAAAAGGTTAACTGAGTTTCCTGAGTTGTGTCTGCTTTCTGGGTCTGTACCATGTCAGCAATTTGTCTAACAATCCAAAAAGAAAAAAAAATAAGTACACAAACACATCCTGTAAACACACCATCAATTCCATCGCCTAAGAACGAGGCAACATATGGCAGACAGCATATGGATGGTCCATCTTCCTCTCAAGAGTGGGATACTGGTGGTCTCCAAGAAATGTCTTGTTGGTTGGTGCATCTGAAAATACACAAATATGATTCTAGTTATAATTCTTTGTATTAGTTTTGGACCTCCTGTTGAAATCAAAAGATCTGTATAGAGACAACGTGTTTAACTCCCTTACTCTTCAGTCTGTGGTCGGTCCGTAGTCTCGATACATGAACTGTTTGGAATGTGGAACCCTTCCTCACTGTGGCTACCCCTTTGGCACTGATGTTTGTCACTGTAAATGGACCTTGGTGCTGGCTTGATAGAGTAGCTGATGTCCACCACTTTTTGGGATCCCGTGAAACCAAAACATCATCACCCTCATGCACAGAAGATACTCTCACAAACTTTGGCTTTGGATCTCCAGAGGTCTTCTGCTGCCTGGTCTGTGCCTTCTCTATGCTACACAGAACCTGTAAAAAAAAAAAAAAAAAAGACCCAATAATTTACGTTAAGGAATATCAAAACTGAATTTTCAGGTGTCTTCCCTTTACAACAAACCGTTTCATTTAGATGTTTAAGCTCTGTTATTTTGGCATCTAAATCCTCTTCTGGATCAGCCCCTTCAAAGTCATCTGCCATGGGGCAGCATTCAGAACTTTAGGCAAGTGAAGGTGCCGGTGGAAGAGCAGGAAATATGGACTATGCCTGGTCCAACTCTAATCACAAAGAAGCTCCCATAAATAATCTGATAAAGTATTTACAGTGATAGAAAACATCTAATTTTTAGTAATGTAAATGATATTTGAACATATATAGTTGGTTTACTGTAGAAAATTTGACTTATAAAGTCACTGAGCAGCTTTGCAGTATTGATGCCGTACACCACAGCAAGTAGGTGAAGGTCCCAGTCATCATGATTTTCACTGACATATTTTCAGCGTGCACGCTTGATGTTTTGATTGGTCCTTTCATCCTATAAATTTAAATTAATTTATTAAGTCAATCAAAATGCATGTGTGATCCCACAACAACAGAGCTGAGTGATAAAACATGCCAAGTATTACCTGGCCGTTGGTCTGAGGATGGGAGGTGCTGGATGCAGCGGGCTTGATTTTCAGCAGCCTGAAAATACTGTCATTGAGCTGCAGAAGAATGAGTCACATCATTTCCAACATTTAGAAGTGGTCAAAGCTTTGAAATATAAAGCACAGAGTTGAATAAAGTGAAAATTCTGCAATCAGATCCAAGTTTTAAAAACATCACCCCATTGACAAATTCCTTTCACTGGTCGGTAATGATTTTCCTAACCATCCCAAATGTATACAGCTTCCTAGTTATAGCTGCTGAGACCTCACTTGCAGTTTTTCATTGCATTGGCTCTGCAATCACCCATTTGGTGTAGAGGTCAGTCATAGTCAGGACATATTTATTGTGGCGTGCCGTTTCAGGCAGTGGTCCAATTAAATCAAGTCCAAGCACGTCCCAGGTTTCTTTTACCTATTGAAAATATTATAATTTAGCATGCTGACTGGCATTCCTGCTCACTGTGGCAAAAAAGGTAATAGTATTACTTTAATGGAATGTAAAACAGGGAGTGTGGGAATGTGAAAATGATGATTCTCTCACAGCAGCTTTATTCACATTCACCATCATCTCAACGAAGAAAGAGAGCATTACAGGGAACATCATTACAGGGAACAGCATTACAGGGAACTCTCGTCCTTAAATACCCGGACTCTCACAGTTCACAAGTCACACATCACAGGTCACATTGCATTATAATCGCCAGTAACAATGCATCTCCTCTCTGTAATATCCCCCCACAGTCTACAATGCATCTCCTCCTTAATCCTCTGATAACCCCCCACAGTCTCAAGCCCTGCATACCAAAGCTAACATCATCTCAGCTTCCTGTTATCTCCAAGGAAGCTCTGTCTTTGTTCTGATCTAAAATGTGAGGCCTTACATCAGTCACAAAGTAGGTCACATATGTGTGGCCACACCACAGGGGGACAGTTTTGATGGGATCATTCAGTTGACAGCGATGACAACATCTGACCTAAAAAATAAGTTAGCAGAAAATGTCACATTAGAGGAACCAATGTCATTTCTTGGAGAGGTAAATCTCAGTTTTATATATGGGATTGGACAAAAACAAATAACTTATAGACAAGCAGGTATCAACAACATCCACAGTGTAAACTGTCACAATGTAGTGATGAACGATTTGTCATGAGAATGGCTTTTCAAACAAATAAGTGTAAGGGATGTTACTTGCCCATTCCTTGACATCTTCAACTTGTAGTAACCCTGTCAGTCGTGGTTCTAATGCCATTGTAATTTCCTGTACCAGGATTATTGTGACACTGGACCAGGACAGCTCTCTTCTCCTCCTCAGACAGCACAACAAGGCCCAGAAACTTCCTGCTTGGGCCCGTGGAGAAGAGGTGGTTGTCTGTTTTAGCAAAGGACATCAGAAGTCGACTAAACCACATGATGCTACATACAATTACTCCTTTTGTCATTGTAAATACTTATGCTTGTTTTTATGAGATTTTGCCCATTCTTTACAATTGTAGTACTACTGTAGGGAACCCACGCTGGGATAATCATCTCAGACTGGAAGCAGAGGGGAGGGGAATATTCCCTCTGCCAGTAGAGCGTGGGGGATTAAATGGAGGACAGTATGGGCCTCAGGTTATTTCACACCTTAGACAGAGGCAATGAATACACATGGGAGAACAATACCCAAGTGGGTGAGAGGGGGTTGAATGAAGTGTAGTGTAGATGTCATGCTGTGTATGAGGAAGTGCCTTGAAAATTGTGAAGTGTGACTTGATATAGAGAGAGGAATGCTTGATGTGACCAGTCAGTCTGTTCTTTGCCTGTGAGATGTGAGTGTGTAATAAATCGTCTGAAATGAATATGACTCTTCATTTACACACTCCACACTGGTGACCCAAGACGTATTATGGAACACGAGGCAAGAACCCCGGAGCTGGCCCGGTCGGGAAGCCCCAGAGACGCTGAACCAACCCACAGACAGCCAGGACTGAAACCCCCAGCAACGCGTGTGCAGTTTCAGTCAAGCTACCGGATTTCTGGCAGCACAACCCGCGCTCTTGGTTCCACCACACCGAGGCCCAGTTCGCTCTCCGGGGAGTAACGGCAGACAACACCAAGTTCTACCATGTGGTAGCAGCGCTGGACTCCCGCACAGCCCAGCAGGCAGCGAGCCTGCTCGATCAGCCACCAGCCAGCAGCAAATATGAGGCGCTCAAGGCTGCACTCATCCGGCGATACACGCTCTCGGAATGTGAGAGAGCGGAGAGGCTCCTGGCGCGGACCGAGTTAGGAGATGGGTCGGCCGTAGACCTGATGGAGAAGATGCTGGTGTTGAGGGGCACGGGCAACGGGCACTTTCTGTTTGCCCACCTTTTCCTCCGGAACCTGCCAACAGAAGCAAGAGCGGTTCTGGCCAATTCGCCGTTGCTGGCCGCGCGAGACTACCGTGCGCTAGCCCAGGAGGCAGACCGGATCATCCTCACCACCAGGGCGATTACAGTCAATGCGGCAGCAGCGGAGCCCAGCGAGATGACCAGGGGAGGCGAGGAGCCACCGACGGTAGCGGCAATGGGGGCCAAGGAGAGCCAGAAAGACACGCTCTGCTTCTACCACCCCCGCTTCGGAGAGAACGCGTGCAGATGCGCGCCACCGTGCCACTTCAAGCGCTCGGGAAACGCCAAGGCCGGCAGTCGGTAGCAGCTGCGACCGCCGGTGAAGAGAACAAGCTGCTCTATGTGACGGACTCGTGCTCGGGGAGACGCTTCCTCATCGACACCGGAGCCCAGAAGAGCATCATCCTGCCATCCTACGCTGACCGGCTGGCAGGACCTAGCGGCCCCGGAATGATGGCAGTAAACGGCTCGGAGATTAAGACGTTCGGTGAGAGAACACTGACCTTATCTCTACATGGCCGCTCGTATGAGTGGACTTTTATCATAGCAGCACTGTTTTGCCCGCTCCTGGGCGCTAATTTTCTGTGTGCGCATGGTTTACTTGTGGATGTTGCTAACAGACGCCTGGTTAATGCACTGTCCTTTGAATCTCTCCCCTGTATAGCTCGAGGGACCCGGCCAACAGCACAAGCCAGCGTCACAACTCCAGGCTGTAAGTTCCACGCACTGCTCACTCAGTTCCCAGCACTCACGGTCCCGACGTTTTCGGCGGCCATCGCTAAACACGGGGTGGAGCACTTTATCACCACCACCGGGCCGCCCGTTTTTGCAAGACCTTGGCGCTTGGACGCAGCTAAACTGGCCATAGCGTGCGAGGAGTTCGCCAACCTGGAAAGGTTGGGCATCATCAGGCGATCAAAAAGCCCATGGGCATCCACGCTACACATGATCCCTAAGGCTGAGGGATCGTGGCGACCGTGAGGTGATTTCCACAGGTTGAACAACGCCACAGCACACGACCGCTAGCCAATTCCCCACATACAGGATTTTTCCGTTCACCTCGCCGGAGTGCGCGTTTTTTCTAAAATAGACCTGGTCCGCGGTTACCACCAGGTCCCAGTGCGCGCGGAGGACGTACCCAAAACAGCGGTAATAACTATGTTCTGTTTATTCGAGTTCCTGCGCATGCCATTCGGGTTAAAAGGCGCAGCACAGACGTTCCAGTGCATGATGGATGCAGTGCTGCGTGACCTCCCGTTCGTGTTTGTCTACCTGTACGATATCCTGGTAGCCAGTACGTCCGAAGATGTACATGAAACCCACCTCAGGACGTTTTTCCGGAGGTTGGAGGAGAACGGGTTGATAATCAACCCGGCGAAATGCCAGTTTGGCGTGATGGAGATTGATTTTTTGGGGCACCGTGTCTCTCTGGAAGGAGCGATCCCGTTGCCCGAAAAAGTGTGCGCCGTGGCAGATTTTCCCCAGCCTCAGACGGTCAGGGTGCTGCAGGAATTTTTGTGGATGGTGAATTTTTATAACCGTTTCCTTCCCCGCTCGGTGCGGCTCATGCAACCTTTGTACGCCGCGCTCAAGAGACAGAAACCCGCGGATGGAGTCGAATGGACCCCGGAGCGAGAGCGTGCGTTCTCGGAAGTTAAAGCAGCACTGGCAAACGCCGCACTGCTGGCACATCCGGACCTGACGGCCCGGATAGCGCTCACCACCGACGCTTCAGACGTGGCCATAGGGGTGGTCGTGGAGCAGCGCATTGCTGGGGCTTGGCAGCTGCTCGTATTTTTCAGCAGAACTTTGCGCGACAGCGAACGTAAATATAGCGCATTCGACAGAGAGTTGCTGGCTCTCCATTTGGCCATACGCCACTTCCAGTTCTGGCTGGAAGGGCGCAGCTTCACCGCATTCGTAGACCACAAGCCACTAGCGTTTGCAATAGCCAAGGTTTCAGAACTGTGGTCGGGCCGGCAGCAGAGACAGCTGGCCGCGATCTCAGAGTTTACTACCGATATTCAGCATGTGTCGGGTAAACTGAATGTGGTGGCGGACTGCCTCTCACGCGCCGTGGTGGCCCCAGTCTACGTGGGGATAGAGTATGCAGCCGTTGCCGCGGAGGAGATTAGCGATGCAGACGTGTGCGCGCTCCAGTCTGGACCAACAGGGTTAAGGCTGGAGAGCAAGGTGCTGCAAGATGGCGGCCTCCCCCACCCTGCGACGTCTCCACGGGACGCCAGCGTCCGGTAGTCCCGGTCGCGTGGCGCCGCCACGTGTTTGAGTCAGTTCACACTCTGGCGCACCCAGGAGTGCGCGCGTCTGTCAAAATGGTGGGAGAGAAGTTTGTGTGGCCGAGCCTACGCAAACAAGTAAAAGAGTGGGCTGAAGCCTGCGTAGCGTGCCAACGAGCCAAGGTACACAGGCACACGAAGGCTCCCTTGGAGCCGTTTCCGGTACCGGCTAAGAGGTTCGACCATGTGCACGTGGACCTCGTGGGCCCCCTCCCGCCATCACAGGGGTGCACGCACCTCCTGACAGTGGTGGACCGCACCACGCGCTGGCCAGAAGCAGTCCCGCTGGCGGCAATCATGTCCGCGGACGTAGCATGCGCTTTTTTAACAACATGGGTGGCGCGTTTTGGAGTCCCGTCGGACATTACGTCCGACAGGGGCCCGCAATTTGTTTCCGACCTCTGGTCCGCGATGGCCCGCAGCCTGGGTGCTGCAATTCATCGCACAACCGCGTACAACCTACAGGCCAATGGTTTATGCGAGCGTTTTCATAGATCACTGAAAGCAGCACTCAGGGCTTCACTGACGGATGCAAATTGGGTAGACAGGCTGCCGTGGGTTTTATCTGTGCCAAAAGAGGATTTGGAAGCTTCCCCGGCAGAGCTCGTTTTTGCGCAGCCCCTACGGCTGCCCAGGGAATTTCTACCGGACAATCCCGCGCCGGGCAGCTCCCCGTCTCAGCTTTTGCAGCGTAGCGCAAACACAGGCACGCTGCCGGGCCCTGCCCACCACAGTTTTCCGCGTGCCTTCGTGCCTAAAACTTCGAAGAACGCGGAGTTCATGTTCGTCAGACACGACGCCCACCGCCCTTCATTGCGCCCACCCTATGATGGACCGTTCAGAGTGTTGGAACTAACTAACTAACCTGCACTTATATAGCGCTTTTCTAGTCACAAAGACCACTCAAAGCGCTTTCACTAATACTAACCCTCTATTCTAAGGGCCTATAGGAAACAGATATCTCGGGACAATTTAGAACAGCCAATTAACCTAACATGCATGTCTTTGGATTGTGGGAGGAAACCGGAGCCCCCGGAGTAAACCCACACAGCACAGGGAGAACATGCAAACTCCACACAGAAAGGTTCCAACCCCTGCCAACCTGGGGATTCGAACCAGGAACCTTCTAGCTGTAAGGCAACAGTGGGGATAAGCATTTTGTGCTAGACTTGGGGGGTAGAAGGGAGATAATTGGCATAGACAGACTCAAACCCGCCTTTGTAGTGGCGGATGAGCAAGTGCTGTTGGCGAGGGCCCCTCGGCGTGGAAGACCCCCACGGAGACCTCCCCAGGGGAACGATTCATCAGAGCAGCCACACGGACAGAGTGAACCCCCCCCCCCCCCCCCACGGCTCGCCCGCAGTCGGACACACTCCCAGCAGCCTCCCACCGGCACAGCAGCACCACGGAGGCGGTAAACCCCAGTTACAGCAGATATGGGACGAGACTGAAGCCGAAACAGCATGTGGACTGATGTTCTATTGTTCTATCTAGGATGCTGGGGGGGCGGGGTGGTGGTGGTGTGGGCCTCAGGTTATTTCACACCTTAGACAGAGACAATGAATACAAATGGGAGAACAATACCCAAGTGGGTGAGAGGGGGTTGAATGAAGTGTAGTGTAGATGTCATGCTGTGTATGAGGAAGTGCCTTGAACCTTGTGAAGTGTGACTTGATATAGAGAGAGGAATGTTTGATGTGACCAGTCAGTCTGTTCTTTGCCTGTGAGATGTGAGTGTGTAATAAATCGTCTGATGTGGAGATGTGTTGAAGGACGAGACTGAGTTTATTCCTCAGGTTCAGCTTTATTCACAATCACATACTCCAACATTCCAAAGCAGAAAAAGAGGATGAATTTTCTCACATCTGTCCTTTTATACCCAGGACATCAAACCTACAGTCACATGGTGTTTAATCAAACATACAGTCACATGGTACTTAATCCCAGTCACAATGTAACTTCCCCCGATCTTAACACCATCCACCCCCTAGTCTCCGGTGGTCAAGAAATCTCTCAAGGCCATCTCCTTGAAACAAAAGGCCAAATCTCACACTCTCCTGTTACCTCTAGGAGGCTCAGTCCCTTTGTTCCCCTGAGACGTGAAGCACACAATAAACATACAGTAATATATCTGTGGAGCATATGAAACCAACATATGTGCCCCACACTGAAATGAATATGCCTCTTCATTTACACACTCCACAACAGTACGTATTGTAATGTGTAAATGTATTGTGATGCAAGATTTCAGGCAACAGGGGGAAGGAATGGAATGATATAAAAGGAGAGACCCTGGTGTATTGAGAAAGGTCTTTTTCTGTGTATGAATGCAGTGAGAGAGAGAAATAAAGTCGTCTGTCGTGCAGATCTGGTTCCTTTATTTGCACTCTCCACACTACAAATTCTGAACCATCTTGGCAAGGTCTTTTTTGAGCAACCTACTGTACAATAATAATAATAATAATAATAATAATCAGAAATGTAAAACAAAATACAACTGCAAGTCAAACAGAACTGTTACACATTATCACTTTTCAAAATATGATAATTCTGATAAATCAGAAAAAGAAAAGTTCCAAAATAAGACATCAAAATTTGAAGGTTATTCATTAATTTGTAAAATAAATTTGTCAATGAAAAATACATAACTATTGCGGCAACTTCTTCAGGGGTATATTAACTAAAACTTACCTTTCAGAGTAAATTTACTGGACACCCGATGGAGTTTGTTCCGCTCAGAGCGTCCAATACCAGACCTGATCTCTCCTTTTTTTTAAGTAGTCTTGCAGCAAATGGCAAAAAGTGAAAGATGACATTTTAAACATCAACCATCTTCAACCAAATCAACCGACACTTCAAAATTTGAACTATTATTTTTTAATTTGTAGTAAACGGGAAATACGTCACACGTTGGGCATGCGTATATATCGTGCGTCAGAAGCGAAGTCGAAGTGCGCATGCGTTGCAGCCGATGCTGTACAGCATATCGGTAATGTTGTGACATGGGAATTCGAGATTTGGTGAGTAAAACAGTTGAAAGGACTTTTGTGTGTCACCAACAGATGTGAGGAATGTTTGTGAGGCGACATTTATGTGACCTGGAGAAGGTTCTGGTTCTGCTTTAAAAGGATTTAAAATGACGGCGAGCCGCGCTAACAGCAGCTAACTTAACTAGCATAGCATTGCCGCTCTGGAAGAATGTTTTTTCCCCAGTCATCCAGATTTAATCATACAGCAACAGACTAAAGATCGCGGGAGGACTTATACAAGGAGCTCCTCTAAGAATGCAGACATAAGGATTACTTTTTTAACACAGGAAAATTTCCAAAACAAGACTGAGAAAGATACAAAAAAGTGAAACAAATATTGTAGGAGCCATGGTGGAATGAACAAAAAGAAAAAAGTTAACAGATCTGACTGAACATAAAGAGCACAAAATGCTACAAGGCAAGAGACAGTTTAAAAAAAAAGCAAGGACTTTGAAATACAAAGAAAGCATTTTCTGGTGTTTTTGTTCAATTTTTTTTTTGTAGTGAATTGAAATATTTAACAAAATCATGCATAAATAAATTCAAGGAGGGGCTAGTGTTCTTCCGTGTACAGCAGTGGATATGATATTTACCCCAAATGATGACAAGATTTACAACATCCTTGATATTAGCATCCAATGAATCCATGTAATAGACAATATCATTGTAAGTCAAAGAAGGGATGTTAACAGTTTTTAATGACAACCAAATGTGGATATTGAACGAAAAAGTACTGCTGAGTGAACAGCAAAAAATAAATGTTAAGGGGTTTTGTAATGTCCTTGATTAACCTCTTTTAAGAAGACACAACACAGGAGGTAAGTTGAAGCTGTTCTTTACTTGCACTTCTCAGAACATACAGGAAACAATATGTCACTGCCACCACATGGGGGTGCCAACTCACTGAACACTCTTCTACCTTACCTTACTGCAACCTCTACCATAATACTGAAAAACAATCAATAAGTTTTGTTTATCACTTAACATGTCTCAAAAATAACAACAAGAACCCATAATCACTCAGTTACAGTTCTTTTTTCATTCAATACTCAGTCCATCAAATAACTTGGTTTGGTCACAGCCCTATGTGACCATTGCACTGGTGCTACCACAGGTTGTGACAGCCTTGCTGTGTCTGGAGATGTAATGTATGGATTTGCTTTATCTGGAGCAAGTTTTGTGACATATGGAGTATTTCCCTCTAGAATACAGCTGTTCCCTACCAGAGTGGAAGTCTCCGACGCTCCAATGACTGCTGTGGGTGAAACAGACAGTCCCAGTGGTTCTGTAACCTTTGTTTCACTACAGTACTCTTCCTTAGGCCTTGCCAGTATCTGGTCCACATGTCTGCATACAATGTTGCCACCTCCTAATATGACCTTGTAACACACCGGTCCTGTGATCCTAGTTATGAACACAGGAATCCACTTTGTACCATGACTGAAGTTTTTTGTGATCACAGTGTCTCCCTGCTGGAAACCTCTAATTTTAAGCAGCTTGTCATGAAGTTTCTTTTGGTTGTTTTCTTTTTGCGCCACCCTTCCTCTGTGATCTGGATGAATCGGATCCAATGTTGACCTTAACTTCCTTCCTTGCAACATTTCTGCAGGTGACAGCCCTGTGGTGGACTGTGGTGTGATGCGGTAATTAAATGGCACCCTTGTCATTTTAGTGGCGATGCTGCCCTCGCCTGCCTTTTTCATCATTGACTTGAATGTCTGGACAGTAGGGCTGCAACTAAAGATTATTTTAGTAGTCGACTAATCTAACGACTTTTTTTTTTTTTTTTTTTTCAGCTAGTCGACTGATCGCGTTTATTTTTCTCATATCCACCATCTCTGCTTCCTGCTTGGGCTCTAGTGCATATTTTACATCACCCGCTGTTTTATACCTCTTAACGTTACATCTCCCGTGGGCGGGAGGCATTTAAATGCCATTTTGTCTCTGTTGGACACAGTGTCACTAATATTCAGAATGAGGGCTAATATTAACAAAGATAAAAAATGAGATGGCAGCTCCTGTAATTCAGTAATTTACTGCATTCAATAACATGTTAGCCATGACAGCTCAGCCCTCAGCAACCAGAGAACTTATTGTCAAACAGGTAAGCTAACATTAACAGCATGTACTAATAGGCGGCGCTAACTTTCTTTACTCGCTAAAACTTACCAAGCAGACGGTAATGTTGTGGCTCCCGGGTGCCGTCGTTTCAAATGTTCATGCATCACTGTAGTGCTGCCATGGTAAGAGAGGTCTGCCTCACAAGGTCTGCATTTTCCTTTTTTTTTTTTTTTGGTCTTCTGTAAAATGTTCCCAAACAACAGAAAGTTTGGGTCTGCATTTTTTTTTTTTTTTTTTTTTTTTTGATCCACTTTGGCTTATCCTTTCTCTTCGCCATACTGTGCTCCTCCTCCTCTTCTTCTTCGCTGGAAATTGTTCACGCATGCTGGACAACAGAGCCACTATTGCCCTCAGCAGTTCCGGTTGTACATTGCAGTTACAACTGAACATTACCGCGGCATGCATGTAAACTTTATAACTAAACGATTTGTCAACAATAAAAATATTTGTCAACAAATTTTTGTTGTCGACGTTATCGACAATATTGACTAATCGTTTCAGCCCTACTGGACTGCATGCTTAGTACAGCCGTTGGATGAAGCATGATATGGAGCAAAAGTGATGTGTTCAATACCATTTTTAGACAGGAATTCTTTGAATTCTGCACTCACAAAACATGAGCCGTTATCTGACACAATTGTCTCTGGTATTCCCTGGTTGCTGAAATTCTTTCGCAGGCATTCAGTCGAGATGGCAGATATGGAGGCCATTTCATGATAAGCATCCATCCACTTTGAATGGAGTCAGGATGTCAGGAGTCCCTAAATTATAAAAAGCTGAACGAATTCCTAAAGTACGTGTACTTAAAATCGTGAACAAATCATTAATTGCTTGTTAATTAGTAAGCGTCTTATCCACATACCCCAGGAAAAATTGTCTTAAGTTGTGCATATTGTGTTTAGAGTCACTAAATTATCTTTTACAAAAAGAATTTTTGTTGTACTTGAAAGTTTAAATAAATTGTTAATTAGTCGTTAATTAGCGAGTGTCTTAATTAGTAACCCCAGACATTGTCATGTCTTAAATTGCATTTTTGTTCATTTGAAATAATGTTTTATCCATAGCATCAATCAAAATTGTTGTACTCCCTCTTTTGAATAAGTTCAGTTTTGAGGGTCTTCGTATCCCATGGGGTCAAAACACCTCCGTCTTATCTACAAACCCCAGGAAAAATTGCGTCTTAAGTTGTGGATATGGTGTCTAGGATTAGTAAATTATCATTTGCAAAAAGAATTTTTGTTGTACTTGAAAGTTTAGATAAATCGTTAACTGGTCGTTAATTAGTAGGTGTCTTAATTAGTAACCCCAGACATTTTCATGTCTTAAGTTGCATC
The DNA here is from genome assembly GCA_020510985.1 of Pholidichthys leucotaenia. Taxonomy (NCBI): domain Eukaryota; kingdom Metazoa; phylum Chordata; class Actinopteri; order Cichliformes; family Pholidichthyidae; genus Pholidichthys; species Pholidichthys leucotaenia. The sequence continues at coordinate 397,249,210 of CM035838.1, read as the reverse complement.
AGTTTAATGTGAGGGGTGATCTAAATGAAACAGGCTTGAAACGGTTGTTGTACTCGAAAGTTTGTTTAAATGGATTTTTGGGTCCCCTTTTGAGACCCTCAGGGACCAAACCCCAGGACTGTGCAACTTAAGACGCCCCATTCTTTCATTGATAGGCAATTTACAACAGAATTACACACTCAAACCTTTCGTACTCAATAGTGTGAATAAAATCCACCTGGCTCTCCAACTAAGAGGGAGTCTACTCATGGCATCTGCATTTCCATGATGTTTGCCAGGCTTGTAGTCAATCTCATATTCGTACGCTCTCAGTGTTACAGCCCAGTGCTGAATACAGTGGGATACCATTTGAGGCACAGCCTTCATTTCATTAAAGAGAGAAAGCAAGGGTTTGTGATCTGTCCAAATGACAAACTTTCTTCCATACAGATATTTGTGGAAGCGCTGAATGCCAAACATCACTGCCAGACCCTCTTTGTCTAATTGTGAGTAGGTGGATTCAGCTGACATCAGTGGTGTTGACAAGCTGATTGGTCGCTCCGGTCCATCTGGCATTCGATGCGACAACACCACCCCCAGTCCATAGAGCAATGCATCACAGGACAGGATCAGATCTTTTTGACTGTCATAATGCATTAACACTTCCAAGGATTACATGAGGCATTTGGATTCCTCAAAAGCTCTCTCTTGTTCTGTTTCCCATTTCCATTTGGTCTCCTTTCTCAACAGTTCATGCAAGGGAGATAACCGTGTGGACCAGTTTGGTAGGAACCTTTTGCAATAGTTGAGTAAACCCAGGTACGCAAGTAGTTCGGTGACATTGGTGGGTGCTGGGGCTTTCTGTATGGTGAGGACTTTGTGCGGCAGAGGATGGAGTCCCGAGGCATCCACTTTATACACTCAGAACTCTACTTCCTGTTCCATGAATGCACATTTATTGTGCTTTAAGCAAAGGCCACCTTCCTGTATCCGTGCCAGTACCTGGTTCAGCATTGCCAGATATTCTTGGTCGTTCCGGCCAGTCAGCAAAATGTCATCCAAAAAATGTTGTCCAAATAAACAGCCACATTTGGGATGCCAGCTATGAAACTCTCCATTAGTCTCTGAAAAATGGCTGGACTGGAGGAAACCCCGAATGGCAGACGGTTCACTTGGAACAGACCTCTCTGCGTGTGTTAATGGTGACATCGGGCTTGGATGCTTCATCCAGGTTCACCTGTTGATATGCATCTCAAGTCCAGTTTATGAAACTTTTCACCACCAGATAACTTCTCGAACAAGTCCTCCAATTTTGTTATTGGATACTGCTCCAACTTTGACACCAGGTTTTCAATTAGTTTGTAATCTCCACAGATAGGCCCCAAATTGTCATGTTTCAACACAGGGACAATTAGCGCAGCCCACTTGGAAAATTTCACTGCCTCGATTATCCCCTGATTGGTGAGTCTCTGAAGCTCGATCTCTACCTTCTTTCTCATAACATAGGTGTACTGGCCAGGGTTTGTAGAACTTGGGGCAACTCCTTTGATGTATATTTTTACTGGTGGGCCCCTCCAAGTTCCCAGTTTGTCTTTGAACACGTCCTCGTTCTGGTTTAACACATCCTGCAATGTCATTTGTTTCTGCTCCATGTTGTTTACCAGAACATGGTTCATTCCAGTGTTTCCTCTGGCGAAAGACCTTGGTGCGGGGGGGAGCAGAAAACACATGACATGATTGTAATCGGAATAAGTTAATTTTATTCTGTTTCTTTCTTCTTTTCTTTTTTTTTTAAATTTGCACAGTAACTTTACATGTGGAACTTAACATTTGAAGTATTGTATGACCAAGGCTTGAATATTTATTTATCGTTTGTTCATATAAAAGACAAAAAATAAAATAGAAAGGAGATGTCTTTGTTGAAAAACTGGGCCAGTTGGGGTCCCACCCAGACGTCCTGTGTTTGGACTTTTTACTGGTGTCATCCTTCTTTCCTTCCTCTGCTCTCACCTCTCCTGGACCCTCTGACTGAACACTTTCATCTCCTTGGCTCCGCTCTTCTGTCTCATCTTACCCTCTCTGAGCTCTGTCTAATTCAGGCTCTCCCTCTGTCTATGGTGGTATACAAACAGGTTAGAAAATATCAAGTGTCATGTAAATTAAAAGTAGACAACCAAAAATTTCTAGTTAAGGGTGCAAAGAACACCCACTTAAAAACCTGAGTAATGACTTAGTCTTGAGGTTTGAGGTTTTTCTCCAAAATTTATAACAGTTTTCTTTGTTTTCTACTTTTCTCTGTAAAATTATATAAATTTGAAACCATTTTCCTCAAATTTGTAATTTTCTCTTGTAAAATTGACTTTTCTTGTACATTTGAGACTATTATAAATTTATGGATTTTTTATGGCTATTTTTTGTCTGTTTTTAAAATAAACTTACTGTTTTTTTTTTTAATAAATTTGAAACAGACTGTGGCATTTTTTTTTTACTCTTTCCTTATAACAATTTACATTTTTGACCATAATTTTGCAGAGCCAGAACAGAACAATAATTTAACTCTGATTTCAAAGAGAAAAAAAAATTGTATTTAATGAAATAAATTAACTTAAATTACCAAAGATGCAGTTATTTCTGTTATAGTATTTCTATATATTTATAGTTTTTTTTTTTTTGTTTTTTTTTTTTTAGAAATCTCATCAACCAGGCAGCAGGAAAAACCTCCCTTATTTTGAAATCCAACTGTTGGCACTTTTAGTTTGTCTGAAGGCTGCTGATGGATTAAAGTCATTGACTTCGTGAATTTTGGTCATCTTAACTTTCCAGGTACATACTGTAATAATAAACATAAATTAGTTAATTATTAACTAAGGTTAAAGTGAAAACATCTCCTTTTATTTCTTGTCTGAAATAAGAAAAACAAAAAACTAACCACATGTGTTATCTAAGCCAAGAGTTCCCAAACTTTTCAGCCTGCGACCCCTGAAATAACGATGATAGAGACTGGTGACCCCCACTATCCCTGGAGGTGACTGATGCATAAAAAAACGTGTGCACAGTTTGATACATCTGTACATTCATCTAACTGCAAAGCATATTTCCCTTTCTTCACTCTGTCAGTCAGCTGACACTTTGTCCTGGGCCATGTCCATGATGCGTCAGGATATGGTCCCGTCAGACAGCGGCACTGCTTCCAGCTCCCGCACCTATTTATCCCCATGCATTGTCCGACTCATAGTGATAGCAGCAGGTTTTATTAGGGTTTCTCTGATTGTGTGTGGCGTTTTTGCCTGTGCAATTAAATATGTCACCTTTGCGCTTTGGTAGTGGTTGTTGTTTGATTAGTTATGACTTTCTTTTGACCTTGCAATTCTCTCTCCTTTTGGTGGAAAAAAATCCGCTGGTTTAGCAGCAAGAGATGAATGCTTAGTTTTCAAGTGTTTGAGCATTTTTTACAGGCTTTAAACTCTCATGTGCAAGCACCTCAGTACACACTACACATTGGGGATGTTGTACTTCACTGATAATGATGCATGAATTCATACTGAATGTATTCCTCTCGATACTTGCGACACTTGACGGCTGCTCCAGCTGCTTATGGAGCCCTGTCGGTGCTGTCCTTCTCCTCCCTCCGCACCAGAAGTCGATGGCCTTTCTGACAGCATTTCTCCGCTCTCGGCTGCCATCTCTGCTGGCCTCTCTGTGTTGTCTTTGGTCAGTGTTAACCAACGTTTCATTATCAAAAATAATATCCTGGGCTTTCAGTGTAGTGTGTTGATTTGAGCTGTTCAGACGAAATCTACTGGTGCACACTGACCTGTGTGTGACTTGTGACATTTACTGTGACGCAGTTAAAGTGACATGTCACCTGCGTCATCACCTCAGGAGGATTCTGAAAATTATCTCGTGACCCCCTCCCCCCCTTCAGCGTCTCGTGACCCCCACTTTGGGAATCTCTGAGCTAAGCGACTCTTCCATTATTGCTCCCGGTACCAGCTGGTTAAAACCATGATAAATGCTTTCACTGCTCATATACCTCTTCTGATTTGTTTCCCCGTTTAAAGCACTTTAACAAGCTCATGCTTCACTTGGACAGCGACGTCATAGCGAGACACTACCTATCGGGTGGAACATACGGGCGGGGCGCTTCTGAACTCCGCGCGGATGACAGTCACGCGCGTTGTTCGTGTGCGTGCTTGCAGACCATCATTCCTTCATATTTTTTTCTTAAATTTATATTTCCTGATAGAGTGGCAGAAATTTTTCAGGTGTGGTGGGCTGCCACCCAGAAATGTTACCAGAGGAAACCTTGCATTCCCAGCTCTTTAATCCATGCTCTGCCCAGCAGGTTTGGTCCTGGGCCTGCTACAACCACGAGTGGCAACTGTTTGATTTGGCCTTTAAACTGTACAGTTACTTCAGCTGCACCTAGTGTGGGCACTCTTTCACCAGTATATGTTTTAAGAGTCAGTGAATAGTCTTGCAGCTCTGGTGCACCGCCTGATGACCATAACTTTGCAAATTCAGTCTTTGACATGATTGTCACACTGGAGCCCGTATCCACTTCAAATATCACCATGTTGCTGTTCAAGTTTAGCTGTGTGATTATGGAATCCACCTTTGTTGTTTTTGGCTCCGTTAGATTGTGCAGTGTAAACACCTCTTCATCACTAGACAGATTCACAGGTTATTCACTTGTGTGCTGTGTCGACTGCTTTTTATCCCTTTCTAAACCTTTTTGTAGACTGCTTATATTTCCCTTCCCCCTTAAGCTGCTGCTGGCCTGAAGGAGGTGAAGATCTGCACATTTCCTTCAACTGTCCTTTTTTACTGCAGCCATGGTACTTTTCATTGATAAGCCGACAGTCCCTTGTCACATGTTCACCCCCACACCTATAACATCTTAGTGGTGTCATTTTGCTTTGCCACTTCTGTCCCACTTTCACATTGTGCACTGGCAGTTGTGCTGCAGATTTACTCACATTACTGTTCATCGTTTTCGGCTGCACCTCCAGGTCCCACACATCCCTGCTTGCAGTCTCGATGGCTTGTGCGACTTTGAAGGCTTTTTCAAAGGCTTTTTCAGTTTTCAAATCCCAAAGATTATACGCTATGCCACACACGAGCCTGTTGTGCAGCATCGCCTTCAACTTATCCCCGTAGTTGCAATGTTGAGCCAGCTCCCGTAGCACCTCTATGTACTCCGTCACAGTTTCATTTGTTTCCTTTGTCCTCAAGTTAAACTTAAACTGTTGGACTGTCTCACTGGGCTTTGGGTTATAATGTGACTGAAGCAGTGTACTCAAATCCTCATATGATTTATCCCCATGCTTGTCCGGGCTTAACAAGTTTCTAATCAAGCTATATGTCCGGCTGCCCACAATATGCAAAATACTCAACAATATCGCTCATTTCCTTCCAGTGTCTGTGATCCCATTTGCCACAAAAAAAAAAAAAAAAAAGTTCTAACACATCGACATACTCCTAGGCCTGAATCTGGCTGTCAAAGGCCGTAAGTGTCCCCATCATCACTGCAGCCATCTGGAAGTTTTCGTTCGTGTTGTTGCTAGTGTTTGCATTAGCATTGGCTCCCTCGATGAGCGACATTAACTGAAACTTTGCATTGTCTAACTCACAGGCTGTCTTCTTTCTCTAGCAACCTCTTGTGAGCTCACCAGTTTTCTCGTCGCCAAAATGTAATGTCTTTGCTTAACCTCTTTTCAGAAGGCACAACACCGGAGGAAAGTTGAAGCTTTTCTTTACTTGCACGTCTCATAACAGACAGGAAACAATATGTCACTGGCACCACATGGGGGCGCCAATTCACTGAACTATGTTCTACAGGTTTCAGCCTCACAGGAGCAAAAAACACAGGGTGTTTCCTCAGTGTTAAATCTTTTGTTCAAAAAATCATTAGCAGGGTAGATTGAACATGCAATTTTGTAATAAGTTTCCTTGACTTTAGGAGTGACAGGATACGAGATAAAAAGAAAAGCATTTTTTCCTTAGGGTGGCTTCAATGTTTTCTGGTGCAGCGACTGTGTTTAAGTCTCCAAAGTTTCTTTGTTTAAAGGCTAGACAGTTTTATTGTTGCACCTTCTATCTAACAAATCGACTTCATTAATTTTCAAGCAAGGTAAGAAGGGGACATATGACAGGCAAGACATCCTGCCTTGGATCATTCGAAGTAATGAAGTTGGGATCACTTTACAGATCCTATCAGTCTTTTTTTTTATGCCATTTATATCAAATTTCCTAATAAATTCTTCGTATGATAACAGATGTCTTTCAGTGTTCAGTAAATCTAGGACAAAAGTTAGATCTTATGGAAACCACTCGGCATAAAAAGTGATTTTCTAATCATAGTAATGAACCTGTTGTTCCATAGAATAGTGTTGTGTGGGGAGAAGTTGTGGGCAAACATCATTTTGCTCTCGTGCAATGCTTGTTTGCAGAAGTTAGATAATTTTATGGGAATCTTTTGACCTTCAAAATCATATTTTTTTGTAACTTTGATTTTTATTCATTTTTCATCATACATATTACATTCAGATCACAGTCTCTATATTTAAAAAAGGAGCTAACCATACAGCCAAAAAGAAAAAGAAGAAAAAACAAAGGGGGGGGGGCAAATGTTGGAGCATCAAGTTTTTAGTTTCCATCTCTTAATTCTTCTGGTTTTTCCAGTGTCTTTGATTATTCTTTCAATTTCTGTCTCGTTGTTGCACTTTGTAGTGTGTCCATTTCCACCATTTTTTTTCATATTGTCCTTCTTGCATTCTTTGTCGATATGTTAGTTTTTCCATTAAACGTATATCCTCAACAATGTCTGTCCATTGCTCTTGGTCAGGAAGAACTTCTGATTGCCATTTTCTTGTGATTGTTTTTTTACATGCAATCGGCATGATTTTAACTAAATATCTGTCCTCAGCCTGTATTACATTGTCTCTTTTAAGATCACATAAATACATCAAGTTACAGTTCATTGTTATATTATATCCTAATATCCTCTGTATTGTCATATGTATAGATTTCCAGAATGATGAGATTTTGCAGCATTTCCAAAACATATGCGAGTGGTCTGCATTTTGAGCCCCACAGCCCCTCCAGCATATACAGTGGGGCAAAAAAGTATTTGGTCAGCCACCAATTGTGCAAGTTCTCCCACTTAAAAGATGAGAGAGGTCTCCAGTTTTCATCATAGGTATACCTCAACTATGAGAGACAAAATGAGGAAAAAAAAAATCCAGAAAATCACATTGAAGGATTTTTAATGAATTAATTGGTAAATTCCTTGGTAAAATAAGTATTTGGTCAGTAACAAAAGTTCATCTCAATACTTTTATATACCCTTTGTTGGCAATGACAGAGGTCAAACGTTTTCTGTAAGTCTTCACAAGGTTTTCACACATTGTTGCTGGTATTTTGGCCCATTCCTCCATGCAGAGCTCCTCTAGAGCAGTGATGTTTTGGGGCTGTCGCTGGGCAACATGGACTTTCAACTCCCTCCAAAGATTTTCTATGGGGTGAGATCTGGAGACTGGCTAGGCCACTCCAGGACCTTGAAATGCTTCTTACGAGGCCACTCCTTCGTTGCCTGGGCGGTGTGTTTGGGATCATTGTCATGCTGAAAGACCCAGCTACGTTTCATCTTCAATGCCCTTGCTGATGGAAGGGGGTTTTCATTCAAAATCTCACGATACATGGCCCCATTCATTCTTTCCTTTACACGGATCAGTCGTCCTGGTCCCTTTCCAGAAAAACAGCCCCAGAGCATGTTGTTTCCACCCCCATGCTTCACAGTAGGTATGGTGTTCTTTCTCCTCCAAACACGACAAGTTGAGTTTTTACCAAAAAGTTCTATTTTGGTTTCATCTGACCATATGACATTCTCCCAATCCTCTTCTGGATCATCCAGATGCTCTCTAGCAAACTTCAGACGGGCCTGGACATGTACTGGCTTAAGCAGGGGGACACGTTAGGAACTGCAGAATTTGAGTCCCTGGCAGCGTAGTGTGTTACTGATGGTAGCCTTTGTTACTTTGGTCCCAGCTCTCTGCAGGTCATTCACTAGGTCCCCCCATGTGGTTCTGGGATTTTTGCTCACCGTTCTCGTGATCATTTTGACTCATGGGGTGAGATCTTGCGTGGAGCCCCAGATCAAGGGAGATTATCAGTGGTCTTGTATGTCTTCCATTTTCTAATAATTGCTCCCACAGTTGATTTCTTCACACCAAGCCGCTTACCTATTGCAGATTCAGTCTTGCCAGCCTGGTGCAGGTCTACAATTTTGTTTCTGGTGTCCTTTGACAGCTCTTTGGTCTTGGCCATAGTGGAGTTTGACTGTTTGAGGTTGTGGACAGGTGTCTCTTATACTGATAACGAGTTCAAACAGGTGCCGTTAATACAGGTAACAAGTGGAGGACAGAGGAGCCTCTTAAAGAAGTTACAGGTCTGTGAGAGCCAGAAATCTTGCTTGTTTGTAGGTGACCAAATACTTATTTTACCAAGGAATTTACCAATTAATTCATTAAAAATCCTTCAATGTGATTTTCTGGATTTTTTTTTCTTATTTTGTCTCTCATAGTTGAGGTATACCTATGATGAAAATTGGAGACCTCTCTCATCTTTTAAGTGGGAGAACTTGCACAATTGGTGGCTGACTAAATACTTTTTTGCCCCACTGTAGATTTGGTATTTGTATATTTTCTTTGGATCTGGGGTGTAATGAAATAGCGAATCAGGTTTTTCCATCCAAATTCCCTCCCATGTCCTTGAACTTGTTGATGAGTGTTGTGTTTTCCATATTTCTTGCCAGTTTTCTTCTGTTTAAATTTAGCACTTTCTCCCATTTCTCCTTTATATAGTTACTTAAATGTTTGTTTGCCGTAAGTTTCTGATATAGCTTTGAAATAATTCTTATTTTATTTCCTGCATACGAGCTTAAAATGAATTGTATAATCTCACTCACATCTGTGTGGAGGTTATGCCTAATCTTTCTTATATAATAATCTCTCATCTGCAGATATCTGAAGAATTCAGATTTTTCTAGTTTAAATTTTCTTCTCATGTTTACAAAACTCCCGAAATCTTTTTTTTTCCCATATTGCCCCATGCTGTGATTCCCTTGTTCACCAGATTTTTGTATCCCCTATCTTGCTTTGCCGGTTCAAACTGACTGTCAAATGCTACCCATTTCAATAGTTTTATGTCCTCCTTTATATTATACTTTTGTACTATTTTATACCACAGTTCCAAAGTAAATTTAGTGATTGGGTCTATTTGTTTGATTTGCTTATATGCATCCTTATCTCCTATTATGCTTTGCACTGGGAGTCCCTCAATTTCCTTTTCCATTTCTTTCCATTTTGCCTCGTATCCTCCGTCGCACCAACATATGATATATCTTATTTGTGGTGAGTAGTAATATTCTTTTAGACTCGGTAGGCCCATGCCTTCTTTCTCTTTTGGTAATTGGAGAGTTTTATATTTCACTCTTGGCTTTTTACCTCCCCAAACAAATCTCGATATCATCCTGTCCCACTTTGAGAATTGGGTACCAGGAATCTCTGTTGGTAGAGCCTGGAAGAGGTGAAGCAGTCTAGGTTGTATGCTGATTTTGACTGTCTTAATTTTTGAATTCAGATCCATGTTTAAGATTGACCATCTATCAATATCTTTTTTTTATTTCTTGTTCTAACCTATCATAGTTTGCTTTATAGATTTTGCTTAAATCTTTAGGTATGTTCACTCCAAGGTATTTTATTTCTTTTTGTTTCCAGTTTAGTTTGATCTTATCAGTTATCTGGTTTAAAGGGTTATAGTGGAATGTCAGTATTTGTGTTTTTGGTATGTTTATCTTGTATCCTGATAATTTTCCAAAATTTTCTATCAAGTCCACCATTTCCATTATTGATTCATCTGGTTGTTCAAGGTAAACTATAATATCATCTGCAAACAGCCCAATCTTGTGTTCCGCTCCCTTTATTGTTACACCTTTTAATTTCTTATTTTGTCGCATCGCTTGAGCCAGTGGCTCTATGAGCAGAGCAAACAAGGTGGGCGATAGGCAGCATCCCTGCCTAGTTGATCTTTGTATATTTACTTTGTCTGTTAAGCTACCGTTTATCTTGATTCTTGCCACAGGTTTTTGGTACAGTGTCTTTATGCATTGCACTGACTTTTCGTTAAATCCAAAGCGTTCCAGCACATTATATAGAAACATCCAATTAACCCTATCAAATGCTTTTTCTGCGTCTAAACTCATTATTACTGCGCTTTTCTTTATGTATTTGATTAATTATGTGTATTGTTCTCCTAATATTATCATGTGTTTGGCGTCCCTCTATGAAACCAGTTTGATCATCCTCTATCAATTCCATCAAGAATGTCTTTATTCGTTTACAGATAATTGTTGTATATATTTTATAATCCACATTTAATAAAGAGATTGGCCTATAGTTTCCGCATTGTTCCCTATCTTTCCCTGGCTTTAAAATAACTGAAATAATGGCTTCGTTCCATGATGGAGGTATTTTGTTGTTGTTTAATGTCCAATTAAATGACTTTAGGAGCTGTGGCGTGAGTTCTTCTCAGACGGGTATCCGTCACTACCTGGTGATTTACCATTTTTTTTAGTGACTTGAAGGGTACCTGTGGTGGTCGTCTAAACGCATTCAACTTGAAAACATTAGGCAAAGTATTCGTTATTTGGTTAAATAATTATTGCCAGCCATATACCACCAGAGAAATATGCAAATACGACCGCAGGCATGGCCAGCCAATGAAAACTCTGCGCGCAGCCATGACACATGCGGATGTGACGTCACTACGTTGCTACTGAACAGTCAATACTCCGCCTGTATGAGAGACTAGGGTGCTTTTGTGAGTGTTTTTATTCTATTAGGGCTGAATTGTCGGACTCTGAGGAAGAATTCGTCCAACATGGCTACAAGTTTGAGCCAGAAAGGTCTTCTGAGGGTGAAAGTGACGAAGTGGTCCTCACACACAATGCAATTTCATCTGAAAGGACACGTCTGTGCCCTGTTCCGAGATTGCGCAATCACTTTTCCGCTACGATCTTCTGACAAGGTGAGCTGGGTTTGAGTACACAAAAGAAGTGTTTTTGTTTTTTTTGCTTGTTATTGAGACATCCAAAGGCTTTACATTCCGCCATGTTGCGATATCCATATCACATTGTATGTTTTTGTTGTTACAAGAGCACCGAGTGTCTGCTGCTCTGTATATACTTTCAGCGGTGAGGGAGGAGCCCAGCGCCGAATCATCGGCCGTCTGGCGGCCGTTACGACCTCAGATCAGACGAGACAACCTGCTGAATTTAAGCATTTATTTATTTATTTTCTACTCGTTTTAGTTCTGCATTTAATATGAACCCTGAGTTTGAAATAAACGTTTGAATTTGAATTTGAATATTCTGAAAGCCACTGCTCATCCGGGCACTCCAGGCTCAGCCAATATTGATCCAGATCGCAGTAGCCACGACACTACGTCACAGGAAGCGTCCTGGCAGGCCATGTAGCTGCCAGTATGGCTACTCGCATGTTTTGCTGACATAGCTGAACCAGCACATCAGCAATGGATTTATATCACATTGCTTTGAACTTGAACTTGAACTTAAACTTGAACTAGAACGTGAGACAGGGGCTCAATATAATCTTTTTTTTCACGACCACCACAGGTACGCTTTAATCACATCTTAAATCTCTTGTGTTGTTATTTCTGCTGTTAGCTTTTCATTTTGTTGGTTTCCTATTGATGGTAAGTCCAATGTGCATAGAAATTTTTTAATATCCTTAACATTTGTCTCTTCAGGTTGCGAGTATAGTTCTTGATAGAATTTATGGAATATTTCTTTGATGTTTTCTGGGGTAACTGTGGATTTTTTTGTGATGGGGTCCTTAATCTTATATACATTATTCACTGTGTTGTTTTCTTAACCGTTTTGCCAACAGTTTTGTGGCCTTTGGCCCCGTTTCATAATATTTTTGTTTTAAATATCTATTTTTCCTTTCAATTTCATCTATTTGTATTTCTTTTATCTTTATTTTTTTCTTCCTAATTTCTTGATATATTTTTGGGTCATTTGTGTTTTGATGTTTACGTTCTAATTCCCTCACTCTCTCACATCTTTGTTCATATGATTCCAGTTTAGACTTTTTTGCTTTTCCCGATTCAACAATTAATTTACCTCTTAACACGGCTTTTAGCAGGGATGGCAATTTTCCGCCGATCCGCAGATTTCCGCTGATTTATTTACAAATTGATCATTTCTGTGAATCGTCTAAATCCATTGAGAAAATTTTAGGGGGGGTAAGGTACCTTATTTTTACCGATTTTAGCGAAAATCAACACGATTACATAAGCGCTCGGCGCTTCCCCGGAAGTCTCCCGCAATAACCCGGATGTGTTGTACTCAAGATACTGCTGTATTGTAAACAGCCCTGCGATTGGATAGTTGCAAACGATTGGACCAATCAAATGGCTCGTTGTATGCTTTGTCAAAAATTCATGGCGGCGTATTCGTGTTGGAATTCTGAGCTTTTGGTATCGTTTTCAGCGGAATTATGAGATTTTTATCGAAGGATCAGGAGTCATCAGTGCTAGAAATAGACAGAAGTGTCAAAAATAAGTTCCGATGGAATTGGCTTGAGAGAAAAGTGACAGTAAAGGTGAAAATTGGCTCAAAGTTCGACGAGGTAACAGAAACACTCGGACAATTTCTGAAGAAACCAGACGTGGCCGGAAAAGCTTTTTTTTTTTCTCTTGGTGACAAGTGTAAATGGTGTAAATAGTGTAATAAACTCTTGTAGAACTGTTAAATATGTTGGACTAAAGACAGTGAGACAACATTGAAGAAAAAGTAAGTTAACTTTTCATTAAATTTAATGATTTATCTAAGTCTAGTATTTCATTTTTTTTTTAATCATTTTTTTCAGTCTAAATTACTTCTGTTTTACTGAAAACCTCTCAGCTTCAGGGGGGCTGTGCCCCCCTGGCTCCCCCATAAGTCAATCGACCAAATTAGATTTCAGCTGAATTCAGAATTTCCTGTTGCCATCCCTGTTTTAGTGCGTCCCATAGTATTGTTGGGTCCACTTCTCCATTATCATTCTCCTTGATATACTCATTTATGTTTAACTTTATTCTTTCTTTCATTTTCTCATCATTTAATAGTCCTACATTAAGTTTCCATGTTGTTTGTCGTTTTCTATTGTTTAAATATATAGTGATCTCTCACTTATCGCGGTTAATGGGTTCCAGAACCGACCGCGAAAAGTGAAAAACCGCGAAGTAGCGTCACCCCTAATGACGTCACCCATAAATAATACGTACGTTCATTCTCTCACTCTCTCTCTCATATGATACGTGTGTGTGTGTGTAAGTGTACATACATACGTAGATGCAAATAAAGTGTACGTAAATATGTTTTTAGAACTCTTTTATTCTTGTAACAAGATATGTAACTCAAGATGAAGATGATTTACTGCACAGGTTAATGAGAGCTTTACTGCTCCTCAGGTGACGCCTCATCGTCAGGTGCTAGAGGCGCAGGATCGTCGAGGGCAGCTTCCGATAGAGCTGGAGAAGCTGCAGGAGGCGGCGTAGTGGCTCGACGGGAAGACTATTTCGCACAAAATGGCACAAGAGAACAGCAAAAAGTTCCACGCAGCGAGACTAAGCAACACGAGCGATAAAGAGCAATGAATGCGGTCTTCCTTCGCTGGGTGGGCGCTCGGCAGGGAGAGAAACTGGGTGAAACGTCTCGGCCAATCAGCTTGCGGGGTGAAATGTCTCGGCCAATCAGCTTGCGAGATTCCCGAGCCGAGCCAACACGAGAACAGCGAACAGAGAGGTTGATTTTGAGTTGTGCGGGCTCTCCGTGTTGATACCTGATGTTCTAATGTAGTCTACCTGCCTTCTGCTAGCGCCCGCCCATTATTTCTCAATTTTGAATTTTTGATGGATATTTTTGAAAAATCCGCGATGCACTGAGGGCGCGAAAGGTGAAGCGCGAAGTAGCGAGGGATCACTGTATTTCCATGTATATAGGATTATGATCTGATATTTCTGCCCCTCCAATCCGACAATTTCTCACCCTGTGTCTGTCACCTTCATTCATAAGGAAGTAATCTATTCTAGAGTGTACTTTATGGACTGCTGAATAATGTGTATAGTCTTTTTCGAGTGGGTGCAGGTCCCTCCATATGTCTACCATACCCATTTCTGCCAGTGAGGTTCTTATGAACTTTGTTACATGTTTTTTTTGTCTTCTTAACCTCTTGCACTCCCTTGTACCGCGGGCGGGCAAGTCTCTGCGTCCCAGAGCGCACGGGCATGTTCGGCCACAGGCGGTGCTTATTTTGCTTTTGTTCCAGCAGAGTAGACGTTATGATTTACTTCCATAGTCATAGACTGACGGAGGCAGACGACGAAGGCTGAGTGACACACACGCGTTCGCCAGTCTTTTTTTAATTACTACTGTTATTTGTTTTGAAAAATCATTCGCCAAAAACCGCAATCATGGAAGCACAAAACCGCAATAATGGAATTATGTTTTGATCGGGTCGCGAGACCAGCATCACGTTCATCTGACAATGAGGAAGAAGTTCGCCAGCTCTGCTTCTGCTGTGAAGAGGTAAGGTGTTCCAAGCTAAATTATTCTTTATTCCTGAAAATTGTAATCAAAATGACTTTTGACCGATCGGTAAATTACAGCTGTGCGTCATCGCTGCATGACGGACCGTGGCGCAACGGGCGATGTCTTTCCTCTGTAGCGAGGGGGGGGGGGAGACAACCCCCCCCCCATACACACACACACACAGCCCTGAGTGTGACCTTTCATTAGAGCCCAAAATGAAGCTTCTACATTGAATCATTCAAAAGTTAGACGTTTTTCCAAACTGTGCCATTTGGCACAATTTGGCACAGTTCCAAAACGCCTGGGAACTACCTGAGGAAAAAGCTGTGTAATATATTCATTTTTTGTGGTATTGTTACAAAATTTGGACCTCAGCTGGATAACACTTGGTTCTACATTCTGTTGCATTTTCCAGGCCGGATCTGAAGCTGTGTGTTATTTGCAAGCATTTGTATCCAAAAAAACACCCAGGCCAAATTTATTTTCTTCAAGTTCACTATGTTTAGATGACTGTAACTCAGTGGCCGGAGCACTTAGAGAGATTATGACTGTTTTGCCAAAAAATTCAAAGTGTTTTCTTTTAAATGAGACCAACCCCATGAAGATGCTGCAAAGGGTTGAAGAACAGCTTTCAATTTACTTTGGGCATGTTATTTTTTGGCGTTTTTAGGGAAATTGACCGGAGTGCAAGGGGTTAACACTTGTTGTGTCAACTTCATGATCCATGACAGCATTTAAGTCTCCTCCACAAATTAGGACTCCTTCACTGTGTGTTGCTATGAGATCAAACAGATGTTGAAAAAAGCCCTTGTCACTTTCTGGTGGGGCATAGATGTTCACTAATGTGATCTGCATACCATCTATTCTTCCCTTTACTATTACATATCTGCCTTCTTTATCCTGGATTTCTTGTTCACATTCAAATTGTATTTTATTTGAAATTAGTATCAACCCCCCTTTTAGTTCCTCTCTTAAATGAACTGTAGTAGGAGTTCTTATAGCCAAATCTCTTTAGTTTCTCATGTTCTGTCTTGTTCAAATGTGTCTCTTGCATAAATATAATTTCGGCTTTTTCCTTCTTGAATTTTCTTATTATTCTTTCCCTTTTAACAAGTGAGTTCAGACCATTCACGTTTAATGTCATTATCTTAAGATTTTTAACCATATTCATGTTCTTCCATTTTTTTAACTTGTGCTCCTAGCCCCTTTAACAACAAAACTAACATATACACTACCATTCAAAAGTTTGGGGTCACTTAGAAATTTCCTTATTTTTGAAAGAAAAGCACTTTTTTCAATGACGATAACTTTAAACTAATCAGAAATACACTCCATACATTGCTAATGTGGTAAATGACTATTCTAGCTGCAAATGTCTGGTTTTTGGTGCAATATCTACATAGGTGTATAGAGGCCCATTTCCAGCAACTATCACTCCAGTGTTCTAATGGTACAATGTGTTTGCTCATTGCATCAGAAGGCTAATGGATGATTAGAAAACCCTTGTGCAATCATGTTAGGTCTGCAATGCTGTAATTGCTGAAAATGGAGGATTCTTTGACGAAAGCAAAGTTTGAAGGAAAAAATTATTATTTCAAATACAAATCATTATTTCTAACCTTGTCAACATCTTGACTATATTTTCTATTCATTTTACAACTCATGGTGGTAAATAAGTGTGACTTTTCATGGAAAACACAAAATAATTGTCTGGGTGACCCCAAACTTTTGAACGGTAGTGTATGTACAAAAACACATTAACGAACCTCGACCTCCGCACTTTGGGCCTTTCTTCTGCCCACTGGTCCCTGTTGGAAGGTGGAGGGAATGTCCTCACCGAATGAGGGGCCCTCCCTAGACCTCTAGTTTGTCGGCCTCCGTCGGTCTATGATGACCATGGAAGAGAATCCTAAACGTCGACTCTGCTGGAACAGCACTGCCTGTGGCTGAACAGGCCGATGCGCGAATGGCAGTCCCTGTCTCACAGGTCGCACTTGTGGGTGGTCTCCGTGCTGCTGGGTCTGTGGCGGTTCTTCCTGCGGGTCCTATTTTCATCTGCTGCAGCAGTCAGTCGCTCTTCACCCGCCTTGAGCTGTCTGGTCAGGGTGCCTCTCCATTTGGAGCGGTCCGTTGCAAGGTCCTCCCAGCGCTCTGTGTTGATCTCCAGGGCCTTCATGTCTCTCTTGCAGATGTCTCTAAAGCGCAGCTGTGGGCGGCCAACGTCTCTCCTGCCAGTCACCAGTTCTTCGTAGAGGACGTCTTTGGAGATTCTGCCATCCTTCTCATACGGTGAACGTGGCCTAGCCAGCGGAGCCTGCGCTGCCTGAGTAGAGTGAACATGGAGGGAAGGCCGGCGCGGGACAGAACTTCTGTGTTGGGCACTTTGTCCTGCCAGGATATGTCCAGGATGTGGCGGATGCAGCGCAAGTGGAAGGAGTTCAGTCTCTTTTCCTGCCGGGCGTATGTTGTCCACGTCTCACTCCCATAGAGCAGTGTGCTGATGACGCAGGCGTTGTACACTGCCATCTTCGTCTTGACAGAGAGTTTGGGATTCTCCTACACTCGTGTGGTGAGGCGAGCGAGTGTGAAGGCTGATTTTCCAATCCTCTTGTCGATCTCTGTATCAAGGGAGAGATTGTTGCTGATCGTGGACCCCAGGTACGTGAACTGATTCACGACCTCCAGCTCGTAGTCGTCGATGGTGGTGCTTCTGTGCCTTGTGCCAAGACGTTAGTCTTCTTCAGGCTGATGGTAAGCCCGAAGTCCTTGCATGCCTGGGAGAAGCGGTCGATCAGGGTCTGAAGCTCCTGCTGTGTGTGGGTTGCAACTGCAGCGTCGTCTGCAAACAGCATGTCTCTGATTAGAGCCTTGCGTACTTTGGTTCTGGCTTTCAGGCGGGCGAGGTTGAAAAGCCTGCCGTCAGATCTTGTGTGCAGGTAGATTCCCTCTGTTGCTGTGCTGAAAGCATGCCTCAGGAGCATAGCAAAGAAAATCCCAAAGAGGGTTGGCACAAGTACACAGCCCTGTTTCTCTCCGCTGCGTATGTTGAATGGCTCTGAGATGTTGCCGTCGTGCTGCACTATCCCCTGCATGTTGGTGTGGAACGATTTGATGAGGCTTTGCAACTTTGGTGGGCATCCTAACTTTGGCAGGATCTTGAAAAGACCCTCTCTGCTGACCAGATCGAACGCTTTGGTGAGGTCAATGAAGGCGACGTACAGGGGCATGTTCTGTTCTCTGCATTTCTCCTGGAGTTGGCGGATGGAGAATATCATGTCTACCGTCGATCGCCACACTGAGACTTGGGGTAGACACGTTCGGCAAGCTTCTGTAGACGAACGAGAACAACTCGTGCGTAGACTTTGCCAACAGCGCTGAGGAGGGAGATGCCCCTGTAGCTGTGCAGTCACTTCTCTCCCCTTTGTTTTTGTAGAGGGTGATGATCTTGGCGTCCCTCATGTCCTGTGGTACGGCACCTTCCTTCCAGCACTGGCAGAGGACATCATGCAATGGCAGCAGTAGGGCGGTCTTGCAGTGCTTGATCAGGTCGGGGGGATGCCATCGTTGCCGGGTGCCTTGCCAGCGGCCAAGCTATCAATGGCCTTGCTGAGTTTGTCGATGGTTGGCTCGGCATCAAGTTCGTCCATGGATGGCAGGCAGTCGATGGCATCAAGGGCTGACGGTGTCACGGTGTTCTGTCTAGAGTAGAGGTCGGAGTAGTGTTCCACCCATCTCTCCATCTGCTTGTTCTTTTCTGTGATCATCTCCCCAGTGGAGGATTTGAGGGGGGGCCGTCTTGCTCTGAGCCGGACCAAGTGCTTTCTTGATGCCATCGTACATACCACGGATGTTCCCTGTTATGGCAGCGGTTTGAATGTCTTGGCTGAGTTGAGTCCAGTACTCGTTGACACAGCGCCGAGCAATCTGCTGAACTTTGCTTCTCGCAGCCCTGAGAATCTGGAGATTCTTCTCGTTTGGGTACTTCTTGTACTCAGCAAGTGCTGAGTGCTTGGCTTCAATGACGGGGGTCATCTCGGTCAACTTGGCATCAAACCAGTCCTGTGACTTCGAGGTCTTCCTCCCAAAGGTAGCCAAGTCTGTGCGGTGGATGGTGTTTTGCAGCTCTTCCCACTTCTGCTTTGCAGATTCTCCTTCTTGTGGTACACCAAGTTCCTTCTCAAAGGTGGAGGCAACCTGCTCAACAAGTTCTGGTTGGGCCATCTTGCTGGTGTCAATCCGTGCCTTTCCAGGCTGTCTAGCACGATGGAATTTCTTCAGCTGCAGCTTGACCTTGCAACACACCAATGAATGGTCTGTGTCACAATCTGCACTCTGGAACGAACGGGTGATTAGGACGTTCTTCAGTGAGGTGCGCCTGGTCAAGATCAAGTCCAGCTGGTGCCAGTGCTTTGAACGCGGATGTCGCCAGGAAACCTTGTGTTGGGGCTTGGTCTTGAAGAACGAGTTTGTGATGCACAGATCGTGATATGTGCAGAACTCGAACAGCCACTGTCCGTTGTCGTTCATTCTGCCCACGCCAAATGGTCCAAGACAGGAGGGCCAGGAGTCGTGGTCAGCACCCACTCTGGCATTGAAGTCTCCAAGGAGAATGAGTTGTTCAGAGTTGGGGATGATCCTGACAGTTGTTGCGAGATTCTCGTAGAACTCGTCTTTTGCCTCTGGTGTGGCTGTCAGTGTTGGGGCATACACACTGACAAGGGTGACTGGGCCTTGAGTGGTGTTGAGGCGGAGGGTGAGGAGTCATGCAGAGCCATTGCTGCCTGGTTCCACCATCTTCAGCAAGGTGTTCTTCACTGCGAAGCCCACTCCGTGTTCCCTGTGTTCGTCAATGCCCTTTCCCTGCCAGTAGAACGTGTAGTCCTTCTCTCTCAGTGTGCCTGCGTCAGCCAACCGTGTTTCTTGGAGAGTGGCAATATCCACTTCCAGTCTCTTCAGCTCATTATTGATGATGGCAGTCTTCCTGGTGTCATTGATGTCCTTGAGGTTAGCAGCGAGTCCTGTCATCATAGTGCGGACGTTCCAAGTTCCCAGTTTTAGAGTTGATCTCTTTTGTTTTTTTTGTCTTGCCTGGTGTGAAGGTTCTCAGCCTGCCGTTCGGACTTCTCCTCATCCCCATGCACCCAATGAGGAAAGCAAGTTGTGGCGGGACAACACCTTATTGGCTGGGGGCTTCCCAGCTTGAGGTGGGCGGTAGCTGTCCAGTGAGATCCGATGATCCCTCTCACCGTCGGGAACAACCTCTGGCGCCGCGCTCTGTGCCAATTGAGTGGTGGCTTATAACCGGTAACTGTCATTCCCCGTGTTTTGTCTATGCCAAAGGCAAAGCTGGAGTGTCCTCTCCAGTGAGCCGGTGTTCTACCTTCCAGCGTTGGGCATTGGTAGGATTCAAGCCTGGGCAGGATGGTATGGAGGACAAGATGTTGCCTATGCAGCATGTGCCCCCTCTCCACGTCACTGATGAATCCAAAGGAACAACAGGGCTGCTACAGTTTGGCACCAGCGCCGTCGCAGGAGCTGCCAGAATGATGTTGAGCACAACAGAGGACTGCCTTAGGGACTCCGACTCTGGATTTTTCCTCAGGGTTGACTCCCGAAGCCTTTCCCGTGACCGGGTGTGCCGCAAGGCAGCGGCGGTTTGAAATCAGGGTTTACCTTCCCCTAGATGGGCTACCTTCCCAGGTTGACGAGCCACCATCTACCCGAAGCATCTGGTTTTAAGGCGCCAGAGATCCGCCCTTGCCCCTTCTCCTATTAGTAAAAGCAGTTCTGCCGTGCTTAGAGACTAAACCACACGGGCAGGCTAGGAGTTGGACTTAGTTGGCAGAGGTTTTTTGAGATGCACGCCATAAGGAGCATTTTATGAGCACTGGGAGCTTAACCCCAGTGCCGCTCCTGGCTATGACAACCTTGGAACGAACCTCGACCTCCGCACTTTGGGCCTTTCTTCTGCCCATTGGTCCCTCTTGGAGGGTGGAGGGAATGTCCTCACCGAGTGAGGGGCTCTCTCTAGACCTCTAGTTACTATCCAAGTAATAGTCATTAGTCTAGAAATGTCCAACAAAAATCACTTTAATCTCTCCTAGCCATTTGTTTCTCTTTTACCTTGTCTTCTTGGCCTTCTTCTATGCCCTTCTTAATCTTTGTTATAATCTAAGCTTTCTGTTGAAAGCCTTGCAGTTTTTCTTGGGCTCGGTGCGCCACGTCCATCTCCCGCCTTCTGCCGCTTGCTCGCCTCCACTCCGGCTGTCTCGCTGCGCTCCGTGCCACCGCTGCTCCAGCCGCTTCTTCGGGTACGCTCACCACAAAGCCTCGCTCCTTCATGTCCCGTGCTGCCTCTCTGGCCGTGTTGTAGGTTTTCACGCCGTCATCCCAATGAATTCTCATCTTCGTTAGCGGGGTTTGGAATCTAATTTTTTTCTCTTTCAGCATTGTTTTAATGTTGGCATATTTCTTTCGCTGCTGCACAATTTCTGTCGGGTAGTCATGGTCAAAGAATATCTGTTTGTCGCCAACTCGTATCTTTTTTTTCCACGCTTGTGTCAGGATTCTTTCCTTTACGTCGTATTTTAAAAAGTTTACTACAACTGACCTGGGTGCAGAGTTTGAGTTCGTGTTCTGTGCCAAGGCTCTGTGTGCATGTTGGATCTGCAAGTCTGTTTCATTGGGCAGCTCAAGCTCTTTTTTTAAGAATTGATCTATGAATTTCATCATTGAGTTGCCTTCAGTGCCTTCCGGAATCCCAAAGATGCGTATATTGCTCCGTCTGGACCTGCTCTCTAGGTCGGTTATTTTCTCCTGCATCCTCTGTGTTTGTGCCGTCAGAGTCTGTAGCAGCTCGCTTGCCTCGGTCTTCCAGGCTTCCAACTCTGATATTCGAGCCTGTGCTTCTGCCATACATGCCCGTTGAGTGCGCAGCTCCTCCATGTTTTCTGCTAGCTTGCGGTCCATTTCTTTTCGGAGACCCATAATTTCCTCCTTCATCTCTTTTTTTAGTTCTTCCTTAAGAGCCGTTAAATCCTGTTGGAGTTGTCGCTTGAGGTCTTTTATGTCCTTACTTATATTGGCGAAGCCAGTGTTCATAACATCGAGGTTGGCGTCCTCCATTTTCTCTCTCGTCTCCTCGTATTTGTTGGCCTCGTGTTCAGCGATTTCTCCAGTGTTGTTGAAGAGGGATTCTTTAGTTTTACCCTGCTTTTTTCCGTGTGCCCGGGTTCTTCATGTTTTCATCCCTTGGTTTATTGACCTATTTATGTCGAGTTGGCCATTTACCAAAGATTTTTAATCCGACTAGGGAGAGCTCTCTGGTTAAGCGTTATGCCTCTCCGCCATCTTCCCGGAAGTCGACCTTCAAAGTCATATTTAAGTAGGAAGTTGATGCCTCCAAGGTTGCTGAATAATTTATTCGGGATATGATACCCCATGGAATCGGGCTGGGAGAGACGGTCTTTCAACCATTTCAAGTTCAGAGATGCAATAATTGATTCAAATTCCATGGCTTTTAATCCCCCTTTGTCATAATCTCCAACATATTGAGATTTACGAAGATAATGAGTTTTATTTTTCCATCCATCCATCCATCCAGATAAAATATAATGGAGTTGGATGTCTTGATGACTTTAGAAGATGTGTATGAAGAGTGGCATGGATACAGAAGTCTAGAGAAACCTTGAGCTTTAGACAGAAGAATTGAGCGCAGTAGAGACAGGTCTCTTGTTAAGCCAGTGATTTAACAATTTCTGTACATCTCTCATTCTGGGAACAATATTTGAATCAATTCTTTTAGTTGTATCTTTTGTAATTATAATTACTTCCACCAAGGAGCTAATATAATTGGGGTGGTCTGTCTGTCTGTCTGTTTGCAGGATTACACAAAAACTACTGGACAGATTTTGATGACATTTTCAGCAGAGGTAGCCGTTGGGCCAAAGATGAACCCATTAAATTTTGTGATGATCTGAGAGTGCATACGTCAGCCAAGGACCTTGATTGTATTTGTGCAGGATTACACAAATACTACTGGATGGATTTTGATGAAATTTTTGCCAGAGGTGGTCCTTGGCCTTGAGAGGAACCCATTACATTTTGGTGATGATCCAAGGACACATACCTCCACCAAGGCTCTTATCTTCTCACAGTGTGTTAGCAATAACCCTCCAAAACTACTGGATAGACTTTGATGTAAGGGTGGTTTCAAAAGATTGCTACAACAATCTGGATTGATCCATGTTTGACTAAGCCGATTTCGATCCACAAAAGCCACGGATCGATCTTTTAATATAATGCTTTTGTGTCTGTGAACGCGAGTCTGATCGGGTTGAAACGGGGTTAGTGAGCCAGGAACAGTGGCGAAGAACTAGAAACACCCGGAGTGCTAATGCAGCTCACAAGCTAACGGATATGCTAGTTCTTCTTCTGTGGTGTTAAAACAGTTCTCATCCGGCAAGAGTTCCCTGCGGCGGATGTCTTTACTTCCGTGTTTACATGAGTGGAGTTGACGTGTGTGTCTCTTAATTTATCAACAAAAGTCATCATAAAGACTGTCCTCAACAGTTTCCTAATATTTTTCATAAAGCGGGGATAAACGGTTTTGAACTACGTGCAGTGCTGTGTTGGAACATAAAGTCTACGAATGATAAACACTTTCATCCATCCATCCATCATCTTCCACTTAATCTCTTTTGGGTCGCGGGGGGGCTGGAGCCTATTCCAGCATCTTTGGGTGAGAGGCAGGGTACACCCTGGACAGATTGCCAGTCTGTCACAGGGCCAACACAGAGAGACACACAACCATTCACTCTCACAGTCATACCTAAGGACAATTTAGAATCCCCAGTTTGATGCCAGTTAACCTAACTTGCATGTTTTTGGACATGTGGGAGGAAACTGGAGAAATCCCGGAGTAAACCCACGCAGACACGGGGAGAACATGCAAACTCCACACAGATCACTGTTGGTCGGGGGCTTTGTCTAGTTTTTAAATTTGTTTGATGATCCGAAACATTTAAGTGTGACAAACATGCAAAAACATGAGAAATCAGGAAGGGGGTCAACACTTTTTCACACCACTGTATATAGCGCTTTTTACTCATCTCTGGATGACCAAAGAGCAGTCACAGATCCTGCTATCCACACATTCACACACACATTCACACAATGATGGTGGTGGAGCTGCCATACAAAGACGCTGGCCTGACCCACCAAGAGCAACTGGGGGTTCAGTGTTTGCTCAAAGACACTTCGACATGTAGACTGCAGACAGAGCGCAAATCAAACCCCTGACCCGCCGATCAGTAGTCGACCACACTACACCTGCGCCACAGCTGCCCCAATGTATGTTCAATACGGATGTATGGTCAATATAATTATGACGGTCTTGTTATTGTAATGTAGTCCTATAATTTAGTCATTTTGTTTTTGCTGTCGTTTCTTTGACTGTTAGCAGGGTCACACAAAAACTCCTAGATGGATTTGAATGACATTTTCACCAGAGGTGGCCCTTGGCCCAAAGATGAACTCATTAGATGTTGAAGGTAATTTGTGAATGCATACCTACACAAAGGCCCAATCTCGCAATGTACAGATGGATGGTGAATTGGGACAAAGGGACAGAGGGGAGGACAAAGGGACAGAGCCTTGGTGGAGGTATGTGCTCTCTTGGTGCCCTCTAGTGCCAAGATATGTTACTTCTTCCTTCATTGGGGTATTGGCTACACGCTGACCATTCATGGTATGAACTGCTAAGAGTTCACATTTTTTTGAGGTTCAGTGTTAGACGAGATTCTTTGGAGAAAAGGTTTATTGTGTTGATGGCTTTTTCAACCATATTCTGTTCATTTAAAAGTAAGACCGTGTCATCAGCAAATTGACTAATTTAGAATTCTCTAATACTTTGATACCCTGAATTTCCTTTGCCTTTTCCAGGTGTATAGCGATTATCTCAGCAGTAAGAATAAATAATGGGGAACTTACAGTGCATCTGCAAAGTATTCACAGCGCTACACTTTTTCCACATTTTGTTATGTTACAGCCTTATTCCAAAAGGGATTAAATTCATTTTTTCCCTCAAAAATCTATACACAATACCCCATAATGACAAGGTGAGAAAAGGTTTTGGGTTTTTTTTTTTAGATTTTTGCAAATTTATTAAAAATAAAAACCTAAGAAATCACATGTAGATAAGTATCCACAGCCTTTGCCATGAAGCTCAAAATTGAGCTCAGGTGCATCCTGTTCCCGCTGCTCATCCTTGAGATGTTTCTACAGCTTAAATGGAGTCCACCTGTGGTAAATTCAGTTGATTTGACATGAGTTGGAAAGGCACATACCCGTCTATATAAGGTCCCACAGTTGACAGTGCATGTCAGAGCACAAATCGAGCATGAAGTCAAAGGAATAATCTGTTGACCTCCGAGACAGGATTGTCTCAAGGCACGAATCTGGGGAAGGGTACAGAAAAATTTCTGCTGCTTTAAAGGTCCCAATGAGCACAGTGGCCTCCATCATCCATAGATGGAAGAAGTTCGGAACCACCGGGACTCTTCCTAGAGCTGGCCAGCCGTCTAAACTGAGTGACTGGGGGAGACCGGCCTTAGTTAGAGAGGTTACCAAGAACCCGATGGTCACTCTGTCAGAGCTTCAGCATTGCTGTGTGATGAGAGGAGAACCTTCCAGAAGGACAACTATCTCTGCAACAATCCACCAATCAGGCCTGTATGGTAGAGGGGCCAGACGGAAGCCACTCCTTAGTAAAAGGCACATGGCAGCCCGCCTGGAGTTTGCCAAAAGGCTCCTGAAGGACTCTCAGACCATGAGAAACAAAATTCTCTGGTCTGATGAGACAAAGATTGAACTCTTTGGCATGAATGCCAGGCATCATGTTTGGAGGAAACCAGGCACTGTTTATAACCATGCCAGTGTTGGTTGCAGCATCATGCTGTGGGGATATTTTTCAGTGGTAGGAACTGGGAGACTAGTCAGGATAGAGGGAAGGATGAATGCAGCAATGTACATAGTCATCCTGGATGAAAACCTGCTCCAGAGCGCTCTTGACCTCACACTAGGGCAATGGTTCATCTTTCAACAGGACAATGACCCTAAGCACACGGCCAAGACATCAAAGGAGGGCTTCAGGACAACTCTGAATGTCCTTGAGTGGCCCAGCCAGAGCCCAGACTTGAATCCAATTGAACATCTCTGGAGAGATCTTAAAATGGCTGTGCACCGACGCTTCCCATCCAACCTGATGGAGCTTGAGAGGTGCTGCAAAGAGGAATGGGCAAAACTGCCCAAAGACAGGTGTGCCAAGCTTGTGGCATCATATTCAAAAAGACTTTAATTAGGCGTTAATTGCTGCCAAAGGTGCATCAACAAAGTATTAAGCAAAGGCTGTGAATACTTACGTACATGTGATTTCTTAGTTTTGTATTTTTAATAAATTTGCAAAAATCTCAAAAAACCTTTTTCACATTGTCATTATGGGGTATTGTGTGTAGAATTTTTAGAAAAAAAAAATTGATTCAATCCCCTTTGGAATAAGGCTGTAACATAACGTGGAAAAAGTGAAGCACTGTGAATACTTTCTGGATGCACTATATATAATCCGTGTACTCTTGATTCTTTTAATATTTGGTTTGTGAAATGAAAATGGAGCAACCGAAAACAGCCGTAATATTGTTCTCGCCATGTCAAAATAAAAACAAAATTGAGCAAAAACAACATAATGGATCCGTTTCCGTTTGGTGTCGTTTTCGTTTTTTTCTGTTGGTCACAGCCACAAGTGGTGATGGCAGCAACAGAGCGCCGCCATTTTCAAACAAGCCTGAAAAGACTAGCCGCTAAAGCTCACTTTAAAATCGGGAAAATTCCCAAAGTTGCAGCATAGACTCATGCAGACATCCCCATCTGATGAAAGATGAGGAGGACTGCCAGAAATATACATTTATCGAATTCCCATCAGCCAGCAAAGAGGATGACAGGAGGATGTTGTGTACAAATAGGTGCCGAAGGTCTGAGGAGTAATGAAAGGTTGACGTGACGCGACCTGTTTTGGTCACTTTACAACAGTATCTATTACCTTTTTTCTTTTTGGATTAGTTTGGGGTCTACATGTCGGCTCAGTACATGATTACTGAGATGATGCAGGCTTTCAGCAGTTTTAATATGACTGGAGTCTCTTTGATTTTATGTGATATTTAGTGTTGATATTTGCATTCTGGGTGATTTTCAAGTATTTGTACTTGATTGTCTTTTGTATAGGGCGGCACGGTGGTGGAGTGGTTAGCACTGCAGCAGCACAGCAACTCACCCTTGGCCAGGGGATCCTGGGTTCGATCCCAGCCCCCGACCAACAGTGATCTGTGTGGAGTTTGCATGTTCTCCCCGCGTCTGCGTGGGTTTGCTCCGGGATTTCTCCGGTTTCCTCCCACATGCCAAAAACATGCGAGTTAGGTTAATTGGCATCAAACTGGGGATTCTAACTTGTCCTTAGGTATGACTGTGAGAGTGAAAGGTTGTCTGTCTCTCTGTGTTGGCCCTGTGATGGACTGGTGATCTGTCCAGGGTGTACCCTGCCTCTCACCCAAAGATGCTGGGATAGGCTCCAGGCTCCCCCGTGACCCGAAAAGGATTAAGCGGAAGAAGAAGATGAATGTCTTTTGTATTTTAATATGTCCCACTTTAGAAAGTGATGTAGTCTCTTCACAAACTTTGACATGCAAAGTTATAAACTCAGAAAAATAGACTTCATAGTGTGCCATGGTCTAATGTTCAATTTCTCTGCATGTCTGATAAAAAGATCTTCATGTGGAAACTGAAGACAATGTGGACCACTAGTCCAAGACTGATGAGAGCCAGTTCATGACCCCAACCATCACAGGTGAAATCAGTGTCTTAAATGTTAAAGTTACAGTACAGGAAAGAGTCCATGCTGTGACCTAAAATCACTTCTGTTTCCAGAGGACAGCAGAGAGGATCCCTGGTCCTTCACTTCATCCTGTTCAGGAAGTTTCACACCAACCAGGAGCGACCAAGACTCATACTGTCATCACCACCACTGTACACTCTTCTCCCTGTTTTAATTGTTATAATGAAATTTAACAGGACAGCAAAATACATTTTATTTTTTAATTTTCTATCAACATCTTTGTTTAAAACCAGAGGTGGGTAGAGAAGCCAGAAACTGTGCTCAAGTAATGTGACTGTTATTGAAATTGTTCAAGTATGAGAGTTGTCGCCAGAAAAGGTGAAGATGAAAGTATTCATTAAAAATAGTTACTGGAGTAGTAATGACGGTTCTAAATTTGCAAACTTTTTCTCCTAAATTTGTGAGTCTTTTCATGTAATTTGTCTTTTTTTGAATATACAACTTTTATCCTATAAGTTTTAGTTTTTCCATATAAATAAGATTTTTGTAACATTAGTTTCCAACTTAATTAAAAAAAATTAGTTCTTCATTTCAAACATTTTTCTTTTAAATGTGTCACTTTTGTCAAATTTGTGACTTGATTTTTTTTTTTTTAAAAACATCAATGTGTAGCATTTTACATATAAAATTTAAACATAAATTTGTAACTTTTTAAATCTAACTTGTTTAAATTACTTGTTCTTTGTAGCTGGAAGAGAAGAACAATAATATCAACACCCATCTCAGCTAGATAAAATTATAAATTTACTATAATGACCAAAGATGCAGTAATTTCTAGTGAGACTAATTAGTCATTTTAAACAGGCACATTTCTAATCAGTCACTAAATTTTAATTTCACTTATTTGAAAACTATGACCAAAAATACTTGAGTAAAAGTCGTTTTATCGTCACATGTACTTGAGTAGAAAATATCTTGCAATAAAGTTACTCATCTAAGTACTGTTTTGTCAAAGTATCTACAAGTACAAGAACCTTTTCTGGTGGCATGTTTATGCATCACTGCCAATGTCTGACTGTTCTGAATAAATATAACTTGTACCTGCAGTGTATATTAATGATTATAAATAAGTGAATACAGATAAAGTACTTGAGATAAACCTTTTATTTAATAATTAAATTTTTTTTGGGGGGGGAATACCAGATTATGTCTTGTCATAAATAAATACGTAAAGAATGCATGAACTGAGGTGCAGCTCACAGTTGTGTAAATGTGATTTAAAAAGGTTAAAATTAAACTCAACTTTTTTATGGATTGAAATTGTAAACATGTAAAACATCAGTGTAAGCTGCCGCCACTGTCCTGTTTGCTTGCGTAACTTCGCAGTGAACATAAGACTTGGCAGCAACGTGTTTATTTACACAAGGGTGAATATACAACAATGTCCAAAAACAGTCACTGTACCTATGTGTGAGACAACTGGCTACAGCTACGTTGGCTGGGGTTACATGCAAAACGCACTCCTGGCTGATTAGGAGTGGAGAGAAAAGGCATAATAACAGGACAGACTTACTAACATGTTGGAGCGGAAAGGCTCTGAGGCACAACACTGTTCAGTCCGGGAAAAAACCAACAGACACCGCTGGAATGTCCAAAGTAGACATTGAAGCTGCCGCACTAGCCGGTCACACTCTATTCAATAAATACACAATACCCAAATGAGAGCAAGTGGACACAGCTGTGGTGACAGGTGCATGGCTGATTGAACTGGTGTGTGTGTGTGTGGGGGTGGTGGTGGTGGTGATTCAAGCAGTTGGTGAGTGTCTGGTATGAGGGGAAAAGCATGACTGTAGGACTGACAGAGAGCGAGGCTCAATCTGCCAGCTGGAATTAATAAGACATGATCAAAACCTACAGCCACAAGTCATGGATGGGGTGGTGACCCTGAACATGACAAGGGTAGTATTGCCCCTCTTTACCTTCCTCATCATCTGCAGCAGTTTCATCAAGACATATCACTAAGTTTACTTGAACCAGCCTCATCATTATATTACGGACACAAGGACTCACACAGGGAAAGACCAAAATTATCACTATAAAAATCACTAACAAATTCATGGGACTTCCCCATGAAGAGAACCACCAACTTAATCAATTTTGTGCATCAGTGGCATTATACAAGGCAGTAAGGTTGCATGTGGCTGAAGTAATAATATGGACATTTGCATTATTTTCAGGGATAAAAGTATAACAATAACCTCCTATAACAGGGCACCCACCCCTATGGGTGGCAGTTAATTGATCAAGGACCATTCTATTTTGTGTCATAAATTTTACAAATGATTGTAGCCTATAATTAAGTGTTTCAATCCATAAGGTGTTCTTGCCCACTCTCACTCAAGGAAACAGTGAATGAAGGACTCTCACTCCTGTGCTTTCCATCTGCAATTGCTCTGGTACATCCGTGCCCCAGATGGCATCATGTGTGCATCTCTACATCTCTACACCCTCTACATCTCTACACCCTGCCCACCTGGCCTGCCGACAAACGGGGTACACAACCCTGCCCAATTCCTGGCAAGGTGTGGGTACACCCAAGGACCACCATTCCCCTGTATTGATGATGTAGATCTTCAGGATAACACTTGCCCGCTTCGTTGGTCAAGCATGTAGTAGTACAGGGGAGAGACTCACTGTAAGCTGTTGCACACTTAGTGTTAAGCTGCCCAAAGGGACATCACCGCTTCAGAAAGGAGGAATTCCCTAATGAAATTAACCTTGCCTTCACAGAGTAAGGAGTGTCATCCTGTTTCCAATCAGTGGAGTGATAAGTTTTGCGACAGGTGTGATTCAAAGTAATGTTTGCTGTGTGTAGCTGTGTTTTTCCTGTATATAGCCTCTCTTAAGAAACAAACAGCCTGTGGTAGCTGCATTATTTTAGCAGTAGCAGATAATTTGGCCAGCTGATAGTGGCATTAAGGAACAAACAACAATTCTGTACGGTGTATATGCAGTGAAACAACTTAAAAATAACCAAAACAAAGTGTTACTATGAGGATGAAAAGGCAACAACACCAACCGCCTTCAGTTGCCAACCTTCTTTCCCTTGCATTTTTGCCCCTCCATGATAAACAAATGGTTGCTTCGCTATGTAAAGCCATTATTGGACGCCAAGGGGCACCGTCAGCCGACACTTGCATAGAGAAACAATTTAACAGTCACTTGCTGAGGATTTTTTTTTAGTGAGTTTGTAATGTGTATTAAACAGTCTCTTGCTGAGGGTTCTAAGTGGGGTAAAATGTAAGATGCACCCAAGAGTCATGTCCTTCGCCTTACACAGCTGTTGGTGTTGCCAGGATAACCTCTGTTTTCCTTGCCAGGGAGTATTTGGTCCAGTTTTCTTTGATGACCAGATCTCCTGGTTTGGCCAAAAGATGAGTGCACCTCCCATGGTTCCTTTGTCACATGGTCCCTCCTGGGAAGGTGGCATGGATAACGCAGAGTTACAAAAATATTTTTTTTGTAAGTTGTCTGTGTTTTTTCAACTGATTTAAGACAATTTTGCACCGCTGAATCCAAAAATGACATCCATTTCTCTCAATCAGGTGCTAAGTAAACACCTGTACTTACTTAGTACTGTGCATGTACTTACCTTTATATAAAGGTAAGTACATGTAAATTGAATGTTATGTCATCATTGTTCAAAATTCAGAGAATTTCAGGACATTAAAAAATTGCATCATAGCGAAAATACCCGTACATGTAAACAAAACGTATAAAACATGTGGCCATAATTCAAAACGTTGACCTGATTGAGCAAAACCAATGTGATTTTTGGATTCAGCACATCAAAATTGTCCTAAATCAGCTAAAAAAAAAAACTTATAAATTTGGTGTTGACCAGTGTAATATCTCTTGTCAGTTGACATCCTTTGCATGTAATCAACCAGAAACCCTTCATCACCTAAGTTAAATGGCTTTAATAGTAGGGTTTGCCATTCATAATTTTCTTATTTTCCTTTGTCACTATTTTCCTAGTCCATCTTCCATAATCCTATTTGTGCTTTATGCTAATCCTGTAGATTGTTGATGGTAAGCTAAATGGTTTCCTAGTTAAATGTTGGGTCCTGAACCTAAATGTGATATGATTTGATTTACAAAGTGTATTCCTTTAAATGTATTCCATTTTCTAAGTAAATCATTTCAGCTGTTTTAAATTTTGATATTGTTTCAGTTCAGGGTTTGCGTACTACCATAGCAGTATTTGGGTTAGTGCAAGGGAAGACTTTTGTCTATTTAGTAAGTCTGTCAATAATTACTAAACAACATCTTGTGCCTTCACACTTTTTTAACTCTGTGAGATCCATGCAAAGGTTTTGAAAAGAACAGGTTTACGCAAGGAAGGTCAAATTATTTTTGCTTTGAGCTCCCTTAAGCGTTGTTTTCTTCTTACATAGTTGAGTGAAAGTCTGTTTTGTGTTTGTAGCAAATTTTATATCGAGTCCCACAGTAAACGTCATCAGCATAAATTGGACTTTCCTTTGACATTTGAAACTCTTCCCATAAATTTGCATGGTTTTTCTGTTTCCTTATTAGTTTATTTCTTATAAACATGATATATTTTTTCTTTTCTTTTTCTCTTCTTAATTTTGCTGTATTTCTTATAAAGTAGGATCTTTTTTCACAATAATCGCATTTTTTTCAGCACGTAATTTTCTTAAATACCTGCAAGTTTGATGTAAATTTAACTTCTATTGAAAGTTGTGACTCCATTACCAATCTGTTTTACCTATATTTTTCTTTCCTACATTATTGATCATTTATTGATCATTTTATTCATTATCTATTTTTCTGATGATTTTTTTTTAGCTAATTATTGTGGTAAACCCCCCCCCCCCCCCCCCCGATGCATGGAGATGCCCATGCATCAAAATGGCGGCTTGCTGAAACAATCTGATAGTGTAGAGAATGCATTCAAGGATGAGGCTGAGTTTATTTCTCAGGTTCAGCTTTATTATGAGAACACATTCTCTAGCAATCTCTCAACAAGAAAAAGAGACTGAGCAATGAAATGCCACACTCTTATACTGCTGGAGCCACGAAACCTAAGTCACCTGGTGCTTTAGCAAACATACAATCACATGGTACTTAATCCCAGTCACAATGCAACTCTTTGATGTTTCACTATTGTCTCTTATCACTCGATGGTCCGGGAATCCTTCTGGGGCATCCTCTCTGAGACAAAGGCCAAAACTCACACCTCCTCGTCATCTCCTGTAGATCTCTGCAGACCCAGACCTTCTTTGTCCCGTGAGACGTGAAGCACCAATAGACATACAGCCATACATTTGTGGGAAATATGAACTCAATATATGTGCCACAATAGTTTTTTTGTTTAGTGTTTTCCTTAGAGATATGGAGTTTTTGCATATGACGTCAGGGGGCGTGCCGCACTGGCCCAGCCAGAGTGTGCCGCCATATTGGATGGCAAGAAACAACAGCAGCAGCAGGGTGAAACAAACAACATAGCTCACGTGTACCTGCAAACTCGGCAAAATGGTGTACTCCTGTTGTTCCCCCTGATAAGGGGATAAGCGGGGAATTAAATGGCCGGTGTGAAATGGGGAAAAAAAAAAAAAAAGTAGGATTTTTGAATAATTACCTTCACTGACGTAATCTCTCGCTTTCTCATAACGGGCTGCACGGTGGCGCAGTGGTTTAGCACTGGGGCAGCATAGTTTACCCTCGGCCGGGGGATCGCAGGGATCATGAGACCGTGGGCTCGATCCCAGCCCCCGACCAACAGTGAGCTGTGTGGAGTTTGCATGTTCTCCCCGTGTTGCCCGTGGGTTTACTCCGGGATTTCTCCGGTTTCCTCCTGCATACCAAAAACATGTAGGTTTAGGGCGCTCGCGCACACAGCGACCGGCAGCCGGTGGCTTGTCACCAGACTGCAAACCAAATCTACCTACGGGTACAAATAAGTAAAAAAAAAAAAAAACTTTCTGAGTCGGGGCTGGTTTGGGGGCACCTCTCTGCTTGCTACAAAGGACAATGCACACATGAAAGGGGAGAAAACTATTGTAAATGTGCATAAAATCAGGTACGTTTTAACACGGCGCGCCGTGGAGAGCCTTTAAAAAAAACAAAAACAAAAAAAAAAACACGCAGCGCGCTTCACTCACCTCCAAGTCCGACGAGCTGCTGTTGTTTTCCGACTCGTTCACCAGCGAAGACTTCACATCATCCACATCCCTTTCCGCTGACACGTTTTCCGATATCTTTTCCTCCTGCTCCCCTTCGTCTTTGAAAGATATCATCTCATCGTTTGCCCCCAAATCATCCCCGCTGAGCAAATTACTGGCAGTCATTGTTCTGCTAATTGCGCCAGCTGTGCACTCTGCTTGTCCATGGCTGTGGGGGTTACCCCACACCCGCCACCTCCGTTCAACTGAGGCATTTCGGCACACCAGAGGAGTGCACGGGAACAAGATTAAAAACACTTGTCTGCTGTTATGACTGCTGACAATGACTCCACTGAATCTGACACAGACATCGCAGACACAGTGTCAGAGGCCACAGTGTCAGTTGTTGAAGAGGATGATAGCGATGTTATTATGTCAGACTGTGACTGTGTGTTCTCCTCACTCATTCTAATCGCTAAACAGTACAAGTTACGCCTGGGTTGTCACAGTGCACCTGCTGCTCTTGCCATCCAAGATGGCGGCACCTACGGCGTGTTTATGTTTACCCCCGCGAGTCACGTGAATTTTATGAGCCCACGCAAAAACTCCTTAGTCTGTGCCAGTAATATGTGTGGCACATTTACATATGTTTAATTTAGATGATTTTTTTTTTTTGATAGGTTAACACCCTTAAAATGAGGTCTCTGTAATCATGCCTCTTTTTGTGTCTTCCCTTGGCCTAATTTAAAAGTTTCAGTTTGACCTATTAAGCCAGCTGTCTGTGCAGATTTAATGGGATTTAGCATTTATTGTAACCAATTCTGGATTATTCATTAAGCCCACATCTGTCTGTCCTGTTGACCACAGACAGTTTGAATTTGTGTTAGTGCATGTTTGTGAAAGGGTATGTTCAACTCCTGTTAACCCCTTGCACTCTGGTCAATTTCCCTAAAAACGCCAAAAAATAACGTGCCCAAAGTAAATCAAAAGCTGTTCTTCAACCCTTTGCAGCATCTTCATGGGGTTGGTCTCATTTAAAAGAAAACACTTTGAATTTTTTGGCAAAACAGTCATAATCTCTCTAAGTGCTCCGGCCACTGAGTAACAGTCTTCTAAACATAGTGAACTTGAAGAAAATAAATTTGGCCTGGGTGTTTTTTTGGATACAAATGCTTGCAAATAACACACAGCTTCAGATCCGGGCTGGAAAATGCAACAGAAATGTAGAACCAAGTGTTATCCAGCTGAGGTCAAAATTTTGTAACAATACCACAAAAAATGAATATATTACACAGCTTTGTTCTCAGATTGTTCCCAGGCGTTCTTGAACTGTGCCAAATTGTGCCAAATGGCACAGTTTGGAAAAACGTCTAACTTTTGAATGCTTCAATATAGAAGATTCATCTTGGGCTCTAATGAAAGGTGACACTCAGGGCTGTGTGTGTGTGTGGGGGGTTGTTTATTCATTCATTGATGAATGAATGAGCAAACAAGCCCCCACACACACAGAAGCATGCCACGTAAAAAATGTGTGGATTTTTTTTTTTTTTACAAGAAAAAATAACCTTCAGTGCACTAAAAATTATTCTAAAATATTTGTAATGTAGAAGATAACAACTGCCACCCCCCCCCACCCCCCGCTACAGAGGACAGACATCGGCCATTGATTGCTACATGACGGAACAGTCATGTGGCGATGTGGCGACCGCGGCGCACAGTCCCCGCGGTCCCTGCGCTCATGGTCCGGATGCGGTGCACGAACCGTGTACCACGGCGCACGAAGTCCGAAGTCCGTGCGCCGCGGTCTACTAAGCACAGTTGTAATTTACCGATCGGTCAAAAGTCATTTTTGATTACAATTTTCAGGGATAAAGAATAATTTAGCTTATAACACTTACCTGTTCACAACAGCAGCGTAGCTGGCGAACTTCTCTTCCTCATTGTCAGATGAACAAGAAGCTGGTCCGCTTGTTATGGACTTGTGGTTCTGGTCATGCGACCCAGTCAAAACATAATTCCATTATTGCGGTTTTGTGCTTCCATGATTGTGGTTTTGGCGAACGATTTTTCAAAACAAATAACAGTAGTAATAAAAAAAGACTGGCGAACGCGCGTGTGTCACCCAGCCTTCATCATCGGCCTCCGTCGGTCTATGATGACCATGGAAGAGAATCCTAAACGTCTACTCTGCTGGGACAGCATCGCCTGTGGCTGAACAGGCCGATGCGCGAATGGCAGTCCCTGTCACACAGGTCGCACTTGTGGGTGGTCTCCATGCTGCTGGGTCTGTGGCGGTTCTTCCTGCGGGTCCTTTTTTCATCTGCTGCAGCAGTCAGTCTCTCTTCACCCAGCCTTACACAAAACAGTTTTCAAACTTCTGTGCTTCAATTGGCTGGCTGCATTCGCAGCCGTTGGTAGGCGGGTCCTTCTTGCTAGGTTTTCAGTCATTGGTTCTTCAAGGTTTCAGAAACCCAATTCAAGGCTCTTATTAGTCGAATGAGAGGTCAATCATATCTAATCTGTTCACGGCTGTGTCTGTAGTGGAAGAACGGAAATGCAGCTTTTTTTTTTTCAGTGCGCTCTAGGACGCAGCGCCCTCATGCGCTCTAGGATGCAGAGACGTGCCCGCCCGCGGTACACCAGAGTGCAAGAGATTAATGGAAGGGTGGACATATTGCTTAATTTGAATTTGGCTTCATTCTACACAAGGAAGGCTTTATTTCCTATGTTTCTTCCTAAATTTTGGTGTGGTCTGCAGTCCACAGCCCAGCTCATTCCTTATTCCTGTCACATTTCTGAAATATGATACTGTCATACCATTATCTGGTGAGAGGCGTCATTGCAATGTGTCAGACCTGCAAAGTCATTTCAGGTAAACACTGCATTTTCAAAGTAAAAGTCAGGTAATTGATATGCGTTATGTCATTGTCAATGTCATTTATTTTACTTAGCTTCGGGTCTGCTTGTCACATGTTGAGGTCCGCCTGTGAGGTCCCCTTCCCCCACTCTGCCGCTGCCCCCAGCCAATGACCCTGATGTTCAGGTTGATGACAAACATTGTGTTCCCCTTGCCGCAGCCAGCCTGCCCCACACCTCTCTCTGTCCTCCCATCCACCACAAGTTTTTAAAGTCGATGCCATCCTGAAAAAGTAAAATCAAAGGAAGCTGTAGGCCTCATCCCCCTTGCATCAGAAATCATAAAAACAGGTGTTCAAATTTGTCTTCTCATAAATTTTTGTGTTACTTTTGTGTTCATTTAAGTGTTTCCTTGTAATTTGCTTTTGTAACAGTGCTTATTTTAATGCTGATAAAATTTGTACTGTAACTAATGGTTCACTTTTTGTTTTTGCCCGTATATTTAGAAAAATGACCCAAGCTTATTCTGTAATGTTTTGCTGGAGTGGGAGAGATCTTTTCTCTCCTCATGTTAAATCTTTTGAACTCTTCCCAGTTATCTGTGGAAGAGGTCATAGTGATAAGTCAGCCGGGCAGCAGTCTGTCTTCTCTGCTTAGACTGCGGTCCCTGTGACTGGATAAGTAGTAAAGGATTGATTGATGGAATTCGTGGGCTTAAATTCCACAAAATGCTTCCCACCTTGTACCGAGCCCTTAAGCATATTCCATTTCATTAAAGGGAAAACTTTCACAGACTATATATCGTTTAAATGGGAAACTCAGACTGGAACCTTCTGAGTCCCTTTTCTAAGTAAAAGTTTAGGCATTATATATTTTTTAAAAAAATTATTATTAAGGAGTAACATGAACTTTCTTTACATTACTTAATCCAAAAACTCGTCGAAAGCAATATCTTTATGTTCTTTGATATTTTAGTCTTTTCCTCTAAGTAAATACCATAAATGATATTTTTTATTTTGAATTTTGGTGATTCATTTTCAGTAGGTTAGAGAAAAAATAAAATGGTTCCTTTTATTCAAGCACACCCATAGCAAAACAGGAAAAGTTGATGATTTTTAAATATCCCAGTAGTGATTTACACAGCTGCCTGTCCTCATAAAGTCCCTTAAGCGATACACTGTGTATTACAATGTCAACTTTCACACAGTCTGTCATTTCTTTAAATTGACAAGACAGTAAACCAACCAATTGGTCTTTTTTTTAATGTCAACAGAATCAACTCTAATCAGACAGCCCAGTATTGGCAGGGATGAGAATCCTCCGCGGAATTCCGCGGATTTGATCATGTCTAGGGCCATTCTCGTGAATTGTCTAAATTCGAGGAGAAAATTTTAGGGGGGGGGGGGTATGTTATGAGCGGCGAGTCGTATTTTCGATCGGCTGCTAAAATCCACCACGCAGAACGCGCTACCCAGCGAGATCAGTAATGTAATGTAACAAGGCCACTGATTGGCTGATACTTATTGAAGCAACCAATCAGCGATTTTGTTAGATTTCCTTTGTCATAGCCACCACGAGGAGCGAAATGCAAATGGTGGACAGTTCAATCAACTGAGTTTTCCCGATTTCGTGAAAATGGTGAACCTAAAACTCACAAAAGACAACAAAGCAAGAATTTTAGAAATCGACAAAGGGATGAGGAACAAGTTTTGTTGGGAATGGCTCAAAAAAACTGTGTCAGTGACTGTAAAGATCGGTAAAAATACCGAAGTTGTGGTTGAAAAAATGGCCAACTTCATCTCGAAATGCGAAGTACCAGGGAAAGCCCAGTGTGTTTATTGCAACGATTTCTTGAGTTATGGATCTCGTGGTTGTGTTACCTTAGTTGAACACTGTTCAAAACAGAAACATCTCAAAATTATGGCTACAAGGAGATCGAACTACTCGCTCGGTGCTACATTCAAAACGATCGATGGACACAGTCAAATTCAGATGCCAGTCAGTCAAAG
This sequence comes from Pholidichthys leucotaenia, assembly GCA_020510985.1. Taxonomy (NCBI): domain Eukaryota; kingdom Metazoa; phylum Chordata; class Actinopteri; order Cichliformes; family Pholidichthyidae; genus Pholidichthys; species Pholidichthys leucotaenia. Next base: position 397,210,642 of record CM035838.1, on the reverse strand, counting down.
TTCATCACAGTCGGCCCCGATAACATCAATTAGTGATCGGAAGACACATTCCAAGGTAAGATTTTTTTCTTGTTATAAGTAATGTACTTGAGAATTTTCGCGTAATGAATTTGTTATGAAATAGCATGTGTAAGTTGTGATGTCATGCCTGTTTTGAAACACTAATTGCATTTGAATGCTGATAATGGATTGTTAATAGATAAATGTTATTACATATTTTCTCACAATTTGAAATGCAATCTAAGAATTTTGAATATAATTTATCATTTTTTGTTTCACTAGGAGGAGTTACATAATACATGTGTTAAGTTTTTTGTCATGGGTGGTGATGGGTTGCCTTTCCTAAGATATCTTTGGTTTTATTAGTAAACATAATTTCTTTATGGTCATTGCATAAAAATATTAAACATCTTTTAGGTTTTTCTTACTTTCTTAGATTATCTTTCAAATATTAAAATATACTAATATGCAACTTTTTTTAATATTCTTAGTAAACTAACAAATGCACACATTAATAAATCAAAATGTTCGCAGAATGTCAGTATATTTTAATAAATGGGGATGGACTTGGTGATGGAATTTTGTTAATATTTATAATTTATTTTACTTTGTTAAATTATTTTGTCTGTTCTAAAACTATGTAAATGTAATTCTGTTCAGTTCTAAACATATTAAATAGTAGTACAATATAATTTAGTATTATTACATCAACATACCATTCAGATATCATAAATTTACACGTGATGCAGCAGCAGATTAAAAAGGTAAACTATAAATGCATTTGTACTTGCTTCTAACTTTAAATATAAGACCACATTTGAGCATTCTAAAACACCAGATTTCGTTAGCTAGGGGCTAGTTAGGGGCCTGTGTTCCCCAAGACCCCCGGCTTAGTTTCCTCTTTTTTTCCCAAACCCCATTCTCATCCCTGCATTTTTGCAAGCAAATGGAACAGACATCATGCGTGCATACCCAAGCATACATATGTAGGTATATATTTTATACACAATGTGCGTAAACACATATATACATACATTATGGGCATATAATCACAAAGGCACATTTCGTTAGCCTCTAGCACAAAACCAGTTAGTGAAAACATGTCCACATTTAAGTATGTCATGTGGAACATACGTGGAATTGGTACCAGGGAGAAGAGGCTTAAAGTTTTTAATTGACTAAAGGATCTACAGGCAGACTTTGTCTTATTACAGGAAACACATGTTTCTGTGTCTTCTGTAGATGCACACATCTCCCTGGAATTTCCCCACATGTACTCAGCTGACTTTAATTCTCAACAAAGGGGGGTTGATATATTGGTAAACAGAGGAATACGCTTTGTTGTGAATAATACCATAGCAAGATCCGGAAGGTAGATTTATAATATTAAAAATCTCAGTTCAAAATTTAGATCTATGTATTGCAAGCGTTTGTGGCCCAAATGTTGACGACCCATCCAATTTCCCACTTTTTTCCACTTTTCTTTCTGAGCACTTGGACACTACACTCATATTAGGAGGAGACTTCAACCTGATATTAAACCCTGCAATTGACAAGCTCAGTGCATTGGGGAATTATCGAAAATGGCAGGCTACTGACACTCTCAAACAGTACATGAATGATTTTGGTCTTTGTGATGAATAGCATTCTCTTCACCCAACTCTTCGGGAATACACTTTTTTTCATCAGTTCATAGTTCACATTCATGTTTAGACTTCTTTTTAGCCAATAACTCTATTGTGAGGGACATCACAGACACAGAAATATGTTCAAATCAAGCTATTAGCGATCTCCATCCAGTATCTCTGCTAAGAGTAAATAGAAAAGCTACAAGGAAAACTAGGAGCTGGAAATTTCATATATCACTACTAAAAGACAAAGCCTTTATTAACTACTTTAATAAAGAGTGGGAATCATATCTGGAATATAATGATGTGCCAGGAATATCCCCGTGTGTTCTTTGGGAAGCAGCAAAAGCGGTCATGCAAGGTAAAATAATCTCTTACTGTTCATATAAGAATAAAAAAGAAAAAGCACTGGTACTGGAGTTAAAACAGAAAATTAAATTACTGGAGATGACCTGTGCCGTTTCTCGACAGGAACAGACACTTAACAATCTGAGAAAATTAAAGCTGGACTTAAAAGAAATTATAAACAAAACAACACAGTTTTTAATACAAAGACTGCTCTTGAGAAGTTTGAACACAGTAATAAATCGGGGTGATATCTTTCGAACCAGCTTAGATTGAATAAAGAAAAAACAACTATCCACTCTATTAAGAATAGGACTGGAAATATTACCCATGAGCCTGAAGAAATAAATAACTCCTTCAGAAAGTTTTATGAAACCTCTACTCATCACAGATTAACCCATCTGACTCAGAGATAAATTAATTTTTGGACGATATTAACTTACCACGATTAAATAATGAACAGCTTGCAGCTCTGGATGCACCTCTTCTGGTATCCGAACTCCAGGAGGCACTTAAGCACATCTCAAACATCAAAGCTCCGGGACCAGATGGTTTTCAAGTAGAAATTGATAAAGAATTCTGGCCTGTGATGGCACCTACTTTCTTTAAAATGGTGAACCAAATTAAGGCTGCGTGTCCACCAAACACATTTTTTTTTTTTTCCGCTCTGGGTGACTGTTTTCCATTCATTCTCGATGTAGTCCAGCGTTTACAGCGCAGATTGCCCTCGGTGCTGAAACGCTTTCGGCGGTGGCCGTTTTGTTTTGCGGCGCTCAGAGTTGAAAAAAGTTCAACTTTTCAAAGACTGCAGCTGAGCTTGTCAATGTCGGACCTTAAGCAGCCAATCAGAACTGCTGCGTCGGCGGGACATAGGACACCGATACTAGTCTGTACTCACACTCCTGCTTTCCGTGTCATCATATTTTACATCCAGAGCTGCTAGAAAATGTTTCCTGTCCATTGTTATTTAGACTGCTATTAAAAAAAATCAGTAGAAAGTCTGACAATAGGAAATGCGGAAGTGCTGAGCTGAGAGTGACAAACTGTTGCTGGGATACAGGGCACAGGCTTTTTTCCCCCCAGAGCGCCATGCACAAACGCTGAAAAAAAAAAATGCTCAGGGTAGGTGGGCAACAAAAAACATGTTTGGTGGACACACAGCCTAAAAAAGATAATGTAATCCATCCAAATACGAATTTGGCTATTATTATCCTGCCCCTTAAACCTGGAAAAGAGCCTATGCTTCCATCCATCTACTGTCCCATCTCATTTATGAATGATGATCTTAAAATAATTTGCAAAGCTCTCGCCAAAAGACTGGAAAGGATAATTCTGTTTATTATACACCCAGATCAAACAGGTTTCATCAAGGGTAGGCACTTGGCTAATAATACAATCAAGCCATTTAATATACACACGTGGACAAAATTGTTGGTACCCCTCTATTAATGAAAGAAAAACCCACGGTAGTCACAGAAATAACTTGAATATGACAAAAGTGGTAATAAATAAACATTCTATGAAAATTAACCAATGAAAATCAGATGATGCTTTTGAATTGTGGTTCAACAGAATTACAGTGGGGCAAAAAAGTATTTAGTCAACCACCAATTGTGCAAGTTCTCCCACTTAAAAGATGAGAGAGGTCTCCAATTTTCATCATAGGTATACCTCAACTATGAGAGACAAAATGAGAAAAAAAAAAAATCCAGAAAATCACATTGAAGGATTTTTAATGAATTAATTGGTATATTCCTTGGTAAAATAAGTATTTGGTCAATAACAAAAGTTCATCTCAGTACTTTGTTATATACCCTTTGTTGGCAATGACAGAGGTCAAACGCTTTCTGTAAGTCTTCACAAGGTTTTCATACACTGTTGCTGGTATTTTGGCCCATTCCTCCATGCATATCTCCTCTAGAGCAGTGATGTTTTGGGGCTGTCGCTGGGCAACACGGACTTTCAACTCCCTCCAAAGATTTTCTATGGGGTTGAGATCTGGAGAGTGGCTAGGCCACTCCAGGACCTTGAAATGCTTCTTATGAAGCCACTCCTTCATTGCCCAGGTGGTGTATTTGGGATCATTGTCATGCTGAAAGACCCAGCCACGTTTCATCTTCAATGCCCTTGCTGATGGAAGGAGGTTTTCACTCAAAATCTCACGATACATGGCCCCATTCATTCTTTCCTTTACACGGATCAGTCGTCCTGGTCCTTTAGCAGAAAAACAGCCCCAAAGCATGATGTTTCCACCCCCATGCTTCACAGTAGGTATGGTGTTCTTTCTCCTCCAAACACGACAAGTTGAGTTTTTACAATAAAGTTCTATTTTGGTTTCATCTGACCATATGACATTCTCCCAATCCTCTTCTGGATCATCCAGATGCTCTCTAGCAAACTTCAGACGGGCCTGGACATGTACTGGCTTAAGCAGGGGGACACGTCTGGCACTGCAGGATTTGAGTCCCTGGCGGCGTAGTGTGTTACTGATGGTAGCCTTTGTTACTTTGGTCCCAGCTCTCTGCAGGTCATTCACTAGGTCCCCCCATGTGGTTCTGGGATTTTTGCTCACCGTTCTCGTGATCATTTTGACCTCACGGGGTGAGATCTTGCGTGGAGCCCCAGATCAAGGGAGATTATCAGTGGTCTTGTATGTCTTCCATTTTCTAATAATTGCTCCCACAGTTGATTTCTTCACACCAAGCTGCTTACCTATTGCAGATTCAGTCTTCCCAGCCTGGTGCAGGTCTACAATTTTACAATTAATTGGTCTTGGCCATAGTGGAGTTTGGAGTCTGACTGTTTGAGGTTGTGGACGGGTGTCTTTTGTACTGATAAAGAGTTCAAACAGGTGCCATTAATACAGGTAACAAGTGGAGGACAGAGGAGCCTCTTAAAGAAGAAGTTACAGGTCTGTGAGAGCCAGAAATCTTGCTTGTGTGTAGGTGACCAAATACTTACTTTACCGAGGAATTTACCAACTAATTCATTAAAAATCCTTCAATGTGATTTTCTGGATTTTTTTTTTCTCATTTTGTCTCTCACAGTTGAGGTATACCTATGATGAAAATTGGAGACCTCTCTCATCTTTTAAGTGGGAGAACTTGCACAATTGGTGGCTGACTAAATACTTTTTTCCCCACTGTACTTTAAAAAACAAACTCATGAAACAGGCCTGGACAAAAATGATGGTACCCCTAGAAAAGATTGAAAATAATGTGACCATAGGTGCATGTTCAACCAAGATGTGTCCTCTAATTAACGTCACGGGTGTCTACAAACTTGTAATCAGTCAGTCGGCCTATTTAAAGGGTGACAAGTAGTCACTGTGCTGTTTGGTGACATGGTGTGTACCACAATAAACGTGGACCAGAGGAAGCAAAGGAGAGAGTTGTCTCAGGAGATTAGAAAGAAAATTATCGACATGCATGTTTAAGGTAAAGGCTATAAGACCATCTCCAAGCAGCTTGACGTTCCTGTGACTACAGTTGCACATATTATTCAGAAATTTAAGATCTACGGGACTGTAGCCAACCTCCCTGGGTGTGGCCACAGGAGGAAACTTGATGAAAAATGGAAGAGATGGATAATACGAATGGTAACAAAAGAACCCAGAACAACCTCTAAACACATTCATGGTGAACTCCAAGGTCAAGGTACATCAGTGTCAGATCGCACCATCAGTCGTTATTTGAGCCAAAGTGGACTTCATGGGAGACAACCAAGGAGGACACCACTGTTGAAAACAAATCATAAAAAAGCCAGACTGGAATTTGCAAAACTGCATGTTGACAAGCCACAAAGCTTCTGGGAGAATGTTCTATGGACAGACGAGACAAAACTGGAACTTTTTGGCAAGGCACATCAGCTCTATGCTCACAGACGTAAAAATGAAGCATACCAAGAAAAGAACACTGTCCCTACTTTGAAACATGGAGGAGGTTCTGTTATGTTCTGGGGCTGCTTTGCTGCATCTGGCACAGGGTGTCTTGAATGTGTGCAGGGTACAATGAAATCTCAAGACTATCAAGGTATTCTAGAGAGAAATGTGCTGCCCAGTGTCAGACAGCTTGGTCTCAGTCGCAGGTCATGGGTCTTGCAACAAGATGATGACCCAAAACACACAGCTAAAAACACCCAAGAATGGCTAAGAGTGAAACACTGGCCTATTCTAAAGTGGCCTTCTATGAGCCCTGATTTAAATCCTATTGAACATCTGTGGAAGGAGCTGAAACATGCCGTCTGGAGAAGGCACCCTTCAAAGCTGAGACAACTGGAGCAGTTTGCTCATGAGGAGTGGGCCAAAATACCTGCTGAGAAGTGCAGAAGTCTCATTGACAGTTATAGAAATTGTTTGATTGCAGTGATTGCCTCAAAAGGTTGTGCAACAAAATATTAAGTGAAGGGTACCATCATTTTTGTCCAGGCATGTTTCATGAGTTTGTTTTTTTAAAATAATTCTGTTGAACCACAATTCAAAAGCATTGTCTGATTTTCATTGGTTAATTTTCATAGACTTTTTATTTATTACCACTTTTGTCAGATTCAAGTTATTTCTGTGACCATTGTGGGTTTTTCTGTCATTAACAGAGGGGTACCAACAATTTTGTCCACGTGTGTAATAGACTACTGCAAGATTAATAACGTAGAAACTACAATTTTGTCCCTGGATGCAGAGAAAGCCTTTGACCATGTTAATCTCCAGAGAGGTACTAGGCAGGGTTGTCCACACTCTCCCTCACTTTTTACCATCTTCATTGATCCATTAGCAGCAGCCATACGACAAAATGTTGATATCAGAGGTATCCAAACTGGAGAAAAAGAACATAAGATAAGTCTTTATGCTGATGATGTATTGATTTTTCCTTGAAAACTCACAAAGATCTCTTCTTCAAACAGTGGTGCTCACTGATAAATTTTCATCATTATCAGAATACTCTATTAACCTCTTGCACTCCGTTGTACCACGGGCGGGCAAGTCTCTGCGTCCTAGGGCGCACGAGGGCACATTCATGCGCCCTCGTGCGCTCTCGGACTCTCGGACACATGGTCCTGATGGTGGTGATGTAGGTGGTGTGGCCTCCAAGCGCGCACTGAAAATAAAAGCTGCAGACACAGCCGCTAACAGATTAGTTCATCTGATTGACCTCTCATTTGACTAATAAGAGCCTTGAATTGGGTTTCTGAAACCTTGAAGAACCAATGAATGAAAACCTAGGAAGGAGGACCCGCCTACTGTGAATGCAGGAGCCAATTGAAGCACAGAAGTTTGGGCTGGGTGAAGAGAGATTTACTGTTGCAACAGATGAAAAAAAAAAAAGGACGCTTGAAGAACCTGCTACAGATCCAGCAGCATGGAGAACACCCACAAGTGCGACCTGCACTCATTCCAGCAGAATAGACGTTTAGGATTCTCTTCCGTCATCATAGACCGACGGAGGCCGACGACAAAGGTCGTAAATCATTCGCCAAAACCGCAATAATGGAATTATGTTTGGACCGGGATCCACGAGCGGACCAGCGTCGCGTTCGTCTGACAATGGGGAAGAGAAGTTCGCCAGGACAATGTGGCTGTGAAGAGGTAAGGTGTTATAAGCCAAGTTATTATTTATCCTTGAAAATTGTAATCCAAAAATGACTTTTGACCGATTGGTAAATTACAACTGTACGGCGCACGAAGTACGAAGTGCGTGCGCCACGATAAACGGTTCATTTGCCGTGTTCGGACCGTGAATGCACCCCCCCCCCCCCCCGCTGCAGAAGAGGAGCGGGGGGGGGCGTTCACGGTCCAAACGCCCCCCGGTCCGCAGGAGGAAGCCGCGGTTACTGCGCAGCGGTCGCCACATAGCCATATGAGTCTATTCCGTCATGTAGCGATGGCCGTCCTCTGTAGCGAGGGGGGGGAGCCGCGGTGATTGCGCTGCTGTCCCACATCACCACATGAGGCTAATCCGTTGTGTAGCGATGGCCGAAGTCCATCCTCTGTAGCGAGCGGGGGGGGGGGGGGACAAACCCCCCCCACACACACAGACAGCCCTGAGTGTGACCTTTCATTAGAGCCCAAAATGAAGATTCTACATTGAATTATTCAAAAGTTAGACGTTTTTCCAAACTGTGCCATTTGGCACAATTTGGCACAGTTCCAAAACGCCTGGGAAGTACCTGAGTATAAAGCTGTGTAATATATTCATTTTTTGTGGTATTGTTACAAAATTTGGACCTCAGCTGGATAACACTTGGTTCTACCTTTCTGTTGCATTTTCCAGCCCGGATCTGAAGCTGTGTGTTATTTGCAAGCATTTGTATCCAAAAAAACACCCAGGCCAAATTTATTTTCTTCAAGTTCACTATGTTTAGATGACTGTAACTCAGTGGCCGGAGCACTTAGAGAGAGCATGTTTTTTTTGCCAAAAAATTCAAAGTGTTTTCTTTTAATTGAGACCAACCCCATGAAGATGCTGCAAAGGGTTGAATAACAGCTTTCGATTTACTTTGGGCACATTATTTTTTGGCGTTTTTAGGAAAATTGACCGGAGTGCAAGGGGTTAATTGGGGTAAATCAACAGTTCTACCTATAAATTGAAATCTCCCAAATACATCCACTATTCCAATACAATGAGGTAATATTAAATATTTAGGAATAGATATTTCCCCCACGCTGTCAGAGTTATTGCAATTAAATCGCATTCCCCTTTTGAAAACAATACAAGACGACCTTACGCGCTGGAGGACACTACCTATATCATTAATGGGAAGAGTCGCAACTGTTAAAATGATAGTCCTTCCTAAAATCAACTATTTGTTCTCAATAGCCACGGTTACATGGGCAAAATTTCTTCAGTCTGATTACAATTCAGATCAGAACTTTACTGTTAACATGGATCCTGAAAAAGCTGATCCAATTAGGACGTGCGTTTCCATGTGTCACACGTTTGAACGGAGTAAACCATTTTGACATGCGCACGTCGACGTTTCAACATTCCGAAAATAGTAGAAGAAGCAACTTCTGGGTGTAAACAAACCCTGCTTCATGTCTTTCTCTTTTTGAAATGGACCTGTATTGTGTTATTCAGACTGTACTTTTGCTTCTGCTGGTCTCCGTAATGAAGCTACAGGTACATACTTCTGCATATGACAACCAGAGGGAGACAGCAGTTTTGTTTTACTCCCGCTATGTCTTCCACTAGCTGCTGTAAAGGTGGAAATACGTCACGCCGACGTGTGGCTGATGTACAGACATGCGCAGTAAACATATTTTCTGCCCAGCCTTTTGAATAAGTATTTATTTGCGCACCAATCCGATTAACAATCGGCATAAACCACCCGTCTCAATCGGAATGAAATTTTGATCCTAATGAGCATGATCGGGTCAGAATATTCAGATTGGCATGTTTACATGAAGCATTTTTATTCTGATCAGGCTTTTAATCCGGTTACTTGTGTCCATGTAAACATGGCCAATGATTCCTACCCAACCATCTATGGCCTGGTTTAAGTCTTTAGACTCAAATATAGGTAAATTTTTATGGAAGGATAAACCATCACGGATTAGTTTAAAAACTCTTCAGAAAGCAAAAGAGTGCAGAGGTTTAGATCTTCCAATTTTTTTAAATTACTTTTTAGCCAATAGACTGCAGTTTGTTTCTAAATGGACAAAATCAACCCCACTAGGAAACCCATGGTTAGATTCTGAACAGGCTCTCTGTCGGTCGCTAAATAGCTTTGACTTACCTTTTATGAGTCCCTGTATTAAATGCCATGACTGTTTTAAAAGCATTAATATCAGCGCCTCTCTGACAGCTTGGTGGAAATTTTTAAAAATAATGGGGTCTTCACTTGTCTGCTGTAAACTCACACCCATTTGGAATAATCCTGATATCTTGCAACAAAAGAGGACGTTAATTTTTATCCATTTTCAGGAACTGGTGTCAAGTATGACATCAGTGATAAAAAAGTGTCTTGAATACCAACAGCTTAAATCCATAATAAAAAGCAAGATTCAATCTTAATCAGACAGATTTAGAGGTACCAGTTAAGGTGACAGAGTTTCTAAATCTTTGTTCCCCGAAATTGATATCGAAAATACATAGACTATTATCAAAACTGGATGAGTCAGTATCTCTTCCAATATCAAAATGGGAGACTTATCGATCAATAAGGAGGAAAGCTTCTGGACGCAAATATGTTTAAACACTTTTAAGATGACTAAAAACTCTAATTTACAACTTATACAGTACAAATTTCTACATAGAATTCATTACACAGAACAAAGGATGTTCAAAATGGGCCTGAGTCACACAAATATCTGCTTCTTCTCCACCAGCAATGTCCTGGATAGCTATATGCATGCTATGTGGTCCTGTGCACCAGTTCAAAAGTTCTGGTGGAAGACATGTGAGGACTTGTCCGCATGGCTTGGGTATAGTGTCCCATCCTCACCCACACTTTGCATATTAGGTGATCTAAGTGAAATAAATATAGATGCAAGGATGTCACACATGGTTCTCACTGCCTTATGCATCGCAAAGAAAACTATCCTCATGAATTGGAAATCAAGAAATAATTTATGCATGACTCACTATAATTTACTATTAGATTATGTTAGCCTGGAGATAATGTCTGCCTCAAATAATCAGATGGCAGAATTCAATTCTCTGGTCCTCGCTTATTAATTCTATAACCTGAGGGGTGGTGGGCGGTAATTCGCTCTCCTTGCTGCCTTTGGCGGCTTGCTGCACCCTGACCGCAGGGGGCCGGTGTTCGGGGGGGGGGGGGCTATTCTGGGGTGGCTGTGCATCTGGCCCAGGGGGGTTGGTTGGGGGGCTGCGGGGTGGGCCGTGGCCCTTTGCCGGCTGGCCTTGCCTCCCAAATGAGGCTGGGTTTGGCTCTGGGCCCCTGGTGCTGGGGAGGGGCGTTCCTCCCCTGGGTCGGGGTCGGGTGTGCGCCGCTGGTGCAGGCCAGCCCCGGCGCGCCCTTGCGCTGCGGGGTCGTGCCCTCCCAGGGGTCCTGGTGGTGCTCTGGGGCGGGTGCTTGCGTCCCAGGGTTGTTGCCCTTCCTGTCCTCCGGGGCCTGTGGGTGTGGGTGTGCATGTACATGTGTGTGTATGTGCACGTGTGTCAGAGTGGGTGCGTGAGTGTGTGTGTGGAAGTGGGTGTGTGAGTGTGTGTGTGTTGTGTGTAGGCATGTGGGACTGTGTGTGGGTGTAGGTGGGCATGTGTGATGGTGAGTGTGTGTGTGTGTGCACATGAGGGTGGGCGTGTGTGTGTGTGTGTGTGCGCATATATAGGTGCAGATACCTGTGGGTTGATATGTGGGGGTGGGGGAACCTCGTTGGGTGGCCTGGTGGGGTGGACCACCTAGTGGCTTGGGGTTGGTGATTCAAGGTCTGCTTGTCCTGGCCACTCTGCCGTTGTGTCATGGGGCGGGGTGCTTTGTTGCATTGCCCCTGGGGTCTTTGGTGCTGGGTGTGTGTGGGTGCTCGGGGGGGGGGGCATTGTTGGGTTGGTGGCGGTGTTACCGTCGGGCCGCTCCGGGGTGGCTGTGGCTGCGGGGTGGCCTGTTGCTGTCGGTGTGTATCTAAGGTGGGTGGTCGGTGGGCTTGCAGTGGGCGCTCGGGGGTGTCACTTAGCATGTGGGGTGCCATATGGGTCTGGCTCTTTGTTCACTATTGTGATTATTGTTGTTGTACATGTTTGTGTGTGCAAGATGAGTGAGAATGGGTGTGGCTGCTCCATCGTGTTTGTGGTGCTGAGGGTGCGATGCTGGTGGGTCCTGGGCTGCTCGGCCTGGTGGCCCTCGCCCTGGGGTAGGATTTGGGGGCAATGGGTGGCTTCCTGAACCAGTTTGCGAGCTGGTTTCTGGGGGGAGCGGCCTCGCTTTTGGACTGCCCCCCTCCCAGTCTTATTTTCCGTCCCCCTCCCCCTGATTCTGTGTGGAATATACATTTTTTTTGTATACCTTTGGGGCGGGGGTGTGCTGCACTGTGTCGGTGAAGGGGACACCTCTGCTGCGCAGTTGGGCTGCCCTCACCTCTATTTTAATTGCATTTTAGACACTGAGGGCTTGGGGGGATGGGGGGCCCGCTGCCTATCGCAGTGGCTAGTGGTGCTCCAACAACCATCCCCCCAATTTTAACTGCACCATGGTAGTTCACACTCCTACACACAGTCACATCATACAACTGACACACACATATCATGTTTTGTGCAAGGGGGAGGGGGGATGGGGGATGGGGGTCTTTCCCCACCCCTGTTGCCCTCCTTCTGCCAGGGGCCAGGGACCTGTCATGTTGTCAAAATACCTAGGTGCTGCTGAATGAACAGACATAAGCAAGGGAGTTAGAGAGGAATTGAATAAGAGAGTAGGCGAGAGTGAGGAATTGATGAATGGAGATGGTGTTGGTGGGTCGATTTTGTGTGGCACTTTGCGTGTCGGGTGGCATCTCGGGGCACCTGTGGTGATCTCCTGATCAGTTGCTTGGGTGGGCGCTGGGGGTGGGGGTCTGCTTCTGTGGCCGCAGCTGCCCTGGGGTGGGTTGGCGAAGGGGGGGGGGGCTGGCCTGCGCTGGTGAGCTCCCCGGCCACTGCCAGGAGCTGGTGTGCATTTGGGCTCTCTGCATCACAGTCACCCTAAGAAATAGGGGTGAATGAGAGTGGGTGAGTGTGAGGGGGAGAGCATGAATGGATGTGAGTAGGTCGGAGTGGGAGTTGGCGTGAGAGTGCGTGCGTGGGTGAACGTGAGAGAGTGTCTGTGACCCTGAAGGCAAGTTGGAGCGAGATTGAGTGGGTTCAGGAGTGAGAGAGAATGGTGGGTTTGGGAGTGCGAGAGTGGGACTGTGTGGGGGAGTGAGAGTGAGTGAGTGCTTATGGGTGCATATAAGAGCAAAAGGGTGTGGTGTGAGAATGAGCATGTCTGTTAGTGGAGAGGTGCTGGATTGAGGGAAGTAATGTCTCTCGGCTATGTGGGCTTCCTTGGGTGGGGGTGGGAGACTTCTTTGGATGCTTTGGGGGGGTGCCTGGGGGGCGCTCTCGCCGGTGTCTGGCCTGGGGGGGATTGGGGCGCTGGCCTTCTGGCGCTTGGGGCCCGGGGGCTGGCATTGGCCCCACTGGGGGGGAGGGGGCTGTGGGTCTGCCGCACCAGTCACCTGGTGGCCTTACCTCCTTTGGCCGTCCCGCCGGGAGTGGATGCCTGGCGTTCCTGGGGCTTGTCGGCCCTGGGCATTTATGCCCTGTGGGGGTTGGTGGCACTGCCTTGCCTGCTCGGGGTTTTCGGGGTGGCAGGGAATTGCTGCGACTGGCCCTCCTCTTCGTTTGTTTCCTGATAAACCACTCACATGCACACACTTATTTTGCATGCGCTCTCATATACATGCACACGGACACACACGCACAAATGTCTCCCCTTTAACAGGTGTGGATACCAGACTCGTGTTGAGACCTCTTCGGTGGAAAAAGCAGTTTGTCTTCTGTTTGTTTTAGTTACTGGTTTGTTTGTCTTTTTTGTTTGTTCCTCTCTCTTTTCTTTCCCCCTTTGCACACTTCCTTTCCCCATTCCCCATCCTGTCAGGTCCTTCATGGGTAAAATAATTTAAATAAAGTATTAAAAGTCATTACAGGAGGAGTTTGCAACAATATACAGTACATAGGTACCGTGTAAAGCTCCTTTTGGCAAAGTAAATCTGTTTTGGCACAATAAGGCTGCGTGTCCACCAAATGCGTTTTTTGTCACCTGACCGCCCTGAGCTTTTTTTTTTTTTCAGTGTTTGTATGCTGCGCTCTGGGGGAAAAAAAAAAAAGTCTGTGCCCTGTATCCCAGCAACAGCTCATCACTCTCAGCTCATCACTCCCACTTTTCCTATTGTCAGACTTTTTACAGATTTTTTTAATAGCGGTCTCTAAATAACAATGGACAGGAAACATTTTCTAGCAGCTCCGGATGTAAAATATGATGACACAGAAAGTAGGAGTCTGAGGTGTCGTATGTCCCACCCACGCAACAATTCTGACTGGCTGCTTAAGGTCTGACATTGACAAGCTCAGCTGCAGTCTCTGAAAAATTGAACATTTTTCAACTCTTGAATGCTGTGAGTGCCGCGACAAAAAGCAGCCACCGCTGAAAGTGTTTCAGTGCCGTGGGCGCTCAGCGCTGTAAACGCAGGACTACATAGAGAATGAATGGAAAATTCACCCAGAGCTGAAAAAACGCATTTGGTGGACACACAGCCTAAGGGTAACGGATCTCTGTTCTGCTTACCTTGCTGCCTGACGGGACAAGGGGAAAAGAAAAAAATCCATATGTCCAAATATGTTAAAGAAAGCACACAGGCTTATACAGCGTGTCCTAATCTTTTCACATGACTGTACACTAGCGGATAGAACAACTGTTGAACTCATGAGTAGGGGTGGGTTCAAAAGATCAATATATCGATATGTATCGATACATGTTTGACTGAGCCGATATCGATCCACAAAATCCGCGGATCGATCTTTTAATATTAATATGTTTTAATATAATATTTTTACGTTTGTGAACGTCTGCTGAGTATAATCGGGTCGAAACCGGGTCAGTCAGCCAGGAACAACGGCCGAGAACCATAAACAACTGACGCGCTAACGGAGCTAGCAAGCTAACGGATATGCTAGTTCTTCTTCTGTGGTGTTAAAACGGTTCTCATCCGGCAAGAGTTTCCTGCCGCGCGTGCTCTTTCGTGTTTACACGAGCGGCGATATTAACGTGCGTCTCTTAATTTAGCAACAAAAGTCACCGTAAAGATTGTCCTCAACAGCTTCTGAATATTTTTCATAAATAAAACTTCTGTGTTCCCTGCGGCGCGTGCACACGTCTTTTGTGTTTACATGACGCGGAGTTAATAACGTGCGTCTCTTAATTTAGCAGCAAAAGTCACCGTAAAGACTGTCCTCAACAGCTTCTGAATATTTTTCATAAAGCGGGGATAAACGGACTTTTACTCCATGCAGCGCTGTGTTGGAACATCAAGTTGATGACTGATAAAGGGAAAATGCGGAGACTGAAACCCGTGAAGCAGAGGGAGACTTGGAGCTGCTGAGACTGTAAGTATAATATTTGTTTGTTTTAACATTTATGTCGTCAATTAATAATTTATCTGGCATGATGGTGGTTTCTTTTACAAACTATGGACACAGAGAGAACTGTTGGTTAAGCGCTGTGAATAAATGCAGAATTAAGGTATAGTTTATGAGATTATGGACTTCTGCCACTTAAGAGATGTGAAGAGAATAAATCACAATAAAATTAATAAAGGCTGCAGTACAACAAGCTATTGTTACTCAGTAGAACTAAATTGAAATGAACAAACCTTCTCAGGAAATGAACTGAAACCCTTTTCCAACATTGAAAGTTAATTTGTAGTTAAAATATAAAAAAAAAACCTAAATTATTAAACCCTACTGTGGTGTGGCGATCTAAAAATATGAATGTTAATTTTACTGTGAAATCTATTCTTTTTATCTGCCTTCAGATGTGTGAAGACTGGAAGCTTCATTCTCAATGAGACCTTCTGAAGGTCAGAGGTCGTCAGTGGAGGAGCATCCCTGCTTCATGTGGATTTCAGCACAGAAGAAGACCTTCAAGATTCAAGGAGGTGCTGCCATCATTTTCTCCACACTAACATGCATTCAATGCAATTTAGTTGTTGTAATGACAAATTCTTTTATTTCTTTTTTTAAAGTTCTCAGCAAGAACACAATATTGGTCTTTTTTTTTTTTTTTACAATTTTACTGAGCATTTAATTCTAAATAAATCACTGTTTAACAAGAAATTTTTGGCAATCCTGTACTTTTCTTGTGGTGTTACATAGAACAGCATCACTGTAAACTATGGAAAAAGCAGCTGCTTTAAAATCTGTACTTCCTCACAACTTTGAGTGCAAAAAAACTCTAAAAGTGCCATAACTTTTTGGAAAAGCTCCCACAAATCCAGGCTTTTTGGGCCACAACAATCACAAAAACAGCTGACAAAATCCTGGAGGGACTGAAATACAATGAGATTATGAATGCATGGTTCATGCATTGAATTTGTTTACTTACTCTGGGCGGTTAACTTGACACGACACACCCTTTGCACTAAAGAAAGCACCTGTGAGCACTTTATGAAATGATAAGTTAAATAATAAAAAGTGCATTATTGTAACTGATTTTGGGTCAGTTCTATATGTGATAATTTATGAATTAACAAAGTTAGAAGATTCTTGGTACAATTTGCAGCATTAGGTCTCGAAGATTTTTGTTTCATGGGAAGTAAAATGGCTATTAAAATGGTAATTCCCCAGATTGAATCGGGATTGAATCGGAATCGAATCGAATCGATTCAGAATCTCAAGAATCGGAATCGAATCGATTCTGGAAATTAGGGATCGTTCCCAGCCCTACTCATGAGGCAGGGAGAAGGGACAAAGTGAGATTGTCAGTATTTATAAATCCACAGTACATATTTTTTCCTGGTCCGTCACAGTTTTACAGTACCTTTGGTTGACATAAAAGCACACTCCTCCTCCTTGGCTTTTCCTGGTGATCTCTGAGGACGGATCCAAACAAAGTGGGCTTGCAAACCCAATTATTGTCAGGTCTTCATCCCAGTCCGACTCATTGAGCCATGATTCCGTGAAGGCAAGCAGACAAGTTTCACTGATTTCAGATTGAACCCTCTGTGTGAATTTGCGTGCCCCTAGTGGCAGAGTGCGGCACTGCACCTGTCGTCTCACTCTGACATGATCGCCTGCATTGGGGATTTAAATTAAATTAAATTAAATTACCCTTTGGTTGTACAGTTGAATGACAATAATCATGTACAGTAGAACGAGATTGTGTTTTACCTATCTACAGTGTTAATCACACACACCTCAAGTGTAGAATCAGAGGGCTGCTGCCATGCAAGGCGCCGCCACAGATTTCCCTCCTCCATTCCATTATTGCTGAGCACCAAGCTGGACGGCAGGAAGTTCCACTTTTATATGGTCTTCGGCATGACCCGGCTGGGATTTGAACCCCTGCCTCCCCGGTGTGGGGCGGATGCTCTACCAACTGAGCCACCACTCCGGTGAAATTTAGGGGGTGCACCATTCCTGGAGGTACTGCAATACCAGTTCGATGCGTGGAGTGGACGGAGCAAGCCCCTATTCCATCTCCCTGTTCCAAAAATCAATTTAATATATGGTCCCCGGGTAGGGGACGTATCAGATATTAAACTGATAAGAACAGATACGACACTTGATCTTAGCCAAAAGGCCAAGAAACGTATTTGTACTGGTTTGTACTGATTTGCCAGTTTCAAAAGGTGGCAGACATCTTTTGGAGGACTCAATGGATTACACGCAATACACCAAAGAAGAAAAACTCCTCATTTCCTTTTCCTGTTTTTAGCATTTTAGCCCAGAAAGCTAATATGGCCGCGATCGGTCACCGTCACTTTCTCGGCTTTGTACGCAGAAAATAGCCGCGGGATACAAGTGAAATTTATGTGGGATAATCATAAGACTTTGTAGATGGGTAGAGACTTTAAATGACCGACAGAATGCAAAATAAGGACCGTGATGGGTGAAAACGCAGCGACCACGCCAGCCAGCCAGCCGGCCCCCCTGTGTCAAAAGGAAGTGAGAAATTTCTGTTTTGTTTTTTTTTAATATTGTACTGATTTCTTGTTCATATACTTTGAAGATAAGGTGATGAGGTGTTGAAAGACTGAACCATTATTTGTGTAAATACGTCCAAAGTCCAGTTTTGACTGAGTTAGGGAATTTAAAGAGGTGCTGCGACATTATGCAAATTAGATGCATAAATTTATTCCTATCTGAAACTTTGGATCATATATTACATCTTTCTAATTGACAGTAAGCCATTATCTCTTACCACTTTCAAGTTATAGCCTTGGAAATCTGAACTATTTTATTGATAAAAAAATATTTACCACTCTTGACCACTAAGGGTTATGTTGCAGTTCGGCAACATACACACTCATAGGGTTAAACTTAGCCCGTGGTTCTAGTTCGTCGATTTTATTCCTGATAGACTGTACATTTGACAGCAGATAGTAGGAAGTGGGGGTAGCTTGCGGCAATCATTTAAACGGAGGATGCATAAAGAGTATCCTTGTAGCCCTGACATATCCCAGCATTCAGTGTGTGGCTTTTTTTTCTCAGCTCAGGCAGAAGCGGGTTGAAGTCGGAAACGGTTCAAAGTAAGTTTTTTGCTTGAATTATACAGCAGTTTGAACATGAAAACAATAATAATCCAGAAAACAGCAACATCCTATTATTTAAGCTCATGTTATGTGACATTATATTTTTCTGATGTGCTGTATGCTTTTCTTCATGTATTAAATAAACATGTTGAACAGTTATTTTTTCTGAAGTCAAACATCTTTTCCCCATAAATGTCAGTTTATTAACCAGTGTCAGCAATATAAAAACACAGGATGACGTGGTTGAAATAACTTGCTTTAAGATAACTTTTAAAGTCCTGTAGTGACATCAGGAAATTGATGGGGTTTTTTTTTGTTTGTTTGTTTAGTGGTGTTGTAGAAAAAACCCAAACACCAAAGGTTATTTTTAGAGAAAATGGAGCAGTTAATGAAGCTGAGGAGAGAAAGGACATCTGTAATAATCTGATTATGCTGATTTTAAAAAT
Source organism: Pholidichthys leucotaenia (assembly GCA_020510985.1). Lineage (NCBI taxonomy): Eukaryota > Metazoa > Chordata > Actinopteri > Cichliformes > Pholidichthyidae > Pholidichthys > Pholidichthys leucotaenia. The sequence goes on along the minus strand of CM035838.1, from coordinate 397,192,007 downwards.
GTTCATTACATCTGAAGTGATAATCAGATTTCTCAGATTTTCCCCCTTTTTTTCTGGTTTATTTCTGAGGTCCATGGTGGAGAACCTGCAGGAACCGAGGATCAGCTGTCGAGGGAACGGGCTGGACTCAGGATTTATAAAACTGATATTTGACTGAAATAACCACAATGAAAGAGATTTGATGAATTGTTTTATTGATTGTGATGTTTTAGCAGTTTACTTTGCAAACTGAAACAAACTAAATAAAAATATTGCATGGGTACTGTTAATAGAAAAACTCCATTTCAATGAAATAGTTTTTTGAAAAAGATGATTTTTTTTGCAAGATAATTCGAAAAGAGACTTTCATATATTTATTACACAGAGTGAAACATTTTAAACCTGATTTAATATTGATGATAATGATCATAGTTTTTAAAATTAAATAACAAATCATGATTTTCTAATTTACTGAGATGCACTGGTCCAACTGAGATGAAGCTGAAGATGGAATCTGTTCTGCTCCTGCTGAACATCATTGAGGCTCATCATCCTACAGTACAGGACTGTGGTCTGCTTTAGAACATTAAAAAGTAAATGTCAGAGCTGATACAAGGCAGAACATCTAATTTAGCTACATAATGGTCAGAATTGATAACAGTAAACCGTTTTATTTTCTACTGGTCATGAAATTAAAATAATAACGGACTTTAAAACATTCACTAAAAATGTTAAAAACTGGCTGAAAAATAAACAAGAATGTACTCATGTATGAATTATTTGTCTGCAAAGTGAGAGTGAATGAAGGGAAGGAATAAATGTGTTTGTTTATAGTGAGTGACGGAGGGAGGAAGGCCTGAAATAGGCAAATGTGAGTTATGTTATATGTGTTAAATGTGAGTCAGGCTGTTATATTTGTGTATTTATAATATTTATAATTGTGTATTTATAATTTTTCTGCATTGATGTATGTGGTTATTGTGTATATTTTTTATCTTGATTCTTTTTTCTAAAGCCCATCCAGGGACAAGAGTTGCAAATTAGCTAATAGCTATACACTCTATGTGCAACACATCAGATTGATTGTCTTTGATTAATTGTCTATGTTTATTGCACTGTCCCTGTCAAATAAACTAATCTACTACTACTACTAATTAAAAATACATTTTAGAGTTCAGTCTAACTGGTATACATATTTAAAACATTTTTTTTTGTGGTTTTAATTTACCTTAATTTTACCTGTTGACTTTTAACATGAGTTAAAGTCTTATTTTATCTGTCATGGTCCTCTGTCTGTTGAAGATTCTCAAGTAAAAAGTAAAGAAAATACAATAATGAAGATAAAAATAAAGTTTTCTCTCTGTCAAAAATGTCAGCAAAAACCCCCCCAAAAAACCTCAACTGACGCTTTCATGGTTGCTAGGTAACAGGGTAGTGCATGGTCACACAAACACACGTCCTCCAAAGACTAGACCGTCTCATTTAACAGCCAAAAATCAGCCTTTAGATGCAGCCTACCCGACCTTGGAGTGTGCTGGCCTCCAGGGCTGCGGTCTACGAGGCTGCAACACCTGAATTGAGTCACAGCCAGAGAGTGATTCTCTGCGGTGCCCAGCGTTCTTGCTCCACACCATGACAGGTAGAGAAGCATTGAAGTAGCATTGCCACATAAAGTACAAAACACTTGACACGTGTTCCCATAAACCACGTTGCTTGATCACTGAAGTTTTATCACAGACAACATGAAAATCGCGTAGACCCGATGTTTAAAAACCGGATTAAAACTGGTTAAAAAACACTGGGTGACTGCTGGGTTGCACACGGTGAAGCGGCCCCGAAAGGAGCGCAGATATCTTATCCATCCATCCATCCATTTTCTTCCGCTTAATCCTTTTCAGGGCGGGGGGCTGGAGCCTATCCCAGCATCTTTGGGCGAGAGGCAGGGTACACCCTGGACAGATTGCCAGTCCATTGCAGGGCTAACACAGAGAGACAGACAACCATTCACTCTCAGTCACACCTAAGGACAATTTAGAATCCCCAGTTTGATGCCAATTAACCTAATGTGCATGTTTTTGGCATATGGGAGGAAACCGGAGAACTCCCGGAATAAACCCACGCAGACACGGGGAGAACATGCAAACTCCACACAGATCACTGTTGGTCGGGGGCTGGGATCGAACCCAGGATCCCCCGGCCAAGGGTGAGTTGCTGTGCTGCCGCAGTGCTAACCACTCCGCCACCGCGCTGCCCAGATTTGCAAATTGTTTTATTTTTAACTTTGCTTCTTGTTTCCAATAAATTTACAACCTTTTTCTTTCAAGTTTTCACCTTCCAAAGCCAAAATCCAATGTTACTAATAACAAAGGCAAAATAGCATGGGAAAATGCCTTCATCCTCTTTATTCTTCCTTTTCTTACTCAGTGAACACTGCCTGGTTCTTCTGGTTGAGAACCTATCGTTCCTCTGGTGTTGGCGCAGCAGTGACCACACAACACACTCGTCTGAACTTCTTCCACCACCATGTCCCCCAGGAGGAAGGAGATGGCCATCCAGGAAGGACAGGTATGGGTACGCCTGTGGTCTGTCATCATCCACACTTTTACATTGCTGTGGTGCAGCAACTTCTGTTTTTGATGACATTTTTTGTTAGTAGGATTACAGAAAATTCTAATGGATGGTATAGAGCAGGTGTCTGCAACCTTTGCCAACCAAAAAGCCATTTTGCCCATCTCCAACTAAAATAGAAGTAGCTGAGAAAATCACTACTGATTATTCAATGATCAGCAGTGTTTGGACAAACACTGCTGGTGTTTGTCCACTGTGTTTTATCAAGACCAAAGTCAGCACAGTCATCTGCCAGGAAATTTAAGAGCACTTCATGCTTCCCTTTGCTGACGAGCTTTATGGAGAAGCTGATTTCATTTTCCAGCAGGACTTGGCACCCCCCCCCCCCCACACACACACACACACTGCCAAGAGTATCAAAACCTGGTTTAATGACCATGGCATCACTGTGTTTGATTGGCCCGCAAACTCTCCTGACCTAAACCCCATAGAGAATCTATGGTGGATTGTCAAGAGGAAGATGAGAGACACCAGACCCAACAATGCAGACGAGCTGAAGGTCACTATCAAAGCAACCTGGACCTTCATAACACCTCAGCAGTGCCACAGGCTGATCACCTCCATGCCATGCCACATTGATACAGTAATTAATCCAAAAGGAGCCCTGACCAAGTATTGATGGTGTACATGGACATACTTTTCAGTCAGCCAACATTTCTATTAAAAAACTATTTTTTTAAATTAATTGTATGTAATTTCTAATTTTTTGAGAAACTGAATTTGAAGTTTTCATAGGCTGTAAGCCATAATCATCAAAATTAAAATAAGTAAACACTTGAAATATATCACTCTCTGTGTAATGAATCTATATAATATATGAGCTTCAGTTTCTGAAATGAGTGACAAAAAATATTGAACTTTTTCATGATATTCTAATTTTTTGAGATGTACCTGTAAATAGTGTAACATTAACATATTCTGGTTACAAGCGTGCCATGTGTTTTCTGCCCCCCCCCCCCCCCCCCCCGGAAAAATATGTTGCCACCACGCCAAGGTCTTCAAGCCAGAGAAAACACTGTTATTATTTTTGTTTTGTTTTCATCTTATGTTTTGTTTTTATACACGCTGCAATGACACATGTAGCAATGTCAAACCCTTCTTATATCCTTACTATCATCCTTACTTTATCATCATTTTATTTTAATGTTTATTTTAATGTTTTTTTTATCATTAATTACTTTTAACATTAATTAATAAGTTTTACTGTTCTGTTTTTCCTCCTAAAGGTCTAAATGTTAGCTGGTGCCTGGGGCAGCAGGGCCGATGGCAGACTTTCCCCGTCACTAGCTAGTTAGGGTCTGTTGCACATCAATGCACTGGAGCTTAGGATAGCTGCCAGATGGGGTTTTAGATGCCGTAACATCACTTTTCATTTATGATGCCTTGCATGGCATCAAAGGGGGGAAACGAAGGAATAATTCTGCATTTTCTATCTGCTGGTACCTTAGAGTCTGTGTGAAATGTACAAGGTCGTGGCAGCATGACATTTTATCTTTGTTTACATACACATGTACTACACTGATATGAGTATGTCTGAGAAAGGAGACAGATTGGAAGAACCAATCTGAACCAGATATTCTCTCCTGAACAGTATTGAGATAACAGGATGCTTAAAGACTGAAAGTTGTATATGTGAATCAGAACAATTTCCGGAGACGACTCTGAGTGTATCACTTATTGTCCAGCAAGAATTGGTTTCTCATGATTTACATAAATGATAAATATGTGTATTTTTTGTATTTTTATTCTAGTGTTTCTTTTTTTCCATTGAGAAAGAGTAGAAAAAAGAAGACAAAAAACATTCATAATTGTAATTTACTCATGCATATTTAAATTGTATGATCAGAGGTGGGTATAATAGCCAGAAATTCTACTCATGTAAAAGCAGTGTTACCTTATGAAATTAGTAATTAAAAGTAGACGACCAAAAATTTCTAGTTGAGTCAAGGGTACAAAGAGCACCCACTTAAAAACTAGAGTAATGACTTCAGTCTTGAAGGTTTGAGGTTTTTCTCCAAAATTTCTAACAATTTTCTAATAGTTTTCTACTTTTCTCTGTAAATTTATCTAAATTTGCAACCATTGTCATCATTTGTAATTTCCTATTCGAAAATTATGACTGTTCTTGTATATTTGAGACTTTATTATAAACTTGTGGATTATTTTAGAGCTAATTTTTGTCTATTTTTTTAATAAAATTACCAGGTTTATATATATAAATTTGAAATGGATTGTGGTAAAATTTTGACTTTTTTCCTCAAGGAATTTACACTTTTTAATACTATATATTTTAATTTACCCTTTTTAATAAGAAAAACAAAAGGCTGACACGTTTGAGCATAATTTTGCAAAGCCAGAACACAAATATAATTTAACTCTGATTTAAAAGAAAAAATGTCTGCTGCCACCTCCTTGCAGACAAGAAAACTTGAGCATGATCATCGTACTGTGAAGAAATTTGTGGCTAATTCAGAACACAGATGGGTCCGTGCAGATATAGGCATACTGACCAAGATTTCTGCCAGACAAATTCATCGGATTAAGAGAGCAGCTGTGAAAATGCCATTACAAAGCAGTAAACAGGTATTTGAAGCTGCTGGTGCCTCTGGAGTCCCATGAACCTCAAGGCGTAGGATCCTCCAGAGGCTTGCACTTGTGCATAAACCTGCTATTCGGCCACCCCTAACCAATGCTCACAAGCAGAAACTGTTGCAGTAGGCTCAGAAATACATGAAGACTAATTTTCAAACAGTCTTGTTTACTGATGAGTGCCATGCAACCCTGAATGGTCCAGATGGCTGGAGTTGTGGAAGGTTGGTGGATGGCCACCATGTCTCAACAAAGCTGCGATGTCTGCAAGGAGGTGGCAGAGTCATGTTTTGGGCTGCAATCGTGGTGAGAGAACTGATAGGCCCCTTTAGGGTCCCTGAAGGTGTGAAAATGACCTTGTCAAAGTATATAGAGTTTCTGACTGACCACTTTCTTCCATGGTACAAAAAGAAGAACTGCCTTCTGTAGCAAAATTATCTTCATGCATGACAATGCACCATCTCATGCTGCAAAGAATACCTCTGTGTCATTGGCTGCTATGGACATAAAAGGAGAGAAACTCATGGTGTGGCCACCATCCTGCCCTGACCTTAACCCTATTGAGAACCTTTGGAGCATCCTCAAGCAAAAGATCTAGGAGGGTGGAAGGCAGTTCACATCAAAACAGCAGCTGTGTGAAGCTATTCTGAAATCTTGCAAAGAAATTCAAGCAGAAACTCTCAAAAAAACTCACAAGTTCAATGGATGCAAGAACTGTAAAAGTTATATCAAAGAAGTGGTCCTATGTTAACATGTAACTCTGCCTGTTAAGATGTTTTTGATTGAAATAGCTTTTGAGTTCAGTAAATATAACCTCTTAATGCTGCAAATTCATCAATGACCATTTTCAGTTCTTTACAACCAATAAATGTTTTGAAACTCTGTTGTGGATGATAATTTGGAACAGTGCATTTTGAGTTTTGTTTTTTTTTAATTTTTGCCAAAAAATGATCATTGGGAGGTTTGTTCAATAAAATTTGAATTATGCTCCAGCGGTTGATGACTTGAAAATTATACTGACTGTCATCTGCGTCGACTGTTTCGGAAAATCAGAGACAAATATCATTTGCATAATAATTTGGAACACGGTGTATGTAGGCAATCACACGTTAGACTTTGACAAATATGAAAGGGACTGACCGGCACAAAGATTTATTTGATTGTGTGAACATTAATTCCCGAATATTATTGAAAACAAATGAGACATCCAATATTTGCAACTGTTTTGGATCCCTTGTTTATTAGATCAGTTATTTGTGTGATCTTTTATGACTTATATTCATAATAGTGTTGTATCTTACACTTTGGGGAATAGGAGTTGTTCAGTCACCTTTAAAATTATTTTGGTTTATATCACTGTTCAGTGATGGAGTTAAGTGTCATATTTAATTTCTTCTGTGTTTTGTCAATAAACTTATACAGTACTATAACAGGAAACATTTACAAATATTTGAGACCCATTGTAGTGCAGCATTTTATATTTTGGCAATATTTTGTTATCAAAAGGTTTTTAAAACTGTAATCAATTGAATAAACTACAAAACACCAACATTACTATCCATAGCAGAAGGCCCTGTTTGACTACAACCGTTGCACCAGTGCTACCCATTTGTCAGTAAATATTTAAGTATAAATTATGTATTTCGTTATTTGGGCATTTTTGTGTCCTGTTTGGTCGTCAAGGCATTCTGGTCATTCCGCTCCACAATCATGGCGGTATTATTAAGTTTTTAGTTTTTATCCCCCACTGGTTGAAGCTCAAAGGGCTCTTCGACCTCTTTGGGCTTCGTCCGGCGGGGGATTATGTTATAAATCTTAAATGGCTTTCCCTTATATAGCGCTTTTTCTCATCTCTGTATAACCAAAGCGCTTTACAGATCTTTCTGTCCACCCATTCACACACACATTCACACACTGATGGCGGTAGAGCTTCCATGCACAGGCGCTGGCCTGACCCACCAGAAGCAACTGTGGATTAAGTGTCTTGCATAAGGAGACTGTGGGCTGCAGACAGAGTGAGAACCAACCCCCTGACCCTCCAATCAGTAGTCAGCCACACTACACCTGCGCCACAGCTGCCCCCATGGGTCAGTAATGGGTCAGTCTGTCCATCTGTCCCATTTTTGTGAAATCAACTCCTCCTGCAGTTTTGGTCCGATTGTTTTGAAACTTGGTACCATGGTTTGATATACACTGAGGGTGTACATATTGCAATTTGGTTCTGATTGGATGATTTTTGCATGAATTGTTGCCCCTGATCTATGATCTCCTGTTTCACCTCATTTCATAGACAGTGAGTTTCATAGCTAGATCGATAACTTTATTGTTTCTCCCAGTCAGTGACAGAAATTCTTCTTTCACACAGCTACAGCAACATAACACATTCAACACTCTCAAAGACATGTTCAAACTCACAAGATAAAAACAGTTTAAAAAAGTAACCATGGTTAAAAAGGAAACAAAATCATATGGCAGAAAATATTACTATTAAAAATTAATAGATAAATGCTGATATCTTAATATTGATAACTTTGATTTTTTTCAGGATGGTTATTGGAGAGGGAATAAATGATTTCCTGTAAATGTTTTTATGGGCCAATGAAACTTTATACCATCTTCCTGATGGCAGTAACTGAAAAGAGTGATGAAGGGGGTGAGATGAATCCTCTGTGATCAGGGTGGCTTTCCTGATCAGAGCGCTGATATAGTTCAGACAATGGTGTCTGTGGTGAGCCAGTGATTTTGCAAGTATTGTGAAATCAACTCCTCCTGCAGTTTTGTTCCAATTGTTTTGAAACTTGGTACCAATGGTTTGAGATACTCTGATGATACACATATTGCAGTTTCACTCATTGGATGACTTTGAGGTCAAAGGTCAGGTTAGATTTTCCTGAAATCATTTAAATACAACACAGTAACTTGCTTACTGTTTACTTCTCGTGAGGGGTGGGTGGCCATCACCATGTGTAGAGCCAATCAGGTTAACCAGTGCATGACAACATTGCCGGTTTTGGGCCAGCTCCTCTGTGCTGTCAGCAGTGACTCTGACCTGTCGGAGGTCTCTCTCCACCACATCAAACCATCTGGTGCATGGCTTACCTCAAGGTCTTTTACACCCTGATGTCCTGGTGTCAAATATGAGGATAGCTTTTGTCGGATGTTCTGGTGGGATGCGGAGGACATGGCCAAACCAGCGAAAGGCCAACCAGGCCAAACTTGGCTACATCATAGATGAATAGATGGTGACCCGAAAAGGTACATGAAATATACCCGCTGTACAATGCAGGACTATGTCTTTCCAAAGATGAAGGACTCTATGAAGCTAAAGTGACTTTGTGAAAATAGAAAAAATGTCAGCCAAAGACAATTTATAACGTTGCAGAATATTCCAGCTGAGGCTGGCATCATACATTATTGTGAGTTTGTTACCTGTAGAAAAGCTGCAGCAGCCTCCCTCAATTGGGATAGGGAGGGACATCTTTGTGTGTGCGCGCCACGGCTCCAGGGCAACACGTGCAGGTACAGGGGAGAGAACGTGTGTGAGAGGAGGGATCATACCATTTGCATGGCGGGGGTAGGGGGGCAACTAAACAAACTACTGAATATGTTTTTGTTATTTCAGCTCATCAAAGACAAACTAAAATTTTTATAATCACAACTTTTGACACTCCAATATTTAGGGGTGCTTAGTTTAAATTTAAGGGTGCTACAGCACCCCTAAAAAGACTTATTGCCACCCATGATAGCAGCAAATACTAAAGGAAAATGTCAGGACATCTGCCCATGAACTGAATCTCAAGAGAATGTGGGTCATGCAGCAAGACAATGATCCTAACCACACAAGTTGTTATGCAAAAGAATGGTTAAAGAAGAATAAAGTTAATGTTTTGGAATGGCCAAGTCAAAGTCCTGACCTTAATCCTACTGAGATGTTGTGGAAGGACCTGAAGTGAGCAGTTCATGTGAGGAAACCTACCAACATCTCAGAGGTGAAGCTGTTCTATATGGAGGAAAGAGCTAAAATTCCTTCAAGCCGATGTGTAGAACTGATCAACAGTTACTGGAAACTTTTAGTTGCAGTTATTGCTGCAAAAGGGAGGTCACACCAAATACTGACATCAGAGGTTCACAAACTTTTGCCACTCACAAATATTTAATATTGGATCGTTTTCCTCAATAAATAAATGAAAAAGTAAAATATTTTGTCTCTGTTTTGTCTCTTGTTTATTTAACTGGGTTCTCTTTACCGACGTTTAAGACTTGTGTGAAAATATGATGTTTTAGGTCATATTTATGGAGAAAATTCTCAAGGGTTCACAAACTTTCAAGCACCACTGTATATATAGATGTGGACAAAATTGTTGGTACCCCTCTGTTAATAAAAGAAAAACCCACAATGGTCACAGAAATAACTTGAATCTGACAAAGGTGGTAATAAATAAAAATTCTATGAAAATTAACCAATGAAAATCAGACCGTGCTTTTGAGTTGTGGTTCAACAGAATTATTTTAAAAAATAAACTCATGAAACAGGCCTGGACAAAAATGATGGTACCCCTAGAAAAGATTGAAAATAATGTGACCATAGGGACATGTTCAACCAAGATGTGTCCTCTAATTAACATCACAGGTGTCTACAAACTTGTAATCAGTCAGTCGGCCTATTTAAAGGGTGACAAATAGGCACTGTGCTGTTTGGTGACATGGTGTGTACCACACTAAACATGGACCAGAGGAAGCAAAGGAGAGAGTTGTCTCAGGAGATTAGAAAGAAAATTATAGACAAGCATGTTAAAGGTAATGGCTATAAGACCATCTCCAAGCAGCTTGATGTTCCTGTGACTACAGCTGCACATATTATTCAGAAATTTAAGATCCACGGGACTGTAGCCAACCTCCCTGGACGTGGCCACAGGAGGAAACGGATAATATGAATGGTAACAAAAGAGCCCAGAACAACCTGGGCATCCACACGACTTAACACATTCATGGTGAACTCCAAGGTCAAGGTACATCAGTGTCAGATCGCACCATCCGTTGTTGTTGAGCCAAAGTGGACTTCATGGGAGATGACCAAGGAGGACACCACTGTTGAAAACAAATCATAAAAAAGCCAGACTGGAATTTGCAAAACTGCATGTTGACAAGCCACAAAACTTCTGGGAGAATGTCCTATGGACAGACGAGACAAAACTGGAACTTTTTGGCAAGGCACATCAGCTCTATGTTCACAGACGCAAAAATGAAGCATACCAAGAAACGAACACTGTCCCTACTGTGAAACATGGAGGAGGTTCTGTTACGTTCTGGGGCTGCTTTGCTGCATCTGGCACAGGGTGTCTTGAATCTGTGCAGGGTACAATGAAATCTCAAGACTATCAAGGTATTCTAGAGAGAAATGTGCTGCCCAGTGTCAGACAGCTTGGTCTCAGTCGCAGGTCATGGGTCTTGCAACAGGGTAATTACCCAAAACACAGCTAAAAACACCCAAGAATGGCTAAGAGCGAAACATTGGACTATTCTAAAGTGGCCTTCTATGAGCCCTGATCTAAATCCTATTGAACATCTGTGGAAGGAGCTGAAACATGCCATCTGGAGAAGGCACCCTTCATAGCTGAGACAACTGGAGCAGTTTGCTCATGAGGAGTAGGCCAAAGTACCTGCTGAGAGGTGCAAAAGTCTCATTGACAGTTAGAGAAATTGTTTGATTGCAGTGATTGCCTCAAAAGGTTGTGCAACAAAATATTAAGTTAAGGGTACCATCATTTTTGTCCAGGCCTGTTTCATGAGTTTGTTTTTTAAAATAATTCTGTTGAACCACAATTCAAAAGCATTGTCTGATTTTCATTGGTTAATTTTCATAGAATTTTTATTTATTACCACTTTTGTTAGATTCAAGTTATTTCTGTGACCATTGTAGGTTTTTCTTTCATTAACAGAGGGGTACCAACAATTTTGTCCACATCTGTAAATACCAACATTGAGTCCAAATACTCATCAATTACTTTGTGAAATCTTGGAAAATAATTGTAAATCCAGTTGATTGCTTCTGAAAAGTAATTGTACTTTTCATGTAGTTTTGCTATATTTGAATGATGAATATTTTCATCAAACATGAAATGTCTTCAATGTCTATCAAGTTGATAGACAAGTAGGTTTCCACATCAGTGAATGTGTGGAATACTTTTTTGAAATACTTTTTCACAGCACTGTATGTTCACAGCCTGTTTTTTTCTTTTTCTTTGTTGCTGTAGGAACATGAAAGGAAAAATAGAGTGAAACCTCAGCAGCTTCAGGAAGAAGAAGATCCTCCAACTGCAGCAAACAAAGCAAAATCACACAGTGACAAGAGCAGAAAAAGAAGACAGAGAAAACACCACACTAGAGATAAACAATACTTCTGTGAAGAATGTGGGAGAGGTTTCACACTGTTGGGTAACTTTAAAACACATAAACTGATCCACACTGGAGTTAAGCAGTTTGTGTGTGGTCAGTGTGGAAAGGCCTTTACTCTGATCCGTACCTTAAGAACACATGAACTCATCCACACTGGACTTAAGCAGTTTGTGTGTGGTCAGTGTGGAAGGGCCTTTGCTCAGATGAGTACTTTAAGAACACATGAACTCATCCACACTGGAGTTAAGCAGTTTGTGTGTGGTCAGTGTGGAAAGGCCTTTACTCAGATGAGTACCTTAAGAACACATGAACTCATCCACACTGGAGTTAAGCAGTTTGTGTGTGGTCAGTGTGGAAAGGCCTTTACTGAAAGGGGTAGCTTAAGAACACATGAACTCATCCACACTGGTGTTAAGCAGTTCGTGTGTGGGCAGTGTGGAAAGACCTTTACTCTGATGAGTCACTTAAGAAGACATGAACTCATCCACACTGGTGTTAAGCAGTTTGTGTGTGGTCAGTGTGGAAAGGCCTTTACTCTGATGAGTCACTTAAGAACACATGAACTCATCCACACTGGTGTTAAGCAGTTTGTGTGTGGTCAGTGTGGAAAGGGCTTTACTGGAAGGGGCAGCTTAAGAACACATGAACTCATCCACGCTGGTGTCAAGCAGTTTGTGTGTGGTCAGTGTGGAAAGGCCTTTACTCGGGTGGATACCTTAAGAACACATGAACTCATCCACACTGGTGTTAAGCAGTTTGTGTGTAGTCAGTGTGGAAAGGCCTTTACTGAAAGGGGTAGCTTAAGAAAACATGAACTCATCCACAATCGTGTTAAGCAGTTTGTGTGTAGTCAGTGTGGAAAGGCTTTTACTCGGATGAGTCACTTAAGAACACATGAACTCATCCACACTGGTGTTAAGCAGCTTGTGTGTGGTCAGTGTGGAAGGGCCTTTACTCAGATGGATACCTTAAAAAAACATGAACTTATCCACACTGGTGTTAAGCAGTTTGTGTGTAGTCAGTGTGGAAAGGCCTTTACTCGGATGGATACCTTAAAAAAACATGAACTTATCCACACTGGTGTTAAACAGTTTGCGTGTGGTCAGTGTGGAAGGGCCTTTACTGAAAGGGGTAGCTTAAGAAAACATGAACTCATCCACACTAGTGTTAAGCAGTTTGTGTGTGGTCATTGTGGAAAGGCCTTTACTCGGTTGGATACCTTAAGAACACATGAACTCATCCACACTGGTGTTAAGCAGTTTGTGTGTGGTCAGTGTGGAAAGGCCTTTACTGAAAGGGGTAGCTTAAGAAAACATGAACTCATCCACACGAGTGTTAAGCAGTTTGTGTGTGGTCAGTGTGGAAAGGCCTTTACTCGGATGAGTACCTTAAGAGCACATGACCTCATCCACACTGGTGTTAAGCAGTTTGTGTGTGGCCAGTGTGGAAAGACCTTTACTGAAATGGGTAACTTAAGAACACATGAACTCATCCACACTGGTGTTAAGCAGTTTGTGTGTGGTCAGTGTGGAAAGGCCTTTACTCTGATGAGTACCTTAAGAACACATGAACTCATCCATACTGGTGTTAAGCAGTTTGTGTGTAGTCAGTGTGGAAAGGCCTTTACTCTGATGAGTCATTTAAAAAGACATGGACTCATCCACACTGGTGTTAAGCAGTTTGTGTGTGGTCAGTGTGGAAAGGCCTTTACTCTGATGAGTACCTTTAGAACACATGAACTCATCCACACTGGTGTTAAGCAATTTGTATGTGGTCAGTGTGGAAAGGCCTTTATTAGATAAAGTAACTTGGGACAACATCAACTCACCCACAGTAAAGTTAAGTAAGCCCATGTGCTGAATGTGGAAAGGCTTTTACTGGACTGAATCTCTTAAAATCACATGGAATGATCCACAGTAGAGTTAAAAGTGAGACACCTTTCACATCGACTTTGATCTCTTGTGAGGCAGGAAGCTCCTCCTGTGGTTACAGGTTCAAGTTTCAAAACCCTGAGACACAGGTTGCACTAGACTTTATCTGTCATTTTGACAGACAGGGTTGTAAAAATTCTGTTATGATGTATTATTAAGTTTCATTTTAATTTATTTTAATTAGATCACCTTCAGTGTTATCTGTCAAATGAGCTTACAGAATTTTCTGTCATTGCTGAAAAGTGTGTCAATGAAGGACAATTTTCATTTAATGCAACCTCATCCCCGAGATCAGGCTGTACTGGATTCAAATCCCTTAAATGTCTGAACCAACAACATTTCATTTAGAAAGCAGAGATGGTCCGTGTTTTGACTGCATGTCTGACTTTTTCTTCTCTGTTGCTGTTGCTCAGTCAACTCAGTTCACTTAATTTGTTTTCAAATCGGCTTCATTTGCATAGTACCAAAATACAACCAATGTTGCCACGGGTGCTGGAAATCCTTAAAAATGCATGAAGTTTAATAATGTATTTTCAGGGTTTTAGAAGTTTGAATTTTACAAGAAGTTCTTTAAAAATACTTGAAATTGTAAGGATGTTTCTTTCTCTACAAATGTCTGTCTGGTTAAACAGTTAGTTATAGTTTACTTGTTAAATGGAGAAATAAAATAAATTGGAGAACCTAAAATGATAACTACTCAGCCTGTGCCTCGGTTGGCTTCTGTGTGACTGTGGTCAGTAGTGTTAATTTTGGCAGCTCTTTTTTACTTTAGTCTTAGTCTTTTCTCAAATGTTCATTTAGTTTTTATCATATTAAGTCATGTCCATCCTTTTTAAGTTTAGTCACATTTTAGTTGACTAAAAGTCTGCATTTTAGTCTAGTTTTTGTCAGTCAGTCAGAACTACTTTAGTTTTAGTCGATGAAAACTGTTGACATTTTAGTCTAGCTTTAGTCAGTGAAATTTGTATTTTAGTCTCTTATTTATGTAACATAAATTAGCCAAAATATACATTTTCTTTTGTCTAAGACCCATTTCAAAATTCACACAATAGCTTATCTTACCCTTATTTGATGAAAAATGGAGAAATCATATTTTTAATCTATTTTTGATTGTTATTCTGATGAAATGACATTTAATCATTATTCTGAATTTGCATTTCACCATATGTATTTGATTCGTTGAATTAAGTGTGTACTGTTCTGTATAATTGAGCTTGTGACCAGCATGTGCCTTCTGAGATCAACACATGACCCTGTATCTCCTTAGTTAAGTCTCGGTGCTGGTCAGTCTCTGGGACATGACCTTCAATATGTCAAAGAGTAATACTGTGTTCTTAAATTATCTGTACACTTGTAATGTCTTGTGATTCTGCCGACAAAGCAGGCACCTCATGTGTCTGTATCTTTCTTTAGTCATATGGCTCAGATTTAGATACAGTGAACAGTGTATATCAATCAATCAATCTTTATTTCAGATAGATTAAAAGTACAGATTTAAAGAAACAGAATAATATAACAAAGGGGGAAAGAAAATCCAACAAGGTCAAATTAGACAATAACTCCTCTGATTATACAGTTCAACATAAGTTATCCGAAATGGGTGATGGCTGAAGCTGCAGCTTATATTGCCCACCCATATTCCATCCAAGAATTCAAAAGAAAAACAAACAAGAGCGATTACAATTCAGAACAAAGCTGAGACAAAATGTGACAAAAAAAAAAAACTAAGCAACAACACAGCGCAGACTGGATATGACAATCCTTATGTGATTTTACATGTCATCTTGTATATATGTTTGGAGTATTTCTTCCTTTAGTTTTTGTTTAAATTGTCCAAGCGTTGTACAGGATTTTAATTCAGGTCCAAAATCGTTCCATAATCTGACTCCTTGCACTGAAACACAGTGTTGCTTGGTGGTAGTTCTCACTGAAGGTTTTTGAAATATACATGTTCCTCTGAAATGACATTGTTTCTCCCTTATTTGGAACAACTTTTGGATATTTGTGGGCAGTGATAGATTCTTCACTTTAAACATTATTACTGCAGTTTTAAAGTCAACCAGATCTTTCAACTTGAGAGCTTTTAATTAAAGAAAAAGTGGGTTTGTTGGTTCCCTGTAAGCAGCTTTGTTTATTATTCTAATAGCTCTCTTCTGAAGCATAAAGACTGGATATATGTTTGTTTTATATGTATTTCTCCATACTTCAGTACAATATGTCATGTATGGGAGTATTAATGAATGATACAAGGTATATAGTATGGGTTGATTCAGCAAATATTTCACTCTGTGTAGTATTGCAATTGATTTGGATATTTTACCTTTAATATAATTAATATGTGACTTCCAACACAGTTTGTTATCAATTATTACACCAAGAAATTTAGTTTCGGATACCCTTTCAATCTCTACACCATTTACACTGAGTTTAGATACTAAGTTGTTGTGATGGTTGTTAAAAACTATAAATTTTGTCTTTCTTAAATTGAGCGTTAATTTGTTTGAATCAAACCACAGTTTAAGCTTCCCTAATTCCTTTCCGAGTGTATCCAAAAGTTGTTCCAAATTGCTTCCACTGCATAATAAACTAGAAAAGCACTCGGAGAGCGCAGACCTCCGCCAAGCGCCACAATTCCCCCCATACAGTGTTTGTGTGTACGTTTTCAGATTCCTTGAGCATGTAAACATATGACTAGCAATTGGATTCACAATGATTATTTGTTTATTTGACAGGGACAGTGCAATAAACACACAATTAATCAATGACAATCAATGTGATAGTGATAGGATTAGTGGTTCAGTAGTAAAAGCATTGCCTCCTTGGCGGAGGTAATAAACTGAAGTGTTGCTGTTGTGTCCATCTCCTCCACTGACGGATGCAAATTGGGTAGACAGGTTGCCGTGGGTTTTATATTATATTGTAACATGCTGCTCGACATGGCGACGTCCCACCGGGAGGTTTGAACTCACGCCTCCTGCTCAGGAGTCCCGCACTCTACCTGTGTCGCCAATAGGGTCAACCCACTTGGCAAGCCAAGTAGGATGCTCATATTGAGTTCGCTACAATATTATTTTTTGGGGGGTTGCGCTCCGCGGCAAACGAGAATTTAGAAGCTTCGCCGGCAGAGAGCTCGTTTTTGCGCGGCGCCTATGGCTGGCCGGTGAATTTCTGCCAAATGCGCAGCTCCTATGGCTGGCCGGGGAATTTCTGCCAAAGAATCCATCGGCGGACAGTTGCCCGTGTGAGGCAGACCTCCGCCAAGCGGCACAGTTCCCCCCATAGAGTGTTTGTGTGTACGTTTTCAGATTCCCTGAGCATGAAAAGATATGAGTAGCAATTGGATTCACAATGATTATTTGTTTATTTGACATGGACAGTGCAATAAACAGACAATTAATGAATGACAATCAGTGTGATAGTGATAGGATTAGTGGTTCAGTAGTGTAAAATGGGGCTATAAGGGACGGCGGGTTAATAAGGGACACTTTTGTGGGAAATGTTTTAAATGTAATTCTGCTTTTTTTATTTTGAGCAGGACGCTGAGTTGTGTTGTTATTGTCAAATATCCATGAATCCTTCATCAAATCTAGGCGGAAGCAAAATTAAAAAAGCAGAATTACATTTAGAAAAGTGTCCCATATTACCCCGCTGTCCCTTATAGCCCCATTTTACGGTTGTAAAAGCATTGCCTCCTTGGCGGAGGTAATAAACTGAAGTGTTGGTGTGTCCATCTCCTCCACTGACGGATGCAGATTGGTTAGACAGGTTGCCGTGGGTTTCAAATTATATTGGGGTTGCGCTCCGCGGCAAAACAGAATTTAGAGTCTTCCCCGGCAGAGAGGTCGTTTTTACGCAGCGCCTATAGCTGGGCGGGGAATTTGTGGCAAATAATGGGGCGGCGGACAGGTGTCCGTGTCAGGTTTTGCAGCGTGGCGCAAAAGCAGGCACGCTGGCGGGCCCAGGGCAGCAGTGTTTTCCGCGTGCTTTTGTGCCTAAAACGTTGAAGAACGCGGAGTTTGTGTTGGTCAGACGCAACGACCAGCGCAATGTGCGCAGCGCCTATGGCTGGCACAGGCACGCTGGGGGTCCGAGGCCAGCAGTGTTTTCCGCATGCTTTTGTGGCTAAAACGTTGAAGAAGGCGGAGTTTGTGTTGGTCAGACACGACGCCCAGTGGCCTCCATTGCGCCTGCGCACATGTTGAAAATGGCCCTATGTCACAGTGTTGAAAAATGCTTTAAAAAAATTCCTGTATCCAGACGGTGAACCGGATCACCCCCAAAATTTAATCAGTTCTTCCTTGTACCATTTCCAACAACGCCTGAAAGTTTCATGCAAATCCGTCCAAGACTTTTTGAGTTATCTTGCTAACCAACAGACAGACAAACAGACAAACAGACAAACACACAAACTCTGGCAAAAACATAACCTCCTCCTGGCCTTTTCGGCCTGGCGGAGGTAATAACAATGGCCCCAAAACTGAACCCTGTGGGACTCCACAAGTAACCTTCAGTAACTGTGAGTTTTTGTTACCAACACATATATACTGATATCTATTCTTTAAGTAACTACATAACCAGGACAGTGCTACTCGCCTAATACCACAATTTTGTAGTTTCTTTAATAATAAATTATGATCCACTATATCAAATGCTTTTTTAAGATCCAGGAATACCCCAACTGAATACTCTTTATTTTCAACGGCAGTTGATATTTTTTCTATAAATTCCATTAGAGCAAATGCAGTTGTCCTCTTGTGTCTGAACCCATATTGCTGCTCACACAATAAATTATTCTTCAGTATGAAGTTGTCAATTCTCTCATAGAATATTTTTTTTTCAAGTATCTTGGAAAATTGCGGCAATAGTGAAATTGGTCTATAGTTTGAAAGTTCCTCTCTGTCACCCGTCTTGTATATCGGAATTACTTTAGTTATTTTCATTGCATTGGGAAATATACCTGTTTGGAGAGACAGGTTACAGATATACGTCAGTGGTTTCACTAAGCATTCAATAATAGTTTTGACTAAGAGCGTGTCAATACCATCACAGTCCGTAGATGTTTTACTTTTAAACGATTTAACAATTTCAATGACCTCTCTCTCGTCTGCGTTCTTTATGAAAATGGAGTCTTTTAGTGTTTCTGCTTATTGTATCACCTGTGGGTGCCGTAATGGGTATTTCTTGAGCCAGATTAGGACCAATGTTAACAAAAAAGTTATTAAATTCATCTGCAGGTGAAGCTGCATTCACACTCTGAGTCATTTTATTATTTTTTGAAAAATTGGTTAGGTAGCTTGTATTTCTGTTTTTATTTCCAAGAATATTGTTGAGTATTGTCCATGTATTTTTAATATTGTCTCTGTTTTTCTCCAGTTCTTTACTGTAATAGTCTCTTTTACTACATCTTATTATATATGTTAACTTATTTTTGTATGTTTTATACCGCTGCTCTGCTTCTTTTGCCCTTTTCTTTAGAAAAGCTTTATATAATAAATTTTTCTTTTTACACGCCTTTTGTAATCCTTTGGTTAACCATGGCTTATCGGCAATTTTATGTTTAAGCTTTTTCTTTACTAATGGACAATTTTTTTCAAAAAGAGTTGTTACAATGTTTATAAATGTGTCATAGGCTTCATTTACACCTGCTAGATAGACTTTTGTCCAGTCTTGCTTCAGCAAGTCTTCTTTAAAAGAACTGATTGCGTCTTCCGGGAAGATGGCGGAGAGACATAACACTTAAACAAAGAGCTCTCCCTAGCCGGATTAAAAATCATCGGTAAATGGCCAACTCGACATAAACGAATCAATAAACTAAGGGATGAAAACACGAAGGAACCGGGCACAAGGACAAAAACAGGGTAAAATTGAAGAATTCCTCTCCAACAACGCAGGAAAAACCGCTGTACGCAAAGCCCAAAAAAACGAGATGTCCACAGCAGAGAAAATGGAGGACACCAGACTCGACAACATGAACGCTGGCATCGCCAGTTTGGGTGAAGAGTTGAGAGAATTCAAGCGACAGCTACAACAGGATTTAGCGGCTCTTAAGGAGGAACTGAAAAAAGAAATTAAGGAGGAAATCATGGACCTCCGAAGAGAAATGGAGCGTAAATTAACGGAAAACATGGAGGAGCTGCGCTCCCAGCGGGCGTGTATGACAGAAGCGCAGACCCGAATTTCGGAACTAGAAGATTGGAAAAGCGAGGCAAACGAACAACTACAGACCCTGACGACGCAAACGCAGAGGATGCAGGAGAAAATAAACGACTTGGAGAGCAGATCCCGACGAAGCAATATGCGCATCTTTGGAATTCCGGAGGGCATTGAAGGCAACTCGATGACAAAATTCATGGATCAGTTCTTAAAAAAAGAGCTGGAAATACCCGGAGAAACGGATCTGCAGATTCAACGGGCGCACAGAACACCGCCACAGAACCCGAAAACAAACTCTCCACCCAGGTCAGTTGTGGTAAACTTTGTGAAATATGACATAAAGGAAAGAATCCTGACGCAAGCATGGAAAAAAAAGATACGAATCGGCGACAAACAGGTATTTTTTGACCATGACTACCCGACAGAAATCGTGCAGCAGCGGAAGAAATATGCCAATATTAAAAAAACGCTGAAAGAGAAAAAAATTAGATTCCAAACGCCGCTAACGAAAATGAGGATTCATTGGGAGGAAGGCACAAGAACCTACAACACGGCTGAAGAGGCAGCGCGGGATATGATGGAGCGGGGCCTTGAGGTGAGCGTGCCGAAGGAGACGGCTGGAGCAGCGGCGGCCCTGAACGCACCACGACAGACGGAGTGGAGACGAGTGAACGGCGGAAGAAGGGGGAGAGACGTAGAGCAGCGGGCCCAGGACAAGCTACAAGGCTTTCAACTGAAAGCCTAGATCATAACAAAGATTAAGAAAGGCACAGAAGAAATGAAGGCCAAGAAGACAAGGTAAAAGAGAAACAGACGGCTAGGAGAGGTTTAAGTGATATTTGTTGGACATTTCTAGACTTATGACTATTACTTTGATAGTAATTAGAAGTCTAGGGAGGGCCCTTCACTCTGTGAAGACAAACCCCCCACCCACCAACAGGGACCAGTGGGCAGAAGAAAGGCCCAAAGTACGGAGGTCGAGTTTTTTTAATGTGTTTTTATATAAATATGTTATTTTTGTTGTTAAAGGGGCTAGGAGCACAAGTTAAAAAAATGGAAAAACATGAATATGGGTAAAAATCTTAAGATAATGACACTAAACGTGAATGGTCTGAACTCACCTGTTAAAAGGGAAAGAATAATAAGAAAATTCAAGAAGGAAAAAGCTGAAATTATATTTATGCAAGAGACACATTTGAGCAAGGCAGAACATGTGAAACTAAAGAGATTTGGCTATAAGAACTCCTACTACAGTTCATTTAAGGGAGGAGCAAAAAGGGGGGTTATGATACTAATCTCAAACAAAATACAATTTGAAAGTGAACAGGAAATCCAGGATAAAGAAGGCAGGTATGTAATAATAAAGGGAAGAATAGATGGTATGCAGATCACATTAGTGAACATCTATGCCCCACCAGAAAGTGACAAGGGTTTTTTTCAACATCTGTTTGATCTCATAGCAACACACAGTGAAGGAGTCCTAATTTGTGGAGGAGACTTAAATGCTGTCATGGATCATGAAGTTGACACAACAAGTGTTAAGAAGACAAAAAAACATGTAACAAAGTTCATAAGAACCTCACTGGCAGAAATGGGTATGGTAGACATATGGAGGGACCTACACCCACTCGAAAAAGACTATACACATTATTCAGCAGCCCATAAAGTACACTCTAGAATAGATTACTTCCTTATGAATGAAGGTGACAGACACAGGGTGAGAAATTGTTGGATTGGAGGGGCAGAAATATCAGATCATAACCCTATATACATGGAAATATATTTAAACAATAGAAAACGACAAACAACATGGAAACTTAACGTAGGACTGTTAAATGATGAGAAAATGAAAGAAAGAATAAAAATAAACATAAACGAATATATCCAAGAGAATGACAATGAAGAAGTGGACCCAACAATACTATGGGACGCACTAAAAGCCGTGTTAAGGGGTAAATTAATTGTTGAAACAGGAAAAGCAAATAAGACTAAACTGGAAGCGTATGAACAAAGATGTGAGAGACTGAGGGAATTAGAACGTAAACATCAAAGCACAAATGATCCAAAAATATATCAAGAAATTAAAGAAGAAAAAACAAAGATAAAAGAAACACAAATGGATGAAATTGAAAGGAAAAATAGATATCTAAAGCAAAAATATTATGAAACGGGGCCAAAAGCCACAAAACTGCTGGCAAAACGGTTAAGAAAACAACAAACAATGAACAATGTATACAAGATTAAAGACCCCACCACAAATAAAACCACAGTTAACCCAGAAAACATCGAAGAAATTTTCCATAATTTCTACCAAGAACTATACTCGCAACCTGAAGAAACAAATACTAAAGATATCAAAAAATTTCTAGACACATTGGACTTGCCATCAATAGGAAATCAACAAAATGAAAAACTAACAGCAGAAATAACAACACAAGAGATCAGAGATGTGATTAAGTCACTTAAAAACGGTAAATCACCAGGTAGTGATGGATACCCGTCTGAGTTTTATAAACTGTTTATAGAAGAACTCACGCCACAACTCCTAAAGTCATTTAATTGGACGCTGAACAACAACAAAATACCTCCAACATGGAACGAAGCAATCATTTCAGTTATTTTAAAACCAGGGAAAGATAAAGAACAATGCGGAAACTATAGACCAATCTCTCTATTAAATGTAGATTATAAAATATACACAACAATTATATGTAAACGAATAAAGACATTCTTGACGGAATTGATAGAAGATGATCAAACTGGATTCATAGAGGGACGCCAAACACATGACAATATCAGGAGAACAATACATATAATTAACCAAATACATAAAGAAAAGAAAAGCGCAGTAATAATGAGTTTAGACGCAGAAAAAGCATTTGACAGGGTTAACTGGAAATTCCTATATAGTGTACTGGAGCGCTTTGGATTTAACGAAAAATCAGTACAATGCATAAGGACGCTATATCAAGAACCTGTGGCAAGAATCAAGATAAACGGTAGCTTAACAGACAAAGTAAATATACAAAGATCAACTAGGCAGGGATGCTGCTTATCGCCCACCTTGTTTGCTCTGTTCATAGAACCATTGGCTCAAGCGATACGACAAAATAAGAAATTAAAAGGTGTAACAATAAAGGGGGCGGAACACAAGATTGGGCTATTTGCAGACGATATTATAGTTTACCTTGAACAGCCAGATAAATCAATAATGGAAATGATGAACTTGATAGAAAATTTTGGAAAATTATCAGGATACAAGATAAACATAACAAAAACACAAATACTGACATTCCACTATAACCCTCTAAACCAGATAACTGATAAGATCAAACTAAACTGGAAGCAAAAAGAAATAAAATACCTTGGAGTGAACATACCTAAAGACCTAAGCAAAATATATAAAACAAACTATGATAGGTTGGAACAAGAAATAAAAAAAGATATTGATAGATGGTCAATCTTAAATATGGATCTGAATTCAAAAATTGAGACAGTCAAAATCAGCATACAACCTAGATTACTTTACCTCTTCCAGGCTATACCAACAGAGATTCCAGATGCCCAATTCTCAAAGTGGGACAGGATGATATCGAGATTTGTTTGGGGAGGTAAAAAACCAAGAGTGAAATATAAAACCCTCCAATTACCAAAAGAGAAAGGAGGCATGGGCCTACCGAGTCTAAAGGAATATTACTACTCAGCACAAATAAGATATATCATATGTTGGTGCGACGAGGGATATGAGGCAAAATGGAAAGAAATGGAAAAGGAAATTGAGGGACTCCCAGTACAAAGCATAATAGGGGATAAAGATGCATATAAGCAAATCAAACAAATAGACCCAATCACTAAATTTACTTTAGAACTTTGGTATAAAATAGTACAAAAATATAATATAAGGGAAGACATAAAACTATTGAAATGGGTAGCATTTGACAGTCAGTTTGAACCGGCAAAACAAGATAGGGGATACAAAAATCTGGTGAACAAGGGAATCACAGCATGGGGCAATATCGGAAAAAAAGATCTCGGGAGCTTTGTAAATATCAGGAGAAAATTTAAATTAGAAAGATCGGAATTTTTCAGATATCTGCAGATGAGAGATTACTATATGAAGAAGATTAGGCATAACCTCCAAACAGATGTGAACGAGATTATACAACTTATTTTAAGCTCATATGCAGGAAATAAAATAAGAATTATTTCAAAACTATATCAGAAACTTATGACAAACAATCATACAAGTAACTATATAAAGGAGAAATGGGAGAAAGAGCTCAATTTAAACATAACAGAAGAAAGCTGGCAGGAAATATGGAAAACACAACACACATCAACAAATTCAAGGGCATGGAGGGAATTTGGATGGAAAAACCTGATTCGCTTTTTCATTACACCACAGATTCAAGGAAAATATTCAAATACCCAATCTTTATGCTGGAGGGGATGTGGGGCTCAAAATGCAGACCACTCACATATGTTTTGGAAATGCTACAAAATATCATCATTTTGGAAATCTATGCATGTGACAATACAGAGGATATTAGGATATAATATACCAATGAACTGTAACCTGATGTACTTATGTGATCTTAAAAAAGACAGTGTTATACAGGCTGAGGACAGATATCTAGTTAAAATCTTGTTGATTGCATGTAAAAAAACTATCACAAAAAAATGGCGATCAGAAGTTCTTCCTGACCAAGAACAATGGACTGACATTGTTGAGGACATACGTATGATGGAAAAACTAACATATCGACGAAGAATGCAAGAAGGAATATGGGAGAAAAAATGGCGGAAATGGACACACTACAAAGTGCAACAACGAGGCAGAAATTGAAAGAATAACCAAAGACACTGAAAAAACCAGAAGAATTAAAAGATGGAAACTAAAAACTTGATGCTCCAACATTTGTCCCCCCCCCTTTTATTTTTTATTTTTTATTTTTATTTTGTTTATTTTTTTTTATTTTTCCCTACCCTAACCCCTTTGTTTTTTAAATGTAGAATGTGATCTGAATGCATTATATATGATGAAAAATGAATAAAAATCTAAGTTACAAAAAAAAAAAGAACTGATTGCATTTTGTGATTTGTATCTGAACGATTTTAATTTTTTTTCTGTATTGGCCCCCGTGTGGCCATGGATAAGTGCAAAGGTTGGCAAATGGTCACTTATATCATTTATCAATAATCCACTTTCTATTTTCTTATCAATAATATTAACAAACAGGTTGTCAATAAGTGTAGCAGTGTGAACTGTGATTCTACTGGGATGTGTTATTGTGGGATATAGACTCATGCTGTACATAGAATTCATGAACTCTGTAATTATATTTTGTTGATATGGATTTAGTAAATCAATATTGAAATCTCCACAAATTCCTACCATTTTCTTACTAGTAATATTATTGTACAGCTCGACTAATTTATCTCTGAATGTCTCAATGCAAGTTCCTGGCGTTCTATATATACAACTTATTGTGGTCTAAAAGCGACCATCGTGGCGAATTTCGTCCCCTCTGCCGAGGAGAGAGCCGAGAGGATCCTGGCCATCTACGGCCACAGAGGATGCAGACCCAAGGCCCTCATGGAGGACTTGCTGCAATTCAAAGAAGAGGACAATGACAATTTCCTCTTCCAATTTATATTCCTCAGTACGCTGCCGCCACACATGAGAGGGACGCTTGCCAACATGCAATGCAGCACCCAGCAAGACTTCCGCACGCTGGCTCGCGAAGCGCAGCGACTCGTCAACGCCTGCAGGGAACAGACACCCACAGCAGCATCCGCAGGCCTCAACGCCGATGTCCGGAGCCATGGGGAGCCACAAACCACTGAGCAGAATCCACCCGCCATGGCAGCGACACGGCCAAGACGTAACAGACAGAGCGACGTCTGTTATTACCACCACTGCTTCGCCGAGAAGGCTTACAAATGCCTTCCCCCCTGCAGATTCACGATTTCGGGAAAATGCCAAAGCCGAGAACCATTAACAGCGGCAGTTCTCGGCGAAAAAAGCAAGCTTCTATATGTGACGGACGGACACACCGGCAAGCAGTTCCTCATTGACACGGGAGCTCAACTGAGTTTTATAATGCCCTCCCAAGCAGACCGGGCCATGGGCCCCCGGGGCAATGGAGCGGTGGCAGCCAACGGCTCCATCATCGACACTTTTGGCGAAAGGAACCTGCTCCTCCGCATCCATGGCCGCAACTACAGATGGACATTTGTTGTAGCGGCGGTGAGTTTTAACTTGTTAGGCGCAGACTTTTTGTGTGCACATGGGTTATTGGTTGATCTAGCGAACAGACGCTTGGTTAATGCACTGTCCTTTGCTTCTATTCCCTGCTCAGCTCGAGTTTCTCCACCACCCGTGCAGGCCAGCGTCACTGCAGCAAGAGGTAAGTTTGATCAACTCCTCACCCAATTTCCAGCACTCACAATTCCCAAATTCTCAGCTACAGTGGCTAAGCACGGGGTCGAACACTTTATTCCCACAACGGGCCCGCCCGTATTCGCCAAAGCTCGGCGCTTAGACGCAACCAAGCTCGCCATAGCTCGGGACGAGTTTACCACCCTTGAAAAACTAGGCATTATCAGGCGCTCAGAAAGCCCCTGGGCATCACCGCTTCACATGGTCCCTAAATCCGATGGTTCTTGGAGACCGTGCGGCGATTACCGCAGATTAAACAATGCGACAGCGCATGACCGCTACCCAATTCCTCACATCCAAGATTTTTCACTACATCTGGCGGGTGCGCGCATTTTTTCAAAAATAGACCTGGTCCGCGGCTATCATCAAGTCCCCGTTAGAGCGGAAGACATTCCTAAAACAGCTGTAATAACCCCCTTCGGTCTTTTTGAACTTTTGCGGATGCCTTTCGGCCTCAAAGGCGCTGCTCAAACCTTTCAGCGGATGATGGACGCAGTATTACGCGACCTCCCTTTCGTGTTCGTCTACCTCGACGATATGCTGGTAGCCAGCTCGTCTGAGGAAGAACACGAACAGCATCTCACTATGGTTTTTCAGAGACTAGAAGAGCACGGGTTAATAATCAATCCAGCCAAATGCAAATTTGGCGTGTCACAAATTGATTTTTTGGGACACAGAGTTTCACCGAAGGGGGCAGTCCCACTGCCAGACAAAGTTCACGCAGTAAAAAGTTTCCCACGGCCACAAATGGTCAAATCGCTGCAAGAATTTTTGGGAATGGTTAATTTTTACAACCGTTTCCTCCCCCGCGCAGCTCAGCTCATGCAGCCCCTATATGACGCACTCAGAAAACAAAAACCTTCCAACGCGGTCGAATGGACCCCGGAACGCGAACGCGCCTTCGCGGAAGTAAAAAGTGCCCTAGCTAATGCCACATTGTTGGTTCACCCTGATCCCTCGGCCCGCATTGCGCTAACCACAGACGCTTCAGACCTGGCCATAGGGGCGGTTGTAGAACAACACGTCGGCGGAACCTGGCAACCTTTGGCATTTTTCAGCAAAGCGCTGAACCAAACTGAGCGTAAATACAGCACCTTTGACAGGGAGCTGCTAGCGCTTCATTTATCCATCCGCCACTTCCAGTTCTGGTTGGAGGGGTGGCGTTTCACGGCTTTTGTAGACCACAAACCGCTCACCTTTGCGATGGCTAAAATTTCTGAACCGTGGTCAGGCAGGCAACAAAGACAGCTAGCTGCGATTTCAGAGTTCACCACAGACATTCGACATGTGGCAGGCAAACTTAACGTGGTAGCAGACTGCCTCTCTCGCGCTGTGACATCGCCAGAGCGCGAGGAGACAGATTATACTACCTCAGCCGCAGAACTCTTCTCCAACGCGGACACATACGCAGCCCCAATCCACGTAGGGATGGATTATGCAGCCATGGCGGAGGAGCACAGTAGTGACGCGGACGTGCGCGCACTCCTGTCTGGACCAACAGGGTTAAGGCTGGAGGAAAGGGGTTTACGCGACGGTGTGCCCCCCCTAATATGCGACATCTCAACCGGCCGATCTCGCCCGGTAGTTCCAGCTGCATGGCGCCGCCGTATTTTCGACTCAATTCACTCCCTCGCGCACCCAGGTGTGCGCGCTTCGGTTAAAATGGTCGCCGAAAAGTTTGTGTGGCCTGGCCTGCGCAAAAACGTAAAAGAATGGGCAAAGACTTGCATTTCTTGTCAGCGCGCCAAAATACACAAACACACAAAAGCCCCTCTAGAGCCTTTTCGAATCCCTGCTAGAAGGTTCGACCACGTTCATGTCGACCTTGTGGGACCACTACCTTCCTCCCAAGGTTTCACACATCTGTTAACAATGATAGACCGTACTACGCGCTGGCCGGAGGCGGTCCCTCTGGCGTCAACCACAGCGGAGGAAGTCGCTCGCGTTTTTTTAACAAACTGGGTGGCACATTTCGGTGTCCCATAGGACATCACGTCCGATAGGGGGCCTCAATTTGTCTCGGAGCTTTGGTCAGCCATGGCCAGCAGCTTAGGAGCGACAATTCACCGCACCACCGCTTATCACCCTCAGGCTAATGGGTTATGCGAGCGTTTTCGCAGGTCTTTAAAGGCCGCCCTCAGAGCCTCACTAACGGATACAAATTGGGTAAATAAACTTCCTTGGGTTTTATTGGGGTTGCGTGCTGCACCTAAAGAGGATCTAGACGCCTCCCCAGCAGAATTAGTTTTTGCACAACCTCTCAGGCTCCCAGGTGAATTTTTACCAGAGAACCCAGAGCCAGGGCATCTTCCAGCCCCGAGGTTTTTAGGCAGCAACGGACCGGACTCTCTCCCAGGGCCAGCACATCATTCTTTTCCACGGGTTTTTGTCCCCCAAGCTTTAAAAAACGCTGAATTCGTTTTTGTTAGGCATGAAGCTTTAAAACCAACCTTCTGCCCACCATACGATGGACCATTCAGAGTGCTGGAACCTGGTGATAAGCATTTTGTGCTTGATTTTGGGGACAGAAAAGAAACAGTCAGCATTGACAGACTTAAACCTGCCTTCTTGTTGAGAGACGAGCCTGCACGGTTGGCGAGAGCACCTCGGCGGGGTAGACCCCCCAAGAGAAAAGACTCAGCCCCCCTGCAGGGAACAAATAATCACTCTCCTCCCCAAGCTGCAGATTCCTTACAGGAAGGTCCCACCAGGACGCCCGAACGGACCCACAGCAGATTCGGAAGAAGATTAAAGCCCAGACGGCACAAGGACTGATGCAAACTACTCAAAAGTTGTTCACTAATTGTGCTGCAACAGTTTAGGACTGACTTGTGATATTACTATGCTGTTATGATTACCACTGAATTCTCTACAGGATCATAGCTGCTGGAAAGTTTCTTCTTTGTCAAGAGGTGTAGCAGTTAGTATGTCATAATAATTATCTTAAACTGTGAATTTTCCTATTGTCCTTTTCTTAGTCATTTGGGGGGGCTGTGGTCTATATTAATCATATATCCCATAACCTACATATGTATAAGCATGTGAGAATGTTTGGTGATTACATATGTAAAGCGACTTCACACCTCAGAACAGGACAAAGGGTCTCAACTGCCAGTGAAGATCAAAGAGCATCCAAGGCACTGCGGTGGAGACCAGATAGGTCACCCTGACCTCCCAGGGCCAGGTGGAGGGGTACGGAGACAAAGGAGGGTAATTAAGTTAATGGGGGATGTCAGCTTTGTATGCATGTCTTTTGTTGTGTGTGAGTATAAGTACACAGAGCCAAATGTGTTTGCTGTCTTACTTCTTCTGCTGCTGCACTAGATGAGACTTGTTAGAGGAGCGAAGCTGATAATAAACTTTGGTTTATAAGTCACATTGCCTCGTCATTCCGAGCTCTTCTACACTTATTAGATTTTTTGTTTTATCTTGGTCTTTTTATCTTATATAAATTGGATGTCTCAACAGAATGTTTATGCATTTTCCATTTGGTACTTCTGTGTGTGTGAAACTGTCACTGCGCAGGAATAAACCCTTTTCCTCTTCTGACGTTGCCTCAGCGTATTAATGCCATTGCCTCAGCTTTTTCTTTTAAATTAGAATTTCTCTAACAAAAAATACAGGTAGGAATCCAGCTTTGTAGAGTCATGATGAAATCCTCATCTTTGTAGGAACCATGAAATGAAGAGACTGAATGATTTCTCAGTATTGGTTTATTTCATCTCACTTCCTACAGCTCCTCTCTCAGTCAGGGAATGAAGAGGGCGAGCTGCGGTAAACCACATACCTTTATACTTTCACATCAAACACGAATCACATTCACATCAAACACAGAATTACATTCACATTTAATCTTCCCATTGTCCTCTCGGCTTCTCTGTCTGACCCCAGGAGGTCAGACAGTCCCTTCAGGTCCACTCCCAGATCTTCTCACTTCTTCCCCAGTCCGTAGGGGGTCCAGACTCAATGTCCGTTTGAGGCGTGATGTCAATACACACTGCGAGCTCAAAGTTCCCTCATGTCTGGGTCTCTGCCAAGGAATATGCGAGCTACATAATGTTACGCCACATCACTCCCCCCGAAACGCCCAAGAACGGACATACACCAACATTACTCTCACCGTTATACACCTTATGTCAATAATGGACAGTCATACACATTATGTCAAGAATGGACACACACACCAACTTCATGTCAATAATGGGCAGTCATACACATTATACCCTTACATCACCCCCCCCTTTGCAGGATCTACAGCACAATTTACACTGGTTGATCAAAATACACATCACTCTGCCCGTTGCTTAGGCTTCAATCTCCTCCCGAATCTGCTGAACGCAGGCTTCGCAGCCTGTGTTGCGCCATCCTGCGGTGCGCCTGTGGAATGAGGGGGAGAAGGGTTATTTGCCCCCTGCTGGGGAACCAGGGGCTGTTCCCTGGGAGGTCTGCCGCGTCGAGGCGCCCCCGCCGTACAGGTTCGTCACGTAACACAAAAGCAGGCTTTAATCTGTCAACACTGATTGTTTCTTTCCTGCCCCCCAAGTCCAGCACAAAATATTTCTCCCCGGTTTCCAGCACTCAAAACGGACCGTCGTAAGGTGGGCGGAGGCTGTGACGCTGGGCGTCGTGCCTGACAAAAACAAACTCTGCATTTTGCAAAGCCTTGGGAACAAAAACCCGCGGAAAAGTGTGATGAGCGGGGCCCGGGAACATTTCTGCCCCCGTGCCACTTAGAGGTCCCCGCACCGGGGGGCGCTCTGGTGCTGCATGGGCTGGCAGGAATTCTCCTGGCAGCCTGAGAGGTTGAGTAAAAACTAATTCAGCAGGTGAGGCATCTAAATCCTCTTTGGGTGCCGAACGCAACCCCAATAAAACCCATGGTAGTTTGTTTACCCAATCTGTATCCGTGAGCGACGCTCTGAGGGCTGCCTTCAACGATCTGTGAAAACGCTCGCATAAACCGTTGGCCTGTGGGTGATAAGCGGTGGTGCGATGGGCTGTTGCCCCTAAGCCGCTGGCCATAGCTGACCACAGCTCTGACACGAACTGCGGACCTCTATCGGACGTAATGTCCGACGGGACTCCGAACCGCGCTACCCAGGCTGTTAAAAAAACGCGAGTCACCTCTGCTGCTGTAGTAGACTGCAATGGCACTACTTCCGGCCAACGCGTGGTCCGGTCCACCATTGTCAGGAGATGTGTGAACCCTTGCGAGGGCGGCAGGGGTCCCACTAGATCTATGTGCACATGATCAAACCTCTTAGCCGGAATGTGGAAAGGTTCTAAAGGAGCTTTTGTGTGCCTGTGAACTTTGGCCCGCTGGCAAGACATGCAGGCTCTCGCCCACTCCTTCACGTGCTTGCGCAGGCTCGGCCAAACAAACTTCTCTGCTACCATTTTCACCGAAGCACGTACTCCTGGGTGTGCTAGGGAGTGCACCGCGTCAAAAACGTGACGGCGCCACGTGGCCGGTACCACTGGGCGAGGTTGCCCGGTGGATACATCGCAAATAAGCGGGGGTGAACTGGTTTGTAAACTTATGTTCTCCAGCCTTAACCCTGTTGGTCCAGACAGGAGCGCGCGCACGTCTGTATCTCCGCCTTGCTCCGCTGCCATGGCCGCGTAATCTATCCCTACATGCATCGGAGCCGCGTCCGCGCTGTTACCGCGCTCCGCGTCTGCGGCATTACAGCCCCCATCCGCGCGGACAGGCGCTGTTACCGCTCGTGAGAGGCAGTCTGCCACCACATTAAATTTACCGGCTACGTGCTGTATATCGGTGGTGAATTCTGAAATTGCGGCCAGCTGCCTCTGCTGTCGGCCTGACCATGGTTCTGAGATTGTGGACATTGCAAAGGTTAGCGGTTTGTGGTCGACAAACGCGGTGAAACGCCGCCCTTCCAACCAGAACTGAAAATGGCGAATGGCCAGGTGGAGCGCTAGCAGTTCCCTGTCAAACGCGCTATATTTTCCCTCCGCATCGCGTAGGGATCTGCTGAAAAAAGCGAGTGGCTGCCAAGCCCCGGCGACTTGCTGTTCCACCACGGCTCCTATGGCCACATCTGATGCGTCTGTGGTTAGCGCTATTCAGGCTGCTGGGTCTGGGTGAGCCACCAGTGCTGCATCTGCTAGTGCTTTCTTAACCTCAGTGAATGCGCGCTCCCGCTCTGGGGACCACTCAATCGCATTGGAGGGCTTCTGTTTTTTTAGCGTGGCGTACAACGGTTGCATGAGCTGCGCCGCGTGAGGTATGAAACGGTTGTAAAAATTTACCATACCTAAAAATTCTTGCAACGCTTTTACCGTTTGTGGCTGGGGAAACTCAGCCACTGCGCGTACTTTGGAGGGCAGCGGAACTGCACCCTCTGGGGAGACGCGGTGCCCTAAAAAATCGATCTGCGCTGCGCCAAAATGGCACTTGGCTGGGTTGATTATCAACCCATGCGCTCCCAACCTCTGAAAAACAGTTCTGAGGTGACTTTCGTGTTCCTCCTCAGAGGCGCTGGCGACCATAATATCATCTAAGTAGACAAAAACAAAAGAGAGGTCGCGCAAAACGGCATCCATCATGCGTTGGAAGGTTTGCGCAGCGCCTTTAAGGCCAAAAGGCATGCATAAAAATTCAAAAAGCCCGAAAGGGGTTATTACCGCTGTCTTGGGAATGTCCTCTGGTCGGACCGGGACCTGATGAT
Organism: Pholidichthys leucotaenia; assembly: GCA_020510985.1. NCBI lineage: Eukaryota > Metazoa > Chordata > Actinopteri > Cichliformes > Pholidichthyidae > Pholidichthys > Pholidichthys leucotaenia. The sequence goes on along the minus strand of CM035838.1, from coordinate 397,159,197 downwards.
AACCGCGGACCAGGTCTATTTTAGAAAAAATGCGCGCCTTGGCCAAATGCACCAAAAAATCTTGGATATGCGGAATTGGGTAGCGGTCCTTCACTGTGGCATTGTTTAACCTGCGATAATCGCCGCACGGTCTCCACGAGCCGTCCGCCTTAGGGACCATATGGAGGGGGGAAGCCCAACCGGACTTCGAGCGGCGAATTATGCCCAACCTTTCCAGGTTGGCGAACTCCTCATGCGCAATGGAGAGCTTAGCTGCATCCAAGCGCCGAGCCTTAGCAAAAACTGGTGGGCCACTTGTGGTTTTAAAGTGCTCCACCCCGTGCTTCGCCACCTTAGCTGAAAACGTGGGAACTGTGAGTGCTGGGAACTGGTTTAGGAGAGTGTGGAACTTACCTCCTGCTGCGGCGGCGTTGGCCTGTACTGACGGCGGGGACACTCGCGCTGCACAGGGGATAGAACAAAAAGAGAGTGCATTAACCAAGCGTCTATTAGCCAGATCTACCAACAAGCCATGTGAGCACAAAAAGTCGGCACCTAACATGTTGAAACTCACCGCCGCTACTATGAAGGTCCATTCATAGATGCGGCCGTGCAAGGACAGGCGCAGAGTCCTTTCGCCAAAAGTCTTGATCGACGAGCCATTTACGGCTGTTGCCCCATCTCCGCGGGGACCGGCCACCCGGTCCGCGTAGGTTGCGGTGATGAAACTCCTCTGTGCCCCGGTGTCAACGAGGAATTGCCGTCCGGAACTCGCGTCTGTCAGGTACAGCAGCTTGTTCCGTTCACCGAGGGTCGAAGCTGCTAACGACCCCCGGCTCTTGCGTTTCCCTGCTTCTTGAAGTTGCATGGTGGGATGCATCTGTGTGCCTTGTGCGCGAAGCGTCAATGGTAGAAACACAGCTCGACCCCTCCTCTGCTTCGGGACCGCGCCGCCGCTGTTGTCGCTGGGGTCGGTTCTGCTGCCACTGGTTCTCCATCGCCCCCGGCCGCCGCGCCTAGGTCTGCTGCTGCCGCTGACGTCTCCTGCTCGCCGCATGCGTCCAGGAGCCGCTCCGCTTCCATGGCCAGCGCGCGGAAGTCCTGCTGGTCCACACACCTCATGCTGGACAGGGAGCCCCTCATGTGCGCTGGAAGAGTCCTTAAGAAGATGTGTTTAAATAGAAATGCATCGTTGTCTGCCCCGATCATCTGCAGCATGTCCTCCATGAGGACGGTCGGCCTGCGTCCTCCTCTGTCGCGCAGGTCCAGAAGTGTTCTGGCCCTCACCTCGGCTGATGGCACAAAACTCCGAATGAGGGCGGATTTCAGGGCATCGTATCTGCCAGCAGCGGGCGGCTGCTGCACCAGGCTCCGCACACACCGGGCTGTGCAGCTGTCGAGTCTTGCGATGACATTATGGAACTTAATGTCATCTGCTGATACCCCGTTGAGCACGAACCGCGACTCCACGTGTTGGAACCATGAGTGCGGGTCCTCTTGCCAGAACCTGGGGAGTTTAATTGAGTTTACGCCGGTGCGGGCGGTCTCTGGTTTATGGTAAATGGTAAATGGCGTTCACTTATATAGTGCTTTTATTCTCATCTCTTGATGACCAAAGCGCTTTACAGATCCTGCTATCCACCCATTCACACACACATTCACACACTGATGGTGGTTTATTTCATCTCACGTCCTACAGCTCCTCTCTCAGTCAGGGAATGAAGAGGGCGAGCTGCGGTAAACCACATACCTTTATACTTTCACATCAAACACGAATCACATTCACATCAAACACAGAATTACATTCACATTTAATCCTCCCATTGTCCTCTCGGCTTCTCTGTCTGACCCCAGGAGGTCAGACAGTCCCTTCAGGTCCACTCCCAGATCTTCTCACTTCTTCCCCAGTCCGTAGGGGGTCCAGACTCAATGTCCGTTTGAGGCATGATGTCAATACACACTGCGAGCTCAAAGTTCCCTCATGTCTGGGTCTCTGCCAAGGAATATGTGAGCTACATAATGTTACGCCACATCTTCTACTGGGAGGATGAGTGCAGGGAGTGCTGAGCAGCCTATCGAGCAATTGCCTCCTCTTTCTTACGTTGCTCTGGTGAGTCCACTGTGCAGTACCATGTGCCAAAAAAAAATTACATGAGATAGCTGGCTTGTTTACTTTCATGGCTAGCACTTCCTTGTGCCCCATCTGGAACCTAGGACAGGAATAAATATGATGTCAGGGGGTGTTGGGTAGATTCATTCATTCATTCATCTTCTTCCGCTTAATCCTTTTTTCAGGTCGCGGGGGTGCTGGAGCCTATCCCAGCATCTTTGGGCGAGAGGCAGGGTACACCCTGACAGATCGCCAGTCCATCGCAGGGCTAACACAGAGAGACAGACAACCATTCACTCTCACAGTCATACCTAAGGACAATTTAGAATCCCCAGTTTGATGCCAATTAACCTAACTTGCATGTTTTTGGCATGTAGGAGGAAACCGGAGAAATCCCGGAGTAAACCCACGCAGACACGGGGAGAACATACAAACTCCACACAGATCACTGTTGGTCGGGGGCTGGGATCGAACCCAGGATCCCCCGGCCAAGGGTGAGTTGCTGTACTGCTGCAGTGCTAACCACTCCGCCACCGCGAAAAAATAATTCATTTTAGCCACTGAAACGATAAAGACATGAGAGGATTAGATGCAGTTAGAAATAAGCTTAGTGTCTTTGCAAAGGGGTACACAATCTTTCATCAGATTTTGTACAAAGGATTCACACAAAAGTCGCAGATGTTACTATAGTCTTCTGAAGTAGGAGTTTGACCAGTCACATCCGAGATTCCTTTTTCTGCCCACTGTAGAAGAGCCTGTTTCTATTTGACCTCTGATAAGAGCCTGGGATCATGGTCCATGCAGGCACGGTTCACTCCCATTCCTTATCACTCAGTTCTCCCAGTGGTCTTCAAAGCATCTGCAGAGATTCACACAGTTTTGACTTACAACTTCATTTAACATTAATGTTTAAATGAGAAAATGTTTTCAGTGAAGATACATTTTCACCCTGTTTTTATGCTTTTGTCCTCAGAAAGCATAAAATCAAAACATTCTTAAAATTCAATCATAGATTTAGTCAATATTATCTTGAAATTGGAAGATTAAAATTTTTCAAAATATTTGGCATTGATCAATAAACTTGTTTACTGGCCTAATCTCAGAACTAAAAATGTATTATGTGTAAACATTTGTATGATTGATGTTGTAGTTCAAGTGTCATCTCTCTGTTGTAGTCACGCTTGAATTATTGCTCATTGAAATGAAGCCCTCAGCACCATCACAATGTCCCCATGATGGCAATCTGGGTTCCTCCTCATCTACCCCACACTCTGCCTGAGATTTAAAGAGGTCATCAAACGCTACATGTTTTAATCACTATTTAAAACTTGGACCTACAGTCATGTGAAAAAATTAGGACACCCCATTAAATATTCAGTTCTTTATTAACCCCTTGCACTCCGGTCAATTTCCCTAAAAACGCCAAAAAATAACATGCCCAAAGTAAATCGAAAGCTGTTCTTCAACCCTTTGCAGCATCTTCATGGGGTTGATCTCATTTAAAAGAAAACACTTTGAAATTTTTGGCAAAACAGTCATAATCTCTGTAAGTGCTCCGGCCACTGAGTTACAGTCATCTAAACATACTGAACTTGAAGCAAATAAATTTGGCCTGGGTGTTTTTTTTGGATACAAATGCTTGCAAATAACACACAGCTTCAGATCCGGGCTGGAAAATGCAACAGAAATGTAGAACCAAGTGTTATCCAGCTGAGGTCAAAATTTTGTAACAATATCACAAAAAATGAATATATTACACAGCTTTTTCCTCAGGTAGTTCCCAGGCGTTTTGGAACTGTGCCAAATTGTGCCAAATGGCACAGTTTGGAAAAACGTCTGTAACTTTTGAATGATTCCATGTAGCAGCTTCATTTTGGGCTCTAATGAAAGGTGACACTCAGGGCTGTATGTGTGTGTGTGTGGGGGGGGTTGTCCCCCCCCCCTCGCTACAGAGGACGGACATCGGCCATCGCTACATGACGGAATAGACTCATGTGGCGATGTGGCGACAGCGGTGCAGTCACTGCGGCTTCCCCCCCCCGCTACAGAAGAGTAGCGGGGGGGGAAAGGCGTTCACGGTTCACGACCTGTGTACCGCGGCGCACGAACTTCAGACTTCGTGCGCCGCACAGTTGTAATTTACCGATCGGTCAAAAGTCATTTTTGATTACAATTTTCAGGGATAAAGAATAATTTAGCTTATAACACCTTACCTCTTCACAGCAGTGTCCTGGCGAACTTCTCTTCCTCATTGTCAGACGAATGCGACGCTGGTCCGCTCGTGGTTCTGGTCTCGCGACCCGATCAAAACATAATTCCATTATTGCGGTTTTGCGCTTCCATGATTGCGGTTTTTGGCGAACGATTTTTCAAAACAAATAACAGTAGTAATTAAAAAAAGACTGGCGAATGCGTGTGTGTCACTTAGCCTTCGTCGTCGGCCCCCGTCGGTCTACGATGACCATGGAAGACAATCATAACGTCTACTCTGCTGGAACAAAAACAAAATAAGCACCGCCTGTGGCCGAACATGCCGATGCACGAATGGCAGTCGCTGTCACACAGGTTGCACTTGTGGGTGGTCTCCGTGCTGCTGGGTCTGTGACGGTTCTTCCTGCGTGTCCTTTTTTCATCTGCTGCAGCAGTCTGTCTTCATCCAGCCTTACAAAAAACAGCTTGCAAACTTCTGTGCTTCAATTGGCTCGCTGCATTCACAGCGTTGGTAGGCGGGTCCTTCTTGCTAGGTTTTCAGTCATTGGTTCTTCAAGGTTTCAGAAACCCAATTCAAGGCTCTTATTAGTCGAATGAGAGGTCAATCAGATGATCTAATCTGTTCGCGGCTGTGTCTGCAGTGGAAGAACGGAAATGCAGCTTATGCAGCTCCATCGTGCGTCCTAGAGCGCACCAGGGCGCACGAGAGCGCCCTCGTGCGCTCTGGGACGCAGAGACTTGCCCGCCCGCGGTACAACGGAGTGCAAGAGGTTAATAAATGTTCACATATCTATGTCTAACCTTGTTTTTGTTTTTATTTGCATTTTTTAACATTTATTTTAGCCATTTTAAGTGGGGATGAATGTGGGGGTGTCCTAATTTATTCCTCAACATTTGTTTAGAATTACATTTTACAGAAAATTTGAAAAAAGTCTAATTCATTCTTAATTGTTTAGTTGTATTACGTCAATCCCCCAGTATTTTAACATTGATATTAAATGTCCATAGGTACAAACATGTTTAAAAAATAGGCTTATACAGTGTCCTAATTTTTTCACATGACTGTATATACTAATATAGCTATAGCACTAAGTGCAACTGGATTTAAATAAGTCATCAAAATTCTATTTTTAACATTTCAAAATCATCATATTGCCCGAGCCTCGATTGTGATGTCGCTAGGTTGGTTGGTCCAGCTACAATGTTGCTAGTCATATGATAACTGTCATATTTGTACGATAATTTTGCCCTATGTATAATCAACAGTGTTGGGAGTAACGAGTTACTGTAACGCCACTACTTTTGCAGTAGCGTGCTGTGTAATGAAATTACTATTTAAAAATTCAGTAATACGTTACAGTTACTGAAATTTGATCAGATGCGTTACTCGTTTTATTAATATGGATAGATATTTTTAGTGCAAATAAATATAAATTGATCCTATGTAGCTAATGCAGCAGTTGTCTCCTCTGCAAGTCGGTTTCCTGTCCTGCCGCAGTTCATGCTGAAACCCGATGGATAGAAATGCTGTTGCGTTGTGACTTCTCATACCGAGCCCTGATCACCTGTTGTCCGAGCGGTGAGTAGCACCCAACAGTTTCTAACTCTGTGGGTAAACATGAGTATTTTTAGAGCAAGAAGCTGCATTTAATATCTGCAGTTGTATAAATTTCTTGGCGCACAGAGAGAACGTGACAGCTTGAGGTGAACTTTCATTTATCTGTGCTTTCTGTTTTATTTTGTCTTATTCATTTACATGCTGTAGTGATATGCAACTATTTCATGGAAGTAAATCCTGTAAATATGCATTTTAATGGGCTGGTCCAGGGGTGTCAAGCGTATGGCTCGTGGGCCAAAAACGGCCCACCAGGGTGTCCAAAATTTTCTCTGTGAATTTACAGCTTTATTTCTAGTAAATTTCTGACTTTCTACTGATTACAATAGTTTGTGTAAATCAGAGACATTTTTTCTCTGTAAGATGAGACTTTTTTTCTCATCAGTTTTCTTTTTCTTCTTTTTTCTGATGAGAACAAAAGGCCATTGATCTTGCTATGTGTGCAAGACGATTTAAGTATACATTTAAAAGTAACATGAAAGTTACTTTTCCAAGTAACTAGTTACTTTAATCATGCAGCAACTGGCAAGTAACTCAGTTACTTTTGAAAAGAAGTAACTAGTAACTGTAACTAGTTACTATTTTTAGTGACGATCAATAATTTCTAAACTCCCCAAATGTACGATAATATGACCCTTTCATTACATGGCTACGTTAATACATTAGCAAACACAATCAGAATACGGCTCCTGCTCATATATACAATGCTTGTTTTTATGCATCATCTCAAGTGTGTGGGCTGTGTGGAAAAAAAGAGGAAGACTCAGATAGAGGTGAGTGATGGGATCCACAGTTCAATGAAACATGCCAAGTCAAGCTTAAAAGATCCGTTACAAACAGTTGTACACCGAAGCACTCAGTGCTGTACTGGAGCTCCAACTGTCTACCACTCACCGAATTGAGAGTCAGCTGAACCGAGCAGGGGGGGCTCATTTGCTGCTCAGGCGGGGGATTCAGCTGCTGATCCCTGGCTTCCAGTACAGCTCTGGTGAGTGATTCAGCACAGTACATTCACCCATAAAAATTAGTACACTTTATTGAATCGTTCGTGTACAACACTAATGTAGGCATGGCAGACTCAACAAGCAAGCAACATCAGGAGCAGGTTGATAAATGAAGGGGGGAGGGGCGCAGATCACAGTTTTACTGGGTGGTTCAAAGCTGTTGTTGGCTTTAGTACTAAAGCTTTCTGTTGCTGCTGCAACATGCAAATGTCTGCAAAAATGTCACTTAATTGTAGTTCTCAGTAAAACTGAAACAGGTTTCTGCTTCATTTATCAGAGACATTTTAGCTGTAGTTTAGGTGGATTGATTGTTTATTCCTAATGTATAAACAGAGTGCTTCTCAAAATACTTATGAGGCAAGACCTTGATATATGATGATTCAACAGAACACATATAAAAGATAGTTAAGTATGACTGATATTTTGGGCTGTTCAGTACATGCTCATCCTGTACTCCACACAGGTAGATGTGCTTTTTTTCAATTTATCTGTAAGATTATTTATCGGTAAACAGTGTAGATGCGCAATCTGTGATCATGTGTTAATGAAGCAGATGGTCCTGAGCCACGTCAGAATGAAAACGGTGTGTACGATAATTTTCCTCAAATTACGCTCATTTTAAGCCGCTAGTATGATACTTCAACATTTCCCATCTGGGAACACTGTCCAGCTAGCTAGCATTGGAACATTATGTGTTAGACGCTGTGAAAACACCATCTCAGGTTAATTGTGGCAGAAGACGAAACTGAAAGGTCTGTGGAAGATATTCCCAGACACCCAATGGCTTATGCTTTTGAGTGGCTGAGGAGAGGAGAGCGAGCTCCAGCAGTTTATAGGGAGGTATCGGAGCAGGAGGAGCCATCAACTAGGCCAGGTGTGCAGAGGCTGGGAAACACAACCTGGTGTACGTGTGGCTGCTGCATTGCGATGCCAACTGTAAACGATAGTGATGGCCAGATGAGGCTTTCTAGAGGACTTGAGGCCTTTCATCAAAATGGTTCATATAGACAAGGCTTCATGTGAAACTTCATTTTGTCTACTAGGCCATCTAGTGGACAAAACATATACAACATCCAGATTTTTATAAGGGCATTATTGGTTTAATGTGTATTTTTTCCATTTCATGTCTTTTAAGAAATATCAATGATCATAAGGGGGAAGAAAAGAAATAAAACTTGAGTGACTACAGTGAATGTGCTTGTGGTACTTATCCATTTTTATTAAGAAATAACTTTTCAAATCTTTGGACTAAGGTAGTTTCTTTGTTGTTTTTTTAGATTACTTCTCCAGCTTTGGAGAATACTTTCTCAGAGCACAGAGGATGCAGGAGTGCAAAGGAGGGCTACTGCAAGTTTGTACAGTGTAGGGTAGACAAGTTTCTGTCTCCCAGTACATTCACATCTGTCCTTATTCTCATGCAGGGCACAATAGTGCCTCAGCATAATGATCCAAGCTCTTTGAAACAACACAGACACTCCACCTTGCAAATAAAAATAAAGTTGCAAGAATGGCCTAGCTAGGACTTGAACCCCAGTCTTCCAGTTGGAGAGCAGATGCTTTACCACTGGGCCATCACTCCAGTTATAATGAGTGTACACTATTTGTCAAAAATGTATCTGGGAGAAATAAGATCAAACTGTTCCCAAACGGGAGAAGTCCATGTTTTTGGTGTTGACTTCATCTGAAAATTGGCTGTGACCAATCCCTTACACAGTCAAACATCGACAACACAAAACGTGAGGGACGGGGATTTCCATTGTGTATCACTGCTCACTTTATTTCATGTTGCGTGCAAAATTATGAATGGCTTTCTGACCCAGTCACGTGGTACGACGTCAGCAACACATGCCTCAAAACACACTTTCCCAAATATTTCCTGGACAAGCTCGGAGCACCCTCAAAGCTCCGGAGACTGCCGTCCCATCACTAGCAAACGAGTCCATCTGCTGCCAAGAGGCATGTCTTGATCATTTGCTTACAGATCTGTGGTGGATTACTATGAACCAGACTTTTGGAATTCTGTGTTGTGAGAGGGACATTCTGGAAGTGTCCATGCTGTCTCTCCGTGAAATCCAGGCGGAGGTTTGGAGCGATGGCTAATGTTAGCTGCTTTGCATGTAAACAGAGATTAATTAAGGATATTTGATGACTAATTAACTAGCAGACCAGTAAGAAGTTGCCAGCTTCTAAACAGAGATTTAGCTGGTAGTTCAATATTGTGTTTGCTGTTACACTTGATCTGTTTGTTCTCATAAATGTGTTTAAGTCCTTTTATGGTAACCGGTGATAGATAGCATTGCTACTTTTCTTCAGTCTGTTCAGGTTAACTGCATACAGACAGTTCACCCTTTGGGCCAGAGGACATCTAGGCAGGAGGAACAGGATGCCTATTCCAGCTTGTGTTGTGGCATCCATCAGGACCATGTTCCCATCACCTGTCTATCAAGGCTTTGAATATTACAGTGAATTTTAGATTAAATCTGTAGCTTGACTAATTAAGGTGTTTTGTTTACAATGCAAATAAAGCTGTCATTAAATTCTAGAGGCACTTGTATTCACACTTTCCATACTAGTGTCTGAGAAACTTGATCTATCAAAAGGTGAGTTAGATATGTCACCAGGCAACAGGTAACAATAGCAGTGTTCTGTCATATCGCTATAAACATTTTTCTTCAAATGCTTTCTTTACATTACAGAAACCGAGGAATGACTCGGTGAGTGTGGTATGTATGATTTGCTTGATTTATTGTTTTCCACTCCATCACTTAATGTCATAAACGCCACAAAACTGCTCAACATACTTTGAAAACATAACAAATTTATAATTCACCAAGGCAGACTAAAACAAAAGTTATGCAACGGTTACTGAAACATTCAAACAAGAGTAACAACAATACTTGCATAGTCTGAGTGTACAGGGACTGAAAACATCTATACAACTGCAGGTGAAGTTTCAAAATAAGAACCAGCAACAAATCAGTGGCCGCTTTTTTGTCTCAGACTCATGAAGAAAATAAGGAACAAATTGTAATCACATGTGCCCTCAATAGACATGGATTGCCGACCAAGTAGGTGAAGGAAACTGAAATATTTTTACCTCTTTGATTAAACTTGAATAGTTTTCCAGGGCAAAAAGTTTTTCCTTTTTTGTTTATTATTTGTACTACATTTGTACAAAAGTAAGTTTTGGTAAGGAAGAGAAGAAAAGTAATTGTACTCGGATCATTTAGATACTGTTGTGGAAAACAAATAGAGCAATTGTGTGTTTATCATTTCATTTACATGCTGAATATTATTCAGTTATTACATAAGTGGAATAAAATCATATACAGTGGTGTGAAAATGTGTTTGCCCCCTTCCTGATTTCTCATTTTCTTTGCATGTTTGTCACACTTAAATGTTTCAAATTGAAATATTAGAAAAAGATAACACAATTAAACACAAAATGCAGTTTTTAAATGAAGGTGTTTATTATTAAGGGTAAAATAAAAATCCAAACCTACATGGCCCTGTGTGAAAAACTGATTGCCCCCTAAACCTAATAACTGGTTGGGCCACCCTTAGCAGAAACAACTGCAATCACGCGTTTGCGATAACTGGCAATGAGTCTTTTACAGCACTGTGGAGGAATTTTGGCCCACTCATCTTTGCAGAATTGTTGTAATTCAGCCACATTGGAGGGTTTTTGAGCATGGATCACCTTTTAAAGGTGATGCCACAGTGTCTCCGTTGGGTTCAGGTTAGGACTTTGACTAGGCCACTCCAAAGTCTTCATTTTGTTTTTCTTAAACCATTCAGAGGTGGACTTGCTGGTGTGTTTTGGATCATTGTCCTGCTACAGAACACAAGTGTGCTTCAGCTTGAGGTCACGAACAGATGGCCAGACATTCTCCTTCAGGATGTTTTGGTAGACAGTAGAATTCATGGTTCCACTTACCAGAGCAAGTCTTCCATGTCCTGAAGCAGCAAAAAAGCCCCACACCATCACACTACCACCACCATATTTTACTATTGGTATGATGTTCCTTTTCTGAAATGCTGTGTTACTTTTACACCAGATGTAATGGGACACAGACTTTCCAAAAAGTTCAAATTTTGTCTCGTCAGTCCATGGAGTATTTTCCCAAAACTGGGGATTGGGGATCATCAAGATGTTTTCTGGCAAAACTGAGATGAGTCTATATGTTCTTTTTGCTCAGCAGTGGATTTCGTCTTGGAACTCTACCATGCAGGACATTTTTGCCCAGTCTCTTTCTTATGGTGGAGTCATTAACACTGACCTTAACTGAAGCAAGTGAGGCCTGCAGTTCTTTGGATGTTGTTATGGGGTCTTTTGTGACCTCTTGGATGAGTCGTTGCCACGCTCTTGGGGTAATTTTGGTCGGCCGGCCCCTCCTGGGAAGGTTCACCACTGTTCCATGTTTTTTCCATTTGTGGATAATGGCTCTCACTGTGGTTTGCTGGAGTCCCAAAGCTTTAGAAATGGCTTTTTAACCTTGTCCAGACAGATAGACTTCAATTACTTTCTCATTTGTTCCTGAATTTCTTTGGATTGCAGCATGATGTCTAGCTTTTGAGGATCTTTTTGTCTACTTCACTTTGTCAGGCAGGTCCTATTTAAGTGATTTTTTGATTGAGAACTGGTGTGACAGTCATCAGGCCTTGGTGTGGCGAGAGAAACTGAACTCAGCTTTCCAAAGATGTGATAAACCACAGTTAATTTATGTTTTAACAGTGGGGGCAATCACTTTTCACACAGGGCCGTGTAGGTTTGGATTTTTTTTTACCCTTGATAATAAACACCTTCATTTAAAAACTGCATTTTGTGTTTTCTTGTGTTATCTTTGACTAATATTTAAATTTGCTTGATGATCTGAAACATTTAAGTGTGACAAACATACAAAATATGAGAAATCAGGAAGGGGCAAACAGGCAAACAGTTTTTCACACCACTGTATACACACACACACACACACACACACACACACACACACAGAGTGTATATATACTGTATATGCTCTGAGTGTTGCTATCCCTGTGCTGTTGCAATCCTGGAATTTCCCCGTTGTGGGACTAATAAAGGCTTATCTTATCTTATCTTATATGAATTTGTTTTACTAATAATGTGCAATTAAAAACCACCAAAATGTGGCGACTCATACAGTTTACATCTAATAATGCACTGAGATATATATTTTACATTGACATAAAATTAATATATTGGTATATAATTTTGACCCATCTTGCCCAGCCCTGCCATTTTACCCATTTTATAGTGAGTCAAAAAAATAACTATTTAACACTTTAATAACTGCATGAAGCTGTCCGTAAGAATTTATAGAAATAGAAATGTGGAGGGCAGTGTTTGTTTTTGCACTCTGTTTTTTTCTTTGTCCATTTTATTTTTCAGTAACCTCACACTCAGTGTCCAAACCTGCTCGGGTGTTTTGCCACTGAGAGAGCTTTGTCAGGCTTTTCAAGACCCTTGTGTTGGGCCAGGGTGGTTGTCTCAATTTTTTGACTGAGTGCCTCACTGATGGACACAGACTTGGATCTGCAGATTACTCCAGCCACAATGTCCTTTCTGAAGGTATAGTTCTTGTCCTTCTTGTAGACACCACACATTGTTGAGCCCCTTTGGAGAACTGGTGTTTGTGTTGTGTTTCACCCTCTTTTGTTTTTGCATTTTCTCTGTTGACATTACAGTTGTGGTCCAGTGCAGCTACACGAAGACGTGCCTCAAAGCTGTCCTTCAGGAACTTCTTCCTTTTGGTAGCGTATTTAGTGTACAATGAATGAAGGTTCTCAAGCTGGCCTGTGTGTACACCTTTAGGTGTCTTGTCTAGTTTTTGTTGGAGTAACCTATCAAAAACGATCTTTTCTAGATGCTCAAAAGCAGCAGAGTTGGGCTGGAGCCACGGCCGCATACGCTCTTCTTCAGGAGTGTATGGAAGGCGCTCACACCTAGTCATTGTCTCACCACATGTCCAGTGGTGAAGAACAAAGGTCCACATCTCCTGGAGCCTCTTGACATTTCCTTCACAGGTACGAACTGAATACCAGAGATTGTTTGTGATCATTTTCATCCAGTCATGTAGTGGGTTTTTAACAGCCTCCTTTTTTTACAGCTTTTACAGATCATACTCATGTATGTATTGTATTTGTTTCACAGGACCTTCTGCACTGATGGGTGGCAGTCAGTGGCAATTACAGACACTGGGACTCCATACACTGAGAGCTTTGACAGGCACCTCTCCAGTCCTTCTACCTCCAGCCAGTAGCTGTTTTTGACATCTGTGACCTCGACAGTCTCCTGTGCCACCACCAGATTCGACTCCGTTTCAAGAACAGAATAAGTGCCAAATGTTGCATTATGGCTTGGGCTGTCGTATTTGCAGTCACCACTCACAAGTGCTTTGTCATTTGTTGCTGCTAGCACTGCTTCATTGTGTGTTTTCCATACTTCAGTCACCTCAGGGATGACATATGCTTTCTGTATGTTAAACCATTCTCTCTGAGAGAGAGATTCACAACCAATAGTGTCACATACCTTTAGAAATGCATAAAAACAACAACAACAACAACAAAAAAAAACAAGATGCTGATCATCCTTCTGTGCCCCTCACTTATGTTCTTGTAGTGGTAGTGGTGCACCTGCACGCAGGGTTCACTGAAGAAACACCAGAGGGTGTCCCAGTGGCAAAACTGGCTGCAGGAATGGCAATATTGCACTCCATGGTGCCATTGACCAAGTGCTGCGAGTTCCAAATGAACTCATCGTGTCATGAACCGGGCTGGGCCCAGCTTCATGGAATCTTTCTGTTTCTTGGTTATTTGTGTTTCACGTATCCTTTTGAGTTCCATATTGGGTTTCATTGTTCAGTCTGCTCTGTTGTATTTTTGATGCTCCTCAGTTACAATTTGCTCATTGGTCTTTGTTTGTGTCTACTGTGATTATCCCACAGTCTGTGTTGGTGTTTGTGTTATTTATTTCTAGTAGCCACGCCTCCTTCTCCTGCCTGCTACTGACAGGTGATCCCAGTCTGTCATTACCTGCCTTCTCTCTGCTCAGGTTCACACCCCCATGCACCTTCACACCGGCAATCACTCTGGCCATTAGGTTCTGGCTACTTAAGCTCCGCCCGGCCAGTAGTGATTGCCGAATTATTCCACTCTCAGTGTTTGCCGTTTGGAAGCCAGCAAGGAAGCCAGCAACTTCCTGTGTTGCTGGCTGTCTGTGTGGCTTGCTTTGTGGTTAGCTCTCCTCATTCTCCTGAGGATTTTGCCTTTAATTGTATTTCAATCACTTTTTTCCTTCTACCATTAGCTCTCACTTCTGTTTATCAAGCCTCTTGCACCTGTGTGCGCACTCAGTGTCGTCTAATCACCCTCTTAACCTTCTGCTCACCTTTCATCGGTGTTTTTGTTAGCTTCGGGTTAGCCACTAGCTATGGCTGCTAGCTCTCCTTCCTCTTCTCCTCTGGTGTGCTCTCTATGTCAGATGTTTAGCTACACCTCTGCCTCCTTTAGTGATAACGGTAAATGTAATAAATGTTGTCTTTTTGAAGCACTTGAGGCGAGGTCGTCTGATTTGGAATCCCGGCTCCGCTGCATTGAAACACTGTCTGCACCAGTTAATCATGACGGATGCCCCTTAGCTGCAGCGGAGCTCCCTAGCATAGGGCAGCCTGCTAGCGGTCCTCCGGTCCTCCTCAGCAGCGAGTAGACTGCGTGGGTGACGGTGAGAAGGAAGCCTAGCTGCAAAGCCCCGGTTCACCACCGACCTGTTCATGTTTCTAATTGTTTTTCCCTGCTCAGCGACACACCCATTGAGTTAAAAACTCTGATCATTTGCGACTCTGTAGTCAGAAATGTGAACCTAGAGACTCCAGCGGCCATAGTCAAATGCATTCCTGGGGCCAGAGCAGGCGACATCGAGTCAAATTTGAAAATGCTGGCTAAAAGTAACTGTAAATACTCCACAATTGTTATCCATGCCGGCATTAATGACGTCCGACTCCGGCAGTCAGAAGTCACAAAACTTAGTGTGGAATAAGTGTGTGACTTTGCAAAAACAATGTCTGCCTCTGTAGTATTCTCTGGGCCCCTCCCTAATCTGACCAGTGATGACATGTTTAGCCGCTTGTCATCCTTCAACCGCTAGCTGTCTGTGTGGTGTCCTGCAAACGATGTGGGCTACATAGACAGTTGGAGCTCATTTTGGGGAAAACCTGGTCTTATTAGATGAGACGGTGCCCATCCCACTTTGGATGGTGCGTCTCATTTATCTAACAATCTGGCATTCAGTTTTATCCAAATTTCCACAACACTGACAACTCAGAGTTGGGACCAGGAAGCAGAGTCACAGTCTTACATGCCTCTCTGCAGCTCCTCTTCATCCGCCACCCCTCAACTTAGCCGCTGTCTTCCCCATCAGAGAATCATTGTCTGCTCCCTCCAAAATAAATCAAAATATAATGTATAAGCATCCCAAAGTGATTAAACAAAAAGTTGGTAAAACTTAAATTAAACATGAAGCCTCTAAATTGAATGATTTGGCCTCTGTTCCTCCTCATAATTTAAAAATTAAATGCGGTTTTTTAAATATTAGGTCTCTAACTCCCAAGTCTCTGCTAGTCCATAATCTGTTAATTGATCATCAGATTGATTTAATATCCCTTACAGAGACTTGGTTAGGGCAAGAGGATTATTGTTACGACCCGAGCGCCGGTTCTGATCGCGCTCGGGCTAAGTTCTACTCGCTGCCGGCCTTGACAGCTGTGGGCTGTATTCTGGCCTCACCGGGCTCTTATTGTGAAGGTGCTTGGTGGGGCTTCCGCCTGTCAAGGCTGGTCAGCTGTGCGTCATTACTGCTCGTTAGTGTTTGCCTTTAAAAGCGAGCGCTGGTGACGGTAATGTCGCAGGAGTATGGTCAACATCTCGTCAGTATTGTCAGATTGTCTACATTTTGTCAAGTTATGGTCTACGCCTCGTCAAGCTTTGTCAGAGCATCGTAAGACCTTCATGTCAGGTTCTTGTTCCATAGTTATGCCACAGTTTAGCTCGTAGTGGCTGGGGGCAGCCCTGCGAGCCCAAGTATTAGTTTGTGTGTGTGTGTGTGTGCCGAGAACGGCGCACAGCCTTGTCCTGTCTTGTCTTGTATAATAAAACATCATCGCAAAAACTCACTGGTGGACTCTTGGCGTCTCATGGTGATCCGCGAGGATCACCGCATGACAGTTATGTTGGTTTAAATGAATCAACTCCCTCTAGTTATTTAAACTGTCAAAATCCCAGAAGTTCTGGTCGTGGAGGAGGAGTAGCAACAATTTACCATTCCAAATTACTAGTTAATGTAAAACAAAAAATATGTTATAATTCCTTTGAGGGCCTGGTCCTCAGTATTGGGCATTTTAGCAATTTTAGGCTAAACCCAATTTTATTTGACATAGTTTATCATCCTCCATCAACCTACTCCGAGTTTTTATCCAAATTTGCCGAATTCTTAGCTGATTTAGTGCTGAAATCAGAAAGAATAATTTTAGTAGGGGACTTTATATACATGCAGATGTAGATAGTGATTGCCTTAATATGGCATTTAATTCAATATTAGACTCAATGGGGTTTTCTCAGAAAGTAGGAAATTCTACCCATTATCTCCACCATACGTTGGACCTTGTTCTGACATATGGCATAGAAATAGTAAATCTGGTAGTGTCTCCTCATAACCCTGTACTGTCAGACCATTGTCTGTTAACCTTTGATTTTACTATTTCTTACTATTTGGCTCCTAAAGAAAAATATTACGACAGTAGATGCCTCTCAGATGATATTGTAACCAAATTTATGCAGATTGTTTCCTCTATGCCATGTGTCAACACAACAGAAATAAGCTATAGACAGCTTGCTCCTTCTGAAATTGATAGCATGGTAGATAATGTTACAGCTTCTCTGCATCAGACTCTAGACATGGTGGTCCCTTTAGAAAAGAAAAAGTCTAATCAGAGATTTTGAACTCCTTGGTTCAACACAGAAACTCATAGTTTAAAACAGAAGACTCGTCAGAAACAAAATGGCGATCCACTAATTTAGATGAAATCTATTTAGCTTGGAGAAATCATCTTTTAATTTCTAAAAAATCTCTTAGAAAAGCTAGAACGAGTTATTATTCTGCATTAATAGAAGAGAACAAGCATAATCCCAGGTCTCTTTTCAGCACTGTAGCCAGGCTGACAAAGAGTCAGGGCTCTGTCAATCCTAGCATTCCCTTAGAGCTTACTAGTCAGGACTTTATGAACTTTTTCAAGAATAAAATTTCATCTATCAAAGATAAAATTAGTCAGATTCTTCCCACCGTTAACTTAACCCCTTGAACTCCGGGATTCCACGGACGGTCACGTCTCTGCGTCATAGTGCGCCTCAGTGTGCACTGAAAAAAAAAAAGCTGCATTTCCGTTCTTCCAGTACAGACACAGCTGTGAACAGAAAGCCACAGGAGTGTTTTGACTGGTTTAGATTTGATTGACCTCTCATTCGACTAATAAGAGTCTTGAATTGGGTTTCTGAAACCTTGAAGAACCAATGACTGAAAACCTAGCAAGAAGGACCTGCCTACCAACGACCGCAAATACAACGAGCCAATTGAGGCAGAGAAGTTCGACGATTGAAACGCGTGCGTCCTGTGCGTAAAATCTGTTTTGTCTAAGCTGCTGGGTGACACACATTGAGACCTGTGTGTAACGGTAGCGTTAGCCAGTCTTTTTTTATTACTACTGTTCTTATTTGTTTTGAAAAATTGTTCGCCAAAACCGCAATCATGGAAGCGGAGATGGTTTGACTGGGTCGGGTGACCAGAACCACGAGTCCGTAACAACCGGACCAGCTTCATGTTCGTCTGACAATGAGGAACAGATGTTCACCAATGACACTGCTGTTGTGGACAGGTAAATGTTATAAGCTAAATTATTCTTTATCAATGAAAATAGTAATAAAAATGACTTTCGACCGATCGGTAATTACAACGGTGCGTCATGGCCACAAGTTTTTTTGTGCGCCGAGCAACTCTGTAGCGGGGTGTGTGTGTGTGTTATCCTCTACATTGCAGATATTTTAGTATAATTTTTATTGCACTGTAGGTTATTTTTTCTTGTAAAAAAAAAAGGCCACACATTTTTTACGTGGTATGTGTCATGCCTGGCTCTCACGAGCCAGAAAGGAGACGCGAGGGCGACCAGTGAGTTTGCGTAATTTATTAACGTAAACACACAAAGTACAAATAATAAAGAGCCACGTGGGGCTATAACACGCACAACACTAGATAACAAACAGTAAGGAAAAGAGCCACGTGGGGCTAAAATACGCACAGAACTAAGGACAATGTACAACCCAGAGAGAAAGGCTAGAGAGGTGGCGAGGGGAAACACACGCCGAGCCGCAGCACTTACTAAGGGTGTAGCGCTGAGGTAACGGGAAACTGAAGCTGGACATGGGAGCTCCAGTCGTGGAAACACGGTGCATGTCCTTCCGTAGTGAGGTCGCAGCGAGGAGTAACTCTTGGCTGCTCGCTTAAGTGGGGAAGAAAACCCAATCAGAAGCGGAGGAAATAATTATCAATGATGGGAGACAGCTGTCCCAGAGCAGCTGAACTAGACAGCTGGAGATCAGCTGGGTGCTGTCAAACTACGGGCCTTGTAAGACCCGGCACGGAATAGCATGGAGCAGGAGCAACACTGGACAACCTGAACGCGGAGAAGGATAGCGTTCAGGTCGTGACAGTATGTTTCTTTGTGTGTGGGGGGCTTGTTTGTTCATTCATTCATTCATTCATGAATGAACAAATAACCCCCCCCACACACACACAGCCCTGAGTGTCACCTTTCATTAGAGCCCAAGATGAAGCTTCTATGTTGAAGCATTCAAAAGTTATAGACGTTTTTCCAAACTGTGCCATTTTTACAATTTGGCACAGTTCAAAAACGCCTGGGAACAACCTGAGAAAAAAAGCTGAGTAATATATTCATTTTTTGTGGTATTGTTACAAAATTTTGACCTCAGCTTGATAACACTTGGTTCTACATTTCTGTTGCATTTTCCAGCCAGTATCTGACAGCTGTGTGTTATTTGCAAGCATTTGTATCTTAAAAAAACACCCAGGCGAACTTTATTTTCTTCAAATTAAGTATGTTTAGATGACTGTTACTCAGTGGCAGGAGCACTTAGAGAGATTATGGCTGTTTTGCCAAAAAATTCAAAGTGTTTTCTTTTAAATGAGACCAACCCCATGAAGATGCTGCAAAGGGTTGAAGAACAGCTTTTGATTTACTTTGGGTATGTTATTTTTAGGCGTTTTTAGGGAAATTGACCAGAGTTCAAGGGGTTAAATACATTAACTACTACAACTCCTTCAATTGATATCTGTTTGGATGAGTTTACTCCAATTGACCTCTTAGAGTTAGACAAAATAATTTCCTCAGCCAAGCCTTCAACTTGTCTTTTAGACCCTATTCCTACCAGGTTATTTAAAGAAGTCTTCCCATTTATTGGTAGCTCTATTCTTCAAATAATCAATTCTTCATTAACTTTAGGCCATGTACCGCAGGCTTTTAAAAACTGCTGTAATTAAACCCTTACTGAAAAAGCCAACGCTGGATCCAGGAGTTTTAGCTAACTATAGACCAATCTCTAATCTCCCTTTCATTTCAGAAATCTTAGAAAGAGTTGTTGCTACGCAATTATTTGACCACTTGCAGGGAAATGGTTTAATTGAAGAGTTTCAATCTGGGTTTAGAATCCATCATAGTACTGAAACAGCCTTAGTGAAGGTCACTAATGACCTCCTTATCGCATCTGATAATGGACTTGTTTCTGTACTTGTCCTCTTAGACCTTAGTGCAGCTTTTGATACTATCGATAATAATATTCTACTTGATAGATTAGAACACTATGTTGGACTTAATGGAACTTTGTTGCAGTGGTTTAGATCTTATTTATCTGATAGGTTCCAGTTTGTTCATGTCAATAATGAGTTTCTTTCAACTCAAAGCTCAGTCATGGAGTTCCACAGGGATCTGTGCTAGGCCCTACTCTTTTTAGTTTATAAATGCTTCCGTTAGGCAACATTATTAGAAAGCACTGTATACAATTTCATTGTTATGCAGATGACACACAATTATACCTATCAATGAAGCCAGATGATAGTAATCAATTAGCCAAGTTAGAAGCCTGTCTTAAGGAAATCAAAGCTTGGATGACTTGTAATTTCCTGCTATTAAATTCAGATAAGACTGAAGTCATTCTTATTGGTCCAAAAAACCTTAGAAATACCTTTCCAAATCAAACTTTTAGTTTGGATGTGGTTACTCTCTCTTAATAGCTCTGTGAGGAACCTTGGAGTTATTTTTGATCAAGATCTGTCTTTCAGTTCACATATTAAATTTGTTTCTAAGACTGCCTTCTATCATTTGCATAATATTGCCAAGATTAGGAGCATCTTCTCTCAGAGTGATGCTGAGAAACTGATCCACGCTTTTGTTAGCTCTAGATTAGATTATTGTAACTCTTTATTATCAGGTTGTCCTAAAACATCTTTAAAAAGTCTTCAGTTGATACAGAATGCTGCTGCAAGAGTTTTAGCAGGTACTAGAAAGAGAGATCATATCTCTCCGGTTCTGGCCTCCCTTCATTAGCTTCCCATAGTGTTTAGAATTAAGTTTAAAATCCTTTTTTCTTACTTACAAAGCTCTTAACAATCAGGACCATTTTTTATTTAAAAGATCTGATACTACCCTGTTATCCTAACAGAGCACTACACTCCCAAAATGCTGGATTACTTGTAATACCTAGAATCTCCAAAAGTACAATGGGAGGCTGAGCCTTCAGTTATCAAGCTCCTCTCCTGTGGAACCAGCTGCCAATCTGGATTCGGGAGTCAGGCTCAATCTCTGTTTTTAAGAATAGGGTTAAAACCTTCCTTTTTGATATAGCCTACAATTAGGGAGGGATCATGTGTCTCTGAACCCTCTCTTAGTTATGCTGCTAATAGGTTTAGACAGCCAGGGGACCTCCAATAATGCACTGGGCTTCACTCCTTTCTTCACTCTCAATGAATTTTTTTTTTTTTTTTTGCTGGTCATTAACATCTGTTTGTTCTCTCCCATAGATTGAGTCCCCATCGTGATGTTTGCGCTCTACATGTCTGTTCTTTTCATCTTCTCTATCCCCTCACCCCCCAGCCAGTCGCAGCAGGTGACTGCCCCTCCCTGAGCCTGGTTCTGCTGGGGCTTTCTTCCTGTTAAAAGGGAGTTTTTCCTCTCCACCGTCGCCAAGTGCTTGCTCACAGGGGATTGCCTGATTGCTGGGGTCTTTCTGCAATTGTAGGGGTTTCCCCTACAGTTGAAAAGTGCTATGAGATGACTGTTGTTGTGAAATGGTGCTATATAAATAAAGTTGAATTGAATTGAATTGTTTGGACTGTTCAGTACTATGGATGCTTGACTAGATGCCCTGCCTGCTACTTGGTAGTGATGGCCAAATGAGGCAAATGAAAAAAGAAATAATAAAACTGGGGTGACTCCAGTGAATGTGTCTGTGTTACTTCGTGTGCTTGTATTACTTATCCATTTTTATTAAGAAATAATAAATTTTCATATTTATATTTAACTCTGGCCTGATTCTCATGCAGGGCACAATGGTAATAGTGCCTCAGCATGACGATGCGTAATAATGATCCAAGCTCTTTCTTGCAAATAAAAATGAAATTAAAATAACGACACAGTTGAAATTTGAACCCAGGTCTCCGGCTTGCAAAACAGATGTATTACCACTAAACCTTTATCTTAGTTGCAATTAAAAGCCACTATTTGTCAAAAATACATCAATGGGAGAAACGAATGCAAGTGTTTTTGGTACTGGCTCCATCTGAAAATTGGCTGTGACAGATCCCTTACACAGTCAAACATGACAAGACAAAATGTGAGGGACGGGGATTTCCATTGGGTAGTGATGTTCGGTTTATTTCTCCTGACCCAGTCACATAGTCCGACGTCAACACATACGTCACGAGTCACGCCTCAAAACACGCCTCGCCAAATATTTCCTGGATTAGATCGGATCACCATTCGGAGCACCGGTGCCTGCCTGCCCATCACTAATTAATGGTATCATTGTCCTAATTGGAAGGAATAAACAGCTCACGTGCAGGGAATGACACCAGAGAAAACACACGAAGCACACAGAGAAGCTAGTTTTCACAATTTATTGACTCAGAAAAAAAGGAAGCTCCGTTAATGAAAGACACCACTTGCCAGAGGAGGACTCAGCCTGTAAGGGGAGACAAGAGTGAGTTAGAACAGGAGGGAGACAGGTAAAGGGAAAATAGGACAACACTCACGTGGGCTGAGCCGAGAGTCCGGCAGTAGAACCCAGCATGAAACCGTGTAACCCAGCTGAGAAAATGACCCCTTTTTTTCTCAGATGTCAATTGTATTAATACAACTGTTGTTGATTGAAGAACATCCTTCCTCTCTCCAGTGCACAAAATTCGAAGTGGTAGCAACTCAAGCCGCCGCTTTAAAAGAGGAAAAGAAACCTGAGTCTGGAGATTCAAGATATCTTGACTGGTCAAACGACTAAACCAAAAGGACAAACAAACACTGAGCTCAGTAGGACATTTTTGGGGTTTTATTTCATGCCGGCCGTTGTTATATTTGTATATTTGTAAGTTGTTTGTATATTTTGTTCCTTTTATCTTTAATAATAATATATGAATTGCTCATTCCTTGCCTCCAGCTATTTCATTCCACACTCATTTTAATTCCTTATTAAGATAAGATAAGATAAGATAAGCCTTTATTAGTCCCACAACGGGGAAATTCCAGGATTGCAACAGCACAGGGATAGCAACACTCAGAGCAACAATCAGAAGGCAAGAAAAAAAACAAGCAAGCAAGAGCAGCTAATATACATATGTACATATTACTATAAAATATATATATACACACAGACACACAGTGCAGAGCATTGTAGCTGGATGGAATAAATATATGAATATATGAACACACAGTGCAGCGCATTGTAGCTAGATGGAATAAATATGTAAATATATAAACACCCACAGTGCGGAGCATTGCAGCTAGGTGGAATAAATATGCAAGTATATAAACACACACAGTGCGGAGCAATGTAGCTAGATGGAATAATATGTAGATATATAAAAACA
This sequence comes from Pholidichthys leucotaenia, assembly GCA_020510985.1. Taxonomy (NCBI): domain Eukaryota; kingdom Metazoa; phylum Chordata; class Actinopteri; order Cichliformes; family Pholidichthyidae; genus Pholidichthys; species Pholidichthys leucotaenia. The sequence continues at coordinate 397,136,062 of CM035838.1, read as the reverse complement.
CAGTGTGGAGCATTGTAGCTAGATGGAATAAATATATAGATATATAAATATAAACACACCCAGTGCTGAGCATTGTAGCTAGATGGAATAAATATGTAAATATATAAACACACACAGTGCAGACCATTGTTGCTAGATGGGATGAAACAGCATAACCGTCTACTTAGTTATCCTACATGGTATGATTATGTGCCCATACATATTCTCACCCTCCATAGCGACCGGTATGTTCCTAGTTGTATGCCGGAGGGGACCATTGTGTAAGTCTATTGCATCTTTTGCATTCAAAAAACTATTAGTTTGTTACGTCTTTTTTCTATCTCTGCGAGCAGCCCTGCTTAGGTTGTACAGTCTGACAGCCGTTGGTAGGAAGGACCTACGAAACCTCTCGGTTGTGCACCTGGGATGATGTAGTCTGCTGCTAAATGAGCTCCTCAGTGCATCCAGTATGTCCTGCATAGGGTGGAACTCGGACTCCAGCAGAGATGACAGTTTAGCCACTGTCCTTCTCTCTCCTATCTCCTTATTGTAACCCTTACGAACCTAGCAACTGGTCTACACTTAATAATTTCCCTTACCTAATTAACATAAGGCAAGGGTTACAATAAGAAGTGGCGAGCCCAGCCAGGAGCCTTTTTCTTCTTTCCCTTACGTTATTTCAAGCCTATAACGTACCCAAAATGAATATTGTTGAGCGTGAATCTGTGAAAATTCCAAATGCAGTGATAGTGAGTGAAATCGCTGGAGATGAGCAATTTGGTGAAGTGACTGAGTTTTTGAATCAGTATGGATCGATTTCAAGGGTCATAAAAGTAGCAGATAGTAAGTCTGAGTTTTCCCAGAGTGCTATTTTTGAGTATGACTCGGGTATTGCTGTTGAAGCTCTTGATCCATTGCCATGTACCCATGTATCTGATAGTGGAGCCAGCTATATGATACAATGTCTTGCCAGTGTTTACACGCACCGTGTAGGGAACGATAGGACCAAGTCATATCTCACTAACATTAAAAACCTAGCGAAGATGAGTGGCAGAGATTTTGCAGATGTCCTGAAAGACATGATGTCACAGATTTCTGAGTCAATCAAAGAATCTGAAAATGATCAATCAGGGCAAGTTAAGTTACCTGATAACTTACTTGAAGTTTTTTTGGATGAACCTCAACCTCAGCCTTCTGCAGCTGAGCCCAGTATTCAAGGTGCACAACCAACTAACCAGTCAAATCACACTGCGAGCACCCCAGCTCGAAGTATGCCCACCATTTCTGTACATGATTTAAATCCCCCAGAATTGCAACGTGTGGTAGTTGAGCACATTGTAAAAACGGAAGATTTTTCCGTGCAGCCGTTTTCACAAAAGCTCAGAGCTTTTTCTGGCAAAGATCTCCGACAAACTTATGAGCTAGATTATGATACTTGGCGCGCCAGTGTAGAATTAATCTTGACTGATCCTGCTATGTCTAAACTGCAACAATCCCAAGAGATCATTGAGTCTCTTTTACCCCCAACAGCTGATGTAGTCAAGCACTTGAACCCCAACAGCTCACCATCAGAATACCTTCGACTGTTAGATTCTGCTTATGGTACAGTTCAAGATGGCGGAGAGCTTTACGCCAAGTTTATTGACACCTTCCAAAACACAGGTGAGAAACCCTCGTCATATCTATAACGTCTTCACGTAGCTTTGACTCACACTGTGAAGCGTGGTGGCGCTTCAAGCCAGGATTTTGACAGGCTGCTTGTCACACAGTTTTGTCGAGGTTGTTGGGATGATTCCCTTTTAACTGCACTCCAGTTAAAACAAAAACAAACAAGTCCCCCAACTTTTCCTGATTTGCTTCTCTTGCTACGTACTGAAGAAGACCAAAATGCTGCCAAAAACTTGCGAATGAGACAACATTTGAGCAGTTCAAAACAAAAAGTGACATCCCACGTGCAAACTGTGCAAAGCAGTTCAGATGAAAATGAGAACAATATCATGTTAAACTCACTTCAAGAACTCTCAAAACAAGTTGTAGAAATTCAAACGCAACTAGTAAAACTAACTGCAGAACCAAAAGCTCAAAACTCAAAAAGTACACTCAGTACAAAGCCAAAAGAGAAACGAAAGTCGGAGGTTCGAAGACGATCGGATACCGTCGTAGTTCCGACCATAAATGATACCGGATGGAGACAACACTGAAAATGACAATTCAGTTGAGGAACAAGAACACCAATCAAATGATTTACCTGATGAAATGGACAAAAATGAACACATTACAATTCAACCAGTACGACGATCTGAAAGAATCAGACAACTTCCAAAAAGACTAGAGTATCCTGAATTAAGAAATCCTCTAGTGACTGTTGTTAAGTCCCTTTTTCAAGGTTTGAATACAGCCTTCTCAGAGTTTCTAAATACTGACGATGGACAGTCTTGGTTACACATGCAACGGAACGTGCATGATATTTAGCGCGGGAGGATGTAACCCAGCTGAGAAAATGACCTCTTTTTTTTCCTCAGATGTCAATTGTATTAATACAATTGTGTGATTTTATTTTGAAAACCGATTATTTTGGGAAGAGGAAGTGTGATCCTGGTTATCCAACTTTTAAATTCCCGTTTCATGGTCACGTTGGGCGATTGTGGTCTTTTTATTCGTTAAGAGCGATATTAGCCCCGCCTTCCGAGCAGAGGCAGCAGGCGCGTACTCGGTTTTTGGTCTTTTGCGATCTGACAGCGGACAAGAGAGGCTGTGGACGGTCTGTGTGGAGACCTGTGAGTCTTCTTGTTGACGGGAGCACGAGCTTGAGAGGCCGTGAGGCTGTGACTTTTGCTGTGTTCACACTGACACCTCATCTTGGTGAGTGAAAACCGAGTGTGTACTAAACAATACATGCTAATGCTAATCGCGAGTGGATTTTTTTCTGTTTAAAAGCAATGGAAAAGGCTATTTTTGTGTCTGTATGGTTTTCCTAAATGTGATTTCAGTTCCCAACAGTATGCTGAAGTACTTTTAGTTCTTATGCACTATTTCTGTGGAATGTAATGTGTAGTTTGACGATAAAAGCACATTGTGTTGGTCTCCTATGTAAATTCATAGGTTATGTTAAACCCAGTAGCTCAGACAGGGTTTTACTGATTTGAAAGGGAATATTGGAAGTAATGGGTCAGCATATTCCCTGGTTATGTGATAGATTAATTGTATTTCATTTCATGATTTACAAAGACAAGGTTAAAAGGGATTAATCATAATTTCATGGTTAAATGATGTAGAGATAAAAAGAGAAATTCAATTAATTGGTTACATGAGAAAAAAAAGTATTTCATGTACTACCAGAGAGATTTTGAGAAAAGAAAACATGCATGTAAGGTGTGAAATGTGAATTGTAAGATCTTACTATATTACTGGATTGTAATAATAGTAATATGAGAGAAGAATTTAAACACTAAGCTATAGTGTTATATAAGAAGAGATTGGGAAACGAATTACTCTAGCTGTAAACAGTAATACCATTATTGTTGTGCAGGCTAGGTTTTTGTTGGTTGCCGATTAAGAACCTTCTGGATCCTGGATTCTCTCCGAATGGAGATGGCGAGCCTGACCTGAGACCTGAACCGAGATCTGACCAAGATCTCAATTGAAGAACATCCTTCCTCTCGCCAGTGCACAAAATTCGAAGTGGTAGCAACTCAAGCCGCCGCTTTAAAAGAGGAAAAGAAACCTGAGTCTGGAGATACAAGATATCTTGACTGGTCAAACGACTAAACCAAAAGGACAGACAAACACTGAGCGCATTAGGACATTTTGGGGGTTTTATTTCATGCCGGCCGTTGTTATATTTGTATATTTGTAAATTGTTTGTATATTTTGTTCCTTTTATCTTTAATAATAACAGATATGAATTGCTCATTCCTTGCCTCCAGCTATTTCATTCCACACTCATTTTAATTCCCTATTGTAACCCTTACAAACCTAGCAACTGGTCTACACTTAATACTTTCCCTTACCTAATTAGCATAAGGCAAGGGTTATAACCGGGAACCAGGAGAGGGTGCTGGTGGGCAGGAGTAGAGCTGGTAGAGGTGTCTGAGTGGGTTGAATGAGGCAGCTGAAGTGGTGATGATGATGATGGGGCAGGTGAGCACACAACGAACCCTGGAGACGCACCACAAAGATGGCAGCAACCTGGAAGTAGTGATGTTATGCTCGACACCGCCCACTCGAGACTGACTCGAGCAATATAACATGGAAGTGTCACGAGCAGAATGTCGAGCACTTCATCAGCATGCCCACAGTCACATGATCGTAGCAAACAAGGCCTCATTATGTCAGTCACATCACGTGACTTGAGGGCTCACAGGAAATTTTAGAGGGAATTGTTTGGGTTTTTTGTTTGCTTTGCACTGTTTGTTCCTGCCATCCAATTCTGAATAGACCACGGATGGCCAAATGCTCAAAAAAAAAACAAAAAAAAAAACGTATTGAGATTTTTTTCAGGTTTTTCAACTCTGATGCAGTTGGGATGGGCGATACCAGCATTTTTCCTTTCGATACGATACCATTAATTTATGGGACTCGATACTGATACTTTTTGCTGAAAATTACGATTGCAGTTTCATTAACAACTTTATTATATAACTTTTAACAACATAAACGCTTGAAAGAAATGCTTATAAAATGATAATAAAATAGAACAATGAGCAACGTAAATAAAAATAAAATGATTTTTTCCAATTATAACAAAAATAATTAAGACTTAAAATGAATGCAAAATTAATTCAATTTCTTAATTTAATGAAGCTTCTCAACTGGATTCAAGTACTTTTTTTTACTTCTGAAATGTTTACCATTCATATATGTGTATTTTTTTCACAATGCAATGTTGTTTTATTTTATTATTTATTTTTACACTATTGTTTTACAAACTTAAATACTGCTTATTTTGTTTGGCTTTCAAATTTTATGTTGCTTGGTATTGTCAAGAACCGAGCCCGTGTTTTCTGTAGGCTCGGTTCTGACCGTTCTTGGTGGCTCAGGTTGGGTTTATTATTATTGGGTTTATTATGTTTTGTATCTTTTGATTTCTCATTGTTTTTATGTCTGTGTGCTGTTTCTTTCCATGCCTGTAGCCGCCTCTCTGGCTGGCGACGGTTAGGCAGCCATTTGACCCACTTCCTGGTGGGCGCTGTCTAACATTCGCCGGTCTGACCACGCCCCCTCTCTCTCTGACAGTCAGCTGTTCGCCTCAGTAATTATCTATCCTGCGCCTCACCCAGGTGTTTCCCATTTGTCACACCAGCGGTGTTTGTACTTAAGTAGCTCTTTGCCAGTCAAACACCGCTGGACCATTATATGAGTTCACATGGACTTCTTTCACTGTGTGACCATCACGTTGGTGAAGTATTGTTTGTGTATGCGCTTGCTGGCAGACTTGGACGACTCGGACTGCTCCTACACTGTGAGTAAGAACTGTTAGCGTTTCTGTGTGCAGTTGTGTTGCTACACTTTACTGTAGCATTTCCCTCCGTGCAGTACAACTGCTATGCTTAGGTTGTTGCCCAGTTTTCTTCTCCTGTGCCAGTCGAGCGTCCTGGAGGACTCTAAGTTTCACCCGAGCAGTTTATATTATTTTGTACCATTTCATGTCAGTATAGTACTGACACGAAAATGTGTGAATAAGTGTGCGTTTGGTGTAACCCTGTGTCAGAATCTGGAAACTCAGTGTGATCGTATGTTGGTTTGTTACCTCAAATAAGATTCATGACACAAGTATATTCCTCATATGAGCTCTTTACTGCAGGAGTGCAACACCTTTAACAGCAAAATCCAGCACTGGCAATAAAAAACAATCAGGAAGCTTTTATACATCGTCAGTCATACAAACACAAAAACATCTGCTGGATACCATACACAGTCATAATATGAGTATACAAAACATTGGCCTGGACTGAAAACAACATGGCCTTGCAGGTGTGTCCCAGACTCCAAGTTAATCATAGTCACAGCACTTTATAAGAAAACAAGATTAATTCTCCCTCATTCCCAGACCCCTTATCATGCACATAGTCTGGTCTGGCGAGACACTTTGACTTCTAAGCACATCTTAGTGAAGGACACTCAGCAGGTCCACTTATTACTCAGAAATAATACAGTATGCTATAAACCCATAGAAGATGCATGCAGTATACATTTCAATCATATAAGATGGTTATGCAATGATAATGATGATAGATGATAGTAATAATAATTATAAAATGATAAACAATTACAAACATGTATGATAGACAATTATAAAATGATGTATGTACAATTTTCTGACACCCTGTGAGTAAATCCATCCTTCCTTCTCCTCCTCCGTGCACTGTGGAGAAGCGCACGGGGAAGTTCATGACAGGTATCACCATAGAATTTGGATGAATGGTGTAACACTTCTGCTGTCCCCGACGTTGCTCAGCTCACTCTACACAGAAGCGAGTGCTTGGCTGTGCAGTGCGCTGAGTCTTCGGCTCTGATATCTGATAGGCTGCTATAACCACGTGACACAGCAGACCAGGTTTAAAATATGCTTGGGCAGGTTTTCATACATATATTTAATGCCTAAAACTCTCAGAAGTGAAAACAAATTGCACGTTTTGTATTAACATAGTGGTATTGCGATGTTTTAAAACGTATTGACCAGCTGGTATTGAAGTATCGATACTTGAGTATTGATATGCCCGTCCCTATGATGCAGTTCTGACAGTCGGTCACCAGATGGCAGTCTTTATTAGATGTTTCATAACTGTGTCGCTCATGAAGCAATTGTCTCAAAGTTGCTCATTGTTTCATGAGGCCTCGATTTTAACATCACTACCTGGAAGAGGAGCAGAAGAGAAAAGGAATTTAATAATAATACCTCAGAGCAAATAAACACTTGTTTGCTAAAGGCAGTATACCCAACGAGCCAGCGCTGGAGCGTTCACAGACTGGTCCTTTTCAGAGCTGGCAGGGAAGAGGTAGCAGGTGCATTTCATCACACAGGTGCAGTGATTGCCTGCGGAGCCGGGGAAAGTCTTGCAGGAAGGGAGGGGGAGTGCGCGCTCACCTGAATATGGCAATCATATTGAAAGGAAAAATGCCGGTATCGCCCATCCCTCGCTACAAATCTGTAGTAGTTCACAACTTTATCATTCAACAGTAGAAGCAGTTCATCAACCTGTCAGTTTGTATACCCTTGAAGAAACTGATACTTCATGCTCAAGACAGTTGAGCATGACAGTTGAGACAGTTGAGCATATCAATTGTGGCAGTCACAATTGTGTTTAGACTGGACTCCTTCTCCTCTGTCAGTCTCCCCCCCTCTTCACTCTCCAGACAGTTCTCAGCTCTGGAGAGTCATCTGTATCACTTATTTGTGTGATCCCGTTTCAAGAACCGGGTGTTTTTCTGTGAGAAAGACGATTCTACTCTGTGATGTTCAGCTGAGCCGAAGTGGATTAATGAAGGACGACGCAAGCTGGGACGACGCAAGCTGCCGAGGGAGCTTTGGTTTCACCGGTGGATTCAGCTGTCAGGTGGTGACGCCGGTTGGTGACCTTCACTAGCCATCACTGGCCATCGGGAGCGCTTCGACCTCGCAGTCGGGTGACAGCTATAATTGAGACGGCGGGCCAGCTAGCGGCCTCCCCAGCCATCGGACGTGCTTCACCTTTTTGGATTTATCACCGGATTCATCGCCGGATTCATTGCTTTGGGTTCATCGCTAGCTAGGACGACGCTAGCTGCCAAGGGAGCCTTGGTTTCACCGGTGGATTTCAGCTGTCGGGTGGTGACCTTCACTAGCCATCACTGGGAATTGGGAGCGCTTCAACCCCGCAGTCGGGTGACAGCTATAATTGAGACGGTGGGCCAGCTGGCGGCCTCCACTAGCCATCGGACGTGCTTCGCCTCCTGTATTAGCCAACAGGTGAGCGGCCTTTGATCCCAGTCAGTCTAGTTAGTACGCCTCCGAAAAGGAATCAGATAAATGGAGAGGAGTTGGAGGAGATCAAACTCTCACTAAATTCTATGACTGAAGGAATATCCAAGATAGCAAAACAACAAACTTTGCTTATTGGCCTTATGGACCAAGTGCGTGAATTAAAGCCTGAAGTCATGAAAAAAGACAAGAAAATTAATTTCTTAGAAAGACGTGTGGATGAATTAGAACAGTATACGAGAATGGATAATGTCATTGTGAGCGGTCTTAAGACCAGACACCGCACCTATGCACGTGTGACAGCTGGAGTTGGTAACCAGGATGGGGAGGATGAGACATTGGCAGAATCACACACTCTTGAGCAGCAGGTATTACATTTTTTCAACTCTAAAAACATTGTTGTGGGCAATAAGACTATTTCGGCCTGCCACACGTTACCTAGAAAAGACAGTAAAGGAAAACCAGTGATCATCATCCGATTTGTCAACAGGAAGGCAAAAACTGATCTTCTGCGACAAGCAAGAAAACTGAGAGGAACAGCTGTCTATGTAAACAAACATTTAACAAAAAAGAACTCTGAAATAGCTAGACAAGCCAGGGCTCTCAGAAAACAGGGAAAAATACAATCGACATGGACAAAGAACTGTAAGGTGTGGATTAAACTGCTTGGCACTCCAGAAGAAGCTAAAGTAATAATGATTAGAGAAATGGAGGAATTAGACAAATTTAAACCTTAGCCCTGATGCAAGAATAACAGTGCAGTAAGATTATGAGTGGAGATTTTTGTGTTCTTTTTCCTTTTTTCCTTTTGGTGTACATTGTTGACATACTGTAACTTATGATTAGCACTTTAACCAATCATCCTTCCTTAATGGAAGTGTATTAGGGCAAATTGAAGCTGAAATCTCTGTCAATACTGAGCAGCAACCACAAGACATTTTAGGAGATATTGACCCAGACAATAATTATTTTAATCATATTAATAATAAGTGTGTTTATTATGATGAACAACAATTAAATGGAATTATGAATTCGGATCAGACATTGACAATAATACATATTAATAGTAGGAGTCTCTATGAGATTGAGATTGAGATTCAACTTTATTGTCATTACACATGTATGAATACAAGGTAACGAAACGTGACTTGGCATTTGGGCACGCTCTGCAGAGCGCATCCAAGGTCGGGGCAGCCGCTAGGCGCCAGTCGGTAATAGCAATATAAATATAATAGCAATAGCAACATAAACTTTGATAGTATTAAGGAGTTTTTAAATCAATTTAGCACATCATTTAGGATTATTGCAATAAGTGAAACATGGATTAATGAAGAAAAAGATGTAAATTTTGAACTAATTATTAATTAATTATATTCAACTAATCCATACTCTAAATAATGAATTAAATAAGCTTAAAAAATGGATGGATTGTAATAAATTATCACTAAATATAGATAAAACTAAGGTATTGATATTTGGTAATTATAAAAATAAAGAAGATACTGTATACATATTCTAACTAACTAACCTGCACTTATATAGCGCTTTTCTAGTCACAAAGACCACTCAAAGTGCTTTCACTAGTACTAACCCTCTATTCTAAGGGCCTATAGGAAACAAATATCTAGGGACAATTTAGAACAACCAATTAACCTAACATGCATGTCTTTGGATTGTGGGAGGAAACCGGAGCCCCCGGAGTAAACCCACGCAGCACAGGGAGAACATGCAAACTCCACACAGAAAGGTTCCAACCCCTGCCAGCCTGGGGATTCGAACCAGGAACCTTCTAGCTGTAAGGCAACAGTGCTAACCACTGCACCACCGTGCTGCTATTCATATAGATAATGTGATTATTGAAAAAGTTAAGGAGATCAAGTTTTTGGGTGTAATACTAGATGATAAAATTAGTTGGAAACCACACGTCAGATTCATACAAAACAAAGTTGCAAAAAATATTGCAATTATAAATGAAATTAAGCAGGTCCTAGATTATAAATCACTTCATATCTTGTATTGCTCATTAGTACTTCCATACTTGACCTATTGCATAGAGGTCTGGGGTAACAATTATAAAAGTACACTTAATTCATTGCTAATATTACAAAAAAGGGCAGTCCGTGTTATACACAAAGTCAGGTATCTTGAACATACTAATTTATTGTTTTTACATTCAAAGTTATTGAAATTACGGGATCTGGTTGATTATTATACAGCACAATTAATGTTTAAAGTCAGTAAAAACCTTTTGCCACACAGTATACAAAATCTTTTCAGTGAGAGAGAAGGGAAATATAATTTACGGGGGAACACAAAATTTAAAATGCACTTTAGTAAGATCTACTAGGAAGGGGTTTTGTGTGTCTGTGTGTGGGGTAAAATTGTGGAATGGGCTGGGGGAGAAACACAGGCAATGTCCAAACAGCCATATATTTAAATCAATATATAAAGAAATGATTTTTGAGCAATATAAAAATAAAGGGCAGTAATATTACAACGTGTCTTCAATGAAAAAAGGTTGTTATTGTGTGTGTTATTGTGTTTTGGTGATTGTGATGGTGATGGTGTTGTCTGTGTTTGTGTTGAACATACCAGAAGTATTTATTTATTATTGTTACAATTATTGTTGGATGTTGGTATTGTTGTCAATATGGACTGTCGTTGTTGTGTCATTTCTGTTGCATAATTTGTCTGTGGGGTGTATTATGGTGAATGTGGTTGTGGGATGAATGATGACTAAGAGTGATGTTGTAATTTGTTGGGTATGGAAAAGGGGTGGGACTATATAAGCATTGGCTTCTTCCCACTCCTTTTGAACATTTTATTTTTGGCTAGATTTTTGTTTTAAATTCTTTTTTTCTTTTGTCGGAATGTTCAAATAAATAAAATCAATCAATCAAAAGGAACCTTAAATATAAAAGAGCACATTGGGTAATTGAGTGGAAGTAAAACTGACCACAGAGATCATTCCATGTTACCATTTTCATCATAATAACTGATAAACAGTAACAAGAAGAAATCTTTACATTTTTCAGTTTTGGAAAGTCTATTGTTCGTTACCAGATACTGACCTCTCTGCTAAGTTGCTTGTTTCACTGTTTTGATGAAAAACACGTCATCCATAATTTGCCCACATCCCTGCATATGGAAACCACTGTGTTTGCAGGTATTTGGAAATGACGTTACTGCCAGTTATTGCATCAAGCCTTATTGTAACCTCCTTGGCCCTTTTGGCAAAGTCAGTTTCCTGTAAAACAAAAAACATAAAAAAAAAAAATAAAAGAATGAGAGTGCACGCACACATACAAATCAGCCAACCTGCTGTCATTTTAATAACACATTGAATATTATCTTTATGAGGGTCATCCCTGGACTTTTTTAAAAAAAAATTTTTAATACAAACTTGAAATGTAAAGTACGTTGCAAAAGCATCAGAACACCACCACATTTGTTGTTTTAGCAACTTTTTAATACAGTAGGTGTCCATATTTAGTTCAGATGCAACCACAAAGTATGGCAAATATGTAAGTCAAAAACAAAATCCATTCTTGATCAAGTTTTATTCCTTTCTGTGGAAGGGTCAACTTAGGATCATAATGAAGCTGCAAGAATTTTAGGAAGGTCCTCACTAGATTTCTTCTAGTCTCTCAAATAAGACACTCAAAGGAACTGCATCAGATTTTGAAAGTTTTATTATCCTTCCACTTTCATTTTTGTCCTTGACCTCTCTTGATTCTTTAAATTTCAAATGAAAATGGTCTACCAATTAAAAACTTGTCATGCCTAAGATAAGCCAGGTGTATTATACGAGAGGATTAATGTAGTAAATTAAAGGCTTATAAAGTGCAACAGGAGATCACAATAAATACTGGGTTTAGCTAAAGATGGCACTTTTAGTTAAAATTACATGTTTTTTTTTTTAAACTTGTAGCTATCTGATGTAGTTTCTGGTTGTGTAGTTTGACATAAATATGGATGGCCATTAAAACTTTGTTAAAATAATGTAACGTCGGGGCCATGTTAAGGGGGACAGGGATTTCCCAGCATGCTTTGCCAGTTGAAAACGTTACTGTGTGTGTATTAAATGTGTTATTACTGAGTTATACTGCTGTGTCATTATAACTGCGTTATAATGACCCAGCAGTGTTTAGCAGGATTAGGGCAAGATGTATCATGTGTGTGTAACCATGATTGAAACGGAGGTCTGGGAGAATGACCTCCCCTCCTGTCTGTGCTCAGAACGAGATGGGGGTTGGTGGGGTGTAAATAAAGCCTGTTCATCCTAACCATCTTGCTCCTCTTTCTTTGTGTGAATCCCGCAAACGTCACACTGGTGTCAGGAGTGGGGATGGAGCAAGATGAGGATCCAGGCGGAGGTCCAACGGCCGGAGCAGTTCATCGCTCGGCTGGGAACGGAGCGTAGAGCTGAGACACCGGCACCCCCGGAGAGGCTCGCCGCGATGGACGGAGCAGCGGACCCGGCGGGACTGAGCAGAGCAAACCAGCCCCGTTTCCCGCTCTTTTCAGGGCAGGACAGGCTGGCGATTCCAGAGCAATTAGGAGCAGCGATTGACCGGGAGATGACCGTCCCATCCGTCCAGCAGCGGGCCAAGATTCCCCGCTACAACGGCGAGAACCTGTTGGATGACCACCGGGCCCAGGTCGAGTTGGCTGCCGCGCTGAACGACTGGTCATCGGAGGAAACCACCGTGCTGAGAGCGAGTGGGAGGAGGAGCTACGGCAGATCACAGCAGCGCGTGCACGAAGGAGACAGCGGCGGCAACGCGAGGAAGGGGGGCTTCCGTTGCACAGAGCCAGGGTATATCGCATGGTACTGCCCCGCACACAGCGCACGACAAACTGGCCCCTAGCCGACATTAAATTAGATCGAGGTGGCATGGACGGAGAAAAAGCCGCCTCCTGCAGATGCTTCCCCCGGCGGTGACGTCACAGAGGCCTTTGGAGCGCAGCAGCAGCGGAGCGAGCAGGACAGATCCGGTCTTTTCCCGGGATCGGCAGGGGCTGGACGCCTGGACGCGGGCCAGCGGCTGCCTGGGAGGTCCTGGCAGCGGTGGGAGTCATGACTCCCGCTGCCAGAGGAGGAACTGTGCGTGTCCTACCGCCACCCACAGATGCTTTCCCTTTTGGTGACGTCACGGAGGCCCTGGGCGCAGCAGCGACGCAGCGGAGCGAGCAGGACGGAGATCCGGCCATTTTCCAGGCACGGCAAGGGCTGGACGCATGGACGCGGGCCAGCGGCCGCCTGGGAGACCTGGCAGCGGTGGGAGTAAGCCAGAGCGGGCTTGGGACTCCCGCTGCCAGGGAAGGGACTGTGCGTGGTCCTACAGAGGCTGTCAGATGTGTCCATCCGCCCGCTGGTGGCCAAACCGGAACCCTACCCCAACCAGATATTCCGACCGAGACTCAGATGGACACTGGATGGCCCGTGCATGCCGCCCCGGCACCGGGCTGACTCGCGTTGGATTTCTGAAAGTGGACTTTGAATTTTCTGGGGACAGAAACCAGTCCGGGGGGGGGGGGGGCAGTGTAACGTCGGGGCCATGTTAAGGGGGGCAGGGATTTCCCAGCATGCTTTGCCAGTTGAAAACGTTACTGTGTGTGTGTGTGTGTGTGTATTAAATGTGTTATTACTGAGTTATACTGCTGTGTCATTATAACTGCGTTATAATGACACAGCAGTGTTTAGCAGGATTAGGGCAAGATGTATCATGTGTGTGTGTAACCATGATTGAAACGGAGGTCTGGGAGAATGACCTCCCCTCCTGTCTGCTCAGAACGAGTTGGTGGTTAGTGGTGTGTAAATAAAGCCTGTTCATCACAACCATCTTGCTCCTCTTTCTTTGTGTGAATCCCGCAAATGTCACAATAATTTTTTGATAGACTTTGGAACAGTACTGTAATATTATATTATTTCTATCATGTATTTAGAAATGTTTCTTTATCCAGCCAGACAGTTAAATCAAACCAAGCTGTAACTTTAAAGCAGAACATCATAACAGCCATTTCAAACTATTTCAATGAGGAATGTGTGTGTGTGTGGGGGGGGGGGGGGTGCAAGGGTGTTATGGCCCAGGACATACATTCTATACAGCCTCTGTACATGGCACAGCAACCTTACTAAAAATTTATGCCTTCAAAGGATTTTATTTCCTTTTCACTTTTGAACAAAATAAAACAGGATATATTTTTAAAGGTAGTTTGTGCTTCTAATATTTGATGAAATACTCTTTCTTGCTCATGAACCATCGGCTGTCAGCAAGGTAAAACGAGGCTTGTCAAAGGCATGAATAAACTCTGCTTCGATGCGTATAAGAGGTGGAAGGTAGAAAAGGGGGTATGCAAGTACACAAATGGTCAAGATTTGCTTCCTCTCCCAGGCAGAAGAGACGAGAACCCAGTTGCAGGAGGATGTTGTGTGTTTATTAAACAAAGTCTTAACAACAGTTCAAAACACGTACAGGAGCGTGAGCAAAACAGGAGGAATGAAAAATGTCCTCAGACTGCTGGTAATTAATCAAAGAGGGAAAACCCAAGGCGCTTCCAGTGAAATAGTGAGCGGGGGGGGGGGGGGAGGGGGCAGAATAAATAAACCCAAAATGCTCCTGAGCAAAAGTACAGGCTGGAGTCAGGCAACCCAAAACTCAACAGGCTGTACAAAGGTAGTGCCAGGAAAAAACAGGGCAACCAAACACTAACAATAGACAGGTGCTGGTAGAGAGCACCAGAGCTAACCATGTTCTGGTGCAGGGAAGACAATACAATGACCCGACAAATGACAAGTGAACAGACGGAGTTTAAATAATACCAGACATAATAAGCTGAGTGACAGCAGGTGTGTGTGAGCTGACCTGAGCAGAGAGAGGAAGCAATTACTGATGGGAATCAGCTATCATGCATTGACAGGACAGGGAGACGTGGCTGCCAGCAGACAGTTTGCTTTTGGTTTGTTTATATTTATTTTGTGAGTGGCAGCGATCAGGGGGTTGAGTCTTGTTGTGCCTCCTAAGGAAACACTTCAAAAGATAATCAAATAATCCAGAAACATAAACAGACAAATAAAAGGCACCAAACATACAACAGAGCAGGGCAAAATGAGCTAGGTAATGACAAGTCAAAAATGAGACACAATATGGAACTCGAAAGCAATCACAAAGCACAGACAAATAAGAAACCAGGAAAAAGCCATGAAGCTGGGCTCAGGAGAAGCCCAAGCCCAGTTCATGACAGAGCCCCCCCACCCCAAGGGGTGGATTCCAGACACCCAGTGTAACATCAACAAAACAAGAAGGAAACAACCTGCCCCCCCCCCCCAACCACAGAAACTGCAACAAACTACCCAGGGCAGGAAGTGGGGGGAACAGGCTAAGAGGGAACAAAAAAAACACAACCTCGCTCAGGACCCACACCAGGAAAACACAAAATTACCCCCCCCCAAAAAAACCCCAAACAAAAACCACAGAATTAAGCCCCCGAGATGAAGGACTTAGAAAGTTCAGGGGGCCGACCAAAGTCCCAGGCACCGTGGGCGGTGCCTGGGAGCTATTTCATTTCAGTAGTGACCTACTGGGGAAAACGTGCCACGCAACCCAGCGGCTCAATCTATCGGGTGGCTGGCCCGAGTTCTTCAGCCACCATGACCAGAGGAGTGATTCAGGAGGTGGTTCCCCCACTGGGAAGCCCAAAGGCGTGGATCAGGCTTGGAAGGGGGGGACCACCATGGTGTCCGATGGCCGAGGAAGGGGGACCATGACGATGCTGGGTGAAGAAGAAAAAAGGAACCATGATGGTGTCAGGCTGGGAAGGATGGTGGACCCCGACAGCATCAAGAAGAGGAGGAAGAGGGACCACAGCGGTGTCCACGGTGGCCTCAAGAGGGAAAACAGTTGCACCCACGAGGGTCCCGGTCTGGGACATGGCTGCACCCGTGGTAGCTCCAGGTTGGAGCTCAGCTAGCTACGCCCGTGGTGAGCCCTGGCTGGGCCAAAGTTGCACCCACGGTGGGCCCCGACTGGGCCAGCATCGCACCCTCGGAGCTACGGAGGGTGCGACCTACGGAGGTCCTGTGCTGGGACAGAACACCCACGACCTCCTCCGTGGAAGCTGGACCCCCGGGTGCCTTGGACGGAGAGCCTGGACCCACGTAGACCTCTGAAGCGACTGGTTCAACTCTGGTGACCCTGGGAATGAGCTCAGAAAAAGAGGGAGATAAGGGGTCAGGGTCACCGGCAGCGGCGGAGCCCGGCGGGGTGAGCTCAGATGCAGCAGGCAGTTGCACCTTGCTCTCCTTACCAAGAGTCAAGCAAGACTGCTCTAAAACCAAAAACAGGAAGACAAAATAGAGCACTTGGCTGAGCTCAAGCTCCACCGCTGTCCAGGACTCTGACGATCCGGGCGAAAATGGAGGTTTGGGCTAAGCCTCCAACTTTGCTGCACCAGCCTCCACAGCAGGCATGATGGTGGTAGCAGTCCAATTAACCCTGGCAGCCATGACCTATGCCGGTGACTGCTCTGATGTGGAAGCTGGGGGTTGGCTCTGTGTAGATCCACGGTCCTGGTTCTCCAGGGCCCTCGGCTCCTCCACCATCCAACGGCTCAGTTCTGGGGCCTGACCTCCTAGACCCAGATGTTGGCTGCTGCAGGTGGTGGGCTGTCATCTCCCTCCGTGTCAATGGCAGTTCTGACCCCCTCCATAGATAGTGGAGAAGCTGGCTCAGATGACGCAGAGGCTGGTGTTGCCATGAACCCTGGAGGACCTCTTAGCTGCAGGAGGGATGATGGCTTCCAATGAAGTGGAGGGCTTCCTCTAGCGTTCCAACATGGGCTGACTCTTTTGCCGTGGAGTAGGCTCCTCCAGGATCTCTGGCTCCTCCTGCATCTGGGGACTCCCCCATGGGACCAGTGGAGATTTAGGGGAGACGGGAGAAACAAGAGGAGGAGGGGTGACAACCGAGGCTGATGACAACTGAGCCTCGGATGACAACCGAGGCCCCAGCTGGATAGGAGCCAGATCGGAGCTCAACTACAGTGGTGGTGGGTGGCGGGGCTCAGTGGAGAAGCTAACTGAGGCCCCAGCTGGACAGCAGCCGCAACAGAGCTCAACTACAGTGCTGGTAGGTGGCGGAGAAGCTAACCGAGGCCCCAGCTGGATTGAAACTCAACTACAGCAGCGGTAAGCTGCGGGGCTAGCAACGGAGGGGCTAGCTGAGGCCCCAGCTGGATCCGAGGTCAGCTGGACCAGATACTGGCAATACCAGCAGAAATAATCATGCTATCATCAGGTCAGTAAAAAATGCCACCAAAGAAAGAGGAAATGGATGAGATTAAAAAAATCTCTGAACTTCATGTCAGAAGAACTTACCAAAGTGGCCAATCAGCAGTTCAAGTTATTAGGGCTAATGGAGGAAGTCTGAGAGCTGAAATTAACAATTAAGGAAAGAGACAAAAAAAATTGCAGACTTGGAGTGACACATTAAGGATCTTGAACAATATACCCGTATGGATGATTTAATCATTAGTGGACTAGACATTAGATATCAATCATATGCTCATGCTACAGCAGGAATGAGAGGTGAGGAGGCTCCCCCAAGTGAATCAGTCTCCTTGGAAAACCAGGTGCTTCAGTTCCTTGAAAGCAGAAACATAAAGGTTGGTGTAAATGCAATTTCAGCCTGCCATGCTCTACCCAGAAAGGATAATAAAACAAAGAAGTCAATTGTGATGCGCTTTGTGAACAGAAGGGTAAAAAAATGACATACTGAGGCAGGCCAGAAAGCTGCGGGGAACAGAAGTTTACCTAAATGAACATTCAGCTCAACCAGACTCATGTCAATCATCACTGTTTTCTTCCTGCATTACCGACTGCACTATATAGTTCTCCACAGTATCTGCTGCTGGTTAATATATATTTTAACTGTTGACCAGTATCACTTAAACTTATCCTACACTTTATTACATGTATAGTTTATTTCTCTTATCTTATCATGTTTAATGTTGCAGCATTGTACCGAGACAAATTCCTAGTTTGTGTACTACATGAACAATGGCAATAAACCTGATTCTGATTCTGATTCTGATTCTAACAAAGACTAATACTGAGATAGCACGGCAAGCACGGATGTTGAAAAGACAAAACAAGATACAGGCAACATGGACAAGAAACTGTAGAGTCTGGATTAAACTAAATGGACCACCTGAAGAAGCAAAGGCCATAATAATTAGAGATCTCATTGACTTAAATAAATATAGATGAACACTGATTAAGAAATTAAGAGACTACGATAATCCATATCCACACACATGGCAAGAACAGTCCTTTTGTGACATAACATGAAAATGTACTCATGACTGACTTTAGTAGACATCAATCATCCCCAATTGGAGGAAGTCATTTGACAGAGAGAGAAGAAATTCATACTCTGAAAATATCTCATTATGCTGAACACAAACTACAAGAGAAAGACAATGATATTGATCCTTACAACCACTTCTTCAATAATATTCATAATCACTGTGAATATTACACTGAAAAGCAATTTAAAAGTCAAGTGCAAGTAGATGGTAAATTATCAATAGCACAGTTTAATAGCAGAAGTCTTAACAAAAACTTTCCACAGATTCTGGACTATTTAAAAGAGCTAGATAGAAAATTTACAGCTATCGCAGTCTCTGAAACTTGGCTCAATGAAGAGCAGGCTTCTTTGATGGCAATAGAAGGATATCAGATGTTCCATATTAACAGATTTTTTTAAAAAAAGGGTGGTGGTGTTGCACTGTATATTGATGAATTGTATAGGTGTAAATCTGTAAATGGAATGTCCTTTGCACTACCAGGGATTTTGGAATGTGTTACTGTTGAGATTGACCAAGATAAAACAAAAAATCTAATAAGTTGTATATGTAGAATGCCGGGAACTTGCATTGAGACATTCAGAGATAAGTTAGTCGAGCTGTACAATGATATAACTAATACGAAAATGGTTGTAATCTGTGGAGACTTCAATATTGATTTACTAAATCTATTTCAACAAAATGTAATTACAGAGTTCATGAATTAGCGTTCATGAATCCAGTGAAATAGTGAGCGGGGGGGGGGGGGGTGTAGCAGAATAAATAAACCCAAAATGCTCCTGAGCAAAAGTACAGGCTGGAGTTGGCCAACCCAATACTCAACAGTAGTGATGGGTCCGGCAACACCGATGCGTCGGCGCATGCGTCGAGCTCATAGAGCGAAACCCTGTGTCGGTGCGTATCGCTTTAAGAAAGTCACGTGACCGATACAGGTACTGTATCGGTCACGTGACGCTAGTGCGTCGAAACACTGACGCGCCAGCGTTTGTAAGGAAGCGCATCTGTCAACGGGATGCATTTGGCCAAAGACTCTCATATGTGTTGCGGACGGTCCTTGTGCAAATTTATCACAAATTATGGAGCACGAGCAGCCTCAAGGAAAAAGAAAGGTTTCCGCCGTGTGGGACCATTTTGATCTGATGTCGGAAAATAAGGTATTTAAAAATAGTATTTTTAAAATACTATTTTCTTTGTTTTATTTTCCTTGTTGTTTCATCCTGTTCCTCTCAGAGTTTCCACTTGATCTATCTGAATTCAAATTCATTTGAAAGTGACTCTTAGTTTACTCTTCATATTTTCTGCAGGCTAAATGTCGCATTTGTTTGACAGAGCTGTCGTATTTAAACAAAAGCACCTCCTCAATGCTGAGACGTTATAGGGCCAGGCATGAAAATGAAGTCCCAGATACACCCAGGTATACAGCCCTTCTAGTACTTACTCACAGTTGCTTTATTGATAATTAATTCCTATTAATTTATTCTTTACTTCATTTTTAACCATCAAGCTTCCAGGAAGCAGATGCTGGATGAAGCTGTGCTCAATTTCATCGTGAAGGACTGCCAGCCCCTCAGCATTGTGGAGAGTGAAGGGTTCAGGGAACTGATTCAGGCCCTTCAGCCCTCATATGTTTTGCCAACCAGAAAGGTTTGTGGAAATTATCTAAAGTAGTAGTTGATATATCCAATTTATTTAATCTTTAATTTAAATATATTGATTTGCTTTTGGTTTGACTTGGTGTAATTTTCAGACCATCATACAAATGGTGGCCAGAAAGTACGAGGAGGAATGGGAACGAGTGAAAAAGGAAGTACAGCAAGCTGTGGCAGTGAGTATAACAGCTGACATGTGGACATCTGTGAACATGGAGGCATACTTGGCTCTTACCTGTCACTACATTAATGAGAATTTGCAGTTGTGTACGTCTGTGTTGGGAGTGCAATACTTTCCACAAAGTCACACTGCTGACAATTTGGCCCAAGTCAAAAGGGGCATGATGGAGGACTGGGCCATAACCAATAAAGTGTTTTGTGACCGACGCAGCACCAAACATGATTGCATCCACTAGACAGCTCCAAATTCGGCACTCAATTTGCATTACACATAGTCTCAATTTAGATGGGACCATCTTCACAACAGCTGTCTGCACCCACTTCAGGCATGTTATTCAGCATTATTTGTTTGTTGTTTGGAAATCATGTACTAAAATGCCAATTTGTTGTTTTTTAGATAACCTTTGGCAACATCTCAACATCGAAGTGGGCAGGCAGACCAAAAGTGCCACAGCTGATGCCATCCAGAAGGTGCAGAGACACCTGGCAGAGGGCAATATTGCCAGGTCCCAGGATCCTATGAGATACTGGGACAACCAAAATACCATCTATCCAAACCTCTTTCAGCTTTCCTTACAGTTTCTCTGCACTCCAGCCTCATCTGTGCCTTGTGAGCGGGTGTTTTCTACAGCTGGAGAAGTTGTATCAAAAAAGCGTAACAGACTCGATTTCAAAACGTTGGAAAAGCTTTTTTGTTTTTAATAAAAATTTGTAAAAAAATAAAAAATAAATCCCAGTCCACAAGCATCCTCATTCACAACACGTTCACTTAGATTTTCACGTTACGATACATGTTCACATTATTTATTGACTGTATCTAAAAATATCAATGACATTTGAAATTAAAATGAAGACATGAAATAATACAATATAAAATACAATGACTTAAATTAAATACTGCTCAAAAAAATAAAGGGAACATTAAACATCCTAGATTTGAATGAAATATTCTTATTAAATACTTTGTTCTTTACATAGTTGAATGTGCTGACAACAAAATCACACAACAGCATGTGAAATTGTCAATCAGTGTTGCTTCCTAAGTGGACAGTTTGAGGGACAGTGTTCCCTTTATTTTTTTGGAGCAGTATATTATTGTATATACTAGGTCATCAAATCAGTGTCAGTTGAGTCTGTCAGCTAGGTTGCCTGTAGGGATTTTTAAGGTCCAGCAGATGTCAGTATTCAGTGACACCGTATCAACACAGTATCAATACAGTTTTACAATGTGTCGAAACGCATCATGACGCCTCATGGACCCATCACTACTCAACAGGCTGTACAAAGGTAGCACTGGGAAAAAAAACAGAGAAACCACACACTAACAATAGACAGGTGCTGGTACTTACAGTGACGCAAGCACCAGAGCTAACCATGCTCTGGTGCAGGGAAGACAGTACAATGACCCGACAAATGACAAGTGAACAGACAGAGTTTAAATAATACCAGACATAATAAGCAGAGTAACAGCAGATGTGTGTGGGCTGACCTGAGCAGAGAGAGGAAGCAATTACTGATGGGAATCAGCTGCCATGCATTGACAGGACAGGGAGGCGTGGCTGCCAGCAGACACAACAAGACTCAATCCCCTGATCGCTGCGAGTCATGAAATAAATATAAACAAACCAAAAGCAGACTAAGGAAACTCTTCAAAGGATAATCAAATAATCCAGAAACATAAACAGACAAATAAAAGGCACCAAACATACAACAGGGCAGGGCAAAAAAGAGCTAGGCAATGACAAGTCAGAAATGAGACACAATATGGAACTCAGAAGGAATGACAAAACACAGATAAATAAGAAACCAGGAAAAAGCCATGAAGCCGGGCTCAGGAGAAGCCCAAGCCCGGTTCATGACACAAACAGCAAAGATGTGCAATCTGGCATTGTACCATCAATGAGAGGAGACAAGAGTCTTTTAAATGAGTGAATTATATGAAGACAGGAAAGCACTGAAACTGCCAATATAGGACAAAGTGCTAAGCACACTGACAAGGCTCTCTGGATGCAGACAGCCATGACAAAGCCCCATGAAGTTTGGTAACAGGCAGGTTTATCATGGTAATCAAAGCAAAGATAAAGAAGGCAATAGTGTTTGATGGCACATAGGTATAGATGATTGGCACTATTTATGGTGCCAATCAGACAATTTATTTCAGAGATATTGAAGAAAACCTTCAAAACCCCAACCTTGTAGGGTGGAGCTTATAAAAATAAAGCTATGGTTTTGTAGGTGGAGTTCAAATAGCAATGTTGAAGACATCACAAAGACAATTCCTGTGCAAAGGAAACAGTATGGGCTATTAATTACCAGTTATTTACAGATGCACACTGTTTCAGCAGGATCATGGAGCTAATGACCTCATTGTGGAGACTGAAGACCTTCAATCGTAGCATCCAGCGATGAACAGCCTTTTTAAAAGGAAACAGAATGTTTTGTCAAAAGTATAGCCAGACACAGTGTAAATAAAAAGAGACGGGTCACTGTGGACTGAATGAGAATATCACTAATATTACAGGTTGCAGCAACAACTAAGCTACTAATGGACATCTTCAGAAAAATATTGACGTAAATGCAATCACTGTACACCCAAAGAAAATGAGTCAGTTTATGTTATGATCTGGACATTCTGTCCATTCTTTCTGTTATTTTTGAACTATTGGCACAATTCTGTTATCATTAGTAGTTTGTGTATCCTTAATTTCTTATTTCAGCTATTGTTTTCTAGTCTCTCCCGTCATCCCCCCCATTCCCCCAGCCACTCACGTGTGCTTTCATTTGACCCTAATTAGTTACTCAGCTGTCCTGTGTTAGTTAATAAATCCCTTTGAGTCCTATAATTATAATAGTTCGCCTGGTGATTTTTTTTTAATCTTTTTTGTCAATAAATATGTCATAAAATGGTCTTTGTGTAAAATATTTGATGTTTTTTTGGGGAGAAGTGTAAATTTCAAAATCTGCAAAGCATTTGTCATCATATTTTTTAAATGTTTAACCTGAACTGCTTCAGTGGAGCTGCTCAGTGGCCACAGGTCAGTGTGGTTGTACTGGGCAACTTCCAGGTGTGAATGTGTGAGTGTGAACAGGGGATCCTTGAAAAAGAGAGGTTGCCTCTCAGTGGACATTCCCGTATAGATTTTTTTTTAAATTAGCTTAGCAGTGCTAGTCTTGGTGGAACTACAGAACATTAAAAAAAACAAAAGCAATTGTGATTCATTGTTTTTATCACCAACTTTTAAATTACATCTGTAGAACCGTTGTATAAAAGCAATATTACACTCAGGGTCATGTGGTATCATGAAGATATCAACATGGTGATATCGATGAACCTGCTATATTCATCAATGCTGCACACTGTCCTATAATATTGATTAATTTCTCTGCCCCTATATATACCTGCTGTTTTCATTTCTCCTCGTGGCATCATTGCAGAGCATTCCCTTCGGTTCCTCATCATCATACGTTCACTGTTTAGTTTTTGACTTTTTTGTGTTTGACAGCCACTGAGCAGCACTGATTTTCTTATTATTTTTCTTATTTTTTTGTTATACTGGAGTTCTGCCCATACTGTGAGCCCAATTCTTTCCTCATCTGCCGGAGGTGTATCATGACAGTTTATGTGTTCCAGCCCCCTTTGTGAAGATGACAAAAAAGTAAAATGGTTTCTCTTTTGACTGATTAATATCACAATTTGGACACTATTTCAAATATGTGTCATGGTCCAATGAGCGCACTCTACCTCTCCCATCCTGTTCAACTTTCCCTTACTCCGTGGGCAATCATCCTCACCTGGGTGATGAGACGCACCTGCTACCTCTGCCTCTCCAGCGCTTAAATAGAACTTCACTTCTATGCTTCAGCGCTGGCTCGTTGGGTATACTACCAGTTTCAGCAAGTAAGTTTAATTCTTCATCTCAAAGCAAACCTCATTAATATTTTGTCTTCTCCTCCTCAGGTTGCTACCTCCTTTGTGGTGCGTCTCCGGGGTTGTTGTGCACTCACCTGCCTCATCACCATCACTACGTCAGCAGCCATCTTCACCTGGTCAGACACCTCACCCAGCTCTACTCCTGCCTTCCAGCAACTCCCCCTGGTTTGCTGTAAGTGCTGGGTTCCTCTGCCGGGCTCTCATTTCCTCCCACGTGAGTGTTGTCCTATTTTTCCTTTTTCAGTCTCCCTCCTAAATGAACCTGTTCTCGTCTCTCCCTACAGGCTAGGTCTTCCTCTGGCAAGTGGCATTTTTCCTTTGCGAAGCTTTCCTTTTTGCATTAATAAAATTCAAATCAAATTTGCTTCTCTGTCATCGTGTGTTTTCTCTGGTGTCACTCCCTGCATGTGCGCTTTCAGTCATTACCAATCATGACAGAATGGAATTTTGTGCATTACCTGAAGAACATGGAACCAACATAACAGTGTTTTTGCATGTGGAAACACACTCCATATTGCTTTGATCTCCTTCATGTCACGATCAGCCATCACACACCTGTAAAGAGAAACAAGGGAGGGCTTGAAATGAATATTGTTGTCATTTTTCATCCAAAAAGCAAAAATTCATCCTTTTTCTGTTTAGGGTTATTGCAGCTATGAGGAAGTTAAATGTTAGACTTTTTAAGACCTTTTTAAAACCACTTCATCAAATGTAAGACCCCATACAGTATCTGCAAAATGGAAAAAAAAAATCTATGTTCATATTACAGTTAACCTTGACCAATATTTACTGTAACTGAAATTACTACAAATCTGGGGTCATCAATCCAGCTCACAATAAATTTGAACTTCCCCAGGATTGTTGCCACTATAATTAAGTTATTCGAGTAAAATATCTGAAACTAGTGTCTCCCAATACAACCAATAGCTGAACGATAAACAGCAGTTATAAAATAGCAGTTACTGAAAAAAACACATATTCAGCAATTACTTTCAGTGCTGAGACAAAGTTGCTGATTTTACCATTAAAATAACTAACCAACAGCGATCGGCATTTGTGATGCACACGCACGGGCTGAATTTCCACCTCCGTTGGAATACCCCTTTAATCGCCTTTCACCGGCCACTGTGAGTAAACTGACTGGCGTTTCTTTTGTGGTTAGCTGCTACGCTTTACCCGAAGCGTTTGCTAAGCTAACGCTAGTTAGCTTAACGCTAACGCAAGTCGCACCACCTAACACTGACACGAAGCGACTCAGTCCCTGGTGAGGGCTCGCCGGAGGAACTAACCGAGGCAGCAGTTGGACGGGAGCCGAATCGGAGTTCGGGGGCGGCGGTGGTGGGAGACGGGGACCAGTGGAGGACCACTGGGACCCAGCCAGACAACAGCCTGAGTCGGAGCCCAGAGGCAAGGCCCAGCGGAGGAACTACTGAGGCAGAAGGCGGTAGGCGGCGGAGCTCAGCGGAGGATCTACCGGGACCCCAGCAGAGCTCGGCTGCAGCGGCGGTGTGCGGCGGGACTCGGTGGAGGAGCTGAACAGGAGCTCGGTTATGGCGGCGGTAAGCAGCGGGACTAGCAGCGGAGGGGGCTAGCTGAGGCCCAGCTAGATTCGAGGTCGGTCGGATCGGATACCGGCGACATAAGCAGAGATTGTTTTTACTATCCACAGGTCAGTAAAAATGCCACCAAAGAAGGAGGAAATGGAAGAGATGAAAAAATCTCTGAACTTCTTGTCAGAAGAAGTGGCCAAAATGGTTAGCCAGCAGGCCAAAATAATAGGCCTAATGGAAGAAGTACGAGACTTAAAATTAACAAATCAGGAAAAAGACAAAAAAATTACGGACTTGGAGCGACGCGTCGAGGATCTTGAACAAGGTTCTCGTATGGATGACCTAGTTATAAGTGGACTAGACATCAAATATCAATCATACGCTCATGCTACAACAGGACTGAGAGGTGAGGAGGCTCCCCTGAGTGAATCAGTCTCCCTAGAAAACCAGGTGCTTCAGCTCCTTGACAGTAGAGATATAAAGGTCGAAGCAAATGCAATTTCAGCCTGTTATGCTTTAACCAGAAAAGATAATAAAACAAAGAAATCAATCGTGATGCGCTTTGTGAACAGAAGGGTAAAGAATGACATACTGAGGCAGGCCAGAAAGCTCCGAGGAACAGAAGTTTGCCTAAATGAACACCTAACAAAAACAAATGCTGAAATAGCACGGCAAGCACGGATGCTGAAAAGACAAAATAGGATACAGGCAACATGGACAAGAAATTGTAGAGTTTGGACCAAACTAAATGGAACACCTGAGCAAGCAAAGAGTATAATGATCAGAGATGTCACTCACTTAGATAAATACAGATGAACACTGATTAAGAAAATTAAGAGACAATGATAATCCATATCCACACACACGGTAAGAATAGTTCTTTTGACATACCATGTCAATGTACTTTTAAAAAAAAATAAGCAAAACAAACAAAAAACTTATGACTGACTTGAGTAGACATCAATTATCCCCAGTTGGAAGAAGTCATTTGACACAGAGTAAGGATACTCAAACTCTGAAAATATGTCATTATGCTGAACATAAACTACAAGAGATGGAGAACGATACTGATCCTGATAACCACTTTTTCAATAATATTCATAACCATTGTGAATATTACACTGAAAAGCAATTTAAAAGTCAAGTGCAACTAGATGGTAAACTATCAATAATACACTTCAACAGCAGAAGTCTTAACAAAAACTTTCCACAGATTCAGGACTATTTAAAATAGCTAGACAGAAAATTTACAGCTATCGCAGTCTCTGAAACTTGGCTTAATGAAGAGCAGGCTCCTCTGATGGCAATAGAGGGATATCAGATGTTTCATATTAACAGATCTCAAAAAAAGGGTGGTGGTGTTGCACTGTATATTGATGACCTGTATAGGTGTAAGCTTGTAAATGAAATGTCCTCAGCACTACCAGGGATTTTGGAATGTGTTACTGTTGAGATTGACCAAGATAAAACAAAAAATCTAATTATAAGTTGTATATATAGAACGCTGGGAACTTGCATTGAGACATTCAGAGATAAATTAGTCGAGCTGTACAATAATATTACTAGTAAGAAAATGGTAGTAATTTGTGGAGATTTCAATATTGATTTACTAAATCCACATCAACAAAATGTAATTACAGAGTTCATGAACTCTATGTACAGTATGAGTCTATATCCCACAATAACACATCCCAGTAGAATCACAGTTCACACTGCTACACTTATTGACAACCTGTTTGTTAATATTATTGATAAGAAAATAGAAAGTGGATTATTGATAAATGATATAAGTGACCACTTGCCAACCTTTGCACTTATCCATGGCCACACGGGGGCCAATACAGAAAAAATTTTATAATCGTTCAGATACAAATCACCAAATGCAATCAGTTCTTTCAAAGAGGACTTGCTGAAGCAAGACTGGACAGAAGTCTATGTATCAGATGTAAATGAAGCCTATGACACATTTATAAACATTGTAACCACTCTTTATGAAAAAAATTGTCCATTAGTAAAAAAAAAAGCTTAAACATAAATTTGCCGATAAGCCATGGTTAACCAAAGGATTACAAAAGGCATGTAAAAAGAAAAATTTATTATATAAAGCTTTCCTAAAGAAAAGGACAAAAGAAGGAGAGCAGCGGTATAAAACATACAAAAATAAGTTAACATATATAATAAGATGTAGTAAGAGAGACTATTACAGTAAAGAACTGGAGAAAAACAGAGACAATATTAAAAATACATGGACAATACTTAACAGTATTCTTGGAAATAAAAGCAGAAATACAAGCTACCCAACCGATTTTTCAAAAAATAATAAAACGACTCAGAGTGTGAATGCAGCTTCACCTGCAGATGAATTTAATAACTTTTTTGTTAACATTGGTCCTAATTTGGCTCGAGAAATACCCATTACGGCGCCTACAGGTGATACAATAAGCAATAACACTGCTATAAAAGACTCCATTTTCATAAAGAACACAGACGAGAGAGAGGTCATTGAAATTGTTAAATTGTTTAAAAGTAAAACATCTACGGACTGTGATGGTATTGACATGCTCTTAGTCAAAACTATTATTGAATGCTTAGTGAAACCACTGACGTATATCTGTAACCTGTCTCTCCAAACAGGTATATTTCCCAATGCAATGAAAATAGCTAAAGTAATTCCGATATACAAGACGGGTGACAGAGGGGAATTCTCCAACTATAGACCAATTTCACTATTGCCGCAATTTTCCAAGATACTTGAAAAAATATTCTATGAGAGAATTGACAACTTCATACTGAAGAATAATTTATTGTGTGAGCAGCAATATGGGTTCAGACACAAGAGGACAACTGCATTTGCTCTAATGGAATTTATAGAAAAAATATCAACTGCCATTGAAAATAAAGAGTATTCAGTTGGGGTATTCCTGGATCTTACAAAAGCATTTGATACAGTGGATCATAATTTATTATTAAAGAAACTACAAAATTGTGGTATTAGAGGGGTAGCACTGTCCTGGTTAAGTAGTTACTTAAAGAATAGATATCAGTATGTATGTGTCGGTAACAAAAACTCACAGTTACTGAAGGTTACTTGTGGAGTCCCACAGGGTTCAGTTTTGGGGCCATTGTTATTCAATATGTATATAAATGATATATGTAAAGTTTCAGAAAAAATGGACTTAATATTGTTTGCCGATGACACTAATCTGTTATGCAGTGGAAGCAATTTGGAACAACTTCTGGATACACTCGGAAAGGAATTAGGAAAGCTGAAACTGTGGTTTGATTCAAACAAATTAACGCTCAATTTAAGTAAGACAAAATTTATAGTCTTTAACAACCATCACAACAACTCAGTATCTAAACTCAGTGTAAATGGTGTAGAGATTGAAAGGGTATCTGAAACTAAATTTCTTGGAGTAATAATTGATAATAAACTGTGTTGGAAGTCACATATTAATTATATTAAAGGTAAAATATCCAAATCAATTGCAATACTATACAGAGTGAAATATTTGCTGAATCAACCCATACTATATACCTTGTATCATTCATTAATACTCCCATACATGACATATTGTACTGAAGTATGGGGAAATACATATAAAACAAACATATATCCACTCTTTATGCTTCAGAAGAGAGCTATAAGAATAATAAACAAAGCAGCTTACAGGAAACCAACAAATCCACTTTTTCTTAAATTAAAAGCTCTCAAGTTGAAAGATCTGGTTGACTTTAAAACTGCAGTAATAATGTTTAAAGTGAAGAATCTATCACTGCCTGCAAATATCCAAAAGTTGTTCCAAATAAGGGAGAAACAATATCATTTCAGAGGAACATGTATATTTCAAAAACCTTCAGTGAGAACTACCATCAAGCAACACTGTGTTTCAGTGCAAGGAGTCAGATTATGGAACGATTTTGGACCTGAATTAAAATCATGTACAACGCTTGGACAATTTAAACAAAAACTAAAGGAAGAAATACTCCAAACATATATACAAGATGACATGTAAAATCACATAAGGATTGTCATATCCAGCCTGCGTTGTGTTGTAGCTTA
Organism: Pholidichthys leucotaenia; assembly: GCA_020510985.1. Taxonomy (NCBI): domain Eukaryota; kingdom Metazoa; phylum Chordata; class Actinopteri; order Cichliformes; family Pholidichthyidae; genus Pholidichthys; species Pholidichthys leucotaenia. Next base: position 397,106,382 of record CM035838.1, on the reverse strand, counting down.
GTTTTTTGTCACATTTTGTCTTAGCTTCATTCTGAATTGTAATCGCTCTTGTTTTGTTTTTCTTTTGAATTCTTGGATGGAATATGGGTGGACAATATAAGCTGCGGCTTCAGCCATCACCCATTTCGGATAACTTATGTTGAACTGTATAATCAGAGGAGTTATTGTCTAATTTGACCTTGTTGGATTTTCTTTCCCCCTTTGTTATATTATTCAGTTTCTTTTAACCTGTACTTTTAATCTATCCGAAATAAAGATTCATTCATTCATTCATTCATTCATTCATTCATTCAAAAAAAAAGAATGTGGGGGTGTTCTAAAAAAGATGGGGGGGGCTAATTTATTCCTCACTGTTTGTTTAGAATGACATTTTGCAGAAAATTTGAAAAAGGTTTAATTCATTTTTAATTGCTCAGTTGTATTACATGAATCTTTCAGTATTTTTAACTTTGATATTAAATATCCATATGTCAAAATATGTTTAAACACACACACACACACACACACAGAGGGTTATATGGGGTGTTCTAATTTTTCCACGTGATCATAAGTCAGCATAACCTGTGTGCCATCCACGCCAAGAGGGTCACCATCATGCCCAAAGACATCCAGCTGGCCCACCGCATCCGCGGAGAGAGAGCTTAGACTTTCTGCTGCACATCCACCAACCACAATGCTCCGCACTGTGTGTCTATATATATATATATATTTATAGTAATATGTACATATGTATACTAGCTGCTCTCGTTTTTTCTTGCCTTCTGATTGTTGCTCTGAGTGTTGCTATCCCTGTGCTGTTGCAATCCTGGAATTTCCCCATTGTGGGACTAGTAAAGGTTTATCTTATAAGTTAAGCTCCACTGGCAGACGTCAACTGAAATACAGGTGGAAGCAGATGTTTTTAGACCGAAACTTACTTCAGACACGAACGAACGCAAGAGAAATGTCGAAGAAGTGTCGCTGTCCATGGTGCTGGAATGCCAAAAGCCAAAAGAAGCGGGAATTTAAAAAAAGAATACATATACAGTGGGGTAAAAAAGTATTTAGTCAGCCACCAATTGTGCAAGTTCTCCCACTTAAAAGATGAGAGAGGTCTCCAATTTTCATCATAGGTATACCTCAACTATGAGAGACAAAAGAAGAAAAAAAAAATCCAGAAAATCACATTGAAGGATTTTTAATGAATTAATTGGTAAATTCCTCGGTAAAATAAGTATCTGGTCAATAACAAAAGTTCATCTCAATACTTTGTTATATACCCTTTGTTGGCAATGACAGAGATCAAACGTTTTCTGTAAGTTTTCACAAGGTTTTCACACACTGTTGCTGGTATTTTGGCCCATTCCTCCATGCAGATCTCCTCTAGAGCAATGATGTTTTGGGGCTGTCGCTGGGCAACACAGACTTTCAACTCCCTCCAAAGATTTTCTATGGGGTTGAGATCTGGAGACTGGCTAGGCCACTCCAGGACCTTGAAATGCTTCTTACGAAGCCACTCCTTCGTTGCCCGGGCAGTGTGTTTGGGATCATTGTCATGCTGAAAGACCCAGCCACGTTTCATCTTCAATGCCCTTGCTGGTGGAAGGAGGTTTTCACTCAAAATCTCACAATACATGGCCCCATTCATTCTTTCCTTTACACGGATCAGTCGTCCTGGTCTCTTTGCAGAAAAACAGCTCCAAAGCATGATGTTTCCACCCCCATTCTTCACAGTAGGTATGGTGTTCTTTCTCCTCCAAACACGACAAGTTGAGTTTTTACCAAAAAGTTCTATTTTGGTTTCATCTGACCATATGACATTCTCCCAGTCCTCTTGTGGATCATCCAAATGCTCTCTAGCAAACTTCAGACGGGCCTGGACATGTACTGGCTTAAGCAGGGAGACACGTCTGGCACTGCAGGATTTGAGTCCCTGGCGGCGTAGTGTGTTACTGATGGTAGCCTTTGTTACTTTGGTCCCAGCTCTCTGCAGGTCATTCACTAGATCCCCCTTGTGGTTCTGGGATTTTTGCTTACCGTTCTCATGATCATTTTGACCCCACAAGGTGAGATCTTGCATGGAGCCCCAGATCGAAGGAGATTATCAGTGGTCTTGTATGTCTTCCATCTTCTAATAATTGCTCCCACAGTTGATTTCTTCACACCAAGCTGCTTACCTATTGCAAATGTCAGTCTTCCCAGCCTGGTGCAGGTCTACAATTTTGTTTCTGGTGTCCTTTGACAGCTCTTTGGTCTTGGCCATAGTGGAGTTTGGAGTCTGACTGTTTGAGGTTGTGGACAGGTGTCTTTTATACTGATAATGAGTTCAAACAGGTTCCATTAATACAGGTAACAAGTGGAGGACAGAGGAGCCTCTTAAAGAAGAAGTTACAGGTCTGTGAGAGCCAGAAATCTTGCTTGTTTGTAGGTGACCAAATACTTACTTTACCCAGGAATTTACCAATTAATTCATTAAAAATCCTTCAATGTGATTTTCTGGATTTTTTTTTCTCATTTTGTCTGTCATAGTTGAGGTATACCTATGATGAAAATTGGAGACCTCTCTCATCTTTTAAGTGGGAGAACTTGCACTATTGGTGGCTGACTAAATACTTTTTTGCCCCACTGTACATATATAATCCCCCAAAAATGTGACATCTCCTTAGTGTGAAAAAAAAAAAATCTCATTGCGAAATTTACTGCTAATTTTCTGCTTGATGCGTAAACATTCTCCAGGATTTATTGGTTTGGCTGTCATGTATCTGAACTCAGGTTTTCTCTGAGTCCAGATCCTCACTTTATTCCCAGTATTGTTTATCTGATTAGTTTCATCCTATTAGTTTCCTGTATGTATTTGTTAGGTTTGTTTTCACTTGAGCCTTCCCTTTCCCAGACACTGCCCCAATCTGCTCTTAGTCAGTTCAGCAGGGAGAAGTTAATCATTCAGTCTTGCTCATTCAGTGGTTCACACCTGCAACTCATTCACTGTGGTGTATTTAGGCACTGGCCTTCCTCAGGGTCAGTGTGGTTAAACTGGATGTCAAGACCATTTGTCTGCCTTTTCCAACTCCTGTATTCCCCACTTCACCGGCCTCTGAAGTTGACTTCTCCTGAGCACTCCCTGCTCAGAGGCTTGAGTTGTAAGCGTTTCCTGGTTTTGAATTTTTGTTGCCAACCTCTGAAGCCTTCTTCTGAGCACTCCCTGCTCAGAGGCTTGACTCTTAAAGGACTGATGACACGTTTATGACATATTTTAGCATGCTGTGTAAATCCAAAAGTCATTGTCTATGATCAATATAATATTTACAACAGTGCCTGCATAAACTAGTTATCAAAAAACTGCAGCCACTGACTGGACTGTGGTGCCACCCACCGAATTAAGGGCGGCACCCCAATGACGTAAGCGACAGAACAGACTCCGGTGTTGTTGACTGGAATGACAGCAGCTTTGTAGCTTACAGTTTCTCTGGTTTCTTGTTTTAATTTTACGGATATGCCTTTGCATTGAGTCACAGGCTTAGATAAACAGCAGGTCATGAAAGACCACATCACACGCTTCAGCTCCAACTGTCATAAGCCTCCTCATGCACTTCTCGTGTACTTTTACGCGGGAGGAGCACATGAGGAGGGGAAGGATTAATGGATTGACGCCCAGCTTTGACCTACTTTCTGTGATCGCATGCTGACATCTCGCCGGTCCGGCCATGTCCACTCTCTCATTATCACCAGCTGATTCAAACTCCTACTGATCATGTTTCCCGGTCCTCGCCCAGGTGCTTCTCATCACACCATCACCAGCAGTGCATGTACATATTAGCAGCCGTTTGCCAGTCATACACTGCTGGTCAATAGTATTGTCATCTGTGCTGTTAGTCTGCCAATATTTTCAGCACTCTCATGATGTGTTAGTCACTCCATGTTTGCCATGGTTCTCGTGCGTCCTTGAAGCAATGTCGGCTCTGGGACGCACCTGTGACTAACAAGTCTCCTCTCATTCATTCCTTGGACGATGCCGGCCCCCGAACGCCATCAGTAAGTGTGTTTGTGTTTTTTGTATGTCTTCACCTTTTTGGGAATTGTCTGTCTTTCTGTATTAAATGTGCTGTGGTGAACCCTGCACGTAAATCCTCGTTATTTCATCCTCCCTCTCTGTGCCCTGCATAAGAGCACATGGAGGGTCATGACAAGGAGCGCACGAGGAGGGGAAAGAAGAATGGATTCACGCGCATGATTCACCACAGCACATGTATTGAACATAAAGACTGATCCCAAAAGGTGAAGACTTACAAAAATACACAGAAACAAAAACAGTAGGCGTTCGGGGCCAACATCACCCAGCGGACATGGAGAGAAGACGTTTTAACCATGGTTGTGCCCCAGAGCCGACATCGCTACAAGGGGTGCAACAGAACCACGGCTGTGTGGAGTGGCTAACACGTTGTGATAGTGTTGGCAATATTGGCTGACTGACAACACGGCAGATGATGCACACAAAACATGAACAGCTGACTGTCACTCTCTGAGTCTGACTCGCTAGGCACGATGCCCGCTTGTCATGGCTCAAACCTATACAGTCTGATGCCCCCAGATTCTTCATTGTCATCCCATTCTTCAGAACTATAATTGTCTGAAGATTGGACAACACAAACCAATTCCAGACTACATGTGCTGGAACCATCGTCGATGTTTTCTACCGCTTCCATCCTGTGTGTACCATGGGCAGCCAAGCGTTGTGTTCCATCAATGACGTTACAACATGGCCGGAGGGTTTTCCAGCCACTGACGCAATTGGTGACGTGGCCCTCATGAAAACGTTGGATATTCGCGTGAAAAAAAGCCTGTTTGACGTAGAACTGCAGAGACCAACCTATTTCGTCATATTGTATTACATCCGTGGACAAAATTGTTGGTACCCCTCTGTTAATGAAAGAAACACCCACAATGGCCACAGAAATAACTGGAATCTGACAAAAGTGGTAATAAATAAAAATTCTATGAAAATTAACCAATGAAAATCAGACAATGCTTTTGAATTGTGGTTCAACAGAATTATTTTAAAAAACAAACTCATGAAACAGGCCTGGACAAAAATGATGGTACCCTTAACTTAATATTTGGTTGCACAACCTTTTGAGGCAATCACTGCAATCAAATGATTTCCGTAACTGTCAATGAGAGTTCTGCACCTCTCAGTAGGTATTTTGGCCCACTCCTCATGAGCAAACTGCTCCAGTTGTCTCAGCTTTGAAGGGTGCCTTCTCCAGACGGGATGTTTCAGCTCCTTCCACACATGTTCAATAGGATTTAGATCAGGGCTCACAGAAGGCCACTTTAGAATAGTCCAATGTTTGGCTCTTAGCCATTCTTGGGTGTTTTTTTCTGTGTGTTTTGGGTCATTATCCTGTTGCAAGACCCATGACTTGCGACTGAGACCAAGCTGTCTGACACTGGGCAGCACATTTCTCTCTGGAATACCTCGATAGTCTTGAGATTTCATTGTACCCTGCACAGGTTCAAGACACCCTGTGCCAGATGCAGCAAAGCAGCCCCAGAACATAACAGAACCTCCTCCATGTTTCACAGTAGGGACAGTGTTCTTTTCTTGCTATGCTTCATTTCTGTGTCTGTGAACATAGAGCTGATGTGCCTTGCCAGAAAGTTCCAGTTTTGTCTCGTCTGTCCATAGGACATTCTCCCAGAAGCTTTGTGGCTTGTCAACATGCAGTTTTGCAAATTCCAGTCTGGCTTTTTTATGATTTGTTTTCAACAGTGGTGTCCTCCTTGGTCATCTCCCATGAAGTCCACTTTGGCTCAAACAACGACGGATGGTGCGATCTGACACTGATGTACCTTGACCTTGGAGTTCACTATGAATGTGTTTAGAGGTTGTTCTGGGCTCTGTTACCATTCTTCATCAAGTTTCCTCCTGCGGCCACGTCCAGGGAGGTTGGCTACAGTCCCGTGGAGCTTAAATTTCTGAATAATATGTGCAACTGTAGTCCCAGGAACATCAAGCTGCTTGGAGATGGTCTTATAGCCTTTACCTTTAACATGCTTGTCTATAATTTTCTTTCTAATCTCCTGAGACAATTCTGTCCTCTGCTTCCTCTGGTCCATGTTCAGTATGGTACACACCATGTCACCAAACAGCACAGTGACTACCTGTCACCCTTTAAATAGGCCGACTGACTGTTTACAAGTTTGTAGACACCTGTGATGTTAATTAGAGGACACATCTTGGTTGAACATGTCCCTATGGTCACATTATTTTCAATCTTTTCTAGGGGTACCATCATTTTTGTGTCATGGTCTGAGCGCTGATATTGTCCGCGCTAGGGTCATGCAGTATTTTTACTCCCATTTTGTAGCAGTTTTCCTTATGGCCTTTCCGGGCTCTTATTTTGACAGCGTCTTGGTGGGGTTTAAAGCTGTCAGAGCAGACCTCCTCTGTGACAGCTGTTTGCCATTTCAGCCGATGACATCCTCATCAGCTGATTATTCCTCTTCCCTATTTAAGGGAGCAGCTTAGGTTACTCTGGGCTGCGACCTCGCCTTTTCCAGACTGGTGTCCCTACGCCCGAAGCCAGTTCCTTTCAGCGTTAGGTTCTGCCCTCACTATCCATACGTACACTACCGTTCAAAAGTTTGGGGTCACTTAGAAATTTCCTTATTTTTGAAAGAAAAGCACTTTTTTTTCAATGAAGATAACTTTAAACTAATCAGAAATACACTCTATACATTGCTAATGTGGTAAATGACTATTCTAGCTTCAAATGTCTGGTTTTTGGTGAAATATCTAGATAGGTGTATAGAGGCCCATTTCCAGCAACTATCACTCCAGTGTTCTAATGGTACAATGTGTTTGCTCATTACGTCAGAAGGCTAATGGATGATTACAAAACCCTTGTGCAATCATGTCAGGTCTGCAATGCTGTAATTGCTGCAAATGGAGGATTCTTTGACGAAAGCAAAGTTTGAAGGAAAAAATTATTATTTCAAATACAAATCATTATTTCTAACCTTGTCAATGTCTTGACTATATTATCTATTCATTTTACAACTCATGGTGGTAAATAAGTGTGACTTTTCATGGAAAACACAAAATAATTGTCTGGATGACCCCAAACTTTTGAACGGTAGTGTAAGTGTTGTATCCTTGTCTCCCGTCATTCTCCCTAGTTCTCTGTTTATCGTTGGTGTGTTCTCGTCATAGTCTTTATTTGTGTTTTGTCCCACGTGGCTCATTATTTTGTACCTTGTTCCTTCCTTTAATAAATACGCAAACTCACTGGTTGCCTATAGTGCCTCATTGGTGGTCCGCCAGGACCCCACCATGACAGTAGGTCACAGCCCAAACGAGACGCCGGTGACCGTGAGTTTGCTTAATTGGGCTTGTAGTTTTCCCCTGTTCTCGTACCAGTGTGCTGGGAGATGGCGCCGCTCAAGGGCTACGCCATGAGCCTGGGCTACGAGCTGGTGATGGCCCTTACCGAGATCGATGGGATCATTTTCAGCGCTCGCCATCACACCGTCCCCAGCGCCTCATGCTGGTACCTGGACCTCGCTGAGGCGACTATTAACCGCCATCCTTGCTACGCTGACCACCCTGAAATCACGGCGAGGATGGCAGACATCTCTGCTCACTGGGAGAAGCTCCATGAGCTGGAGGGAAACTCCTTCAGGAAGCCGAAGAGGAAGCATCCTCGCTCCTCGCCTCGGGATCCCATTCCTGTCCCTCATCCAGTCCAGGAGTTCGCACCACCCAGGGGTCATCCCCAGCGGAGAGAGACGTCAGTCGGGATTCCCTCGTTGGATTTACAGCGGACAGCTATTACCATCCAGGACCGAGTGGCTGCAGCTTGCTCCGCCTCCCATCCAACCCAGATAATGAAGCATGTGATGGCGGCGGTCAGGCTGGTGGAGAGGAATCCAGAACTTTATGATTACCCCGAGTACGCTGACCTGCTCGCCTCTGTTTCTGTGCAGGAGCGGCGTTTCCCAGACCTCACCTTCGCCTTGCTCTCAGCCGGTAAATGTCGTCTCCATGCTTATTGCAAGCCTCAGTGAGAACCCCATCCGGATCCAGTTCTGGGTAGCCGCATAAACTCTGTCTCCCAGCCAGCTGCAGCCTCTGTGTCTTGTCAGAGGGGTAAGACAGCCGCCGCCGCCGCCGCCGCCTCCGGGTTGTATGTGCCTCGTCCCCAGCCCGCCTCGGCTGTTCCTCCCTCCTCCTCCTCGACGCTCTCTCCAGCTGCTGAGAATACCACGAGTCCTGCTCTGGCTGTGCCTGTCATCAATCCGGTGCGAGTGGCTCCTCCTCGTCCTCCCGGGGGGCCCTCCATCACCATCCAAAGGGGAAGGGAGAAAACGAAGCCCACCGCAGCAGCTTCCATCGGTCCTCATCGGATCAAGCAAGTGTCTTTTCATTCTTTCCCTCCACTGGGTGAATTGCCTTGTTCGATCCCTGGGGGTGAAGTTTGGGGTTCTCAGTCCCCCGAGCTTCTTCCACCTGCTGCAATTATTAATTGTGAACCTGCTACCTGTCTGTCTCCTTCCCCTGAGCGTTCCCTGGTGCCAGGACTACACCGCCGGACGAGGAAGGAGCCTGCGGCCCTGGAGTGCCTGGTTCCAGCCCCGCAGCCACGTCATGGGCAGAGGAGTAGGGCGGACTGCCAATTGGAGCCTGTGCCGATGACTAAGCGTCCCCGGGTATCCACGGAGGAGCGGTTCGACCCAGCAGGTCAAGGATCCCCTGCCACCACGCCGTGCGGGTTTTCGGTGTGGACGTCAGCATCAGGGAATCCCCAGACTGAGGACACCATCATGCCGGCTGCAGAGCCCGCCGCAGCCGAGTGGGAACCAGAAGTGGACCTTCAGCATGCTGAACCCGGATCGTCAAAGTCCTGGGCCGCAGTGGAGCCCAAGATCAGGCAAGTGCTCTATTTTGTCTTCCTTTCTTCTATTCTGGAGCATTTTTGCCTGTCTCTCGGGGAGACGAGCTAGGTGCAGCCATCCGCTGCGTCCGAGCTTGTCTCGCTGGGCTCTGCCGCTGCCGGTGATTCTGATCCCGGTTCTCTGTTCTCTTCTGAGCCTTCTCCCAGGGTCACCGGTGACGAGCCTGCTCCAGTCGTCGCCTTGGAGATTCTGGGTTCGGGTCTGAAGGTCATCCCTGGTGCTGCGCCGGCCCAGTCGGGGTCCGTCGTGGGTGCAACTTTGACCCAATCGGGGTCCGACGTGGGTGCAACGCGGACCCAATCAGAGCCTGTCATGGATGCTGTTCTGGCCCAGTTGGGGTCCGTCGCGGGTGCCGCATGGTCCCACTTGGGATCTAACGTGAGCGCAGCGCCAGTCTGTGTGGGGCTCGGAGAAGGAGCTGCAGATCCTCCGCCGATCGACGCCGGACTGGCCCCTCATTGTTTCCCCGATCCCTTTTTCCCTCCACCTGGTGCCGTTGGGATTTCCCTTATCCAACGCGGCTCTCCCTCGCTATCCCTCTCAATAGGGAGGCCGCCTCCGAGTTCTCCCCTGCGGTCCTGGTGGCTGGATGATGCGGACCGGCCGCCTGGAAAACTACTTCACCCATTTGGCATTCTGGGTCGGCCACCAGACAAACTGGACCTTTTGTTTGGCAACCTGGTCTGGCCCCCAGAGGTACTGGTTCTCTGGGCCTGGGACTGGGGTAGACCGCCCGAACTCATTTTTTTTTCCCTGCTAGCGATCTGGACACTGGACGCAGGTAGACCACCAAAACTAATTGTTTTTTCTTGTTTTTTTTGTGCTCTGCCTGCTGTCATCCCTGTAGTTTTTTTCCCTCCCCTGTAGTTCTGGGATGACCTTGTGTTTGTTTCTATGAAATACGTATATTATACTGTGTATTTCGCCACTCTTTAGCGTGTTTTTCTTTTCTCCTGTGTCTGGTATTACTAGGGTACATTGTATTTTGGTATGTGCCTGTATTTCAGTTTCTTCCTCCTCTGTTGTTTGAGAGGCTCTTTTTGTCGCTTATGCCTGTATTTATTGAACTATCTGTATTTTGCTGCTGTTTAGCATGTTTTTTTTCCCTTCCTCTGTTGGGAGACGCTCTGTGGATGCCTTTTCTCTTGTGCCTGTGTATCATGGCCTTTAGGCATGGTATCTGTTATTTGCATCCATTGTTCTGTTTCTGAATTTTCACCTGTGCTTTATGGAGTATGTTTGTGGTTCTGTTTTTTTTTTTTTTTCCATGCTCTGTTGCACCATGTTATTCTTTCAGTATTGGCCCTTGTCATTTTTTCCCGTTTTTTTTTTTTTTGACTCTCGCCCTCCTGGCCTTTCTTTTCCCCCCTCCTCCCGCCCTGGGGGGGCCGTTGTAGCCTTTTGGTTGGGGGTGGGGGGGCTTGGATGTTTCATCACGCCCAGAGTGCGTCGTTCGGGGGGGAGTACTGTCATGGTCTGAGCGCTGATATCGTCCGCGCTAGGGTCATGCAGTATTTTTCCTCCCGTTTTGTAGCAGTTTTCCTTATGGCCTTTCTGGGCTCTTATTTTGACAGCATCTCGGTGGGGCTTCTGGCTGTCAGAGCAGACCTCCTCTGTGACAGCTGTTTGCCATTTCAGCTGATGACATCCTCATCAACTGATTATTCTTCTTCCCTATTTAAGGGAGCAGCTTAGGTTACTCCGGGCTGCGACCTCGCCTTTTCCAGACTGGTTTCCCTACGCCCGAAGCCAGTTCCTTTCAGCCTTAGGTTCCGCCCTTGCTATCCGTACATAAGTGTTGTATCCTTGTCTCCCGTCAGTCTCCCTAGTTCTCTGTTTATCGTTGGTGTGTTCTAGTCACAGTCTTTGTGTTTTGCCCCACGTGGCTCATTATTTTGTACCTTGTTCCTTCCTTTAATAAATACACAAACTCACTGGTTGTCTATAGCGTCTCATTGGTGGTCCGCCAGGACCCCACCATGACATTTTGTCCAGGCCTGTTTCATGAGTTTGTTTTTTAAAGTAATTCTGTTGAGCCACAATTCCAAAAGCATTGTCTGATTTTTATTGGTTAATTTTCATAGAATTTTTATTTATTACCACTTTTGTCAGATTCAAGTTATTTCTGTGATCATTGTGGGTTTTTCTTTCATTAACAGAGGGGTACCAACAATTTTGTCCATGTGTGTATGTGTTGAAAAATTAGATGAAGTCAAAAACACGTTATCAGCACTTTAAGTGTTCCTTGTTTTGCTTTTTGTGTGGACAGCTATATGTGGGACACTTTATGTTCTTTGCTAATAAACTGCACAAAAACACCATTCAGCGCCTGGGTTCGTCTTTATCTCTGTGTGCCCCATAGAGGCACACATTACAGAATAATTCAGCCGTGACATTGGCTTCCATTGTGGGGAATCAAAAAGCACTGATGTGATGTCCAAAAGTAAATATTTAATGGGATTTCATGTTATTTTAATGAAGAGTTGTAACAGCCATAATATAATCACTGATCATTTCATTTATATGATGACATACTATAGAGTTTTTTTATTCCATCCATATTTTAATTGTGGACTTACTGTTAACGTCTACAGATAGCCGTTTTGTCTTTTTTTAGAGGAATGAATGAATGAACGAACAGGGGAAAAAATGTTGCCAGACCAGTCTGCCCTACAGGGAAAACAGCTGCTCTTCTCCATGACCCAGGAGAAGAAAGGTATATGTGCACAAACACGATATTCATTATCTAATGATGACAGTTCTCACCTCCTGGAGAAGTACTGTTCTGATGCCAACTCCTGAAGCATCTGTTTGCAGAATAAATGGACGGGCGAAATCCGGACTGTAGAGAACCTTCTCCCCAGAAATCGCACCCTTCAAATCCTCAAAGGCTGTCCCACACTCCTCTGTCCATTTCACCCTATTTGGTGCTGAAGCCTTTGTGAGGTCAGTCAGGATTGCAGCTCTTTCAGCAAAATGGGGGATAAATTTACTGTACCACCCTACCAGACCAAAAAACGACCATACCTTCTTTTTGGTGGTAGGGACAGGATAGGCCTGAATAGTGTCTACTTTCCCCACTCGTGATCTAATGACCCCCTGACCAACCCCATGTCCCAGGTACTCCACCTGCTGCCGTCCAAATGCGCACTTGCGTGGATTAATAGTCAGACCTGCTTCCTTAATTAAATGCAGGATCTGCCGAAGATGTAACACATGATCCTTCCAGGTCTAACTATAGATGACTACGTCATCCAGATAGGCAGCTGCAAAGTCTGACATTCCTCCTAATACCTGGTCCATGAGTCGTTGGAAAGTTGCAGGTGCCCCCTGGAGGCCAAATGGCATGACTTTGAACTGGAAAGTGCCATAAGGTGTTTTAAAGGCTGTCAATTCCTTCATCTCAGGTGCCAAGGCCACCTGCCAGTACCCCTTGCTTAGGTCTAATGTAGAGATAAATCTAGCCCTGCCCACTTTCTCTAACAACTCGTCAGTTCAGGGCATGGGGTACAACTCAAACTTAGAGACTGCATTCAAATACCTAAAGTTAATGCAGAACCTCAAAGAACCATCCTTTTTGGGAACCAACACAATCGGACTGCACCATTTGCTGACCGACTCCTCGATCACTCCCAGCTGCAACATCAAATCAATCTCCTGTCTCAGTTTTGGGATCAACTGTTCAGGAATCCTATAGGACTTTAGATGGGGAACAGCCTCTTTCTTTAAATGCACTCTATGGTGTACTAAAGTGGTGAAACCAGGTCTCTACTGAATCAAATCTGGATCTATTAGTGCCTCTAATTGTCTCTGCTGATCATCCTGCAAATGAGACACATGAAAAGAACAAACCTCTGTCACGTCTGTGGGAAAGGATTGTTCTCTCTCCTCGTCCACTTCCGTTGCACAAATCAGGAGGTGATGACGCATCTGCTGATGACCAGGCTGCTGTTGCTGATGCACAGGCTGCTGTTGCTGATGCACAGGCTGCTGAAACTCCTTCAACAAGTTGATATGAAAGCACTGGTGTTTTGTCTTTCTATCAGGCATATACAGTTCATATGTCACTGAGCTCAACTTCCTAGAAATTTCATAAGGCCCCTGCCATCGAGCCAACAGCTTACCATCACAAGAGGGCAGCAGTAACAACACCTGCTGACCTGGGTAAAAAACCCTCTTCCTGGCCTTCTTGTCATACCATGTCTTTTGTTTATTCTGCGCCATCCTCATGAGCTCCTGAGCCAAAGCAGTCATCTGATCCAGTTTGTCTCATTTTAATGACGTATGAGACCACATTGTCCTGATCACTCGGAGGCCTCTCCCAGTGCTCCTTTAATAAATCCAATGGGCCCCTCACCTGACGACCATAAAGTAGTTCAAAAGGTGAGAACCCTGTTGAAGCCTGGGGAACCTCCCGATAAGCAAATAGCTTATAAAAAAGCTATTTGTTCTTCACCCGAAAGTTTCGGGTGAAGAATGGTCTGGATGTGGACTGTGGGCCAGCCTGTTCCAGTCATGGAGGGTGCTGAGGTGTGGGATTCAGACTGGGTGAACGAGGTGACAATGGGAGACCACACACCGCGCCACGCAGAGCCGTCTCGGGCAGGACCCGATGCCGTCACGCAGGCTGCCCTGGACGAGGGTGCAGGACAGCATGGTGGGACCCCCGATGAGGCTTGTGAGGACGAGGTGCCAATGCTGGGAGAAAACGGGGCTAGACCGCGGAGCATGGTGATCGTAAAGTCCTCCCAGCGACGGCCTGCCAAGAGGAGACCAAGATGAGCCCGCAAGCTGGAGCGATCGGTGACAGAGGCCTGTTGCAGGATTGGTGATCTGGATAAAAGGAAGAGGGCTCCCTCGAAGACCAAGGTTGATGCTCGAGTATGCCAGGATCACAGTCCACGCGAACAGCGGGATGACCAGAGGCAGTTCCAGGTGGAGCCCGGTCGGGTGGAGGCAGATGGGCATAGGTCTATTCAGGTCTGGAGACACCCGAGGGATCTGCGGCTGCCAGTGGTGGAGAGGAATGAATGGGGATTCATTGAATGGGATTCACCTTGCTCCTGCGGTGGTCTCCCCAACAGGGGAGGTAGGGTTCCTCCCTGATCCTGACACTGGGTCCAAACCTTCGGTGGCCTCTGGAGGCATTGGCTGCTCTCCAGCAACCCTAGTCTGGAACTCCGAACCCGGAGGGAGAGAGAAAGAAACCGAGTCAGGGTCGCCAGCAGCAGCAGAACCCAGTGAGGTGGCCCCGAGGGCTACTGCAAACTGCCCCAGGCCCTCCTTACCATGAGTCAGGCAGTGTAACATCAACATAGACATAATCTGACATAATGGAGCACATATTCCTGAACTTGGGTTCCACCGCCATCCAGGACTCCGGCGACTTAGGGTGCGCAGGTTCCATCCAGTCCTCAGGTGCTGCCCCCATGTTGACCTCTCCTGGGGTGGCTGGGCTCAGACTGCCATCAGCTGCGGACCACCTGGGCTGTGGCGGCTCTTCTATGGCGACCCTAGAATGGAGGTTGGAGAGGATGGAAGAGGAGAGACAGTTAGGGTCACCAGCAGCGGCAGAGCCTGGTGTAGGGGGTCTGGATGCAGCCAAGAGCTGCACCCGACTCTCCTCCCCACGAGCCAGGCAAGATCCCTTAACTATTGACAAAAGAACTACAGGACAGATTACTTGCCTGTGCTCAAGCTCCACCGCTGTCCAGAACTCCGATGCTGAAGTTCCAGGCCCAATCGGCTGAAGGTCAGGTCTGGGGAACAACTCTATCACGGTGGCCTCCTCAGCAGGCGTGATGGTGGTTGGAGTCTCGGTGACCCTCTGTACCCTCTTCCCCACCACCGGCTCCTCTGGCGTGGTGACTGGTGATGGCCTCAATGCCAGCCCCTGAGCTGGACACTCCTGGGACTCCAGTTCCTCCCCCCTCGAGCGACCTGGCTCCAGAGCCAGCGAGCTCGTGGGAGCACAGAAAAAGGATTTGGTGAGGTCAGGTGTGGGAGCACTATCTGCCGCTGGGGCGGAGCACTCAGGGGACTACACATCCCGAGTGTAACCCTTGCCTTATGTAAATTAGGTAAGGGAAATTATTAAGTGTAGACTGTCACCATGGGGTGAGACGCCGGCTCGGCGCTCAGCCCATGCTCCTTTTATCCCTGCCTCTCATTGGGCAGTGCCTCAGCTGGTTCCCAGCTGTCAGTGTCACGGGACAGCTGGGGCCAATTAATCCTCATCAGCTGGGGCGCTGTTAATGAGTATAAAGAGGAGCAGCTTCGATCATTCGGGGCTGCGACATAAGCACTGCTAGGCTGAAGCCCCTTCGTCTGGTGTCAGCCTCAACTCCCCTTGCAGCATTCCGGTGTTTGTATCCCGCTGTGAGTATGCACATCTTGTTACCCCCATGTCCGGTACGAGCTACCTACCCCTGCGCTGTGCAGCCTGAGAATGTACGTCTGTATGAGTGTCTGTGCTCTCCTCATCCCTTATCCCTTACCCAGAATAAAACATCTCGACTCACTGGCTTGTCCCTGGCTCTGATTGCCCGGCTCCCTAGAGCCGGATATGACAGTATGTCGCAGCCAGAAGAGTTGCCGGCGGCCGTGAGTCGCCGTGGAAATGTACCTTTCTGTCCGGGTGTCAGCGCTGCTAGCATGCCGTTTCCCAGGAGTCACTTCCGGCGCCAGGGCGACGGGCTGAGGTCCATCTCGGAGGCAGTCGACGGGACGTTCTTCACCCTGCACGACGCCTCCAACGCGAGACGCTGGCATCCGGGCCGTGCTGAGGAACTCCTGGACTGTCACCCTCACTCTCTGTACCATCTGGAGGACAGTGCCAGGATAGACGCTGCAGGTACACAGCGAGAGAAGCTCCACGGGGTGGATGGAAATCCCGGCAGGGAGTCGAAGTGGGCGACGTTTTTCCCCGCTTCGGAGTCCCGTTCCTGCCGCTATTCCAGTCCGGGAGTTCGCGCCAACCAGAGGACTTCCCCCGACCTGCGCCACGTCACTCGGGATTCCCTTCAAGGAGCCGCAGCTGACTGCAGTTATGTCCGGGGTCGAGTGGCTGTCGCGAGCTCTACTGTGTTTCCTGTCACCACCTTCAGGCATGTGGCGGCGGCAGTGAGATTGATGGTGAGGACTTCAGGGCTACGAAGCCTTCCCGTGCTCGACGCCTTCCTCGTCTCGATCTCCGATCTGGAGCGGCGAATCCTGGGTTTCCCCCTCGCTTCGTCCCCTGGGAGTAGTCGTCATCACATCGCCGAGTCACCTCTGCACGAACCTCGTCCGGATCCAGTTCTGGGTCATCGTCAGGACCGTTCCTCCCACGCAGCTGTCATCCCTTCGCCTCGTCAGTGTGGAGATTCTACAGCCTCGTCCCCTGAGCCTCGTTCCCCCGCTGTCATTCCTGGATATTCGGGCTGGCTCACCCCGGCTGTTTCCCCCTCCTCCTCGACGCGCTTCCTGACCGCTGTGTGTGCCTGGAATCCCGGCCTGGTGAGCTCTCTGCTGGAGACAACGCGAGCGATCCTCAGACGAATTCCCGGGGGGTCCTCCGTTATCGCCGGGCGGGGAGAGGAAGAAGCAGATTCCACTACAGCAGGCGATACTCAACCTCCAGGGGGCAGGCAAGTCATTGTTTTTTCACACCTGCTTAATGATTTGCTCTGTCACATCCCTGGAGGAGAAGTTCAGGGTTCGCAGCTCCCTGAACTCTCCCCACCTGCTGTAACCTGTATGCCTAATCCCGCATCCTCTGTGTCTCTCTCCGCCGAGCGGTCCCCGGCTCCGGGTCAACGTGGTGGGATATGGAGAGGGCCTGTGGTTCCGCAGCTACATTGCGGACGGAGGAGGGGGACTGACTGCTGCGTGGAGTCTACGCTGACGACTGAGCGTCCCTGGGTCTCCACGGAGGAGCGGTTCGGTCCAGCGGGACGAGATTCTTCTGGCTTCACGCCGAGTGGGTCGTCGGCGGGGTTACCTGCGCTGGAGGGATCTCAAGCTGCGCTGACCATCGTGCTGGCTGCGGGGCCCGACGCGGCTAGATGGGAGCCTGACAACGACCTCCTGACGACGGATCCTGGATCTTCGCAGTCCTGGACGGCGTCAGAACCCGAGATCAGGCGAGTGCTCTCCTTTCTTTTCTTTCTTTTATCTTTGAGCACTTCAGCCTATCTCCAGGGGAGACGAGCAGGGTGCAGCCGCCCGCTGCGTCTGAGCTCGTCTCGCCGGGTTCTGGCGCTGCCGGTGATCCTGATCCCGGTTCTGTTTTCTCTTCTGAGCCTTCTTCCAGGGTCACCGGCGAGGAGTTGCTGTTCCTCGTGGTGCTGGAGGGTCCGGGTTCAACGTTGGAGGTCGGTTCTGGTGCAGTGTCCAACGTGGGTTCGCCCGAGACCCAATCGGGGTCCAACGTGGGTTCGCCTGAGGCCCGATCGGGGTCCGACGTGGGTGCTGCCCCAGTGTTGTCCAGGTCCGGTGAGGAGGTGGCCGTTTCCCTGAGGCCCGCCGCCCTCGTCATCGGCTCTCCCCTGAGCCTCTTCCACCGGGATCCGCTCTGACCCTTCGTCCGTCTCAACGGTCCTGGTGGTTGAGTGATGCGGGTCGACGACCCGACCCGCAAAACTTTCGGTTCGGCGATCTGGTTTCCCCCCACTGGTCTGTGTTTGCCTTTGGGCGGCCTGGTTCGGCAGCCGTTGGACTGGATTCCTGGGATCTGGGCCCAGAGTTCGCCGTCCGAACATTTCTCTTCCCCGGGTTGCCAACTGGACAATGGGCGGGGAGATTACCAGAACAATTCCGGCCGTTTTGGACTCTGCCTGCCGTCTCCTCGGGTGTCCTTTACTTCTTTTATTATTATTGAAGTCACTCGGGTGTAGTTTCTTTGTCCATTAGGGGAATATATGTTTTTGTGCTGTGTGTTGTTTTTTTTAACCATACTCAGCATTTTTATCGTATTGTTATCCTGTTACCCTGTCACCTTTTTTTTCCTCTTGGTGACTCACCTTATGTATCGCGCGGTGTATTGCATTTTCTTATCTTTACTCAGCGTTTTCATTCATCCTTACCTTAGCCTTGGCCTCGTCGGTGCATCATGGAGTATGCGTGTGGTTTCCTGTTCAACCATACTCTGTGATCACCCCATTCTGTCTTATTATCCTCGTGGGGGGCCTTCCCTAGCCCCGACTTTAACATTGACTGTTTGTTATTGTTTGAAGTAATGTGTTTCATTCCCACTTAACCGTACTTCATTATTACCCATTTGTCCTTGTCACCTCTGTTTCTTTAGGTGATCTTTTATATATTCAGTGCTGTGTGTTTTGTTTTCTTTAGTATCCATGCACAGCGTTTTTCATCATTTTTTGTCCTGACCTTTGCCTTGTTGGTGCATTATGGAGTAGTGTGTTTTGTTCCCCTTAACTATACTCTGTGATTGCTTTATTCATTCCTGCCACCTTTTTGGTGGGTTTTTGGTTTTCTTTTTTTTGCCCCGATCTATACGTTATTTGTATGCTGTCTGTAGTCATGTTTGGTATTTTCCCTACCTGTGTCCTAACTCAGTTTTCTCTCTAACTGTGCTCTGGGTTAATCCTTTTCCTTGTGTTGTAGGGTATTGTATTTGGGTTTTTTTTTTTCTCTGCCCTGCTGCCCTACATTGGTCTATTGTTTTTTTTTTTTGTCCTTCCCTTTGCATCTTCCCCTCCGGTCCTGCCTCCCTTCCGCCCACCCTAGGTGGGGAGGGGGGGGGGGGGCTGGGATGTTCCTGGTCGTTCGGGAGCCCGACCGTGAGGGGGAGGCTCTGTCACCATGGGGTGAGACGCCGGCTCGGCGCTCAGCCCATGCTCCTTTTATCCCTGCCTCTCATTGGGCAGTGCCTCAGCTGGTTCCCAGCTGTCAGTGTCACGGGACAGCTGGGGCCAATTAATCCTCATCAGCTGGGGCGCTGTTAATGAGTATAAAGAGGAGCAGCTTCGATCATTCGGGGCTGCGACATAAGCACTGCTAGGCTGAAGCCCCTTCGTCTGGTGTCAGCCTCAACTCCCCTTGCAGCATTCCGGTGTTTGTATCCCGCTGTGAGTATGCACGTCTTGTTACCCCCATGTCCGGTACGAGCTACCTACCCCTGCGCTGTGCAGCCTGAGAATGTACGTCTGTATGAGTGTCTGTGCTCTCCTCATCCCTTATCCCTTACCCAGAATAAAACATCTCGACTCACTGGCTTGTCCCTGGCTCTGATTGCCCGGCTCCCTAGAGCCGGATATGACATAGACCAGTTGCTAGGTTCGTAAGGGTTACAATAGGGAATTAAAATGTGTGTGGAATGAAATAGCTGGAGGCAAGAAATGAGCAATACTGGTTGTTATTTGTAGAGGTAAAGAGAACAATATATACAAACAATTTACAACTATACAAATATAACAATGGCCGGCATGAAATAAAACCCCAAAAATGTCCTACTGAGCTCAGTGTTTGTTTGTCCTTTTGGTTTAGTCGTTTGACCAGTCAAGATATCTTGTATCTCCAGACTCAGGTTTCTTTTCCTCTTTTAAAGCGGCGGCTTGAGTTGTTACCACTTCGAATTTTGTGCACTGGAGAGAGGAAGGATGTTCTTCAATTGAGATCTTGGTCAGATCTCGGTTCAGTCGCGGTTCAGTCTCGGTTCAGGTCTCGGGTCAGGCTCGCCATCTCCATTCGGAGAGAATCCAGGATCCAGAAGGTTCTTAATCAGCAACCAAAAAAAAATTTGCCTGCACAACAATAATGGTATTATTGTTTACAGCTAGAGTAAACCATTTTCCAATCTCTTCTTATATAACACTATAGCTTAGTGTTTAAATTCTTCTCTCATATTACTATCCAGTAATATAGTAATATCTTATATTTCACATCTTACATGCATGTTGTCTTTTCTCAAAATCTCTCTGGTAGTACATGAAATACTTTTTTTTCTCATGTAACCAATTAAATGAATTTCTCTTTTTATCTCTACATCATTTAACCATGAAATTATGATTAATCTCTTTTAACCCTGTCTTTGTAAATCATAAAATAAAACACAATTAATCTATCACATAACCAGGGAATATACTGTCCCATTACTTCCACTATTCCCTTTTAAAATCAGTAAAACCCTGTCTGAGCTACTGGGTTTAGCATAACCTATGCATTTACATAGGAGACCAACACAATGTGCTTTTGAATGAATGAATGAATGAATGAATTTATTTATTTCGGATAGTACATTACAGGTTAAAAGAAACTGTATAATATAACAACAAGGTCAAATTAGACAAAGACTCCTTCTACTATACAATTCCACGTGAGTTATCCGAAATGGGTGATGGCTGAAGCCGCAGCTTATATTGCCCACCCATATTCCATCCAAGAATTCAAAGGAGAAAAAAGAGAAAACAAGACAAGAGCGATTACAATTTAAAACAAGGCTAAGACAAAATGTGACTGAGAGAAAAAGAAAACTGAGCTAGTCTAAGTTAAGCGGTTACTATTCAAAAACAAATCTAAGACATAGTGTCACAGAGAAAAAAAGAAAAAAAGAAAAAACTAAGCTACAACACAACACAGGCTGGAAATGTCAATCCTTATGTGAGTTTACATGTCGTCTTGTAAATATGTTTGGAGTATTTCTTCCTTTAGTTTTTGTTTAAATTGTCCAAGCTTTGTACATGATTTTAATTCAGGTCCAAAATCGTTCCATAATCTGACTCCTTGCACTGAAATACAGTGTTGCTTGGTGGTTGTTCTCACTGTAGGCTTTTGAAATATATATGTTCCTCTGAAGTGATATCGTTTCTCCCTTGTTTGGAACAACTTTTGGATATTTGCGGGCAGTGATAGATTCTTCACTTTGAACATTATTATTGCGGTTTTAAAGTCAATCAGATCTTTCAACTTGAGAGTTTTTTGTTTAAGAAAAAGTGGGTTTGTTGGTTCCCTGTAAGCTGCTTTGTTGATTATTCTAATAGCTCTCTTTTGAAGCATAAAGAGTGGATATATGTTTGTTTTATATGTATTTCCCCATACTTCATTACAATATGTCATGTATGGGAGTATTAATGAATGGTACAAGGTGTATAGTGTGGGTTGATTCAGCAAATTTTTCACTCTGTGTAATATTGCAATTGATTTGGATACTTTACCTTTTATATAATTAATATGTGGCTTCCAACACAGTTTGTTATCAATTATTACTCCAAGGAATTTAGTTTCGGATACCCTTTCAATCTCTACACCATTTACACTGAGTTTGGGTACTGGGTAGTTGTGATGGTTGTTAAAGACTATAAATTTTGTCTTGCTTAAATTGAGCGTTAATTTGTTTGAATCAAACCACAGTTTCAGCTTTCCTAATTCCTTTCCGAGTGTATCCAGAAGTTGTTCCAAATTGTTTCCACTGCATAGCAGATTAGTGTCATCAGCAAACAATATTAAGTCCATTTTTTCTGAAACTTTACATATATCATTTATATACATATTGAATAATAATGGTCCCAAAACTGAACCCTGTGGGACTCCACAGGTGACCTTCAGTAACTCTGAGTTTTTGCTGTTAACACATGCAAACTGATATCTATTCTTTAAGTAACTACTTAACCAGGACAGTGCTACCCCTCTAATACCACAATTTTGTAGTTTCTTTAATAATAGATTGTGATCTACTGTATCAAATGCTTTTTTAAGATCCAGGAATACTCCAGCTGAATACTCTTTATTTTCAATGGCTGTTGATATTTTTTCTGTAAATTCCATTAAGGCATATGCTGTTGTCCTTTTGTGTCTGAACCCATATTGCTGCTCACACAATAAATCATTCTTCAGTATGAAGTTGTCAATTCTCTCATAGAATATTTTTTCAAGTATCTTGGAAAATTGCGGTAATAGTGAAATTGGTCTGTAGTTGGAGAGTTCCCCTCTGTCGCCTGTCTTGTAAATCGGAATTACTTTAGCTATTTTCATTGCATTGGGAAATATACCTGATTGGAGAGACAGGTTACAGATATACGTCAGTGGTTTCACTATGCATTCGATAACAGTTTTGACTAGTAGCATGTCAATACCATCGCAGTCAGTAGATGTTTTACTTTTGAACGATTTAACAATTTCAATGACCTCTCCTTCGTCTGTGTTCTTTATGAAGATGGTGTCTTTTACAGCAGTGTTATTGCATATTGTATCACCTGTAGGCGCCGTAGTGGGTATTTCTCGGGCCAGTTTAGGTCCAATGTTAACAAAAAAATTATTAAATTCATCTGCAGGTGAAGCTATATTCACATTCGGAGTCGATTTATTATTTTTTGGAATATTAGTTGGGTAGCTAGTATTTCTGCTTTTATTTCCAAGGATACTGTTGATTATTGTCCATGTATTTTTAATATTGTCTTTGTTTTTTTCCAGTTCTTTACTGTAATAGTCTCTTTTACTGCATCTTATTATATATGTTAACTTATTTTTGTATGTTTTATACCATTGCTCTGCTTCTTTTGTCCTTTTCTTTATGAAAGCTTTATATAATAAATTTTTCTTTTTACACGCCTTTTGTAGTCCTTTGGTTAACCATGGTTTGTCAGCAAATTTGTGTTTAAGCTTTTTTTTAACTAATGGGCAGTTTTTTTCATAAAGAGTGGTTACAATGTTTATAAATGTGTCATAGGCTTCATTTACATCTGATACATAGACTTCTGTCCAGTCTTGCTTCAGCAAGTCCTCTTTAAAAGAACTGATTGCGTTTGGTGATTTGTGTCTGAACAATTTTGAGATTTTTTCTGGGTTGGGCCCCGTGTGGCCATGGATAAGTGCAAAGATTGGCAAGTGGTCGCTTATATCATTTATCAATAATCCACTTTCTATTTTCTTATCGAGAACATTGACAAACAGGTTGTCAATAAGTGTAGCAGAGTGAACTGTGATTCTACTGGGATGTGTTATTGTGGGATATAGACTCATGCTGTACATAGAGTTCATGAACTCTGTAACTACATTTTGTTGATGTGGATTAAGTAGGTCAATATTGAAATCTCCACAAATTGCTACCATTTTCTTACTAGTAATATTATTGTACAGCTCGACTAATTTATCTCTGAATGTCTCAATGCAAGTTCCTGGCGTTCTGTATATGCAGCTTATGATTAGATTTTTTGTTTTGTCTAGGTCAATCTCAACAGTAACACATTCCAAAATCCCTGGTAGTGCTGAGGACATTTCATTTACAAGCTTACATCTATATAGGTCATCAATATACAGTGCAACACCACCACCCTTTTTTTGAGATCTGTTAATGTTAAACATCTGATATCCCTCTATTGCCATCAGGGAAGCCTGGTCTTCATTAAGCCAGGTTTCCGAGACTGCAATGGCTGTGAATTTTCTGTTTTTGTTAAGACTTCTGCTATTGAAGTGTATTATTGACAGTTTACCATCTAATTGCACTTGACTTTTGAATTGCTTTTCAGTGTAATATTCACAGTGGTTATGAATATTATTGAAAAAGTGGTTATCAGGATCAATATCATTCTCCATCTCTTGTGGTTTATGTTCAGCATAGTGGCATATTTTTAGAGTTTGAGTTTCCTCACTCTGTGTTTCATAGTCAGTGTTCATTTGTATTTATCTAAGTCAGTAGCATCTCTGATCATTATACTTTTTGCTTGCTCAGGTGTTCCATTTAGTTTAATCCAAATTCTACAATTTCTTGTCCAGGTTGACTGTATCTTATTTTGTTTTTTTAGCATCCGTGCCTGCCGTGCTAATTCAGCGTTTTTTTTTGTCAGGTGTTCATTTAGGTAAACTTGAGTTTCCTTTAGTTTTTTGGCCTGCCTCAGTATGTCATTTTTCACCCTCCTGTTCACAAAGCGCATCACAATTGATTTCTTTGTTTTGTTATCTTTCTTCGGTAAAGCATAACAGGCTGAGATCACATTGGCTTCTACCTTAATGTCTTTATCATTAAGGAACTGAAGCACTTGGTTTTCTAGGGACATTGATTCACTTATGGAAGCATGTTCACCACTCAGTCCTGTTGTGGCATGGGCGTAGGACTGATATCTGATGTCTAGTCCACTTATAACTAGGTCATCAATGCGAGAACCTTGTTCAAGATCCTCGACGCGTTGCTCCAAAAGACGCCCGTGTTGCTCCAGGTCCATAATTTTTTTGTCTTTTTCTTTTTATTATTGAATGTAGGGCTTGTACCTCTTGTATTAGGTTTATTATTTTGGCCTGTTGGTTAGTCATTTTGGCCAATTCTTCTAACACAAAGTTCAGAGATTTTTTAATTTCTTCCATTTCCTCTTTTTTGGGTGGCATTTTACTGACCTGTGGATAGAAATAAACAGAGAATCCGGCTAGGCTATCGCCGGCGTCTGCCTCCGTCTACCTGGCCAGTTATGTTGCACACTGCCGGCGCAGCCGGAATCCACCGATCACAGCCACTCGTCGCCGTCTGGCTGGGTGGCTCCTCCGCTGGGCCCCGTCACCGCCTGTTATGTCGCACTCCGCCGGCGTAGCTCTAATCCACCGATCACCTCCGCCGATCGGTGGCCGATCACCGTCGCTCGCTGTCGTCTGGCTGGGTGGCTCTTCCGCTAGGCCCCGTCACCGACCGCCGTCAGTTTGGTAGTTCCTCGGCTGGGCCTCGCAAATTGGGCTCCGATTCAGGCCACTGTCCTGCTGAATCCAGGTGGCCCCCGTCTCTCACCAACGCCGCGCCCGAGCTCCCAATCGCCGCCTCGGTTGGTTCGTCCGGTAAGCCCTCACCGGGGACTGAGCCGCCTCGGTTGGTTCCTCCGGTAAGCCCTCACCGGGGACTGAGCCGCTTCGTGTTGGAGTTAGGTGACGCACAGAGGCTAGTGTTAAGCTAACCAGTATTAGCTTGGCAGAAGCTTCAGATAAAGCGCAGCGGTTCTACCCGATTAAAGGGGCATTCAGACGGGATTCTGACGGGGGTGGAAATTCAGCCCGTGGGGTCTGTCACGAGCGCCGATCGATGTTGATTAGGTTCTTTTAATGGGAAGAAATCAGCGACTTTGTCTCAGCGTTGAAAAAGTGTGACCATCCCGGTCGCCATCTTGAAAAAAAAAAAAAAAAAAGTTTGATGCTTTTAGCATCAAACTACATATTACATTCGACAGAAATAGTGCATAAGAACTAAAAGTACTTCAGCATACTGTTGGGAACTGAAATCACATTTAGGAAAACCATACAGACACAAAAATAGCCTTTTCCATTGCTTTTAAACAGAAAAAATCCACTTGCGATTAGCATTAGCATCTACTCTTTGATCCTATAACATCCTTTTCATAGTCTTCGGCACACCCGGAAATCCCCCAAGGCCGTCTCTTGCACACCAAAGGCTAAACTTTCACATCCTCCTGTTATCTCCAAGGAGACTCAGTCCTTTGTTCTAATCTGAGATGTGAGGCCTAAAGTGATACATATGTGTCCCACATGACCCCCCCCCCCCAAACATCTAAGATGGAACAACAGAATAACAGTCTGCATGTCATGATAAAATCATTACACATCAACCCACGTGCTGCTTGGGCCTCAGCCTCCTCCTGTATCTGCTGTAAGCGGGCTTCACCACTTCTGCGGCGCCATCATGCTGAGGGGCTGCTGTCTGGGGGTGAAAACTGTTTGTCAGTCCCTGTGGGTGTTCTGGGGAATTTCCCCGGGGGGGGGGGGGTCTGCCGCGCCGAGGAGCCCTGGCCAACTGCACATCCTCGTCCGCCACAACAAAGGCGGGTTTGAGCCTGTTAATGCCAATCTTTTCTTTCCTGCCCCCCAAATCTAGCAAAAAATGCTTGTCCCCTGTTTCCAGCACTCTAAATGGTCCATCATAAGGTGGCCGCAGCGGTGGGCGATGAGCATCGTGTCTGACAAAAACAAACACCGCGTTTTTCAAAGTCTTAGGTACAAAAACGCACGGAAAACTGTGGTGAACGGGGCCAGGCAGCGTGCCCGATTCCGTGCCATGCTGCAACAGCTGAGACGGGGAGCTATCTGGCGCAGGATGATCTGGGAGAAACTCCCCGGGCAGCCGAAGTGGCTGCGCAAAAACTAGCTCAGCCGGGGAGGCTTCTAAGTCCTCTTTAGGTGCAGAACGCAACCCCAATAAAACCCACGGTAGCTTGTCTACCCAATTTGCATCCGTCAGTGACGCCCTGAGGGCCGCTTTCATTGACCTATGAAAACGCTCGCATAACCCATTAGCCTGCGGATTGTACGCAGTTGTGCGATGAATTGTGACACCCAGGCTGCGGGCCATTGTTGACCAAAGTTCGGAAACAAATTGAGGGCCTCTGTCAGACGTAATGTCCGACGGGACTCCAAAACGCACCACCCACGCAGTTAAAAACGCGCGCGCCACCTCCTCGGCTGTGGTTGACGCCAGTGGAACCACTTCCGGCCAGCGCGTGGTGCGGTCCACCATTGTCAGAAGGTGTGTGCACCCCTGTGATGGCGGGAGGGGGCCTACGAGGTCCACGTGAACATGATCGAACCTCTTAGCCGGGATGTGAAACGGCTCCAAGGGAGCTCTTGTGTGTTTGTGTACCTTGGCTCGTTGACACGCCATGCAGGCTGCTGCCCACTCCTTAACTTGTTTGCGCAGGCTCGGCCATACAAATTTCTCTCCTACCATTTTGACCGACGCGCGCACTCCTGGGTGAGCCAGAGAATGAATCGAGTCAAAAATGCGGCGGCGCCACGCGGCCGGTACCACTGGACACGGTCGTCCAGTGGAGACTTCGCAGATTAGGGGGGGCATACCGTCTTGCAGCACCTTGTTCTCCAGCCTTAACCCTGTTGGTCCAGACTGGAGCGCGCGCACTTCCGCGTCGCTAGCCTGATCCGCGGCCATGGCTGCATAATCTATCCCTACGCGGACTGGGGCCGCCACGGCGCGCGAGAGGCAGTCTGCCACTACATTAAGTTTACCCGCCACATGCTGAATATCGGTAGTAAACTCTGAGATCGCGGCCAACTGTCTCTGCTGCCGGCCTGACCACGGTTCTGAAACCTTGGCCATCGCGAAAGTCAGCGGCTTGTGGTCAACGAACGCGGTGAAACGGCGTCCTTCCAGCCAGAACTGGAAGTGGCGAATGGCCAAATGGAGAGCTAACAACTCCCTGTCAAACACGCTGTATTTACGTTCACTATCGCGCAAAGTCCTGCTGAAAAAGGCGAGTGGCTGCCAAGCCGCGGCTACATGCTGCTCCATGACCGCCCTATAGCCACATCTGACGCGTTAGTAGTGAGCGCTATGTGGGCCGTTGGGTCCGGATGCACCAACAACGCAGCATTGGCCAGGGCTGCCTTGACTTCCGAGAACGCTCGCTCTCGCTCCGGGGACCATTCGATTTTATTCGCGGGTTTTTGTTTTTTGAGCGCGGCGTACAGTGGTTGCATGAGCTGCGCTGTGCGGGGGAGGAAACTATTATAAAAATTCACCATTCCCAAAAACTCCTGTAACGCCCTGACCGTTTGTGGCTGGGGAAAATTTGTTACCGCGCGCACTTTGTCAGGTAGCGGAACCGCTCCTTCTGGAGAGACGCGATGCCCCAAAAAATCAATCTGCGCCACCCCGAACTGACACTTCGCTGGGTTGATTATTAAACCGTGCTTTCCCAACCTCTGGAAAACTGCCGTGAGGTGGTTTTCGTGTTCGTCTTCGGACGCGCTGGCTACTAAGATGTCGTCCAGGTAGATGAATACGAAAGGGAGATCGCGCAACACCGCGTCCATCATGTGTTGGAACGTTTGCGCAGCGCCTTTAAGCCCAAATGGCATGTGCAAAAACTCGAAAAGACCAAACGGAGTTATTACCGCTGTTTTGGGTATGTCCTCAGCACGCACTGGGACTTGGTGGTAACCGCGGACCAAGTCTATCTTAGAAAAAACGCACGCCCCCGCCAAATAAACGGAAAAATCTTGGATATGGGGGATTGGGTAGCGGTCGTGCACTCTGGCATTGTTCAACCTGCGGAAATCTCTGCAAGGTCGCCACGAGCCGTCAGCTTTCGGGACCATGTGAAGCGGGGAAGCCCATGGGCTGTTAGAATGCCTGATGATGCCCAACCTTTCCAGGTTGGCGAACTCCTCGCGCGCTATGGTCAGTTTAGCTGCATCCAAGTGCCGAGCTTTTGCAAAAACGGGCGGGCCGGTGGTAGTAATAAAATGTTCCACCCCGTGTTTAGTGACGGCTGCTGAAAATGTGGGGACCGTGAGTGCTGGGAACTGAGTGAGCAGTGTGTGGAACTTACCGCTTGCAGCTGTGACATTGGCTTGTGCTGTTGGCGGGGCCACTCGGGCTGTACAGGGAATAGAATCGAAAGAAAGTGCATTAACCAGGCGCCTGTTAGCGAGATCAACCAACAAACCATGTGAGCACAGAAAATCAGCCCCCAACATATTGAAATTCACTGCTGCTATGACAAAAGTCCACTCGAATGTACGGCCGTGTAAAGACAGAAGCAGAGTCCTCTCACCAAAGGTCTTAATCTCCGAGCCGTTCGCTGCTGCCACCCCGGGACCTCTGGAAACTGCCAGCCGGTCAGCGGAGGAAGGTGTGATGAAACTCAACTGGGAGCCTGTGTCCACGAGGAAATGCCTCCCCGAGCGTGCATCCTTCAAGTAGAGCAGCTTGTTCTCCTCCCCGAGGGTCGCAGCTGCTACCGACCCCCGGTCTTGGCATTTCCTGAGCGCTTGAATTGGCACGGTGGTATACATTTCCGTGCCTTCTCTGCAAAGCGGCGATGGTAGAAACAGAGGGTGTCTCCTCCGCGATCCTTGGCCCCTGCCGCCGCCGTCGTCGGTGATTCTGCTACCGCCGTCTCTGGCTCTCCGCCACCTCCGGCCGCCGCGCCGAACTCCGTCGCTGCTGCGGTGGCCGCGCGCTGTTTGCTGGCGTTGAGAATCTGATGCGCCTCCTGGGCCAGCGCGCGGAAGTCCCGCTGGGCCAACAATGGCGAACTGGCCAGGGCCGCTCTCGTGGCCGACGGTAGGGTCCTGAGGAAAATGTGGGTGAAGATGAAGTCGTCGTCGTCTGAGCCCCTAAACCTCAGCATGTTCTCCATCAGGTCAATGGGCGTGCCATCTCCCAAGTCGTTCAGAGCCAGGAGCCTCTCCGCTCTCTCCTCGACTGAGAGAGTGAAGCGCTGGATGAGCGCAGCCTTCAACCCGCCGTATTTGTCGTTGGCCGGTGGCCGCTCCAATAGGCTCTCCACATGCCGAGCCGTGTGGTTGTCGAGCTTTGCAATCACATGGTAGAACTTCTTGTCATCTACCGCTATCCCCCGGAGGGCGAACTGTGCTTTGACCAAGTGGAACCAGGAGCGCGGGTTGTCCTGCCAAAAGTCCGGTAGCTGGACCGTAGCGGCATACGCTTGGCTGGGGGCACCCGCTGAGTCTGGCTCCGGGGAATTTTCTACGTGTTGCATGCTACGTCTTAGGGTCACCAGTGTGGAAATGTGAAAATGACGAGGCAGAGTTTATCTCACAAGTCAGGTTTATTCACATCTTCCAACATCAGCAAAGCAGAAAGAGGAAAAACACAGAAGCATTCGTCCTTTATATACCAGGACTCTCCCAGTTCACAGTCACATTGCATTTCAGTCACAAGTAACAATGCATCTACTCTTTGATCCTATAACATCCTTTTCATAGTCTTCGGCACACCCGGAAATCCCCCAAGGCCGTCTCTTGCACACCAAAGGCTAAACTTTCACATCCTCCTGTTATCTCCAAGGAGACTCAGTCCTTTGTTCTAATCTGAGATGTGAGGCCTAAAGTGATACATGTGTCCCACAATATATATATATATATATATACAGTATATATACATATATATATAGACACACAGTGCGGAGCATTGTGGTTGGTGGATGTGCAGCAGAAAGTCTAAGCTCTCTCTCCGCGGATGTGGCAGGCCAGCTGGATGTCTTTGGGCATGACGGTGACCCTCTTGGCGTGGATGGCGCACAGGTTGGTGTCCTCGAAGAGACCCACCAGGTAGGCCTCGCTGGCCTCCTGCAGAGCCATGACGGCAGAGCTCTGGAAGCGCAGGTTGGTCTTGAAGTCCGAAGCAATCTCCCTCACCAGGCGCTGGAAGGGCAGCTTATGGATGAGCAGCTCCGTGGATTTCTGGTAGCGACGGATCTCTCTCAGAGCCACGGTACCAGGCCTGTAACGGTGAGGCTTCTTCACTCCGCTGGTGGCCGGAGCACTTTTTCCAGCAGCCTTGGTGGCCAGCTGCTTCCTGGGGGGCTTTTCCTCCAGTAGATTTAGGGGCGGTCTGCTTGGTTCTTGCCATCGCTTTTTATTATTCTGTCTTATATTTCTTGCACACCGCCTAAACTCCAGCCCGGCACCCGCGTCGTTTTCGCTTCAGTTCCTCGGTATGTCAAGTTTCTCCATTAGCACCGGGTGGCGGTTGAGTGCTAGCTAGCTCTTCCCTGCTATATCGTCTCCTGCTGTAAACAGAGGCTCCGTCCGCCGACTCGGGAGACCTTTGGGGCGATCTGTGTGTCCATGATATATATAGAGTGAAAGGTGTGCCGGATCAGAAAGTTATCACCGGATCAGAAAGAAGAAGGAAGATAAAAAGACTCAGAATTGAGCCACTGTTGCAAAAGGCAGCCAACTCGTGTGGCGCCGGAACCGGAAACGGAAGAAGGCTCAAGAGGTAAAATCCATCACATTTAAGAATTCAGAAAGTGCAGCTGAGCATGACTATGCTATGCTAACAGAAGATGTCAACTCCACGGCTAAGCGAGGCAGAGACAAACACCCCAGAGATGGGGGTCGTTGTTGAGCATGGATACGGAGTAGCCAAGTCTTTACCAGCTCCAACATATTGTTCCATAAATGCTATTTTAAACGTCAGTTTGCCTCGTTATATTTCTCCTTTTCATATTGGGACCACTTAAGAAACCCGCTGACATGTCTGGGAAGAACCCTTCCCATCAGGAACGCTCTACCCAAGCCCTTAACCGTCAAGCTAATGAGAAAGCTAATTACCTGTCTCCTGTACATGGCGTTGATGAGGACGCAGAATAGCCGTCACTTTCGGGCCTGATAAGTCTAATTGAAAGTTTCCAAGCTGAAATGTGGGACTCATTAGGCACACTGCAGACTTCTATGGACTCGTTTGGGACACGTTTGACCGAGGTCGAAACTTCTCTGCAGGAGTGTGACAACAGGATTACAGCGCTCGAAGCCAGGTGTGAAACGCTGGAGAAATGCAACAAACTCGAATTGAGGAGCAGATGCCAAAATCTCTGTGTGCTTGGTCTACCGGAAAACATAGAGGGGCCACAAGTTACAACATTTATGACTGACTTCTTCACCGAGACACTGGGTATGGAGGTTCCTGACGGGCCTGAGATGTTGGACCGAGCACATTGCCTTGCTTCCCGGCCTGCCTGAGACCCATGATTGTAAATGTGTACCATTTCAGAGTGAAACAGCGCATCCTCCAGCTCACCAGAGAGAAGGGTCCGCTTTCTTTCCGCGGTCACGAAGTCTACATTTTACCGGATTTTACTTCAGATGTCACCAAATGGAGGGCATCTTTCATGAACATCAAGCGAAAGTTCCATGCTGCAGATGTCAGATATGGCTTGGTGTTCCCTGTCCGACTTCAAGCATCATTCAACGGTGGCAAATACAGCTTTGGTACAGCGGCGAAGGCAGAGAAATTTTACTGAGAGACCATAACCCCATCCCTCCAAGCGGTCCATGCGGATGACACCAATGGGTAACTTTTCACTAGCCCTCTGGGGCAGTTTTCAGCCATACATAAACTAAGGAGTTCAGTAAGTTCTTTTCTTGTCACTTTATGGACTTTTTACTTCACTTTAAGAGGCTTCACTGTGCGGGTTTGGATTTAGGGAGTTGAGGTAATATCAATGCTCATGATACTGTTTTTTGTTTTTTTTTGTTTTTTAAAAAGGGAGTATTTTATTTTTTTTATTTTTAAAGTTCCTCAGATGTTTAAACTATACATTTGCGTATGAAGCACTTGTTTAGTGCAGAGTTAAGATGTATTTTGTAGGGTGTAGACCCTCAGTTCAGGGAAGCATTCAAAGTACGAGGGTGGTCTTTTGTTTGTTTTTCATCTTTTTTTTCTCCACACTCCCCTTTTTTGTTGTATTGTTGTAATTGTCAGGAGGTTCCATATATAAATTCTCAATGCATAAACTTTTAAACGAAAGTATTATTTGCACCATTTGGAATAATTGCTTGCAGTGCAGAAATTAAATTGTGTTCTTGGAATGTACATGGGATCCAGACCCCTATTAAACGTAAAAAAAAAAAAATCTTAACTATTTAAAAAAGAGAGGGTACAGATAGCATTCCTCCAAGAGACCCACCTAAACAACAATGAACACCTAAAGTTAAGAAGGGAATGGGTGGGCCAGATCTACCATTCCTCCTTCACTACTAACAGCAGAGGGGTAGCCATTTTGGTTCATAAATCCCTTTCTCTGGCAGGGGTGGAGATTAAAGGGCCTATATCATGCTATTTTAAGCCTTTCAGAGTAAACTATATGCATGTATGTAATAGTATATTACCTTTGGTACACTGGAGAATGAATTTCTTATGAAATATGAGTTATTTTCACAAGCTACTTTTTCAACCTGGAAGTAAGATGCCTCGATCTCTGAGGCTCAGCCTCTCCTTCTTGTGGCTGCCACCCATTTCATGACGTAACCCCTGAGCCGGCTGCTGCAGCGTGTCGCTGGGTTCCGCCAACAAAAACTTAGAAGACATTGTCTTACGTAAAAAAGCAAACAGTTGTTGTCACTGAGCAGATTAGGTGCGAGTGGAACTACTTCACAGCGTCAATGCTAAAGTGAAAGAGTTTTGCTGATCACTGCTCCGTTAGCTGCGCGGAGAAAGTGGGTGTGTGCATTAGCCTGGGGGCGGTGCTGGCAGCACAGGCACTTACTGGAGTGGGCGGCTCACCCACGTTCATACGTATGAACGTGGGGACCCAGTCATTATCAGGGACAGGGCGGAGCAGCAGCTCAGAGAGCAGGGTTGAGGAGGAATACTCAGAGATGCGTGAATGCAGCAAAATACCACTTTGGGGATGTTTTTGGTGAGGAATTAACATTATAACATGCTTAAAAGCTCAAAAAAGTCGATTTTGCATGATATAGTAGGCCCTTTAAGGCCAATACTGCAGGAAGGTATGTCACGATTAGAGGGACACTCTTTGGGGACCCTGTGTCCTATTTAAATGGGTATCCCCCCCGATTCACTCAACTGATTTTTTATACTAAGGTATTCTCTCTGTCTTCTGAGTGGGCTCCTCTGTGATAGCAGGCAATTTCAACTGTTGTCTATATCCACGTCTAGGTAGGTCCTCAAAAACGGTAGAGTCTAATGTTGGACAAGCTCGCTCTTTACTTGGTTGCTGTGCTGATATTCACTTTATTGATACCTGGAGGACCCTTCACCCCACTGATCGGCAGTATACATTTTACTCAAAAGTGAATTGATTATTTTTTTTACTCCTAAATATGCCCTTCAAAGAGTACTCTCTTGCTCCATTGATAATATTATTATCAGTGATCATCGTTGGCCTCCGTCGGTCCATGATGACCATGGAAGAGAATCCCAAACATCCACTCTGCTGGAACAGCACCGCCCGTGGCTGAACAGGCCGATGCGCACCGGTGTTCTACCTTCCAGCGTTGGGCGTTGGCAGGATTCAAGCCTGGGCAGGAAGATATGGAGGAAAAGATGTTACCCATGCAGCATGTCCCCCCTCTCCACGTCACTGATGAATCCAAAGGAACAGCAGGGCTGCTATAGTTTGGCACCAGCACTGTCGCAGGAGTTGCCAGAACGATGTTGAGCACAACAGAGAACTGCCTTAGGGGCTCCAACTCTGGATTTTTCCTCAGGGTTGACTCCCAAAGCCTTTCCCGTGACCGGGTGTGCCGCAAGGCAGCGGAGGTTTGAAATCAGGGTCTACCTTCCCCTAGATGGGCTACCTTCCCAGGTTGACAAGCCACCATCTACCCGAAGCATCTGGTTTTAAGGCGCCAGAGATCCGCCCTCGCCCCTTCTCCTATTAGTAAAAGCAGTTCCGCCGGGCTTAGAGACTAAACCACACGGGCAGGCTAGGAGTTGGACTTAGTTGTCAGAGGCTTTTCGAGACGCACGCCGTAAGGAGCATTTTATGAGCACTGGGAGCTTAACCCCAGTGCCGCTCCTGGCTATGACAACCTTGGAACCATATCAGTGATCACTCACCCATATTTTTGGTCATGTCCAGCAAGACTCAAAGCACTAGGGGGCAATGGCAATGTCATGTCTGCTCCGACACATGTTTGTGTACAGGATGAAGAGTAGTGGTGACAACATACACCCCTGAGGAGAGCCAGTAGAAGAGCACTTTAGGTCAGACAATGTACCATTGACCCTTACTCTCTGCGTCCTGTTGGTTAAGAAATCCAGAATCCAACCCACCAGATTATTGCTCAAATCAAATTGCTCAAATCAAATTGCTCAAATCAAATTGCTGCAGGAGCTTTTCAACTAACTTGGATTGTATTAAAGGCGGAGGAAAAGTCCACAAATAAAAGTCTGGCGTGTGTCCCATTAAAATCCAGATGTTTAAAAAGCATGTTAAACAGAGTGACAGTGGCATCCTCCACTCCTCTGTGAGGCCTATAGGCAAACTGCAGAGGATCCAATGCATGCTCAGTCTGCTTTAGGACCTCACATCTGACCAGTTTTTCAAAAATTTTCATTAAAATTGAAGTCAAAGCAACTGGTCTAAAGTCATTTACCGTTTTAGGACAGCTGGATTTTGGAATGGGAACAACCACGGCTTCGTTCCAGATCTTAGGCACATGTTGTGTATGTAAGGACTTATTGAAAATGTAATGAAATATAGGACTCAGTTCATGTGCACAGGACTTTACCAAGCGCCCACATATATTATCAGGGCCCTGACTGTTGTTCACTTTTATAGCGCAGAACTCCCTTTTAACATCCTGCACCTCAATATTAAAGTGCTGATTGTCTTTGAGTTTCTGTTTCAAATCTTGGGTTTCTGTGCTAAAATCAAAGGAGTCAAAACAACCATAAAAACAATTAAGAGCATTAGCCAGCTCTGTGTCTGAATTAAAACCATCTAAAAACACACGATTACTGCACTCTGTGCTCTGAAGGCCTACAATAGTTTTCATACTGGCCCAGGCTGAACCAAGTTTCTTTGTTGCCATCTTGCTTTCCAACTCTGATTTATAATTCTGTTTTGCTCTTAAAATTTCGGCCTTCAGCTCCTTTGTGGCAACCTGTAGCTCAGAAACAGACCCCTGTTTAAAGGCAAGTGCTTTCCTCTGTAAGCAGGATTTAACTGATTTTGTAACCCATGGTTTGTTGTTGGGATATATTTTGACACGTTTACGTAGAACAATCTTATTTTTACAGAAAGCCATGTATGAGCATGTGACGTCCACCAAAGAGTCCAAATCATCCCCGCAGGCCAGTGTGAACATCGCCCAGTCTGTACAGTCAAAGCATTCCTGGAGGCTGTGCACTGAATCTTCTGTCTACACATCAGTGTCTCTCGTCTCCACCTTGCCTCTTCTGAGAGCAGTTTTATATGTGGCCAGCAAATGTACACAGTTGTGATCTGAGGATCCTAAAGGAGGAAGGGGAAGTGATTTATAGGCCCTCTCTATGGATCCATAGCACAGGTCCAATGTCTTTTTTCGCCTGGTTGGGCAGGAGATATACTGATAAACGTTTTTAAGTGTCTTCTTTAAAGGAACATGGTTAAAATCCCCAAGAATGAAGTTTGGCGCCTCTGGAGAAATTGATTGCTGCTGCTGGATCACATCAAAGATAGTGCTGCAGGCGGAGTCAGCGTCTGCCCTCGGGTGAATGTACACAGTTGTGATGAAAAGTTGGGGGAACTCGCGAGGCAAATAAAAGGGGCATAGTGACACAGACAGCAGCTCCACATCGGGTGTACAGATGCGCTTTCTTACCGTGACAGATGTGCAGTACTGCTTATTAATATATAAACATACGCCGCCCCCTGACGCTTCCCCGTTACCTCTTCCTGCCGATCCGAGCGCAGCGGGGCTCCAAAGCCGTCAATCCACAGGTCTCTGTTTCGGTCATGCGCATTAAGCCAAGTCTCGGTATAAGCCATGACACAGCAGTTCTTAAAGTCCTTCTGGTAGCGTACATTCCCTTGAATTTCATCCACCTTGTTTCTCAGAGACTGTACGTTCCCAAAAATCATCGAAGGAAGAGGAATGTTACCAAACTGACGTCTTCTCAGGCGCAATTTCACACCTCCACGCCTTCCACGCTTCCTTCTGCCGTCTCTGCCGTCTCTCTTTTCACCGCTCTGTCTGTCTCTCAAAATAAAGTCCGGCAGTTGCGGCTTAGGCTCAATCACAGCCGCTGCATCAACCGTGTTTAAATGCAGCAACATGTCCCTGGAATAATGTATCCTGCCCGCCATGATGCCGAACGCGTTTACCTCATAGACAAAGAGCCGGAGGAAAAGTAGCAGCAGTGCAAGAAAGGGAAGGAAGTCCATGTTGTTGGAACCAGGGAGCTCTTCGCCATATAGTCCACAAACACTCCAGGGCAGAAACGACACAGAGGATTTCGTAAAAACATATATAAAAGTACATAAAAACACACACACACACACACACACATGGTTATGCTGTTTATTGCATCTAGCTACAATGCTCCGCACTGTGTATATATATTTATGTGTACATACAGTATGTATATTCACTGCTCTTATTTTCTTATCTTCTAAATTATTGCTCTGAGTGTTGCTGTCCCTGTGCTGTTGCAATCCTGGAATTTCTCCATTGTGGGACTAATAAAGGCTTATCTTATCTTAAAATGGGGGAGGTTAATCTAAACGTGGATGAAACATGCTCTATCGATACATTTAATTTATGGAAAGTTCCTGATCTATGAGCATATTGTATGCATCGGGGTCTTCCCGGCTGTACCCGCAAACGCAAGGATGAACTAGTTGCGCTTGCATTCGGGGCCACGTTGCACAAATTGCCAATAATGTTGTCTATGGCCGAGGAATCCGAGCAGATTCAATGTGACTATGCCAGCTTGTTGACGTTTGAAGTGGAGGGTGAAATGCTGACAATTCCCAACCCCTTGGGACTTAAGGAAAGCTGGGAGAAGGAAATTGATGCTGTGTCAAAATGTCCCCCCTGTATGTACGCTGGCATAGCAGATTTTTGGTTGTCAAAGGACCAAGCACCCTTACTTGCGAGACTCCGAAATAACTACAAAGAAGGTAAGCGAGTGGTTTGACAGCTCAACTTTGGTTGTGTCATTTTGAGTAAATTTCACTACAAGGCATAGCCTGCTTACTTAGATCTATAGGTCGATACTACTATAGTTTAAGTACCACACATTTTCAATGATTTGCAATTTTATTTTATACCAGCCTACTTATCAATGGCCTTAATTACATGTGTGTGTAGATCAAGCTTCATTACCAATATACAAAGAACTATATCCTATACTGTCCGTATCTACTACTTAAGGGTTTAGACTCGTGCAGGTCTAAATATAACATATCGTTTTATACATTTTATAAAATAATTGCCATTACCTATTACCAGACTTGTGTCAGCTAAGGCCTATTTTTAACGTATAATGCATAACGGAGATTTAAAGCTTAAAGCAGACTTTAAGTGGCAATTGTTCAGGTGTGACAGTACTGTTTCTATACAAAAGCAAGCCGGCTAGCGGAATGTTTGGTAGTTGTGACCTTTGAACTGGATGTCGGGTCACATAGTCCGCACATGCGCACTCGTAATGCGAAAGTCGCTTATTCTCAGCTTTCTGAAGATATTCACTTCCAAACAGACATGCAGCACCTAATTTGGAAAAGAAACAGAGGAGAAGCAGAGGAGAAATGGTTTGGTGAAGATTCTCAGCCATCCAGCCAGGTCAGTGTACTGGATGACACATCAGTCAAGTCAACTGGATTCAAGCACTTTTGCTTCTGAAACTTTGGATGAATGGTGAAATGTTTCAGAAGTCAAAAATACTTGAATGCAGTTGACTTGACTGATCGGTCATACAGAGGACAAGTAAACATTTGCTCTTGCTGGAAACATTAACAATATATAGATGATTTTTACTGAGTCAAAATATTTAGTAATGTAAAATCAGATAAGTGAAAATGGGTTTCTTCCTGTCTGGTCAGAACTGCCGGAACATGGCATTAACTTGAGAGTCCTTGTTCATGTAAACAAGTTCTAAGGAATGTCTCCATGTCCTCTTGATACTGGAAGATGAACAAAAAAGGCTCCTTTGCAATCAAATGATTCTCCCTCCAGTAATTCTTTAACAGCATCCTGCTGAAGCTCTGGGCTCATGTGGAGAACATCAGGTTCTGTCACCTCCCCACAGAACAGTGCACGGTTACTGTGCACCCAGCACAGTGCTGTATGGACGTCACTCAGGATGCCATGCTGCAGCAGCACATCAAGAGTTCAGTTGAATCAATAAAAACTTGTTTTATCATCTTGCATGCAATCATATAAAAAAGCCACAAGTACAAAATGGCAAGATGTTTTAATCAGAGATAATCCCACTAATAGGGAATGTGAGCTGGGATTAGACTGTCATGATACAGGTTAGTTTTACCCTACTAATGATGTGTTGTTGCACTAGTAATCCTCTAATTGTGTTCAAGAAGAAAAGCAAAAATGAAACTAAACCATTCAAACCAAACAATTTCTTTTAACATTACCAATTAGTTCTAGTCAGGTTGGACAAAATCTTGAGTTTTGGGGTGGACTTTGTCTGAATGATTTGACCTCACTGTTGTCCCCCTGATGTTTGACTGAATCGCTGGTGGGTAGGATGTTGGCAGAAGTGGACTTTGACACCCTGAAGACAGGCTGAGTGGCTCCCTGAAGGAGTTTGGAAGCTTCCTCTGTCCAGAATGCAAATCTCTGCCCATGCCTTAAAACAATAACCATTGCACAACTTCAACTAAAGTGGATTCATAGAGCAAAGCAGATGCAACTGAAAATTTCTGTTTTCATTCGTACCCCTCAATGCAAAATCGTTCCATCAGTTGAACGCACCACCACTGGCAAATCACTGCCATATCCCACTAGGAAAAAAGTGAAATTAAAAAAACAAAAAACAAAACAAACACGACAGTACACTGATGAAATATTAAAAAAGGGAAAATATGACTAACCTCAGTGAACTCAAATAGGGTGGATGTACAGAGGCAGAGAACATACTTTAAAAAAACAAAAACAACTTTAAAATACAATGAATGTCAGGAATGAAAGCTGTCAGGACTTCAACACATTTACCATTAGCATGAAGACACCACAGGAATGTCCTGAAGTCTGTTGAGGAAAGGCCTGAAGGCATAAAAAATGTATCATTACGAGAAAGAAATGACACAGACTTAACTATGTCTATACAAACACACACACACTTACCTTTAATCTGATAAAAAGGCACAGCTGTTCAACTTTAATATTCTGATTATTTTCGCAAATTTATAAGTTGACACTGACTTCAAGGTCACTTCCTGTCTTCTCAGTCCAAGAGCATTGAGAAATTGAGGCTGCAATTTGTCTAACAATCCAAAAAGAAAAAAAAAATAAGTTCAATTCAATTCAATTCAATTCAATTCGACTTTATATAGCGCCATTTCACAACAACAGTCATCTCACAGCACTTTCAACTGTAGGGGGAACCCCCACAGTTGCAGAAAGACCCCAGCAATCAGGCGATCCCCTGTGAGCAAGCACTTGGCGACGGTGGAGAGGAAAAACTCCCTTTTAACAGGAAGAAACCTCCAGCAGAACCAGGCTCAGGGAGGGGCAGTCATCTGCTGCGACTGGCAGGGGGGTGAGGGGACAGAGAAGATGAAAAGAACAGACATGTCCAGAGCAAACAGTACGATGGGGATTCAATCTATGGGAGAGAACAAACAGATGTTAATGACCAGCAAAAAAAAAAATAATTCATTGAGAGTGAAGAAAGGAGTGAGGCCCAGTGCATTATTGGAGGTCCCCCAGCTGACTAAACCTATTAGCAGCATAACTAAGGGAGGGGTCAGAGACACGTGATCCCTCCCTAATTGTAGGCTATATCAAAAAGGAAGGTTTTAACCCTATTCTTAAAAACAGAGATCGAGTCTGACTCCCGAATCCAGATTGGCAGCTGGTTCCACAGGAGAGGAGCTTGACAACTGAAGGCTCTGCCTCCCATTGTACTTTTGGAGATTCTAGGTATTACAAGTAATCCTGCATTTTGGGAGTGTAGTGCTCTGTTAGGATAATAGGGTAGTATCAGATCTTTTAAATAAAAAGGATCCTGATTGTTTAGAGCTTTGTAAGTAAGAAGAAGGATTTTAAACTTAATTCTAAACTCTATGGGAAGCCAATGAAGGGAGGCCAGAACTGGAGAGATATGATCTCTCTTTCTAGTACCTGTTAAAACTCTTGCTGCAGCATTTTGGATCAACTGAAGACTTTTTAAAGATGTTTTAGGACAACCTGATAATAAAGAGTTACAATAATCTAATCTAGAGCTAACAAAAGCGTGGATCAGTTTCCCAGCATCACTCTGAGACAAGATGCCCCTAATCTTGGCAATATTACGCAAATGATAGAAGGCAGTCTTAGAAACAAATTTAATATGTGAATTGAAAAACAGATCTTGATCAAAAACAACTCCAAAGTTCCTCACAGAGCTATTAAGATAAAGAGTAACCGCATCCAAACTAAAAGTTTGATTTGGAAAGGTATTTCTAAGGTTTTTTGGACTAACAAGAATGACTTCAGTCTTATCTGAATTTAGCTGTGACTTCAGTCTTATCTGAATTACAAGTCATCCAAGCTTTGATTTCCTTAAGACAGGCTTCTAACTTGGCTAATTGATTATTATCGTCTAGCTTCATTGACAGGTATAATTGTGTGTCATCTGCATAACAATTAAAATGTATACAGTGCTTTCTAATAATGTTGCATAACGGAAGCGAATATAAACTAAAAAGAGTAGGGCCTAGCACAGATCCCTGTGGAACTCCATGACTGAGGTTTGAGTTGAAAGAAAACTAATTATTGACATGAACAAACTGGAACCTATCAGATAAATAAGATCTAAACCACTGCAACGAAGTTCCATTAAGTCCAACATAGTGTTTTAATCTTTCAAGTAGAATATTATGATCGATAGTATCAAAAGCTGCACTAAGGTCTAAGAGGACAAGTACAGAAACCAGTCCATTATCAGATGCGATAAGGAGGTCATTAGTGACCTTCACTAAGGCTGTTTCAGTACTGTGATGATTCTGAACCCAGATTGAAACTCTTCAAATAAACCACTTCCCTGCAAGTGGTCAAATAATTGCGTAGCAACAACTCTTTCTAAGATTTTTTTAAATGAAAGGGAGATTAGAGATTGGTCTATAGTTAGCTAAAGCTCCTGGATCTAGCATTGGCTTTTTGAGTAAGGGTTTAATTACAGCAGTTTTAAAAGCCTGCAGTACATGGCCTAAAGTTAATGAAGAATTGATTATTTGAAGAATAAAGCTACCAATAAATGGGAAGTCTTCTTTAAATAACCTGGTAGGAATAGGGTCTAAAAGACAAGTTGAAGGCTTGGATGAGGAAATTATTTTGTCTAACTCTAAAAGGTCAATTGGAGTAAACTCATCCAAACAGATATCAGTTGAAGGAGCTGTAATAGTTAATGTATTTAAGTTAATGGTGGGAAGAATCTGACTAATTTTATCTCTGACAGATAAACTTTTATTATTGGAAAAAGTTCATGAAGTCCTGACTAGTAAGCTCTAAGGGAATTCTAGGATTGACAGAGTCCTGACTCTTTGTCAACCTGGCTACAGTGCTGAAAAGAAACCTGGGATTATTCTTGTTCTCTTCTACAGTATTAATGCAGAATA
Organism: Pholidichthys leucotaenia; assembly: GCA_020510985.1. Classification (NCBI taxonomy): domain Eukaryota; kingdom Metazoa; phylum Chordata; class Actinopteri; order Cichliformes; family Pholidichthyidae; genus Pholidichthys; species Pholidichthys leucotaenia. The sequence continues at coordinate 397,064,464 of CM035838.1, read as the reverse complement.
ATAGCTCGTTCTAGCTTTTCTAAGAGATTTTTTACAAATTAAAAGATGATTTTTCCAAGCTAAATAGATTTCATCTAAATTAGTGGAGCGCCATTTTCTTTCTAATTGATGAGTCTTCTGTTTCAAGCTATGAGTTTCTGTGTTGAACCAAGGAGTTCAAAATCTCTGATTAGACTTTTTCTTTTTTAAAGGGGCCGCCATGACTAGAGTCTGATGCAGAGAAGCTGTAACACTATCTATCATGCTATCAATTACAGGAGGAGCAAGCTGTCTATAGCTTATTTCCGTTGTGTTGACACATGGCATAGAGGAAACAATCTGCATAAATTTGGTTACAACATCATCTGAGAGGCATCTACTGTAGTAATATTTTTCTTTAGGAGTCAAATAGTCAGAAATAGAAAAATCAAAGGTTAACAGACAATGGTCTGACAGTGCAGGGTTATGAGGAGACACTACCAGATTTTCTATTTCTACGCCATATGTCAGAACAAGGTCCAACGTGTGGTGGAGATAATGGGTAGAATTTTCTACTTTCTGAGAAAACCCTATCAAGTCTAATATTGAATTAAATGCCATATTAAGGCAATCACTATCTACATCTACATGTATATTAAAGTCCTGATCTGATCTGATTTCAGCACTAAATCAGCTAAGAATTCGACAAATTCGGATAAAAACTCTGAGTAGTTTGATGGAAGACGATAAACTATGGCAAATAAAATTGGGTTTAGCCTAAAATTGCTAAAATGCCCAATACTGAGGACCAGGCCTTCAGAGGAATTATAACATGTTTTTTGCTTTACATTAACTAGTAATTTGGAATGGTAAATTGTTGCTACTCCTCCTCCACGACAGAACTTCTGGGATTTTGACAGTTTAAATAACCAGAGGGAGTTGACTCATTTAAACCGACATAATCCTCTTGCCCTAACCAAGTCTCTGTAAGGGATGTTAAATCAATCTGATGATCAATTAACAGATCATGGACTAGCAGAGACTTGGGAGTTAGTTAGTTAGTTAGTTAATTCTCTTCACACCATGTTGGTGTATGGGGCGGCGCTTATCTCCGTTTCTCTGACCCTAGGCCACACAGCTACTGTAAGTAGTGAAAGCTACAGCGGGGGCTCAGTCCTCTGGTAGCTCTGTGCGTAACTTTACTTTCCCCGTTCCATTATGCGGAGCACCACGCACACTTCCAAGTCACCACTCCGGTGACTTGGGAGTTAGAGACCTAATATTTTTTTTTTTAGATTTAGTATACTTTATTGATCCCCAGAGGGGAAATTGAGGGTCATCCACCACCTGGATGGATGAAGCAGCCACGATACGGCGCTATCCCTTAACCATTCACACACACATTCACACCTAGGGCCACTTTAGAGTCTCCAATTAACCTAACCTGCATGTTTTTGGCATGTGGGAGGAAACCGGAGAAATCCCGGGGTAAACCCATGCATACACGGGGAGAACATGCAAACTCCACACAGATCACTGTTGGTCGGGGGCTGGGATCGAACCCACGATCCCCCAGCCAAGGGTAAACTGTGCTGCCGCAGTGCTAACCACTGCGCCACCGTGCAGCCCAATAATAATATTTAACAAACCACATTTAATTTTTAAATTATGAGGAGGAACACAGGCCAAATCATTCAATTTAGAGGCTTCATGTTTAATTTGAGTTTTACCAACTTTTTGTTTAACACTAGAAGTCCCAGCATTTTTCTGTCTACCTAGAAAACCCACAAGAGGGCCAATTGGCCCCAAGCCCCCCCTGTGGTCACTCATTTTGTTATGGTAATGAGGCTGTTAGTGGCAGTGTGTGGGGTGAGGGGGGTGTGGGGTGTGGGGTGTGGGGTGAGGGGGTCACACTTCAAACACTTCAAACACTTCACACTTCAGTGGTGCACATGGACTATCGCTTCAGTTCCCTCAAGAACTTTGTGGTGAAAGAAGCTCCTCTCCAAGGAACGAAGATGCAGACATTTTTTTAACAATAAATGTCAGTGTGTTGATCCCTTCCTTCCTGTTGATCCTTTCCACTGCATACAGCTCAGTCCAGTCTTTATGGCTATGTTCACTGAGGTATTTATCATCTCAGAACTAAAGCTTGCTCTCAAAAGAACATTTTAGACCCCACACCCCACAACCCACACCCCACACCCCCCTCACCCCACACACTGCCACTAACAGTTAGGTAAAGTTGCTTTTTCATTCTTTGTAAATATGTTTTGTTTTGTTTTTTTTTTAACAATAAATGTCAGTGTGTTGATCCCTTTCTTCCTGTTGATCCTTTCCACTGCATACAGCTCAGTCCAGTCTTTATGGCTATGTTCACTGAGGTATTTATCCATCTCAGAACTAAAGCTTGCTCTCAAAAGAACATTTTAGACCCCACACCCCACAACCCACACCCCACACCCCCCTCACCCCACACACTGCCACTAACAGCCTCATTACCATAACAAAATGAGTGACCACAGGGGGGACTTGGGGCCAATTGGCCCTCTTGTGGGTTTTCTAGGTAAAAAGGCCAAATGGCCCCTCTCTGGGACTTCTAGTGTTAATCACTTTGGGATGCTTATACATTATATTTTTATTTACTTTGGAGGGAGCAGAAAATGATTCTCTGATGGGGAAGACAGGGGCTAACTTGAGGGGTGGCAGATAAAGAGGAGCTGCAGAGAGGCGTGTAAGACTGCAACTCTGCTTCCTGGTCCCAACTCTGACTTGTCAAGGTTTTGGAAATTTGGATAAAAATGATGCCACATTGTTAGATAAATGAGACACACCATCCAAAGTGGGATGGACGCCGTCTCGTCTAATAAGACCAGGTTTTCCCCAAAATGAGCTCCAATTGTCTATGTAGCCCACATCGTTTGCAGAACACCACACAGACAGCCAGCGGTTGAAGGATGACAAGCGGCTAAACATGTCATCATTGGTCAGATTGGGGAGGGGCCCAGAGAATACTACAGTGGCAGACATTGTTTTTGCAAAGTCACACACCGATTCCATATTAAGTTTTGTGACTCCCGACTGCCGGAGTCGGATGTCATTAATGCCGGCGTGGATAACAATTGTGGAGTATTTACCGTTTCTTTTAGCCAGCATTTTCAAATTTGACTCAATGTCACCTGCCCTGGCCCCAGGAATGCATTTGACTATGGCCGCTGGAGTCTCTAGGTTCATGTTTCTGACTACAGAGTCGCCAATGATCAGAGTTTTTTCCTCAGCGGGTGTGTCACTGAGCGTGGAAAAGCGATTAGAAACATGAACAGGTTGGTGGTGAACCGGGGCCTTGCCATTAGGCTTCCTTCTCACCGTCACCCACCCAATCTCCTCACTGCTGAGGAGGACCGGAGGACCACTAGCAGGCCACCCTATGCTAGGGAGCTCCGCTGCAGCCATTATTTACTGGCGCAGACGGTGTTTCAGTGCAGCAGAGCCGGGATTCCAAATCAGACAACCTCGCCTCGAGCGCCTCAAAAAGACAACATTTATTACATTTACCGTTATCACCAAAAGAGGCAGAGGTGTAGCTAAACATCTTACAGAGAGAGCACAACAGAATTGTGGAAGAGGCTGCACAAAGACATGTAATTTGTCCACATATACCAAATTGTTTGATATAATGCATGACATAAATTCAGTTTCCTTGTGTATTGTGATACATAAATTAAATGGCATAAAGTATGGCATCCTTGGAGGCCAAGTTTTGCTACAAAACTGAGACAAAATCATTTCAGTTAATACACACAAATATAATCTGACATTTCTTTTGAGCCTAGACTATTGTACAAGTGACACAGAACACAAACAACTTACCGGCAAACAAAGCAGTGGGTCAGTTTTTTTGTCCTTCTAGGTGGGTGCAACATTGAGGTCAGCTATGTGAACATCCTTTCCCTAATAGTAAGAGAGTAAAAATTTAATTTATGTATCACAATACATAAGGAAACTGAATTTATGTCATGCATTATATCAAACAATTTGGTATATGTGGACAAATTACATGTCTTTGTGCAGCCTCTTCCACAATTCACAAACAAGCATTTCCAACCTGGAAGCAATTGTTGAAAGCAGACAAACACTATTAAGGATTTTGCTTTTTATAGTGATGCGAGACACGACTTCTTTTATTTAGTGCACTCACATTGGATTCCGTGCACTGATTTAAAGCCAGGCTCCAGAAGTCCTCGTGTGAGGCATGTTTGTCCATCCTTCACAATAAGTTCTGTTGGGAGACGACTTTTTTCCAGGACGTACGCCAACTAGAAGTAAAAAGAAAATCCTATTTCTTTGAAAACACAACAGCGTGAACACTGCTATTATAGTAACTAAGGGAGAAATGTCAACTTGATATTTAACACCAACCATGACAGATGTTACTGGATGCTAATGATGCTGACCAGCTCATTCTGCAGAGGACCCAGTTCTTTCTGCCACTGTGGGCCCCAGACAGCATCTGGATGGTCCATCTTCCCCTCAAGAGTGGGATACTGGTGGTCTCCAAGAAATGTCTTGTTGGTTGGTGCATCTGAAAATACACAAATATGATTCTAGTTATAATTCTTTGTATTAATTTTGGACCCCCTGTTGAAATCAAAAGATTTGCATAGAGACAACATATTTAACTCCCTTACTCTTCAGTCTGCGGTCGGTCCGTAGTCTTGATACATGAACTTTTTGGAATGTGGAACCCTTCCTCAGTGTGGCCACCCCTTTGGCACTGACGTTTATTACTGTAAATGGACCTTGGTGCTGGCTTGATAGAGTAGCTAATGTCTGCCGCTTTTTGGGATCCTGTGAAACCAAAACATCATCACCCTCATGCACAGAAAATACTCTCACAAACTTTAGCTTTGGATCTCCAAAGGTCTTCTGCTGCCTGGTCTGTGCCTTCTCTATGCTGCACAGAACCTGAAAAAGACCCAACAATTTACGTTAAGGAATATCAAAAGTGAATTTTCAGGTGTCTTCCCTTTACAACAAACCGTTTCATTTAGATGTTTAAGCTCTGTTATTTTGGCGTCTAAATCCTCTTCTGGATCAGCCACTTCAAAGTCATCTGCCACGGGGCAGCATTCAGAACTTCAGGCAAGTGATGGTGCCGGTGGAAGAGCAGGAAATATGGACTATGCCTGGTCCAACTCTAATTCAATTCAATTCAACTTTATTTATATAGCGCCATATCACAACAACAGACATTTCATAGCACTTTCAAATGTAGGGAAAACTCCACAATTGCAGAAAGACCCCAGCAATCAGGTGATCCCCTGTGAGCAAGCACTTAGCAATGGTGGAGAGAAAAAAACTCCCATTAAACAGGAAGAAACCTCTAGCAGAACCAGGCCCAGGGAGGGGCAGTCATCTGCTGCGACTGGCTGGGGGGTGAGGGGATAGAGAAGATGAAAAAAACAGGCATAAAGAGAGCAAACATTAACCGCCCTCCCTGTATGCAGAGACGTGTCTTTGCGGAAAATGAAGCCCTGAGAACACTTGATTATAAGATTATTTGAAAGAGATGTCACCAGTTTTACTTTTGGGACATGATTTGAAGTTGAATAAGGTGAAAAAAGTTGAAATATATGGGATCATGATACTTGATTATTGCAATATCGTGATAGGATCGAATCGTGACCCAAGTATTGCGATCTGAATCGAATCACGAGATCCATTGCAATTCCCACCCCTAGAAGACCGCTGACTTGACAGCTGTCCAGAAAACTGAAATATACACTCTCCACTAGGAGGGTAAGCCACAAAAGGTCATTGCTAAAGAAGCTGACTGTTCACAGGGTGCTGTATCCAACTATATTAATGGAAAGCTGAGTTTAGTTTAATGTTTATTTGAAAGGGACATTACATTCTAATGAACATTAATACAAATGTAAGTATGCCAGATTTAGCAATACTGCTAATTTGCATCTGTAGTCCCCCGGTGGGTCACAAAAACACACAAACAATCCTACACGAGCAGAACAACTGCAATGAAACTGTACAAAGTAGATATGCTAAAGTGCAAGAGTTAAGGTGTTACAAAACAAAACATTCAAATGTTACACGAGTGAAGTGCTGTCTATGCGTACACACACATGCACCCAAGCACCTCCCAGCAACAACAGACAGCAACAAACAAGAGGTGGGGCATATGTGTGTGACACATTGGCACATATATACTGTATATGCGTATGCCTGCCCTAACCCATTATTAGAAAATACAGATGCTAATATGGCCCAGAATTCCTCCATATACTGATACTATCACTAAAGTGTGCAGTGTCTTCTGCAGTGGCACATCTAACAATACAGTCTTCAGTAAATAAAATAATTGTTTTGGTTGCTTTTTCTTAAAAATGAGCCATTATTTTCAAAGTCACTGAAAAATGGTGACTTTATCAGGTCAGGCATTGGTTTTCTTGCTACCGGATAACCATGAAAACTGGTACTACCTGTCTTATGGGTCGGGCCATCGGTGACTCAACCGGCAACCCCGCCCTTCCGAGGGTGTGGAGGGTGAAACTGGGCATCCTGGCAGAACTAAAAACAATATCTGTCACAGGTCTGTGGTGGACCACTTCCAGTTACACGGGGGGAGACTGGACATCCTGGCAGATAAGCACATCTGTCGCAAGGTCTGTGGTGGACTTTTGCCAGTTGGTGCATCATGACATGCACTACACAAAGAGCAGAGATAAACAAACCTATCGTCTGGTCAGTCACTGCAACAGATACTGGAGTCAGTTTGTCTTGGCCTGTCCTTGCCACTGATAATACCTCTGTCAAGAATGTGCCGCTAGTCCAGCAAAAACTAGCGGTACTCAAATACTTTGCAAGCAGTTTCATGAAATGGTCAGTCAGAAAGCAACTCATACCAGCTTGGATGTCGCCCGGGTTAACAAGGTCAGGAGTTCCTGGCAGCGGAAAGCAAAGGATAGAGGTGCGTGGAGGAATCTGATCAGACCTAAATGAAACAGTCATTGTCGCCACCGACAGACTGCTATGATGATGATGATGATGAACAGAGGGGTACCAACAATTTTGTCCGCGTGTGTAGGTGTGAGACTTCTCAACCTGGAGAGCATGGTCCATGAGAAGAGAGGTCGCCAGTTGGGCCAGACGGAGCAGCAAAGGTTGGGCACCCCCCGGGGAGAAGGAGAGACGCTGGGCCGCCTGGAGAAGGAAATAGTGTGGCACCAGTGTAATGCTATGTTAATGCACCACACGGGCTTTGTCATGTAACAGTTATGATGTCGGAGCCCCAGGCCACTATGCAAATGATTAAAGGTATGTAAGTGAGATGCACTGTGGCCTGGGAGCTCTCATGCTATCTTGACTTGTCAGAGAGAATAAAGTCTGTGCTGATTCAGCTCGTTGCCTCACCTTGTTCATTCTCTCTACACTGGTGACCCTTGATGCGCAATGGAAGGTGAGATGAGCATCCCGGAGACAAGCTGAAGAGGAAGTGCCAGCGCTGCGTGCACTGTTTCAGTCAAGCTCCTGGACTTCTGGCTGCACGACCCGACGGCGTGGTTCTGGCCAGAGGCCCAGTTCACTCTCCGTGGGGTAACAGCAGACGAGACTAAATACTACTACATGGTTGCGGCACTGGATGCACGCACCACACAGCAGGTGGCAAGCCTGCTCCAAGAGCCGCTGGTCCACGGAAAATACGAGGCGCTCAAGAAGATGCTGATCCAGCACTACACGCTTTTGGACTGTGAAAGAGCGGAAAGGCTCCTGACACGTTCTGAGTTAGGGGACAGATCGGCTGTTGAATTGATGGAGAGTATGTTGGCACAGGAAGGACACGATCTGCCTCTATCATCGCCGTTTCAGAGCGGACACACGGCGATGCATGCCACCGTGCCAGTTCAAGCAGTCGGGAAACGCCAAGGCCGGCAGTCAATAGCAGCTGCGACTGCCGGTGACAGCGATAAGCTGCTTTACATCACAGACTCAAGTTCGGGGAGACGGTTCCTGGTGGACTCCAGCTCCCAGAAGAGCCTCATTCTGCCGTTCAACTCAGACAGGGTGGCAGGAAGTAGCGGTCCCCAGCTGGCAGCTGCCAACGGATCGGACATTAAGACATTTGGTGAGCGGACACTGACTATATGTTTGCATGGGCGCAACTTCCAGTGAACCTTCATTATAGCTGCATGTGCCATTTTGGGGGCAGACTTCCTATGTGTGCATGGTTTATTAGTAGATGTTGCCAATAGACGGCTGGTGGATGCTGTTTATTTTAATTCTCTGCCCTGTACAGCTCGAGGAGCCGGGTCGACAACACTAGCCAACATTACAGCTCCAGGGGGTAAGTTCCAACAGTTACTCGCCGAGGTCCCAGCACTCACAGTTCCGATGTTTTCAGCGGCTGTAACCAAGCACGGGGTCGAGCATTTTATCACTATCAAAGGACCGTCCATTTTCGCACGACCTCGGCGCCTGGACGCAGCTAAACTGGCCAGCGCACACGAGGAGTTCACCAACTTGGAGAGGTTAGGTGTCATCAGGCGCTCAAACAGCCTGTGGGCATCCCTGCTTCACATGGCGCCTAAAGCCAACGGGTCGTGGCGACCATGCAGCGATTTCCGGCGATTGAACAACGCTACGGCACACGATCGTTACCCTGTCCCCCACATCCAGGATTTTTCCGTGCACCTGGCCGGGGCACGAGTTTTTTCCAAGGTGGACCTGGTCTGCGGTTACCACCAGGTCCCGGTGCATGCAGAAGACGTACCAAAAATGGCGGTGATAACGCTGTTCGGCTTTTTCGAATTTTTGTGCATGCCGTTTGGATTAAAAGGCATGGCACAGACCTTCCAAAGGATGATGGACGCAGTGCTGTGCGATATTCCCTTTGTTTTTGTCTACCTGGATGACATTCTGGTAGCCAGTGCGTCTGAGGACAAGCATGTCGCCCACCTCAGGATGGTTTTCCAGAGATTGGAAGCGCATGGTTTAGTAATCAACCCGGTGAAGTGCCAATTTGGGGCAGCAGCGATCGATTTTTTGGGCCACCGCATTTCGCCGGAGGGCGGAGGGAGGACTTTCCACGTCCTCAGACGGTGAGGGTTCTTCAGGAGTTTTTGGGGATGGTTAATTTTTACAACCGTTTCCTCCCCCACACAGCCCAGCTGATACAGCCATTGTACGACACGCTTAAAAAAAGAGACCGGCGGGCAGCATCGACTGGACTCCCGAGTGGGGTCAGGCTTTTTTGAACGCCAAAACAGCACTGGCAAAGGCCGCGTTACTTGTGCACCTACATCCTTTGGCATGGATAGCGCTCACTACGGATGCATCTGATGTGGCCATAGGGGCCGTAGTGGAGCAGTGCATTGCAGGTTCATGGCAGCCGCTCATGTTTTTTAGCAGAACTTTGCGCGACAACAAGCACAAATACAACACATTTGACAGAGAGTTGCTGGCTCTCCACCTGGCGATACGCCATTTCCAGTTCTGGCTGGAGGGGTGCGACTTCACCACATTTGTGGACCACAAGCTACCAACGTACGCCATGGCAAAAGTCTCGGAACCGTGGTCAGACTGGCAGCAATGGCAGCTAGCTGCAATCTCAGAGTTTACGACCGACATTCAGCACGTGGCTAGCAAACTCAACATGGTGGAAGACTGCCTCTCGTGTGCATTGGTGGCCCCAGTCTACATGGGAATAGATTACCTCGCCGTTGCCGCAGAGCAGGCCGGGGATGTGGACATTTGTGCGCTCCAGTCTGGACCAGCAGGCTTAAGGCTGGAGAGCAGGGTACTGCAAGAAGGGGGCCCTCCCCTACTCTGTCACGTCTCCACAGACCGCCTGCGCCCGGTGGTCTCGCACGCTTGGCGTCGTCAGGTTTTCGAGTTGGTCCACTCCCTTGTGCACTCAGGAGTGCGCGTTTCAGTGAAACTGGTGGGGGCGAAATTCGTCTGGCCGCGTTTGCGTAAAGAGGTGAAAGAGTGGGCAGCAGCTTGTGTTGCATGCCAATGAGCCAAGGTGCATAGGCACACCAGGGATCCCCTTGAACCATTTCACATCTCGACTAAGAGGTTTGACCACATCCACGTGGACCTGGTGGGGCCCCTTCCGCCGTTGCAGGGGTTTACGCATCTCTTGATGGTCATGGACCACACTACGCGCTGGCCGGAAGCGGTACCGCTAGCTTCTACTGCGTCCATGGAAGTAGCGCGCGATTTTTTGTCAAACTGGGTGGCACATTTCAGAGCTCCTTCGGACATCACGTCCAACAGGGGCCCACAGTTTGTTTCCGAACTCTGGTCCGCGATGGCCCGGAGCCTGGGGGTCAACATTCACCGCACTACCGCAGACAACCCCCAGGCCAACGGGTTATGCAAGCATTTCCACAGGTCACTTAAGGCAGCACTCAGCACTTCGCTCACAGACGCAAATTGGGTAGACCGTCTGTTTTGGGTTCTTTTAGGGTTGCGTTCCACACCGAAGGAGGATTTGGCAGCCTCCCCAGCAGAATTCATTTTTTCCCCAACCGCTACAGATCCCCGAGGAATTTTTACCGGACAACCCTGCACCCGAGGCTGAGCCACCCACACATTCTCTACGTGGCGCAGAGGTAGGGAGTGTGCCGGGCCCGGCCCACCACTGTTTTCCCCACACATTCGTCCCAAAGAGCTTGTGGAATGCATTTTTTGTGTTTGTCAGACACGACGCACACCGGACCCCGCTGTGCCCACCATACGATGGGCCATTCAGAGTGTTGGAACCTGGGGAGAAACATTTCATGTTAGACTTGGGGAGACATAGAGAGACTGTCTGCATTGACAGGCTTAAGCCTGCTTTTGTGTTGGCAGACGAACAGATGGTGTTGGCCCAGGCTCCTAGGTGCGGATGTCCCCCACTGGGGGCTCCGCAGGTTGATGTCTCCTCAGCAGGAACAGGCAATCATGTTAAAGATGTGCTTTCTCCCCCTCCCCTTTTCCCTCCACAGACTGACGTGCCCCCCAGGGCACCAGCAGAGCAAAGCCACAGAGCTGGCGACCGACCCCCACCCCCCCGCCGTTACAGCCGTTATGGACGTCAGCTGAAGTCCAAAGGATGGGGGGGGCGGGTTAAGGCCCATTCTGGGTGTTTGGGGGGGGGGGGGGGGCTAGGTGTTAGACTTCTCCACCCAGAGTATAGTCCATGAGAAGAGAGGTCACCGGTTGGTCCAGATGGAGCAGCAAAGGTTGGGCACCCCTCTGGGGTGAAGGAGAAATGCTGGGCTGCCAGGAGAAGGAAGTAGTGCCGCACCAGCGTATTGTTATGTTAATGCACCACACGGGCTTTGTCATGTAACAGTTATGATGTCGGAGCCCCAGGCCACTATGCAAATGATTAAAGGTATATAAGATAAGTGAGATGCACTGTGGCCTGGGGGCTCTAATGTTATCTTGACTTATTAGAGAGAATAAAGTCTGTGCTGATTCAGCTCGTTGTCTCACCTTGTTCATTCTCTCTATATCAGTTCTATTAATTGGGTAACCTCCTTCACAATACTACCCCCTTCCACATTTACAATTGCAGTACTACATAGAAATCTGCACTGTGTGTGTTTATATATTTACATATTTATTCCATCTAGCTACAATGCTCAGCACTGGGTGTGTTTATATATTTATATATCTACATATTATTCCATCTAGCTACATTGCTCCGCACTGTGTGTGTTTATATACTTGCATATTTATTCCACCTAGCTGCAATGCTCCGTACTGTGGGTGTTTATATATTTACATATTTATTCCATCTAGCTACAATGCTCTGCACTGTGTGTTCATATATTCATATATTTATTCCATCCAGCTACAATGCTCTGCACTGTGTGTCTGTGTGTGTGTGTATATATATATATTTTATAGTAATACGTACATATGTATATTAGCTGCTCTTGCTTGCTTGTTTTTTTTTTTGTTTTTTTTTTTGTTTTTTTTCTTGCCTTCTGATTGTTGCTCTGAGTGTTGCTATCCCTGTGCTGTTGCAATCCTGGAATTTCCCCGTTGTGGGACTAATAAAGGCTTATCTTATCTTATCTTATCTTAAATTCTGAACCATCTTGGCAAGGTCTTTTCTGAGTAACCTACTGTGCAATAATAATAATAATAATAATAATAATAATAATAATAATAATAATAATGATAAATAAAAATAAGAAACGTAAAACAAAATACAACTGCAAGTCAAACAGAGATAGAACTAAGTTACACATGATCACTTCTCAAAATGATAATTTTGATAAATCAGAAAAAGAAAAGTTCGAAAATGAGACATGAAAATCTGAAGGTTATTCATTAATTTGTAAAATAAATTTGTCAATGAAAAATACATAACTATTGGGGCGACTTCTTCAGGAGTATTCGTCCCTTTCACATTCCCCACAATGCAATGCGCAACCGGCAACATCCGGTAGTTTGTTTACACTCGCTCACAATGGAGACAGAGTTCAAGATACGTCGAAATAAAGCCACAAATCAGGGTTCCAGATGCGTAGTACCTTTCTGTAGTAATAGCCAGGGTACAGACAAGGAACAGGGCATAAGAAGATCATACTACAGGTTTCCCAGCGGTGAAAAAAATGCAGATCTTCGGCGAATTTGGGAGAGTAAAATCAGGCGTGAAGGATGGACTGCAAGTGCCAGTGACAGAATTTGTTCAGACCATTTTCATGGAGGTAAAAGCACTGTTTGAATAATATATTTATCTATATTGTATTACCTGTTATTATTCAATAAATTATTAGCATTTAGTCTAATTTTAGGTTCCAAACTAATCACTAATCAAATCCAATACAAAGTTAACATAGTATCAATTTTCTTTATTTTATTAGTTAATATAGTCTTGTCAGACTTCTGCATTATAAATTATATAGTTGTATGTGTGTGTATTTTGTTTGTTTATTTACATATATATATGTATTTGAACTTTATACATACATAATAAAGCTGTCAGTAACTACTGACACTGCCTCCTTTTTTTATTTAAATTCTGGCATAATTAGTATCTGTTAAACTAATTTCTATTTTTATCCAACAGGTGTACGCACACACAAGAAAGGTTCGCTGGGATATATTCCTACGAAGTTTAAATGGACCAGACAAACGAAGAAGCGACAGACGATGACATCAACTTCTGCCTCCCCTGTCATTCCATTGCCATTGTGCAAAGATTCGTGGACTCCAAAGGAAGAATCCCCAGAGAAAGTCAACAAAAAAACTGTGGAGCAAAGACGACAGAGAGAGGAGACGAAACTCAGAATGGCAAGGGAGCAAACTGAACTTGTGTGGAGAGAAACTGGACATGACTACGTTAAAACATGTACTCAGAAGCCCTCAATCCATGATGCTGAAATGCGGTTGTTGTACAAGAGGACTGAAGAACTCGAAGAAGAAAACAGACAGCTAAAAACTAAGGTGTTCAGTCTTGACATACTGAAGGAAAATGACGAAGAATTCCAACAGTTCACAAACTTTCCCAACTATGGAGTATAAGATAAGATAAGCCTTTATTAGTCCCACAACGGGGAAATTCCAGAGCTCTGAAGAGAGGGAAAGTTTGTGAACTGTTGGAATTCTTCGTCATTTTCCTTCAGTATGTCAAGACTGAACACCTTAGTTTTTAGCTGTCTGTTTTCTTCTTCGAGTTCTTCAGTCCTCTTCAGAGTATTCAAAGCTCTATGCCAATACCTGTATGAAATCTGCAATGGAGACCCAAACTACTGGAGAGGTACTAGCACAGACATTGGCGTAAAACACAGACTGAACAAACCTGGTCCCAGTAGACGCATGACATTTGAGGAGGAGTTCTTCATGGTTCTCGTAAAGCTGAAGACTGGGGACTTCAATTTGGAAACGTCCATGAAATTTGGCATGAGTGTAAGCCACATGTCGAAGATCTTCTCCACCTGGATCAACTTCCTGCATTTGGAGCTGAGAGTGTTGTTTGAAATGAAAACCAACTGGAATGACATTAAGAGGTTTGTTAGCATATATTTCTATTTGTAAGTGTTTGCCAGACCGTAAAATTAGTATACAGTGATTCAGATGAGCTTCTTTATTTCAGTATTCCGAAATGCTTTCAACAGTATCCAGACTTGATATCCATAATCGACTGCACTGAGGCGAGAGTGGAGAGGTCAGGTCTACTTCAAGCGCAAAAGGAAACCTACTCCAACTACAAGAGCATCTCGAGCACACGTATTCATGTTGAGAGAATTATCCAGAGAATACGAACATTTCACATTCTGGATGCCACTCTGAAAATTTCACAACAGGATGTGACAGAGCAAATGTTTACAGTTTGTGCCTACTTGTCTAATTTTCAAATGCCTATTGTTAATATTCACAGTGTTCTAGCAAGTCCAGTATCAGAGTCTGAAAGTATCTTTGATTTCATTTAATTTGCTTTTTGAACAAGTGGGCAGCTATTTCTTGTAATCACTAGACAACACACTTAAAGACTGTAGTAAAGTAAAATAGTTTTTATTAGATTTCAGAAAAGGAATTTCAAGACATATACAATCAATATTTGTGTACAGCTGTATATAGGATATTGTGGAATGTTAGTCAAAACTGCATTATGTTTTTGTTAATAAATGTATCCATGGTCACTATTGTGTAAACTTTAAACAAAGATCTATTGTTTATATTGTGTATTGTATTTTTGTTCTGGATAAGAATTTGTAGTAATAAAGACCATTTTATTCAACCTGACAAATTTGTATTAAATGCATACATGTATAACACAAAAAAAGGCAATGCAATACCTACACAATCAATGCTAAACATATGTGCACTTTTATAGTACAATCATGGAATGATAAGTCCATGGTAGAAACATCCAATGACTAGCTACAAAAAGCCAAAATGACTTGAAAGCTAAAAATATTTCTCATAAGAAGTACATTTGCATCATGAAAAACTAATAACGTTTCTGAAAATGACTAGCTATTCACATGAATAAGAACATCACAGAAATTATAGCGCCATCCATCAAGAAATACTAAACATTCATGTAAACATTTGGACAATTCCTTACATAGGATATGCAAAACCACGGAATATCTTCATCTACCATGTCTTGGTTATAGTTCGCACATCTCCAGCATGACCAGGAATCACAGTTGCATGGACATTCCCACCCTACACTTGCATCTGAGTTGTCTGGCTTAATGTTCTCCGCTTCAGGCAGTGTTTCAGTGTTTTTGCTGGCAGTGCTTTCACCTCTGTGTACGTTTTAGGGACTTTCCCTGTCATTTTCTGCTAGAATCCATACGACATTATGCACCTGCAAGAAATAAGGAAAAGATGTCACATTGTGTATAGATAAATGTATGTATAATACTATATATATGTGTGACCACTATTTGAAAATAAACGTTTAATGTACATCAACAATGAGCAGCTGATAACCTGCTGACATGCACTCACATAGGTTATGCCTTCTAAATATGTCACAAAAACACGCTGCATACGCGATTAGCATAGCATGGCATACAACAAAAACACAATAGAAAGCTCGAAAATATTACTAGGTATATTACTGCAGCTTGATATGTATAGAAAAATGTTTAACTTACCACAAATCATTAAAAAATCGCTCCCCCGTTGCTAGATTCAGGCGTGTTTATGTTGGGCGCTGGGCAACCGGATGTTGCCGGTCGCGCGAGGAATTGTGGGATTGTGAAACTAAAACTTACCTTTCAGGGTAAATTTACTGGACACCCGATGGAGTTTGTTCCGCTCAGATCGTCCTACATCAGACCTGATCTCTCCTTTTTTAAGCAGTCTTGCAGAAAATGGTAAAAAGTGAAAGATGACATTTTAAACATCAACCGTCTTCAACCAAATCAACTTGTAGTACACAGGAAATACGTCACACGTTGGGCATGCGTATGTATCGAGCGTCAAGACCGTGAAGTCGAAGTGCGCATGCGTTGCAACCGGTACTGTCAGCGTACAGATAATGTTGTGACATGGGGATTCGAGATTTGGTGAGTAAAACAGTTGAAAAGACTTTTGTGTGTTACCAACAGATGTGAGGAATGTTTGTGAGGCGACACTAATGTGACCCGGAGAAGGTTCTGGTTCTGCTTTAAAAGGATTTAAAACGACCGCGGGAAGACTTATACAAGGAGCGTCTCTAAGAATGCGGACATAAGGATTGCTTTTTTAACATAGGAAATTTTACAAAACAAGACTGAGAAAGATACAAAAAAGTGAAAGAGAAATATTGTAGGAGCCATGGTGGAATGAACAAAAAGAAAAAGTTAATAACAGATCTGACTGAACATGAAGAGCATAAACTGCTACAAGGCAAGCGGCAGTTTAAAAAAGCAAGGACTTTGAAATACATAGAAAACGTTTTCTGGTGTTTTTGTTCAAACTTTTGATGCTTTAGTAGTGAACTGAAATATTTAACAAAATCGTGCATAAATAAATTCAAGGAGTGGCTAGTGTTCTTCCTAGTACAGCAGTGGATGTGGTATTTACCCCAAATGATGACAAGATTTACAACATCCTTGATATTAGCATCCAATGAATCCATGTAATAGACAATATCATTGTAAGTCAAATGAAGGGATGTTCACAATTTTTAATGACAACCAAATGTGGATGTTGAACGAAAAAGTATTGCTGAGTGAACAGCTAAAAATAAACGTTAAGGGGTTTTGTAATGTCCTTGCTTAACCTCTTTTAAGAAGACACTACACCGGAGGTAAGTTGAAGCCGTTCTTTACTTGCACTTCTCAGAACATACAGGAAACAATATCTCACTGCCACCACATCCATCCATCCATCTTCTGCCGCTTTTCCGGAGGTCCGGGTCGCGGAGGCAGCAGTTCAAGCAGAGAAGCCCAGACTTTCCTCTCCCCAGCCACCTGCTCCAGCTCTTCAGAGAGGATACCAAGGCGTTCCCAGACCAGCTGGGAGACATAGTCTCTCCACCGAGTCCTGGGTCTGCCCCGGGGTCTCCTTCCAGTGGGACGTGCCCGAAACACCTCAAGTGAGAGGCGTCCAGGAGGCATCCTAATCAGATGCCCATACCACCTCAACTGCCACCACATGGGGGAGCCAACTCACTGAACTATCTTCTACATCCCCCCCCCCCCCCCGAAGCTGCTTTCCTACCTGTGGAGCACTTAACGTAACAACACAATAACCCTGTGTAATTACCTGAAACTCTACCATAACACTGAAAAACAATCAGTAAGTTTTGTTTATCACTTAACTTGTTCCAAAAATAACAACAAGAACCCATAATCACTCAGTTACAATTCTTTTTTCATTCAGCACTCATAGTCCTTCAAATAACTTGGTTTGGTCACAGCCCTATGTGACCATCGCAGTGGTGCTACCACAGGTTGTGACAGCCTTGCTGTGTCTGGAGGTGGAATGTCAGACACTGATGGATTTGCTTTGTCTGGAGCAGGTTTTGTGACATATGGAGTATTTTCCTCTGCAATACAGCTGTTCCCTACCACAGTGGAAGTCTGTGACTCTCCAGTGACTGCTGTGGGTGAAACAGAGTCCCAGTGGTTCTGTAACCTTTGTTTCACTACAATCCTCTTCCTCAGGCCTTGCCAGTATCTGGTCCACATGTCTGCATACAATGTTGCCACCTCCTAACATGACCTTGTAAGACACCGGTCCTGTGATCCTAGTTATGAACCCAGGAATCCACTTTGGACCATGACTGAAGTTTTTTGTGATCACAGCGTCTCCCTACTGGAAACCTCTAATTTTAAGCAGCTTGTCATGATGTTTCTTTTGGCTGTTTTGTTTTCGCTTCACCCTTCCTCTGTGATCTGGATGAATTGGATCCAGTGTTAACTGCTGCACTGTGCAGCTGCACCGTGCACTGGCTGCACGGTGGCGCAGTGGTTAGCACTGCGGCAGCACAGTTTACCCTTGGCCGGGGGATTGTGGGGATCGTGGGATCGTGGGTTCGATCCCAGCCCCCGGCCAACAGTGATCTGTGTGGAGTTTGCATGTTCTCCCCGTGTTGCGTGGGTTTACTCCGGGATTTCTCCGGTTTCCTCCCACATGCCAAAGACATGCATGTTAGGTTAATTGGCTGTTCTAAATTGTCCCTAGATATCTGTTTCCTATAGGCCCTTAGAATAGAGGGTTAGTATTAATGAAAGCGCTTTGAGTGGTCTTTCTGACTAGAAAAGCGCTATATAAGTGCAGGTTAGTTAGTTAGTTAGTAGTTAACCTTAACTTCCTTCCTTGCAACATTTCTGCAGGTGACAGCCCCGTGGTGGACTATGGTGTAATGCGGTAATTAAATGGCACCCTTGGCATTTTAGTGGCGATGCTGCCCTCGCCTCCCTTTTTCATCATTGACTTGAATGTCTGGACAGTAGGACTGCAACTAAAGATTATTTTAGTAGTCGACTAATCTGATGACTATTTTTTCAACTAATTGACTAATAGCATTTATTTTTCTCATGTCCACCATCTGTGCTTCTTGTTGGGGCTCCAGTGCATATTTTACATCACCCGCTGTTTAATACCTTTTAATGTTCCGTCTCCCGTGGGCAGGAGGCATTTAAATGCCATTTTGTCTTAGTTGGACACAGTGTAACTAATATTCAGAATGAGGGCTAATATTAACAACGATAAACAAAAAGAGACGGCAGCTCCTGTAATTCAGTCATTTACTGCATTCAACAATATGTTAGCTATGACAGCTCAGCCCTCAGCAACCAGAGAACTTATTGTCAAACAGGTAAGCTAACATTAACAGCACGTACTAACAGTATTGTCATTTTTCTAAAGCTTCAAACAGTTGGCCATTGAAAATAAGTGGCGCTAACTTTCTTTACTCGCTAAAACTTACCAAGCAGACGGTAATGTCATGGCTGCCGGGTGCCGTCGTTTCAAATGTTCATGCATCACTGTAGTGCTGCCGTGGTAAGAGAGGTCTGCCTCGCAAAGTCTGCATTTTACTTGTGGTTTGTTTTTTTTTTTGTTTTTTTTTGGGGGGGGGGGGGGGGGTTCTGTAAAATGTTCCCAAACAACAGAAAGTTTGGTTCTGCTTTTTTTTTGATCCACTTCGACTGGCTTATCCTTTCTTTTCGCCATACTGTGCTCCTCCTCTTCTTCTTCACTGGAAATTGTTCATGCATGCTGGACAACACAGGTGCTACTGCCGCAGCAGTTCCGGTTGTGCATTGCAGTTACATCTGAACATTACCGCGGCGTGCATATAAACTTTATAACTAAACGATTTGTTGACAATAAAAATATTTGTCAACAAATTTTTATTGTCAGTGTTATTGACAACATTAGCCATGGTTACGTGGGCAAAATTTCTTCAATCTGATTACAATTCAGATCCAAACTTTACTGTTTACATGGATCCTGAAAAAGCTGATCCGATTAGGACGTGCGTTTCCATGTGTCACACGTTTGAATGGAATAAATCATTTTGACATACGCACATCGACATTTCGACATTCCGAAAATAGTAGAAAAAGAAGCAACTTCCATTGTTAGCAAGCCCCGCTTTGTGTCTTTCTCTTTTTGAAATGGACCTGTATTGTGTTATTCAGACTGTACTTTTGCTTCTGCTGGTCTCCGTAATGAAGCTACAAGTACATACTTCTGCATATCAGAATCAGATTTATTGCCATTGTTCATGTAGTACACAAACTAGGAATTTGTCTCGGTGCTATGCTGCAACATTAAAGTAG
Source organism: Pholidichthys leucotaenia (assembly GCA_020510985.1). Taxonomy (NCBI): domain Eukaryota; kingdom Metazoa; phylum Chordata; class Actinopteri; order Cichliformes; family Pholidichthyidae; genus Pholidichthys; species Pholidichthys leucotaenia. Next base: position 397,044,755 of record CM035838.1, on the reverse strand, counting down.
AACTGAACTGAACGGCATTGAACGGCACTGGGTGATAGTACATACAATTATAAAGATAATTTATCATTGGCACCCCCTCCACAAATCCCGGAATCTTGGAGAAAATCGCGATTTTGAATTTCCCGCCCTGAAAAATCAGACAAATCCGCCGAAGTGCTGCCGGAGTTCCGCGTGACGTCACGAGTGTGACACAGTCCTCCATGTTTACCATTGCGAGCACGTCGACACTGGTTGTTTTTGGTGCATTTTGTCGTGATAGTCGACTACAAAACACTTCCAACACCTGGGAAGATCTGTTCAGTGGCCAAGGAAAGCTGTCATGGCGACGAAAGAAAAGAAAGGGGGAGGAAAAGCGACCGGGAAGAGATGCGTTTCTAGATATACAGTGATCCCTCACTTATCGCGTTTAATGGGGACCAGAACCGACTGCGAAAAGTGAAAAACCGCGAAGTAGCGTCACCCCCCCCCCACCCCCAAGGGCGTCACAAGCACTATTTTGCACAAAAAGGCACAAGAGAACAGCGAAAAGTGCCACTAAGTAACACGAGCGATAAAGAACAATGAATGCGGTCTTCCTTCGCTGGGTAAAACATCTCGGCCAATCAGCTTGCGAGATTCCCGAGCGGTGAAGAGGTGGGCGGAGAGGAGTGGAGCGGTGGTCAGAGAGGTAGATTTTCAGTTGTGCGGGCTCTCCGCACAAAATCTCTGAAAATCTACCTCTCTGACCACCGCTCCACTCCTCTCCGCCCACCTCTTCACCGCTCGGGAATCTCGCAAGCTGATTGGCCGAGACGTTTTACCCAGCTTCGCTCCCTGCCGAGCGTCTATACCCAGCGAAGGAAGACCGCATTCATTGTTCTTTATCGCTCGTGTTGCTTAGTGGCACTTTTCGCTGTTCTCTTGTGCCTCTTTGTGCAAAATAGTGCTTGTGACGCCCTTGGGGGGGGGGGGGTGACGCTACTTCGCGGTTTTTCACTTTTCGCGGTCGGTTCTGGTCCCCATTAAACGCGATAAGTGAGGGATCACTGTAATAAGTTGGAAAATGCTGATGGTTTTTTTTCCCTTTCTTTTTTATTGTTAATTTTCCTTATCCTGACACCCCAAACATGCCAAAGTAAAGACTTACCATTCTGTATTCAATAAGCGACTCTCCTCCCCATCACTGCTGCGGTCTGAGTCGGTGCCGGAATCCCCCGAAAATTCTGGCTCTAATCTGTACGGTTCGATGCCTCCCTCGCTCTCTTCCTGTTCACTTGACACTCCTGCATCCTCCTCTGTCTTGTCACCGATCCTGAATGCCTCTTCACTCTGAAAACTCTGGTGTTCTTGACTGCTGGAACTGCTATCATCTGCCATTGTTGTTTTGATAAGGGTCACACTCGTGACGTCACGCAGCGTTGTCTGCACTACTTCCGGTTTGTTTGGCACTGCCAGCCAGAGGCAAAAGTTTATCGGCTTATAGCTTGGCCATCGCACGGCCTAAAAATTTCTTTTATGTGTTGAAAAATACAATAGGTAATAAGGAATTAATTTGCTATTCTACTTTTTTGGCAAAAAGGTGAGTTCAGTTCTACTTTAAAAACATGATGAGATAAAGAGATAAACTAAAAAACTAAAAGACTAAAAACATGCAATAAGTGTAGAATAATAAGCAATAATAATAATAATAACAATGAGTAATACTAGTCAAGACAGTTTTAAATAAATTAGCAAGTAGCAGATAATATGGGGTACCACAGTGCAGTCGATAATGCAACAGAAAAACAGTGATGAATGACATGAGTCTGGTTGAGCTGCTGTATATAGTGCACGAGAGTCAATAAGTCACTTAATGTTCAGCAGTCTGATGGCAGAGGGGAAGAAGCTGTTCATGTGCCGGGAGGTTTTAGTCTGAATGGACCGAAGTCTTCTACCTGAGGGGAGGGGGGCAAACAGTACGTGACCAGGGTGTGAAGGATCGGCTATGATCCGGCCTGCACGCCTCCGGGTCCTGGAGATGTACAGGTCCTGGAGAGATGGGAGCTTGCAGCCGATCACCTTCTCAGCAGTGCGCACGACGCGCTGCAGCCTTAGTCTGTCCCTGGCAGTGGCTCCTGCGTACCACACGGTTATGGAGGAGGTGAGGATGGACTCGATGATGGCCGTGTAGAACTGCACTAACATCTTGGTGGGTAGCTTGAGCTTCCTCAGCTGCTGCAGAAAGAACGTCCTCTGCTGGGCCTTTTTGATGAGGGAGCTGATGGTTGGCTCCCATTTGAGGTCCCGGGTGATGGTGGTGCCCAAGAAGCGGAAGGAATCTACAATGGTGATGGGAGAGCCTGTGATGGTGAGGGGGGGGCAGGGGGGTTGTGACTTTCCTGAAGTCCATGATCATCTCCGCTGTCTTCAGAGCGTTCAGCTGCATATGACCAACAGAGGGAGACAGCAGGACAATACAGACCAGTTTTGTTTAGGGTGTTTATATATTTACATATTTATTCCATCTAGCTACAATGCTCTGCACTGTGTGTTCATATATTCATATATTTATTCCATCCAGCTACAATGCTCTGCACTGTGTGTCTGTGTGTGTGTGTATATATATATATTTTATAGTAATATGTACATATGTTTATTAGCTGCTCTTGCTTGCTTGTTTTTTTTCTTGCCTTCTGATTGTTGCTCTGAGTGTTGCTATCCCTGTGCTGTTGCAATCCTGGAATTTCCCCGTTGTGGGACTAATAAAGGCTTATCTTATCTTATCTTATCTTTTGTTTTACTCCCACTATGTCTTCCGCTAGCTGCTGTAAAGGCGGAAATACGTCATGTCGATATGTGGCTGACGTACAGACATGCGCTGTAAACATATTTTCTGCCCAACCTTTGGAATAAGTGTTTTCATGCACACCATTCGGATTAACAATCGGCGCAACCCACCCGTCTGAATCGGAATGAAATTTTGATCCCAATGAGTGTGATCGGGTCAGAATTTGCAGATGGGCGTGTTTACACGAAGCATTTTTATTCCGATTGGGCTTTTAATGTGGTTACTTGTGTCCATGTAAACATGGTCACTGACTAATCGTTTCAGCCCTACTGGACTGCATGCTCAGCGCAGCTGTTGGATGAAGCATGATACGGAGCAGAGGTGATGTGTTCAGTATCATTTTTCGACAGGAATTCTTTGAATTCTGCACTCACAAAACATGAGCCATTATCTGACACAACTGTCTCCGGTATTCCCTGGTTGCTGAAACTCTTGCAGGCATTCAGTCGTGATGGCAGATATGGAGGCTGTTGCATGATAAGCATCCATCCACTTTGAATGCGCATCCATCAGGATCAGAAACATGTGTCCCATAAATGGTCCTACGTAATCAATATGTAACCGCTTCCAAGGTTTGCTTGGCCACTCCCATGGGTGAAGTGGTGCTGGAGCAAGCAGGTTATGGTGTTCTTGGCAGGTGACATATCTTTTAACTACAGTCTCAATGTCTGTGTCCAGCTTTGACCACCAGAAGTAGCTTCACACCAAAACCTTCTTCCTAGTGATACCTATGCAACCATGATGCTGCTGCTTTAACATGACAACACGCCCTGGTGGTGGTACCACAACATGTGACCCCCACAGTACACACCCATCTCAGGGTTTCCTCTGGTAACATTTCTGTGTGGTGGCCTGCCTTTCTAAGGAAGTGCGCCGCCACGCCTATAATACATTAATTTAAGAAAAATTAAATATGAAAGAAATGCTCTGCAAGCGTGCGTGCGAACGATGCATGTGATTGTCATCCGTGCGGAAGCACCCCACCCACCCGATGCCCGTGTGGCGGTTTCTGCAGGCAGAGCATGTCTCTCGAGCGTTGCTGTCTGAAACAAGCTTGAGCTTATTGAAGTACTTTAAACGCGGAAAAAAGTACAAGAGAATGGAGGCGTTTCTGGTGGTTTTAACCTGCTGGTAACTGGAACAACAATGAGGAGTCGCTTAGCTAACAGGTCTGGTTAGGTTTCATTGCAGGGAAAAGCAAGAGTGACTGATGAATCGCTGAGGATTTACTTCACCAGTTACTACAATAATTTATGTTCATTATTATGTACCTGGCAAGTTAAGATGGCCAAAATCCACGAAGTCAATGACTTTAATCCATCACCAGCCTTCAGACAAACTAAACGTGCCAACATTTGGATTTCAAAATAAAGGAGGTTTTTGCTGCTGTCTGGTTGGTGAGGAGATTTCTAAAAAACTATAAACACATAGAAATATTATAACAGAAATAACTGCATATTTGGTCATTTAAGTTAATTTATTTCTTTAAATATAATTTTAGTAATTATATTTCTTTGAATTCAGAGTTATTGTTCTGTTCTGACTCTACAAAAGTATGGTCAAAAGTTTAAATTGTATGAGGAAAAAAGTAAAAAAAATTGCCACATTCTGTTTCAAAATTATTAAAAAAAAACCCAGCAATTTTATGATGATCTGCTTTTGTCCATCGGGCAGGCCTCTTCACTGTCCAGTTTTAAAACTCCTCTTAATACCCATTTTTATTCTCTGGCTTTTGGCCCAGTTTGAGACATTGATTTTATTTGTTCTTATTGTCTCTATTGTATGACGATTGTTTTGTTTGTGCTGTTTTGTACTTTAGCTGTATTTTATTGTTTTTATATTTTATTTATTGTTGATGTACAGCACTTTGTGTCAACTGTCATTTTTAAAGCTCTTCATAAATAAAGTTGGATTGGATTTAAAAAAAAAGATAAACATCAGCCATAAAATAATCCACAAATTTATAATCGTCTCAAATGTACAACAAAAGTCATAATTTTACAAGAGAAAATTACAAATTTGAGGAAAATGGTTGCAAATTTAGATAAATTTACAGAGAAAAGTAGAAATAAGAAAATTGTTATAAATTTTGGAGAAAACCTCAAATCTTCAAGGCTGTAGTCATTACTCAAGTTTTTAAGTGCGTACCCTTTGTACCCTTAACTCAACTAGAAATTTTTGGTTGTCTACTTTTAATTACTAATTTCAAAGCACTGCTTTTACATGAGTAGAATTTCTGGCTACTATACCCACCTGATCATATAATTTTAAGTATGCATGAGTAAATTACTATTATGAATGTTTTTTCCCTTCCCTTTCCTACTCTTTGTCAATAGAAAAAAAGAAACACTAGAATAAAAACACAAAAAGTACACATTTTGGTTATTTATGTAAACCATGAAAAAAAAAAAATTCCTACAGGACAAAACACGACACTTGATATTTTCTAACCTGTTTGTATACCACCATAGACAGAGAGAGAACCTGAATTAGACAAAGAGCTCAGAGAGGGAAAGATGAGACAGAAGAGAGGAGCCAAGGAGAGGAAAGTGGTCAGGCAGAGGGTCCAGGAGAGGTGAGAGCAGAGGGAGGAGAGAAGGATGACACCAGTAAAAAGTCCAAACACGGGACATCTGGGTGGCACCCCATCATCATCATCATCATAGCAGTCTGTCATTGTCGCCCATGACAGTTTCATTTAGGTCTGATCAGATTCCTCCACACAGCTCTGTCCTTAGCCTTCTGCTGCCAGGAACTCCTGTCTATGTCCAACTTATTCGTTTCTTTTTACAGTGTCTTTAAATCTGAGCCTTGGTCTACCCTGATTGCGTTTGCCCTCGCATAACTGTGAGTAGAGTAACTGCCAAAGGAGACGCTGGTGGTCCATCCTCTCAACATGTCCGAGCCATCTCAGGTTCATCTGTATTAGCATGTCCTCCATTGTTGGTAGACCAGCTCATTTCAACACTTCTATGTTGGTTATCTTGGCTTTCCATGAGATGTTCATTATGGCTCGAAGGTGTCTCATCATGTACGCGTGGAGTTTCTTCACCTGCACTCTGTAGACAGTCCAAGTTTCAGCACCGTACAATAGAGTAGCCAGTACTGTTGCTCTGTACACTTGCACCCCAACTGGCCCAATATTCCAACATTCAAGCCTTGGTAGTACAATACTTCAAATGGTAAGTTCCATTATTCAATATTACTGTGCAGAATTTAAAAAAATAAAAAGAAATGGTGTAAAATTAACATTTCCGGTTACAATTGTGTCATGTGTTTTCTGCCCCCCCCCTTCCCGGGGAAAAATATGTTGCCACCGCACCAAGGTCTTTAAGCCAGAGGAAGCACTGCATCTTGTACACTTAACTCCGTTTTTCGCACAGCATGCGGTTGGAAAGTTGGGTCTTAGTCATGCAGTGGCCAACCATGTTGAATAAACTGTGCCACCCTGGACAATGTAGGGTCTCTGTTTAGCCACCTGCTCATTTCAGCTGCTGACACGAGTGTTACAGTCTTCAGCTTAGCACTCTTTCCTCCTGCTCTTTTTTTGGTTGACGGTTGAGACAGAGGGAGTAGACTCATGGCATTTGCATTGCCATGATGTTTGCCAGGCTTGTAGACAAGCTCATATTCGTACGCTCTCAGTATTACAGACCAGCGCTGAATACAACGGGATGCTATTTGAGCCACAGCCTTCATTTCATTATAGAAAGAAAGCAAGGGTTTGTGATCTGTCAAAATGACAAACTTTCTTCCGTACAGATATTTGTGGAAGCGCTGAATGCCAAACATCTCTGCTAGACTCTCTTTGTCTAATTGTGAGTAGTTGGATTCAGCTGACGTCAGTGTCATTGACATGAAGCTGATTGGTCGCTCCTGTCCATCTGGCATTTGATGCGACAACACCACCCCCAATCCACAGGGCAGTGCATCACAGGACAGGATCAGATCTTTTTGACTGTCATAATGCACTAACACTTCCAAGGATTACATGAGGCATTTGGATTCCTCAAAAGCTCTCTCTTGTTCTGTTTCCCATTTCCTTTTGGTCTCCTTTCTCAACAGTTCATGAAAGGGAGATAACCGTGTGGACCAGTTTGGTAGGAACCTGTTCTAATAGTTGAGTAAACCCAGGTACGCAAGGAGTTCGGTGACATTGGTGGGTGCTGGGGCTTTCTGTATGGCGAGGACTTTGTGCGGCAGAGGATGGAGTCCTGAGGCATCCACTTTATACCTTCAGAACTCTACTTTCTGTTCCATGAATGCACATTTGTTGTGCTTTAAGCGAAGGCCAGCTTGCTGTAACCATGCCAGTACCTGGTTTAGCATTGCCAGATGTTCTTCGTCGTTCCGGCAAGTCAGCAAAATGTCGTCCAAATAAACAGCCACGTTCAGGATGCCAGCTACCAAACTCTCCCATCAGTCTCTGAAAAATGGCTGGACTGGAGGAAACCCTGAATGGCAGACGGTTCACAGACCTCTGTGTGTGTTAATGGTGACATAGGGCTCGGATGCTTCATCCAGGATCACCTGTTGATATGCATGGCTCAAGTCCAGTTTACTCAACTTTTCACCACCAGGTAACTTCTTGAACAAGTCCTCCAATTTTGGTATTGGATACTGCTCCAACTTTGACACCAGGTTGACTATTAGTTTGTAATTTCCACAGATAGGCACCAAATTGTCACATTTCAACACAGGGACAGTTGGCACAGCCCACTCCGAAAATTTCACTGGCTCGATTATCCCCTGATTGTTGAGTCTCTGCAGCTCAATCTCCACCTTCTTTCTCATAGCATAGGGGACTGGCCAGGGTTTGTAGAACTTTGGGGCAACTCCTTTGATGTATATTTTTGCTGGTGGGCCCCTCCAAGTTCCTAGTTTGTCTTTGAACATGTCCTTGTTCTGGTTTAACACATCCTGCAATGTCATTTGTTTCTGCTTTATGTTGTTTACCAGAACATGGTTCATTCCAGATTTTGCTTTGGCTTAAAGACCTTGGCGCAGTGACAACATATTTTTCCGGGGGGGGGGGGGGCACACATGACACAATTGTAACGGGAATAATTTAATTTTATTCTATTCCTTTCTTTCTTTCTTTTTTAATTTTGCACAGTAACATTACATATGGAACTTAACATTTGAAGTATTGTACAACCAAGGCTTGAATGTTGGAAAACTGGGCCAGTTGGGGTCCCACCCAGACATCCTGTGTTTGGACTTTTTACTGGTGTCATCCTGCTCTCCATCCTCTGCTCTCACCTCTCCTGGACCCTCTGCCTGACCACTTTCCTCTCCTTGGCTCCTCTCTTCTGTCTCATCTTTCCCTCTCTGAGCTCTGTCTAATTCAGGTTCTTTCTCTGTCTATGGTGGTATACAAACAGGTTAGAAAATATCAAGTGTCATGTAAGTTAAAAGTAGACAACCAAAATTTTCTAGTTAAGGGTACAAAGAACACCCACTTAAAAACTTGAGTAATGACTTCAGTCTTGAAGGTTTGAAGTTTTTCTCAAAAATTTATAACAATTTTCTTATAGTTTTCTACTTTTCTCTAAAATTATCTAAATTTGAAACCATTTTCCTTAAATTTGTAATTTCCTCTTGTAAAATTGACTTTTCTTGTACATTTGAGACTTTATTATAAATTTGTGGATTATTTTATGGCTATTTTTTTGTCTCTTTTCAAAATAAACTCACTCTTTTTAATGAATTTGGAACAGACTGTGGTATTTTTTTTTTTTACTTTTTCCTTATAACAATTTACATTTTTGACCATTATTTTGCAGAGCCAGAACAGAACAATAATTTAACTCTGATTTCAAAGAAAAAATATTAATAAAATTGTGTTTAATGAAATAAATTAACTTAAATGACCAAAGTTGCAGTTATTTCTGTTATAATATTTCTATATATTTATAGTTTTTTAGACATCTCCTCACACACCAGATAGCAGGAAAAACCTCCCTGATTTCGAAATCCAACTGGTGGCACGTTTAGTTTGTCTGAATGCTGCTGACGGATTAAAGTCACTGACTTTGTGAATTTCGGTCATCTTAACTTGCCAGGTACATAATAATGAACTTAAATTAGTTAATTATTAACTAAGGTAAAGGTGAAAACAGCTCCTTTTTATTTTTGTCTGAAATAAGAAAAACAAAAGACTTACCACACGTGTTATCTAAGCCAAGGTTTCCCAAACTTTTCAGCCTGCAACCCCCAAAATAACGGTGCTAGAGAGAGACTGGCGACCCCAACTATCTCCGGAGGTGACTGATGCATAAGAAAGTGTGTGCACAGTTTGATTCATCTGTCGATTCATCTAACTGCAAAGCATATTTCCCTTTCTTCACTCTGTCAATCAGCTGACACTTTGTCCTGGGCCATGTCTCTGATGCGCCAGGATATGGTCCTGTCAGACAGCGGCACTGCTTCCAGTTCCTGCACCGGTTTATCCCCATGCATTGTCCGACTCATAGTGATAGCAGCAGGTTTTATTAGGGTTTCTCTGATTGTGTGTGGCGTTTTTGCCTGTGCAATTAAATATGCCACCTTTGTGCTTTGGTAGTGGTTGTTGTTTGAGTAGTTATGACTTTCGTTTGGCCTTGCAATTCTCTCTCCTTTTGGCGGAAAAAAATCCGCTGGTTTAGTGGCATGAGATGGGTGCTTAGTTTTCAAGTGTTTGAGCATTTTTACCGGCTTTAAACTCTTTTGTGCAAGCACCTCAGTACACACTACACATTGGGGATGTTGTACTTCATTGACAACAATGCATGAATCCATACTGAATATATTCCTCTCGATACTTGCAACACTTGGCGGCTGCTCCAACTGCATATGGAGCCCTGTCGGTGCTGTCCTCCTCCTCCCCCCCCGCACCAGAAGTCGATGGCCTTTCTGATGGCATTTCTCTGCTGCCGTCTCCGCTGGCCTCTCTTCGTTGTCTTTGGTCAGTATTAACCAACGTTTCCATCCATCATCTTCCGCTTAATCCTTTTCGGGTCGCAGGGGGGCTGGAGCCTTTCCCAGCATCTTTGGGTGAGAGACAGTGTACACCCTGGACAGATCGCCAGTCCATCACAGGGCCAACACAGAGAGACAGACAGCCATTCACTCTCACAGTCATACCTAAGGACAATTTAGAATCCCCAGTTTGATGCCATTTAACCCAACTTGCATGTTTTTGGCATGTGGGAGGAAACCGGAGAAATCCTGGAGTAAACCCACGCAGACACGGGGCGAACGTGCAAGCTCCACACATATCACTGTTGGTCGGGGGCTGGGATCGAACCCAGGATCCCCTGGCCAAGGGTGAGTTGCTGTGTTGTCGCAGTACTAACCACTCCGCCAATGTGCTGCCCCATTTCTGTTATAATATTTATAGTTTTTTTTAGAAATCTCCTCACTGTCAAGAAAAACCTCCCTTATTTTGAAGTCCAAATGCTGGCACGTTTAGTTTGTTTGAAGACTGCTGACGGATTAAAGTCACTGACTTGGTGAATTTTGGTCATCTTGCCAGGTACATAATTGGGAACATAACTTAATATTGTAGTGGCTGGTGAAATATATCCTCAGCAATTCAGTAGTCCCCCTTGCCTTTCCCTTCATATGAAGCCAGCTGCATTTGAATTCTAACCACATCTCTTAGCTAAGCGACTCTTCCATTATTGCTCCTGTTTCCAGTGGGTTAAAACCATGATAAATGCCTCTAGTGCTTACATACCTCTTCTGATTTTTTTTTTTCGGCATTTAAAGTACTTTAATAAACTCATGTTTCTGTCAGACAGTAAAGCCTGCTTCATGCTGCATTTCCCCTCTAGTCTGCCTTGGTCCGTGTACGCTTTGGACGAGCATTTGTAGTTTCACTCCCGCCCGATAGGTAGCACCAAGGCCCTGGCGCCCCAGGATTTTCACCAACGACAAAATGGCGGTCTTCTTCACAAAGTTTCTCTTCAAATAGAGTCCATTTCAGCTGTTTGACGTCCTGGTTTTCATTCCTTTTCCATGAAGATGCTGCTGCCGCTAGCGAGACACTGCCTGCTGACTGACTGGAAAGCTCGCATGGGCAGGGGGCTTCTAAACTCTACGCGGATGACGGCCACACGTGTTGTTCGTGTGCGCGCTTGTGGAAAGTCATTGCTATATTTTTCTTAAATTCATAGCAGCTTCTTGGTGTTCCGGTAAAATTTCTGGCACAGCGGAGTGCCACCCAGAAATGCTACCAGAGGAAACCCTGGATTAAAATGGGCAGCGCGGTGGCGGAGTGGTGAGCACTGCGGCAGCACAGCAACTCACCCTTGGCCAGGGGATCCTGGGTTTGATCCCAGCCCTTGACCAACAGTGATCTGTGTGGAGTTTGCATTTTCTCCCCGTGTCTGCGTGGGTTTACTCCGGGATTTCTCCAGTTTCCTTCCACATGCCAAAAACATGGATGATAGGTTAATTGGAGACTCTATAAAGTGGCCCCAGGTGTGAATGGTGAAAGGGTTGCACGCCGCACCAGTGGCTGCCTCATCCACTCATGTGGATACCCTGTAATTTCCCCATTGTGGGACTAATAAAGGAATCTAAATCTAAAAATAAAAAAGAAGACAAAATGAACCAACTCGAGCTCTTAACCGCATCTCGTTCTACTGTACATGATTGGTTGTACAGTTGAATGACAATAAAGGGTGATTTAATTTAATTTAATCTGTTAGCAAAGTGACTCTTCCATTATTGCTCCCGTTTCCAGCGGATTAAAACCATGTTAAATGCCTTCATTGATTACATACCTCTTCTGATTTTTTCTCCATTTGAAGTACTTTATTAAGCTCATTTCTCTCGGACAGTGACGCAAGCGAGACACTCTGCCTGGTGACTGGAGTAGTCACACGGACGCAGCACTTCTGAACTCTGCGCTGATGACAGACACGCACGTTGTTTGTGTGCGCACTTGTGGATCGTAATTCCTTCATATTTTTTCTTAAATTTATATTTCCTGATAGGAATGGCGGGAAATTTACAAGCGTGGCGAGCTGCCACCAAGAAATGTTACCAGAGAAAACCCACCCTTGATCCAGTACCGATTCATAAAAATTAAGAATCAATTTTTACCTCCACCAAGGGAGGACTGGAGGTGATGTTTTTAGTGGCATTGGTTTGCCTGTCAGTTGGTTGGTTGGTTTGACTGTTAGCAACATAACTCCAAAAGTTGTGAACAGATTTTGAGGAAATTTTCAGGAAAGGTGTGTAAAGGCACTAGGAACAGATGATTAGATTTTGGTGGAGATTCGGATCACGATGTTGATGCAAGAATATTTAAAATATATATATATATTTTTTGGTATTAAAATTATTATTTTTTTTATTTAAGTTTTTGTAAAGGGTATACACGTCATTACAGCATTGCATTGTTTACATTTTCATCACATGTTCCCTTTTTTTTGACAACATTGGAAGAATAGTTATTACAACACCCCTTTTTTTTAAGTGAAAGAAAAAGAGAAATTAAAGAAAGAACAAAAAAAAACAAAAAACCCAAAAAACAAAAAACAGAACAAAAAAAAACAAAAAAATAAACAAAAAATAAAAATAAATAAATAAAAATAAAAGAGCATCTGAGTAGCGTTGGAACAAAGAGAGGTGCCATTATTGAAATGGTATTTGTCAAAGATTAGATCTAATGGAAGACACATATGTGATCCAGGGTTGCCAAAAGTTCAAGAACCCATCCATGTTCTGTCTCAGTGCGAATGTCAACTTTTCCATCGAGTAAATGTCTTGGATCACGTTAATCCAATCTTCAGGTGTAGGACAGTCCTTCAACATCCATTTTTTAGTTAGGGCTTTTTTACTTGCCAATATTAAAACAGTGAATAAGTATTTTTCTCCTCGTCTTTCCAGTGAATCCGGTAGTAAACCCAAATACAAAGTTACAAAAGAAAAGGGGACTGTTATTTTGAATATTTTCCCCAATGTTGTCTGTACATTTGTCCAATATTGGTGGATAACTGGGCATGACCAAAACACATGAAAATGATTTGCAGTTTCTTCACCACACAAGCGCCAACAATTCAACCCCTTAAGAGTAAATTTGTTTTGTGCAGGAGTTCTGAAAAATCTTACCAAATTTTTCCATCCAAATTCCCTCCACTGCAGGGATGAGGTACTTTTCCATTGTTGTTTATTTAGCTTTTCCCATATTTCCAGTTGTAAAGTGTAATTCCCCTCTTTTTCCCATCTCTCTTTTATATATGATGTGTTGTCTCCTTTTAAGTCTTGAAGACCTTGGTATATTTTAGAAATGTATCTGATCCTGGATCCCTTTATATGCCATTAAGAAGACCTTCAGAACACCTGACTGGGCCCTTTCCAAATCCTCCTTTTTAAGTATTTTGTTTATGTGGTGTCTAAGCTGAAAGAACCTGTAAAGGTTGTGATTTATTAGACCTTGTTTTTTCAAATCTTCGAAACTTCTTAAAATTTGCCCTTTAAAAAAAATCGTAATATTTTATCAGTCCGTTCTCTTTCCACTTTTTAAATCTAGTGTCTGTTTTATTAGGAGTAAAGTCTTGATCATAGGCAATCCATTGCAGAAATCGATAGGGTTCTTTAGTTTGATTCTCTCTGACTGTCTTAAACCAAATTTTTAGCGGGGTCTCTATCCACGGGTTAGTGTTATTCAAAAGTTTAGGTAAGGCATTGTTCCCTATTATTGCCTGTAGGGGGGTGTCACTTGTTATTTGGCATTCCATCTCCTTCCATTGTGCAGTGTAGACTGGGTTACATATCTCTACTAAAGTTTTAATTTGTGCGGCTTTAAAATAGTCCCTGATATTTGGCAGCGCAAGCCCACCTTTGTCTTTGTTTAGCTGTAGGGTTCTATATCTGATTCTAGGTCTCTTGCCCTGCCATATGAATCTTGAGATCCTTCTGTCCAGTTCTTGCCATGTTTTTTTGGGAGGTTCTACCGGTATTGTTTGGAAAAGGTATAGAAGACGTGGAAGTATATTCATTTTGACTGCTTCAGTTCTTTGTGCAGTACCCAAGAATGGTATCATATTCCATCTTGCTAGATCAGATTTTATTTTTGCCAGCAGTGGATCATAGTTTAGTGTTATAATTTTGTTGAGTTGTTTCGGGATATTGACCCCCAGATATTTCATAGATTCCATCTCCCAGTTAGTTTTGAGTTTGCTTAGTAAATATTGATTTGGGTCATAGTTGAATGTTAAAACTTGGGTTTTATGCATGTTTAATTCATACCCCGATAAATCTCCATACTCTGAAAAAACTGAGATTAGCTCTGGAAAAGAGGTGTCCGGCTGCCCCAGGTATATTAAAATGTCATCAGCAAAGAGTGCTATTTTATGTTCCTTCTGACCAAGTGTAATACCTTGAATTTTTTGATTTTGTCTTATCCATTGGCTCAGAGGTTCTATGAAGATTGCAAAGAGCAGTGGAGACAAGGGGCAGCCCTGACGACATCCTCTTTGCAGCTCAAAAGATGATGATAATTTACTGTTAGTCCTTATTTTAGCTGTTGGTTTTTTATATAATGCCTGGATAGTTCTAATGAAGTTGTTATGAAAATTGAAACTGGATACGATTCTATATAGGAAAGACCAGTCAACCGAATCAAATGCTTTTTCAGCATCTAATCCCAATATGGCTGCGTTTAAGTTATATTTTTTTTATGATGAATTATGTGTAAAGTGCGTCTATTGTGTCTGTCTTTGTCTTGTAAAACCTGTTTGGTCTAAATGAATTAAGTCTGTCAGTATATTTTCTAACCTTTTGGCAAGGATAGTGGTAAATAGCTTATAGTCCTGATTTAACACACTGATTGGTCTGTAGTTGGAGCAGTCTAGTTTATCCTTTCAGGTTTAGGTATGACTGCAATGACCCCTTCTCTCCAGGAGGGGGGGATTTCCCCTGTGTGGAGGACATAGTTAAATGTTTTCAGGAGGAGAGGAGATAGTTGCTGTTTAAAGGTTTTGTACCACTCTGCTGTATAGCCATCTGCTCCTGGGGATTTGTTAGCTTTAAGTTTCATAATTGCTTTTTCTTATTCTTTAGGTTGTATTTCTGACAGTAGTGTTTTATTTTGAGACTCAGTAAGTTGGGGAAGGTTTAATGTGTTTAGGAATGCTTCGGATGCGTTTTTATGTTTTTTGAGGGAGTACAAGTTCTTGTAGTAGTTCTCGAAGCTTTTAAGAGTATCCAGAATTCTAAATTTTATTTCCTTTGATACTGGGTCTCTGATCTTGTAGATTGCTCTTTCCGTTTGTTGTTTCCTCAATTTATAGGCTAGCAATTTTGCCGGTTTGCTGCCTGCTTCGTAATATTTTTGTTTCAGAAATGTAAATTTCTTCTGGATTTCTATTGTGTAGATCTCATTTATTTGTTTTTTAATTTCCTTAATTTTGAGCGAGTTATTAGAATGAGTGTTGTCTTTGTGTTCTTTTTCTAGGTTCTTAAGTTCTGACTCTAATGTGGTTAGTTTTTCTTGTCTCAGTTTCTTTTGGAGTGCCAGTTTCGCAATAATTTTTCCCCTTATTACAGCTTTGCATGCATCCCACAGTATTAAAGGGGATACTTCTCCATTATCATTTTCTTCCAAATATCTGAGAATATCTGATTCCAATTCATCTTTCAGTGGTCCTTTCAGGACATTTGAATTTAACCTCCAAGAAAATGTATTATTTGTGTATTTTTGGATACTTAAGTCCATATAGATCGGACTGTGGTCAGAGAGATCCATCAGTCCTATTTTACATGTTTTTACTCTTCCAGTGTCTCTATTAAACATAAAAAAATAGTCAATCCTTGAGTATGATGAATGCGGTGCTGAGTAAAATATATAATCTTGTACACTGGGGTTGAATTCCCTCCACACGTCACAGATTCCCATTTCTTTTAGTAGCATCCGAGTTTTCCTACTTTGAGTGTTATTTTAATGTGGAGAATTACCTGATGCATCCCAGTATGGATTCAGTCTTAGATTGAAGTCTCCACCACATATCACTAAACCTTGGGCTTTAGTTATCATTAGGTCAAATACATTTTTATAAAATTTCCAGTTAGCCCCTGGAGGTGCATATACATTCAGCAGGGTGATATCTTCTCCCTCTAGCCGCCCAAGTACCATACTGTATCTCCCTTCTTTATCTTTGTGTTCTGATTTTTTTTTAAATATAATTTTGGTTGATATCAATGTCGCTACTCCCCTCCTCCTCCCTGACTTATATGAAGATGAAGAGATCATTTTAAACCCTTGTCTATTGAGTTTAGTGTGCTCCACGTCTGTTAGGTGGGTTTTCTGTAAAAATATTATTCCTGCTTTGTCTTTTTTCATTTTGCCTAGAATCTTGGATCTTTTAACTGGATTCAGGATCCCTTTTACATTATATGAGATTATTTTGGTTGCACCCTGTTTCTCCATTGTGTTGTCTTATTTAGTATAACAGTGTGGTGGCCCTTTTTTATGCTACTCAGAAACTGAAAGAACATTAAGAACATAAAAAACATTAAGAACATAGTATATAAAACTTTAAAACAAAAAACTGACAAAAGATCTTCCTGAGCTGAGGTCTTTTTAGTGACCTTAGAAGAGCCGTGATGGTGTGTTTGCTCTGAGGGAAATTCCTCAGATTCCGTTACGTGCTGAGGGCCCTCTCTTACCCCTATAAGTTGTCCCATGTTTTTAACGTGAATTTCAGATCCCAATCCGAACTTGTAATGATTTTTTATTTATTTATTTTTTTTAATGCCTATACCCTATGAAATTGTGCGCACCCTCCCACCGCCATCACAGCAAACATTCGCGTTAATACAGTATTTGTTAGTGTGGAGAGATCATGTGGTTCATTGTCACATTTCTATTTTAACAAGTTTTTTTTTTTTTTTTTTTTTAAAGACTTATTTGTTTCTAATATTATGTCTGTTCCATGAAATGTTTTACCACTTGCAGATTCTGCATCTCCTTTAATGTTTGTTACCTTGTAGGAGGGGGGTTGGATGTGCAGATTGACTAAAAATATTGTTATTCCCTCCTGTAAACGGCCAGTTTTTCCTTGTAGCTCTGGCACTGGGTTTCCCGCTGCTGGCCCGTGGATTTTGAGGGTCTCTGTGTGGACCACGTTTGAGCCTTGATTCCTTCCATCGGGTCTGCTGCGGGTTTATACACCGTTACCGGAGCCCTCTTCTCATCATATCCGTGGTTGCTTCTTCCGCCGAGTTGTAGAGACAAATTTCATCCCCGTAGAAAACCCGCATCTTCGCCGGAAATGGTGTCTGGAAGCGCAGTTTTTTCTCTCGTAATACCTTTTTAGCGTCGTTGTATTCCCAACGCTTTTTAAGGACAAGAATATTTAAAATATTTTATGTATTAATCTGTTGCTTTTCATGTACTGCCCCTTGAAGACGTGTCCACTCAGTTACATGTGTGGTTACGCCATAGGGTCATGTGCCTCGGCAACCCGGAAGCCAAACACTGCAGCAAAAATATTAGGGGGCGTGTCCACCAAACTCATTTTTTCTGTTGTGGGAGACTATTTTCTATAAATTCTCTATGTAGTCCAGCGTTTCCAGCGCTGAGTGCCCTCGGTGCTGAAAGACTTTGAGCAGTGGCCAGTTTTTGTCACGGTACTCAGGGCTGAAAAAAGTTCAACTTGTCAGACTGCTGTACAGCTGCACTCATCAATGTCAGACCTTTCTAAGCAGCCAATCAGAATTAAGGAAGGGCGGGACATAGGACGCCAGTACAGGAAAACAAGAACGGGAGGTGACGGTGGAGGAGGTGGAGGCTGAACTTTGCTGCATCAGACAATGTGAATTTTTGTTAACTGCAAAAACAATGGTGTGATACCGCATTGTTGTGTAATATTGCTTAATAATTATGACCCTTGTCAGTAAACTGTAATGGAGAAGAGAGGAGGAAAAAAAAGAAAACCAACCTGAAAGATTCAATAAACAATGATGCTGAATTAAGGTAGAATTGCCCAGCCCCGATGTATGGTTGATACAATTACGGTATGACATGTCTTTTTATCATTATTATTATTATTATTATTATTACTAGTGCGTGCACGTAGAACGCAAGTATTCCTGTCTGAAACAGGTATCCCAATCAGGCTTTACAGGCCCAAATGTAGGCTGTGTTTGAAAGTGGAATACAAAGAGGTGTAGCCTATATGTACAGTGGGGTAAAAAAGTATTTAGTCAGCCACCAATTGTGCAAGTTCTCCCACTTAAAAGATGAGAGAGGTCTCCAATTTTCATCATAGGTATACCTCAACTATGAGAGACAAAATAAGAAAAAAAAATCCAGAAAATTACATTGAAGGATTTTTAATGAATTAATTGGTAAATTCCTTGGTAAAATAAGTATTTGGTCAATAACAAAAGTTCATCTCAATACTTTGTTATATACCCTTTGTTGGCAATGACAGAGGTCAGACGTTTTCTGTAAGTTTTCACAAGGTTTTCACACACTGTTGCTGGTATTTTGGCCCATTCCTCCATACAGATCTCCTCTAGAGCAGTGATTTTTTGGGACTGTCGCTGGGCAACACAGACTTTCAACTCCCTCCAAAGATTTTCTATGGGGTTGAGATCTGGAGACTGGCTAGGCCACTCCAGGACCTTGAAATGCTTCTTATGAAGCCACTCCTTCGTTGCCCGGGCGGTGTGTTTGGGATCATTGTCATGCTGAAAGACCCAGCCACGTTTCATCTTCAATGTCCTTGCTGGTGGAAGGAGGTTTTCACTCAAAATCTCACGATACATGGCCCCATTCATTCTTTCCTTTACATGGATCAGTCGTCTTGGTCCCTTTGCAGAAAAACAGCCCCAAAGTATGATGTTTCCACCCCCATGATTCACAGTAAGTATGGTGTTCTTTCTCCTCCAAACACGACAAGTTGAGTTTTTACCAAAAAGTTCTATTTTGGTTTCATCTGACCATATGACATTCTCCCAATCCTCTTCTGGATCATCCAAATGCTCTCTAGCAAACTTCAGACGGGCCTGGACATATACTGGCTTAAGCAGGGGGACACGTCTGGCACTGCAGGATTTGAGTCCCTGGCGGCCTAGTGTGTTTCTGATGTACCCTTTGTTACTTTGGTCCCAGCTCTCTGCAGGTCATTCACTAGGTCCCACCATGTGGTTCTGGGATTTTTGCTCACTGTTCTCGTGACCATTTTGACCTCACGGAGTGAGATCTTGCGTGGAGCCCCAGATGGAGGGAGATTATCAGTGGTCTTGTATGTCTTCCATTTTCTAATAATTGCTCCCACAGTTGATTTCTTCACACCAAGCTGCTTACCTATTGCAGATTCAGTCTTCCCAGCCTGGTGCAGGTCTACAATTTTGTTTCTGGTGTCCTTTGACAGCTCTTTGGTCTTGGCCATAGTGGAGTTTGGAGTCTGACTGTTTGAGGTTGTGGACAGGTGTCTTTTATACTGATAACGAGTTCAAACAGGTGTCATTAATACAGGTAACGAGTGGAGGACAGAGGAGCCTCTTAAAGAAGAAGTTACAGGTCTGTGAGAGCCAGAAATCTTGCTTGTTTGTAGGTGACCAAATACTTATTTTACTGAGGAATTTACCAATTAATTCATTAAAAATCCTTCAATGTGATTTTCTGGATTTTTTTTTTCTCATTTTGTCTCTCATAGTTGAGATATACCTATGATGAAAATTGGAGACCTCTCTCATCTTTTAAGTGGGAGAACTTGCACAATTGGTGGCTGACTAAATACTTTTTTGCCCCACTGTAGGTAATCACATGTTAGACTTTGACAAATATAAAATTGACTAAATGGCACTAAGATTTATTTGACTGTGTGAATATTAATTACAGAATTCTTCTTCTGGCCTTCAGAGAGAGCAGTCGCATTTTCTCTCCCTCCTCCTCCTCCTGCCTTCCTGACTGATCCCAGCTTGCTGCGTCTGTGTCTGTGTCTCGCTCTCCTTCGCTCTTCTTCTGGCTGAATCTTATTCCAAATGGAAAATTATGGATTGGTGGATTTGGTGGGCTTTATATGCGATTGACACCACTTCAAAAGAAGATCGGGCTAGGGGGAGCCCAAGTGGACTCATGGACAATTGGGAATTCATGTGTCTGTGTGATTCGACTGAGATGCGGAAGACATCTCTATTTGTTTGGCTTTTGATCACAGGATTTCTATTTTGGCTCTGGAGTTTCCTGATGTATCAGAAATTAAAGAAGTTGGGAGAGCTGATCAAAATGCGGACCCAGCAAAGCTCCTTCAACAACAAATTCGACCAGTTGGGGAGTGCACTGATAGCGGCAATGGTGAACTGAATGGTGGCTGATTCAGCAGGTGGTATACATCTGGAGTCGCTGGTGCTCTCCAGGGAATGATTTTAAAGCCTGTATATGGAAATTATGAAGCACAGAATCTCAAGAGAGATGGAAATTCTATGCTCTGAGTGAACTGTGCCTTGGCCTTGATTCGGCGCCCTCTCCTCCTGGATGAAGACAAAACAGAAGTAGAGTTTGGCTTCTAACATAAACAACTGGTGTGCAGTAATCTGAACTCTCAAGGACAGCGTCATGTGACTGGCATGGAATATCTATGTTTAGGACACTAAAGACATAACATCTAAACGTTGCTTTGCTGTTCTCCAGTAACTGATACACACACTGCATACAACTTTACATGACTGATACACATATACTGACACTCACACACATACACTGTCTCTCTCATCGCTTTGTCAACGTGTGTATTGTAACTTGTCTGCTAAATGTGCATTGAGGGTTTTTTTTTTTCTTGTAATCATAATCTCGCTCACTGAGCACTATTCTGATAACTATGTTTTTTTTTTCTCTCGCCTACTGTGTCATCCCCTACCCCTTCCCTCTTTACCCCCACTGTTTTGATGAGGCGCCTTGTTATGGCTGCCGTGTCATTGTGATGCGCTTACATTAGTGCGCCAATGTCAAGTCAAATTCCTTGTATGTTTTTAACATGCTTGGCAATAAAGCTTTTCTGATTCTGATTCTCCATCCATCCATCCATCCATCTTCTACCGCTTTTCCGGAGGTCCGGGTCGCGGAGGCAGCAGTTCAAGCAGAGAAGCCCAGACTTCCCTCTCCCCAGCCACCTGCTCCAGCTCTTCAGAGGGGATACCAAGGCGTTCCCAGACTAGCTGGGAGACATAGTCTCTCCACCGAGTCCTGGGTCTGCCCCGGAGTCTCCTCCCAGTGGGACGTGCCTGAAACACCTCAAGTGGGAGGCGTCCAGGAGGCATCCTAATCAGATGCCCATACCACCTCAACTGACTCCTTTCAATGTGGAGGAGCAGCGGTTCTACTCTGAGCCTCTCCCGGATGACTGAGCTCCTCACCCTATCTCTGAGGGTGAGTCCAGCAATCCTACGGAGAAAGCTCATTTCAGCCGCTTGTATCCGCGATCTCGTTCTTTCGGTCATTACCCAAAGCTCGTGACCATAGGTGAGAGTAGGAACGTAGATTGACTGGTAAATTGACAGCTTTGCCTTAGAACTAAGCTCCCTCTTCACCACAACAGACCGGTACAACGTCCGCATCACTGCAGATGCTGCTCCAATCCGTCTGTCGATCTCTCGCTCCATTTTCCCCTCACTCGTGAACAAGACCCCAAGATACTTAAACTCCTCCACTTGGGGCAGGAGCCTGTCCCCAACCCGGAGAGGACAATCCACCTTTTTCCGGCTGAGGACCATGGACTCGGACTTGGAGGTGCTGATTCTCATCCCAGCCGCTTCACACTCAGCGGCAAACCGTCCCAGCAAGAGCTGTAGGTCATTGCTGGATGAAGCCAACAGGACAACATCATCTGCAAACAACAGAGATGAGATCCTGTGGTCACCAAGCATGACACCCTCCATTCCCTGGCTGCGCCTAGAAATCCTGTCCATAAAAATTATGAACAGGACCGGTGACAAAGGGCAGCCCTGGCGGAGTCCAACTCTCACTGGGAATGACTCCGACCGAGTGTTGGCGATACGAACTAAACTCTCACAACGGTCGTACAGAGACCGAATAGCTCGTAACAACAAGCCCGATACCCCATACTCCTGAAGCACCCCCCACAAAAATCCACGAGGGACGCGGTCAAATGCCTTCTCCAAGTCCACAAAACACATGTAAACTGGTTGGGCAAACTCCCACGAACCCTCAAGAATTCTCGAGAGGGTAAAGAGCTGGTCCGATGTGCCACGGCCAGGACGAAAACCACATTGCTCCTCCTGAATCCGAGGTTCGACCAACGGCCGGACTCTCCTCTCCAGTACCTTGGCATAGACCTTCCCAGGGAGGCTGAGGAGTGTGATCCCTCTAAAGTTGGAGCACACCCTCCGGTCCCCTTTTTTGAAGAGAGGAACCACCACCCCGGTTTGCCATGCCAAAGGCACTGCCCCCGACCTCCACGCAATGTTGCAGAGGCGTGTCAACCATGACAACCCAACAACATCCAGGGCCTTGAGGTACTCGGGGCGAATCTCGTCCACCCCTGGGGCCCGGCCACCAAGGAGATTTTTAACCACCTTGGCGACCTCAGCCCCTGTGATAGGCGAGTCATCCCCCTTGTCCCCAAACCCTGCTTCCTCTGTGGAAGGCGTATCAGTGGGATTGAGGAGATCCTCGAAGTATTCCTTCCACCGCCCGACGATATCCCCAGTTGAAGTCAACAGTGTCCCATCCGCACCATACACAGTGTGGACGGGGAGCTGCTTTCCCCTCCTGAGCCGCCGAACATTCTGATTCTGAATACCTAATTATTGAAAATGAATGGGACATACAATATTAGCGACTGTTTCTGATCCCTTGTTTATTTGTTTGTCAGATCACTTTTTTGTCTGATCCTTTATCAATTATATTCGTAATAGTTTATCTTGCACTTTGGGGAATGGGAGTTGTTCAGTCACCATTATAATTATTTTAGTTTATATCACTGTTCAGTGATGGGGTTCAGTGCAATATAAGCGACTTTCACATTACGAGTGCGCATGTGCGGACTATGTGAAGTTCAAAGTTCACGACTACCAAACATTCCAGTAGCCGCCTTGCTTTTGTATAGAGACAGTACTGTCACACCTGAACAATTGCCATTTAAAGTCTGCTTTAAGCTTTAAATCTCCGTTATGCCAGGTGCACATTGTGCCATGGTGAAGTGTGGAACGGCATGTATCATTTAGAGCAGTGGAAAAAGAAAACTTGCAGCATATGTGCGTGTAACTTCGGGACCAGCGTGTGCACATGTCCGCCGCCATTCACATTATATACATTCCCCACGGAGCTGAAGGATCCGGACGGATGTAATTACTGGATTAAAGTAGTAAGTCTATATTATAACATAATTAAATAGTGTTGTGTATTGTTCAAGTTCTAGCCTAATTAACACGAGTCTAAACCCTGAAGTAGTAGGTACGGACAGGCAGGCCTAGATCTAGCATGTAGTTCTTTGTATATTGGTAATGAAGCTTGATCTACACACACATGTAATTAAGGCCATTGATAAGTAGGCTGGTATAAAATAAAATTGCAAATCATTGAAAATGTGTGGTACTTAAACTATAGTAGTATCGACTAGGGCTGGGAATGATCCCTAATTTCCAGAATCGATTCGATTCCGATTCTTGAGATTCTGAATCGATTCAATTCGATTCCGATTCAATCCCGATTCGATCTGGGGAATTACCATTTTAATAGCCATTTTACTTCCCATGAAACAAAAATCTTCGAGACCTAATGCTGCAAATTGTACCAAGAATCTTCTAACTTTGTTAATACATAAATTATCACATATAGAACTGACCCAAAATCAGTTACAATAATGCACTTTTTATTATTTAACTTATCATTTCATAAAGTGCTCACAGGTGCTTTCTTTAGTGCAAAGGGTGTGTCGTGTCAAGTTCACCCCCAGAGTAAGTAAACCAATTCAATGCATGAACCATGCATTCATAATCTCACTGTATTTCAGTCCCTCCAGGATTTTGTCAGCTGTTTTTGTGATTGTTGTGGCCCAAAAAGCCTGGATTTGTGGGAGCTTTTCCAAAAAGTTATGGCACTTTTAGAGTTTTTTTGCACTCAAAGTTGTGTGAGGAAGTACAGATTTTAAAGCAGCTGCTTTTGCCATAGTTTACAGTGATGCTATTCTATGTAACACCACAAGAAAAGTACAGGATTGCCAAAAATTTCTTGTTAAACAGTGATTTATTTAGAATTAAATGCTCAGTAAAATTGTAAAAAAAAAAGACCAATATTGTGTTCTTGCTGAGAACTTTAAAAAAGAAATAAAAGAATTTGTCATTACAACAACTAAATTGCATTGAATGCATGTTAGTGTGGAGAAAATGATGGCAGCACCTCCTTGAATCTTGAATTTGAAGGTCTTCTTCTGTGCTGAAATCCACATGAAGCAGGGATGCTCCTCCACTGACGACCTCTGACCTTCAGAAGGTCTCAGTGAGGATGAAGCTTCCAGTCTTCACACATCTGAAGGCAGATAAAAACAATAGATTTCACAGTAAAATTAACATTCATATTTTTAGATCCCCATACCACAGTAGGGTTTAATAATTTAGTTTTTTTTTTTTATATTTTAACTACAAATTAACTTTCAATGTTGGAAAAGGGTTTCAGTTCATTTCCTGAGAAGGTTTGTTCATTTCAGTTTAGGTCTACTGAGTAAAAATAGCTTGTTGTACTGCAGCCTTTATTAATTTTATTGTGATTTATTCTCTTCACATCGCTTAAGTGGCAGAAGTCCATAATCTCATAAAATATACCTTAATTCTGCATTTATTCACAGCGCTTAACCAACAGTTCTCTCTGTGTCCATAGTTTGTAAAAGAAACCATCATCATACCAGATAAATTATTAATTGACGACACAAACGTTAAAAGAAACAAATATACTTACAGTCTCAGCAGCTCCAAGTCTCTGCTTCACGGGTTTCAGTCTCCGTGCATTTTCCCTTTATCAGTCGTCAACTTGATGTTCCAACACAGCGCTGCATGGAGTAAAAGTCCGTTTATCCCCGCTTTATGAAAAATATTAAGAAGCTGTTGAGGACAGTCTTTACGGTGACTTTTGTTGCTAAATTAAGAGACGCACGTTATTAACTCCGCGTCATGTAAACACAAAAGACGTGTGCACGCGCCGCAGGGAACACAGAAGTTTTATTTATGAAAAATATTCAGAAGCTGTTGAGGACAATCTTTACGGTGAATTTTGTTGCTAAATTAAGAGACGCACGTTATTATCTCCGCTCATGTAAACACGAAAGAGCACGCGCGGCAGGGAACTCTTGCCGGATGAGAACCGTTTTAACACCACAGAAGAAGAACTAGCATATCCGTTAGCTTGCTAGCTCCATTAGCGTGTCGGTTGTTTATGGTTCTCGGCCGTTGTTCCTGGCTCACTGACCCGGTTTCGACCCGATTATACTCAGCAGACGTTCACAAACGTAAAAATATTATATTAAAACATATTAATATTAAAAGATCGATCCGCGGATTTTGTGGATCGATATCGGCTCAGTCAAACATGTATCGATCCATATCGATATATTGATCTTTTGAACCCACCCCTAGTATCGACCTATAGATCTAAGTAAGCAGGCTATGCCTTGTAGTGAAATTTACTCAAAATGACAAAACCAAAGCTGAGCTGTCAAACCACTCACTTTCCTTCTTTGTAGTCGTTTTGGAGTCTTGCAAGTAAGGGTGCTGGGTCCTTTGACAACAAAAAATCTGCTATGTCAGCATACAGGGGGGCCATTTTGGCCAATTTCTGCAATGTGGCCGCGAATGCAAGCGACTAGTTCATCCTTGTGCTTGCGGGTACAACCGGGAAGACCCCTACGCGTACAATATGCTCGTAGATCAGGAACTTTCCATAAATTAAAAGTATCGATAGAGCATGTTTGGTAGCCACGTTCCCATGATGCTTTGCGTGAGCCGAGATGCAAAAGTCGCTTATTGAATTACTTCTGTGTATCATCAGTAAACTCATGCAGTGCTGTAACAGAACATGTTTACAAATATTTGAGACTCATTGTAGTGTATCATTTTATATTTTAGCAACATTTTGTTGTTAAAAGTTTTTTAAAACTGTAATCAACCAAATTAACTACAACACCCAACATCAATAAAGTACATCTATTATTATTCACAGCAGAAGAACCCGTTTGACTGCAACCGTTGCATCAGTGTTGCCCATTTGTCAGAAAATATTTAACTACAAATGATTTATTTCATTATTTTCGGTGTTTTTGTGTCCTGCATTTGGTCATTAAGTCACTCCATAACAGGTGTTATGCCGAGAATTGCTTGCTTGCTGAGAATTGCATCCCATCCGCCAAAACTATAAAATATAACACTACAGCCAGGTTTATAGCCATCTGTGCATTTTTAGAAGTACCCATTGTACATTTTTAGAAGTAAAAATTGTTATTGCCTCTTGTAAATTTATCTTTAAATTATGTTTTTTTGCCAGACATTTTAGTGTTTCAAAGAGGGTTAGAAATCATAGTGATCCAACACCACATTTTACAATCTTCAAAGTCGAGAGTTTGCATTTATGCAGTCGGTAAAAAGGGTAATCACTTAAGTATTTTCAAAGAGTATAGTTGCACTAAACCCCTGCTTGCAACGATGGGATGCAATTCTCGGCATAGTTGTATTGACTTTGACAGTATGGGATGCATTTCTCGGCAAGCGAGCAGTTCTCGGCATAACACCGGTTAGGCTGCTGCTTCTCCCTGCACGTTCTGTGTTGATACGCCGGTATTCTTTGTCAGACCCGGGTCC
The DNA here is from genome assembly GCA_020510985.1 of Pholidichthys leucotaenia. Taxonomy (NCBI): domain Eukaryota; kingdom Metazoa; phylum Chordata; class Actinopteri; order Cichliformes; family Pholidichthyidae; genus Pholidichthys; species Pholidichthys leucotaenia. The sequence goes on along the minus strand of CM035838.1, from coordinate 397,018,138 downwards.
CCACTGATGCTCCACCCAGTCTGCTCACGCACCTCATGTTCTCCACATATGCCGAATTATCCTTTAGATCTACGCAATCACGGCAACTTTATAGTATAATTTTTTTTAAGCATTAAATCTTCAGTGTTATCTTTTTCTAGTCAAATTTGTCATTTTTCACTTCTTTGTTTTGTCCAGGGAACACTGTGGTGACTGACAGGTCTTGATGCTGCATATTGTCCAATCAGCATGGCTGTGATGCGGCATATTATCCAGTGAGCACGGAGTCAGTCCGAAACCCCATCCACACTTCTTGAAGCCAGGACATGAAGACACAGAGAGCAGTCATAGCGTGGTGGCTAAACTTTTATTGATAAAAATTACGTATTTTGACAGAGCGACTCCATATTCAGGGATACACACCCTCGTAACCTCAGAAAACCACGTTTAAAATCTGAGGCCAGTCTGACAAATGGTTCAAGAGATATGAGTGGAACAGACACACAAACACACAGAGATTTTGTGAACTTATAGATTATTATTATTGTTATTATTATGTAGTCATATAATGTAGTCATTGTTTTTGCTGTCATTTCTATCTGTTAATAATAATAATGATAATGGATTGCATTTGTATAGCGCCTTTCATTCACATTTTCAGGAAAGGTGTGTAATGGCATTGTGAACGCATGACTTGATTTTGGTGATGATCTCAAAATGCATACCTCTACCAAGGCTCTTATCTTCTCACAGAGTGTTAGCAAAAATACTTCAAAACTACTGGGTGGATTTGGATGAACTCATTGATGTTGGAGGTGATCCGTGAGTACATAACTGCGCCAAGGCCCTATCGCAGTGTACAGATGGATGGCGATATGGACAGACAAAGGGACAGAGGGGAGAACAAAGGGCTGAGGGACGGAGCTTTGGCAGAGATATGCACTCTGAGTGCCCTCTAGTTTTTTATTATTATTATTATTATTATCATCATCATTATTATATATATATTTTTTGCGGTGGTTCCGGGGTTCTATCACGTGACATGTATTGCCGCTTAGTGATACACAATTACACACTGATGCTGCAGACGCAGGAGAACCACACAGAGTAGCTCACTAGCCAGCAGCCAGATGATACGGTAGGAATAAAGAAAAAATGGAACAACCAGAAATTCGAGACAGGTCTAAAATTTCATCACCCCTTCAACTAGTTACACCCCCTCAGCAAGTTACGCCCCTACATTACATCGCTCCACAAAATTGCTGGCTGTAGCTGACCATGCAGATATGGCTGAGCCAGCATTGGGCTGATCGTACACAAATTCAGATGTTGTAGTCTTGTAGACAGGCCGACGGTGGCCGCACATTTTGAAGGACGAATGTTAAAGTGATCGAACTTATAGAAGAAATTACTAGTTGTATAGACAAAAAAAAAGGTTGCTGTAGGAGTATTTATAGACTTAAAGAAAGCTTTTGACACCATTGACCACAGAATACTTCTAAGGAAGCTGGAAAGGTATGGGATAAGAGGGGTAGGACTGAGTTGGGTGGAAAGTTATTTAAGTAACAGACAACAATTTGTACAAATTGGAGAGCACAAATCACCCTGCATGGACATCACTTGTGGTGTGCCCCAGGGGTCAGTTTTGGGACCCAAACTCTTTATCTTGTATATAAATGACATATGCCAAGTATCAAAAATTCTGAAATTTATTTTGTTTGCGGATGACACAAATATCCTTTGCACTGGTGAGAATTTGCAGCAGGTTTTAGAGGTGATCACAACTGAAATGGAAAAATTAACGCAGTGGTTCAACAAAAATAAATTATCTCTAAATCTAAAAAAAACAAAGATTATGTTGTTTGGAAATTATAAAATAAATCATGAAATAATGATAACGATAGATGATACCAGAATACAAACAGTACAGGAAAATAAGTTTCTGGGGGTGACGCTAGACAGTAAAATCTGCTGGAAACCTCACATCAGTCACATCCGGGCTAAATTAGCAAAATGTATAGGCATACTGGGGAAGACAAGACACATCGTGGACTATAAATCATTGGTCTTATTGTACAATTCATTGTTTTTACCTTATCTTAACTACTGTGTAGAAGTCTGGGGAAACACCTACAAGACCAACCTACAAGCAATATGCACATTACAAAAAAGAGCTATAAGGATAATAAACAATGCAGGATATAGAGACCATACCAATTCGTTGTTCTTGAAGTCACATGTCATAAAGTTCATCGATTTAGTTAAATTTAAGACAGCACAAGTAATGTACAGGGCAATTAACAATCAACTCCCAAGTAATATACAAAAAATATTTAAAAAAAAGAGACAATGATCATAATTTGAGAGGAGACTTAAACTTCACAAAACCCAAGATACGTACAACCAAGAAAAGTATGTGCATATCTGTCTGTGGGGTGGATTTGTGGAACAGTCTGGAGCCGGAACTGAAACTATGTACAAACAGAAATCAATTCAAAAAGAGGTATAAGCACCATTTGTTGAAAGGATATATGTTAGAAGGGTAGAATTTATATGTACGATTCATTATGTTCACTCTGGGACATTATGGGACACTATGGAATGGTGGGTGGGACAGCACTGTGTGTATCTGTGTCGTTTGAGACTGGTTTTGAAATATAGACTTCATTGTATGTTAGAATGGACAGGTGTTAATGTTGATCTGTAAAAAATACAGTAAATTGTTTACTTGGGGTATTAAAGGTAGTAATTTGTATAAAATTCACATGGGTGTATCGATGGAAAAGAGGAGTTGGAATTAATAAGTGTTCACTTCTTCCTTCTCCCTTTCGAACAGTGTATACTGTAACTTTATTGCATTTGCTATTTGCTTGTTTTTTGTTATATTTTTTGTGTTCGAAATAAACTATCTATCTATCTATCTATCTATCTATCTATCTATCTATCTATCTATCTATCTATCTATCTATCTATCTATCTATCTATCTATCTATCTATCTATCTATCTATCTATCTATCTATCTATCTATCTATCTATCTATCTATCTATCTATCTAAAAGAATGTAAAAATGAGAGAGTTTAGTCCATAGAGGTAAAAAAAAGTTTATAGGCTAGTCTTTGGATCACATTTGTTTGCAGAACCACGCACTACCTCATTGCCTAGCAACACTGACAGCTGCAGTTGAGGTTTTTTCTATCATTTTTTTTGACAGCGATGGAAGCAGTGTTCATTTCATTGAATAAAAACCAAATCTTATTGACTTAAAGTAGACAAAAATGATCGATAAAGAACAGACTAAAATAAAACTATAAAAATAAAATATTACAATAAATCTGGACTCAAATTGGGTGTGAAAAGTAAAATACATAAATGATAATTTTAGTTTAATTTCTAGCTTTAATGGATGAAAAAAAGAGAGCGTTTTAGTTGACTAAATGAACACTGGATGGAAGTTTATTTTTGTTTTTGTTTTAAATTATTGGATTTGCTTTACCTTTTACTGGAGAAGCTTCACCAGGCAAAGGACCATGACCAGATAATCACCCAGAGCTGAAAGAAGTGGAAAAAGTTGTCAGTCCTCCTGCTGAACAATGCACACTGCAGCACTTTAACAAACTCCCAGCAAATTCTGAACATGCCAAAAAAAAATCATGAAAACTTGGAACGGCACTTTATTTTGTTTTATAACTTTAATTTGTTTTTTAAGTCTCTGAAAAATGTAGATACTTAAGTTTATATTTGTGTGGGTTTAAAATTAATGTTACTTATCTTATGCATCAATTGCATTCAGTTCTTACTGAATTTGTTCATTGCAGTAAGTTACTGTATAGGTAACTGTACATTGACTGCATACATCAGGTAGCATTACTATTTAAATTGATGTTCAAAGTGTTTGTGATAGAATTTACTTTTGTTTTTAAATGAATAGCCTATATTTCTAGAATGCTGGAGGGCGACCAAACCTACACACTGCAAAAGCTGTCAGGAATTGTGATTTACTGAAAACGAAAATTTTCAAAATGTATTTCACTTGTGTACAATTTCATTTTTGAAACTCACAAGATTTCAAGAAATAAAAAAGCAGTTACTAACCTAAGCCTACTTTTTTTATTTAACAGTATTTTATTGCACATCAGTTGATGTAATTTTTTAAAAGTTTAATCCCTCCAACACATCAACACACTGTGTTCTGCTTTCAAGCTTGCCTCAGCATTTTTTGCAGTGCAGTGAACTTTGTTTTCCTGAGATTACTGGGTTTTTGTACCGAACTGAGAGCCACATGCGAATCAAAAATCAATTTTGTATCGAATCGTGACCCCAAAAATCAGAATAGAATTGAATTGTGTGACTTCTAAAGATTGACAGCCCTATTATAGGGCAGACTTGTTGGATGCCTCATTTCACCGGGAATCTTTGAGAGAATCCACTACTGAGTGATCGACTACTCTTTATATCAGTATAAAGCATTTGGATAATATTGTGAAATATCGGACCAAAATCAAATAAGTTAAGGAGCTCGAATAACAAGTTGTTCCAGAGTGTCAAAAGCTTTAAAAAAAGTCCAAGAATAAGATAAAGCTATCATGTGGGACCAGATAATTATAGTCAAGTATGTCTAAAACTAAACGTGTATGGTTATGAATGTGTCTTCCTTTGATGAATGCAGATTGTGTTTCACAAATTATCTTCCCCAAACCTGCCTTCAGTCTATTAGCATAGACATGAGCTAGGAGTTTGTAATCTCCGCAAAGTAGGGTGATAGGCCTCCAATTATCTAAAAGAGGACTGTCCCTGTTGTTTTGGTAAAAGTGTAATTACTCCTTGTTTCATAGTTATTGACAAGTTAGACTTTTCTGTACATTCTTTAAAGGCATCATAAATTAGATCTCTTATATCTTTCCAAACTAATTTATAAAGCCTTCTCATACAAAGCTGGAATGGAATGGAACAAGCTCCCCACTGAGCTAAGACCAGAACAAATTAGAGACTTTTTCCAGAGACTAAAAAATGGATTTTAAGTAATCAAGCCTGCCAGCATTGACTCTCTCTCCCTTAAATGAGATTTCAAATGGTACTCTTAAATTGTTTTTATGTGTGCTGTTCTCTAACCTTTTTATCTTTTAAAGTTACTCCCTACTTGTTTCAGGGACCACAGATTTTGAAATCGGACCTGAATTGCTTTCTGTATGTGCTGTTTTTCTTTTAAAATCTTCGTTCCTGCCTCAGGGACTACAGATGGAAATGACTGAAAATGCTATAATCTGGTATAGAGCATCTGTACCCTATGTTTAATGTTTTCTCTGGTCATGGTCCCTGACAGACAAACCAATAAACTATAAAACTCTGTTGTAATGTCATCAGAGCCTGGCGGTTTTCCATTTGGCATTTTTGAAATTGCTACGTCTAGTTCCTCTATGGTTAAATCAGCTTCTGTTATGAATTTGAAATCCTCATCTATTTTTAGAATCTGTTCTTTTAAACTATCTAAGAGAGAATTAGCATCAGGATGGGAATATCTAGAGCAGGTGTCACCAACTGGCGGATTCCAGTCCAGATCCGCACCCTGAGAGTCCTCTGTCCAGACCCCGAGGCCTTTTGATAGATTTTTGAAAAAAGGGAGACTGTTTTATTTTGGTGGGGAAAAAGTGGAAAAAAGCGTAACTGAACTGCTACATCGGTGACCACTCAGAGTATCGCACGAGCTCTCCTGCTGCAGACTCCCCTCTTTGCTGTCCTATGAACGCCACCGTCACTCTGCGGCTCCAACTGCTGCAGAATATATGTATGCAGCGGGTGCAAAATCACGGTTGCTGCCCCCACCCCCCACTCACACACACACACACAGACACAAGTCCGACAGCCAGGACATCCACGCTTCATTTCAGCTCTGTATCCATAAAATGATGCAGAGGTGAGATCACTGGTTATGGAGGCCCTTTTCATGGTCTCTGATATCAGGTAAAAGCTCTGTGTGTCACTGAACATAAAAAGTTTCACCTCCCAGTGTTTTCTCTGGCTTAAAGACCTTGGTGCGGTGGCAACATATTTTTCCCTGGGGGGTGTAAACATACCGGAATATTTTAATTTTATACTATTTATTTCTTTTTAAAATTTTACACAGGAACGTTGCATATGGAACTTACCATTTGAAGTATTGTACAACCGAGGCTTGAAAATAGGCTTGAATGCTCCGCACTGTGTGTTTATATACTCATATATTTATTCCATCCAGCTACAATGCTCCGCACTGTGTCTCTCTCTCTCTCTCTCTCTCTCTATATATATATATATATATATATATATTTATATTTATATGTACATATGTATACTTGCTGCTCTTGTTTCTTTTTTTCTCTTGCCTTCTGATTGTTGCTCTGAGTGTTGCTATCCCTGTGCTGTTGCAATCCTGGAATTTCCCCATTGTAGGACTAATAAAGGCTTATCTTATATTGGGCCAGTTGGGGTCTCACCCAGTCCTGTGTTTAGACTTTTTAGTGGTGTTATCCTTCTCTCCTTCCTATGCCTGAACACTTTCCTCTCCTTGGCTCCTCTCTTCTGTCTCATCTTGCCCTCTCTGAGCTCTGTCTAATTCAGGTTCTCTCTGTCTATGGTGGTATACAAACAGGTTAGAAAATATCAAGTGTCATGTTTTGTCCTGCAGGATTTTTTTGTCATGGTTTACATAAATGACAAAAATGTGTATTTTTTGTATTTTTATTCTGGTGTTTCTTTTTTTTCCATTGAGAGAGTAGGGAAGGGAAAGAAACATTCATAATAGTAATGTACTCATGCATACTTAAATTATATGATCAGGTGGGTATAGTAACCAGAAATTCTACTCATGTAGAAGCAGTGCTTTGAAATTAATAATTAAAAGTAGACAACCAAAAATTTGTACTTGAGTTAAGGGTACAAAGAGCACCCACTTAAAAACTTGAGCAATGACTTCAGTCTTGAAGGTTGAAGGTTTTTCTTAAAAATGTGTAACAATTTTCTTATAGTTTTCTACTTTTCTCTGTAAATCTAAAGTTGAAACCCTGTTCCTCAAATTTGTAATTTCCTCTGGTAAAATTGACTTTAATTGTACATTTGAAACTTTATTATAAATTTGTGGATTATTTTGTGTCTAATTTTTGTATTTTTTTAAAATAAAATTAGTTTTTTTTTTAGATAAATTTGAAACAGACTGTGGTAATTTTTTTTTACTTTTTCCTTCTAACAAGTTACATTTTTGACCATAATTCTGCAGTCAGAACAGAACAGTAATTTAACTCTGATTACAAAGAAAAAATATTAATTTATTTCATTAAATGCAATTTTAAATTAAATGACCATGGATGCCGTTATTTTTGTTATATTATTTCTTTATATTTATAGTTTGTTTTTTTTTGTTTTTTTTTCCAGAAACCTCTTCACCTCCCAGACAGCAGGAAAAACCTCCCTTATTTTGAAATCATGTCTTTATGTTTTTGTTTTGTGTTCATGTACAGAATGATCTGCTTAAGCAGTTATAGTTGTGCGCTCAGGCTTTCTCATCAGACACCTCTCTAGGCAGCCGCAAAAGGACTTCAGTTTAGAGGGAAGAGAGAGCTTGCGTTTTTAGCTGTTGCTTTTAGTTGCAGCTGGAGGATAAAAACGGCACGCCTGCTCATGCGAGAAATTGCCAGTCGCTTCATTCCTGCAATTCCTACAGAACACAACTTAATACTGTAGTGGCTGGTGAAATATATCCTCAGCAATTCATCAGTCCGCCTCGCCTTTCCCTTCATATGAAGCCGGCTGTGTTATGACCCGAGTGCTAATGTTATTTGTGCTCGGGCTATTCCTGTCGGGTCTTGACAGCGGCGTTGTTATTCCGGCTCTCCGAGCTCTTATTGTGACAGCGCTCGGGGAGGCTTCTGCTCAGCTGTCAAGACCTGAACAGCTGTTCTGCATTTGCGGTCGTTAGCGGCCGGCTTCTTAAGCCGACGCTAGCGGCTGCATCCTTGCAGCAGTGTCCGTCGCTGATCGTCGGAGCGATCGTATGCTATGGATTAATACTACATTGCCTGTCTGCGGTGTGACCGTCTCATCCTGTGGACCCGTGAGTGAGCTTATTAGCCTTACGCCTCCCTGTGTGTAGACTTGTTGGTGTCATAGCCTCAGCGGCCTGTATTATTGTGATTTTCACTGTAATAAAGACTTAAACACAACTCTCTGGTGACGGTGTGGCGTCTTATGGTGGCTCGCGAGGGCCACCGCATGACAGTACACTGCTGCCACAAAACAGCGTTTACGGTGACGCCAACCCGAGGTGCCTTTCACCAGTGAGTTAGTGTCATTAGGACATCGCTTTTTCCTGTCTGGGTACGGTGTGCTGGAGGAATGCTGTCGCGGGGGGGCCGCGCTCGGAGTTCGAGCCACAAGCTGGCGGACGTCCTGGAATATGTGGATGAGACGCTCATCTCTGCTTCCCTCCTGGACTACAACCATGACGTACACTGGTACCTGGACTGCGCTGAGGATGTACTCAATCATCTTTCTCCCCGCTACGCCGACCACCCAGAAGTCGACGCGAGGAGGGCTGATATCGCCGCGCAACGTGAGATACTCCGTATGGTGGAGGAGGACTACGGCAAGAAGCAGAGGAGGAGGCGTTCCCGCTCCTCGCCTTGGGATTCCGTTCCTGTCCTCGATCCACTCCAGGAGTTCGCACCATCTGGGGGCCGTTGTAGACGTCGGCGCCGCGGCCAAGGGCATCCTCAGCAAGCTCCTGTTCCGGATCCAGTTCCGGGCCGCCGGAATGACCCAGTCAACCAGTCAGCTGTCTCTTCGGCGTCATGTCAGGAGGGAATTTCTGCAGCTTCTCTTCCCGGGCCATCTTCCCCTGCTGTCCGGTCAGCATGTTGTGCCCGGCCCGCTTCGGCTGTCGCTCCCTCGTCCTCGACGCCTTCTCCAGCTGCTGTGTGTGACAAGAGCCCTGCTTCGGCGAGCCCCGCCCATGGGTCCTCTCTTACCATCCAGCGAGCGAGGGAAGGAGCAATTCCCCCTACAGCTGGCACCACCCTCCATTCGGGAGACAGGCAAGTTCATGTTCACTCTCCTACTTATAATAGTGATCTGTCTTGTCTGACTCCTGGGGGTGGAGTTTGGGTTTTGCAGCCCCCCGAGCTCCCACCACCAGCTGTAGTCATCTGTTCTGAACCTGCTGCCTCTGTGTTTTCCTCCGCTGAGCAGTCCTCGGCGTTAGGTCTACGTCGTCGAGCGAGGAGGAGGCCTGTGGCTCTGGGAATAATCCCGGCCCCGCAGCCACGTTTTGGACAGAGGAGAAGAGCGGACTGCGGTGTGGAGCCTGAGCCGACGAAGAAGCGTCCCCGGGTTTCCACGGAGGAGCAGCCCGAGCCAGCAGGTCGAGGGTCCCCTGCTGCCACGCCGTGCGGGTTATCGGTGTGGACATCAGTGCGAGAGGATCCAGCTGCAGAGACCATCATGCCGGCTGCGGAGTCCGACGCAGCTGAGTGGGAGCCCGACGACGAGCTTCTACCCGAACCTGGATCGACGGAGTCCTGGACAGCTGCAGAGCCCAAATGCAGGCAAGTGCTCTTCTTTGTTTTCCTTTGTGGTGTGTTAGAGCATTTTTGCCTGCCTCGTGGGGAGGCGAGCGAGGGGCAGCCGTCTGCTGCGCCCGAACTCGTCTCGCTGGGCTCTGGCGTTGCCGGAGATACTGATCCCGGTCCTCTCTGTTCCTCTGAGCCTCTTCACAGTGTCGCCGGCTTGGAATCTGTCGAGGTCATGGTGCAGGAGGTTCCAAGTTCGGGGGTGGAGGTCGTCGCCGATGCGGTGCCGACCCAGTCGGGGTCCGATGAGGCCCAGCGGGGGTCCGACGCGGGGGCAGCTGTGACCCAGCGGAGGTCCGATGCGGGGGCAGCGGTGACCCGGTCGGGGTCCGACGCGGGGGCAGCGGTGACCCAATCGGGCAGGCGGAGCTACAACGGCCGCATCGGTGTGGGTCAAGGTCGGTGGAGGAGCTGCAGACCCTTCGCCGCCTGATGTGATTTGGGCTCGTCATCACGATTATTCCCCTCTCAGGAGCCACCAGCTGGGGTCGTCAGCGCTTGGGGCCGTTGGAGGTTTTCTTCTTGCAGGCTGGCGCTCCCATGTAATTTCGCTGTCATGGAGGTCGCCGCACGCTATTCCTCCACAGTTCTGGTGGCTGAGGGATGCGGGTCGGCCACCTGAGGAACTGCTTCACCAGTTCGGCGCCTTGGGTCGGCCACCCGATAAACTGTGTTTGTTACTGGGTGGCCTGGTTCGGCCGCCGGAGGATTTGACTCTTGGGGCCTGGGACTGGGGCAGGCCGCCCGACCACATACTGTTCCCCATGACTACCCGTGGGCCATCGGACGCAGGGAGGCCGCCGGAACTATGCCTGGGGCGTTTGGTCTCCGCCTGTCATCCTCTATTTGGACCATACGGTGTAAGGTCATCCGGAACGATTAAATTGCCTCATGTATGTTTGATGTAGCATGTTTTTTTTTGTTTTTCTTCCCTCTCATCGGAGGGGTTATAGCGTGTTACCTTGTGGGTTTTCATAGGCACTTTGGTGTTTGAGGATGATGGTTTTTTTTTTTTTTTTTGTTGGGTTAAACAGTACTTTTGTGTAGAATGTGGCAGAGTTTTCATGCACCTGGGTAACTTGGAAGGATACACTGATCAGTTATAGCATTTTGAAGTTTGTGTAAACTGCGTGGAAGGACTTTCATTCAGATGAGTTCCTTATGACCTCATGAAGTCATGTACAAGGAGTTAAAACAGTTTGTCTGTGGTCACTGTGGGAAAACCTGTGTCAGGTAAATTATGCTCTGTATGGTTTGTGCCCCATGTATTGTAACTCTTGCCCTATTTGTTTAATTGTTTCTGTGGGTATCTAATGGGTATGTCGGGGGATGTGTTTTTTTTGGGGGGGAGCCTTGTTGGTATTTGTTTCGCTCCCTCCTTGCCTGTTCCTCCATTCACTCGCCCTGTGGGTGGGGGTGGGGGGGCTAGGTGTTACAAGGCGTTCGGAGCCCGCCTTTGAGGGAGGGGTACTGTTATGACCCGAGCGCTAATGTTATTTGTGCTCGGGCTATTCCTGTCAGGTCTTGACAGCGGCGTTGTTATTCCGGCTCTCCGAGCTCTTATTGTGACAGCACTCGGGGAGGCTTCCGCTCAGCTGTCAAGACCTAAACAGCTGTTCTGCATTTGCGGTCGTTAGCGGCCGGCTTCTTAAGCCGACGCTAGCGGCTGCATTCTTGCAGCAGTGTCCATCGCTGATCGTCAGAGCGATCGTATGTTATGGATTAATACTACATGGCCTGTCTGCGGTGTGACCGTCTCATCCTGTGGACCCGTGAGTGAGCTTATTAGCCTTACGCCTCCCTGTGTGTAGACTTGTTGGTGTCATAGCCTCAGCGGCCTGTATTATTGTGATTTTCACTGTAATAAAGACTTAAACACAACTCTCTGGTGACGGTGTGGCATCTTATGGTGGCTCGCGAGGGCCACCGCATGACAGGCTGCATATGAATTCTAACCGCGTCTCTGAGCTAAGCAACTCTTCCATTACTGCTCCCGTTAACAGCGGGTTAAAACCATGATAAACGCCTCCAGTGCTTACATACATACCTCTTCTGTTTTTTTTTTTCCACGTTTCAAGTGCTTAAACTCATGTTTTTGTTGACAATCACGCTTAGCGAGACACTGCCTGCTGACTAAGTTGAGAACTCGCGTGGGCGGGGTGCTTCTAAACTCCGCGCGGATGACGGCCACGTTCGTTGTTCGTGTGCGCGCTTGCGGAAAGTCATTGCTTCATATATTTTTCTTAATAAAATCATATCGGCTTAGCGTGGCGGTACCATTTCTGGCGAGGCGGGCCGCCACAGAGAAATGTTACCAGAGGAAACCCTGCCTCTCCTTTGCCTGTAACCATGGAGTTATAGCTCATCCATGCTGTAACAGCGTTCACTGTTGAGATTTTTAAAAATGTTGGAGGAATTCTGTAGTATGGAATTTTATTTTGTCATTTTTTTTTTGTTTTTTGTCGTACAGTTTGAAACTGTTTTTTCTGCACTGAAAATATTGTATAGAGGTGGACTTTTTGTGAAATTTAACTTTTTAGATAGTAATCTTTTTTTTTTTTTTTAAATGCAATACAATTTAGTTTGTGTTCTCCTATAAAACATTTTTAGGATTTTAGTTGTAGATTTTAGAATTTTAGACCTATTTATTTGGAGCCAACAAAAACATTTAGTGTTCTCCTGTATTATAAAATTGTATATTACACTTTTTGTTTAAAATTAAACTAAGAATTTATTTTAATTTTTTTGATTAAAAATTAATTTAGAGCTAAAAGCACCTAAAACATGAACTTAATAAAATAATGTGTGAAAGCAAATTAAATGATATTGGCCTGACTGTAGACAGCTGTGGTCTTGACATCTTCTCAATGAAATGGCAGTTTTTAAAAGCACATTTTGAGATAAATTTGTCAATGTGTAAGGTTTCTTTTCCATTTGTTTTAATAAAGATGTTGGAAGTAAATCCATAGTTCACTGCAAATACTTTGCTTTAAAAGGGTCAAGTTGTCACAGTGGGAGGAAAAAATTCTTAATGGGAAAAATAAAGCGTCAAGATGCATTGAGAATGGTTTTAGAATCAATTCAGCATTTCGAATCATAATTGAATCATGAGGTGCCTAACGATTCCCACAGCTAATTTGGACCTCAGCTGGGGAGGAGGACCGACTTTTCGGACCTTTTGCAGTTTTAGTTTGTGATCTCTGATCTAGAGCTATATAGGTTATTGTAAAAATCAAATGTGTTTCTTAATTCTATCCTGATCCCCTGTCAAACAGGCTTCAATGTTCAGTTTGTTGATTGTCTTTTTAATCTATTTTTTCTAAGCTGAAGAAGTAAGAAGAATTTTTTGCTGCCTTCAATCCATTTGAAGGGATCAATTTTCATAGCTATGCTGATGATACACAGCTGTACATTGTCACATCTCCAGATGACACAAAACCAGTTAATGCCCTTTGAACTGTATTTTAGACATAAAGTCATGGATGGCAGAGAACTTCCTACAACTCAACCAGGACAAAACAGAGGTTTTAACCATCGGCAATGAAGTCGAGAGAGAAACTTTTACCCAAATTGCTAGGTCTAAAACCTACACATTGTGTCAAGAACCTGGACGTTCTTCTAGACTCTTGACTTTATTTCACACATTAAAAATGTAACAAAAATCGGATTTTACCATCTTCGGAATATAGCCAGAGTCTGCCCTTTTCGCTCTTTTGCCAGTACGGAGGTCTTGATACATGCTTTTATTACCAGTCGTATAGACTTATTGTAATGCACTGCTCTCTGGTCTTCCCCAAAAAAGGATAACACAACTGTCATGAACTTGGGTTTGGTGTCCCAAACCCATTTCTGACACTAGGGCTGTTTTGTCTCTTTACATTGTTTATTTTCCGTCAGGCACTTCAGGGAGCCCTTGGGGTCCTTCGCTCCCTGATAGCTCGGCCATGCCCCCTTCTCCTGTCAGTGTAACCAGCTTTTCCTCATTACTGGGGTTTCCCTTACGCACGCGCACGCGCACACACACACACATGCGCGCACGCCCCCATTCATCTCCATTCACATGCTCAGACACTCACTCATGCACACCTGTTCTCTATTCAGACCAGCCTACGCATGTTCACACCGGCGGTCTCTTTCCTCATTAGCTTAGAGGAATGAGGAACAGAGCTCAAACAGAGCTCACAAACGGGAACAAACAGAGCTCATTACTGAAGCTCTGTTTGAGTGGGAAGAGACCGGCGGATCATTGCGCTTGGTACACAGTCACTGTTCCCTCTGTGTAAGCAAGCCTCCACTCCCTACAGTGTACTTTCAGCCTGACTTTGTAGTCTTCTCTAACATCACCCGACGCCGTTTGTTGCCTGATGTTAGCAGCTGTTCCTGTTTGCCTGCTCACACCGGACAGCACGGACCGTCTCAAACAGCTCCTGCCCGTAAGTTTACATTTTACCTCTCTTCTTGTGCCATTCAGCTATTCTGCGGCACTAGGCATTTCCTCCTCGGGCTGTTGAGCATCTTAGAGGTGTCCCTGCTTTCCTGGTGTCCTCCTTGACTGTACTCATCCTTCTGTTGATCCCGTAACTGTTAACTGGACTGAATCTTTGTTTTTGTTCAATAAAGTGCATACTACTACTTCTGCTCATGAATTTTAATTCCTTATAAGAATCATGACATTCATTTGTGTAATATTGCCATTTGCGTAATATTGCCAAGATTAGGAGCATCTTGTCTCAGAGTGATGCTGAGAAACTGATCCACGCTTTTGTTAGCTCGAGATTAGATTATTGTAATTCTTTATTATCAGGCTGTCCTAAAACATCTTTAAAAAGTCTTCAGCTGATCCAAAATGCTGCAGCAAGAGTTTTAACAGGTACTAGAAAGACAGATCATATCTCTCCGGTTCTGGCCTCCCTTCATTGGCTTCCCATAGAGTTTAGAATTAAGTTTAAAATCCTTCTTCTTACTTACAAAGCTCTAAACAATGAGGCTCCTTTTTATTTAAAAGATCTGATTCTACCGTATTATCCTAACAGAGCACTACGCTCCCAAAATGCAGGATTACTTGTAATACCTAGAATCTCCAAAAGTACAATGGGAGGCAGAGCCTTCAGTTATCAAGCTCCTCTCCTGTGGAACCAGCTGCCAATCTGGATTCGGGAGTCAGACTCGATCTCTTTTTTTAAGAATAGGGCTAAAACCTACCTTTTTGATATAGCCTACAATTAGGGAGGGATCATGTGTTTCTGAAACCTTCCTTAACCACTTGCGCTCCGTTGTTCCGCGGGCGGGCAACTCTCTGCGTCCTATGACGCACGAGGGCGCACGAGAGCGCGCTCGTGCGCCCTCGTGCGCATGACGCATGATAAGGATATTGATGGTGATGATGTAGGTGGTGTGCCCTCCAAGCGCCACTGAAAAAAAAATCTGCAAACACAGCCGCGAACAGATTAGTTCATCTGATTGACCTCTCATTTGACTAATAAGAGCCTTGAATTGGGTTTCTGAAACCTTGAGGAGCCAATGAATGAAAATCTAGGAAGGAGGACCCGCCTACTGTGAACGCAGGAGCCAATTGAAGCACAGAAATTCAGGCTGGGTGAAGCGATATTTACTGCTGCAGAAGGACTCTGTACGAATCTACTACAGACCCAGGCTCACCCAGCAGCATGGAAAACACCCACAAGTGGGACCTGCACTCATTCCAGCAGAATAGACGGAGGCCGACGACAAAAGTTGTAAATCATTCGCCAAAACGGCAATAATGGAATTATGTTTTGATCGGGATCCACGAGCGGAGCAGCGTCACGTTCGTCTGACGCGTGGGAAGAGATGTTCGCCACGACTCTGCTGCTTTGAAGAGGTAAGGTGTTATAAGCTAAATTATTATTTATCCCTGAAAACTGTAATCCAGAAATGACTTTTGACCGATCGGTAAATTACAACTGTACTGCGCACGAAGTGCGTGCGCCGCGATAAACTGTTCATTTGCCGTGTTCGGACCGTGAACGCCCCCCCCCCCCCCCGGCTGCAGAAGAGGAGCGGGGGGGGCACGGTCCGAACGCTCCCCGGTCCGCGGGAGGAAGCATATCAGTCTATTCCATCATGTAGCGATGGCCCTCTTCTGTAGCGAGGGGGGGGGCGTTTACGGTCCGTTCACGGTCCCCCCCCCCCCACACACACACACAGTAGCGAGGGGGGGGGGGCCGCTGTGAAAACATGCAAGGAAAAAAAAAAAAAAAGAGTGTATTCCGTCATGTAGCGAGGGCCGAATTTGGTCCTTGGTAGCGGGGGGGGGGGGGGACGATCCCCCGCCCACACACACACACACAGACACAGCCCTGAGTGTGACCTTTCATTAGAGCGTAAAATGAAGATTCTACATTGAATTATTCAAAAGTTACAGACGTTTTTCCAAACTGTGCCATTTGGCACAATTTGGCACAGTTCCATAACGCCTGGGAACAGCCTGAGAACAAAGCTGTGTAAAATATTCATTTTTTGTGGTATTGTTACCAAATTTGGATCTCAGCTGGATAACACTTGGTTCTACATTTCTGTTGCATTTTCCAGCCGGATCGGACAGCTGTGTGTTATTTACAAGCATTTGTATCCAAAAAAACACTGTGTCCAATTTTTTTTTCTTCAAGTTCAGTATGTTTAGATGACTGTAACTCAGTGGCCGGAACACGTAGAGAGATTATGTTTTTTTTGCCAAAAAATTCAAAGTGTTTTCTTTTAAATGAGACCAACCCCATGAAGATGCTGCAAAGGGTTGAATAACAGCTTTCGATTTACTTTGGGCACGTTATTTTTTGGCATTTTTAGGAAAATTGCCCGGAGTGCAAGTGGTTAAGCCCCTTTTGCACTAGCCCAGCATGGTACAGCACAGCATGCTTGGTAGGTCTTTGCACTAGCCCCAACATGCTTTAAAAGCAGCGAATCTCAGCCCCGCTCAAGGGCAGGGTCCCTCCGTGCTGAGCTGTACCGTGTTTTGACGTCAAAAACTTTGGTCACCGCTGATTGGTCAGGTCTTAACGTCACGAAAGCGCCGTCTTCGTTGAAATCTGTATGACCACCATTTGCAATCACGGACTAACTCAGTCACGGAGTAAATACGATATTAATACAGACAGTGTTGTAGGTTTTGCGGAACTCTACACTGTGGTCCAACGAAGAGGTGCGGAGTTTTCTCTGCTTGGTGGCAGTTACACAGTGAGGAGTGACCCAATGGTTGGCCAGCATACAACTGGACTATACAGACAAGCTGAAGACGGTCGTGAGAGAACCAACCATGGTGAGTGATAATGGTGAGTGATAAAAGTAATAATGTGCATCTGTTTACATCTTTATCCTGTTGGTGGTAAGCTCACTTTTTTGAGCCGTTATACAGTGCTGTTCTGTGCTGGCTAATGTTTTTTTTGCTAGTTAAATGCTAACGCTAACGCTAGCTAGTACCAACTGTTGAATCACGCTTCTTTTCTCCTAAATATTCTCTTGTGAGAGCAAAACGATGAAATATGTTAATCCTGGTTAAAGTCCTGGTTTGGGTTTTGTATTGCACTTTGGTCCTGGGCATTTAATTTAACCAGGGACAAGAGTTGCAAATTAGCTAATAGCTATACACTCTATGTGCAACATATCAGATTGATTGTCATTGATTAATTGTCTATGTTTATTGCACTGTCCCTGTCAAATAAACTAATCTATCTAATTGTGTGCAATTTAATGCTAGAATGTGTTTCCACATGCCAGGGTTAGCCTCCCTGTTTATATTGTGATACTGGTGAAATGGACTACAGGAGCCGAAATCTCGTTATATTAAAATTGCTTTTTCAAACCAGTGATTTATAAAGTCATTCATATAATTTTCTAAAGCATCAGAATAGACCCACACACCTATTCTGTGGATCCTGCGGTGCTTTTCACTCATTTCAGAAAGAGAAATCCGTATATTATATAGCTTCATTACACAGTGATATATTTATTTATTTTAATTTTGCTGATTACGGCTTACTGCCCTGAAAACCCCAAATTCTATTATGCAAAAAATTGGAATCTTACATAAAATTAACTTTAAAAAAAAATTTTTTAAATAGAAATGTTGGCCGCTGAGGTGTTGGTTAATATGGGCTGTAGCCATAATCATCAATATTAAAATAAACACTTTCAATATATCACTGTCCCTGTAATGAATCTATATATGGGTTTCACTTTCTGAAATGAGTGACAAAAATATAGAATTTTTTCATGGTATTCTAATTTTTGAGATGTGCCTGTATATGTATTGAACTTGATTGAAACTAACCACCATCCATTTCTGTCGTTCATCTAGGCAGGAGGAAATCAGCTGTTCCACAGCCTACCTCGACACTGTGGAAAGTACTGAAATCCTTTGCTTTTATAGGTAAAGTGTCAAAAGCATAATTTCCACTTAATATAAAAGGGACTGAACTGAGATTTATTTGATTGTGTGAATATGGCACATCAACTGTAAAATAAACCGCTTGTTAATGTATGTTTTTTTTGTCAGATCACTTGTGTGATCCTTTGTGAGTTATGTTCATAACTGTATGTTTTTGCGAATGCCAGATGTTCAGTTGTCAATATAATTTACTTTATATGTGTAGTTTATAGTCTGTCATCAGTAAACTCATGAATGTATTAATTCATTCTGATTGCTGAGGCCAAAGTAAAAGCAGATGATTTTAAATGTAACGCAGCCCTTGTAAAATCTACTGAAGTGCAGCTACATGAAAATTGTGGTTAGAGGAGTTATTGTTTAATTTGACCTTGTTAGATTTTTTCCCCTTTGGTATATTATTCTGTGCGTTTTTTCGCCAATATAATCGGTAATCGCTATTCAGCTCTATCGCAGCACACTGTGGAATCACGCTTTTCTTTTATGTATTCACGTGAACAATACACTGAAATAAGCTTATGTAATCTGTTTAAAAAATATTGTCTTTTCTGTATATGTTGCACTTTTCGTGCTGTATTTTATTGTGTGCATTTTCCTTGTAGAATCATTTTTAACATCCCACGGGTGCGCCGCGCCAGAACGCCCGGACTCTCCAGCGTCTGACTACGGAGAATATGAATGTGTCCCGCCGACACCGGTATCGTCCAGTTCACAACCTCCATCACAAGCTCCATCACGAGCTCCATCACCAACTCCATCACCAGCCCCTTCAGTATCCGGGATCTCTCGTTTAAGTGCTGGTAAGGCACAGTGAACATGAGATTATCCCCTTTTTTTTTTTTGATTAAGGTTATTTCTGATAGCAGCTTATTAAGGAATTTTATATGTCTGTGTCCAAAACAATTTGTGGTGTTCTGTTCTCGTTGTTAAACAACACAGTCACACTTTTAGATGTGGTGGTGTGCTGGTGGAAATACTTTTGGAAGTCATAATATACCAAAACAGATACAGCACATGAACTGACTTTCAAAATGAACATGCCTCATTAAAAAGCTTCACGTCACTTTTATTAAGCCATTTTTATTAACCCATTCCTATTTATGAGTCCACAATACAAAGAAAATCTTTTAAAGATCCATCCATCTATCTTTTTGCACTTAAATCCTTTTCGGATTGCATGGGGGGATAGTCACTATCACAGCACCCTGTGAGTTGCACAATCCTCTCCATTGAAGTGCCGAAACATGACATTTGAGCTTAAATACAGCAACGAAGCATAATAATCCCACCACAGGCTTTCACCAGTGTAATTCCATAGTATATTTTTTTGATATGTTTAGATACAGCATATGTAACCACCATGACTTTGTCTTTCATCTAGCCAAGAGGAAAAAAACGAAACTCCATCTTGGACATAGCATCTGTGATGACACAGGTGCATGAGGATGAGATCCGTCTCCAGGAAAGGCTGCAGGAGATGCAGGAGAGGATGCAGGAAAGGCTGCAGGAGAGGCAGGAGCGTCAACATCTTGAGCGCCACGAGCAGTTCGAAAGACACCATGAGCAGCAAAACATATACAATAATCAATACTTGTACGTCCATGATGTGTCAAACTGTCAACAGTCTCCATGATTTTCAAGCAGATCAGAGCAATTTGTTGCAAATTTGTTGCACAGGAAATAAACGTTTCTACAGACATTCTTAAGCTCTATAACCACTGATTGTTTGTGTGACAGGCTGATGACATCTGTGACAGGTCAGGTTCGCCCAGAGCGAATGAAGCAGTAATTTCCCCACAACAGAGCCATCTGAAACACACACAGTGTACATATTTTAGTACCTAACAGCGATAAATTGCAGACATTAAAGTGTAGTATGACGTACTTATAGCAAACTAGCATTAGCAAAATTAGCTTACCGTAATATATGACCTAGTTTGTATCGTCACGCCTTTGGCTCTCCCAGAAGCTGCAGAACTATTTCCAGAGTGTTTCATCTCGCTGTCTGTACCCTTGTCTAGCGGTCCTTTTTGGCGTTTATGGTGAAAAAAGCCACAGACCGAGGAGTGCCTTGTACAGCTGTATGTGTTTATGTTTTCTACGTCACGGGAGTGTGGCGCCGCCTGCTGTTATAGAAATCCCACCCACCCAAGCTCAACACGGTTGAAATGCGGTGCTAGTGCGGACAAAAGCATACCGAACCATGCTACGCTGTACCGAAGTATGCTGGGCTAGTGCAAAAGTGGCATTAGTTATGCTGCTAATAGGTTTAGTCAGCCGGGGGACCTCCAATAATGCACTGGGCCTCACTCCTTTCTTCACTCTCAATGAAATATTTTTTTTTTTTCTGGTCATTAACATCTGTTTGTTCTCTCCCATAGACTGAGTCCCCATCGTGCTGTTTGCTCTCTACATGTCTGTTCTTTTCATCTTCCTCATCTTCTCTTCCCTGGTACAGCAGGGAAGAGCTGCTAGCACTCAACCGCCACCCAGTGCTAACGGAAAAACTCGACATACCGAGAGAACTGAGGCGAAAACGCCGCGGCTGCCGGGTTGGAGTAAGGCGGAGGACAAAAAAATATAAGGTACAGACCCTTGCTTCCATCTATTGTCATGGGGAATGTACGGTCATTATTGGGAAAGGTAGATGAGCTAGCGGCTATCTGCCGCTACAATAGCATATACCAGGAATGCTCTCTCCTTTTGTTTTCTGAGATGTGGCTAACTGAACTAGCAGCAGATGCTAACATTGAGCTGGAGGGTTTCCACATGATACGGGCAGACCGAACACCAGACAGTGGCAAAGCAAGGGGCGGTGGAGTGATAATGTATGTTAACAACAACTGGTGCAGACCGGGATATATCACTGTTAAACAACGACACTGCAGCAAAGACATTGAGTTGCTAGCTGTTAGCATGCGGCCTAAATATCTCCCAAGAGAATACTCACACGTGATCTGCATTGTTGTTTATGCAAATCCG
Organism: Pholidichthys leucotaenia; assembly: GCA_020510985.1. Classification (NCBI taxonomy): domain Eukaryota; kingdom Metazoa; phylum Chordata; class Actinopteri; order Cichliformes; family Pholidichthyidae; genus Pholidichthys; species Pholidichthys leucotaenia. The sequence goes on along the minus strand of CM035838.1, from coordinate 396,997,160 downwards.
ACGGCGGACGCTGGGACAGCGCATGACGTCATCCATTCAGTAACCAGCAGGCTGCAGACAGATCACCCAGATGCTCTTCTCCTCATCTCAGGCGATTTCAACCATATTTCACTATCTCCCATTCTACCCACGTTTACCCAGTATGTCACAATAAAACACTGGACTTATTCTACGCAAACACTAAGGAGGCGTACACCTCATCACAACTCCCCCCACTCGGGAGATCGGATCACAACTTGGTTCATCCCTTAGTGCACAGACAACCTCCGGCCATGCGCACAGTGAAGTTATGGTCTGAGGAGGCAATGGACACTCTAAAGGGCTGTTTTGAAACCACCGCCTGGAAGCAGCTCTGCAATCCACATGGTGAGGACATCGATGGCCTCCCTCACACCTTCACGGGCTACCTCACCTTCTGTGTGGACAAATCCGTTCCCACCAAGACCATACGGTGTTGCTCAAACAACAAACCGTGGATCAACCCTGAGATAAAAACACTTCTGAGAGAGAAGAAGAGGATCTTCAGGTCGGGGAACAGGGAGATGCTGAAGTCCGTACAGAGGGAGCTGAGGAGAAAGATCAGAGAAGGCAAGGACAGCTTCAGGAAGAAGATGGAGGACAAGCTGCAACAGAGCGACATCAGCGGGTTCTGGAGAAACCTCAAAACCATCTCTGGGCTCCAGAATACCTCCCCCCAGGCCACGGGGGGCAGGGAGTGGGCGAACAATCTGAATCTGTTTTTCAATAGGTTTGACCAACCGCCCTCCCCCCTGACTGCACAACAACCACTGCTGCCTCTAAAGACATCAGGTCCTGCTGCCCACTCCCCACTCCACCAACACCCCCCCCCCACTCCCAACACACAGCCCCCCATCCTGACCCTGACCAAGACCCAGGTGAGGACGGAGCTGAGGAAGATCAAGGCGAGGAAGGCGACGGGACCGGACGGCATCAGCGCAAAGCTCCTCAAGTCCTGTGCAGACCAGCTGTGTGGGATTGTGGCGTACATCTTCAACCTGAGCTTGAAGCTGGGGAGGGTACCACAGCTGTGGAAAACATCTTGTGTGGTACCTGTACCAAAAACTTCCCACCCCAAAGACCTGAACAGCTACAGACCGGTGGCCTTGACGTCCCACTTGATGAAGAGACTGCTCCTAGCTCACCTCCGCCCCCTGGTGGAACCAGCGATGGATCCACTCCAGTTCGCCTACCAGCATGGCATTGGGGTGGAGGATACGGTGATCTTTCTCCTTCACCGTTCTCTGTCCCACCTGGAGAAGCCCGGGAATGTGGTGAGGATCATGTTCTTTGACTTCTCCAGTGCTTTCAACACCATCCAACCGATGATCCTGAAGGACAAGCTGCTGCGCGCAGGGGTGGACCAGCACCTGTCATCATGGATCCTGGACTACCTCACGAACCGGCCTCAGTTTGTGAGAACCCGGGACTGTGTGTCCGACACGATCATCGGTAGCACGGGGGCCCCCCAGGGAACGGTGTTGGCTCCCTTCCTGTTCACTCTTTATACTGCGGACTTCTCACACAACACAACACACTGCCATCTACAGAAGTTCTCTGATGACTCTGCAATCGTTGGCCTCATCTCCAATGGAGATGAAGCTGAGTACAGAGGGCTTATCCAGGACTTTGTGGACTGGTGCCATCGGAACTGCCTCCAGATCAACGCGAGGAAAACTAAGGAGCTGGTGGTGGACTGCCGCAGGCATGGAAAACCCCTCACAGCACCAGTAAATATACAGGGAACAGACGTTGAGATGGTGACATCCTACAAGTACCTGGGTGTTCATCTGAACAATAAACTAGACTGGTCACACAATACTGACACACTCTACAAGAAGGGACAGCGCAGGCTGTTCCTACTGAGGAGACTCAGGTCTTTTGGTGTACAAGGGGCGCTGCTGAAGACATTCTATGACACGGTGGTGGCATCAGCCATCACTTTTGGAGTGGTCTGCTGGGGCAGTGGCATTACTGCAGCCGATAGGAAGAGACTGAACAAACTGATCAAGAAAGCTAGCTCTGTCTTGGGGCAGCGCCTTGACCCGGTGGAGGAGATAGGAGAGAGAAGGACGGTGGCTAAACTGTCACCTTTGCTGGAGTCCGAGTTCCACCCTATGCAGGACATACTGAATGCACTGAGGAGCTCATTTAGCAGCAGACTACATCATCCCAGGTGCACAACCGAGAGGTTTCGCAGGTCCTTCCTACCAACGGCTGTCAGACTGTACAACCTAAGCAGGGCTGCTCGCAGAGATAGCAAAATGACGTAACAACCTAATAGTTTTTGAATGCAAAAGATGCAGTAGACTTACACAATGGTCCCCTCCGGCATACAACTAGGAAAATACCGGTCGCTATGGAGGGTGAGAATATGTATGGGCACATAATCATACCATGTAGGATAACTAAGTAGACGGTTGTGCTGTTTCATCCCATCTAGCAACAATGCTCTGCACTGAGTGTGTTTATGTATTTACATATTTATTCCATCTTTTATTTATTCCATATTTTATTACAATGCTCCGCACTGGGTGTGTTTATATTTTTATATTTATATTGTGGCGGCATGAAATAATAAGCGGTGAACTGAGAGTTTTTAAGGGAGTTTATTAATCATACCGCCATCACAAGAACTCACTCCAGCCCTGTGGGTGCGGGCTAGAGCGAGCCCGGAGGCTCTCCAGCAGATAAGCAATGCGTGCAGTCAGATGAGCAGTGAGAGAGAGTGAGAGTTACAGAGCGATGCAGTTTAAATACCCAGTTACAGACAATACATGAAAGGCACATTATCATCAAAGTAACTGCAGGAAGGCATGGGACATTTGCATTTGAGAGTCACATACATCAATCGGAGGATTACTGACAGGAAGACATTTGCATTACAGTACAGAGCAGGAAGTCATAAATAATAGCAGGATACTGGCGCCTGAACTAGACAAAGGGAGGCTGCCTATTGATATCAGCCATTGTTCTGCCAATTGCTCCAGCTGAGCGCTCTGCTTGTCCCAGTCTGTTGTGGGGGTCACCCACAGTACTCCTCCCCCCCCAGAGGGCTCAGCGGGAAGCTGAGGCCTCAATAGTCCGGCTTGGGGAGCGAGCTGCGTGGAAAGCTCGCTGCAGGTGACGGTTGAGGGAGGGGGTAGCCAGTGCCGGCCCGGGACGGCGAATTTGTGTGGGTTGCGCAAAACTTGCCTGTGGATCCATGATGTTGAGGGGCTGTCCCGTTGAACGTGCGGAGGTCCGCAGCAGCTGTAAGAAGAAAAATTAGTCTCTGACTCCTCTCGCGGCCATGAAGAAAAAAAGGAGCTGCAGCAGTGAGGGACTTGGCGTGTTGACTTTAGGTGCGCGCGCAGTCCTAAAGTCCTCGGGGACAGCTGACGGCTGAATTCCCTTGTGCGCCGAGACATTAGAAAATCCTGTGAGCGAGTTGCGTGCGTGCTTCAGGTGTGTGAGCAGCCCTGAAGGTTCTGTGTGCAGCGGCGAAGGACGATGGCGGTCTGTGTGGAGCCGGTATTGTCCCGTGCGTGGTGCGCTGTCCTCATAACCCCCCGGTGTGCATGCGGGGTTTGGTGCATGGCAGGACCGCTGTAGAGGCGAGTCAGGGTCAGGGAGCTTGTTGGAGATCAGCGTCGTCAGCACCGATGGCCATCCCTGTTGAGCTGTTGCTGTAGTTCGGTCATGGTGCGTTCAGGTCCACGCGCTGCATTCTCCGTCGGCCCTGGAGGTCGCCGTCGTGGAGAGAGCACGAGGTGCGTGCGCTCTCGTGTGGAGGAGCTGTGAGAGCAGCCGGTCCCAGTGTGGATGTGCAGATCTCAGGCGTGCAGATCTCACCATGAAGCTTTCTGCAGCTTTCCCGGTCGTGGGTGATCTCTGGAGAGTTTCGCCTGGTGGTGGCTCTGCGTCGAGGTCTCCCTGTAGCAGAAGGGAGGGCAGATCATTTGCGTCAGGCTGCTGCGTTCGCTTGTCGTCGGAGAGTCACCGCCGGGGGCTGCCAGCGTGTTCTTTTCTTGGTTGGGTCACCAGTGTGGCTGTCCAGACCAGAAGGTTGCGTTGCACAAAGCGTGTGCTTTCTCGGGGTCACCAATGTGGCGGCATGAAATAATAAGCGGTGAACTGAGAGTTTTTAAGGGAGTTTATTAATCATACCGCCATCACGAGAACTCACTCCAGCCCTGTGGGTGCGGGCTAGAGCGAGCCCGGAGGCTCTCCAGCAGATAAGCAATGCGTGCAGTCAGATGAGCAGTGAGAGAGAGTGAGAGTTACAGAGCAATGCAGTTTAAATACCCAGTTACAGACAATACATGAAAGGCACATTATCATCAAAATAACTGCAGGAAGGCATGGGACATTTGCATTTGAGAGTCACATACATCAATCGGAGGATTACTGACAGGAAGACATTTGCATTACAGTACAGAGCAGGAAGTCATAAATAACAGCAGGATACTGGCACCTGAACTAGACAAAGGGAGGCTGCCTATTGATATCAGCCATTGTTCTGCCAATTGCTCCAGCTGAGCGCTCTGCTTGTCCCAGTCTATTGTGGGGGTCACCCACAATATATCTATATATTTATTCCATCTAGCTACAATGCTCTGCACTGTGTGTTTATATATCTACATACTATTCCATCTAGCTACAATGCTCCGCACTGTGTTTATATATTTACATATTTAGATAGATAGATAGTTTATTTCGAACACAAAAATATAACAAATACAAGCAAATGGCAAATGCAATAAAGTAACATTATACACTGTTCGAAAGGGAGAAGGAAGAAGTGAACACTTATTAATTCCATCTCCTCTTTTCCATAGATACACCCATGTGAATTTTATACAAATTACCACCTTTAAGACCCCAAGTAAACAATTTACTGTATTTTTTACAAATCAACATTAACACCCATCCATTCTAACATACAATGATGTCCATACATCAAAACCAGCCTCAAACAACACAGATATACACAGTGCTGTCCCACCCACCATTCCATAGTGTCCCATAATATCCCAGAGTGAACATAATGAATCGTACACATAACTACTACCCTTCTAACATATACCCTTTCAGCAAATGGTGCTTATACCTTCTTTTTGAATTGATTTCTGTTTGTACATAGTTTCAGTTCCGGCTCTAGACTGTTCCACAAATCCACCCCACAGACAGATATGCACATACTTTTCTTGGTTGTACATATCTTGGGTTTTGTAAAGTTTAAGTCTCCCCTCAAATTATGATCATTGTGTGGAAGATGTGTTCAATGACAAGACATGAGTGTATTTCTCAGGTTCGGCTTTATTCCAGAACACATTCATCCAACATTCTCAAAAGCAAGAAGAGGCAGAATAATGTTACAGCTCACTCTTATACCTCCGGGGGATTAAGAACTCAAGTCACATGGTGCTTCTGCAAACATTCAATCACAATGCAAGTCTCTGAAGATTCACCATTGTCTCTTATTCTCTGGTGTACCGGGAAACCCCCCAGGTCCACTTCTCCAAGATGAGGGCCCGACTTCACACCTCCTCGCCATCTCCTGTCTTGTTCCTCCAGACGTGAAGCCCCAATCCACATAAGCCATACAATCCACATAAGCCATACATTTGTGGGAGATATGAACCAGACATATGTGCCACACTCTTGTGGGGAAATATGAACCAAACATATGTGCCACATGACCCCCCCCCCCCCCCAAACGTCTGCATGGGACAAACACTCATAAATGCATACATAAAAAACATTACCACATAACCAACAATCAATGCCCCAATCTCTTAGGTCTGAGCTTCCTGCCGAATCTGCTGTAGGCCGGCTTCGCTGCGTCTGCAGCGTCTCCTCGCACCTGGGGATTAGATTTGTTAGCACATCTCTGTGGGAGCTCTGGAGCACGCCTTCTCGGTGGCCTGCCCTGGCGGGGGGCTTTTGCCAACTGCACTCGTTCATCAGCCAGGACAAAGGCAGGCTTGAGTCTGTTTATGCAAATTAGCTCCCTTCTGCCCCCCAAATCTAGCAAAAAATGCTTCTCATTTTTTTCCAGCACCCTGAACGGTCCATCATAAGGCGGTCTCAGCCCTGGGCATTGTGCATCATGTCTAACAAAAACAAACTCTGCGTTTTTCAAAGCCTCTGGCACAAAAACGCATGGAAAACTGTGATGCACTGGGCCAGGCAGCGTGTTTGATCCTGTGCCGCTCTGCAACAGCTGAGCGGGGGGGGGGGGGCAATTGGGCGCAGGATTTTCCGGGATAAATTCCCCGGGCAAACGGAGAGGTTGTGCGAACACCAACTCTGCTGGGGAGGCTTGTAAATCCTCCTTCGGTGCAGAATGCAACCCCAATAAAACCCATGGCAGTTTGTCCACCCAATTTGTATCCGTGAGCGATGCTCTGAGGGCTGCTTTCAATGACCTATGAAAGCGTTCACATAAACCGTTGGCCTGCGGGTTATACGCGGTAGTGCGGTGTACCTTCACCCCTAAGCTGCGGGCCATAGACGACCACAGTTCGGAAACAAATTGAGGGCCTCTGTCTGACGTTATGTCCGACAGAACTCCAAAACGCGCGACCCAAGCTGTTAAAAACACGCGCGCAACCTCTTCCGCCGTTGTTGACGCCAGAGGTACCGCTTCTGGCCAACGTGTGGTGCGGTCCACCATCGTCAAAAGGTGTGTGTGCCCTTGAGACGAGGGAAGCGGGCCCACCAGATCAACATGCACGTGATCGAACCGCTTAGCCGGGATGTGAAAAGGCTCCAAAGGGGCCCTCGTGTGCTTGTGTATCTTAGCCCTCTGGCACGCTACACAAGCCGCTGCCCATTCCTTGACCTGTTTGCGCAACCCTGGCCAGACAAATTTCTCCCCCACCATCTTGACCGATGCGCGCACCCCCGGGTGCGCCAGCGAATGGACCAAGTCAAAAACGCGGCGGCGCCACGCAGCTGGCACCACTGGACAAGGCCGACCCGTGGACACATCGCATATTAAGGGGGGCATACCTATTTGCTGCACCCTGTGCTCCAGCCTTAACCCTGTTGGTCCAGACTGGAGCGCGCGCACATCCGCGTCACCAACCTGCTCCGCAGCCATGTCTGCATAATCCAAACCTATGTGGACTGGGGCTGCGCGCGCTCCCGCATCGCTGCCCAGGCCCACAGCCACCGAGTCTGCCCCCACATGGCCTGGCGTTGCCACAGCACGTGAGAGACAGTCCGCCACTACATTGTGTTTGCCTGCGACATGCTGGATATCGGTGGTGAACTCCGATATTGCGGCTAGCTGTCTTTGTTGTCGGCCTGACCAAGGTTCTGAGATTTTGGCCATCGCAAAAGTTAACGGTTTGTGGTCTACAAAAGCGGTGAAACGGCGCCCTTCCAGCCAGAACTGGAAATGGCGGATGGCCAAGTGTAGGGCTAAAAGCTCCCTGTCAAACACTCTGTATTTACGCTCGTTACCGCGCAAGGATTTGCTAAAGAAAGCGAGAGGCTGCCAGGTCCCTGCCACACACTGTTCAATGACTGCCCCCACCGCTAGGTCCGAAGCGTCGGTGGTGAGCGCCAAACGGGCTGTTGGAACCGGGTGCGCTAACAAAACGGCGCTTGCAAGGGCTGATTTAACCTGGGAGAAAGCGTGCTCCCACTCCGGAGACCATTCGACCTTATTCGTGGGTTTTTGTTTTTTCAGTGCCGCGTACAGTGGCTGCATAAGCCGCGCTGCGCTCGGAAGAAACCGGTTGTAAAAATTAACCATTCCTAGAAACTCCTGCAGCGCTTTTATCGTTTGAGGTCGGGGGAAATCTGTTATTGCGCGAACTTTCTCAGGAAGGGGAACCGCTCCCTGTGGTGAAACGCGGTGCCCCAAAAAATCGATTTGCGCCACCCCGAACTGGCACTTCGCTGGGTTAATTATCAACCCGTGCTCTGCCAGTCTCCGAAAAACCGCTGTGAGGTGGGTTTCATGTTCGTCCTCGGACGTGCTGGCTACCAATATGTCGTCTAAATAGACGAACACGAAAGGCAGGTCGCGTAAAACTGCATCCATCATGCGTTGGAAAGTTTGCGTGGCACCCTTTAACCCAAATGGCATGCGCAAAAACTCAAAAAGCCCAAACGGAGTTATTACCGCGGTTTTGGGAATATCCTGCGCGCGCACGGGGACTTGGTGGTAGCCGCGCACCAAGTCTATTTTAGAAAAAATGCGCGCCCCCTCCAAATGAACTGAGAAATCCTGGATGTGCGGAATCGGGTAGCGGTCGTGTGCTGAGACGTTGTTCAACCTGCAGAAATCGCCACAAGGTCGCCACGAGCCATCAGCCTTTGGGACCATGTGTAATGGGGAAGCCCAGGGGCTGTTCGAGCGTCTAATTATGCCCAGTTTTTCCAGATTGAGATGAGATGAGATGAGATTCAACTTTATTGTCATTACAACATGTATGAATACAAGGTAACGAAACGTGACTTGGCATTTGGGCACGCTCTGCAGAGCGCATCCAAGGCTGGGGCAGCCGCTGCGGGTGGTGATAAAATGTTCCACCCCGTGTTTGGCCACTGTCGCCGAAAACTTTGGAACTGTGAGTGCTGGAAAGTGAGTGAGCAAAGCATGAAACTTACCACCTGCAGCTGTGACGTTGGCGTGTGCAGTCGGCGGAGCCACCCGAGCTGTGCAGGGAATAGAATGAAAAGACAGTGCATTAACCAGGCGTCTATTAGCAAGGTCAACCAATAAACCATGTGAGCACAAAAAATCAGCCCCTAACATGTTGAAACTGACTGCTGCTACAATAAAGGTCCACTCGAATGAACGGCCCTGTAAGGACAGACGCATGATCCTCTCACCGAATGTCTTAATCGCTGAGCCATTCGCTGCTGATACTGACACCCAGGGAGCTTTGGACGGCATCAGCCGTTCCACGTAGGTAGGCGTGACGAAACTCAGCTGGGAGCCCGTGTCCACGAGGAATTGTTTCCCCGAGTGTGCATCTGTCAGGTAAAGCAGCTTATTTTCTTCTCCAAGGGATGCAGCTGCTACCAGTCCCCCGGTCTTGGCGTTTCCCTGACGCTTGAAGCGGCACGGTGGGAGACATCTGTGCGCCCTCTCCGCAAAACGGCGGTGGTAGAAACACAGGCCGACCTCAGCTCCGCGTCACCTGACGCCTGTCGCCGCCGTCGTTGGTTCGTCTGGCGCCGCCACCTCTGGCTCCAAACCATCTCCGGGCGCCGTCCTCTGCTCAGCTGCCGCGGCCGAAACCGTGCTCCGCTTGTGGGCGTCGACGAGTCGCTGCGCCTCCTTGCCGAGGCCATGGTAGTCCCGCTTGGCCAAGCGGGGTGAGTCTGCCAGGGTCACTCTCACTGCTGGCGGCAGAGTCCGGAGGAAAAGGTGGGCGAAGATAAATTCGCCATCCTCGGAGTCTTTCAGTCTCAGCATCTTCACCATCAGGTCTGCCGGTCTGTTGTTCTCCGACTCCGTCAACTCTAGGAGCCCCTCTGCTCGCTGTTACACCGAGGGGGTGAAATGGCTGATGAGCGCCTCCTTCAATGCGCCGTACTTGTCGGTGTCCGGTGGGTGGTTAACCAGATCTTCCACCCTCTGGACCGTGTGACTGTCCAGCTTCGCCACCACATGGTAGAACCTCGTTTCATCCTTTGAGATTCTCCGGAGGTTGAACTGCGCCTCGACCGCGCTAAACCAGGAGCGCGGGCTGTGCTGCCAGAAATCGGGCAGCTGGAGCGTGGAGGCAGCCATCAGGCTGGCCTCTGATGAGCTCCGCTCGGGAGAATTCTCCCTGCTCATTCTTTGTCGTGGGTCACCAGTGTGGAAGATGTGTTCAATGACGAGACATGAGTGTATTTCTCAGGTTCGGCTTTATTCCAGAACACATTCATCCAACATTCTCAAAAGCAAGAAGAGGCAGAATAATGTTACAGCTCACTCTTATACCTCCGGAGGATTAAGAACTCAAGTCACATGGTGCTTCTGCAAACATTCAATCACAATGCAAGACTCTGAAGATTCACCATTGTCTCTTATTCTCTGGTGTACCGGGAAACCCCCCAGGTCCTCTTCTCCAAGACGAGGGCCCGACTTCACACCTCCTCGCCATCTCCTGTCTTGTTCCTCCAGACGTGAAGCCCCAATCCACATAAGCCATACAATCCACATAAGCCATACATTTGTGGGAGATATGAACCAGACATATGTGCCATACTCTTGTGGGGAAATATGAACCAAACATATGTGCCACAATTGTCTCTTTTTTTAAATATTTTTTGTATATTAGTTGGTAGTTGATTATTAATTGCCCTGTACATTACTTGTGCTGTCTTAAATTTAACTAAATCGATGAACTTTATGACATGTGACTTTAAGAACAACGAATTGGTATGGTCTCTATATCCTGCATTGTTTATTATCCTTATAGCTCTTTTTTGTAATGTGCATATTGACTGTAGGTTGGTCTTGTAGGTGTTTCCCCAGACTTCTACACAGTAGTTAAGATAAGGTAAAAACAGTGAATTGTACAATAAGACCAATGATTTATAGTCCAAGAAGTGTCTTGTCTTCCCCAGTATGCCTATACATTTTGCTAATTTGGCCCGGATGTGACTGATGTGAGGTTTCCAGCAGATTTTATTGTCTAGCATCACCCCCAGAAACTTATTTTCCTATACTGTTTCTATTCTGGTATCATCTATCGTTACCATTATTTCATGATTTATTTTATAATTTCCAAACAACATAATCTTTGTTTTTTTAGATTTAGAGATAATTTATTTTTATTGAACCACTGCGTTAATTTTTCCATTTCAGTTGTGACCACCTCTAAAACCTGCTGCAAATTCTCACCAGTGCAAAGGATATTTGTGTCATCCGCAAACAAAATAAATTTCAGAATTTTTGATACTTGGCATATGTCATTTATATATAAAATAAAGAGTTTGGGTCCCAAAACTGACCCCTGGGGCACACCACAAGTGATGTCCATGAAGGGTGATTTGTGCTCTCCAATTTGTACAAATTGTTGTCTGTTACTTAAATAACTTTCCACCCAACTCAGTCCAACCCCTCTTATCCCATACCTTTCCAGTTTCCTTAGTAGTATTCTGTGGTCAGTGGTGTCAATTTATTCCACCTAGCTGCAATGCTCCGTACTGTGAGTGTTTATATATCTACATATTTATTCCATCTAGCTACAATGCTCCGCACTGTGTGTTTATATACTCATATACTTATTCCATCCAGCTAAAATGCTCTGCACTGTGTGTCTGTGTGTATATATATATATATTTATAGTAATATGTACATATGTATATTAGCTGCTCTTGCTTTTTTTTTCTTGCCTTCTGATTGTTGCTCTTAGTGTTGCTATCCCTGTGCTGTTGCAATCCTGGAATTTCCCCATTGTGGGACTAATAAAGGCTTATCTTATCTTATCTTATCCCCTCACCCCCCAGCCAGTCGCAGCAGATGACTGCCCCTCCCTGAGCCTGGTTCTGCTGGAGGTTTCTTCCTATTAAAAGGGAGTTTTTCCTCTCCACCGTCACCAAGTGCTTGCTCACAGGGGATCGCCTGATTGCTGGGGTCTTTCTGCAACTGTGGGGGTTCCCCCTACAGTTGATAGTGCTATGAGATGACTGTTGTTGTGAAATGGCGCTATATAAATAAAGTTGAATTGAATTGAAATTGAATTGAATCATAACACCAACTGCTCCAAAATTCAGCTGCACAAGTGTTGACAAGGACCAGGGGGCGGGCGCATATTACACCAGTTTTAGAATCGCTGCATTGGCTCCCCGTGCGTTTTAGGATCGATATTAAATTAAATCACCCTTATTGTCATTCAACCGTACAACCAATCATGTACAGTAGAACGAGATTGTGCTTAAGGTTCTCTTAGTAGTTTTTAAATACCTCAGTGGTCTTGGGCCTTCTTATATATACAGTGGGGCAAAAAAGTATTTAGTCAGCCACCAGTTGTGAAAGTTCTCCCACTTAAAAGATGAGAGAGGTCTCCAATTTTCATCATAGGTATACCTCAACTATGAGAGACAAAATGAGGAAAAAAAAATCCAGAAAATCACATTGTCTGATTTTTAAAGAATTTATTTGCAAATTATGGTGGAAAATAAGTATTTGGTCACCTACAAACAAGCAAGATTTCTGGCTCTCACAGACCTGTAACTTCTTCTTTAAGAGGCTCCTCTGTCCTCCACTCGTTACTTGTATTAATGGCACCTGTTTGAACTCCTTATAAGGCCCTTTTCCACGAGCCCCGCTTTCCCCAACACCGCACCAGGGCCCCGGCGTTTGTGCATTTTCCATGAGCCCCAGCACCGGTTAGCAGGCGCTATTTTCGTACCTGATCTAGGGCAGGGTCCATCCATGGCCCGACTCGGCCGCGAAGTGACGTCAACTGACTGCTCGCCGCTGATTGGTCTGGTTGTAACGTCATGAAAGCGACGTCTTCCCCGTCTTCTGATAACCGCCATTTGCAATATTGTCATGGACTAACTGTCACGGAGTAAATATGATATTAATACAGACAGCGTTGTAGGTTTTGCGGCACTCTACACCGTGGTCCAATGAAGAGGTGCGGAGTTTTCTCTGCTTTGTGGCAGATCCACAGTGAGGAGTGACCCGGACCTATGGCTGCACAGCATATAGAAACCGCACTATGGACAAGCTGTAGACGAAAACCATCATGGTGAGTGATTTGTAATAATGTGCATCTGCTTGCTTATTTATCCTATTGGTGGTAAGCTCACTTTTTTTGAGCCATTACAGTGCTGTTCTGTGCTGGCTAACGTTTTAAAGCTAACGTTTTTAATTTGCTAGCTAGCAAGTACCAACTGGTGAATCACACATGTTTTCTCCTAAATATTCGCTTGTGAGAGCAAAACGAGGAAATATGTTAATCCTGGTTAAAGTCCTGTTTTGAGTTTTGTATTGCACTTTGGTCCTGGGCATTAAATTGTGTGCTGTTCTGTGCTGGCTAACGTTTTTTAGCTAACGTTTTTTTTTTGCTAGTGCTAACTGCTGAATCACGCTGTTTTCTCCTAAATATTCGCTTGTGAGAGCAAAACGATGAAATATGTTAATCCTGGTAAAAGTCCTGGTTTGTGTTTTTGGATAAAAACTTCAGATTTTGACTGAGTGACTCCATACTCAGTGATTCACAGCATCAGTTAAAGTACTAGATTCCATTCAAGTGAATGTATTAATTCATTCTGATTGCTGAGGCCACAGTAAAAGCAGATGATTTTTAATGTAACGCAGCCCTTGAAAAATCTACCGAAGCGCAGCTACATGAAAACTGTGGTTAAATACAACAACGAAGTACTTTATTGTCACATTCAAATTGTAATCCCTCCTGTTTTGTTTTTCTTTTGAATTCTTGGATGAAATATGGTGGGCAATATAAGCTGCAGCTTCAGCCATCACCCATTTCAGATAACCTATGTTGAACTGTATAATCAGAGGAGTTATTGTTTAATTTGACCTTATTAAATTTTTTCCCCTTTGTTATATTATTCTATTTTCTTTTAATCTTTACCTTTAATCAATCCGAAATTAAGATTCATTCATTAATTCACATTCCACCACTGGCTTTTAGCAACAAGTGTATTTCCCAAATATGTGTTAAACTTGCTTTAACTAACCAGCACCCATTTGTCTTTTGTCTATGCAAGACGGAAAATGTCCACCCCAACTGGACCTTGCCTCACTATTTACAGATATGCAGGCTGAAGATCTGCTGGACCAGGACCAGGGGCCGATCCGGTTGCTTCTCAGTGAGGGAGTGTGGCAGCCGTGTGTGACCCATTCCAGTTTTATTCTTTTTTACAGTTTGAATTTTGCACATTCTGAATAATCTGGAATTTGCTGCTGATTGTAATAAAGAATTTAGTGACTTAAGTGTTTGCATCATGATTTTCCATTTTGTCTGTTAAGACAGCGGTGGGAAAAGAGTCAACTGTACAAAGGATTTATCTGTGACCTTGAAAATAATGGCTCATTTTTAAGAAAAAAGTAACCAACACAATTATTTTATTAACTGAAGACTGTATTGTTGGATGTATATGGAGGAATTCTGGGTCATATTAGCATCTACTCTTCATCATAATGGGTTTGGGCAGGGGTGTCTAATCATGTGCCATGGAGGGCCAAGACCCTGCAGGCTTTACCTCCAACCAGTGTCTTCAACAGCAGATTCCACTGAACTTCTTCCACTGACTGATCAGTGACAACACCTGCTGAAGAGACTGGGTAGAAGAGAGAACCTGCAGGGTCTTGGCCCCCCATGACAACTGATTGGAAGCCCCTGGATTAGGTTTAATGGGATTTAACATTTTAACACAAACTGTTTTATGGTTCATAATATTATATATTATATAATATATATTATATAATATAATATGGCTCATAATTTTGTTGACAGACTTACACCAAACCAAAAGTGATTTCTCAAAATGCTGGATTATTCTTAGCTTTTCCAATCTTTCAGTATTTAATTTGTGCCACATGGTGGTAACCTTCAGATATATAAAAAAGAGACATCTGCAAAAACTTGACAGGTTTATTGTCAGTGCAATTCCCAGTGCAATACTACATGAATGCATGTATAGTACATTGTTGATGCAGAGAATATATATTTCTACAGTACATGTATTGAGGAAATCAATTATTTTCCATGTAACCTTATGACTGCATTATTTTAATTGCCTTTTTGTAATTAAAGTTTTTATTGACTTTATACAAGATGGTACTACACATACTGATCTTCCAAGTATCACATCAGTCTCCAAAAAGGATAAATAAATAGGGTGAAAAAAATATATATGTATACATATACTGTATATGTGGGTGATTACAAAGCAAGGATATCAGTGAGGGAAGGCAATAACCCCCCAGAAAAAAAAAAAAAAACAGGGAAAGAGAGAAAGACAGGCCTTCATTAACATTACCTATTTTTACCTATTTTACCTAATTGCCTTTAATCCTAGATCAAGTTTGTTTTGGCCTATAATACATCATAACTATAAAATATATCTTATTATACGTAACTCAGTACTGTTTACTTTTTGAATAGATATTTTGTGGCTAATATAGTTATTAATCTGGCGATCAAGTTGTGTCAGCTGATCATTTTTTTCTATGACACCATCTCAGACTCTGCTGCAGAAGCAGGTACGTCCATGATGTCTCAACAGTCTCTCCCTGATTTTCACGCAGATCAGAGCAATTTGTTGTACAGGAAATAAACGTTTCTACAGACATTCTTAAGGTCTATAACCACTGATTGTTGGTGAAGCTGTGCTGACATCAGTGACAGGCTGATGATAGTGAGAGGCGTTGCTGAGCCAGAACGACCATTTGAAGAGGTAATTTCTCAACAACAGAGCCATCTGAAACACACACACACAGCATACATATTTTAGTACCTAACTTGCAGACATTACAGTGTAGCACGACGTACTTACAGCAAACTAGCATTAGCAACCATTAGCTTACCGTCCTATGACCTAGTTTGTATCCTCATGTCTTCGGCTCTCCCAGAAGCTGCAGAACTATTCCAGAGTGTTTAGTCTCGCTGCCTGTACCCTTATCTGGCGGTGCTTTTTGGTATTTACGGCGAAAAAAGACACAGGCCGAGGAGTCGCCTTGTAGAGCAGCCATGTTATGTTTGTTTGGGTTGCGCGCTTCACGTCACGAGAGTGAGGCGCTGCCTGGCTGTTAAGAAATCCCACCCACCCACGGCCGGGCTGCAGTACTGTTGAAAACCAATCGAGGGACCATGGAGCCGCGCCGACCGGAGTCGTGTTCTCAGGCCGAGGCTGACCGGGGCCCATGGAAAAGTGCCATAAAAGACACCTGTCCACAGCCTCAAACAGTCAGACTCCAAACTCCACTATGGCCAAGACCAAAGAGCTGTCAAAGGACACCAGAAACAAAATTGTAGACCTGCACCAGGCTGGGAAGGCTGAATCTGCAATAGGTAAGCAGCTTGGTGTGAAGAAATTAACTGTGGGAGCAATTATTAGAAAATGGAAGACATACAAGACCACTGATAATCTCCCTCGATCTGGGGCTCCACGCAAGATCTCACCCCATGGGGTCAAAATGATCACGAGAACAGTGAGCAAAAATCCCAGAACCACACGGGGGGACCTAGTGAATGACCTGCAGAGAGCTGGGACCAAAGTAACAAAGGCTACCATCAGTAACACACTACGCCGCCAGGGACTCAAATCCTGCAGTGCCAGACGTGTCCCCCTGCTTAAGCCAGTACATGTCCAGGCCCGTCTGAAGTTTGCTAGAGAGCATTTGGATGATCCAGAAGAGGATTGGGAGAATGTCATATGGTCAGATGAAACCAAAATAGAACTTTTTGGTAAAAACTCAACTTGTCGTGTTTGGAGGAGAAAGAATGCTGAGTTGCATCCAAAGAACACCATACCCACTGTGAATCATAGGGATTGAAACATCATGCTTTGGGGCTGTTTTTCTGCAAAGGGATCAGGACGACTGATCTGTGTAAAGGAAAGAATGAATGGGGCCATGTATCGTGAGATTTTGAGTGAAAACCTCTTCCTCCATCAGCAAGGGCATTGAAGATGAAACGTGGCTGGGTCTTTCAGCATGACAATGATCCCAAACACACCGCCCGTGCAACGAAGGAGTGGCTTCGTAAGAAGCATTTCAAGGTCCTGGAGTGGCCTAGCCAGTCTCCAGATCTCAACCCCATAGAAAATCTTTGGAGGGAGTTGAAAGTCTGTGTTGCCCAGCGACAGCCCCAAAACATCACTGCTCTAGAGGAGATCTGCATGGAGGAATGGGCCAAAATACCAGCAACAGTGTGTGAAAACCTTGTGAAGACTTACAGAAAACGTTTGACCTCTGTCATTGCCAACAAAGGGTATATAACAAAGTATTGAGATGAACTTTTGTTATTGACCAAATACTTATTTTCCACCATAATTTGCAAATAAATTCTTTAAAAATCAGACAATGTGAATTTCTGGATTTTTTTTTTTCTCATTTTGTCTCTCATAGTTGAGGTATACCTATGATGAAAACTGGAGACCTCTCTCATCTTTTAAGTGGGAGAACTTGAACAATTGGTGGCTGACTAAATACTTTTTTGCCCCACTGTATCTGAGCTGCTTTTATCTTATGAGCCCTTGCAGACCTTGTGGTCCTCTGGTACCTGCCTTTTAATAGTTCCCAAAGTCAAGACCAAGACGTTTGGTGAAGCTTCCTTTCACTATCATGGTCCTCGTCTGTGGAACAGCCTGCCAGAGAGCCTCAGGGGTGCAGAGTCAATAGATGATTTTAAGAACAGGTTAAAGACCCACCTTTTTAATTTGGCTTTTAACAAACCTGTTTAACTATTATTGAAGTACAGGTGCATCTCAATAAATTAGAATGTCATTGAAAAGTTAATAAATTCAGTAATTCAATTCAGAAAATGAAACTCCTATATTATATAGATTCATTACACAAAGAGTGATATATTTCAAGTGTTTTTCTTTTAATTTTGATGGCTAGGGCTTACAGCTCAAGAAAACCCCAAATTCAGTTTCTCAGAAAATTAGAATATTACATAAAATTTATTTAAGAAAATGTTTGTTTGTTTTTTTAATAGAAATGTTGGCCGATGAAAACCATGTCCATGTACACACTCAATGCTTGGTCGGGGCTCCTTTTGCATGAATTACTGCATTGTAGAGACTGGGTTAATCATCTCAGACTGGATGCAGAGGGTAAAGAGAGGAGAACAATAGCTAGGGAGATCATGGGGAGATAGCAGGAAGAAGAGGTTGGGGGGAGAAAGGATGAAGGTATTGTGATGTTAAATGTCATGCAATGTGATGTGAAATGTCATGCAAATGTGAGATGAGCTGTTGGGATAAAAGGGGAAACCAGAAACTCAAAGAAACAGAAACTCAAAGACAATCAGCACTTTAATATTGAGATGCAGGATGTTATAAGGGAGTTCCGCGCTGTAAAAGTGAACAAAAGTCAGGGCCCTGATAATATATGTGGACGCCTGGTAAAGTCCTGTGCACATGAACTGAGTCCTATATTTCATTATATTTTCAATAAGTCCTTACAGACACAACATGTGCCTAAGATCTGGAAAGATGCCGTGGTTGTTCCCGTTCCAAAATCCAGCTGTCCTAAAACGGTAAACGACTTTAGACCAGTTGCTTTGACTTCAATTTTAATGAAAATTTTTGAAAAACTGGTCAGACGTGAGGTCCTAAGGCAGACTGAACATGCATTGGATCCTCTGCAGTTTGCCTATAGGCCTCACAGAGGAGTGGAGGATGCCACTGTCACTCTGTTTGACATGCTTTTTAAACATCTGGATTTTAATGGGACACACGCCAGGCTTTTATTTGTGGACTTTTCTTCTGCCTTTAATACAATCCAACCTCATATTTTAGTTGAAAGGCTCCTGCAACAATTTGATTTAAGCAATAATCTGGTGGGTTGGATTCTGGATTTCTTAACCAACAGGACGCAGAGAGTAAGGGTCAATGGCACATTGTCTGACCTAAAGTGCTCTTCTACTGGCTCTCCTCAGGGGTGTGTGTTGTCACCACTACTCTTCATCCTGTACACAAACATGTGTCGGAGCAGACATGACAACAGACACATTATAAAGTATGCTGATGACTCAGTCATTGTCAGTCTCCTCCAGGATGGTGAGAGTGGCCACGGCCCAGTAGTTGATGACTTTGTTCACTGGTGTGAGGATTCCTACCTGCAGCTGAATACAACAAAAACGAAAGATATGATTATTGACTTTAGGAGGAAAACTCCCAGGCACAAAGTCACCATACTAAAAGGCCAGACCACCGAATGTGTACAATCGTACAAATATCTTGGGACAATTATTGATAGTGGATTGAACTTTGAGGTGAACTGTGAAAGGGTGTGCAAAAAGGGTCAGCAAAATTTGCATTGTTTGAGGAAACTTGCACGCTTCCAAATTGACCGAACCATAATGACTATGTTCTATCGGGCTTTTATTGAATCTGTTTTATCCTTTTCTTTAATGTCATGGTTTGGTCAGATAAAACTGAAACAGAGGAAATCCTTGGATCAGGTAGTCAGATGGTCCAGTCGTTTGCTTGGTGAGTCACAGCTGAGCCTGACATCCCTGTACACCAGACAAGTACAGAGGATGGCCGACTCGATTTTAAATGATGACTCCCACCCTTTGCACTGCAACTTTCAGCTTCTTCCCTCCAGACGGAGGTTTGCTGTCCCAAAAAGTAGAACCCAGCGCTACAAAAACAGCTTTGTCCCTGCTGCTGTCAAAGAGTTGAACAAGCTATAAAAATTATATTGTACATATTTTATATTTACCTATTTTGTAAGATGTGTGCCTGTGTTTGTGTCTATGTTGAATGTAATTAGTGGCTTGTAAATATGGATGTCACCAACTGCAAAACAAATCTACCTACGGGTACAAATAAAGTAACCTGAACCTGAACCTGAACCTGAACCATGGTGTATTGAGACATGCTTTTTCTGTGTATGACTGTTGAGAGAGTGGAATAAAGTCGTCTGTTCATAAATCTGCCTCCGTTATTCACACTGTCCACAGCATCAATGTGGTGTGGCATGAAGGTGATCAGCCTGTGGTACTGCTGAGGTGTTAAAAAGGCCCAGGTTGCTTTGATAGCAGCCTTCAGCTTGTCTCCATTGTTGGGTCTGGTGTCTCTCATCTTCCTCTTGACAATACCTCAGAGATTCTCTATGGGGTTTAGGTCAGGAGACTTTGCCGGCTAATAAAGCAGAGTGATACCATGGTCATTAAACCAGGTTTTTGCATTTTGGCAGTATGGGCAGGTGCCAAGTCCTGCTGGAAAATGAAATCAACATCTCCATGAAGCTTGTTAGTAGAGGGAAGCATGAAGTGCTCTAAAATTTGCTGGTAGACAGCTGCGCTGACTTTGGACTTGATAAAGCACAGTGGACTGACCCCAACAGATGATGTCTTTTCAGATGAAAGTAAATTTTGCATTTCATTTGGAAATCAAGGTCCCAGAGTCTGGAGGAAGGCACAGAATCTAAAACTGCATTCACAGTAATAGTCTGGGGGGTCTCGGTTCGACTCATTGGGGAATGGTGAGAATTTTCACACCTTCGTTTGGTTTGGTTTGCTTTCACGCAGCACTTCACTCAAGCGGACCAAACTTGCTTGGACAACGTCACAGTTACAACAGCTGCTTGTTTGTGGTGCTGTAGCCGAAACCACCACTGACCAGGAAGAAAAAATCTCAGCGGACCGTGTTATGCCGAGAATTGCTCGCTTGCCAAGAATTGCATCCCATCCACCAAAACTATAAAATATAACACTACAGCCAGGCTTGTAACCATTTTTGCATTTTTTGAAGTAAAAATTGTTACCTCTTGTAAATTATCTTTAAATTATGTTTATTCAATGAAGGGATGCAATTCTTGGCAAGCGAGCAATTTTCGGCATAACATTGTTCCCTTCAGTCGAGGTGTTTGTGCACCATAGACTGATAAAAATGAAAAGCTCCGCTGTCTGTATCAGCCCCTGTGCCACCATCATGTTACTAAATGTTTTAGGGTGCTTTCACACCTAAATTTGTTTAATTTGGCCCGGATCAGTTGACAAGTTTGTTACTTTGTATCATTTTCTCCTCGGTTTGGTCCCCTTTCACACAGGCAAAAACTGAGGCAGACCATAAGCAGCCCAAACTGCGTCATGTTAAATCCTGCGAGACTTTTGTGTCAGAACGTTCTCTGTTCTTATTGGTAAGATTTTTTTTTTTTTTGCCGCGAAAACAGGAAAGGTAAATGCAGGAAGTAGGATGACTACCATGTATTTATGCATTTCTGGGAGAAAATAATACAAATCGTAGCGTAATCTACAGGTGGTTTTCATTTCCCTGGTTATCGTTTATTACGTACATGCATATCCCACTTTTGGCAAATCATACAGTTTGAAAATGAAGTGCTGCTACGGATGGGATATAGCATGTTAACGTTCATTAATCCTCCAGAACTGTGACGTGCTCAGCCACAGATATTTTCAAAGATCTATCAGGTATGTACAGTGACATAAGATGTTTTACCATTTGCCACTGGTCCCGTTTTAGTGCGGTCGCTTTTTCACCTGCAGGACCACACCCGAGTTCGCCATTTAATTTGATTGAAAACGGTTGTTTTGGTCCGCACTTGAGTGCAATTACCTTGTTCTCACTAGACAAAATGAACCGCACTAACGGAGAAAACAAACTTGAGCTCGACTGAAATGGACTAAAGCCTGCAGGTATGAAAGTACCCTTAAAAGCATCGGTATTCTTGTGTGTATCCACAAGCAGCTGAGAAATCTGGTCCTGTATGGCCGTGTGAATGTGCCCTTACACGGCCACTGTTTGGTCCAGACTAAAGGACCAAAGTGTGGGGAGACTTGAATAACGAAACCAAATTGCCTTTAATTCCAGTTTATTTCAAGTAACCATTCCACTATCTGCTCTCATTCCTGAGCAGCGAACAAAGAGGGTGAACACACCAAAGTTCTCCCTTTTAAACATTCTCACATCAAACCATTTCCCTCGCAGGGGAAATCACACATCTATATCAAAATCCCTTTATTCACATTCATTAACCTTTTATTTACATAACTCCCCCTTCTCTCCTCTCGAGCCTCAGCGGTCAGGAAGTCTTCTGTCCCCTGTCCTCCGCAGGGGGTCTAGGCTCTGCAGCTCCGCACCGCAGGGGGCTGCAGCTCCGTGGCTCTCCTTCATCGTGAGGTTAAATCACATATGCAGTGTCCAACATATACATGTCTAACAACACAGCCATATAACCCCCCCCAAATGATGAAGAACAGACTAATTCCTAAAATTTAATAGCACCTTACTCACTACTGAATAATCAACACCAACATTCAGTCTGTGCGCCGCTTGGGCTTCAGCCGTCTGCCGAATCTGCTGTGAGTTGGCCCCGCCTTGCCTGCGGCGCCTTCCTGCTTCGGCTCTGTTGACTGAGGAAGAGAGTGATTAATTGCCCTTTGCGGGGGCCTGCCTCGTCGAGGCGCCACTGCGACCGGTACAGACACGTCCTTCATGACAAAAGCAGGTTTTAGTCTGTCAATACTGACTGTCTCTTTTCTGTCTCCAAAATCTAGCACAAATTGCTTATCACCTGCCTCCAGCACTCGAAATGGCCCTTCGTAAGGTGGTTTGAGCGTTGCTTTTAGGGCTTCGCGCCTGACAAAAACGAAGTCGGCATTTTTCAAAGCCTTGGGGACGAAAACTCGTGGAAAAGCGTGATGAACCGGACCCGGGAGCGTGTCTGCTCCCGTGCCAACTAGCGGTCCCAGAGCAGAGAGAGGTGGGGGCTCTGGGTGCTCTGGTAAAAACTCGCCCGGCAGCCTCAGAGTTTGTGCGAATACCAGCTCTGCTGGGGAGGCGTCTAAGTCCTCTTTAGGCGCAGAACGCAACCCTAATAAAACCCATGGCAGTTTATTTACCCAATCTGCATCCGTGAGCGACGCTCTGAGTGCTGCCTTCAAAGACCTATGAAAACGCTCGCATAAACCATTAGCCTGAGGGTGGTAAGCCGTAGTGCGGTGAATTATGGCTCCTAAGCCGTTGGCCATCGCTGACCACAGCTCAGAGATGAATTGTGGTCCTCTATCGGACGTAATGTCCGACGGAACCCCGAAGCGCGCCACCCAAGCCGTTAAAAAAACGCGAGCCACCTCCGCGGCCGTGGTCGTCGCAAGTGGGACCACTTCCGGCCAACGTGTGGTGCGGTCCACCATAGTCAAAAGATGCGTGAACCCCTGTGATGCCGGTAGGGGGCCCACCAGGTCGACGTGCACATGGTCGAACCTTCTGGCCGGAATGCGGAACGGTTCTAACGGGGCTCTTGTGTGCTTGTGAATTTTGGCCCGTTGACAGGAAATGCAGGTTTTTGCCCATTCCTTCACGTGCTTGCGCAGGCACGGCCAAACAAACTTTTTTGCCACTAGTTTCACCGACGCGCGCACCCCCGGGTGCGCCAGTGAGTGGACCGAGTCAAAAACACGGCGGTGCCACGTGGCCGGAACCACCGGACGCGGGCGCCCCGTCGACATGTCGCAGATCAGGGGGGGCATACCGGTTTGTAAACACTTGCTCTCCAGCCTCAACCCTGTTGGTCCAGACTGGAGCGCGTGCACGTCTGCGTCCGCCCCCTGGTCCGCTGCCATGGCTGCGTAATCTATACCCACGTGCACCGGGGCTGCGCGCGCCACCGTGCCGCTCTCCTGCGGCGCGGTCACGGTGGCCTGTTCTGCCTCTGCGCGTGTTGGAGTCATGAACGCGCGCGAGAGACAATCTGCTACTACATTGAATTTGCCCGCGACGTGCCTAATGTCAGTGGTAAATTCCGAGATTGCGGCCAGCTGCCTCTGCTGCCTGCCGGACCACGGATCTGAAATTTTGGCCATGGCGTATGTGAGCGGCTTGTGGTCCACATAAGCGGTGAAGCACCGTCCTTCCAGCCAGAACTGGAAATGACGAATAGCCAAATGCAGCGCCAACAGTTCTCTGTCGAACACGCTGTATTTTCGTTCAGCCGCGCTTAAAGATTTGCTAAAGAAAGCCAAAGGCTGCCAAACTCCGGCTACCTGTTGCTCAATAACGGCCCCTATGGCTAAATCTGAAGCGTCTGTCGTCAGTGCGATACGTGCTGCAGGGTCTGGGTGGGCCAGGAGCGCAGTGTCAGCCAAGGCTTTTTTAACCTCTGTGAATGCGCGCTCCCGCTCCGGGGACCATTCGACCGCCTGGGTCGGTTTTTGTTTTTTGAGCGCGGCATATAACGGTTGCATGATTTGAGCTGCGTGGGGCAGGAATCGGTTATAAAAATTCACCATCCCCAAGAATTCCTGTAGTGATTTGACCGTTTGTGGACGGGGAAAATCCGCTACCGCGCGTACTTTATCTGGTAACGGAACCGCTCCCTCCGGGGAGACGCGGTGACCCAAAAAATCGATCCGCTCGACGCCGAACTGGCACTTGGCTGGGTTAACTATTAAGCCGTGCTCTCCCAGCCTCCTAAAAACTGCTGTGAGGTGCGTTTTGTGTTCGTCCTCTGAAGTACTCGCGACCAAAATGTCGTTGAGGTACACAAACACGAAAGGGAGATCGCGTAACATGGCATCCATCATCCGCTGAAATGTTTGCGCCGCCCCTTTGAGACCAAACGGCATGCGTAAAAATTCGAAAAGTCCGAACGGGGTTATTACCGCTGTTTTAGGAATGTCCTCCAGTTGGACTGGGACTTGGTGATAGCCGCGAACTAGATCAATCTTTGAAAAAATGCTCGCCCCCGCCAGGTGCACCAAAAAATCCTGAATGTGCGGGATGGGATAACGATCGTGCGCCGTAGCGTTGTTTAGCCTGCGGTAATCCCCGCACGGTCTCCAGGAGCCATCGGCTTTCGGTACCATGTGCAGCGGTGAAGCCTACGGGCTCTTCGACCTACGAACGATGCCTAGCTTCTCCAGGCTGGCGAACTCCTCGCGCGCAATGGCGAGCTTAACTGCATCCAAGCGCCGAGCTTTTGCAAACACGGGAGGACCAGACGTGGGGATAAAGTGTTTCACCCCGTGCTTCGCGACCGTCGCTGAAAAAGTGGGCACAGTGAGCGCTGGAAATTGGGTGAGGAGTGTGTGAAACTTACCACCTGCTGTAGCGACGTGGGTCTGTACTGGTGGCGGGGACACTCGAGCTGAACAGGGGAGAGAGTAAAAAGAGAGTGCATTTACCAGCCGTCTATTAGCAAGATCAACTAACAGATTGTGTGAACACAAAAAATCCGCGCCCAACATGTTGAAACTCACCGCCGCTATTACAAAAGTCCATTCATATGTGCGGCCATGTAAGCACAAAGGCAAGGTCCTTCTCCCGTAGGTGTTGATGTTCGAGCCATTTGCCGCCGTAGCTCCGCTACCGTGGGGTCCAGCCACCCGGTCCGCGTATGTTGGGGTGATGAAGCTCACTTGTGCTCCGGTGTTGATGAGGAACTCTCGTCCGGAGCGCGCATCCGTGATGTAGAGCAGCTTGCTGCATTCTCCGAGGGTCGAAGCTGCTAGCGACCCCCGGTCTTGCCGTTTCCCGAACTCCTGAAGTTGCAGGGCGGCACACACCTGCGTGCCTTCTCTGCGAACCTCCGATGGTAAAAGCAGAGATCTTCTCCTCCGCTGTGTCGTGTCCGCGCCTCTGCCGCCGGACCATTGGCTCCACCTCGTCGCGGCCGTGTTGCCGCCGTCGTCGGCCAGTCTGGGTCTACCGCCTCTGGCTCCCCGCTGTCTCGGGTCGCCGCTGTGGTTGCTTGCCCGCCGCAGGCGTCCAGGATCCCATCTGCTTCCTGGGCCAGCTCCCGGAACTCCTCCAGGGTGTGACACTTTTTGCCGGCCAGCGTGCTTCTCGCATGCGCCGGGAGATTGGAGAGGAAGATGAACTGAAAAATGAAATCATCGTTGTCCAACCCTCTCAGCTGTATCATCTCCTCCATCAGGGCGCTCGGCCTGTGTCCTCCTTGGTCTAACAAAGACAGGATCCTCCTCGCCCTCACTTCAGCCGAGGGGGTGAAAAACTTGATGAGGGTGGATTTCAGCTTGCCGTACCTGTCGGTCGCGGGTGGCTGCTCCACCAAGCTCTGCACGCACCGAGCTGTGCTGTTGTCCAGTTTAGCGATGACATGGTGGAACTTAGTGTCATCTACCGTTACTCCTGCGAGCGCGAACTGCGACTCTGCTTGCAGAAACCACGACCGTGGGTTATCCTGCCAGAAATCAGGCAGCTTAACGGCCACTGCGCTCGCCAGCTCTGAGCGCTGTGAGTCCGGGACCCTGAGACCTTCTTCGTTCATTCTCAACGTCGTCAGTCACCAATGTGGGGAGACTTGAATAACGAAACCGAATTGCCTTTAATTCCAGTTTATTTCAAGTAACCATTCCACTGTCTGCTCTCATTCCTGAGCAGCGAACAAAGAGGGTGAACACACCAAAGTTCTCCCTTTTAAACATTCTCACATCAAACCATTTCCCTCGCAGGGGAAATCACACATCTATATCAAAATCCCTTTATTCACATTCATTAACCTTTTATTTACATAACTCCCCCTTCTCTCCTCTCGAGCCTCAGCGGTCAGGAAGTCTTCTGTCCCCTGTCCTCCGCAGGGGGTCCAGGCTCTGCAGCTCCGCACCGCAGGGGGCTGCAGCTCCGTGGCTCTCCTTCATCGTGAGGTTAAATCACATATGCAGTGTCCAACATATACATGTCTAACAACACAGCCATACAAAGTGTCTATTCCGTGGATAGTTTGGTTTGTTTGGCACCATTTGAATGCACCTGGAACTCTGGTGCAGCACCAAACAAGCGAACTCTGGTTCCCCTGAAAAGGGTGGGGTGGGGGGGTCTCGGTTCGCTTGCAAATGCAGTCTGGTGCGCTTCGCTTGCCGTGCGAATGCAAACGGAGTATCCAGCGGACCAAAGGGCAGACGTGCCCCTCTGTGCTTGTGTAACCACAGGAACACACAGTGAGAAGAGAAAGTGGCATTTACTGTAAAGGTACTTTCACATTAAATATGAACGGGCAAATTTTTTGCGCAACACGATTACATTATAACTCAATGTAAATACATGAAAAGACATGAATTCACCGTCTGGGCGAGATGCAGACTGGCGAAGTTGTCACTCACCTGAAAAAGTTATCCCTGTTGAAAACCACATGTCTGTTTCTGTGGCAGGAATCCATGGGTAAAATAAATCCAACACCCCGATTCAGAAATAGTTCAAAGTAAGTTTTTTGCTTGAATTATGCAGCAGTTTGAACATGAAAACAACAATAATCCAGAAAACGGCAGCATCTGATTATTTAAGCTCATGTTCCGTGACATTATTTTTTTCTGATGTGCTTTATGCTTCACTTAATGTATTACATAAACATGTTGAACGGTTATTTTTTCTGAAGTCAAACCTTTTTTTCCCCCATAAATGTCAGTTTATTAACCAATGTCAGTAATATAAAAATATAGGATGACGTGGTTGAAATGACTTGCTTTAACCCCTTGAACTCTGTGAATTCCGCGGGCGGTCACGTCTCTGCATCTTAGTGCGTCTCAGTGCGCACTGAAAAAAAAAAGCTGTATTTCCGGTCTTCCAGTACAGACACAGCCTTGTTACAACCTGAGAAAAAAGCTGTGTAATATATTCATTTTTTGTGGAATTTTTACAACATTTTGACCTGAGCTTGAAAACACTTGGTTCTACATTTCTGTTGTGTTTTCCAGCCAGTATCTGACAGCTGTATGTTATTTGCAAGCATTTTTATCTAAAAAAACACCCAGGCGAACTTTCTTGTTATTCAGTGGCAGGAGCACTTAGAGAGATTATGACTGTTTTGCCAAAAAATTCAGAGTGTTTTCTTTTAAATGAGACCAACCCCATGAAGAGGCTGCAAAGGGTTGAAGAACAGCTTTTGATTTACTTTGGGCATGTTATTTTTAGGCATTCTTAGGGAAGTTGAACAGAGTTCAACATTAAGATAACTTTTAAAGTCCTGTAGTGACATCAGGAAGTTATTTTTTTTTGTTTTTTTTTTTTTGCTTGTGTGGTGTTGTAAAAAAACAGCTAAGGTTTTTTGTTTTTGTTTTTTTTTTTAGAGAAAATGGAGCAGTTAATGAAGCTGAGGAGAGACCGGACATCTGTAATAATTTGATTATGCTGATTTTAAAAATGTTCATTACATCTGAAGTAATAATCAGATTTCTCAGATTTTTTCCCTTTTTTCTGGTTTATTTCTGAGGTCCACGGTAGAGAACCTGCAGGAACTGAGGATCAGCTGTCGAGGGAACGGGCTGGACTCAGGATTTATAAAACTGATATTTGACTGAAATAACCACAATAAAAGAGGCTTGATGAATTGTTTTATTGATTGTGATATTTTAGCAGTTTACTTTGTAAACTGAAACAAGCTAAATAAAAATATTGTATGTGTACTGTTAACAGAAAAACTATCAGTGATATAGTTTTTTGAAAAAGATGATTTTTGCAAGATAATTCCAAAAGAGACTTTCTTATATTTATTACACACAGAGTGAAACATTTAAACCTGATCTAATATTGATGATAATAATTATAGCTTTTAAAATTAGAAAAGCACTCATAGAGCGCATACCTCCACCAAGGCTCCTTCCATTTCTCATGGATCACCTCCAAAATGTAATGGGTTGTGTGTAGGCCTATAGCCACTTGTGGTCAAAATTGCATCAAAGTCTGTCCGTCAGTTTTGGAGTATTGTTGCTAACACACTGTGAGAAGATAATAGCCTTGGCCGAGGTATGCATTCTCAGATCCTCACCAAAATATAATGGGTTCCTGTCTAGCCCAAGAACCACCTCTGGTGAAAATTTCATCCAAATCCATCCAGTAGTTTTTGTGTAATCCTGCTGCACAAATACAAACAAAGGCCTTGGTGGAGGTATGCACTCTCAGATCATCACCAAAATCTAATCATCTGTTCCCTGTGCCATTACACACCTTTCCTGAAAATTTCGTCAAAATCCATTCATAAGTTTTTGAGTTATGTTGGTAACAGACAGACAGACAAACCCCGGTAAAAACATTGCCTTCTTGGTGGAGGTAATTAAATGACAAATCATGATTTTCTAATTTACTGAGATGAAGCTGAAGATGGAATCTGTTCTACTGCTGCTGCTGAACATCATTGAGGATCATCATCCTACAGTACAGGACTGTGGTCTGCTTTAGAACATTAAAAACTAAATGCCAGAGCTGATACAAGGCAGAACATCTAATTATTTAGCTACATAATGGTCAGAAATTATAACAGTAAACTATTTTATTTTCTACTGGTCATGTAATTAAGAATATATTTTAGAATTCAGTCTAACTGGTATACATATTTAAAGTAATAAAAATAAATTTGTCGTTTTAATTTACCTTAATTTTACCTGCTGACTTTAACGTGCGTTAAAGTCGTATTTTATTTGTCATAGTCCTCTGTGTCTGGTGAAGATTCTCAAGTAAAAAGTAAAGAAAATACAATAATGAAG
The DNA here is from genome assembly GCA_020510985.1 of Pholidichthys leucotaenia. NCBI lineage: Eukaryota > Metazoa > Chordata > Actinopteri > Cichliformes > Pholidichthyidae > Pholidichthys > Pholidichthys leucotaenia. The sequence goes on along the minus strand of CM035838.1, from coordinate 396,968,025 downwards.
ATAAAAAATAAAGTTCTCTCTCTGTTAAAAATGTCAGCAAAAAAAAACAAAAAACAAAACTCAACTGACAGTCATGGTTGCTTGGCAACAGGGTAGTGCATGGTCACACAAACATACATCCTCCAAAGACTAGACCGTCTCATTTAACAGCCAAAAATCGGCCTTTAGATGCAGCCTACCCAACCTTGGAGTGTTCTGGCCTCCAGGGCCGCGGTCTACAAGGCTGCAACACCTGAATTGAGTCACAGCCAGAGAGTGATTCACTCCGGTGCCCAGCATTCCTGCTCCACACCATGACAGGTGGAGAAGCACAGAAGTAGCATCGCCACATAAAGTATAAAACACTTGACACGTGTTCCCATTAACCGCATCGCTCGATCACTGAAGTTTTCTCACAGACACCATGAAAATCGAGTAGACCCGATGTTTAAAAACCCGATTAAAACTGGTTAAAAAAAGACACTTAAAAGACAAAATGTACAACTGGGTGACTGCTGGGTCTCACACGGTGAAGCGACCCCCGGAAGTAGCGCAAATATCTTGTCTTTGTAGTATATTCAACTGAATATAAGTGTAAACTGATTTGCAATTCGCTTTATTTTGTTTTTAACTTTGCTTCCTTTTCCCAGTAAATTTACAACCTTTTTCTTTCAAATTTTCATCTTCCAAAGCCAAAATCCAATGTTACTCATAACAAAGACAAAATAGCATGGAAAAATGTCTTCATCGTCTTGATTCTCTCTTTTCTCACCCAGTGAACACTCTGCCTGGTTCTTCTGGTTGACAACCCATCATTCCTCTGGTGTTGGAGCAGCAGTGACCACACAACACGCTCGTCTGAACTTCTTTCACCACCATGTCCCCCAGGAGGAAGCAGATGTCCATCCAGGAGCTACAGGTATGAGTACACCTGTGGTCCGTCATCATCCACACTTTTACATTGCTGTGGTGCAGCAACTTCTATTTTTGATGACATTTTTTGTTAGTAGGATTACAGAAAATTCTAATGGATGGTATAGAGCAGGGGTCTGCAACCTTTGCCAACCAAAGAGCCATTTTCCCCATCTCCAACAAAAATAGAAGTAGCTGAGGGCCGCAACAGCAATTTGACCTTTAAAATAAAAGTTATGTTGCTTATAAAGTTTTTTTTTTTTTTTTAATATACGTAGGGCTGAATATGTGGCATTAACAGGGTTTCTTCTGGTAACATTTCCCAGTGGCAGCCCACCATGCTTGAAAATTTCCCACTACTCTATGAGGAAATATTTAAAAAAAAAAAAAAAAATGAAGAAATGATGGTCCACAAGCGCACACACACGAACAACGCACTTGACCGTCAAGGATATCCGAAATTAAATTCCTTGGAGTAATAATTGATAATAAACTGTGTTGGAAGTCACATATTAATTATATTAAAAGGTAACATATCCAAATCAATTGCAATACTACACAGAGTGAAATATTTGCTGAATCAACCCACACTATATACTTTGTAGCATTCATTAATACTCCCATACATGACATATTGTACTGAAGTATGGGGAAATACATATAAAACAAACATATATCCAGTCTTTATGCTTCAGAAGAGAGCTATTAGAATAATAAACAAAGCTGCTTACAGGGAACCAACAAACCCACTTTTTCTTAAATTAAAAGCTCTCAAGTTGAACGATCTGGTTGATTTTAAAACTGCAGTAATAGTGTTTAAATTCAATTCAATTCATTTTTATTGATATAGTGCCATTTCACAACAATAGTCATCTCAGAGCACTTTCAAATGTAGGGGAAACCCCCACAATTGCAGAAAAACCCCAGCAATTAGGCGATCCCCTGTGAGCAAGCACTTGGCGAGGGTGGAGAGGAAAAACTCCCTTTTAACAGGGAGAAACCTCAAGCAGAACCAGGCTCAGGGAGGGGCAGTCATCTGCTGCGACTGGCTGGGGGGTGAGGGGATAGAGAAAATGAAAAGAGCAGACATATAGAGAGCAAACATTAAAGGAGTGAACCCAAGTACATTATTGGAGGTCACCTGGCACTCTAAGTCTATTAGCAGCAGAACTAAGGGAGGGTTTAGAGACACATGATCCCTCCCTAATCGTAGGGTATATCGAAAAGGAAGGTTTTTACACTATTCTTAAAAACAGAGATCGAGTCTGACTCCCGAATCCAGATTGGTAACTGGTTCCACAGGAATGGAGCTTGATCACTGAAGGCTCTGCCTCCCATTGTACTTTTGGAGATTCTAGCTATTACAAATAATCCAGCATTTTGGGAGCGTAATGCTGTTGTTAGGATGATACGGTAGTATCAGATCTTTTAAATAAAAAGGGGCCTGATTGTTAAGAGCGTTGTAAGTGAGAAGGATTTTAAACTTAATTCTAAACTCTATGAGAAGCCAATGAAGGGAGGCCAAAACCGGAGAGATATGATCTCTCTTTCTAGTACCTGTTAAAACTCTTGCAGCAGCATTTTGGATCAACTGAAGACTTTTTAAAGATATTTTAGGACAACCTGATAATAAAGAATTACAATAATCTAATCTAGAGCTAACAAAAGTGTGGATCAGTTTCTCAGCATCAGTCTGAGACAAGATGCTCCTAATCTTGGCAATTTTATCCAAATGATAGAAGGCATTTTAAAAACAAATTTAATATGTGAATTGAAAAACAGATCTTGTTTCTTTTAAAGCACAGAATCTATCACTGCCTGCAAATATCCAAAAGTTGTTCCAAATAAGGGAGAAACTATCATTTCAGAGGAACATGTATATTGTGCATGGTGCACGGTCTGCACCGTGCACGCTGCACGGTGGCGCAGTGGTTAGCACTGCAGCAGCACAGTTTACCCTTGGCCGGGGGATCGTGGGGATCATGGGTTCGATCCCAGCCCCCGACCAACAGTGATCTGTGTGGAGTTTGCATGTTCTCCCCGTGTATGCGTGGGTTTACCCCGGGATTTCTCCGGTTTCCTCCCACATGCCAAAAACATGCAGGTTAGGTTAATTGGAGACTCTAAAGTGGCCCTAGGTGTGAATGTGTGTGTGAATGGTTAAGGGATAGTGCCGTATCGTGGCTGCTTCATCCATCCAGGTGGTGGATGACCCTCAATTTCCCCTCTGGGGATCAATAAAGTATACTAAATCTAAATCTAAAATCTAAAAAATATTTCAAAAACCTTCAGTGAGAACTACCAAGCAACACTGTGTTTCAGTGCAAGGAGTCAGACTGTGGAACGCTTTTGGACCTGAATTAAAATCATGTACAACGCTTGGACAGTTTAAACAAAAACTAAAGGAAGAAATACTCCAGACATATATACGTACAAAACAATATGTAAAATCACAAAATGATTATCATATCCAGTCTGTGTTGTGCTGTTGCTTAGTCTTTTGTCATGGCTTTGTTCTGATTTGTAATCACTTTTATTTTCCTTTTGAATTCTTAGATGGAACATGAGTGGGCAATATAGGCTGCGGCTTCAGCCATCACCCATTTCAGATAACTTATGTTGAATTGTATAATCCAAGGAGTTATTGTTTAATTTGACCTAGTTGGATTTTTTTCCCTTTGTTATATTATGCTGTTCCTTTCTTTTAATCTAATCTATCTGAAATAAAGATTCATTCATTCATTCAAATTATTGTTCTGTTCTGGCTTTGGAAAATTATGGTAACAAATCTAAATTGTTATAAGGAAAAAGAAAAAAAAAATTACCACAGTCTGTTTCAAATTTATTAAAAACAAACAGTAATTTTATTTAAAAAAAAACAGACAGAAATTAGCCATAAAATAATCCACAAATTTATAGTAAAGTCTCAAATGAACAAGAAAAGTCAATTTTACAAGAGGAAATTACAAATTGGAGGAAAATGGTTTCAAATTTATATAAATTTACAGAGAAAAGTAGAGAACTAAAAGAAAATTGTTATAAATTGTGGAGAAAAACGTGAAACCTTCAAGACTGCAGTCATTATTCAGGTTTTTAAGTGGGTGCTCTTTGTCCCCTTAGCTCAACTAGAAATATTTGGTTCTCTACTTTTAATTATTAATTTCAAAGCATTGCTTTTACATGAGTAGAATTTCTGGCTACTGTACCAACCTCTGAACATATAATTTACGTATGCATGAATAAATTACCATTGTGAATGTTTTTTTTCCCTGTTCCCTACTCTCTCAATGGAAAAAGAGATTCTAGAATAAAAATTAAAAAAACACATATTTTTGTCATTTATGTAAATCATGACCAAAAAAATTCTGCAGGACAAAACATGACACTTGATATTTTCTGTCCTATTTATATACCACCAGAGACAGAGAGAGAACCTGAATTAGACAGCGCTCAGAGAGGGTAAGATGAGACAGAAGAGAGGAGCCAAGGAGAGGAAAGTGTTCAGGCAGAGGGTCCAGGAGAGGTGAGAGCAGAGGAAGGAAAGAAAGATGACACCACTAAAATGTCCAAACATAGGACATCTGGGTGGGACCCCAACTGGCCCAATATTCCAACATTGAAGCCTCAGTTGTACAATACTTCAAATGGTAAGTTCCATGTGCAAAGTTGCTGTTCAAAATTTAAAAAAAAAAGAGAAAGAAATCAATAGTATAAAATTAACATATTCCGGTTACAATAGTATCATGTGTTTTCTGCACCCCTCCCCCGGAAAAATATGTTGCCACCGCACCAGGCTCCTTTAAGCCAGAGGAAACCCTGCATTAATGAATTCATACTACAACAGTGAAAAAACTGTCAAACTTTATACAGTGGTGTGGAAAAAGTGTTTGCCTCCTTTCTGATTTCTCTTCTTTTTATGTCTGCCACACTTAACTCTTTCAGATCATCAAACAAATTTAAATATTAGACAAAAATAACACAAGTGAACACAAAATGCAGTTTTTAAATGAAGGTGTTTATTATTAAGGGTAAAAAAAAAAATCCAAACCTACATGGCCCTGTTTAAAAAAGTGATCCCCCCTCCCCCCATTAAATCATAAATTAACTGTGGTTTATCACATTTTTGGAAAGCAGAGTTCAATTTCTCTAGCCACACCCAGGCCTGAGTGTGGCTAGAGAAATTGGCTAGATTTCTCAAGAAATCACTTAAATACCCATAAAGCACATTTTTCATTGGTTTTTTTCCCCGCCGCAGTTAGACTGATGGTGAATATTGGGTAATGGACTTTTAACAGTCAAATGCACAATCCAAACAGGAAAGTACTGCAATTTACAGTGGCCTTTTTATAGTAATTTATTGGGTACTTATAAAGTGTGTTTTAAAGTCAGGATAGCATTGTTTTTTATTGGCATATTCTATTTTTAATTATTGATTGACCTATTGCTTTGCACAGTTAATTCCTATGTGCCTAAACTGTATGTATGGTTGAGTACAAATGGCAAATAAAGTTCTTTATTCCTCTTGATTCTAAATAGGACCTGCCTGACAAAGTGAAGTAGACCAAAAGATCCTCAGAAGTTATACATCATGTTGTAATCCAAAGAAACTCCAGAACAAATGAGAAACAAAGTAATTGAGATCTATCAGTGTGGAAAAGGTTATAAAGCTATTTCTAAAGCTTTGGGACTCCAGCGAACCACAGTGAGAGCCATTATCCACAAATGGCGAAAACATGGAACAGTGGTGAACCCTCCCAGGAGTGGCTGGCCTATCAAAATTACCCCAAGAGCACAGCGACGACTCATCCAAGCAGTCATAAAAGATCCCACAACAACACCCAAAGAACTACAGGTCTCAGTTGCCTCAATTAAGATCAGTGTTCATGACTCCACCATAAGAAAGAGACTGGGTTAAAATGGCCTGCATGGAAGAGTTTCAAGACAAAAGCCACTACTGAGCAAAAAGAATATTAAGGCTCATCTCAGTTTTGCCAGAAAACATCTTGATGATCCCCAAGACTTTTGGGAAAATACTCTGTGAACTGACGAGACAAAAGTTGAACTTTTTGGAAAGTGTGTGTCCCATTACATATGGCGTAAAAGTAACACCCCATTTCAGAAAAGGCCCATCATACTTCCAGCGCCACACGAGTCGGCTGCCTTTTTGCAACAGCGGCTCAATTCTGAGTTTTTTTCTATTTCTTGTTTACTATCTGTCTTCTCTGGACAAACTTCTGATCCAGCGACACTTTACCCATCACGGACACGCAGATTGGCCAAAATGTCTCCCGATCCGGTAGACGGAGTCATTGTGTATAGCAGGAGATGGTACAACAGCGACCAGCTGTTAGCACTTAACCGGCCCACGATGCGAACGCAAAAACTCGACATGCCGGGAGAAATCACTCGGAAACGGCGTGGATGTCGGGCTGGAGTGAGACGGCGAGTGAGGAACATCAGGTACAGACCCGTCCTCCCATCTGTTATCATGGGGAATGTATGATCGCTACTCAATAAGACGGACGAGCTAGCGGCCATGTCCTGCTGCAAGATCACCTTCAGAAAGATTAGCATGATGTTGTTTACTGAGACCTGGCTAACAGAACTTGCAACAGATGCTAACATTGAACTGGAGGGCTTCCACGCAATACGGGCAGACCGGATACCAGACAGTGGGAAGGCAAGGGGCATAGGAGTGATAATGTATGTCAGTAACAGATGGTGAAAACCGGGACATGATCACGGTTAAAGAGCAACACTACAGCAAAGACATTGAGTTGCTAGCTGTTAGCATGCGGCCTGTTTACCTCCCTAGGGAATACTCACACGTGATCTGCATTGTTGTGTATGCAAATCCATCGGCAAACGCTGGGGCAGCGTATGACATCATCCACTCAGTCACTTTCAGGCTTCTGATAGAACACCCAGATGCTCTCCTCCTCATCTCGGGTGATTTTAACAATATTTCATTGTCCTCCATTCTGCCCACGTTCACCCAGTATGTCGTGTGCCACACCAGAGACAATAAAACACTGGACTTATTCTATGCAAATACTAAGGAGGTGTACACCTCATCGCCACTACCCCCACTTGGGAGATCGTATCACAACTTGGTTCACCTCCTGCCTGTGTACAAACCCCTACTACACAGACAACCTTCAGTTATGCACACGGTGAAGGTATGGTCTGTGGAGGCAATGGACGCTCTAAAGGACTGTTGTGAATTCACTGCCTGGGGAGCAGCTCTGCGATCCACATGGTGAGGATATTGACGGCCTCACTCACACTATCATGGACTACATCAACTTCTGTGTGGACAACCGTACCCACCAAGACCATACAGTGCTGCTCAAACAACAAACCCTGGATCAACCCCGAGATAAAGTCCCTGCTGAGAGAAAAAAAAAGGATCTTCACGTCGGGAAACAGGGAGAAGCTGAAAGAGAGGGAGCTAAGGAGGAAGATCAGAGAGGGTAAGGCCAGCTACAGGAAGAAGATGGGGGACAAGCTGCAACAGAGTGACATCAGCAGGGTCTGGATAAGCCTCAAAACCATCTCTGGGCTCCAGAATACCTCCTCCCAGGCCACAGGAGGCAGGGAGTGGGTGAACAACCTGAACCTGTTTTTAACAGGTTTGACCAACCGCCCTCCCCTTCGCCTGCACACCAACCACTGCTGCCTCTACCATCATCTAATCCTGCTGTCCACCTCCCTCCCTCCACCAATACCCCCCCACTGCCAGCACACAGCCCTCCTGCCCCAACCTGACCCTACCTGACCTTCACTAAGACCCAGTTGAGGGCGGAGCTGGGGAAGATCAAGGCGAGGAAAGCATCGGGTCTGGACTGCATCAGTGCGAAGCTCCTCAAGTCCTGTGCAGACCATCTGTGCAGGATTGTGGAGCACATCTTCAACCTGAGCCTGAAGCTAGGGAGGGTACCACAGTTGTGGAAAACATCTTGTGTGGTACCCGTACCAAAGACTTCCCACCCCAGAGACCTGAACAGCTACAGTCCAGTGGCCCTGACTTCTCACCTGATGAAGACCCTGGAGAGACTGCTCCTTGCTCATCTTCGCCCCCTGGTGGGACCAGCGATGGATCCACTCCAGTTTGCCTACCAGCACGGCATCGGGGTGGAAGATGCAGTGATCTTCCTCCTATACCGTCCCCTGTCACACCTAGAGAAGCCTGGAAACATGGTGAGGGTCATGTTCTTTGATTTCTCCAGTGCTTTCAACACCATCCATCCATTGATCTTGAGGAACAAGCTGCTGTGCGCAGGGGTGGACTAGCACCTGTCATTGTGGATCCTGGACTACCTCACAAACCGGCCACAGTTTGTGAGAACCCAGGATTGTGTATCCGACATGATCATCTGCAGTACAGGGGCCCCCCAGGGAACAGTTCTGGCTCCCTTCCTGTTCACCCTTTATACTCTGGACTTTTCACACAACACACTGCCATCTACAGAAGTTCTCTGACAACTCTGCAATCATTGGCCTCATCTCCGACGGAGATGATGCTGAGTACAGAGGACTTATCCAGGACTTCGTGGACTGGTGCCATCGGAACTGCCTCCAGATCAATGCGAGGAAAACTAAAGAGCTGGTGGTGGACTGCCACAGGCGAGGACAACTCCCCACAGCACCAGTAAACATCTAGGGGACAGACATTGAGATGGGGACATCCTACAAGTACCTGGGTGTTCATTTGAACAATAAACTGGACTGGTCACACATACCGACACACTCTACAAGAAGGGACAGCGCAGGCTATTTCTACTGAGGAGGCTCAGGTCTTTTGGCGTACAAGGGGTGCTCCTGAAGACCTTCTACAATTCGGTGGTGGCATCAGCCATCACATTTGGAGTGGTCTGCTGGGGCAACGGCATCACGGCAGCCGACAGGAAGAGACTGAACAAACTGATTAAGAAGGCTAGCTTTGTCCTGAGGCAGCGCCTTGACCCAGTGGAGGAGACAGGAGAGAGGATGGTGGCTAAGCTGTCATCTCTGCTGAAGTCCAAATCCCACCCCATGCAGGACACAATGAACGCACTGAGGAGCTCATTTAGCAGTAGGCTGCATCATCTTAAGTGCGCGACCGAGAGGATTGGCAGGTCCTTCCTACCTACGGCTGTCAGACTTTATAACCTAAGCAGGGCCGCTCGTACAGGTTGTAAAAAAAACAAACAAAAAAACCTTATGACCTAATAAGCATTGAATGCATAAGTCGCAACAAACTTGCACAATAATGGTCCCCTCCATTACACAACTAGGACAATATCAATCCCTACAGAGGGTGACGACTAGGCTGACTCAAATACGAAATATGCTGTATGGGTACATATTCATACTATGTGGGGTAACTGAATAGACCATTATGCTGTTTATTCCATCTACACACGTGGACAAAATTGTTGGTACCCCTCTGTTAATGAAAGAAAAACCCACAATGGTCACAGAAATAACTTGAATCTGACAAAAGTGGTAATAAATAAATATTCTATGAAAATTAACCAATGAAAATCAGACAATGCTTTTGAATTGTGGTTCAACAGAATTATTTAAAAAAACAAACTCATGAAACACGCCTGGACAAAAATGATGGCACCCTTAATATTTTGTTGCACAACCTTTTGAGGCAATCATTGCAATCAAACAATTTCTGTAACTGTCAATGAGACTTCTGCACCTCTCAGCAGGTATTTTGGCCCACTCCTCATGAGCAAACTGCTCCAGTTGTCTCAGCTTTGAAGGGTGCCTTCTCCAGACGGCATGTTTCGGCTCCTTCCACAGATGTTCAATAGGATTTAGATCAGGGCTCATAGAAGGCCACTTTAGAATAGTCCAATGTTTGGCTCTTAGCCATTCTTGGGTGTTTTTAGCTGTGTGTTTTGGGTCATTATCCTGTTGCAAGTCCCATGACCTGCGACTGAGACCAAGCTGTCTGACACTGGGTAGGACATTTCTCTCTAGAATACCTTGATAGTCTTGAGATTTCATTGTACCCTGTACAGATTCAAGGCACCCTGTGCCAGATGCAGCAAAGCAGCCCCAGAACATAACAGAACCTCCTCCATGTTTCACAGTAGGGACAGTGTTCTTTTCTTGGTATGCTTCATTTTTGCGTCTGTGAACATAGAGCTGATGTGCCTTGCCAAAAAGTTCCAGTTTTGTCTTGTCGGTCCATAGGACATTCTCCCAGAAGCTTTGTGGCTTGTCAGCATGCAGTTTGGCAAATTCCAGTCTGGCTTTTTTATGATTTGTTTTCAACAGTGGTGTCCTCCTTGGTTGTCTCCCATGAAGTCCACTTTGGCTCAAACAACGACGGATGGTGCAATCTGATACTGATGTACCTTGACCTTGGAGTTCACCATGAATGTGTTTAGAGGTTGTTCTGGGCTCCTTTGTTACCATTCTTCACCAAGTTTCCCCCTGCGGCCATGTCCAGGGAGGTTGGCTACAGTCTCGTGGATCTTCAATTTCTGAATAATATGTGCAACTGTAGTCACAGGAGCATCAAGCTGCTTGGAGATGGTCTTATAGCCTTTATCTTGAACATGCTTCTCTATAATTTTCTTTCTAATCTCCTGAGACAACTCTCTCCTTTGCTTCCTCTGGTCCATGTTTAGTGTAGTACACACCATGTCAACAAACAGCACAGTGACTACTTGTTACCCTTTAAATAGGCCGACTGACTGATTACAAGTTTGTAGACACCTGTGATGTTAATTAGAGGACACATCTTGGTTGAACATGTCCCTATGGTCACATTATTTTCTAGGGGTACCATCATTTTTGTCCAGACCTGTTTCATGAGTTTGTTTTTAAAGTAATTCTATTGAACCACAATTCAAAAGCATTGTCTGATTTTCATTGGTTAATTTTCATAGAATTTTTATTTATGACCACTTTTATCAGATTCAAGTTATTTCTGTGACCATTGTGGGTTTTTCTTTCATTAACAGAGGGGTACCAACAATTTTGTCCACGGCTGTAGCTACAATGCTCCGCATTGTGTATATATATATTTATATATTTATGTGTACATATGTATATTCACTGCTCTTTTTATCTTACCTGCTAAATTATTGCTCTGAGTGTTACTATCCCTGTGCTGTTGCACTCCTGAATTTCCCCACTGTGGGACTAATAAAGGCTTATGACTACAATCGTTGCATCAGTGCTGCCCATTTGTCAGTAAATATTTTAAGTGAAACTGATTTATTTCGTTATTTGGGCATTTTTGTGTCCTGTTTGGTCATTAAGTCATTCTGGCCATTCAGCTCCACAATCAGGGTGGTATTATTATTAAGTTTTTAGTTTTTATCCCCCACTGGTCGAAGCTCAAAGGGCTCTTCGACCCTTTTGGGCTTAAATGGCATTCCCTTATATAGTGCTTTTTCTCTTCTCTAGATGACCAAAGCGCTTTACAGATCTTGCTGTCCACCCATTCACACACACATTCACATACTGATGGCGGAAGAGCTACCATGCACAGGCGCTGGCCTGACCCACCAGGAGCAACTGGGGGTTAAGTGTCTTGCTCAAGGAGACTGTGGGCTGCAGACAGAGTGGGAATCGACCCCCTGACCCTCCGATCAGTAGTCAGCCACACTCCGTCTGTGCCACAGCCGCCCTCATGGATCAGTAACGGGTCAGTCTGTCCATCCATCCCATTTTTGTGAAATCAACTCCTACAGCTTTGATCCAATTGTTTTGAAACGGACTTGGAGCGACGTGTCGAGGATCTTGAACTATGTTCTCGTATGGATGATGCAATTATAAGTGGACTAGACATCAAATATCAATCATACGCTCATGCTACAACAGGACTGAGAGGTGAGGAGGCTCCCCTGAGTGAATCAGTCTCCCTGGAAAACCAGGTTCTTCAGTTCCTTGATAGTAGAGATATAAAGGTCGAAGCAAATGCAATTGCAGCCTGTTATGCTTTACCCAGAAAAGATAATAAAACAAAGAAATCAATTGTGATGCGCTTTGTGAACAGAAGGGTAAAGAATGACATACTGAGGCAGGCCAGAAAGCTCCGGGGAACAGAAGTTTACCTAAATGAACACCTAACAAAAACAAATGCTGAAATAGCACGGCAAGCACGGATACTGAAAAGACAAAATAAGATATAGGCAACATGGACAAGAAATTGTAGAGTTTGGATCAAACTAAATGGAACACCTGAGCAAGCAAAGAGTATAATGATCAGAGATGTTACTGACTTAAATAAATACAGATGAACACTGATTAAGAAAATTAAGAGACAATGATAATCCATATCCACACACGGCAAGAATAGTTCTTTTGACATGCCATGTCAATGTACTTTAAAAAAAATAAGCAAAACAAACAAAAAACTTATGACTGACTTGAGTAGACATCAATTATCCCCAGTTGGAGGAAGTCATTTGACACAGAGTGAGGAAACTCAAACTCTGAAAATATGCCATTATGCTGAACATAAACTACAAGAGATGGAGAATGATATTGATCCTGATAACCACTTTTTCAATAATATTCATAACCATTGTGAATATTACACTGAAAAGCAATTCAAAAGTCAAGTGCAACTAGATGGTAAACTGTCAATAATACACTTCAACAGCAGAAGTCTTAACAAAAACTTTCCACAGATTCAGGACTATTTAAAACAGCTAGACAGAAAATTTACAGCTATCGCAGTCTCTGAAACTTGGCTTAATGAAGAGCAGGCTCCCCTGATGGCAATAGAGGGATATCAGATGTTTCATATTAACAGATCTCAAAAAAAGGGTGGTGGTGTTGCACTGTATATTGATGACCTGTATAGGTGTAAGCTTGTAAATGGAATGTCCTTTGCACTACCAGGGATTTTGGAATGTGTTACTGTTGAGATTGACCAAGATAAAACAAAAAATCTAATTATAAGTTGTATATATAGAACGCCGGGAACTTGCATTGAGACATTCAGAGATAAATTAGTCGAGCTGTACAATAATATTACTAGTAAGAAAATGGTAGTAATTTGTGGAGATTTCAATATTGATCTACTAAATCCATATCAACAAAATGTAATTACAGAGTTCATGAACTCTATGTATAGCATGAGTCTATATCCCACAATAACACATCCCAGTAGAATCACAGTTCACACTGCTACACTTATTGACAACCTGTTTGTTAATATTATTGATAAGAAAATAGAAAGTGGATTATTGATAAATGATATAAGTGACCACTTGCCAACCTTTGCACTTATCCATGGCCACACGGGGGCCAATACAGAAAAAATTTTAAAATCGTTCAGATACAAATCAGAAAATGCAATCAGTTCTTTTAAAGAAGACTTGCTGAAGCAGGACTGGACAAAAGTCTATGTATCAGATGTAAATGAAGCCTATGACACATTTATAAACATTGTAACCACTCTTTATGAAAAAAATTGTCCATTAGTAAAGAAAAAGCTTAAACATAAATTTGCCAATAAGCCATGGTTAACCAAAGGATTACAAAAAGCGTGTAAAAAGAAAAATTTATTATATAAAGCTTTCCTAAAGAAAAGGACAAAAGAAGCAGAGCAGCGGTATAAAACATACAAAAATAAGTTAACATATATAATAAGATGTAGTAAGAGAGACTATTACAGTAAAGAACTGGAGAAAAACAGAGACAATATTAAAAATACATGGACAATACTTAACAGTATTCTTGGAAATAAAAGCAGAAATACAAGCTACCCAACCGATTTTTCAAAAAATAATAAAACGACTCAGAGTGTGAATACAGCTTCACCTGCAGATGAATTTAATAACTTTTTTGTTAACATTGGTCCTAATTTGGCTCGAGAAATACCCATTACGGCGCCTACAGGTGATACAATAAGCAAAAACACTGCTATAAAAGACTCCATTTTCATAAAGAACACAGACGAGAGAGAGGTCATTGAAATTGTTAAATCGTTTAAAAGTAAAACATCTACGGACTGTGATGGTATTGACATGCTCTTAGTCAAAACTATTATTGAATGCTTAGTGAAACCACTGACGTATATCTGTAACCTGTCTCTCCAAACAGGTATATTTCCCAATGCAATGAAAATAGCTAAAGTAATTCCGATATACAAGACGGGTGACAGAGGGGAATTCTCAAACTATAGACCAATTTCACTATTGCCGCAATTTTCCAAGATACTTGAAAAAATATTCTATGAGAGAATTGACAACTTCATACTGAAGAATAACTTGTTGTGTGAGCAGCAATATGGGTTCAGACACAAGAGGACAACTGCATTTGCTCTCATGGAATTTATAGAAAAAATATCAACTGCCATTGAAAATAAAGAGTATTCAGTTGGGGTATTCCTGGATCTTAAAAAAGCATTTGATACAGTGGATCATAATTTATTATTAAAGAAACTACAAAATTATGGTATTAGAGGGGCAGCACTGTCCTGGTTATGTAGTTACTTAAAGAATAGATATCAGTATGTATGTGTTGTAACAAAAACTCACAGTTACTGAAGGTTACTTGTGGAGTCCCACAGGGTTCATTTTTGGGGCCATTGTTATTCAATATGTATATAAATGATACATGTTAAGTTTCAGAAAAAATGGACTTAATATTTTTTGCCGATGACACTAATCTATTATGCAGTGGAAGCAATTTGGAACAACTTTTGGATACACTCGGAAAGGAATTAGGAAAGCTTCAACTGTGGTTTGATTCAAACAAATTAACGCTCAGTTTAAGTAAGACAAAGTTTATAGTCTTTAACAACCATCACAACAACTTAGTATCTATGCTCAGTGTAAATGGTGTAGAGATTGAAAGGGTATTCGAAATTAAATTTCTTGGAGTAATAATTGATAATAAACTGCGTTGGAAGGCACATATTAATTATATTAAAGGTAAAATATCCAAATCAATTGCAATACTACACAGAGTGAAATATTTGCTGAATCAACCCACACTATATACCTTGTATCATTCATTAATACTCCCATACATGACATATTGTACTGAAGTATGGGGAAATACATATAAAACAAACATATATCCAGTCTTTATGCTTCAGAAGAGAGCTATTAGAATAATAAACAAAGCTGCTTACAGGGAACCCACAAACCCACTTTTTCTTAAATTAAAAGCTCTCAAGTTGAAAGATCTGGTTGACTTTAAAACTGCAGTAATAATGTTTAAAGTGAAGAATCTATCACTGCCCGCAAATATCCAAAAGTTGTTCCAAATAAGGGAGAAACAATATCATTTCAGAGGAACATGTATATTTCAAAAACCTTCAGTGAGAACTACCACCAAGCAACACTGTTTCTCAGTGCAAGGAGTCAGATTATGGAACGATGTTGGACCTGAATTAAAATCATGTTCAACGCTTTGACAATTTAAACAAAAACTAAAGGAAGAAATACTCCAAACATATATACAAGATGACATGTAAAATCACATAAGGATTGTCATATCCAGCCTGCATTGTGTTGTAGCTTAGTTTTTTTGTCACATTTTGTCTTAGCTTTGTTCTGAATTGTAATCGCTCTTGTTTTGTTTTCTTTTGAATTCTTGGATGGAATATGGGTGGGCAATATAAGCTGCGGCTTCAGCCATCACCCATTTCGGATAACTTATTTTGAAATGCATAATCAGAGGAGTTATTGTCTAATTTGACCTTGTTGGATTTTCTTTCCCCCTTTGTTATATTATTCAGTTTCTTTTAACCTGTACTTTTAATCTATCTGAAATAAAGATTCATTCATTCAAACTTGGTACCATGGCTTGATATACACTGAGGATGCACATACTGCAATTTGGTTCTGATCGGATGATTTTTGCAGGAATTGTAGCCCCTGACCTATGACCTCCTGTTTCACCTTATTTCATAGACAGTAACTTTGATAGATAGATGGGTAACTTTATTGTCTGTCCCAGTCAGTGACAGAAATTCACTCATCAAAAAAGCCCAGCAGAGGATGTTCTTCCTGCGGCAGCTGAGGAAGCTCAAGCTACCCACCAAGATGTTAGTGCAGTTCTACACAGCCATCATCGAGTCCATCCTCACCACCTCCATAACTGTGTGGTACGCAGGAGCCACTGCCAGGGACAGACTAAGGCTGCAGCGCGTCGTGCGCACTGCTGAGAAGGTGATCGGCTGCAAGCTCCCATCTCTCCAGGATCTGTACATCTCCAGGACCCGGAGGCGTGCTGGCCGGATCATAGCCGATCCCTCACACCCTGGTCACGTACTGTTTGCCCCCCTCCCCTCTGGTAGAAGACTTCGGTCCATCCAGACTAAAACCTCCCGTCACATGAACAGCTTCTTCCCCTCTGCCATTAGACTGCTGAACACTAAGTGACTTATTGACTCTCGTGCACCATGTACAGCAGCTCAACCAGACTCATGTCAATCATCACTGTTTTTCTTCCTGCATTACCGACTGCACTATATAGTTCTCCACAGTATCTGCTGCTGGCTAATATATATTTTAACTGTTGACCAGTATCACTTAATCTTATCCTACACTTTATTACATGTATAGTTTATTTCTCTTATCCTATCATGTTTAATGTTGCAGCATTGTACCGAGACAAATTCCTAGTTTGTGTACTACATGAACAATGGCAATAAACCTGATTCTGATTCTGATTCTGATTCTGAAATTCTTCTTTCACACAGCTACAACAACACAACACATTCAGCACTCTCAAAGACATGCTCAAACTCACAAGATAAAAACGGTTTTAAAAAGTAAACATGGTTAAAAAGGAAACAACAAATAAAATCATATGGCAGAAAATATTAATTACTATTAAAAATTAGTAGTGATTAACAGATAAATGCTGATATCTAATATTGATAACTGTTTGATTTTGTTCAGGGTGGTTATTGCAGAGGGAATAAATGATTTCCTGTAAATGTTTTTATGGGTCAATGGAACTTTGTATCATCTTCCTGATGGCAGGAACTGAAAAGAGTGATGAAGGGGGTGAAATGAATCCTCTGTGATCAGGGTGGCTTTCCTGATCAGAGCGCTGATACAGTTCAGACAATGGTGTCTGTGGTGAGCCAATGATTTTGCTAGTCTTGTGGAATCAACTCCTCCTCCAGTTTTGTTCCGATTGTTTTGAAACTTGGTACCATGGTTTGAGATACTCTGGTGATGCGCATATTGCAGTTTCACTCATTGGATGACCTTGAGGTCAAAGGTCAGGTTAGATTTTCCTGAAATCATCTAAACACAATACAGTAACTTGCTTACTGTTTACCACTCCTGCGGGGTGAGGGGTGGGTGGCTATCACCATGCGTAGAGCCAATCAGGTTAACCAGTACATGCCAACATTGCCAGTATTGGGCCAGCTCCTCTGCATTGTCAACAGCAACTCCGAGCTGCCGGAGGTCTCTCTCCACCACATCAAACCACCTGGTGCATGGCTTGCCTCGAGGTCTTCTACACTCTGAGGCCCTGGAGTCAAACATGAAGATTGCTTTTGTCGGATGTTCTGGTGGATACACCGGTGTTC
Source organism: Pholidichthys leucotaenia (assembly GCA_020510985.1). NCBI lineage: Eukaryota > Metazoa > Chordata > Actinopteri > Cichliformes > Pholidichthyidae > Pholidichthys > Pholidichthys leucotaenia. The sequence continues at coordinate 396,950,612 of CM035838.1, read as the reverse complement.
TCTGTCAGGCCCCAGGTCCCCGCTGGCACTCCTACCAGTCTACCTGTGTGCCTGGTGTTCTCCACATATGCCGAATTATCCTTTAGACCAGGGGTGTCTTAATCATGTGCCATGGAGGGCCAAGACCCTGCAGGTTTTCTCTTCTACCCTGTCTCTTCAGCAGGTGTTTTCACTTATCAGCAATCAGTGGGAAGAAATTCAGTGGAATCTGCTGTTGAAGACACTGGTTGGAGGTAAAACCTGCAGGATCTTGGCCCTCCATGGCACTCGATTGGACACCCCTGCTTTAGACCTATGCAATAACGGCAACGTTATGGTATAATTTTTTAAGCATGAAATCTTCAGTATTACCTTTTCTAGTCAAATTTGTTGCTTTTCACTTCCTTGTTTTGTTCACGGAGCGCTTTGGTAACTGGTCATGATGCCGCATATTATCCAATCAGTACGGTGTCAGTCTGAAATCCCGCCCACACTCCCTGAAGTCAGGGCATGAGATGGGGTGGTGGCTAAACTTTTATTGATAAAAATTACGTATTTTGACTGAACAACTCCATACTCGGGGATGCACACCCTCGTAGCCTCAGCAAAGGACTTATAAAACCTGAGGTCAGTCTGACAAACGGTTTGAGAGATATGTGAGGAAGAGGCACACATGCACAGAGATTCCTTTCATTTATAGATAGATTACTCACAAAAAGTTAGGGATATTTGGCGTTTGGGCGAAATTTATGGAAAATATAAAAAGTTCACACTACAGAGATATCATGAAAGTAGGGCATTTAAGTTGAAGCATGCAATGGTGATTTCCTCATCTCAAATAGTTCATTTAATCAAAAGTCAACAATGGTGGGTATACCACAACAAAAAATTTCATTGTCTCAATAACTTGTCATGTGCCCTTGAGCATCAATTACAGCTTGACAACAACGTCTCATGCTGTTCACAAGTTGACTTGTTGTCTGCTGAGGAGTGGCATTCCACTTTTCTTGAAGGGCGGCCCTCAGGTCATTGAGGTTGTGGGGTGCAGGTTTACGAGCCTCTATATGACGACTCAGCTGGTCCCATAGGTTTTCTATGGGATTCAGGTCTGGAAAAACTGCAGGCCACTCCACTTGAGGTACCCCAGCCTCCAGCAGCAGTTCCCTAATGATGTGACCTCGATGAGCTGGAGCATTGTCGTACATGAAGATGAAATTAGGCCTGTGTTGTTCAGGCAGGGCACAATGTACTGGATTAATGATGTTATTCAGGTAGTATTGGCTTGTCACTGTACCATTCACAAGGTGTAGGGCAGTTCTGTATTGACTAGACATACCTACCCAGACTGTGACATGGTGACAACAGTGGCTGATGCATAGTGCTTTCCTTGACGTCTCCAAGATTGTTGGTAGTCATCATTTCTGCTCACCATGAATCGACTTTCATCAGAGAACAGCATTGAGGCCCAAGGGTCCCTTGTCCAGTGTAAATGCTCCCTGGCCCATGCAAATGATGATGACAGTGCCTGGTGGTGTGGTCAGGTACCCTTGCAGGTCATCTAGCACGCAGTCTACGCTGATGTAAATGGTTTTGAGTGGTCTGACATGACTCTTGGGTGCCTCTCACTTCCCTTAAATGTGCCTGGAGTTGAATGGTATTCATCGTCCGGGTCTGTGGGGCACTGTTTACAATGAAGTGGTCATCAGCATGGGATGTGACCAAAGGACGTCCACTTCTATGCCTTTCTGTGACTCTTCCAGTCTCTCTGTATCTCTTTTGCAACCTGCTGATGACACTCTGTGATACTAGCCACTTCCCTCTTAGAACATCCTGTTTGAAGCCTCGCAATGGCGAGGTACTGTTGATTATTGTTTGGTGTCATCTTGGTCTCATGATGTCAAAATGGGAACAGCATGATGAAGAAGACTGTTCAAATAACAATTCTAATTGAACCAGAAAATTTATTGGTTGATTCATGGATCAAACACCTGTTGTGAATTTTGCCGTTAAGCACCTTTTTAGAGAACAGCAAGTTATGCAAAAAGGGCTGAAACACTGAACAGTTGCACATGTGCATTCAGCAGGTTAGAGAAGGTCAAATTAAGTTTGCCTGTAAAGGTTATAGTACATTTTAGGTGCATCCTGAAATTTCACCCGAAAGCCAAATATCGCTAACTTTTTGTGAGTAGTGTATGTACAGTTACAGTCATTGAGAATGTAAACACAAGAAGTTATTTAAAACATTTACTAAATTCATTAAGAAAAAGAAAATTAATAAATTGTTGAGACAAAGGTTTGAAAATCACAAGAGAAATGTAGCTCATTTGCAATAATTTTTAAAAATTAAGAAAAAATATCAAAGGAAAGATGATGGAAAATTGTTGAAGCAAAAATGCAAAGATGGAAGAAAAAAAGGATGCCAGTTTATGACACAAAAGTCACAAATTCAAGAAAAAAATGTCAATCCATGAGATGAGCAAAATTTTTTCACAAAGTTTCAAATTTTATGAAGTTTCTTATAAAGTCTATAATTTAAAAAAGAATAAAAAATAATCATAAGAAAAAGTAGATAATTTATGAGAACTCTCCAAATTCACAAAGTTTTTTTTTTTCTCCACATTTTCAATTAAAAAAAATTAATTCTAATTTATTTGGTAGAGTAGCCTGAAAGTGTACACAAGTAAATGTAGGTTATCATTATATACAAGTGCATGCCCATAGAAAGCAAGTGTTCTTGTCTGGAAACAGGTAGCCCAAATAGGCTTTACAGGCCCAAATGTAGGTTGTGTTTGAAAGTGGAATACAAAGAGGTATAGGCTATATGTAGGCACTCACATGTTTACAGTTGATCATCAGTAAACTCATACAGTACTATAACAGGACACGTTTATAAATATTTGAGACCCATTCTCGTGCATCCTTTTATATTTTAGGAATATTATAAGTCCAAAACACTGATATACACAGCAGAATGATTTGTAAGGCTGCATCTGTTGAATCAGTAGCCATGTTTTCATGGACACAAGTAACCGGATTAAAAGTCTGATCGGAATAAAAATGCTTCATGTAAACATGCCAATCTGAATATTCTGACCCGATCACACTCATTCAGATCAAAATTTCCTTCCAATTGAGACGGGTAGGTTATGCTAATTGTTAATCCAATCAGTGCAACATGTAAACACTTATTCCGAAGTTTGGATAGAAAGTATGTTTACTGCGCATGTCTGTATGTCAGCTACACGTTGACGTGATGTATTTCCACCTTTACAGCAGCTAGCAGAAGACATGGCAGGAGTAAAAGAAATCTGGTCTGCATCGTCCAGCTGTCTCCCTCTGTTCGTCATATGTAGAAGTAGTAGTACTGCTGGGCTTGTAGCTTCATTACGGAGACTAGCAGAAGCAAAAGTACAGTTTGAATAACACAGTACAGGTCCATTTCAAAAAGAGAAAGACACGAAGGGAGGTTTGTTTACATTGAAAGTTGCTTCTTCTACTATTTCTGGAATGTCCGATAATTGTGCGCATGTCAAAATGATTTAGTCCATTCAAACGTGTGACACATGGAGACGCATGTCCTAATCGGATCAACTTTTTCAGGATCCATGTAAACAGTAAAGTTCTGATCTGAATTGTAATCAGATTGAAGAAATTTTGCACGTATAACCGTGGCTAGTGTTGCCCATTTGTCAGGAAATATTTAATTAAAAATTATTTATTTCATTATTTGAGCGTTTTTGTATCCAGTTTGGTGACGGTCGTCGTTTAGTCAAACCGTGCATATGGCCACACATGATATGCAGTTGATTTGGGGCATTCTGCTCCACAATCGTGGTGGTATCATTATTAGCTTTTAATTTTTAGATAGCCACACAAGCACACCGAGGGGAGTGCCACTGGCAACGGCAAGTTGTGGTCCTGCAAAGGGACTACCGTCTACCGCTGACCGGGCGGACTGGGTTTGCTTCCCTGTGAAGGACCACGTTCCGCCCACTGCTTCTCCAACACTGGTGTTCTTTAGGCAGACCCTGGTTCCTCGCTGGCAGCCGTCGGACCGGCTTATTGCAGTCCTTCCCAGGGAGCCAAGCCCAGCAGGCCCGATTAACAGGACGACGTCTCGGCTGCTGCTTCACCCATGTGCCACCGCTGTCCTTTGCGGCATTGCAGGTTCAACATGGCGCTCCTCCCGGTGCACGGCTATCTAGAAATTAAAAGTTGATAATACCACCATGATTGTGGAGCGGAATGGCCCGATCAGTTGCATATCATGTGGACACGTATGCACGCTTTGACGAAATGACGACCATGACAGAAAATGCCCAAATCACGAAATAAATCATTTTTTCATTTACTGACAAATGGGCAACACTGATGAAGCTGAAGCCAATCAGATCATTCTGCTGAGTACAATAATGTTTAGTGTTTTGTACTTCTAATATTGCAAAAATATAAAAGGATGCACTACAATGGGTCTCAACTATTTGTTAATGTGTCCTGTTATAGTACTGCATGAGTTTGACGATGGACTATAAACTACACATATAAACTAAAACAATTATAATGATGACTGAACAACTCCCATTCCCCAAAGTGCAAGATGCAACACATGAATATAAGTCATAAAATATCACAAAAAGTCTGACAAACATACACGGGTTCTTAAACAGTTGCTAACATTGGATGTCCCATTCATTTTCAATAATTCTGTAATTAATATTCACACAATCAAATAGATCTTAATGCTGTTCAGTCCTTTTTATATTTGTCAAAGTCTAACGTGTGATTGCCTACATATAGCCAACACCTCTTTGTATTCCACTTTCAAACACAGCCTACATTTGGGCCAGTAAAGCCTAATTGGGGTACCTGTTTTCAGACAAGAACACTTGCTTTCTATGGGCATGCACTAGTTATAGTATAATTTTTTAAGCATTACATCTTCACTATTCTCTCTTTCTTGTCAAATTTGTTACTTTTCACTTCCTTTTTTTGTTTGTGAAGTGCTGTGGTGACTGACTGGTTGTGATGCCACGTATTATCCAGTCAGCATGGTCGTGATGCCGCATATTATCCAGTCAGCACGGAGTCAGTCCAAAACCCTGCACACACTGAAGGGCATGAAGAGACAGAGCGGTGGCTAAACTTTTATTGATACAAATCGCATATTTTGACTGACCGACTCCATATTCAGGGATGCACACCATCATAACCTCAGCAAAGCACGTATAAAATCTGAGGCCAATCTAACAATTCAAGAGATATGCTTGGAAAAGACAGACACAGACATAAGGAGATTTTGTGCATTTATAGGTAGATTATCACTCAAATACACAACAGAAGTTACCCCAAAATTGTTAAGAAGTCACTGAGATATGACTTTAATCTGGACAGTGAGGTTTTTCTCCTGAATTTATGGCAGTTTTATTCTCAATTTACTACTTTTTCCTTGTAAATTTGAAAGATTTTTTTCCCACTTAAATCAACTTTTTCTCATAATTTGTGTTTAGTGCTAAATCAGGGCTTTTTTTCTTGTACATTTCTAGACTCTATGCTCAAAAATTTGTGAGGTTTTTCCTCAAAAATTAAAAATCAAAAATAAAATGAGCAAAGATGCAGCATTTTCTGTTATATTATAGGTGCTATTTATAGCCTATTAATAGCCTATTTTCCAACCCCCGTCTCAGATGAAAACCACGTATTCTTGACACCTAAACCTTTACAGGTATACATACTCTTACAGAACAAATTCAGACAGACCCAAAAATTAGGTCAAGTTAAACTGTACAGCACTAACAGTTCAAAAAAACAAATAAAAACACATCTGTTGGGAAAATTGGTTATAAGGTACAAAGATTATTTAATTTATACCTAGAGGTGTGTGTGGAAATGAAGGTTTGCTTCGGGTCCATGCACACACCGGAAAAACTTGTTTTGGGGGCACCAGTCCAAAACTTGGACAGTTGATTAATAACTCATTTTTATACCTTCAATCATCCATCCATCTTCTTCCGCTTAATCCTTTTAGGGTCGCGGGGCAACTGGAGCCTATCCCAGCATCTTTGGGCGAGAGGCAGGGTACACTCTGGACAGATCCCCAGTCCATCGCAGTACCTTCAATCATTCAGTCTCAAATATTCGTGAATTCTCCTCAGTGACTTCAGAAACAGACATAGGAAAAAAGAAATCAGCGGAAACTTCCATGTACCGTTTACAGTTTTAATGATCAGACTCAGATTAAATGACATTACATTCAACAAACTTGTTGGTAAGGTGAAATGATCACGTGTCAAGCATCACATTCAACTTGTAACTGATTATTGAGCAAAAGAGTGTAATCACATTTGTGGAACCAAGAAAACCTTCGTGTGAATTTGTAACTGTAATGAAAATGGAGACTAAAATAATGGTAACCAAAATATGAAGAAAATTGGACACAAATTTTATGAAGAAAATTATAAAAGCAGATTATATGGAAAAAGAAATTCTGGGTCACTCTAAAAAGTAAGAATGGAATTTAATGAAAAAAAGATGCTATTTCTCCCAAATTCTGTAGCTCCAATCAGAGTTATGAACTAGTTTTAAACCTGCGACAAATTTTGACATACTTTAAGGCAATGAACATCACACTAACTCAGCAGATGAAACAAAGGAATCTTGCTCATGTGACCTTTGTGTTAGCTTTCCAGCTGAATCTTCCGCTTAAGCTTTATTTGATAATACTGAAAATTATCTGCGAGCAGATATTTTCTTCCCAGAGGCAAGCAGTCAGGAGCTGAGATCTGGCAACAATAATGAGAGGCTGCTGGCCACTGAAGCAGTATGTCATGTGGACAACACGAGAGGGTTTTTTTCAGCGGCTCTCCAGGGTCCAAATAAATTGATGCAATAGTTCAGTCTTATCAAAGGCACAGAATTGGAGAAACAAGATTTAAAAAAATATTCAAGCTACAAAATCCAAGTTCTTTAGATGTTGTTGTGATTGGCGAAAACAGCTTCCACTGTGAGGAGAAAATGATCAGTCCACTTAAAAACAGAGTGAGTTAAGAAAAATCAGCAGAATAAAATTCAAATCAACTTTATTTATATAGCACCATTTCACAACAACAGTCATCTCATAGCACTTTCAACTGTAGAGGGGACCCCCATAATTGCAGAAAAACCCCAGCAATCAAGCGATCCCCTGTGAGCAAGCGCTTAGCGATGGTGGAGGGGAAAAACTCCCTTTTAACAGGAAGAAACCTCCAGCAGAACCAGGCTCAGGGAGGGGCAGTCATCTGCTGTGACTGGCAGGGAGGTGAGGAAATAGAGAAGATGAAAAGAACAGACATGCAGAGAGCAAACAGCACGATGGGGATTCAATCTATGGGAGAGAACAAATGGATGTTAATGACCAGCAAAAAAAAAATAAAATAAAAAAAATAAAAAATATTTCACTGAGAGGGAAGAAAGGAGTGAAGCCCAGTGCAATTATTGGAGGTCCCCCGGCTGTCTAAACCTATTAGCAGCATAACTAAGGGAGGGTTCAGAGTCACATGATCCCTCCCTAATTGTAGGCTATATCAAAAAGGAAGCTTTTAACCCTATTCTTAAAAACAGAGGTTGAGTCTGACTCCCGAATCCAGATTGGCAGCTGGTTCCACAAGAGAGGAGCTTGATAACTGAAGGCTCTGCCTCCCATTGTACTTTTGGAGATTCTAGGTATTACAAGTAATCCAGGATTTTGGGAGCATAGCGCTCTGTTAGGATAATAGGGTAATATCAGATCTTTTAAATAAAAAGGGGCCTGATTGTTTAGAGCTTTGAAAGTGAGAAGAAGGAATTTAAACTTAAATTCTAAACTCTATGAGAAGCCAATGAAGCGAGGCCAGAACCGGAGAGATATGATCTGTCTTTCTAGTACCTGTTAAAACTCTTGCTGCAGCATTTTGGATCAACTGAAGACTTTTTAAAGATGTTTTAGGACAACCAGATAATAACGAGTTACAATAATCTAATCTCGAGCTAATAAAAGCGTGGATCAGTTTCTCAGCATCACTCTGAGACAAGATGTTCCTAATCTTGGCAATATTACGCAAATGATAGAAGGCAGTTTTAGAAACAAATTTAATATGTGAATTGAAAAACAGATCTTGATCAAAAATAACTCAAAGGTTCCTCACAGAGCTATTAAGAGAAAGAGTAACCGCATCCAAACTAAGAGTTTGATTTGGAAAGGTATTTCTAAGGTTTTTTTGGACCAACAAGAATGACTTCAGTCTTATCTGAGTTTAATAGCAGGAAATTACAAGTCATCCAAGCTTTGATTTCCTTAAGACAGGCGTCTAACTTGGCTAATTGATTACTATCATCTGGCTTCATTAACAGGTATTGTCAGAATAATTCTGAGCTTAAATTATTCAAAGGCAAAAATCAGGCTTGATATTGGATTTAGGTACATTTATTATAAAAAATAAATGAGTCACTCCATGGCCATTTGGGGAGAGATTACAAAGCATGGCCTTCATAGGCTCTCTGAAGGTACATTTATTAGGCTTGGTATATACAGTATAGGCAACAGAAAGGAGGGGGAGGAGAGGGGTGAGGGGAGGAAGGGAGAGAGACAGTCCTGATAAACAGAGCTTATCCGGGATGATGAGCAAATGAAGAAGCATCACAGACGTTCCAGAGACAGTGTCCATAAAACTAATCACAAGCTAGGAGTTCCTGTGCATTCCTGTGACCCAAAAGAAAATGGGGCATGTCAAAGCGATTATCAATGTAGCTTAGATCATTCTTTACGCAGGTACTGATCCTCAGTCTGAATTCTCTGAAGGCCAATAATTGCGCACAGAAACATGCCAAGAATATGTGAACTGATCCTACATGGAATGCACATATAAACATTAAGCATGGCATATGAAAGGCATGATACTTCTCAAGAATAATAATACATTATTAATAACAATAATAATGTGGATAATATGGAATTTTTCTATCATATGCCCCCTTGATGCTTAATAAAGCATCAGGATTAAAAGAAACATAATCAAAGTGGTAGTAAAATAAAGTGAATAAAATATAAGGATATGTGTAAGAATTTACATGCTGTTATGTGTCTTTGCATGTTAAAACCATGTGGAATATGTCATTAAGAGTGAACATGTGGAATATGATCAAAATTAGTCTTAGACTGTAGACAATAAGAACATAGAAAATAATATGAAGATACTCAAAACAGCCTTAAATTATATTGCAACCTTCAAACTCCTTAGGTTAGTATTACCCCTTTTACCATCCTCATCATCTTCAGCAGTTGTATGAAGACAATAACCAGCCTCATCATCATGTTAAGGACTCACACAAGAAAAATCCAAAGTTATAAAAATCATTACCAAGTTTATGATGAGACTTCTCCATGAAGAGAAACACTAACTTAATCAGTTTTAATATCATTGCCTGCAAAGCATTGAAGCTATGTTTATCCGAGGTATTAATATGACCATTTGCATCATTTTCATGGATAGAAGTAAAACAATAACCTCCTATAATAGGGCATACACCCCTACGGGTGGCAATTAGTCAATCAAGAACCATTCTATCCTTTGTTATAGTTTTGTAAATGATTGTAGTCTATAATTGTTTTAATCCCTAAAGTATTTTGTATCCACTCTCAGTCAAAGAAACAGTGAAACCCCCCCCCCCCCAAAAAAAAACCCTCACTCCTGTACTTTCCATCTGAAATTGCATTCATGCTTCATAAATGGCATCATGTGGTAGAAAAGCATCTCTCTTCACCCTGCCCTGCTGACATGATGAGGGTACGGTTAGTTGCCAAAACGGGGTACACAAACCTGCCCAGTGTCCTGGCCAGGTGCAAATATGCCCAATGACTCAATGACCTTTGACAATGTAGATCCTTGGTATAACACTTGCTCGCTTTGTTGGTCATGCAGGGTAGCAGTACAGGTGAGAGACACACTGTAAGCCGTTGCATACTTAGAGAGTGTTAAGCTGCTGGAAAGGTACATCACCATTTCAAAAAGAGGAGTTCCCTGATTAAATTAACCTTGCATTCGCAGAGTAGGAGTGTCATCATGTTTGTGATCAGTGGAGTAACAAGTGTTGTGACAGGTGTGATTCAAAGTGAAGTTTGCTATGTTATTTCTGTATATAGCGCCTCTTAAGAAACCAAACAACCTGTAGTAGCTGCATCATTTTAGCAATAAAAGATAATTTGTCCAACTGTTAGTGTTATTAAGGAGTAAACATAACAATTCTCTACAGTGTATAAGCAATGGAACAACTTAATAACCAATATTAAGTATTACTAGAGGATGATGAGGATGCCGCGATCTACAAGCGGCTGAAATGAGCTTTCTCCGTAGGATTGCTGGACTCACCCTCAGAGATAGGGTGAGGAGCTCAGTCATCCGGGAGAGGCTCAGAGTAGAACCGCTGCTCCTCCACATTGAAAGGAGTCAGTTGAGGTGGTATGGGCATCTGATTAGGATGCCTCCTGGACGCCTCCCACTTGAGGTGTTTCAGGCACGTCCCACTGGGAGGAGACCCCGGGGCAGACCCAGGACTCGGTGGAGAGACTATGTCTCCCAGCTGGTCTGGGAACGCCTTGGTATCTTCTCTGAAGAGCTGGAGCAGGTGGCTGGGAAGAGGGAAGTCTGGGCTTCTCTGCTTGAACTGCTGCCTCCGCGACCCGGACCTCCGGAAAAGCGGTAGAAGATGGATGGATGGATGGATGATGAGGATGAGAAGGTAACAACACTAACCGCACTTTTCTTTCCCTAGTATTTTTCCCTTGTCGTGGTAAACAAACAGCCTGCTTCACTATTGCAAAGGTCGTTGCTGGATGTCAAGCCATCAGCCAACACTTGCATAGAAAAACAGTTAGTAATTTGTTGTTGTTGTTTTTTAAAATAAGTATACAATGTATGTTAAACAGTCTCTTGCTGAGGGTTTTAAGTGGGGTAAAACGTTAGATGCACCCAAGTGCCACGTCCTTCGTTTTCCGCGGCTGTTTAGGTCAGCAGGATAACCTTTGTGCTGTCCTTGCCAGGGAGTTTTGGTCCGATTTCCTGTGATGACCAGATCCCCTGGTTCGCCCAAGAGATGGGTGCACCTCCCACGGTTCCTTCGTTACATGGTCCCTCCTGGGAAGGGCAGTATGGATAACATCGCTGTCAGTTGTCATTCTTTGTATGTAATCACCCAGAAACCCTTCCTCGTCACCTAAATTAATTGGCTTCAATAATAGAGTTTGCCATTCACAATTTCCCTGTTTTTCTTGTTTGCATATTATACTAATCTTGTAGATTGTTGATGGTAAGCTAAATGGTTTCCTAGGTAAATGTTTGGTACTAATAATTCAGGTACTGTACCTAAATGTGACATGATTTGATTTACAAAGTGTATTCCATTAAATGTTTTTCATTATCTAAGTAAATCATTTCAGCTATTTTAAATCTTGATATTGTTTCAGTTAAGGGTTTCAGTGTCACCATAGCAATATCCAGATTAGTGCAGGGGAAAGCCTTTGTATATTCAATAAGTGTGTAAATAATTTCTGAACATTTTTACCTTCACTCTTATTTAGCTCAATGAGATTCATGCAAAGGTTTTGAAAAGACTAAGTTTATGCAGGGAAGATCAAATTATTTTGCTTTGAGCTCCCTAAAGCATTGTTCTCTTAATTGAGAAAGAATCTGTATCGTCTTCGTAGTAGATTCTAAATTAAGTCCCACAGTAAACATAAATTCAGCATAAATTGGACTTTCCTTAGACATTTGGAACTTTTCTCATAAATTTGCATGGTTTTCTTCTCCCTTATCAGTTTACCTTGTTTCTTATAAACATATTTCTTTAACAATAATCTGCAAATATTTTTCAGCACATGATTTTTTTTAAATGCCTGAAAATCTATTGATGTAAATTTTAACTTCTCCTATTGAATGTTGTGATTTCATTACCAAGCGGTTTCATCTATATTTTCCCCTACACTATTGATCATTTATTAATAATTTTTATGTATTATCGATTTTTCTGAGGATTTTGCTAATTATTTTTTGCTAATTAATTTCTTTGGTACCCCCCCCCCCCCCCTTTGATGCATGGAGACGCACATGCATCAAAGTTACAGGGTATTTGCTTGATAGGTAGTGTCTTTTACTAGAAGGAAGCGTGTTACCACTTTTTATGTGTTACACACAGTTAATTTAGATGAAAATTTGTGAGTAGTATAGCTCCTTCAAAGTGAGGTTTCAATAGTCATGGCTTCTTTTGTCTTGTCTCTTGACCTAATTTACAAATTCCATTTAGGAAAAAGTAATATAACTGTCTGTGCAGATTTGATGTCATTTAGCATTTATAGCAAACATTCTGAGTTAGTCACTAAGATCTGTCTGTCCAGTTGAACACAGACAGGTTGAATTTGTTTAAGTGAATCCTTGTGAAAGGTTGTGTCACACTCCTTCAGGCAATGGAAAGGTGGACATATTGTCTAATTAGAATTTGGCTTAACTTTGTACAAGGAATGCCTTATTTTATAGAATAGAATAGAGGGTTAGTACTAGTGAAAGTGCTTTGAATGGTCTTTGTGACTAGAAAAGCGCTATATAAGTGCAGGTTAGTTAGTTAGTATTTTATATATTCCTTGGTAAATTATGGTGTGGACTGTCGTCCCGAGGCCCAGCTGAGCCGAGGCCAAGCACCGGGAGCACAGGCCAAGTCTGTAGCACGTCACTGTCATACAACACAAGTATTCCTTATTACTGTCACATTTCTGAAATGTGATACTGTCACACCATTATGTGGTGAGTGGCATCATTGCAAGGTGTGAGATTGCAATGTGTCAGATGTATCCTGCAGTGTGAAGTTGTATAAACACTACATTTTTAAAGTCAAAGTCATTTAAATTGATATGCTTTATGTCATTTGCAATGTCATTTGTCTTCGGCAATGCTTGTCAATTGAGAGGTCCTTTCCCCCGTCGTGCCGCTGTTCCCCCCAGCCAGTGAGCCATGACCATGCCTGTCACACACTGCCCGGCCTCCTCACATCTCCCACAAAGATCAAATCTCGGTGCCATCCTGTAAAAAAAAAAATGGGGGGCGGGGGGAGCCTCAAGGCTACCCCTGTCCGCATGTCAGTATTTATATCAACAGGAGTGCAATTTTATCACCCCATAAATTGATTTTGCAAATGTTCCAGTTGTAGAGGATGTGCTCAAGGATGAGACTGAGTTTATTTCTCAGGTTCAGCTTTATTGTCAGAACACATGCTCTATCAACCTCTCAACAAAAAAAGAGGCTGATCAATGTAACATCACACTTTTATACTCCTGGAGCATCGAAACCTAAGTCACATGGTGCTTTAGCAAACATACAGTCACATGGTACTTAATCCCAGTCACAATGCAACTCTTTGATCTGTCACCATTGTCTCTCATTCTTCAATGATCCGGAAACCCTTCTGGGGCATCTTCTCTGAGACAAAAGGCCAAATCTCACACCTCCTCGTTATCTCCTGCAGATCTCTGCTGATCCAGACCTTCTTTGTCCCGCGAGACGTGAAGCACCCAATACACATACAGTACTACATTTGTGGAAGATATGAACCCAACATATGTGGCACATAACCCCCCCCCCCCCCAAACATCTACTATGGGACAAAACATCATCAGCGATGTATGACAGAAAACATAACCACATATCAAAAATCAATCCACCAATTGCCTAGGTCTTAATCTCCTGCCATATCTGCTGTAAGCCGGCATTGTTCCTTCAGCAGCGTCCTCCTGCACCTGTGGATCAGAACTGTTAGCACATCTCTGTGGGGGGTCCGAAGAATGCCTTCTCAGCGGCCTGCCACGGCGGGGGGCCCTCGCCAACTGCACGTGTTCATCAGCCAGAACAAAAGCGGGTTTGAGTCTGTTTATGCAAATCAACTCTTCCCTGTTTCCTAAATCTAGCAAAAAATGCTTCTCCCCTGTTTCCAACACTCTGAAAGGCCCGTCATAAGGCGGCTGCAAACCTGGGCGTTGTGCATCATGTCTAACAAAAACAAACTCCGCATTTTTCAAAGCCTTCGGCACAAAAACACGTGGAAAACTGTGATGAACTGGGCCAGGAAGGGTGTTTGATCCTGTGCCTCTCTGCAACAGTTGATCGGGGGGGCAATTTGGCGCGGGATTGTCGGGAAGGAATTCCCCTGGCAAACGGAGGGGTTGTGCAAAAACTAATTCAGCTGGGGAAGCCTGCAAATCCTCCTTAGGTGCAGAACGCAACCCCAATAAAACCCATGGAAGTTTATCCACCCAATTTGTATCCGTAAGAGACGCTCTGAGGGCTGCTTTCAATGACCTGTGAAAGCGTTCACACAAACCGTTAGCCTGAGGGTTATACGCGGTAGTGCGGTGAATCTTCACCCCTAGGCTGTGGGCCATCAATGACCAGAGTTCAGAAACAAATTGGGGACCCCTGTCGGACGTTATGTCCGACGGAACTCCAAAACGCGCAACCCAAGCTGTTAAAAACGCGCGTGCAACTTCTTCTGCTGTAGTTGACGCCAGAGGAACCACTTCTGGCCAACGCGTGGTGTGGTCTACCATCGTCAAAAAGTGTGTGCACCCCTGCGACAACGGAAGAGGACCCACCAAGTCCACATGCACATGATCAAAACGCTTAGCCGGAATGTGAAAAGGCTCCAAAGGAGCTCTAGTGTGCTTGTGTATTTTGGCTCGCTGACACGCTACGCAGGCTACTGCCCATTCCTTGACCTGTTTACGCAACCCCGGCCAAACAAATTTCTCCCCCACCATTTTAATCGATGCGCGTACCCCCGGGTGGGCCAGAGAATGGATTGAGTCAAAAACGCGGCAGCGCCACGCAGCTCCGTGGAGACGTCGCAGATTGGGGGAGCATACCTATTTGCTGCACCCTGTGCTCCAGCCTTAACCCTATTGGTCCAGACTGGAGCGCGCGCACATCTGCATCGCTAACCTGCTCCGCGACCATGGCTGCATAATCTAAACCTACGTGGACCGGGGCTGCGTGCGCTTCCGCACCACAACCCTGGCCCGAGGCCATGGCTGCCGAGCCTGCCCCCACGGGGCCTGGCGCTGCTACTGCTCGCGAAAGACAGTCTGCCACTACATTATGTTTGCCCGCGACATGCTGAATATCGGTGGTGAACTCCGATATCGCGGCCAGCTGTCTTTGCTGCCGGCCCGACCAAAGTTCTGAAATCTTGGCCATCGCAAACGTTAGCGGCTTGTGGTCCACAAACGCGGTGAAATGGCACCCCTCCAGCCAGAACTGGAAATGGCGGATGGCCAAATGCAGGGCCAAAAGCTCCCTGTCGAACGCACTGTATTTTCGCTCGTTATCGCGCAAGGTTTTGCTGAAAAACGCGAGCGGCTGCCAGTTCCCTGCTACAAACTGCTCAACAACCGCCCCCACCGCTAAATCGGAAGCGTCCGTGGTGAGCGCCATGCGGGCCGTTGGCACCGGGTGTGCTAACAAAACCGTGTTTGCCAGGGCTGATTTGACTTTGGAGAATGCGCGCTCCCGTTCAGGAGACCATTCGATTTTACTTGTGGGTTTTTGTTTTTTAAGTGCCGCGTACAATGGTTGCATGAGCTGCGCTGCGCTAGGGAGGAAACGGTTATAAAAATTAACCATTCCCAATAATTCCTGCAATGCTTTGACCGTCTGAGGTTGGGGAAAGTTTGTTATTGCGCAGACTTTATCGGGCAGAGGGATCGCTCCTTCTGGCGAAATGCGATGCCCCAAAAAATCAATTTGTGCCACCCCAAACTGACACTTCGCTGGATTAATTATTAACCTGTGCTCTGCCAGCCTCCGAAAAACCGCTGTGAGGTGGCTCTCATGTTCGTCTTCAGACATGCTGGCTACCAAAATGTCTTCTAAGTAGATGAACACGAAAGGGAGGTCGCGTAAAACTGCATCCATCATGCGCTGGAAAGTCTGCGCGGCATCTTTGAGACCAAACGGCATGTGCAAAAACTTGAAAAGCCCAAAAGGAGTTATTACCGCTGTTTTGGGTATGTCCTGAGTGCGTACTGGGACTTGATGGTTGCCGCGCACCAAATCTATTTTAGAAAAAATGCGCGGCCCCGCTAAATGAACCGAAAAATCCTGGATGTGCGGAATTGGGTAGCGGTCATGTGCTGAAGCATTATTCAACCTGCGGAAATCACCGCAAG
Organism: Pholidichthys leucotaenia; assembly: GCA_020510985.1. Taxonomy (NCBI): domain Eukaryota; kingdom Metazoa; phylum Chordata; class Actinopteri; order Cichliformes; family Pholidichthyidae; genus Pholidichthys; species Pholidichthys leucotaenia. The sequence continues at coordinate 396,934,417 of CM035838.1, read as the reverse complement.
GCCGCTACGAGCCATCAGCCTTTGGGACCATGTGTAGCAGTGAAGCCCAGGGGCTGTTGGAGCGTCTAATGATGCCCAGCTTTTCCAGGTTGGCGAATTCCTCGCGCGCTATGGCCAGTTTAGCTGAATCCAAGCGCCGAGCTTTTGCAAAAATGGGGGGGCCGGAGGTGGTGATAAAATGTTCCACCCCATGTTCAGCCACTGACGCCGAAAACGTTGGGACTGTGAGTGCTGGGAACTGAGAGAGTAGTGCTTGGAACTTACCACCCGCAGCTGTGACGTTGGCCTGTGCAGTAGGCGGGACCACCCGGGCTGTGCAGGAAATAGAGTGGAAAGACAGTGCATTAACTAGACGTCTATTAGCAAGATCAACCAATAAACCATTCGAGCACAAAAAATCAGCACCTAACATGTTATAACTGACTGCCACTATGACGAAAGTCCACTTGAATGCCCGGCCGTGAAAAGACAGGGGGAGGGTCTTCTCCCCGAAGGTCTTGATTGTCGAGCCATTCGCCGCCAACACCAGGGGTCCGCTGGAAGGCGCCAGCCGGTCAGCGTAGGAAGGTGGGATGAAACTCAGCTGGGAGCCTATGTCCACAAGGAACTCCCTCCCTGATCGCGCATCTGTCAGGTAGAGCAGCTTGTTCTTCGCGCCGAGAGCCGCAGCTGCTACCGGCCCCCGGTCCTGGCGTTTCCCGAGCGCTTGAACTGGCACGGTGGAATGCACTTGCGTGCCCTCTCGGCGAAATGTCGATGGTAAAAGCAGAGGGCGTCGTCCGCTCCGCGTCTCCTGGCCTCCGCCGCTGCTGACGTCAGCGAATCTGGTGCTGCAGCCTCAGGCCCCCTACCGTCTCCGGGCGTTGCGCTCAGCTCCGCTGCTGCCGTCGTGGCCGTGTGTCACCTATGGGCATCGACGAGTCGCTGCGCCTCCTGGCCCAGCTTGTGGTAATCTCGGTGGGCCAGCAGCTGTGAACTGGCCAGGGTAACTCTCACCGCTGACGGTAGCATCCTGAGGAAAAGATGGGCGAAGATAAAGCCATCATCTTCATCGTCTCTCAGACTCAGCATCTTCGCCATCAGGTCTGCGGGCCTGTCTGCCTCTCCTTCAGTCAGCACCAGGAGCTTCTCTGTTCGCTCTCCCAGCGAGGGGGTGAAAGCACGGATGAGAGCGGCTTTCAGTGCGCCATACTTGTCGTCGTCTGGTGGGTGGTTAGTCAGGTTCTCCACCCGCTGGGCTGTGAGGCTGTCCAGCTTTGCGACTACATGGTAGAATTTCGTGGCATCAGCCGAAATTCCCCAAAGATGGAACTGTGCCTCGACAGTGCTGAACCAGGACCGCGGGCTATGTTGCCAGAAATCATGCAGCTGGACTGCGGTAGCTGCATAAGCCTGGCTGGCTCCTGAAGAGTCCGGTGCGGGAAGGTCGTCGGCCATAATTTGTCGTAGGGTCACCAGTGTAGAGGATGTGCTCAAGGATGAGACTGAGTTTATTTCTCAGGTTCAGCTTTATTGTCAGAACACATGCTCTATCAACCTCTCAACAAAAAAAGAGGCTGATCAATGTAACATCACACTTTTATACTCCTGGAGCATCGAAACCTAAGTCACATGGTGCTTTAGCAAACATACAGTCACATCTCCTGCAGATCTCTGCCGATCCAGACCTTCTTTGTCCCGCGAGACGTGAAGCACCCAATACACATACAGTACTCGTCGGCCTCCGTCGGTCTATGATGACCATGGAAGAGAATCCTAAACGTCTACTCTGCTGGAACAGCACCGCCTGTGGCCAAACAGGCTGATGCGCACCGGTGTTCTACCTTCCAGCGTTGGGCGTTGGTAGGATTCAAGCCTGGGCAGGAAGATATGGAGGACAAGATGTTACCCATGCAGCATGTCCCCCCTCTCCACGTCACTGATGAATCCAAAGGAACAGCAGGGCTGCTATAGTTTGGCACCAGCGCCATCGCAGGAGCTGCCAGAACGATGTTGAGCACAACAGAGAACTGCCTTAGGGGCTCCGACTCCGGATTTTTCCTCAGGGTTGACTCCCGAAGCGTTTCCCGTGACCAGGTGTGCCGCAAGGCAGCGGAGGTTTGAAATCAGGGTTTACCTTCCCCTAGATGGGCTACCTTTCCAGGTTGACGAGCCACCATCTACCCAAAGCATCTGGTTTTAAGGCGCCAGAGATCCGCCCTTGCCCCTTCTCCTATTAGTGAAAGCAGTTCCGCCGGGCTTAGAGACTAAACCACACGGGCAGGCTAGGAGTTGGACTTAGTTGTCAGAGGCTTTTCGAGACGCACGCCGTAAGGAGCATTTTATGAGCACTGGGAGCTTAACCCCAGTGCCGCTGCTGGCTATGACAACCTTGGAACCGTACATACAGTAGTACATTTGTGGAAAATATGAACCCAACATATGTGCCACACAGTTATCATTAGTTTGTGTCCCTTAAATGTGTATCCCAGTTGTTTATCCCACAGTTTATTTTAATGTGTAATGTTAAGGAACACAAGTGAATTATTGTTTTTATTAGTTTGTAACATATTGCATATAGATAGATAGATAGATAGTTTATTTCGAACACAAAAATATAACAAATACAAGCAAATGGCAAATGCAATAAAGTAACATTATACACTGTTCGAAAGGGAGAAGGAAGAAGTGAACACTTATTAATTCCATCTCCTCTTTTCCATAGATACACCCATGTGAATTTTATACAAATTACCACCTTTAAGACCCCAAGTAAACAATTTACTGTATTTTTTACAAATCAACATTAACACCCATCCATTCTAACATACAATGATGTCCATACAACAAAACCAGCCTCAAACAACACAGATATACACAGTGCTGTCCTACCCACCATTCCATAGTGTCCCATAATATCCCAGAGTGAACATAATGAATCGTACATATAACTACTACCCTTCTAACATATACCCTTTCAGCAAATGGTGCTTATACCTCTTTTTGAATTGATTTCTGTTTGTACATAGTTTCAGTTCCGGCTCTAGACTGTTCCACAAATCCACCCCACAGACAGATATGCACATACTTTTCTTGGTAGTACGTATCTTGGGTTTTGTAAAGTTTAAGTCTCCTCTCAAATTATGATCATTGTCTCTTTATTTTAAATATTTTTTGTATATTAGTTGGTAGTTGATTATTAATTGCCCTGTACATTACTTGTGCTGTCTTAAATTTAACTAAATCGATGAACTTTATGACATGTGACTTTAAGAACAACGAATTGGTATGGTCTCTATATCCTGCATTGTTTATGATCCTTATAGCTCTTTTTTGTAATGTGCATATTGACTGTAGGTTGGTTTTGTAGGTGTTTCCCCAGACTTCTACACAGTAGTTAAGATAAGGTAAAAACAGTGAATTGTACAATAAGACCAATGATTTATAGTCCAAGAAGTGTCTTGTCTTCCCCAGTATGCCTATACATTTTGCTAATTTGGCCCGGATGTGACTGATGTGAGGTTTTCAGCAGATTTTATTGTCAAGCGTCACCCCCAGAAACTTATTTTCCTGTACTGTTTCTATTCTGGTATCATCTATCGTTACCATTATTTCATGATTTATTTTATAATTTCCAAACAACATAATCTTTGTTTTTTTTAGATTTAGAGATAATTTATTTTTGTTGAACCACTGCGTTAATTTTTCCATTTCAGTTGTGACCACCTCTAAAACCTGCTGCAAATTCTCACCAGTGCAAAGGATATTTGTGTCATCCGCAAACAAAATAAATTTCAGAATTTTTGATACTTGGCATAAGTCATTTATATATAAAATAAAGAGTTTGGGTCCCAAAACTGACCCCTGGGGCACACCACAAGTGATGTCCATGCAGGGTGATTTGTGCTCTCCAATTTGTACAAATTGTTGTCTGTTACTTAAATAACTTTCCACCCAACTCAGTCCAACCCCTCTTATCCCATACCTTTCCAGTTTCCTTAGTGGTCAATGGTGTCAAAAGCCTTCTTTAAATCTATAAATACTCCTACAGCAACATTTTTTTTTATCTATACAACTAGTAATTTCTTCTATAAGTTCGATCAGTGCCAAAGATGTAGATTTATCTGCTCTAAAACCATATTGGCTATCTGTAAGGAGGTTGTGTTTTTCAGTGAAATCATCCAGTCTCTTAGTGAAGATTTTTTCAAGTATTTTGGAGAATTGTGAGAGTAAAGAGACTGGCCTGTAATTACCTCCGCCAGGCCGAAAAGGCCAGGAGGAGGTTATGTTTTTGCCGGAGTTTGTGTGTTTGTCTGTCTGTCTGTCTGTCTGTTTGTCTGTTGGTTAGCAATATAACTCAAAAAGTCTTGGACGGATTTTCATGAAACTTTCAGGCGTTGTTGGAAATGGTACAAGGAAGAACTGATTAAATTTTGGGGGTGATCCGGTTCACCGTCTGGATACAGTAATTTTTTAAAGCATTTTTCAACACTGTGACATACAGCCATTTTCAACATGTGCGCAGGCGCAATAGAGGGCGCTGGTCGTCGTGTCTGATGAACACAAACTCCGCCTTCTTCAAAGTTTTAGGCACAAAAACACACAGAAAACAGGGCTCGCCAGACTGCCTGTGTTTGCACTACGCTGCAAAAGCTGACACGGGCAGCTGTCCGGCGCCGGATTGTTTGGCAGAAATTCCCCAGCCAGCCATAGGGGCTGCGCAAAAACCAGCTCTCTGCCAGGGGAGGCTTCCAAATCCTCTTTTTTCCGCGGACTGCAAACCCAATAAAACCCACGGCAACCATTATCGCACCTTCTTTTGTCCTGCGGCTCCGGAACAGAGAGGAATCCCGGCGCCAGTAATGCTGCGCCTGATATGTGTCACTCTAATGCTAAAAGTGATGGCAGAAATTCCCCGGCCAGCCATAGGAGCTGCGCATTTGGCAGAAATTCACCGGCCAGCCATAAGCGCTGCGCATTTGGCAGAAATTCACCGGCCAGCCATAGGAGCTGCGCAATAACGAGCTCTCTGCCGGCGAAGCTTCTAAATTCTCGTTTGCCGCGGAGCGAAACCCCAACATAATATAATATAAAACCCACGGCAACCTGTCTACCCAATTTGCATCCGTCAGTGGAGGAGATGGACACAACAGCAACACTTCAGTTTATTATCTCCGCCAAGGAGGCAATGCTTTTACTACTGAACCACTAATCCTATCACTATCAGATTGATTGTCATTGATTAATTCTGTGTTTATTGCACTGTCCCTGTCAAATAAACAAATAATCATTGTGAATCCAATTGCTAGTCATATGTTTACATGCTCAAGGAATCTGAAAACGTACACACAAACACTGTATGGGGGGAATTGTGGCGCTTGGCGGAGGTCTGCGCTCTCTGAGTGCTTTTCTAGTTTGTGAAGCGATGACTGTCTCCTGTTTTGTATAGAGGTATTACTTTTGCTATTTTCATTTTGTCTGGAAATGTACCAGTTTGAAATGACAGGTTACAGATGTGGGTGAGTGGCTTAACAATTCCCTCAATTACTTTTTTCACTATTGTCATGTCAATTTCATTCCAGTCCGTTGATTTTTTGTTCTTAAATTTACTCACAGTCTCCATAATTTCCTTTTCAGTAACTGCACCCAAAAAGATTGTGTTTGGATTTCTATCTTCTATTTCATTCACAGAACCACTGTAGTTTGTTTCTGGTGTCACTATTGATTTTGCTAATTCAGGACCAGCGTTTACAAAAAATTTATTGAAACCACTGACCACATCTTCCATATTATTTATCAAATTGCCATTTTCGATAAAATATTCTGGATAATTTGCATTCCTAGGACGATTACTAATAATCCCATTGAGTACGTGCCACATTCCTTTTATGTTATTTTTGTTATCCTCTAGTATTCTGTTGTAATATTCTTTCTTACAGGTCCTCATTATAGTAGTAAGCTTATTTTTGTATCTTTTATATTTGATCTCAGCTTCCACTGTTCTGCATTTAATGAATTGTTTATATAATGTATTCTTCTTTTTACATGCATTTATTAACCCCTTGGTGACCCAAGGAATATTTTTTTTGTTGTCTGTCACTGTATTGTTTTATAGGACAGTATTTATTGTACAATGATTGAAATATTTGTAAAAATTTATCATATGCTCTATTTATGTCATTTTCATCATAAACTATCTTCCAATCTTGTATTAATAATTCCTTTGTCAGTAAATGCATTGATTCTTCGGTTCTTATTCTTTTATATTTAATATTTTTGGTATACTTTTTCTTCCTATAATCACATTGATAGACAACAAAAATCGGCAGGTGGTCACTGATATCATTCAGTAAAAGCCCACTCCTGATATTATTTTCCATAATGTTTGTGAATATGTTATCTATTAGTGTGGCACTGTGTGACGTGATTCTGCTAGGTCCGGTAATTGTTGGATGTAAGCCCATACTGTACATTGTGTTGATAAATGTGTTGATATTGCATAGGTTAGGTTAATTGGAGACTCTAAAGTGGCCCTAGGTGTGAATGGTTAAGGGATAGCGCCGTATCGTGGCTGCTTCATCCATCCAGGTGGTGGATGCCCTCAATTTCCCCTCTGGGGATCAATGAAGTATACTAAATCTAAATCTAAAAAAAATGTCACCAAGGAGTTACTAAATTGAAAGATAATGGTGATGTTATGATTCCTATCTTTTCACCTTGTTCATTTGGCAAATCTAAATCCTGGTGAAAGCTAAAGATTTTGTGAATGCTTTCCCTTTCCTGTTGAAAAACGAAAACATGAACAGGAATGGAGAATAACAGGAAAAAAAAAAAAACCTTTAAATTACACCTAAAGCTTCCACAATTTGAATAATGGGGTTTTGCTATTCACAACAAGTATTTGCTAAATTTTCAGTGAATCAGTAAGTGTTTTGCCAATTGACATGGGTCATCACTACTTTACAGTGTCATATTTTAGAAGCCTTAAACCATTGCAGCATTTAGAATTAGTAACTGCAAAGTGCAGGCCTAATCTCTTTCCTGAGTGGCAGAGGTCATAGAGCAGCACTGTGTGTTCAGGAATTTATTGCACCAGAAAGAAAAAAAACGACATTCTGAGCATGGGCATGCTTCCAAGGTCAGAATGATTGATACTGCAATCTGTGTTGTTGTTTTTTTGTTTGTTTGTTTGTTTGTTTTACATAGACAGTGAAAGGATCAAACTGTAAATAAGCACATAGTCTTTTTTTTTTTTTAAGTGAGTTCAGTATTATTGAAACAAAGCAACAATATGACATATGATTACCAAGAGCTCTGTTTGAGAGTCAGTAGTCTCTGGCAAATCACATGCACAAACACAGTAATTATTGACCTCTTCTATGCTTTGAATCATGTAATATAAGGTATACATAAAGCCTTCAGTGATTAGGCATTATTAAGTGACAGCATGATATTGTAATGTTCAGTTAATTTCATCATTGTTATGCTGGTAGCATAGATTAAGGTGCATGCAATTGTACTTAACTTAGTGGTTCAGCCACCTTTGGTGTTGATGAGAGGGGCGCGGACAGTGGTGAGGCGATGTTGTTTTGCTGGGTCCCAGAGGCTGGTTGGTTGGCGAGAGCGGGGAACAGAGGGAAGGAAAACCCCTTTGAGATCTTTCGTCCTGCATCCTTTTTGCCTGTAAAGTTCACTGTTATGCTTCAGTCAGAGAGATAAGGCAATTGAGTCAATAAAAATCACTGATACGTCAAAAAATTGAATAAAAATAGCTCAATGTTTTTCATTTTCCAAAGAAAAACCGGAGGAAATTAAAATACTGGCTTTAAAAATATGTAAATAGTTTACCACGTACGCAACATTAGAGTCAAAACCCGCAAAATTAGATTTGAAACAAAAAAAAAAAGGAAAACCCCACAAAATGAAATTGTAAAAAAAAAATAATAAAACCCAAAGCTTTGCAAAAATACCCATATAAAGACTTTTCCTCTTTCACTCCTCTGTCACACAGGTCAGCACCTACACAGCCTGTGTTTTTTTTTTTTTCCTTCTCAAACAACCGCACACACAGAGATGCACACAGACAGACAGGGCCCAGACAGAAATGCTACCTTCTGTTATCTACACAAGGTCACAGCTAGACAAAACATACACACTCAATGAAAAGCTTCAGCCTTTTATTTTTATACACTGCCGTGAAAACACACACAAGTCAACTCCTTTTGCTCAAAATTACTATTTTCAAACACCCATAATTTTAAACATTCCTCAAGAGGATAACAATTAACCAATTCTTTCATGCTCCACAAATACCAGAAAAAAAACACCAACAACAATTTTACAGCCTCATACAACCTGCTCTTTCCGCCTCTGTGGAGAACGCTGTCACTCTTTCACACCAGAGCAGATTTCACAAGACACAGAGACAAAAACAGACCAACTGCAGTAACTCTTATCCAGCGCTACAACAAAACTTTTAAAAATAAAAATCTACCAGTATTTTCAGGGGTCACGTAACCTCCCGCAGTGTGCCTAGAGCCCCGGTATCAGGCAATAAGCAGATGCGGTAAAGGCACGAATCTCTCCATGAAAAATCTACTCTCCAGGGTCACGTAACCTCCCACGATATGCTGAGAGCCCAGATATTTGGGCAATAAAGCAGTCATGGCCAAAGGCACGAATGTTTCCCTGAGAATCTACTTTTTAGGGTCACGTACCCCCCCCCCCCACACACACGATATGCCGAGAGCCTAGGTGTTAGGCAATAAAGCAGTCGTGGCCAAGGGGCATGAATCTTTCCCTACTTACGTGCAACTTCCGAAACCTTCACCTAACTGACATAAACTTCCGAGAGCAACGAATCCTGGGGTTCTTCCCCCGATATCTTGCAATAAAGCTCACCATGGCGGGGGAAATCCTAGATTGCCTTCCCCGGTAATTTGCAATAAAGCTCACCATAGCGGGGGAATCAGCGATTAGGTTGCAATGAGGAACTTAAACAGACTTTGCTGTGTCAAAGCGGTCCAGGCAAACCATATAACATCCACAAACTCAACAACAAATTTACTTACATCCAGGCTGCCTGTAGGATTCTCAGATATGTCACCCAGTCAGTTCCAGCACCCTGGTTCGAAATGCCTTCATTGCACTAACACTGAGCCTTGTACCCATCCTGGGAAGGTCTTTCATCAGCTGTGCACTTGCTGAAATCAGGCACAGGTGCCAGAAAGACAGAGATATGTGGATCCACTGTTCGGAGCACTAAAATGTTAGAATAATTCTGAGCTATAATTATTCGAAGTCAAAAATCAGGCTTGATATTGGATTTAGGTACATTTGTTATAAAAATAAGTGAGTCACCCCATGGCCATTTGGGGGAGAGATTACAAAGCATGGCCTTCAGCACACACATAGAATCTCTGAAGGTACATTTATTAGGCTTGGTATATATAGGCAACAGAAAGGAGGGGGAGGAGAGGGGTGAGAGGAGGAAGGGAGAGAGACAGAGAGAAGACAGTCCTGATGAGCAGAGCTTATCCGAGGTGATGAGCAAATGAAGAAACATCACAGACATTCCGGAGACAGAGTGTCCATAAAACTAATCACAAGCTAGGAGTTCCTGTGCATTCCTGTGACCCAAAAGAAAACAGGGCATGTCAAAGGGATTATCAATGTAGCTTAGATAATTCTTTATGCAGGTACTGATCCTCAGTCTGAATTCTCTGAAGACCAATAATTGCTCACAGAAACATGCCAAGAATATATGAACTGATCCTACATGGAATGCACATATAAACATTAAACATGGCATATGAAAGGCATGATGCTTCTCAAGAATAATAATACATTATTAATAACAATAATAATGTGGATAATATGGAATTTTTCTGTCAGGTATAATTGCGTGTCATCTGCATAACAAAATGTATGCAGTGCTTTCTAATAATGTTGCCTAACGGAAGCATATATAAACTAAAACAGGTAGGGCCTAGCACAGATCCCCGTGGAACTCCCATGACTAAGCTTTGAGTTGAAAGAAAACTCATTATTGACATGAACAAACTGGAACGTATCAGATAAATAAGATCTAAACCACTGCAACGAAGTTACATCAAGTCCAGCATAGTGTTCTAATCTATCAAGTAGAATATTATGATCAATAGTATCAAAAGCTGCACTAAGGTCTAAAAGGACAGAAACAAGTCCATTATCAGATGCGATCAGGAGGTCATTAGTGACCTTCACTAAGGCTGTTTCAGTACTATGATGGATTCTAAACCCAAATTGAAACTCTTCAGATAAACCATTTTCGTGCAAGTGGTCAAATAATTGCGTAGCAACAACTCTTTCTAAGATTTTTGAAATGAAAGGGAGATTAGAGATTGGTCTATAGTTAGGTAAAACTCCTGGATCCAGCGTTGGCTTTTTGAGTAAGGGTTTAATTACAGCAGTTTTAAAAGCCTGCAGTACATGGCCTAAAGTTAATGAAGAATTGATTATTTGAAGAATAAAGCTACCAATAAATGGGAAGACTTCTTTAAATAACCTGGTAGGAATAGGGTCTAAAAGACAAGTTGAAGGCTTGGATGAGGAAATTATTTTGTCTTAACTCTAAAAGGTCAGTTGGAGTAAACTGATCCAAACAGATGTCAATTGAAGGAGTTGTAGTAGTTAATAATAATAATGCATCAGATTTATATAGCGCTTTATCATAGACACTCAAAGACGCTTTACAAGTAGATACATTATTCATTCACTCCAGACAGATAATGGTAGTGGCAAGCTACTACTGTAGCCACAGCTGCCCTGGGGCAGGCTGACGGAAACGTGGCTGCCAATCCGCGCCAACGGCCTCTCCGGCCACCACCGAACATTTATACATTTATACACATTCATACCCAGTGTTATGGGCACTGTATTTAAGTTACTGTATTTAAGTTAACGGTGGGAAGAATCTGACTGATTTTATCTCTGATAGATGAAATTTTATGATTGAAAAAGTTCATAAAGTCCTGACTAGTAAGCTCTAAGGGAATGCTAGGATTGACAGAGTCCTGACCCATTGTCAGCCTGGCTACAGTGCTGAAAAGAAACCTGTGATTATACTTGCTCTCTTCTATTAATGCAGAATAATAACTTGTTCTTGCTTTTCTAAGAGATTTTTTGTAAATTAAAAGATGATTTCTCCAAGCTAAATAGAGTTCATCTAAATTAGTGGAGTGCCATTTTCTTTCTAATTGATGAGTCTTCTGTTTTAAGCTATGAGTTTCTGTGTTGAACCAAGGAGTTAGAAATCTCTGATTAGACTTTTTCTTTTTTAAAGGGGTCACCATGTCGAGTCTGATGCAGAGAAGCTGTAACACTATCTACCATGCTATCAATTACAGAAGGAGCAAGCTGTCTATAGCTTATTTCCATTGTGTTGACACATGGCATAGAGGAAACAATCTGCATAAATTTGGTAACATCTGAGAGGCATCTACTGTAGTAATATTTTTCCTTAGGAGCCAAATAGAAATAGTAAAATCAAAGGTTAACAGACAATGGTCTGACAATACAGGGTTATGAGGAGACACTACCAGATTTTCTATTTCTATGCCATATGTCAGAACAAGGTCCAACGTATGGTGGAGATAATGGGTAGAATTTCTTACTTTCTGAGAAAACCCCATCAAGTCTAATATTGAATTAAATGCCAAATTAAGGCAATCACTATCTACATCTACATGTATATTAAAGTCCCCTGCTATAATTATTCTATCTGATTTCAGCACTAAATCAGCTAAGAATTCTGCAAATTTGGATAAAAACTCTGAGTAGGTTGATGGAGGACGATAAACTATGGCAAATAAAATTAGGTTTAGCCTAAAATTGCTAAAGTGCCCAATACTGAGGACCAGGCCCTCAAAGGAATTATAACATGTTTTTTGCTTTACATTAACTAGTAATTTGGAATGGTAAATTGTTGCTACTCCTCCACGCCCAGAACTTCTGGGATTTTGACAGCTTAAATAACCAGATGGGGGTTGATTCATTTAAACCAACATAATCCTCTAGCCCTAACCAAGTCTCTGTAAGGGATGTTAAATCAATCTGATGATCAATTAGCAGATCATGGACTAGCAGAGACTTGGGAGTTAGAGACCTAATATTTAACAAACCGCATTTGATTTTTAAATTATGAGGTGGAACAGAGGCCAGGTCATTAAATTTAGAGGCTTCATGTTTAATTTGAGTTTTACCAACTTTTTGTTTAATCACTTTGGGATGCTTATACATTATATGTTTATGTACTTTGGAGGGAGCAGACAATGATTCTCTGATGGGGAAGACAGGGGCTAAGTTGAGGGGTGGCGGATGAAGAGGAGCTGCAGAGAGGTGTGTAAGACTGTGACTCTGCTTTCTGGTCCCAACTCTGACTTGTCAAGGTTTTGGAAATTTGGATAAAATTGATGCCAGATTGTTAGATAAATGAGATGCACCATCCAACGTGGGATGGATGCTGTCTTGTCTAATAAGACCAGGTTTTCCCCAAAATGAGCTCCAATTGTCTATGTAGCCCACATCATTTACAGGACACCACACAGACAGCCAGCGGTTGAAGGATGACAAGTGGCTAAATATGTCATCACTGGTCAGATTGGGGAGGGCCCAGAGAACACTGCGGAGGCAGATATTGTTTTTGCAAAGTCACACACCGATTCCACATTAAATTTTGAGACTTCCGACTGCCGGAGTCGGCCGTCGTTAATGCCGGCGTGGATAACAATTGTGGAGTATTTACCGTTTCTTTTAGCCAGCATTTTCAAATTTGACTCGATGTTGCCTGCTCTGGCCTCAGGAATGCATTTGATTATGGCCGCTAGAGTCTCTAGGTTCACATTTCTGACTACAGAGTCGCCAATGATCAGAGATTTTTCCTCAGCGGGTGTGTCGCTGAGCGAGGAAAAGCGATTAGAAACATGAACAGGTTGGTGGTGAACCGGGGCTTTGCGGCTAGGCTTCCTTCTCACCGTCACCCACCTAGTCTTTGTCTTTTAGTCACTACTAAAAGACAAAGACTTTAATACATGCTTTAACAAAGAGTGGGAATCATATCTGGAATATAATAATGTGCCAGGAATATCCCCGTGTGTTCTTTTGGAAGCAAAAAGAAAAAGCGGTCATGCGAGGTAAAATAATCTCTTACTGTTCGTATAAGAATAAAAAAGAAAAAGCACTGGTACTGGAGTTAAAACAGAAAATTAAATCACTGGAGACGACCTGTGCCGTTTCTCCACAGGAACAGGCACTTAACAATTTGAGAAAATTAAAGCTGGAATTAAAAGAAATTACAAACGAAAGAACACAGTTTTTAATACAAAGACTGCGTCTTGAGAAGTTTGAACACAGTAATAAATCGAGACGATATCTTTCGAACCAGCTTAGATTGAACAAAGAAAAAACAACTATCCACTCTATTAAGGATATGACTGGAAATATTACCCATGAGCCCGAAGAGATAAGTAATTCCTTTAGAAAGTTGTATGAAAGCCTCTACTCATCTCAGATTAACCTATCTGACTCAGATACATTTTTGGATGATATTAACTTACCACAATTAAATAATGAACAAATTGCAGTTCTGGATGCATCTCTTCTGGTGTCTGAACTCCAGGAGGCACTTAAGCACATCCCAAACAACAAGGCTCCGGGACCAGATGGTTTTCCAGTAGAATTTTATAAAGAAATCTGGCCTGTGATGGCACCTACTTTCTTTAAAATGGTGAACCAAATTAAAGAAGATAATGTAATACTTCCAAATTTGAATTTGGTGAGTATTATCCTGCTCCTTATACCTGGAAAAGAACCTACGCTTCCATCCAGCTACCATCCCATCTCACTTGTGAATGTTGGTCTTAAAATAATTTGCAAAGCTCTCGCCAAAAGGCTGGAAAGGATAATTCCAGTTATTACACATCCAGATCAAACAGGTTTCATCAATGGTAGGCACTCTGCTAACAATACATGCAGGCTATTTAATTTAATAGACTAAGATCCATAATTTAGAAACTACAAGTTTATCTGTGGATGCAGAGAAAGCCTTTTTTTTTTTTTTTTTTTTTTGTTACTTATTTGTACCCGTAGGTAGATTTGGTTTGCAGTCTGGTGACAAGCCACCGGCTGCCGGTCGCTGCGTGCGCGAGCGCCCTAAACCTACATGTTTTTGGTTTGCGGGAGGAAACCGGAGAAATCCCGGAGTAAACCCACGCAACACGGGGAGAACATGCAAACTCCACACAGCTCACTGTTGGTCGGGGGCTGGGATCGAACCCATGATCTCATGATCCCCGCGATCCCCCAGCCGAGGGTAAACTGTGCTGCCACAGTGCTAAACCACTGCGCCACCGTGCAGTGGTTTAACTTTGACCGAGTTAATTGGAAATTTCTTTTTATGGTGTTAAATAGGTTTGGTTTTGTTCATCTTTCATAAACTGGATTAAAACACTCCATAGCTGTCCAACTGCGTCTGTCCGAACAAATGATCAGACTTCCCGAAGCTTTAATCTCCAGAGAGGTATTAGGCAGGTGTTGTCCACTCTCTCCCTCACTTTTTACCATCTTTATCAAACCATTAGCAGCAGCCATACAACAAAATGTTGATATCAGAGGTGTCCAATCTGGAGAAAAAGAACACAAGATACAGTAAGTCTTTATGCTGATGATGTATTGATTTTCCTCATAAACTCACAAAGATCTCTTCTTCAGACAGTGGCGCTCATTGATCAATTTTCATCATTATCAGACTACTCTATTAACGGGTAAATCAATAGTTTTACCTATAAATTGTAATTTATCAAATACATCCATTATTCCAATACAAATATTAACCTCTTGCACTCTGGTGTACCGCGGGCGGTCACGTCTCTGCGTCCTAGGGTGCATGAGGGCGCCCTAGGAAGCTTTTTTTTTTCAGTGCGCACTGAAAAAAAAAATCTGCATTTCCGTTCTTCCACTACAGACACAGCCGCGAACAGAAAGCCAAAGGAGTGCTTTGATTGGTTTAGATGTGATTGACCTCTCATTCGACTAATAAGAGCCTTGAATTGGGTTTCTTAAACGTTGAAGAACCAATGACTGAAAACCTAGCAAGAAGGACCTGCCTACCAACGGCTGCGAATACAGCGAGCCAATTGAAGCACAGAAGTTCGAAAGCGTGCGTCCCTTGCCTAAAATCTGTTTTGTGTAAGCCGCTGGGTGACACACACGCGTTCGCCAGTCTTTTTTTCTTACTACTGTTCTTATTTGTTTTGAAAAATCGTTTGCCAAAACTGCAATCATGGAAGCGCAAAACCGCAATAATGGAATTATGGTTTGACCGGGTCGCGTGACCAGAACCACGAGTCCGTAACAAGCGGACCAGCGTCATGTTCGTCTGACAATGAGGAAGAGAAGTTCACCAGCGACACTGCTGTTGTGGACAGGTAAGTGTTATATGCTAAATTATTCTTTATCCCTGAAAATTGTAATCAAAATGACTTTTGACCGATCGGTAAATTACAACTGTGTGTCATCGCAACATGACGGACCCGGACCGCTCTGGTCCGGTCCGGACCTCGTCCATCAACACATGATGGACCGCGGCCGTGCGCCGCAGTCTACTACGCACAGTTGTACTAAAATATCTGCAATAATATCTGCAATCCGCTACAGAAGAGTAGCGGGGGGGGGGGGGGGCGTTCATGGTCCGGCCGCGGTCCATCATGTGTTGATGGACGATGTCCGTCCTCTGTAGCGGGGGCGGGGGGGGGGGTTGTTATCTTTTACATTACAGATATTTTAGTATAATTTTTATTGCACTGTAGGTTATTTTTTCTTGTAAAAAAAAAAAAGCCACACATTTTTTACGTGGCATGCTTCTTTGTGTGTGGGGGCTTGTTTGTTCATTCATTCATTCATGAATGAATAAACAACCCCCCCACACACACACACACACAGCCCTTCACCTTTCATTAGAGCCCAAGATGAATCTTCTATATTGAATCATTCAAAAGTTACAGACGTTTTTCCAAACTGTGCCATTTGGCACAATTTGGCACAGTTCAAAAATGCCTGGGAACAACCTAAGACAAAAGCTGTGTAATATATTCATTTTTGTGGTATTGTTACAAAATTTTGACCTCAGCTGGATAACACTTGGTTCTACATTTCTGTTGCATTTTCCAGCCCGGATCTGACAGCTGTGTGTTATTTGCAAGCATTTGTATCCAAAAAAACACCCAGGAGAAATGTATTTTCTTCAAGTTCAGTATGTTTAGATGACTGTTACTCAGTGGCAGGAGCACTTAGAGAGATTATGACTGTTTTGCCAAAAAATTCAAAGTGTTTTCTTTTAAATGAGACCAACCCCATGAAGATGCTGCAAAGGGTTGAAGAACAGCTTTTGATTTACTTTGGGTACGTTATTTTTAGGCGTTTTTAGGGAAATTGACCAGAGTGCAAGGGGTTAAATACTTAGGAATAGATATCTCCCAGAGTTATTATGACTAAATCACACTCCCCTTTTCAAAACAATACAAGATGACCTTATGTGCTGGGGGACACTACCTACAGTGGGGCAAAAAAGTATTTAGTCAGCCACCAATTGTCCAAGTTCTCCCACTTAAAAGATGAGAGAGGTCTCCAGTTTTCATCATAGGTATACCTCAACTATGAGAGACAAAATTAGAAAAAAAATCCAGAAAATCACATTGAAGGATTTTTAATGAATTAATTGGTAAATTCCTCAGTAAAATAAGTATTTGGTCACCTACAAACAAGCAAGATTTTTGGCTCTCACAGACCTGTAACTTCTTCTTTAAGAGTCTCCTCTGTCCTCCACTCGTTACCTGTATTAATGGCACCTGTTTGAACTTGCTATCAGTATAAAAGACACCTGTCCACAACCTCAAACAGTCAGACTCCAAACTCCACTATGGCCAAGACCAAAGAGCTGTCAAAGGACACCAGAAACTAAATTGTAGACCTGCACCAGGCTGGGAAGACTGAATCTGCAATAGGTAAGCAGCTTGGTGTGAAGAAATCAACTGTGGGAGCAATTATTAGAAAATGGAAGACATACAAGACCACTGATAATCTCCCTCGATCTGGGGCTCCACGCAAGATCTCATCCCGCGGGGTCAAAATTATCACAAGAACGGTGAGCAAAAATCCCAGAACCACATGGGGAGACCTAGTGAATGACCTGCAGAGAGCTGGGACCAAAGTAACAAAGGCTACATCAGAAACACACTACGCCGCCAGGGACTCAAATCCTGCAGTGCCAGACGTGTCCCCCTGCTTAAGCCAGTACATGTCCAGGCCCGTCTGAAGTTTGCTAGAGAGCATTTGGATGATCCAGAAGAGGACTGGGAGAATGTCATATGGTCAGATGAAACCAAAATAGAACTTGTTGGTAAAAACTCAACTTGTCGTGTTTGGAGGAGAAAGAACACCATACCTACTGTGAAGCATGGGGGTGGAAACATCATACTTTGGGGCTGTTTTTCTGCAAAGGGACCAGGATGACTGATCCGTGTAAAGGAAAGAATGAACGGCGCCATGTATCTTGAGATTTTGAGTGAAAACCTCCTTCCACCAGCAAGGGTATTGAAGATGAAACGTGGCTGGGTCTTTCAGCATGACAATGATCCCAAACACACCACCCGGGCAACGAAGGAGTGGCTTTGTAAGAAGCATTTCAAGGTCCTGGAGTGGCCTAGCCAGTCTCCAGATCTCAACCCTATAGAAAATCTTTGGAGGGAGTTCAAAGTCCGTGTTGCCCAGCGACAGCCCCAAAACATCACTGCTGTAGAGGAGATCTGCATGGAGGAATGGGCCAAAATACCAGCAACAGTGTGTGAAAACCTTGTGAAAACTTACAGAAAACGTTTGACCTCTGTCATTGCCAACAAAGGGTATATAACAAAGTATTGAGATGAACTTTTGTTATTGACCAAATACTTATTTTACCGAGGAATTTACCAATTAATTCATTAAAAATCCTTCAATGTGATTTTCTGGATTTTTTTTTCTCATTTTGTCTCTCATAGTTGAGGTATACCTATGATGAAAATTGGAGACCTCTCTCATCTTTTAAGTGGGAGAACTTGCACAATTGGTGGCTGACTAAATACTTTTTTACCCCACTGTATATCACTAATGGGAAGAGTCGCAAGCGTTAAAATGTTGGTCCTTCCTAAAATCAACTATTTGTTCTCAGTGATTCCTATCCAACCATCTATGGTCGGGTTAAATCTTTAGACTCAAATATAAGTAAATTTTTATGGAAGGATAAACCATCACGGATCAGTCTGCAACTCTTCAAAAAGCAAAATAGTGTGGAGGTTTAGATCTAACAAATTTTTTTAATTACTTCTTAGCCAATAGATTGCAGGCTCTCTGTGGGTCGCTAAATATCTCTGACTTACCTTTTATGAGTCCCTGTATTCCATGCCATGACTGTTTTAAAAGTATTAATATCAGCTCCTCTCTGACAGCTTGGTGGAAATTTTTAAAAAGTAACGGTGTCTTCACTTGTCCCTTGTAAACTCACACCCATTTGGAATAATCCTGATATCTTGCAACAAAAGAGGATGTTAAACTTTCCGCTATAGCAAGAGAAGGGAATAAAAAACTTGGAGCATCTTATTCAAGGTGGAAATTTTATCCAATTTCAGGAATTAGTGTCACAGTATGATATCAGCGATAAAAAGTTTTTTGAGTACCAACAGCTGAAATCTATAATAAAAGCAAGATTCAATCTTAATCAGACTGATTTAGAGGTACCAGTTAAGGTGGCAGACTTTCTAAATCTTCGTTCCCCTAAATTGATATCGAAAATATGTGGATAAATATGCATTATCTCTTCCAATATCAAAATGGGAGACAGAATTATCGATCAATAAGGGTGAAAGCTTCTGGACACAAATATGTTTAAACACTTTTAAGATGACTAAAAACTCTAATTTACAACTCATACAGTATAAAGTTCTACATAGAATTCATTACACAGGACAAAGGATGTTCAAAATGGGCCTGAGTCACACAAATATCTGCTTCTACTGCACCAGCAACATCCTGGATAGCTATATGCATGCTATGTGGTCCTGTGCACCGGTTCAAAAGTTCTGGCAGAAGATATGTGAAGACCTGTTGACATGCCTTGGGTATCGTGTCCCATCCTCACCCACACTTTGCATATTAGGTGATTTAAGTGAGATAAATATCAAGGCAAGGATGTCACACATGGTTCTCACCGCCTTATGCATCGCAAAGAAAACTATCCTCATAAATTGGAAATCAAGAAATAATTTATGCACAACTCACTATAATAAATTAGTATTAGATTATATTAGCCTGAGTACAATGTCTGCCTCCTCACATAATCAGTTGGCCAAATTCAGTTCTCTCTGGTCCCTGCTTATTAATTCTATAATCTGAGGGGTGGTGGGCAGTGGCTCACTCCTTGGCACCTCTGGCCGCTGGCTACGCCCCGAGCATGAGGGGCCGGTGTCCGGGGGGCCTGTTCCAGGGTGGGCCGTGGCCCCCGGCTGGCTAGCCTTTCTTTCCAGGAGGGGCTGGGTCTGGTCCTGGGCCCCTGGTTCTGAGGGAGGGGGCATTCCCCCCCTGGGCTGGGGTTGGGTGTGCACCAGTGGTGTGGGCCGAGCCCAGTGCGTCCTTGTGCGGCTGGGTCGTGTCCTTCATGGGGTTCTGGCGGCGCCCTGGGGCAGGTGCCTACGTCCTCGGGGGTCGCCCTCCCCATCCTCTTGGGTCTGCGGGTGTGGGTGTGCATGTTGATGTGTGTATACATGGATGTGAGTGGGGCGTGTGTGTGAACGGGTGTGAAAGTGTATGCGTGGGTGTCTGTGTTGTGTGTGGGCATGTGGGGCTGTGTGTGGGTGTAGGTGGGCATGTGTGATGGTGAGTGTGTGCACATGAGGGTGGGCGGGGGTGTGTGTGTGTGTATGGGTGCGGTTACCTGTGGGTGGATGTGTGGGGTGGAGGATGTGTGTATAGGTAGGAGAACTTTGTTGGGTGGCGGGGGTGGGGCAGTCCATCTAGTGACATGGGGGTTGGGGATTCGGGGCCTGCTGTTGTGTTGCAGGGTGGGGCACATTGTCACATTGCCCCTGGTGTCATTTGCGGCGAATATGTGTGGGTGGTTGGGGGGGCGTTGGTGCCGGTTGGTGGCTGTGTTACCGTCGGGCTTCTCCGGGGTGGCTGTGGCTGTGGGGCGGCCTGCTGCTGTCAGTGTGAGTCTGGGGTGGGTGGTCGGTGGGCTTGAGTGGGCACTCGAGGGTGTCGCTTGGCATGTGGGGCACCGTGTGGGTCCGGCCCATTGTTCATTATTGTGACTATTGTTGTTGTGCATGTTTGTGTGTGCAAGATGACTGGGAATGGGTGTGGCTGCTCCATCATGTTTGTGATGCTGGGAGCACCAGGGCGTGACGCTGGTGGGTCCTGGCCTGCTCGGCCTGGCGACCCTCACCCTGGATTAGGATTTGGGGTCAGAGGGTGGCCTCATGAACCAGTTTGTGAGTTTTCTTCTGGGGGGACAGCCTCGCTTTTGGATCGCCTCCCTCCCAGTATTATCCCTCCCCCCCCCCACCACCACCTGATTCTAGGTGGAATATACATCTTCTTGGATACATTTAGGGCTTTTTGGCGGGGGTTTGCCATGCTCTGTCGGTGAAGGGGATACCTCTTCGACATGGTGCGACTGCCATCACCTCAATTTTAATTGCATTTTAGATGCTTGAGGGAGGGGGGCCCTGCTGCCTATCGCAGTGGCTAGTGTTGCTCCAACTACCATCCCCCCAATTTTATCTGCACTATGGTAGTCCACACATTTACACACAATACCATCATACAGCCGACATACACCTACCATGTTTTGTGCAAGGAGGTGGAGGCGTGGGGGTCTTCCCCCACCCCTGTTGCCTTCCTCCTGCTGGGGGCCCAGCGGGGGGCCTGGGACCCGTCATGTTGTCAAAATCACTGGGTGCTGCTGAGTGTATAGATACAAGCAGGGAAGTGAGAGAGGGACTGAATAAGAGCGTAAACAAGAGTGAGGAAGTGATGAATGGAGGTGGTGATGGTGGGTCAGTTTTGTGTGGTGCTTTGTGTGTCGGGTGGCATCTCGGGGCACCTGCGGTGATCTCCTGATCAGTCACTCGGGTGGGTGTTGGGGGTCTGCGTCTGTGGCCGCCGGCGCACCCCAGGGCGGCGGCGGAGGCATTGCCACTGGCCTGTGCCAGTGGTCTCCCTGGCCGCTGCCAGGCACTGATGCGTGTTTAGGTTCCCTGCATCTGCATTGCAGTTGCCCTAAGAAATAAGGGTGAATGAAGGTGGGTGAGTGTGAGGGGAGAGAGCACAAATGGATGTGAGTAGGTCGGAGTGTGGGTGAGAGTGCATGCATGTGTGAATGTGATTGGGTGTGGGTGACCTGAGGGTGAATGGGAGTGAGATTGAACGGGTACAGGAGTGAGAGAGAATGGGGAGTGGGTGAGTGAGAGTGAGAAAGTACATGTGGGTGCGTATGAGAGCATGAGGTTGTGAAGGTGTGGGGATGGGTGTGTCTGCGAGTCGAGAGGTGCTTGATTGAGGGGGTAGTGCCTCTCGGATTTTTGGTCTCCCCTGGGCAATGGGGACTTCTTTGGGTGTGGGGGTCCCCACAGTGTGCGGCTGGGGGGGGGACCCACTGTGGGGGGGCTCACTCCAGGGGGTGCGGGCCGGTCTCCGGTTTGTGGCGTGCGGGCGCTGGCCTCCTGGGGCCCGGGGACTGGTGTTGGCCCCTCTGGGGGGTTGGCAGCCCTAGGGGTGTGGGCCTGCAGCTCCGGCTGCCTGGTGGCCTGGCCTTCCTCGATCATCCCTCCAGGGACGGATGCCTGGCTTTACTGGGGCTTTCTGACCTCGAGCAGTTGTGCCCTGTGGGGGTTGGTGGTGCTGCTTTGCCTGTTCGGGGTTGCCGGTGGGGAGACCTGCTGCGACCGGCCCCCCTTTTCGTATGTTTCCTGACACACCACTCACATGCACACATTTATTTTCCACATGCTCTCATATATACGCACACGGACGCACATGCACAAATGTCTCCCCTTTAACATGTGCAGATACCAGACTCATGTTGAGACATCTTCGGTGGAAAAAGCAGTTTGTCTTCTGTTTGTTTTAGTTGTTGGTTTGTTTGTCTTTTTGTCTATTCCCCTCCCTTTTCTTTCCCCCTCCACACACTTCCTTTCCCTCTTCCCCATCCTGCCGGGTGCATGGGTGAAATAATTTAAATCATGTATTAAGTTATTTCAGGAGGAGTTTACAACAATATACAGTAGATCATTAGATACTATATAAAGCTCCTTTTGGCAAAGTAAATCTGTTTTGGCACAAAAGTGTAAGGGATCTCTGTTCTGCTTACCTAGCTGTCTGACAGGACAAGGGGGAAACAAAACTTTTATCATGCTTCTTGTCCAGCATGATTTAGATTTGTCACTGAACACTTGAGGAAAAGAAAATATTGGTTAATTCAGTTTACCTCGCCGGGAATTTCGCCGAACAACTTGAATTAACAAAAATGGATCGGATTTCATTGCGCTTCTGTCTTTTCAGGCCTTATTTTAATTAATTCGGTGTATGATCACACTTTTCTGAACTTTAAGCATGCTTTAAACACAATCTCTCAGCTCAGGCGAGCGAGTGGGGTTGATCACTCCCCCCTCCCCCTTGTGTTATCAGAGAGACACAGAAAAACACACACAGCCACTGGCCGTGCCTCCTGGAGGTGTGTGTGGAAACGAAGGTTTGCTTCGGGTCCACGCACACACCAGAAAAACTTGTTTTTTGGGCAGCAGTCCAAAACTTGGACAATTTATTAATAACTAGTCTTGCCACCTTCAATCAATCAGTCTCAAATATTCGTGAATTCTCCTGAGTGACTTCAGAAACAGACACAGGAAAAAGAAATCAACAGAAACTTCCATATACCGTTTGCAGTTTTAATGATCAGACTGTAGAGGATGCTTTCACAAACGAGACTGAGTTTATTTCTCAGGAAAGGTTTATTGAGAGTCTACATCCTCTATCAAGCAAGTATCTCGGCAAAAGAGGAAGAACAATCATTCATCACAGCTCTTATACTCTCCAGAGACACAAAACCCCCCAACATCAAATATTACATTCCCAGCCCACAGTCCTTCAGTAAACATATAGCTTCCGAGGCTCCTTGGCGTCTCTATTGTCTCTCTGACTTCCCGTCTCTCAAGAAACCACTTCACACCTCCCGAGGTCTCCGCCGGGTCAGGCCTTCTTGGCCGTTTAGACGTGAAGCTTCCAGAGTATGCACCGTCATGCCTACTGAATATATGTGAGGGAAAATGCATACCATACATGCATACTATATATGCGCCCTAAATGCGCGCCATATAACCCCCCCCAAACGTCTAAATAAGGACAACTTACACCCCAGATGCATAGAATCATGACATATCACACAGAACGGAAAAAAAAAAAAAATTGGCACAACATATCACACATCCAACTGCTTGGGCTTCAACCTCCTGCCATACCTGCTGTGAGCAGGTCTCGCTCTGCCTGTGGCTGTCTCTTGCATCTGTGGATCAGAGTCATTAGCACATCGTCGTGAAAGCTTCGCAGAGTGTCTCCCCGGTGGCCTGCCACGACGGGGGGCCCTGGCTACCTGCACCTGTTCATCAGCTAACACAAAAGCGGGTTTGAGTCTGTTAATGCAGACTAATTCCCTCCTGTCTCCCAAATCAAGCAAAAAATGCTTTTCCCCGGTTTCTAACACTCTGAATGGTCCATCATAAGGTGGTCTTAAACCTAACCTCTGTGCGTCGTGTCTAACAAAGACGAATTCTGCATTCTTTAAGGCTTTAGGCACAAAAACGCGTGGAAAACTGTGATGAACTGGGCCGGGGAGGGTGTTTGATCCCGCGTCGCTCTGCAGCAGCTGAGCGGGGGGCGATCTGGTGCGGGGTTCTCAGGAAGGAATTCTCCCGGTAACCGGAGAGGTTGGGCGAAGACTAGCTCGGCCGGAGAGGCTTGCAAATCTTCTTTAGGTGCTGAACGCAACCCTAATAAAACCCATGGAAGTTTATCAACCCAGTTTGTGTCCATGAGAGCCGCTCTGAGGGCTGCTTTCAATGACTGGTGAAAGCGTTCGCACAAACCGTTGGCCTGGGGGTTATACGCAGTTGTGCGATGAATTTTCACCCCCAGGCTGAGTGCCATGGATGACCAGAGCTCGGAAACAAATTGGGGTCCTCTGTCAGACGTTATGTCTGACGGGACTCCAAAGCGCGTGACCCAAGCCGTTAAAAAAGCGCGCGCCACGTCTGCTGCTGTGGTTGACGCCAGGGGAATCGCCTCTGGCCAGCGCGTAGTGCGGTCCACCATAGTTAGAAGGTGTGTGAACCCCTGTGACAGCGGGAGGGGTCCCACCAAGTCGACATGCACGTGGTCGAAGCGTTTGGCTGGGATGTGAAAAGGTTCTAGAGGGGTCCGCGTGTGCTTGTGTACCTTTGCTCTTTGACACACTGCGCAGGCTGCAGCCCATTCTTTGACCTGTTTACGCAGCCCCGGCCAAACAAACTTCTCTCCCACCATTTTGATCGACGCGCGAACGCCCGGATGTGCCAGCGAATGTATTAAGTCAAAAACGCGGCGACGCCACGCAGCTGGGACCACGGGGCGGGGGCGCCCCGTGGAGATATCGCAGATTAGGGGGGGCATACCTCTTTGATGCACCCTGTGCTCTAGCCTTAGCCCTGTTGGCCCAGACTGGAGCGCGCGCACGTCCGCATCGTTAACTTGCTTGGCGGCCATGGCTGCATAATCTAACCCAACGCAGACCGGGGCTGTGAGCGCTTCCGCGCCGCAAGCCTGGCCCGATTCTACAGCCGCCGAGTCTGCCCCCTGGGGGCCTGGCAGTGCAACTGCGCGCGAGAGACAATCTGCCACGACATTGTGTTTGCCCGCCACATGTTGAATGTCGGTGGTAAACTCCGAAATCGCAGCCAGCTGTCTCTGTTGTCGGCCCGACCAAGGCTCTGAAATTTTAGCCATTGCAAATGTTAATGGTTTGTGGTCTACAAACGCGGTGAAACGGCGCCCTTCCAACCAGAACTGGAAGTGGCGAATGGCCAAATGCAGGGCTAAAAGCTCCCTATCAAACGCGCTGTATTTACGCTCGTTATCGCGCAATGTTTTGCTGAAAAACGCAAGTGGTTGCCAGCTCCCTGCTACCAGTTGCTCGACAACCGCCCCCACTGCCACGTCGGAAGCGTCCGTGGTTAGCGCCATGCGAGCTGCTGGCACCGGGTGTGCCAATAACGCAGCATTCGCGAGGGCCGATTTGACTTGTGAGAAAGCGCGCTCCCGGTCCGGGGACCACTCGACCTTAGATGCAGGTTTTTGCTTCTTTAGTGCCACGTACAATGGGTGCAGGAGCCATGCCGCGTTGGGGAGGAAGCGGTTATAAAAATTGACCATCCCCAAAAATTCTTGCAGTGCCTTAACTGTCTGCGGTTGGGGTAAATCCGTTATCGCGCGTACTTTATCAGGCAGCGGGACCGCGCCCTCTGGAGACACACGGTGCCCCAAAAAATCGATTTGCGCTACCCCGAACTGGCATTTTGCTGGGTTAATTATCAGCCCGTGTTCTGTCAGCCTCTGAAAAACGGCTGTGAGGTGGCGTTCGTGTTCGACTTCGGATGTACTGGCTACCAAAATATCATCCAAATAAGCGAACACGAAAGGGAGGCCGCGCAGCACCGCATCCATCATGCGTTGGAACGTCTGCGCGGTGCCTTTGAGGCCGAAAGGCATGCGCAAAAACTCGAAGAGCCTGAAAGGGGTTATAACTGCCGTTTTGGGTATGTCTTGCGCGCGGACTGGGACTTGGTGATAACCGCGCACCAAATCTATTTTGGAAAAGATGCGCGCCCCCGCCAAATGTGCCGAAAAATCCTGGATGTGCGGAATCGGGTAGCGGTCGTGTGCTGAAGCATTATTTAATCTGCGGAAATCACCGCAAGGGCGCCACGAGCCGTCAGCCTTGGGCACCATGTGCAGGGGTGATGACCAAGAGCTGTTCGAGCGTCTAACAATGCCCAGTTTTTCCAAGTTGGCAAATTCCTCGCGCGCGATGGCCAGTTTAGCTGGGTCCAAGCGCCGAGCTTTTGCAAAAACAGGGGGGCCAGAGGTAGTTATGAAATGCTCGACCCCGTGTTTGGCAACTGACGCTGAAAATGTTGGGACCGTGAGTGCTGGAAACTGATTGAGTAGTGCATGAAACTTACCACCCGCAGCTGTGACATTGGGATGTGCAGAAGGCAGGGCCACCCGAGCTGTGCAGGAGATAGAGTAAAAAGCAAGATCAAAAGCAAGATCAACTAATAAACTGTTTGAGCATAAAAAGTCAGCACCTAGCATGTTGTTGCTAACTGCGGCTACGACGAAGGTCCACTCGAAGGTGCGGCCGTGGAGGGATAGGAGGAGCGTCTTCTCCCCATAGGTTTTGATCGTGGAGCCGTTCGCCACTAACACCAGGGGTCCGCTGGCAGGCGTCAGCATGTCCGCGTAGGCAGGCTTGACAAAACTCAGCTGGGAGCCTGTGTCCACCAGGAATTCTTTCCCCAAATTTGCATCTGTCACGAAAAGCAGCTTGTTCTTCGTGCCGAGAGTCGCAGCTGCTACCGGCTCTCGGTCTTGGCGTTTCCCTGGCGCTGGTATCGGTACGGTGGGGCGCATCTGCGCGCTCTCTCGGCGAAGCGTCGATGGTAGAAACAGAGGATGTTGTCAGCTCCGCTTCTCCTGGCCTCTGCCGCTGCCGATGTTAGTGGATCCGGTGCTGCAGCCTCTGGTCTCCCCTCGTCTCGCGGGGGTGCGTTCAGCTCTGCTGCTGCCGTCGTGGCTGCGTGTCGTCTATGGGCGTCGGCGAGCCGCTGCGCCTCCTGGCCCAGCTCGTGGTAGTCACGGTTGTTGAGTAACTGTGAGCTGGCCAGGGTGACTCTCACTGCTGGCGGTAGCTTTCTGAGAAAGAGGTGGGTGAAGATAAAGCTGTCGTCATCCTCGCCTCTCAGGCTCATCATCTTCGCCATCAGATCTGCCGGCCTGTCTGCTTCCCCTTCTGTCAGCGCCAGGAGCTTCTCTGCTCGCTCTCCCAGCGAGGGAGTGAAAGCTCGAATGAGGGCGGCTTTCAGTGCGCCATACTTGTCGTCTTGGGGCGGGTGGTTGGTCAGGCTCTCCATCCGCTGCACTGTGAGGCTGTCCAGCTTCGCGACGAAATGGCAGAACCTCGTTGCGTCCGCTGAGATTCCCCGAAGGTGGAACTGCGCCTCCACAGTGGTAAACCAGGAGCGCGGGTTATGTTGCCAGAAATCGGGCAGCTGTAGTGTGGTAGCTGCGTTAACCCGGTTGGCTCCTGAAGAGTCCGGTGCGGAAAGCTCGCCGTCACCGGCCATGGTTTGTCGTAGGTCACCAGTGTAGAGGATGCTTTCACAAACGAGACTGAGTTTATTTCTCAGGAAAGGTTTATTGAGAGTCTACATCCTCTATCAAGCAAGTATCTCAGCAAAAGAGGAAGAACAATCATTCATCACAGCTCTTATCCTCTCCAGAGACACAAAACCCCCCAACATCAAATATTACATTCCCAGCCCACAGTCCTTCAGTAAACATATAGCTTCCGAGGCTCCTTGGCGTCTCTATTGTCTCTCAACTCCTCAGCCTCGGGGACTCCTGCTGGGACATTCTCTCTGACTTCCCGTCTCTCAAGAAACCACTTCACACCTCCCGAGGTCTCCGCCGGGTCAGGTCTTCTTGGCCGTTTAGACATGAAGCTTCCAGAGTATGCACCGTCATGCCTACTGAATATATGTGAGGGAAAATGCATACCATACATGCATACTATATATGCTCCCTAAATGCGCGCCATAAGACTCAGATTAAATGACATTACATTCAACAAACTTGTTGGTAAGGTGAAATGATCAAGTGTCAAGCATCACATTCAACTTGTAACTGATTATTGAGCAAAAGAGTGTAATCACATTTGTGGAACCAAGAAAACCTTAGTGTGAATTTGTAACTGTGATGAAAATGGAGACTGAAGTAACGGTAACCAAAATATGAAGAAAATTGGACACAAATTTTATGAAGATAATTATAAAAGCTGGATTATATGTGAAAAGAAATTCTGGGTTACTCTAAAAAGTAAGAATGGAATTTAGTGAAAAGAGGGATATTATTTCTCCCTAATTCTATAGCTCCTATCAGAGTTATGAACTAGTTTTAAACCTTAGACAAATTATGACATACTTTAAGGCATTGGACATCGCACTAACTCAGCAGATGAAACAAAGGAATTTTGCTCACGTGACCTTTGCGTTAGTTTTCCAGTTGGATCCTCCACTGAAGTTTTATATGATAATATTGGAAATTATCTGCCAGCAGATAATTTCTTCCCAGAGGCAAGCAGTCGGGAGCTGAGATCCGGTGACAATGATGAGAGGCTGCTGGCCGCTGACACAGTATGTTATGTGGACAACACGAGAGGGTTTTTTCAGCGGCTCTCCAGGGTCCAAATAAATTGATGAGTTAGTTCAGTCTTTTCAAAGGCACAGAATTGGAGAAACAAGATTTAAAAAAAAATATTCAAGCCACGAAATCCAAGTTCTTCAGATGTTGTGATTGGCGAAAACAGCTTCCATTGTGAGGAAAAAATGATCAGTCCACTTTAAAACAGGGTGAGTTAACTCTTTAACTGTCCACATTAAATGGACGGGTCGCGCGCCCCCAGTGGCACAGTACAGCAACTGCATCTGTCAACTCATTGATGTCCCCCGGCTATACTGAGAATTTGTACTGATCTGTACTGATCTGACAGCTCAGAAGGTGGCAGACACGCATCGAAAGAATCATGGCTGACATGGAATACAGCAAAGAAGAAGAAATCCTCTTTATTATTATTCCTTTTTCCGCTTTGAGCTCACAACACCATTGTGGACGCCACCATGCCCAATCATGGTGGCAGCGATCATGACTGAAACTGCATGATACGGGGAAAATAGCCCCGTAATACAAATGAAATTCATGTGGGATAATCATAAGAGTTTGTAGATGTGGTAGAGAGCATAAATGACTGAGCAAACGCAAAACAGTGACCATGATGGCCAAAAAACTGAGCTGACAGCACCAAGATGGCAACGCCCACATTGTCATGGATTCTCATAGAAAAAATGCATCAAACAGGAAAAATAGTCACGTAATACAAACAAAATTCATGTGGGATAATCATAAGAGTTTGTAGTTGTGGTAGAGAGTGTAAATGACCGAGTAAACGACGACCATGAGGGGCGAAAACAGACTGGTGACATGAGCGAGCCCCCCCCCCACCACAGGTAAGAGACAAATATATATATATATATATATATATATATATATATAGTGGGGAAAAAAGTATTTAGTCAGCCACCAACTGTGCAAGTTCTCCCACTTAAAAGATGAGAGAGGTCTCCAATTTTCATCATAGGTATACCTCAACTATGAGAGACAAAATGAGAAAAAAAAATCCAGAAAATCACATTGAAGGATTTTTAATGAATTAATTGGTAAATTCCTCGGTAAAATAAGTATTTGGTCAATAACAAAAGTTCATCTCAATACTTTGTTATATACCCTTTGTTGGCAATGACAGAGGTGAAACGTTTTCTGTAAGTCTTCACAAGGTTTTCACACACTGTTGCTGGTATTTTGGCCCATTCCTCCATGCAGATCTCCTCTACAGCAGTGATGTTTTGGGGCTGTCGCTGGGCAACACGGACTTTGAACTCCCTCCAAAGATTTTCTATGGGGTTGAGATCTGGAGACTGGCTAGGCCACTTCAGGACCTTGAAATGCTTCTCACGAAGCCACTCCTTCGTTGCCCGGGTGGTGTGTTTAGGATCATTGTCATGCTGAAAGACCCAGCCACGATTCATCTTCAATGCCCTTGCTGATGGAAGGAGGTTTTCACTCAAAATCTCAAGATACATGGCCCTATTCATTCTTTCCTTTACACGGATCAGTCATCCTGGTCCCTTTGCAGAAAAGCAGCCCCAAAGTATAATGTTTTCACCCCCATGCTTCACAGTAGGTATGGTGTTCTTTCTCCTCCAAACACGACAAGTTGAGTTTTTACCAAAAAGTTCTATTTTGGTTTCATCTGACCATATGACATTCTCCCAATCCTCTTCTGGATCATCCAAATGCTCTCTAGCAAACTTCAGACGGGCCTGGACATGTACTGGCTTAAGCAGGGGGACACGTCTGGCACTGCAGGATTTGAGTCCCTGGCGGCGTAGTGTGTTACTGATGTAGCCTTTGTTACTTTGGTCCCAGCTTTCTGCAGGTTATTCACTAGGTTCCCCCGTATGGTTCTGGGATTTTTGCTCACCGTTCTCGTGATCATTTTGACCTCACAGGGTGAGATCTTGCGTGGAGCCCCAGATCGAGGGAGATTATCAGTGGTCTTGTATGTCTTCCATTTTCTAATAATTGCTCCCACAGTTGATTCTTCACACCAAGCTGCTTACCTATTGCAGATTCAGTCTTCCCAGCCTGGTGCAGGTCTACAATTTTGTTTCTGGTGTCCTTTGACAGCTCTTTGGTCTTGGCCATAGTGGAGTTTGGAGTCTGACTGTTTGAGGTTGTGGACAGGTGTCTTTTATACTGATAACAAGTTCAAACAGGTGCCATTAATACAGGTAACGAGTGGAGGACAGAGGAGCCTCTTTTAGAAGAAGTTACAGATCTGTGAGAGCCAGAAATCTTGCTTGTTTGTAGGTGACCAAATACTTATTTTACTGAGGAATTTACCAATTAATTCATTAAAAATCCTTCAATGTGATTTTCTGGATTTTTTTTTTCTCATTTTGTCTCTCATAGTTGAGGTATACCTATGATGAAAATTGGAGACCTCTTCTCATCTTTTAAGTGGGAGAACTTGCACAGTTGGTGGCTGACTAAATACTTATTTGCCCCACTGTATATATATATTTTACATTTTATTGATTTTTTGGCTCATATACCTTGAAGATTAGATAAAAACATACCCCTGTAGACAAAACGGTGTTAAAATAAAGAACCATTCTTTGTGTAAATGTGTCCAAAGTCCACTTTTGACTGAGTTATGTAATTTATTTAGCTGCCACGACATTATGCAAATTAGATGCATGAATTTATTACCATCTGAAACTTTGGATGATCATATTCTACATCTTTCTAATTGACAGTAATTAACTAACTTTAGTTGTTATACGGCGACTGGGACTGCTAAAGAGTTAAGAAAAACCAATAGAAAAAGTTGAACAGAATAAAATAGAAAAAACATCTGAGAACACAGAGTTTCACTGAATATAGATAGATAGATAGATAGTTTATTTCGAACACAAAATATAACAAATACAAGCAAATGGCAAATGCAATAAAGTAACATTATGCACTGTTCGAAAGGGAGAAGGAAGAAGTGAACACTTATTAATTCCATCTCCTCTTTTCCATAGATACACCCATGTGAATTTTATACAAATTACCACCTTTAAGACCCCAAGTAAACAATTTACTGTATTTTTTACAAATCAACATTAACACCCATCCATTCTAACATACAATGATGTCCATACAACAAAACCAGCCTCAAACAACACAGATATACACAGTGCTGTCCTACCCACCATTCCATAGTGTCCCATAATATCCCAGAGTGAACATAATGAATCGTACATATAACTACTACCCTTCTAACATATACCCTTTCAGCAAATGATGCTTATACCTCTTTTTGAATTGATTTCTGTTTGTACATAGTTTCAGTTCCGGCTCTAGACTGTTCCACAAATCCACCCCACAGACAGATATGCACATACTTTTCTTGGTTGTACGTATCTTGGGTTTTGTAAAGTTTAAGTCTCCCCTCAAATTATGATCATTGTCTCTTTTTTTAAATATTTTTTGTATATTAGTTGGTAGTTGATTATTAATTGCCCTGTACATTACTTGTGCTATATAAATAATATAATATAAAAGAGAAGTTTGAGCTCAAAACAGAAGAAAAAGTATTTTTCCCAGACGTTTTGAGGAAAGAGAAATCAAGGCAGGACACACAGAGAACTTAGACAAACTTTAAGAAAGACAAACTGCCTGAACTAGGGCCTTCCTCACTTTAAATTGAGTAGTTTTTTAGGAGAAAAACTTGACTGACATGAAAGGGAACCAATTGTCTCCTGTCGTGGGAGAATTAAATGAACTCTGGTCTAATAAGAAAGCAGTCCTTTGTCTGTAAACGACCAATAGAATGAAAGGGGGTGTTGGCCAACAGAGACTGGCTGGTGATTGGCTGAGCCAGTCAGATGACTTGAGTAAGCTTTTCCAATAGGATGAAACACATCCTGATTAAAATGAAAATTCAGTTTGTGTGTTAGCTAAACTAAAGTGATTCATGACTAATTTTCACTCTTACTACATTGAACATGCACCTTGATAAACTTGTCCTATAGTAACATCCATTAGAATAAGGTTCATTTAAGCATTTTCAAACATGCAATACATTTAAACCAATGATTAATGAAACATTTCAAACCAGAATGGTATGTCAGAGTTCTGCTTGATTTTCCAGGGTGTCTGTAAAAGAAAATAATCTGAGAATTGAGAGTTTTTGTTAAAAGGAAGTAATTTCATTCATTAACCCCAGTTCAGCTTGCAGAGACAACAGCAAACATATTCTTGAGTTGTCCACCAGGGGGTAATGTTGAGCTGTGGCTAATTCTGAGAGACCCGTAGAATGTGTTCCAAGGTATCTGGAAGGTTTCAAACAGTTCTTGAAGCATAAAACTTCCTGGTTGGGGAGGAAGTTCCGGATTTATGATTGCAGACTAATCCGTTCCTGGCACAAAATGGGATCCTTATCGTCCCTTTTACCATGGAATGTGTTTTCAAATTGTGGTTCTCAGGTGAAGGAAACAATTCTTGACCAGACTTTTGGGTGAAACAGTTTCTTTAACCCCTTGCACTCCGGTCAATTTCCCTAAAAACGCCAAAAAATAACGTGCCCAAAGTAAATCGAAAGCTGTTCTTAAACCCTTTGCCGCATCTTCATGGAGTTGGTCTCATTTAAAAGAAAACACTTTGAATTTTTTGGCAAAACAGTCATAATCTCTCTAAGTGCTCCGGCCACTGAGTTACAGTCATCTAAACATACCGAACTTGAAGAAAATAAATTTCTCCTGGGTGTTTTTTTGGATACAAATGCTTGCAAATAACACACAGCTTCAGATCCGGGCTGGAAAATGCAACAGAAATGTAGAACCAAGTGTTATCCAGCTGAGGTCAAAATTTTGTAACAATACCACAAAAAAATGAATATATTACACAGCTTTTTCCTCAGGTAGTTCCCAGGCGTTTTTGAACTGTGCCAAATTGTGCCAAATGGCACAGTTTGGAAAAACACCTGTAACTTTTGAATGATTCAATATAGAAGCTTCATCTTGGGCTCTAATGAAAGGTGACACTCAGGGCTGTGTGTCTGTGTGTGTGGGGGGTGTTGTCCCCCCCCCTCGCTACAGAGGACGGACATCGGCCATCACTACATGACGGAATAGACTCATGTGGCGATGTGGCGACCGCGGCGCAGTCACCGCAGCTTCCCCCCCCCTCGCTACAGAAGAGTAGCGGGGGGGGGCGTTCACGGTCCGGACACAGCGCACGAACCGTGTACCACGGCGCACGAACTTCGGACTTCGTGCGCCGCACAGTTGTAATTTACCGATCGGTCAAAAGTCATTTTTCATTACAATTTTCAGGGATAAAGAATAATTTAGCTTATAACACTTACCTCTTCACAGCAGCAGTGTCCTGGCGAACTTCTCTTCCTCATTGTCAGACGAACGCAACGCTGGTCCCTTGTTACGGACTCATGGTTCTGGTCTCGCGACCCGGTCAAAACATAATTCCATTATTGCGGTTTTCCGCTTCCATGATTGCGGTTTTGGCGAATGATTTACGACCTTCGTCGTCAGCCTCCGTCGGTCTATGATGACCATGGAAGAGAATCCTAAACGTCTATTCTGCTGGAATAAAAAAAAAAAAGCACCGCCTGTGGCTGAACAGGCCGATGCGCGAATGGCAGTCCCTGTCACACAGGTCGCACTTGTGGGTGGTCTCTGTGCTGCTGGGTCTGTGACGGTTCTTCCTGCTGGTCCTTTTTTCATCTGCAGCAGTCAGTCTGTCTTCACCCAGCCTTACACAAAACAGCTTTCGAACTTCTGTGCTTCAATTGGCTCGCTGCATTCGCAGCATTGGTAGGCGGGTCCTTCTTGCTAGGTTTTCAGTCATTGGTTCTTCAAGGTTTCAGAAACCCAATTCAAGGCTCTTATTAGTCGAATGAGAGGTCAATCATACAGTGGGGGAAAAAAGTATTTAGTCAGCCACAAATTGTGCAAGTTCTCCCACTTAAAAGAAGAGAGTGAGAGAGGTCTCCAATTTTCATCATAGGTATACCTCAACTATGAGAGACAAAATGAGAAAAAAAAATATCCAGAAAATCACATTGAAGGATTATTAATGAATTAATTGGTAAATTCCTCGGTAAAATAAGTATTTGGTCAATAACAAAAGTTCATCTCAATACTTTGTTATATACCCTTTGTTGGCAATGACAGAGGCCAAACGTTTTCTGTAAGTCTTCACAAGGTTTTCACACACTGTTGCTGGTATTTTGGCCCATTCCTCCATACAGATCTCCTCTAGAGCAGTGATGTTTTGGGGCTGTCGCTGGGCAACATGGACTTTCAACTCCCTCCAAAGATTTTCTATGGGGTTGAGATCTGGAGACTGGCTAGGCCACTCCAGGACCTTGAAATGCTTCTTACGAAGCCACTCCTTCGTTGCCCGGGTGGTGTGTTTGGGATCATTGTCATGCTGAAAGACCCAGCCACGTTTCATCTTCAATGCCCTTGCTGATGGAAGGAGGTTTTCACTCGAAATCTCACGATACATGGCCCCATTCATTCTTTCCTTTACACGGATCAGTTGTCCTGGTCCCTTTGCAGAAAAACAGCCCCAAAGTATGATGTTTTCACCCCCATGCTTCACAGTAGGTATGGTGTTCTTTCTCCTCCAAACATGACAAGTTGAGTTTTTACCAAAAAGTTATATTTTGGTTTCATCTGACCATATGACATTCTCCCAATCCTCTTCTGGATCATCCAAATGCTCTCTAGCAAACTTCAGACGGGCCTGGACATGTACTGGCTTAAGCAGGGGGACACGTCTGGCACTGCAGGATTTGAGTCCCTGGTGACGTAGTGTGTTACTGATGGTAGCCTTTGTTACTTTGGTCCCAGCTCTCTGCAGGTCATTCACTAGGTCCCCTCGTGTGGTTCTGGGATTTTTGCTCACCGTTCTCGTGATCATTTTGACCTCACGGGGTGAGATCTTGCGTGGAGCCCCAGATTGAGGGAGATTATCAGTGGTCTTGTATGTCTTCCATTTTCTAATAATTGCTCCCACAGTTGATTTCTTCACACTAAGCTGCTTACCTATTGCAGATTCAGTCTTCCCAGCCTGGTGCAGGTCTACAATTTAGTTTCTGGTGTCCTTTGACAGCTCTTTGGTCTTGGCCATAGTGGAGTTTGGAGTCTGACTGTTTGAGGTTGTGGACAGGTGTCTTTTATACTGATAATGAGTTCAAACAGGTGCCATTAATACAGGTAACGAGTGGAGGACAGAGGAGGCTCTTAAAGAAGAAGTTACAGGTCTGTGAGAGCCAGAAATCTTGCTTGTTTGTAGGTGACCAAATACTTATTTTACCAAGGAATGTACCAATTAATTCATTAAAAATCCTTCAATGTGATTTTCTGGATTTTTTTTTTCTCATTTTGTCTCTCATAGTTGAGGTATACCTATGATGAAAATTGGAGACCTCTCTGATCTTTTAAGTGGGAGAACTTGAACAATTGGTGGCTGACTAAATACTTTTTTGCCCCACTGTATCTGATCTGTTCGCGGCTGTGTCTTTAGTGGAAGAATGGAAATGCAGCTTTTTTTTTCAGTGCGCTCTTGGCGCAGCGCCCTCGTGCGTCCTAGAGCGCACGAGAGCGCCCTCGTGCGCTCTAGGACGCAGAGACGTGCCCATCCGCGGTACACAGGAGCGCAACAGGTTAAGGTGAAGAGTGATTTTATAAATTGGAGCCAAAGGGATTGATGCTACACATCCAAGATCCACATGCTGCAAAGACAGGAATTACATGGGAGTTACGTATTGCTATTCAGATGGCCAACGGTAGCAGGGACAGATGAACTTTTAAAACTATTTGTTCTGCATGTGGGCAGATCATACCATCTCCCTAATGGCAGCATCTTGTACTCCACCCTTAAAAGGTGACCGCTTTAAAAGGTCAGCCAAAATAACCTGAGCTTTCGTCATGGCTCTATCACTGTATAAGGGACCAAGTTTGAGTAAATTTGTGCCAGCAATTTTGTTGCACGTTTTCACAGTGTGTTCCATCCTCTTTTTGTTCTTCAACATAAGTAACCCAAATCATCTAATAAAAGAGAAGGTTAAAACAAGAATAAAACATTTTCATAAAAAAGTGTCGACATTAAAACTCCTAAGTTTGCGATAAAAATGCATGTGCTGGTGGGCCTTTGCACAAAAAGGATCGACATTGTGCTCAAAAGAAAGTTTGTTGTCAATTAATGTTCCTAGATGTTTGTACTGATTCACCACTTCAACAGTCTGACCATGGATACTGACAGGGTGGACAGGGCAAGGGTTTCTTCAAAAATCAATAATCATTTCTTTAGTTTTGGTCACATTAATGTCCAAAAAGGAAAGTTTACACCACGCAATAAAATCCACCACTGGACCACGGACAAGGTCTACATCATTAAGCAAGGACAGTATGACTGAATCATCTGCAAACTTAATGATGGCTCTGCCCTCATGTTGACTTGGGCACTCATTTTTGTGTAAAACAAATAAAAGCAGTGAAAGAACACATCCTTGGGGGGAGCCAGTGGAAGATAAAAGAATATCAGATAAAACTCCATCGACTCTCGCCTTCTGGGACCTAGCAGTTAAAAAAATCAATGAGCCAACAAACTAAACCAGGATTGATGTTGTTAAAACAGGTGAGTCGATCTGTTAAAATATGAAGTTGGATACAATTAAAAGCAGAAGAAAAGTCAATGAAAAGCAGTCATACAAAAAAGTTTTCCAACATCCACATGCCCCAGGACTTGGTGGAGTAGGGTGCCTACAGCATCCTCCACACCTCTGCCTGCCCTATAAGCAAATTGGAGTGGATCCAACTTTCCCTCAATTTCACACAAAATGTCATTTTTAACTATTTTTTCAAAGACCTTCATAACAAGTGAAGTTAAGGCTACAGGCCGAAAGTCATTAAGAGATTTTGGGGTTCTAATTTTGGGCACAGGTACAATAAGATCAATAGATAGATTTACTTCATTGATCCCAAACTGGCAAATTACAGTGTAACAGCAGTATGACATTAGGAGAACGACAGAAATCCACACAGCAAATAGACAAAGGGATGACCCATGGAAAGTAAAACTACTAAATAACTTGGATACATCATAGATGAATAGATGGCGACCCGAAAAGGTACATGAAACATCCCTGCTGTACAATGCAGGACTAAAACAGAGTCTTTCCATAGATGGGGAGGCTCTATGAAGCTAAAGTGACTTTGTGAAAATAAAAGAAAAAATGTCAACCAAAGACAATTCAAAACGTTGCAGAATATTCCAGCTGAGGCTGACGTCATACATCACTGTGAGTCTAACTGTAGAAAAGCTGCAGCAGCTTCCCGCAGTTGGAATAGGGAGGGATGTCTCTGTATGTTCACGCCAGGGCTCCAGGGCAGCACGTGCAGGTACAGAGGAGAGAACGTGTGTGAGAGGAGGGATCATACCATTTGCGTGGTGGTGGTGGTGGGGGACTACGACAAACTACTGAATATGTTTTTGTTGTTACTTCAGCTTGTCAAAGACAAACTAAAATTTTATAATCACAACTTTTGTCACTCCAATATTTAGGGGTGCTTAGTTTAAATTTAAGGGTGCTACAGCACCCCTAAAAAAGACTTAACACCACCCATGGTAGCAGCAAATACTAAAGGAAAATGTCAGGACATCTGTCCATGAACTGAATCTCAAAGAGAAAGTGGCATGCAGCAAGACAACAATCCTAAGCACACAAGTTGTTCTACCAAACAATGGTTAAAGAAGAATAAAGTTAATGTTTTGGAATGGCCAAGTCAGAGTATTGACCTTAATCCAACTGAGATTTTGTGGAAGGACCTGAAGTGAGCAGTTCATGTGAGGAAACCCACCAGCATCCCAGAGGTGAAGCTGTTCTGTATGGAGGAATGGGATAAAATTCCTCTAAGACGATGTGTAGGACTGATCAACAGTTACTGGAAACATTTAGTTGCAGTTATAGCTGCAAAAGGGGGGTCACCAAAGGTTCACAAACTTTTGCCACTCAGATATTTAATATTGGGATCATTTTCCTCAATAAATAAATGAAAAAGTAAAATATTTTCTCATTTATTTAACTGGGTTCTCTTCAACAACTTGTAGGACTTGTGTGAAAATCTGATGATGTTTTATGTCATATTTATGCCAAAAATTCTCAAGGGTTCACAAACTTTCAAGCACCACTGTATATAAATAGCAGCGTTTGGTCCAAATACTTATCAATTACTTTGTGAAATCATGGAAAATAATTGTAAATGCAATCAATTATTTCTGAAAAGTAATTGTACTTTTCAAATACTTTTGCTATATTTGAACAATGAATATTTCCATCAGACATTAAATGCTTTCAAGTTTTGGACAAGTGACAAGTGATCAATGAATGTGTGGAATACTTTTTTGAAGTACTTTTTTCACAGCACTGTATGTTCACCGCCTGTTTTTGTTTTGTTTTTTTTTCCTTTTTCTTTGTTGCTGTAGGAACATGAAAGGAAAAATAGAGTTAAACCTCAGCAGCTTCAGAAAGATGAAGATCCTCCAACTGCAGCAAACAAAGCGAAATCACACAGTGACAAGAGTAGAAAAAGAAGACGGAGAAAACACCACACTAGGGATAAACAATACTTCTGTGAAGAATGTGGGAGAGGTTTCACACTGTTGGGTACCTTTAAAACACATAAACTGATCCACACTGGAGTTAAGCAGTTTGTGTGTGGTCAGTGTGGAAAGGCCTTTACTCAAATGAGTAACTTAAGAACACATGAACTTATCCACACTGGTGTTAAGCAGTTTGTATGTGGTCAGTGTGGAAAGGCCTTTACTCAGATGATTACCTTAAGAACACATGAACTCATCCACACTGGTGTTAAGCAGTTTGTGTGTGGTCAGTGTGGAAAGGCCTTTACTCAGATGATTACCTTAAGAACACATGAACTCATCCACACTGGTGTGAAGCAGTTTGTGTGTGGTCAGTGTGGAAAGGCCTTTCCTCTGATGAGTACTTTAAGAAGACATGAGCTCATCCACACTGGTGTGAAGCAGTTTGTATGTGGTCAGTGTGGAAAGGCCTTTCCTCTGATGAGTACTTTAAGAACTCATGAACTCATCCACACTGGTGTGAAGCAGTTTGTGTGTGGTCAGTGTGGAAAGGCCTTTACTCGGATGAATCACTTAAGAACACATGAACTCATCCACACTGGAGTTAAGCAGTTTGTGTGTGGTCAGTGTGGAAAGGTCTTTACTCAGATGAGTAACTTAAAAACACATGAACTCATCCACACTGGTGTTAAGCAGTTTGTGTGTGGTGAGTGTGGAAAGGCCTTTACTCGAATGAGTAACTTAAGAACACATGAACTCATCCACACTGGTGTTAAGCAGTTTGTGTGTGGTCAGTGTGGAAAGGCCTTTACTGAAAGGGGTAGCTTAAGGAAACATGAACTCATCCACACTGGAGTTAAGCAGTTTGTGTGTGGTCAGTGTGGAAAGTCATTTACTCTGATGAGTCACTTAAGAAGACATGAACTCATCCACCCTGGAGTTAAGCAGTTTGTGTGTGGTCAGTGTGGAAAGGCCTTTCCTCTGATGAGTCACTTTAGAAGACATGGACTCATCCACACTGGAGTTAAGCAGTTTGTGTGTGGTCAGTGTGGAAAGGCCTTTACTGAAAGAGGTAGCTTAAGAAAACATGAACTCATCCACACTGGAGTTAAGCAGTTTGTGTGTGGTCAGTGTGGAAAGGCCTTTACTGAAAGGGGTAGCTTAAGGAAACATGAACTCATCCACACTGGAGTTAAGCAGTTTGTGTGTGGTCAGTGTGGAAGAGCCTTTACTCTGATGAGTCACTTAAGAAGACATAAACTCATCCACACTGGAGTTAAGCAGTTTGTGTGTGGTCAGTGTGGAAGGGCCTTTACACTGATGAGTAACTTAAGAAGACATGAACTCATCCACACTGGTGTTAAGCAGTTTGTGTGTGGTCAGTGTGGAAAGGCCTTTACTCTGATGAGTTCCTTTAGAAGACATGAACTCATCCACACTGGTGTTAAGCAATTTGTGTGTGGTCAGTGTGGAAAGGCCTTTACTCGGATGAATACCTTAAGAAAACATGAACTCATCCACACTGGTGTTAAGTAGTTTGTGTGTAGTCAGTGTGGAAAGGCCTTTATGAGGAAAAGTAACTTGGGACAACATGAATTCATCCACAATAAAGTTAAATAAACCCATGTGCTGAATGTGGAAAGGCTTTTACGGGACTGAATTCTTAAATTCTGACTAAACTTCTAAACTCTTAAACTGAACTCTTAAATTCACATGGAATGATCCACCGTAGAGTTAAAAGTGAGACACCTTTCACATAGACTTTGATCTCTTGTGAGACAGGAAGCTCCTCCTGTGGCTACAGGTTCAAGTTTCGAAACCCTGAGATACAGGTTGCGCAGCACTTTATCTGTCATTTTGACAGACAGGGTTGTAAAAATTCTGTTATGATCTATTATTAACTGTCATTTTAATGTATTTTAATTAGATCACCTTCAGTGTTATCTGTCAATTGAGCTTCCAGAATTTTCTGTCATTGCTGAAAAATGTGTCAGTGAAGGACAATTTTCATTTAATGCAACCTCATTCCTGAGATCAGGCTGTACTGGATTCAAATCCCTTAAATGTCTGAACCACCAGCATGTTCTGTAGAAAGCAGAGGTGGTCCTTGTTTTGATTGCATGTCTGACTTTTTCTTTGTGTTGCTGTTGCTCAATCAACTCAGTTCACTTAATTTATTTTCAAATCAGCTTTATTTGCATAGTGCCAAATCACAACCGGGGTTGCCACAAGTGCTGGAAAGCTTTAAAAATGCATTAATTTTAATAATAACCCTCACCCTATTTTCAGGGTTTTAGAAGTTTGAATTTTACAAGAAGTTCTTGAAAAAAACTTTAAATTGTAAGGATGTTTCTTTCTCAACAAATGTCTGTCTGAATAAATAGTTAGCTATAGTTCACTTGTTATATGGAGAAATGAAATAAATTGGAGAACCTAAAATGACAGCTGCTTGGCTTGTGCCTCAGTTGGCTTCTGTGTGGCTGTGGTCAGTAGTGTTAATTTAGGCAGCTCTTTTATTATTTTAGTCTTAGTCTTTTCTCAAATGCTCATTTAGTTTTTATCATATTAAGTCATGTCCATTTTAAGTTTAGTCACGTTTGGCTTATCTCATAAAGGCTTATCTTATTTTAATTGACTGAAAGTCTGCATTTTTGTCTAGTTTTTGTTTAAAACTGTTGACATCTTAGTCTAGATAGATAGATGTACTTTATTGATCCCAAACTGGGAAATTACATATAGTTTGTCAGTGAAATTTGTATTTTAGTCTCTGATTTATGTAACATAAATTAGCCAAAATAAACATTTTCTTTTTTCTTAGACCCAGTTCAAAATTCACACAACAGGTTATCTTCCCCTTGTCTGATGAAAAAGGTGAGAAATTGTATTTCTAATCTATTTTTGATTGTTGTTCTGATGACATGATATTTAATCATTATTCTGAATTTGCATTTCACCGTATGTATCTGATTCTCTGAATTGAGTGTGTACTGTTCTGTATAACTGATCTTGTGACCAGCATGTGCCTTCTGAGGTCAACACATGACTCTGTATCTCCTTAGTTAAGACTCAGTGCTGATCAGTCTCTGGGACATGACCTTACTACAAAATTGTGGTATTAGAGGGGTAGCACTGTCCTGGTTAAGTAGTTACTTAAAGAATGGATATCAGTATGTATGTGTTAGTAACAAAAACTCACAGTTACTGAAGGTTACTTGTGGAGTCCCACAGGGTTCAGTTTTGGGGCCATTACTATTCAATATGTATATAAATGATATATGTAAAGTTTCAGAAAAAATGGACTTAATATTGTTTGCCGATGACACTAATCTATTATGCAGTGGAAACAATTTGGAACAACTTCTGGATACACTCGGAAAGGAATTAGGAAAGCTTAAACTGTGGTTTGACTCAAACAAATTAACGCTCAATTTAAGTAAGACAAAATTTATAGTCTTTAACAACCATCACAACAACCCAGTACCTAAACTCAGTGTAAATGGTGTAGAGATTGAAAGGGTATCTGAAACTAAATTTCTTGGAGTAATAATTGATAATAAACTGTGTTGGAAGTCACATATTAACTATATCAAAGGTAAAGTATCCAAATCAATTGCAATATTACATAGAGTGAAATATTTGCTGAATCAACCCACACTATACACCTTGTATCATTCATTAATACTCCCATACATGACATATTGTAATGAAGTATGGGGAAATACATATAAAACAAACATATATCCACTCTTTATGCTTCAAAAGAGAGCTATTGGAATAATAAACAAAGCAGCTTACAGGGAACCAACAAATCCACTTTTTCTTAAACTAAAAGCTCTCAAGTTGAAAGATCTGGTAGACTTTAAAACTGCAATAATAATGTTTAAAGTGAAGAATTTATCACTGCCCGCAAATATCCAAAAGTTGTTCCAAATAAGGGAGAAACGATATCACTTCAGAGGAACATGTATATTTCAAAAGCCTACAGTGAGAACTACCACCAAGCAACACTGTGTTTCAGTGCAAGGAGTGAGATTATGGAACGATTTTGGACCTGAATTAAAATCATGTACAACGCTTGGACAATTTAAGCAAAAACTAAAGGAAGAAATACTCC
The DNA here is from genome assembly GCA_020510985.1 of Pholidichthys leucotaenia. NCBI lineage: Eukaryota > Metazoa > Chordata > Actinopteri > Cichliformes > Pholidichthyidae > Pholidichthys > Pholidichthys leucotaenia. The sequence continues at coordinate 396,891,153 of CM035838.1, read as the reverse complement.
AAACATATATACAAGATGACATGTAAAATCACATAAGGATTGTCATATCCAGCCTGTGCTGTGTTGTTGCCTAGTTTTTTGGGGGGGGGGTTTCTACTTTTTTCTGTCACACTTGGTCTTAGCTTTGTTCTGAATTGTAATCGCTCTTGTTTTGTTTTTTTCTTTTGAATTCTTGGATGGAATATGGGTGGGCAATATAAGCTGCGGCTTCAGCCATCACCCATTTCGGATAACTTTTGTTGAACTGTATAATCAGAGGAGTTATTGCCTAATTTGACCTTGTTGGATTTTATTTCCCCCTTTTGCTATACTATTCAGTTCCTTTTAACCTGTACTATCCGAAATAAAGATTCATTCATTCATTCATTCATTCATTCAAAGAGTAATACTGTGTTCTTAAATTATCTGTACACTTATGATGTCTTGTGATTCTGCTGACAAAGCAGGCACCTCATGTCTGTATCTTTCTTTAGTCATGTGGCTCAGATTTAGATACAGTGAACAGTGTATATAAGTTGGATATCTCAACAGAATGTTTATGCATTTTCCACTTGGTACTTCTGTGTGTGAAACTGTCACTGCGCAGGAATAAACCCTTTATCTCTTCTGACGTTGCCTCAGCTAATTAATGCCGTTGCCTCAGCTTATTCTTTTAAGTTAGAATTCCTCTAACAAAAAATACAGGTAGGAATCCAGCTTTGCAGATACATGATAAAATCCTCGTCTTCCACTGGAAGGATGAGTGCAGGGAGTGCTGAGCAGCTTATCCACTGAGCAATCGCCTCCTCTTTCTGACGTTGCTCTGGTGAGTCCACTGTGCAGTACTGTGTGCCAAAAAAATCATGTGAGATAGCTGGCTTGTTTACTTTCATGGGTGGCACTTCCTTCACTTGTGGCCTATCTGGCACCTAGGACAGGAATAAATATGATGTCAGGGGGGTGTTGAGTAGATAAAAACTAATTCATTTTAACCACTGAAACGATAAAGACATGAGAGGATTAGATGCCATTAGGAATAAGCTTATCCTTGCAAAGGGGTACACAATCTTCCACCAAATTTTGTACAAAGGATTCACACTAAAGTCACACCATGTTTCTATAGTCTTCTGAAGTAGGAGTTTGACCAGTCGCATCTGAGTTTCCTTTTTCTGCCCACTGTAGAAGAGCCTGTTCCTATTTGACCTCTGAAAAGAGCCTGGGATCATAGTACATGCAGGCACGGTTCACTCCCGTTCCTTATTACTCAGTTCTCCCAGTGGTCTCCAAAGCACCTGCAGAGATTCACACAGTTTTGACTTACAACTTCATTTAACATTAATGCTTAAATTAGAAAATGTTTTCAGTGAATATACATTTTTTGATCATTTCCACCCTTTTTTTATGCTTTTGTCCTCATAAAGCATAAAATCAAAACGTTTTCAAAATTCAAGTTCAATCATAGATTTAGTCAATCATTATCTTGAAATTGGAAGATTCAAATATTTCAAAATATTTGGCATTGATCAACAAACTTGTTTACTGGCCTAATCTCAGAACTAAAAATGTATAAGCTGTCATAAACTTCCCCGTGCGCTTCTCCACAGCACACGGAGGAAGAGAAGGAGGATTGAGGATTTAAGTGCTGGGTTACACCAAACACACATTTATTGATATCAGTCAGTTCAAAAATAAAGACTTACAGAAATGTAACAGTTGTGCACAAAACGGCTCACACAAATTGTGTGCAGCGGGCAGACCATTGTGCACCGTGGCCACAAAAACAGGACAAAATGACAAACTGCTCAGGTAAACTTAGAGTTCTCCAGGACGCTCGACTGGCAAAGGAGAAGAGCTGGGCAGCAGTTCCTAAGCGTAGCGGTTGTGCTGCAAGGGGAAACGCTACCGACAAGCGTAGCAGCACAACTGCAAACAGCAACGCAGACAGCTCTTACCGTGCAGGAACAGTCCGAGTCATCCAAGCCAGCCAGCGAGCACACACACCGATAATCCTTCGCGACGTGCCGGTCACACGGCGAAGAGAAACCATGTGAGCACGTACAATGGTCCAGCGGTGTTTGACTAGCAAAGAGCTGCTTAAGTACAAACACCGCTGGCATAATAAATTGGGAACACCTGGGCGAGGCACGGGAAAGATGATAAATGGGACTGGGAACAGCTGATGGAAATAAGAGAGAGGGGGCATGGCCGGACTGTCAGCAGTGACAGAAAGTAGGTCACAGTGGCTGTCTAACAGCTGCTGGTCAGGCAGTGGCAAAGAATATGGCACAGCGAAGAATACATAATATGCACATACATAATGGTACCAAAGCCCACAGAGATAACAGGGCCAAGCCAGGGGAAGCCAAGCCGGCTCGGCTCCTGACAGATGCATTATATGTAAACTGTAGAGGGAAAGGAAAGGATGTGAGGTACGAGCATAGGATGACACAGAATCTTTATTTTCCCCTATAACAACATGCACTGCCATGACCCCCAGCGCAGGTGCACTGGGGCTAAAAAGCCTTCTCCGATCTCTCTGCATTCTGCCTTTATAGCTTTATTAATCATGCATAGAGATCGGGGCTGGTGCATTATGCATTGGTGCATGAACAATAGAATTGTGTGAAATATTATCATAACAGCTTGAAAAGTAAATTACAATATATTCACCCCTGTGCATCTTCCTGCGGCAGCTTGGTGCAGCAGGAGGTGAAAGGCGCATCTTTGTCTGGTTGGCTCCATGTTAATTCTCCCCTCCCCAGGAGATGCATAGAACTACTCTCCTGTTTGATACCTCCTAGAGACACTTCCTCTGTCAGTCCATTATTCTGTCTCTCCTCCTGCTTCTGGGTGTGAGAGAACACTTACCCGCTTTTTCTTAGTGTTCCCCACCCCGACCACCCAGAAGGGGCTATAACCATCACCACCCCCGGGTCCCTTTGGGTTCAAGTCGGTGCCCATGGCGGCTGCAGCGGGGGGTCGTCGATCCGGTCGAACTGTCCTGCTGGTGACGTGTGTCAGAGGGCATGTCAGTCTGTGGGAGAAAGGGCGGGGGGGGGACCTTTCCACTTCGCCCCAGGTTCCAACACGATGCGCATGGGGTCCGGTGCACATCGTGCTTGACAGAAACAAAGCCAGCAATCGGCGGGCTTTTTGGGACAGAGCTGTGGGGAAAGCAATGTGGAAGGCAAGAAAGGGGTGGGGAAAACAATGGAGGGCCGGCCCGGGACATTGTCTTCAGGCTGCGCAAAAATTGTGAGGAGCTCAGCCTTGGGTGCGGGACTTTTCCGGTAAACTTTCTATGGATCCGCAGCGGCTGCAAAAAAAAAAAAAAAAAGTTCTGTTGACTCCTCCTCGGTGTGGAGCTCCATCATGAAAGGATCTGGGGAAGGCGATCAGCCCAATTCCCCGAGAATGCGTAGCGGCTGAAAAAGGGCATGAAAGGCGCGTCTTTGTCTGGTTGGCTCCATGTTAATTCTCCCCTCCCCGGGAGAGGCATAGAACTACTGTCCCATTTGATACCTCCCAGAGACACTACCTCCGTCAGTCCATTATTCTGTCTCTCCTCCTGCTTCTGGGGGTGAGAGAGCACTCACCCACTGTGTCTTAGTGTTCCCCACAAAACGTTTGTGTGACTGATGTTGCAGTTCAGGTGTCATCTCTCTTTGTCGTAGTCACGCTTGAATTATTGCTCATTGAAATGATGCCCTCAGCACCATCACAATGTCCCCATGATGGCAATCTGGGTTCCTCCTTATCTTCCCCACACTGCCTGAAATTTAAAGAGGACATCAAACGCTACATGTTTTAATCACTATTTAAAACTTGGACTTATAGTCATGCGAAAAAATTAGGATACCCCATTAAATACTCAGTTCTTTATTAATAAATGTTCACATATCTATGTCTAACCATGTTTTTTTATTTCCATTTTTTAACATTTTAGCCATTTTAAGTGGGAATGAATGTGGGGGTGTCCTAGTTTGTCTTGGCCTGTCCTTGCCACTGATAATACCTCTATCTGCCAAGAATGTGCCGCTAGTCCAGCAAAAGCTAGCGGTTGTGGGGAGCGTGGAATAAAGAGACTGAATTGTGTTTTAATTCAGATTTATTCAAACATCCATTCCCCAGCCTGCTCTCTCCAATAAGCAGGAAGAAAGAGGCTGGGCTACATCTGTTTCACATTTATACCAGTTCACCAAAGGCTTTTCACACACATGATTCACACAAAGGAAGGGTCACATATCCCCGTCAAAACCCCTTATTGACATTTCTCTCCCCTCCAGCCTTCAGTCCTCCACCTGCCTCTTGAGGGTCGGGAAGTCCTTTGTTCATGCCCCGCAGGTGGTCCAGATCCATTGCCCTCTTCGTTGTGAGGTCAATCCACATATGTAATCACAGCATCTTTATGCTTAAACATATGTATGCACAAATACATAGCTACATACCTCTCTTTTATGCTTAACATATGTATGCACAAATACACAGCCACAGCAGTACTCAAATACTTTGCAAGCAGTTTCATGAAATGGTCAGTCAGAGAGCAACTCATACCGGCTCGGACCTCACCCAGGTTAACAAGGTCAGGACTTCCTGGCAGCAGAAGGCGAAGGACAGAGCTGCATGGAAGAATCTTATCAGACCTAAATGAAACAGTCATTGTCACCCCCGACAGACTGCTATGATGATGATGATGATGATTTGTTTAGAAATACATTTTACAGAAAAATTTGAAAAAAAATCTAATTCATTTTTAATTGTTTAGTTGTATTACATGAATCTCCCAGTATTTTAACATTATTATTAAATATCCATAGGTCCAAATATGTTAAAACACACACACACACACAGGCTTATACAGGGTGTCCTACTTTTTTCACATGACTGTATATACTAATATACAGGTATAACACTAAGTGCAACTGGATTTAAATAAGTCATCAAAATTCTATTTTTAACTTTTCAAAATCGTCATATTGCCCGAGCCTTGATCGTGATGTCACTCTGTTGGTACAATTACAGTGTTGCCAGTCGTACGATAATTATTGTATTTGTATAATAATTTTGCCCTCTGTACGATGTACGATCAACAGTGTTGGGAGTAACGCGTTACTGTAACGCCACTACTTTTGCAGCAACGTGCTGTGTAATGAAATTACTGTTTAAAACTTCAGTAATGTGTTACAGTTACTGAAATTTGATCAGATGCATTACTCGTTTTATTAATACAAGTACATACCCGTGCATACCCGTCCATGCCCGTAGAAAACCAAGTATAAGCAAGTATTTCTGCATGCCCATTGCTGAAGGGTCTCCTCCTGTCTGAGACGGCTGTGTTGTTCACAGTCATGCCTGCGGTGTACTGCTCAAACCTGAGGTGTTTCATCTTCATGGCATCTTTTCTGACATGCAGCAGTTCTTCTCACTGTATTGCTCTCCATCTGGTGGGTCTTCTCGGTCTTCTTCTTCTTCGTTCAGACCACTGGTTAAGGGATAGGTGTGTTGTAATTCCAGTTCATGGGCAGGATCATGAAAATAGATCTGATCAAAAAATGGCTTTCGACCCTGTTCAGGAAGACCCATGCATCCCTGTCGAAACCCAGAAACTGGAGCACCTGGAGAAAATCTGAGCTTTGCTTAGCATTTTACACATTTGTAGTGTAGACTGCCATTCTTCATGGGTACTGCTTCAAATGGGTGTGGTTTAAAGTAGTGTGTTGTTGTTGAAAAAAATTATCTGCCCTTTCTTCCTGGGTCCTGAAGAAATAACACCAGAGATCTTCAAGCTTGGAGTGCCTTTATTTTCCCTTATTTCCTGCATGCAAGAGAGAAAAGGCTGCTGATGTGTGTGTCTCCCAGCGAGGCCCTTCTGACCCTCAAGGTCATAAAACAGACTCCTTTATTCAGTTTTGCAAGGTGCTCACAACATTGCCTTGTATGGTAACATATCAGACAGTGTATAACCTTATCACACAAACACTTTGTGCTGCACATAAATAGGAAAACAGTAGTTTAGCTTCTTAAAATTACACCCCAATAGGGTCTGCAAAACCTCATTTGATGACATAGAATTTCTGGAGTAGAAACAGAATAAAGCATCACATCAACAGTAATATTAGTACATTTCCACTTCATTTCCCCTCTTCTGATCATATATGATCACATATACGCAAGAATGTCAATGTATGGCATCCGCTATTGTACCCTGTTATACAGTTTTAACAAGACCATCATAAACATTAACATGAAAATTGGCAATGTGTAAGGGAACACAAGAGGCTGTTTTTACGAGCACAGACACTCAAATTGTGGGCAAGCCAAATAAGTGGGAAGAGGGGGGTCAGAAAGTCTAAGAAGGGGGGGAACTGTGGGTCGAGGTCAGATGTGGGGAGGGGGCGTGGTGTAGCATATTAACAGCAAACATTTCTATTTACACTTTGGTATCATCATAGTCATCAGGGAAAGGGAGTTTGGACATATCCAAGGCAGTGTGATTCAACATTTTCTGCTGGGTGGTGTCTGAAGCCTGTTCAGCTGTGGGGAGAGCTGTGTAATGCATCATGTTAATAGCAAACATTTTCAACATCATATTGCAGACAATTGGAATCAAGAAACAGTTGCAAAACAACAAAATCAACAGAACCACTAACAACATCATACCTACCTGCATCAGCCATTCCCTCCAGCCTCCACTGGTAAATCCCAGCCAGAGGATGGAGTCACATCTTGTTGTAGCTGTCGTGAAGGTAGGTCGTTCAAATGGCTCACATGTGTCATGTTATCACCTTCATCAGGTATGTATGTACAACATTCCTGACCTATTATGTGACATACCCCTCCTTGTGCTGCCAAAGTTATATCTAAAGCCAGTCTATTTTGTAACACTACGTTCTGCATAGCTTGCATTTCAATTGTCATTGCTGAGAATCCCATTTCTGTCAATGCTGTGAGATTTTCTAAATCAATAGCTAGTCTGTCAATGTTATGTGCATTATTTACAGTACCCCAAGAAGGTATTAGTGCACCGAAGAGTTTTACTCCCAGATGTATTCTAACTCATCTGTACATGTCTCCCGTCTTCGACTGTGATGCTGGTGTCATGGGAAATAATGTGAATATGAATGATGGGCATGATACATAAGATTAGTCATAATACGCATAGTTGGAATCAGCTTTGCCATATAACATGTACCGCATCATCCCGGCGGTAAATACTGCTAAACCTGTGACCCACACAACCAAAGGTATGAGGCTACCATACCCATCTGAGCTAGGGAAAAACAGTTGGTGGTTGTCAGAACATTGGCTTTTATTCTGACATCCACACGGAGCACTTGGTAGAGTGAGGTTTGGTGTTGTGAAAAATGGCACCCTCAGTGTGTTTAAACATGGGGTATCAGTCACATGGAAACCACAGGTAGCATTAGAAGTGGTCTCACATTGTTGTGTAGTGCCCAAATATGTAGACCCATTGTAATGACACTTGAGGTGGAAACACACTGAGGCTGTAAAAAGTGTGGGGTTGGTAGTGAATACAGGCTTCTGAGCCTTCTTGTTTATGCAGGTTACATTGTGAACCCTGACTTGGCGGAAAGCAAAATCTGTTACACTGACATTTAACCACTTATGGTATTCTGTTGTGTTCCCCGCAAGTTCAACAGTAAACCCCTTATCACATTCAGTGTCATTGTGGTGCACCTCTTCAATTGCAGTTTGCGCTAACAGTGCTCCCATTGTTTCTGATTTGTTTAAAGGATAGGGAATCATAGGCACAGAGTGAGTAACATGATTTGGTAGGTATGTGCAGACATAACAAGACCCAGTCACATTAGCTTTTCTGACTGACAAATGCACCACCTGATACCATGCATTGTTGTCATATTTGTCACTGGAATAGTTGTCAAAGTTATGCTCCAGGTGGCTTGCCTCGTGTCTTGTCCGGAAAGGATTGATTGGTGGGGTAGAACAGTGCATTAGTAGGTATATGATTACCCCAATCAGGAAAGTGATAAGAAAGCACACCCACACCATGTCCGTTTTGGTCCAAAACTGACGGCACCGCTGGCATCTTCGGTGGTATTCCTCTTCAGCAGCCTGATGCTGCTGTGAGTCTGAATTGTTTGTCATATCAGTATCAGTATCAGTGTGCATGTGTGCTGTATGTTTCTGCTGAGCAGCGTTTGGTGTGCACTCAGGTTGTTTGTGATGGCTGTCAGGTGCAGTGTTATGCAATCTTCTGTCTTCACACGGCTTGGCTTCTTCTCTTCCTAGTCTACAACGTAGGGTAGTGATTGTGGCTAATCACTTACTTCTGCTTCTCGTCCTCGTCTGGTCTGTATTCTTCTGGCTTGACCGCTGGAACCTTTCTGCAGTACGTTGCATGGATCCACATTGCCCTTTCTGCGATCTTGACAGCCGTGAATGTCATCAGCAGGACTTGGTAGGGACCCAACCACCGCTTGTTATGCCAGTTCTTTCTTTTGAAGCTTTTAATCATCACCCAATCACCGGGCCTTATGTTATGGAGAACACCTTCAGCAGGTTTGGGCAGCGCAGCCTTCCCCTGTTGAGAGATGTTTTGCAATTGGCAGGACAGAGCAGAACAATAAGCTAACATAGCATTTTCAAAATGTGATGTGGTTAATGAGGGTGCAGGTCTCTTTTCCACTGAGAAACTTAAAGCTGGGGGATGAGCAAACAGGATATCAAATAGAGATATGCTAGGCTTCTTTCTAACTCGCATGCGCATGTACATGAGTGCTAATGGGAGGCACTTAGTCCAGGGCAGGCCAGTTTCATCTTCAAGTTTTGCCAGTTGTTTTTTTAGAGTGCCATTTTCACACTCAACGGTGCCACCTGACTACGGATGGTAGGCACAGTGTTTTCTCAGGTCAAAACCCAGTGTAAGGCTCAAATCAGTTAGAGCTTCATTTACAAAATGTCTACCATTATCACTGGAATTTTCTCAGGTATTCCCCATCTGGGAATAATTTCTGATAACAATGCCCTAGCTATGACTGTGCTAGTGGAATGTTTGGCTGGAAAGGCTTCTACCCATTTGGACCACATGTCAACCATTACCAAACAGTGCTTTTTACCCTCTGCGGGTGAGAGTTCAATGAAATCCATCATCAGGTGCTGGAAAGGATCTGTAGAAACTGGATGAGCTGCTGGAATCTGTTTGGAGAGCCTATGAGCATTGTTAATGGCACAGATTAGACATTTTTTGCAAAAATTTTCAGCATAGGCAGTGAGACCAGTGGTAAACCAGTTAGCATGAAGTGGTTGTATCATCCCTTCTTTTGACACATGAGCTCTTCCATGTGTCAACTTAGAGAAATGATGAAAGAAGTGAGCTGGGAGGCAAGGGAGGGCATTTGGGCCTCTCCAGACACCAGCCTGGTCTTTGTAGCATCCTTTCTTTGTCCACTTCTGGCGTTCCTGTGGGGAGGAAAAAGACTGCATGGACAGAAGGGAATCGATGAGTGAAGGGAGGGGACACAGAGAAGGGGGAGAAGGTAAACAAACAGCTGTAAGTGACAGAGCTGCAGCTTTTGCGGCAGCATCTGCACGAGCATTTCCTTTTGAGATCAGATCTGAAGATGAATTGTGAGCAGCACATTTGCATACTGCCACAGAAGAGGGAAGAAGAATAGCTTCAAGAAGCCTGGAGACATAAACAGAATTTTTTACATGTGTGCCTGCAGATGTGAGGAAATTGCGTTCATGCCAAAGGGTACCAAAGTCATGGACAACACCAAAGGCATAGCGCGAGTCAGTGTAAATGGTGACAGATTTACCAGAGGCATATGTACACGCCTCCTCCAATGCAACAAGTTCAGCAGCCTGGGCTGAGAGATGTGGTGGCAAGGAGCCAGACAGCAATGTGCAGTGGTCATCACAGACTGCCCAACCAACTTTATTACGGCCCACAGATGGGTCAACAGAAGCAGAGCCATCAACATAGAGAACAAGGTCAGGATTAGACAGGGGCATGTCCAAAAGATCTGGTCTCGGAGAGGTGACTAGTTGGACCATTGAAAGGCAATCATGATCACAGTCACTGTCCTCCTCACATGAGGGGGTGGAAAGATGTGAGGCTGGGTTCACTGACTAAGCACAACGTTTAACGGTGAGATTTGGTGACTCCAGGAGACTGGAGTGATATCTAAGCCACCTGACATGAAAGAGATGGGAAGTGTCGAAGACCCTTTGACCTTGTACCCCAAGTTTGAGGTTAGGCTCACCAGCTTACAGTTCCTAGAGGAATTTTCCTCATAGGAAATTCTGTCACATGTGTGTGTGTGTGTGTGTGTGTGTGCTTGGTGACTGTGAGGGTTAACCCAGCTCCACTGTCTCCATCTACCAGGTGACCTCCGCTTTCCTGTATCCCGGACCCCTGACTGAGTGACCTGTCCAGTCAGTTACCCGAAATACACCCTTGGTATTAACGACAGCCCCTCATGGTCTCACATTGCTCTTGGTGATCTGGGTCGATGTTTAAGATCAGGAAAATTGATCTATAGGTGGTCTGTTTTAAAAACACCTTAAAGAGTAACCCTTAAAAACTCAAAAAAATGTAACACCTCTTGTAGAAAAATGCCTTCTTGAAAAACCAGAAGAGATGGACACTGAATCAGTGATCTCACAGACTCACATACTGTCTTTTAATATGCTGTAATATTTATTGAAAGTTTGCGAAGCTCAGCCAAAAAGGTTATACTTGTATAAAACAGTCAAATCAAAAATAATAAGATTCAGAATCAACCCAAAATCAGGAAAAGAGTCAAAATCAAAAACTCATCAATCTGATTGAAAAACCTTGATCTAAAAAGATTGTATTTGTATAAAAACAGTCATTTCATCAAAAGTGGAGTCATTCAAAAATAGAAAAATTCAAAAAAATCACCAAAATCAATCAAAATGATCAAAATCAAAACCAATCAAAAAATTGACCCCCCCCCCCAAAAAAAAAAACCAAAAACCAAAAAACAAAATGATTGAAACCCTTTGAATAATAAAACCTGGTAAAAACATCTGGTTAATTTGGGGATAAATGTCTAAAGAAGCCTTGTTGGGGAGAGAAAAAGGAAGATTAATGGCTGGTCATCCCACTCGATGTTCCTCTCCTCGGTGAAGAGAGGGTGTGGATAGGGGGTCTGGAAGTGGATGACCCAGGGAATGAATTCTTGATGCTCCGACTCCCTCTCTCCCATCAGTGGGACCCATGGTATGTGAAGCAGCAAGCGGGGGAAGCCGTCAGCCGGATGGGGGGGGGGGCCTCTACTTCCTCTTCCGTTCTTCTCCCAAGTGTTGATTTTTCCCTTCTTGCAGCAGAAGAATAAAAGTTCTTAAAATTTGAAGAGTTGAGATGGTATTTGGTTCATCTTCTTAGCAGTGGCCTTCCTCCTCTTCAGTCTTCTGCCATGGGATGAATGGTGTCCTGGAGTCCGCCGAAAATGAACATTTCGGGGTTTGCAGACAGAGTTTTTATAACAACTTTACACTCAATTATGATTGGCCAGCATTCTCCCCATAGGCTCTTTGGCTTCTGTGATTGGCTTAATGTTAACTTTTATATAACAATTACCTCATTCTGCACATCTCTCCCCCAATGTCCAGCAACAGCCAAGTGCCACGTACCCCATGCACTCATGACCATCTGGTTTTGCTTATCTCAGCACTCTCTCCCTCAGTTCTGCTCACTTATCACTTTCCATCACTAAGATAGATTAACCTAGCTGTCTCAGCTACCTTCAGTTCCCCTTTTTCCTTCAAGCTGCCCTCTTTCAACATACTTTCCAGACCATAAGTCTGCAAAACATATTTCACAGTCTGCACCCACATAAACCTTTCATTGTGTATATCAAAAACGTACATAATGGTTACACAGGTTGATTACACTTATTCTTTTGTTGATTACATACTTCTTAATCTTTGAGTATACATTTGTTTTACTGATTACACACAAGATATTGCATTTCATGGCATATGCTTTCAATATTGTGCTCTGCATTCAGTCCTCTGTGCTTCACAAACCATGTCTGCCGCCGTCCCTTTGGACCACTGGAGTGTGTGCTCTCTGATGGCTCCGTAACCCCTGCTGACCGCCTTGTGGTGCTTTCTGTAGTTTTGGGACATTTGAAGCAGGATCCCCCATTTTCTTTTCATAGGGGGCATATCGGTGTGATTGGGAGGGTCGGCTGCTTTCAGCTTTTCTACAGTGGTTGGGGTCAGGTCACGGGATACTCGAACAAGACTTTTGCTCTATTAGGAGGAGAGCAACTGCATGAGAAACATACAGAGTGAGAGGAGAATAGAGAACTATGTCACGTGATGCTTCCACGGCTCTTTCTGCTGCAGCCACAGCATGAAGGCACAGTGGAAGGCCCGCAGCAATGGAGTCAAGTTTGCATGAATAGTATGCAACAGGCCAAAGTTTGTCTCCATGAGGCTGCAGGAGAACAGAGGTCATGCATCCAGACTTTTCATCAACATACTGAACAAAAGGTTTAGAGGGGTCAAGGAGAGAGAGAGTGAGAGGAGATAGGAGAGCCTTCTTCATGTTGTCAAAGGAATCATTAGCAGCAGGTGTCCACCCAAGTGGAAAGTGTGAGGGACCTCTTGATGGAATGATGTCACGCATTGGTCTTTCAATGCATGAGAATGAAAGAGGAATGAAAGAGCCGCAATTCATTCTTTCAGGAATGAAAGCGCCGCAATATGAAGCCATGCCAAGAAAAGAAAGGAGCTCCTTTTTTGGTTTTTGGTTTGTCCATGTGGCAAATTGCATCCACACGTTTGGGAGAGAGAGATTTGCCCTGAGCAGAGATTTGGTGGCCCAGGAATGTGACCATTGGTTTACAGAATTGCAATTTGGGTTTGGAAGTTTTGTGGCCTTCCGCAGCTAGGTGGCACAAAAGCTTCAGTGAGTCAGATTGGCATTGTGACTTAGTCGGCGCTCACAGTAAAAGGTCATCAACATATTGGATCAAAACAGAACCTTCTGTCAGCTGAAGAGAACTCAGTGAGTCTTTGAGGGCCGCATTGTAAATGGTTGGGCTTTCACAGTAGCCTTGGGCTAATCTGGTGAAAGTGTAGAGTGCCCCCTTGAATTGGAATGTGAACCAAAACTGTGAGTCTTTATGGACTGGGACACTGACAAATGCATTGGACAAGTCCACTACTGTAAAACAGGTGGAATTTGGCTTAGAATGGTGTGAGGGTTAGGAATCACAGGTGTGCGCTGAACAACTGCAGCATTCACTGCCTGGAGATCCTGAACAAACCACCATTCAGCAGGTTGGCCCTTGTCTCTGATCTTTTTCACAGGAAAAATTGGAGTGCACACTGGTGAATCAGGAACTGGGACAACAATACCTTCTTTCAGGAGAGACTCAAAAACTGGGGTGATACCATCACGTGCCTCAGGTCTCAGTGGGTACTGCGAGCATTTGGGTCTGAAATTAGATTTGGGAGTTATTACCACAGGAAGGCAGTTTTTTTATTAGCCAAACATCATACTTATGTGCAGCCCACAGGGATGGTGGAACATGTGAGAGTATGTTGCAGTCAGAGTCCGAGTCCTCCAACTGAGTGGGTTGAGTGACGGGGTGGACCCATCTGTACTGCCTGTTCCCATCTAACGTCTGTATGAAGTGTTCACAAGGGAGTGAAACTGTGTATTCTGCACAAAACATCTGCAGAGATGGTGAAAACGAGACGACATTCAGGCCTAAATGAGAAAGTGGGTTTGATGGTGTCCAATCATCAGCATGAAATGCGGCCAGAGCTCGTGGACCCATGTCACGCCATGCTGAGGATGGGGTTTTGGTGAGTGAGATTTGTGGGTGGCTGCCATAAACTGAGAACAAACTGTGCATAGCAGGTGTGAGATTGATCAACAAAATGCTGAAATCAGCACTCCAAATAATATGGGAGTTTTGCAATGGGGTGGGTTTAATTTGCAGCCACTTGCTCTCATAGTATGTATCAGGGCCCTGTGAGAGGTGTGATGTGTCGTTTGTTCTGTGCTGAGGCATGAAAACAGTGGAATTTGGAGATAAGGCCCTCCCAATGTCCATTCATAAATGTACAGTGATGTTGGGGTTTTTGCAAAGGTCAAGTCAGGAGTCTCTATCTTTGTCCCGTGCGGTGTGCAGGTAACTGGGAGTGATAAGCTGCACATTAGGTCTCTTCCTAACAGATTAAAGGGACATTGTGGTGAAAAAAGGAACTTGTGAGTGAAATCATGTCTGTCAGGAACTGAGCCGGCTTGGTTTCCCCCAGCTTGGCCCTGGCCTCTCTGTGGATACATGCCACGTTGTATGTATGTTAATATGTATTTCTGTGTACTCTGCCGTACCCATAGCCACTGCTGTCTAGCCGGCAGCGGTGAGGCAGCCTCTTGGGCTCACGCTGGAGTGAACGCTGTCTAGCTGCCTGCCGGTCGGACCACACCCCCTCTCTATTACTGCCAGCTGTTCCCACTCCCGTGTGCCATCTTTCCACTCCTCACCCAGGTGTGATCAATTTGTGAATCCAGCAATGCATGTACTTAAGGAGCCTTTGTCCAGTCATGCATTGCTGTGTCATTGCATTTCATATGCAATCAGCACTCATCATATGAGGTCACGTCAGAGGACTGTGTTCACCTTTGTGCTTATTCGGACTTACTCAGACAGCTCCAGTCTTGTGAGTATTATCTGTGTTTTCCTTCCCTGGTATTCTCACCCAGACTGTGGAGCATCCTGGAGGACTCCTTGAGCCAATGTGAATTGTATGCACTGGTATTGTTTGTTGGTGCAGTGTTCAATAAATGTGTGTGTGGTGTAACCCAGCGTGTAAATCCTCATCCTTTTTCCCCTCCTCCATGCACTGTGGAAAAGCACACGAGGAGTTCATGACAGAATGGCCCAGCCTGCTAAAAGGATTTAGCGGGTTACACTCACACATCACTTTTTCATAGTGAACTGTTTTTTCTGGACTAACCTGTTTCTGGAGAGCGTCATGCCCTAGTCTCGCCGAGGAAGAGGAACGGCAGCGGGGTTTCCCATGGTGGAGGAAGGATGGGCTGCTGAGTCATCTGGGGCTTTGTGAATGAAGCCTCACTGCCCGGGGACTGAAGAAGACGCTGGAAAGCCTGGACGGAGCAGTAGGGATCTTGGAGGTGCATCCCGGGTTATGGAACTACCCACTGTTCGCCGACCTGCTCTCCACAGTCTGCTCGCTCCAGCATTCTTTCCCCGGTCTGGCATTCCCCACGACGTCGAGACGGAGGTCCGGTAATCTGCAAACCGTCAGCCTCCGTGACGCTTCACCCGACCCCCCTCTCGCTCCAGCACGGTCTTCACCAGAGAACAAAAGACAGTGTCATCCCACGAGGAAATGCCGGGAGAAGCCCTCCTCATCAGCAGCGGCCGCCGTTGTTCCAGCTGCCGTGAGGCCCGCTGAATTCACCCCAGCCACACCTACCTCCGTCGTCAGGGAGACGGCTTCTCCACCAGTCTGCAGAAGGGCCCACATCACCGTGGACACAGAGAGGGATGACAGCTTGCCAGCTGCAGCAGTCAACATCAAACACCGGGATGACAGGCAAGTGTTTTTTCATTCTATCTATTTTGATGACAATAAACCTTGCTTGTCTCCCGGGAGAGGGGCCCAGTTACAGCAGTCCGCTGGGCTCCCTCTACCAGCTGCAGCTAAAAACTCTTTTTCTACCCCACTCTGTGTCTCTTCTGTTAATTCCTGACTGCCTGTCAGTCCGAGAACCGAGCTGCCAGATGGTGGAGGAGGTCAGGGCCCTGGATGATCCTGCCCAGGGGCCCACACAGAGGCGTTTCCCTGCAGTCACGCCGGCGAAATCCCCAGCTTTGAAGCCTCTCCAGGAGGACAACGGGACTGCTAGCACCACCTTGCCAGCTGCGGAGGAGGAGAGGGAGGTCCGAGGAAGCACTTCCCCGGCTGCGAGGGATCCATCCCTGGGTGTGCCGATGGTCGAGGAGTGGTCAGCTCTGCTTGCCGTGCTCAACCGCTGGGTCGAGGAGAAGCACCACAAGAGGGAGATCCGAGGATGTGCTTCCCCAGCTGCGAGGGATCCACCCCCCGTGCCTGCTCAACCCCCAGGCTCGCCATGAGACAAGGAGTTGGCGAACCTGCTCGCCATGGTCAACAGCTAGGTTGAGGAGGAATATTGGGAGAGGAAGGAGCGCCGCGAGGTACTCGTCAACACAATGGACTCGCCGCCCAGCACGGCGTTCCACATCCTGGATTATCTGGTCCCCGAGTCACCCGTGAAAAGGAGGAGGAACTCTCGCCGCAAGAAGCAGACTGACTTGTCAACAACAGCCCTGCCCCTTTGCCCTGAGCCATGCCCTGCCTCATTCCCGGAGGAATTGGAAGAGCACCAGGAGAGACGAAGAGATGTCCCGGAGGGCGCTGGGGAGGTCCAATGCAAGGAGAACAGGCAAGTTTTTTCTCATTTGACTTTCTCTGTTAATGAACAATTTTGCCTGCCTCCTGGTGAGGAGATGTGCAGTTCGGGGTGTGCAGTTCCCCGAGCGCTCCGCCCCAGCGGCACGTAGTGTTCCTCACCTGACCTTACCCAATCCCTTCTATGTACCCCTATGAGCTCGCCGGCACTGGATCCAGGTTGCTCGAGGGGAGAGGGACCAGAGGCCCGGGAGGGTCCAGCTTACGATGATGCGGGGCCAGTGGTTCCAGAGGAGATCGACGGGGGGCGGGGGGGTTAGCAATCAATGGACCGGAGGAACCTGCGCACCCTAAATCGCCGGAGTCCTGAACGGTGGTGGAGTCCGAGATCAGGCAAGTGTGCTCCATTATGGCAATAGTTTCTATGTCGACATTACACTGCCCGACTCATGGTGAGGAGGACTCGGGGCAGCTTCCAGTAGCCCCCGGGACTGCCTCACTGGGCTCTGCCGCTGCTGGCAACCCTGACCCGGTCTCTCTTCCTCCCTCTCCGGGTTCGGAGCCCCCTGACAGGGTCGCTGGAGAGCAGCTGATCTCACCAGAGGCCACCGCGGGTGCAATGGAGCCTCAGCCAGAGGTCACCACAGGTGCTGCAGAGCCTCAGCTGGAGGTCACCGGGAGTGCTGCAAGGCTCCCACCGGGGCCCATCGCGGGCGCAGCTGGGTCCCAAGCCGGGATCATCGAGGGCGCTGCGGATCACCATGAGGATGCCGGGGTCCCCTTCTCCTCCTGGTCCTACGCCATGGGGGTTCCCTCCCTTTGGTCCGGTCACCCACCTGCAAGCTTCCCGGTAGGCAGGCCGCCTCTCGCCTCATCCTGCCGGCCCCGGTGGATAAACAACGCTGGCCAGCCGCTGGAAGGATTGACTTCCCGGGTCTGGTGGCCCATGTGTTCCAGCAGACCGCCGGATTCCATCCACCGGACCTTCTGCTCGGCCTGGGACTCTGGGCAGCCTCCTGAGCCCCAACGCCTGTGGACATAGGGGAGTTAATTGTGGTCTCTGGGCATGGTGTTGTGTTCCCACCTTTCCTGTTCCCCCTACCTCCCACCCGGGTTTGTGTTGTTTGTTCCTGTTTGGACGGGGGGGATGTTTCTTTGGGTGTTTCTGCTGGTGTTTGTCCACTGTGTTTTATCAAGACCAAAGTCAGCGCACTCGTCTACCAGGAAATTTAAGAACACTTCATGCTTCCCTCTGCTGACAAGCTTTATGGAGATGCTGATTTCATTTTCCAGCAGGACTTGGCACCCCCTCCCACACTGCCAAAAGTATCAAAACCTGATTTAATGATTATGACGTCACTGTGTTTCATTGGCCAGCAAACTCTCCTGACCTAAACCCCATAGAGAATCTATGGAGTATTGTCAAGAGGAAGATGAAAGACACCGGACCCAACAATGCGGACGAGCTGAAGGTCACTATCAAAGCAATCTGGACCTTCAGAACACCTCAGCAGTGCCACAGGCTGATCACCTCCATGCCACGCCACATTGATACAGTAATTAATCCAAAAGGAGCCCCGACCACGTATTGAGTGTGTACACGGACATACTTTTCAGTCAGTCCACATTTGTATTAAAAAAACTATTTTTTAAAATTAATTTTATGTAATATTCTAATTTTTTGAGAAACTGAATTTGGTGTTTTCATGGGCTGTAAGCCATAATCATCAAAATTAAAATAAATAAACACTTGAAATATATCACTCTCTGTGTACAGAATCTATATAATATATGGGTTTCACTTTCTGAAATGAGTGACAAAAATACTGAACTTTTTCCATCCATCCATCCATCCATCCATCCATCTTCTGCTTAATCCTTTTTGGGTCGTGGGAGGGGGGGGGCTTCATGATATTCTAATTTTTTGAGATGTACCTGTATGTGTATATATATATATATATATATATATATATATATATATATATATATATATATATATATACAGTGGGGCAAAAAAGTATTTAGTCAGCCACCAATTGTGCAAGTTCTCCCACTTAAAAGATGAGAGAGGTCTCCAATTTTCATCATAGGTATACCTCAACTATGAGAGACAAAATGAGAAAAAAAAAAATCCAGAAAATCACATTAAGGATTTTTAAAGAATTTATTTGCAAATTATGGTGGAAAATAAGTATTTGGTCACCTACAAACAAGCAAGATTTCTGGCTCTCACAGATCTGTAACTACTTCTATAAGAGGCTCCTCTGTCCTCCACTCGTTACCTGTATTAATGGCACCTGTTTGAACTCGTTATCAGTATAAAAGACACCTGTCCACAACCTCAAACAGTCAGACTCCAAACTCCACTATGGCCAAGACCAAAGAGCTGTCAAAGGACACCAGAAACAAAATTGTAGACCTGCACCAGGCTGGGAAGAGTCGAGGGGTTTCATGGTGAATGTATTGTGATGTTAAATGTCGTGAAATGTCATGCAGATGTGAGATGAGCGGTTGGGATAAAAGGAGAAACCGTGCTTGGTTGTATCATGCTTTTCAGGTTCAGGTTCAGGTTACTTTATTTGTACCCGTAGGTAGATTTGTTTTGCAGTCTGGTGACATCCATATTTACAAGCCACTAATTACATTCAACATAGACACAAACACAGGCACACATGAAGCTGACTATAAACATGATAAAATACTCAAGGCTCCATCAATCAGGGTATAAAAAGACAAAGAGACGAGAGAGAAACCAGAGGTAAGAGAGAAAGGTCATATTAAAGGTTAAAAACTAGTCAAAGAGGTTAAAAAACTCAAAGGTCTAAAACCCAATAAAATATTTAGAACCCAAGTGACATCCTACAAAAATAAGTAAACATAAAGTGAAGTTAATAAATAGGTACCTAAATTATGTACAATATATTTTTACAGCTTGTTCAACTCTTTGACAGCAGCAGGGACAAAGCTGTTTTTGTAGCGCTGGGTTCTACTTTTTGGGACAGCAAACCTCCGTCTTGAGGGAAGAAGCTGAAAGTGGCAGTGCAAAGGGTGGGAGTCATCATTTAAAATGGAGGTAGCCATCCTCTGTACTTGTCTGGTGTACAGGGATGTCAGGCTCAGCTGTGACTCACCAAGCAAACGACTGGACCATCTAACTACCTGATCCAAGGATTTCCTCTGTTTCAGTTTTATCTGACCAAACCATGACACTAAAGAAAAGGATAAAACAGATTCAATAAAAGCCCGATAAAACATTGTCATTATGGTTCGGTCAACTTGGAAGCGTGCAAGTTTTCTCAAGCAATGCAAATGTTGCTGACCCTTTTTGCACACCCTTTCACAGTTCACTTCAAAGTTTAAATTACTATCAATAATCGTCCCAAGATATTTGTACGATTGTACACATTCGGTGGTCTGGCCTTTTAGTATGGTGACTTTGTGCCTGGGATTTTTCCTCCTAAAGTCAATAATCATATCTTTAGTTTTTGTTGTATTCAGCTGCAGGTAGGAATCCTCACACCAGTGAACAAAATCATCAACTACTGGGCCGTGGCCACTCTCACCATCCTGGAGGAGACTGACAATAACTGAGTCATCAGCATATTTTATAATGTGTCTGTTGTCATGTCTGCTCCAACACATGTTTGTGTACAGGATGAAGAGTAGTGGTGACAACACACACCCCTGAGGAGAGCCAGTAGAAGAGCACTTTAGGTCAAACAATGTACCCTTACTCTCTGTGTTCTGTTGGTTAAGAAATCCAGAATCCAACCCACCAGATTATTGCTCAAGTCATATTGTTGCAGGAGCCTTTCAACTAAGATATGAGGTTGGATTGTATTAAAGGCGGAAGAAAAGTCCACAAATAAAAGCCTGGCATGTGTCCAATTAAAATCCAGATGTTTAAAAAGCATGTTAAACAGAGTGACAGTGGCATCCTCCACTCCTCTGTGAGGCCTATAGGCAAACTGCAGAGGATCCAATGCATGTTCAGTCTGCCTTAGGACCTCACATCTGACCAGTTTTTCAAAAATGTTCATTAAAATTGAAGTCAAAGCAACTGGTCTAAAGTCGTTTACCATTTTAGGACAGCTGGATTTTGGAATGGGAACAACCATGGCTTCTTTCCAGATCTTAGGCACATGTTGTGTCTGTGAGGACTTATTGAAAATGTAATGAAATATAGGACTCAGTTCATGTGCACAGGACTTTACCAAGCGGCCACATATATTATCAGGGCCCTGACTTTTGTTCACTTTTACAGCGCAGAACTCCCTTTTAACATCCTGCACCTCAATATTAAAGTGCTGATTGTCTTTGAGTTTCTGTTTCAAATCTTGGATTTCTGTGCTGAAATCAAAGGAGTCAAAACGACCATAAAAACAATTAAGAGCATTAGCCAGCTCTGTGTCTGAATTAAAACCATCTAAAAACACACGATTACTGCGCTCTGTGCTCTGAAGGCTTGCAATAGTTTTCATACAGGCCCAGGCTGAACCAAGTTTCTTTGTTGCCATCTTGCTTTCCAACTCTGATTTATAATTCTGTTTCGCTCTTAAAATTTCGGCCTTCAGCTCCTTTGTGGCAACCTGTAGCTCAGAAACAGACCCCTGTTTAAAGGCAAGTGCTTTCTTCTTTAAGCAGGATTTAACTGAATTTGTAACCCATGGTTTGTTGTTGGGATATATTTTGACACGTTTACGTGGAACAATCTTATTTTTACAGAAAGACATGTATGAGCATGTGAGGTCAACCAGAGAGTCCAAATCATCCCCGCAGGCCAGTTTGAACATCTCCCAGTCTGTACAGTCAAAGCATTCCTGGAGGCTGTGCTCTGCATCTTCTGTCCACACATCTATGTCTCTGGTCTCCACCTTGCCTCTTCTGAGAGCAGTTTTATATGTGGGCAGCAAATGTACACAGTTGTGATCTGAGGATCCTAAAGGAGGAAGGGGAAGTGATTTATAGGCCCTCTCTATGGATCCATAGCACAGGTCCAATGTCTTTTTTCGCCTGGTTGGGCAGGAGACATACTGATAAAAGTTTTTAAGTGTCTTCTTTAAAGAAACATGGTTAAAATCCTCAAGAATGAAGTTTGGCGCCTCTGGAGAAATTGATTGCAGCTGCTGGATCTCATCAAAGATGGTGCTGGAGGCGGAGTCAGCGTCTGCCCTCGGATGAATGTACACGGTTGTGATGAAAAGTTGGGCGAACTCGCGAGGCAGATAAAAGGGGTGTAGTGACACAGACAGCAGCCCCACATCGGGTGTACAGATGCGCTCTCTGACCGTGACAGATGTGCAGTACTGCTTATTAATATATAAACATACTCCGCCCCCCTGATGCTTGCCCGTTACCTCTTCCTGCTAATCCGAGCGCAGCGGGGCTCCAAAGCCGTCAATCCACAGGTCTGCATCTTGATCATGCGCAGTAAGCCAAGATTCGGTGAAGGCCATGACGCAGCAGTTCTTAAAGTCCTTCTGGTAGCGTACATTCCCTTGAATTTCATCCACCTTGTTTCTCACAGACTGTACGTTCCCAAAAATTATTGAAGGAAGAGGAATGTTACCAAACTGCCGTCTCCTAAGGTGCAATTTCACACCTCCACGCCTTCTGCGCTTCCTTCTGCCGCCTCTCCCGTCTCTCTTTTCACCGCTATGTTCGTCTCTCAAAATAAAGTCCGGCAGTTGCGGCTTAGGCTCAATCACAGCCGCTGTATCAGCCGTGTTTAAGTGCAGCAACATGTCCCTGGAATAATGTATTCTGCCCGCCATTCTGCCCGCCATGGAGCCGAACGCATTTACTTCAGAGACAAAGAGCCAGAGTACAGATAGCAGCAGTGCGAGAAAGGGGAGGAAATCCATGTTGTAAATACCAGGGAGCTCTTCGCCATATATTCCACAAACACTCCAAGGCAGAAACGACACAGAGAATTTTATAAAAACATATAAAAGTACATAAAAACACACACACGCATACGCACGATTTCACCAGCTGCCGGTCGCTGCGTGCGCATGTGCCCTTTATTCTGTGCATGACTGATGAGTGTAATAAACGTCGTCTGTTCGTAAACCTGTCTCATTATTCACACTTTCCACAAGACTACAATTATTTACAAAATTATGACAAAGGATAGAATGGTCCTTGACTAATTACCACCAGTAGGGGTGTAGGCCCTATTATAGATTATTATATTACTTCTATCCATGAAAATGGTCATATTAATACCTCAGATACTCATAGAAGTTAGTGTTTCTCTTAATGGAGAAGTCTCATCATAAACTTGGTAATGATTTTTATAGCCTCAGATTTTTCTTGTGTGAGTCCTTAATATGATGATGAGGATGGTGAGGGGGCAAGGATGTTTTTGAATGTCGCAATATAATTTAAGGCTGTTTCATATTATTTTCTATGTTCTTATTTGACACTGTCTGAGATTACTTTTGGTCACATCACACATATTCACTTTTGATATATTCTATACACATTTTTAACTTGCAAAGACATATAACAGCATGTAAATTCTTACACATATTAATTCATTCACTTTATTATTTTTCTTTTAATCCTGATGCTTAATTAAGCATCAAGGGGGAATATGATAGAAAAATTCCATATTATCTATACTATTGATATTAATAATGTATTGAAGCGGCATGAAAAATAAGCAGCGATGCTGTGGTTTTAAGCAGGTTTTATTAATCATGTTGCCTTCACGGGATCCCCTCTCCGGTGCATAGTGGAGCAGCCCGGAGCGGGATCCCACGGCTCTCTGAGAAGGAGAGGCAGACACAGTGTGTCCGCCAGTTGCAGGATCAGAGTGAGAGAGTAAGAGAGAGAGATTGCGTTACAGAGTTGCACCTTAAATACTTGATCATAACAATGCATCAAAAAGACATACCCCACAGTCTAGAATGATCAAAGGGACAACAGAACAGGCAGGAGGTATTTGCATTTGTAAGCCATACATCACAATGGGCAGATTAGCTAGACCTCGCTCTAAGTGCAAGACAAAGAGGCTAACAAGCACATCTACATATTGATCTGAGTCTCTAGGTCACAGTAAGGACAGGACGCATGAGTACAAAGGATGAAAGGCATCGATTAACATCACATAGGTGAGACAGAAGAAACTCGTCTACCTGTAGACATTAATACACCAAAGCACATCTAAGATGCTCAGAAAAAGCACAGTAAGGACAAGCCATATGCACACTATACAGAATGGCGCATTACATCACAACACATGCATGTTTGCATCACAAATACATGAATGGCACATTGCTTCTCAGTAATGCAGCAGAAAAACAGAAAAGAGGGCTGAGTGTCCTTAGTCTGTTGTGGGGTTAAAACGAACCGCCACACGCTCCCCCCCAGAGGACGCGGCAGGGGGCCGCGACCTCGATAATCCATCTGTGTGAGCGAGCTGTGGGAGAAGCTCGCTGCAGGCGGAGGGGGAGGGAGGGGAGGGGTGGTAAGTGCCGGCAGGAGCTGTGAAATCGTCCTGAGCCGCGCAAAAATTGCTTGCTGCTCCGTGACGTCGAGGGGTTGTCCCGTTGCACGTGCGGAGATCACAAGAAGAAAAACTAGTCTCTGAGTCCTCTCGTGGCCATGAAGAAAAGCAGGGGCGGCTGTAAGAAAAAAGTAAACAAAACATAGGGACTGTTGGCTTTGGGTGCTGAAGCAACCCCAAAGCTCCCGGGAACAGCTGACGGCTGAAATCCCGTTGTGCCGTGGCTAAGACCATTAAAAAATCCAGTGGCGAGCTGCGTGCTTGCTTCAGGTGAACGAGCAGCCCTGAAGGTTCTGTGGGCAGCGGCGGAGGACGATGGCGGTCTGTGGCGTGGCTGAGACTGTTAACAAATCCTTCCAGTATGCTGCATGCGTGCCTCAGGTGAGCGAGCAGCCCTGAAAGGCAGCGGCGAAGGAGGAAGGCAGTCTGTGGAGCCATTACTTGTCCCGTGCGTGATGCGCCGTCCTTGTAACTCCCCGATGCGTGCGCGGGGGTTCAGTGCGTGGGTGGGCCGCTGGAGTGGTGAGTCAGGGTGCAGAAACTTGGTGGAGAACGGCGCAGACGGCGCCGGTAAAATCCAGGTTGAGCTGTGGCTGTAGATTGGCCATGGTGCATTGGAGGGGTGAGAGGAAATAGACGATCTTTAGTCCCTCAGGCCCGTGCAGATGCGTTGGAGTGGCGGGAGGGAATAGACGATCCTATGTTCCTCAGGCTCATGCAGCTGCGTTGGAGCGGTGTGAGGAAGTAGACGATCTCCGTCCCTCGGGCTCGTGGAGGCGCGTTGGAGCGGTGCGAGGCAATAGACGATCTTTGTGCCCCGGGCTCGTGCAGCTGCGTTGGAGCGGTGAGAGGGAGGAGACAATCGTTGTCGCTCGAGCGGCCATGGTGCGTTCAGTTCCACGCGCTGCGCTCTCCGTCGGCCCTGGAGGTTGCCGTCGTGGAGAAAGGACGAGGTGCGTGCGCTCTCTGTGAGAGCGGCCGGTCCAGCGTGGTTGTGCAGATCTCAGGCGAGGGTCGCGCCATGACGTTTTCTGCAGTTTACCCGGTCGTGGGTGATGTCCGGAGAACGGCTCGCCTGTGTTGGCCCCGCGTCGAAGTCTCCCTGAAGCCGCAGGGAGGGGGAACCAGTAGGCCGCTGCGACGGAGCATTCATGCCCGGGTGTTGCGTTCGCTGGCCGCTCGTTTTTTTCAGCGTCGGTTCGCCAGCGTGGCCATCCAAAACAGAAGGCTGCGTTGCACAAAGCGTGTGCGTCTTCAAGGGGCCACCAACGCAGCTGTGTGGCTGTCCAGCTCGGAAGGTTGCTTTCGCACAAAACGTGTGCGTGTTCGAGGGGTCACCAGTGAAGCGGCATGAAAAATAAGCAGCGATGCTGTGGTTTTAAGCAGGTTTTATTAATCATGTTGCCTTCACGGGATCCCCTCTCCGGTGCATAGTGGAGCAGCCCGGAGCGGGATCCCACGGCTCTCTGAGAAGGAGAGGCAGACACAGTGTGTCCGCCAGTTGCAGGATCAGAGTGAGAGAGTAAGAGAGAGAGATTGCGTTACAGAGTTGCACCTTAAATACTTGATCATAACAATACATCAAAAAGA
Organism: Pholidichthys leucotaenia; assembly: GCA_020510985.1. Classification (NCBI taxonomy): domain Eukaryota; kingdom Metazoa; phylum Chordata; class Actinopteri; order Cichliformes; family Pholidichthyidae; genus Pholidichthys; species Pholidichthys leucotaenia. The sequence goes on along the minus strand of CM035838.1, from coordinate 396,865,640 downwards.
CATACCCCACAGTCTAGAATGATCAAAGGGACAACAGAACAGGCAGGTGGTATTTGCATTTGTAAGCCATACATCACAATGGGCAGATTAGCTAGACCTCGCTCTAAGTGCAAGACAAAGAGGCTAACAAGCACATCTACATATTGATCTGAGTCTCTAGGTCACAGTAAGGACAGGACGCATGAGTACAAAGGATGAAAGGCATCGATTAACATCACATAGGTGAGACAGAAGAAACTCGTCTACCTGTAGACATTAATACACCAAAGCACATCTAAGATGCTCAGAAAAAGCACAGTAAGGACAAGCCATATGCACACTATACAGAATGGCGCATTACATCACAACACATGCATGTTTGCATCACAAATACATGAATGGCACATTGCTTCTCAGTAATGCAGCAGAAAAACAGAAAAGAGGGCTGAGTGTCCTTAGTCTGTTGTGGGGTTAAAACGAACCGCCACAGTATTACTATATTTGAGAAGTATCATACCTTTCAAATGCCATGTTTAAATGTGCATTCCATATAGGATAAGTTTATATATTCTTGGCCTGTTTCTGTGAGCAATTTCAGAGAGCTTAGACTGAGGATTAGTACAGGGTTAGTACATGCGTAAAGAATGATCTAAGCCATTTATCATAATCTCTTTGACATAACTTGTTTTGGGTCACAGGAATGCACAGGAACTCCTCAGCCTGTACAAATCAGTGGTAGATGGACATTCTGTTAGATTTATGGATCTCATGTCTTCATGACCCATGTCTCCAGAGTGTCTGACGTCCGCCTGGATAAGCTTAGTTATCAGGACTGTCCCGTTCTGTCCCTTCCCTTATCCTCATCCCTCTCCTTTCTCCTACCTATATATATCAGACTTAGAAGAATGGATCCTTTAGAGACTCTAGGTGTGTCTGAATCTCATGCCTTGTAACCTCTCCCCCGTGGTGGCCAATGGGGTGATTTTGTAATAAATGTACATAAATTCAACTTTCTGCCTGATTATTTGACTGAATAATTTAAGCTCAAAATTATTCTAACAAAGGAAACTCGGATGTGACTGGTCAAACTCCTACTTCAGAAGACTATAGTAACATGCTGCGACTTTTGTGTGAATCCTTTGTACAAAATCTGATAAAGAATAGAGGTACAAAATCTGAAAGATTGTGTACCCCTTTGCAAATAAGCTTATTTCTAACTGCATCTAATCCTCTCATGTCTTTATTGTTTCAGTGGTTAAAATGAATTAATTTTAATCTACTCAACACCCCCAACATCATATTTATTCCTATCCTAGGTTCCAGATAGGCCACAAGTGAAGGAAGTGCCACCCATGAAAGTAAACAAGCCAGCTATCTCACATGATTTTTTTTGGCACACGGTACTGCACAGTGGACTCACCAGAGCAACGTAAGAAAGAGGAGGTGATTGCTCAATGGATAGGCTGCTCAGCACTCCCTGCACTCATCCTCCCAGTAGATGAGGATTTCATCATGACTCTGCAAAGCTGGATTCCTACCTGTATTTTTTGTTAGAGGAATTCTAACTTAAAAGAATAAGCTGAGGCAACGGCAGTAGTAAGCTGAGGCAAAGTCAGAAGAGAAAAAGGGTTTATTCCTGCGCAGTGACAGTTTCACACACAGAAGTACCAAGTGGAAAATGCATAAACATTCTGTTGAGACATTCAACTTATATACACTGTTCACTGTATCTAAATCTGAGCCACATGACTAAAGAAAGATACAGACACATGAGGTGCCTGCTTTGTCAGCAGAATCACAAAACATCACAAGTGTACAGATAATTTAAGAACACTAAGAACACTCTTTGACATATAGAAGGTCATGTCCCAGAGACTGACTGGCACTGAGTCTTAACTAAGGAGATACAGGATCATGTGTTGACCTCAGAAGGCACATGCTGGTCACAAGATCAGTTATACAGAACAGCACACACTCAATTATTTATCTTTTGTTCTTATTAAAGACAAGAATAGAAAGGAGATGTCTTTACCTTCTTAACATGTTTCGACTGTACACTGCAGCCTTCGTCAGAAGAGTCAGCTGATTGCTGCCAGGTGACATTTATCAGTTGATTTTCGTTGGCGGGGCCAGCTCGGCAGATCTGTCAGATCCACCGAGCTGGCCCCGCCTTCCGCTGTCAGATGGTCTCTGGACAATGTGATCCCAGGTGTGGGAAAGCATAAAGGCCCCCTCATCTCGGTTCATGGTGTCTTTTTCCCCGCTTCCTGATTTCTATGGCCTCCTTGATCCAGCGTTTGTCTGTTGCTCTCTGATCCAATAATTTTTGCGTTGTCCCAGTCCATGATGTGATTATTTCTTTTGCAGTGATCTGATATTGCTGATTTTAATGTTTCTTGTTCTGCCTTTTCTTTTTGTGATCTTGTGAGTCGTCCTTGTGTTTCCTTCTTACATTCCTTCTGGTGTTCTTTTTTCTTGTGGTGAATGATCTTCCAGTTTCTCCAATGTAGGTTTTGTTGCATGATCTGCATGATATTTCATATATTACATTGCATCTTTTGTCTTGTTCTATTCTGTCCTTGGGGTGTACTAATAACTCTCTTAATTTTGAAAAAAAAAAAACAAAAAAAAAAAACAAAACAAGATGGCGCCCACAGCGGCCGCCATGGTGTATCGCTGCCCTTTAATTTTTATAATTTGTCTGTTTTTGTTCACTGATTGTGCATCTGCCAGTTCATACACCCGTGAAGAACTACTAAATATCAGGACTCTCACCCCCATGGACCTTCTTCCAGTTTTTTTAGCTCCTGCCGTTGATCTGATCCATTGTTTGGCCAAAAAAGCAAGACGGCGGAAAAGAGGGAAGAGAGGAGGGATTCTCGCTCGGCTACGAAAAAGAGGCTCGCGAACAGCCTTGCCTGGCATATTTCTATCCAATGCCAATTCTCTCCTGAACAAGGTAGAAGAATTAAGACTGCTGATGCGTTTCAAGGACCTCGCTTCCTCGTCTGTCATCTGCTTCTCTGAGACCTGGCTTAATGAGAACATTCCAGATAGCGCGATCAGCCTCGAGGGTTTCCAGCTGATTCGTGCTGACCGCGTCACAGAGCTGTCCGGTAAGTCTATCGGAGGAGGAGTGTGCTTCTATATTAACAACAGCTGGTGCTCTGATGTAACGGTGATTTCCAAACACTGTTCTCCCGCCCTGGAATTTCTTTTCATTAACTGCAAGCCATTCTATTCCCCGCGCGAGTTTGCCTCATTCATTCTCGTCGCTGTGTACGCCCCTCCTGACGCGGACACGCGCGAAGCTCAGCGCGTGCTCGCAGATCACATCCAACTTACGGAGCGGAACTTTCCAGACTCCCTGGTTATCGTGGTGGGCGATTTTAACCAGAGCAATCTGAGTCACGAGCTCCCCCGCTACAAACAGTGTATTAAATGTCCAACCAGAGGAAATAACACGCTAGATCACTGTTATACTTCAGTAAAGGACGCATATCGCGCTGTTCCCCGCGCTGCGCTGGGACTATCTGATCACGTGATGGTTCACCTCATCCCCACATACAGACAGAGACTGAAACTCACTAAACCTGTGGTGACCACCACAAAGAAATTGACCAGTGAAGCTGGAGAGAAACTGAACACATGCATGGAAATAACTGACTGGGGCATGTTTAAAAGAGCCACACATGATCTTAATGAGTACACATACACTGTGAACTCATATATCAACTTCTGTGAAGAGCACATTCTCCCATCGCGCACCAGGATAAGATATTCTAATGACAAGCCTTGGTTCACAGCTAAGCTCAGACGGATCAGGAAGGAGAAGGAAGCAGCGTTGAAAAGTGGAGACAGGGACTGCTACAGGGAGGTCAAATATCGGTTTAACAGAGAGCTGAGGAGAGCTAAATCTGTGTACTCTGAGAGACTCCAGCAGCAGTTCACTGCTAATGACTCGGCTTCTGTGTGGAGAGGACTGAGGCAAATCACCAACTATCGGCCTCAGGCTTCTAAAGGTCAGGATGACAAAGCCCTTTGTCAAAGACTGTCCCAACACTATGCCCGTTTTGACACCTCGTCAGCTGTGTCCAACTCACCCACTCCACCCAGCTCCTCTGCCTCCTCAGCCCCTAATTCATCAAGAGCGGTCCCCCCCTCCTCCTCCTCCTCCTCCCCCCCCCCTTGTCATCAGTGAGCAGGACGTGCACAGACAGTTCTCCAGACTGAACCCGCGCAAGGCCCCCGGGCCGGACGGTGTGTCTCCCTCCACCCTGAGACACTGTGCGAAAGAGCTGGCTCCTGTCTTCACAGACATTTTTAACACCTCTCTTAAGCAATGTCACGTGCCGACCTGCCTCAAATCCTCCACCATCATCCCTGTCCCCAAGAAGCCACGGATTACTGGACTTAACGACTACAGACCTGTAGCGCTCACCTCTGTAGTCATGAAGTCCTTTGAGCGCCTGGTCCTGTCTCACCTCAAGTCCATCACCACACCCCTCCTAGACCCGCTGCAGTTTGCCTACCGTGCTAACAGGTCTGTGGACGACGCAGTCAACCTGGCCCTCCACTCCATCCTGCAGCACCTGGACTCCCCGGGAACCTATGCCAGGATTCTGTTTGTGGACTTCAGCTCCGCATTCAACACCATCCGCCCCGATCTGCTCCAGGACAAGCTGTCCCTGCTCAACGTGCCTGACTCCCTCTGCAGGTGGATCACCGACTTCCTGACGGACCGGAGACAGCATGTGCGGCTGGGGAAGTCTGTCTCAGACTCTGTTAGCATCAGCATTGGATCACCCCAGGGCTGTGTACTTTCCCCCCTACTCTTCTCCCTTTATACCAACTCCTGCACCTCCTCCCACCAGTCTGTTAAGCTGATTAAGTTTGCGGACGACACCACCCTCATCGGGCTCATCTCCAACGGTGACGAGTCCGCCTACAGGGAAGAGGTGGCCCAGCTGGTGTCCTGGTGCAGCCACAACAACCTGCAGCTGAATGCTCTGAAGACAGCGGAGATGATTGTGGACTTCAGGAAAGTCACATCCCCCCTGCCCCCCCGCACCATCACAGGCTCTCCCATCACCTTTGCAGATTCCTTCCGCTTCTTGGGCACCACCATCACCCGAGACCTCAAATGGGAGCCAACCATCAGCTCCCTCATCAAAAAGGCCCAGCAGAGGATGTTCTTTCTGCGGCAGCTGAGGAAGCTCAAGCTACCCACCAAGATGTTAGTGCAGTTCTACACGGCCATCATCGAGTCCATCCTCACCTCCTCCATAACTGTGTGGTACGCAGGAGCCACTGCCAGGGACAGACTAAGGCTGCAGCGCGTCGTGCGCACTGCTGAGAAGGTGATAGGCTGCAAGCTCCCATCTCTCCAGGACCTGTACATCTCCAGGACCCGGAGGCGTGCTGGCCGGATCATAGCCGATCCTTCACATCCTGGTCACGTGCTGTTTGCCCCCCTCCCCTCAGGTAGAAGGCTTCGGTCCATTCGGACTAAAACCTCTCGGCACATGAACAGCTTTTTCCCCTCTGCCATCAGACTGCTGAACACTAAGTGACTTTTGACTCTCGTGCACTATGTACAGCAGCTCAACCAGACTCATGTCATTCATCACTGTTTTTCTGTTGCATTATTGACTGCACTATGTGGTACTTCACATTATCTGCTACATGCTAATTTTTTAAACTGCCTTGACTAGTACTACTCATTATTACTAGTATTATTATTATTATTACTTATTATTACTTATTTTTCTACACTTATTGCACGTTTCTAGTCCTTTAGTTTTTTAGTTTATCCCTTTTTCTCATTATGTTTTTAATGTTGCAGCATGGCACCGAGACAAATTCCTAGTTTGTGTATCACATGAACAATGGCAATAAACCTGATTCTGATTCTGATCTGAATTTTTTGTGTGGTTTTACTGCTGTGTTTATTTTGTATTTTTTCATGATCCTTTGAATTGGTTCTGTGATCCCTCATATGTATGGTATAGTTATGGTGTCCTTGTTTTTGATTTCGGCTTTTGTTCTGTGTCTTATTTCCTGTTTGTTTTTAACTTGCTGTTTCCCTTTGTTTATAGCCCATATTGGCAGCATATGAGTGCATGTTTTATGTGGTTTTCCTCCTCCTGTCTGTCTTCTTGGTCTGTGATGATGGTGGCCCGTTCATATAACGTCCTGACAACTGGTAGCTTGTGTGCTGTGGGGTGTTCCGATGTCCATAGTAGGTATTGATCTGTGTGGGTTGGTTTCCTGTAGACTGTGATTTTTATGCTGCCGTCATCGTTGTGGTGGATTTTCATGTCCAGAAAGGCTATGGTGCCATTTTCCTCCTCTTCGTGTGTGAATTTTATATTTCCAGTGCTGTCCGTGCTATTCAGATGGTCAGTGAGTTCTTGTGTGTGTCCTTTCCTTATTTTTTCCAGAATGTCATCCAGCAGAAGGCGGGGCCGGCTCGGTGGATCTGACAGATCTGCTGAGCTGGCCCCGCCTATGAAAATCAGCTGATAAATGTCACCTGGCAGCAATCAGCTGACTCTTCTGACGAAGGCTGCAGTGTACAGTCGAAACATGTTAAGAAGGTAAAGACATCTCCTTTCTATTCTTGTCTTTAACAAGAACAAAAGATAAATAATTAAAAGAAGACAAAATGAACCTACTTGAGCCAGCACACACTCAATTCAGAGAATCAGATACATATGGTGAAATGTAAATTCAGAATAATGATTAAATACCATGTCATCAGAATAACAATCCAAAATAGACTAGAAATACAATTTCTCCATTTTTCATCAGACAAGGGGAAGATAACCTATTATGTGAAATTTGAAATGGGTCTAAGAAAAAAGAAAATGTTTATTTTGTCTAATTTATGTTACATAAATCAGACTAAAATACAAATTTCACTGACTAAAACTAGACTAAAATGTCAACAGTTTTCAACTAAAACTAGACTAAAATGGTACTGACTGACTGACAAAAACTAGACGAAAATGCAGACTTTCAGTCAACTAAAAGGTGACTAAACTTAAAAAGAATGGACATGACTTAATATGATGAAAACTAAATGAGCATTTGAAAAAAGACTAAGACTAAAATAAAAAAGAGCTGCCAAAATTAACACTACTGACCACAGTCACAGAGAAGCCTACCAAGGAACGGGCGGAGCAGTTGTCATTTTAGGTTCTCCAATTTATTTTATTTATCCATATAACAAGTGAACTAGAGCTATTTATTCAGACAGACATTTGTTGAGAAAGAAACATCCTTACAATTTCAAGCTTTTTTTCTCAAGAACTTCTTGTAAAATTCAAACTTTTAAAACCCTGAAAATACATTATTAAAATTCATGAATTTTTAAGGATTTCCAGCACCCGTGACAACCCCGGTTGTGATTTGGCACTATGCAAATGAAGCTGATTTGAAAATAAATTAAGTGAACTGAGTTGATTGAGCAACAGCAACAGAGAAGAAAAAGTCAGACATGCAATCAAAACATGGACCATCTCTGCTTTCTAAAGGAAATGTTGTTGGTTCAGATATTTAAGGGATTTGAATCCAGTACAGCCTGATCTCAGGGACGAGGTTGCATTAAATGAAAATTGTCCTTCATTGACACATTTTTCAGCAATAACAGAAAATTCTGGAAGCTCAATTGACAGATAACACTGAAGGTGAGCTAATTAAAATAACGGTTAATAATAGATCATAACAGAATTTTTACAACCCTGTCTGTCAAAATGAGAGTCTAGCGCAACCTGTGTCTCAGGGTTTCGAAACTTGAACCTGTAACCACAGGAGGAGCTTCCTGTCTCACAAGAGATCAAAGTCTATGTGAAAGGTGTCTCACTTTTAACTCTACTGTGGACCATTCCATGTGATTTTAAGAGATTCAGTCCAGTAAAAGCCTTTCCACATTCAGTACATGGGTTTATTTAACTTTACTGTGGATGAGTTCATGTTATCCCAAGTTACTTTTCCTCATAAAGGCATTTCCACACTGACCACACACAAACTGCTTAACACCAGTGTGGATGAGTTCATATTTCCTTAACGTACTCATCCGAGTAAAGGCCTTTCCACGCTAACCACACACAAACTGCTTAACTCCAGTGTGGATGAGTTTATGTCTTCTTAAGTGACTCATCCGAGTAAAGGCCTTTCCACACTGACCACACACAAACTGCTTAACACCAGCGTGGATGAGTTCATGTGTTCTTAAGCCACCCCTTTCAGTAAAGGCCTTTCCACACTGACCACACACAAACTGCTTAGCTCCAGCGTGGATGAGTTCATGTGTTCTTAAGGTACTCATCTGAGTAAAGGCCTTTCCACACTGACCACACACAAACTGCTTAACTCCAGTGTGGATGAGTTCATGTGTTCTTAAGGTACTCATCTGAGTAAAGGCCTTTCCACACCGACCACACACAAACTGCTTAACTCCAGTGTGGATGAGTTCATGTTTCCTTAAGCTACCCCTTTCAGTAAAGGCCTTTCCACACTGACCACACACAAACTGCTTAACACCAGTGTGGATGAGTTCATGTGTTCTTAAGCTACCCCTTTCAGTAAAGGCCTTTCCACACTGACCACACACAAACTGCTTAACTCCAGTGTGGATGAGTTCATGTGTTCTTAAGGTACTCATCTGAGTAAAGGCCTTTCCACACTGACCACACACAAACTGCTTAACACCAGTGTGGATGAGTTCATGTGTTCTTAAGTGACTCATCCGAGTAAAGGCCTTTCCACACTGACCACAAACAAACTGCTTAACACCAGTGTGGATGAGTTCATGTGTTCTTAAAGTACTCATAAGAAGAAAGGCATTTCCACACTGACCACACACAAACTGCTTAACGCCAGTGTGGATGAGTTCATGTCTTCTTAAGCTACCCCTTTCTGTAAAGGCATTTCCACACTGACCACATACAAACTGCTTAACTCCAGTGTGGATGAGTTCATGTTTCCTTAAGCTACCCCTTTCAGTAAAGGCCTTTCCACACTGACCACACACAAACTGCTTAACTCCAGTGTGGATGAGTTCATGTGCTCTTAAGGTACTCATCCGAGTAAAGGCCTTTCCACACTGACCACACACAAACTGCTTAACACCAGTGTGGATGAGTTCATGTGTTCTTAAGTTACTCATCTGAGTAAAGGCCTTTCCACACTGACCACACACAAACTGCTTAACTCCAGTGTGGATCAGTTTATGTGTTTTAAAGTTACCCAACAGTGTGAAACCTCTCCCACATTCTTCACAGAAGTATTGTTTATCCCTAGTGTGGTGTTTTCTCTGTCTTCTTTTTCTGCTCTTGTCACTGTGTGATTTCACTTTGTTTGCTGCAGTTGGAAGATCTTCATCTTCCTGAAGCTGCTGAGGTTTCACTCTATTTTTCCTTTCATGTTCCTACAGCAACAAAGACAAAGAAAAAAAACAGGCTGTGAACATACAGTGCTGTGAAAAAGTATTTCAAAAAAGTATTCCACACATTCACTGATGTGGAAACCTACTTGTCTATCAACTTGATAGACATTGAAAACATTTAATGTTAGATGGAAATATTCATTGTTCAAATATAGCAAAACTATATGAAAAGTACAATTACTTTTCAGAAGCAATTGATTGCATTTACAATTATTTTCCAAGATTTCACAAAGTAATTGATGAGTATTTGGTCCCAACACTGCTATTTATATACAGTGGTACTTGAAATTTTGTGAACCCTTGAGAATTTTCTGCATAAATATGACCTAAAACATCATTAGATTTTCACACAAGTCCTAAAAGTCGTTGACGAGAACCTAGTTAAATAAATGAGGAAATATTTTACTTTTTAAGATAAGATAAGATAAGATAAGCCTTTATTAGTCCCACAATGGGGAAATTCCAGGATTGCAACAGCACAGGGATAGCAACACTCAGAGCAACAATCAAGAAGACAAGAAAAACAAGTGCAGCGAATATACATATGTACATATAAATACATAAATAGATAAACACACAGTGCGGAGCATTGTAGCTAGATGGAATAAATATATATACACACAGTGCGGAGCCTTGTAGCAAGATGGAATAAACAGCATAACCGTCTACTTAGTTATCCTACATAGTATGAATATGTACCCATACATATTGTCACCCTCCGTAGCGACCGATATTGTCCTAGTTGTATACTGGAGGGGACCATTGTGCAAGTCTATTGCGTCTTTTGCATTCAATACTATTAGGTCGTCACATTTTTTTGCTATCTCTGCGAGCAACCCTGCTTAGGTTATACAGTCTGACAGCCGTAGGTAGGAAGGACCTGCGAAACCTCTCGGTTGCGCATCTAGGATGATGTAGTCTGCTGCTAAATGAGCTCCTCAGTGCGTTCAGTATGTCCTGCATAGGGTGGGACTTGGACTACAGCAGAGATGACAGTTTAGCCACCATCCTTCTCTCTCCTATCTCCTCCACTGGGTCAAGGCGCTGAACCAGGACAGAGCTAGCTTTCTTGATCAGTTTGTTCAGTCTCTTCCTATCGGCTGCTGTAATGCCACTGCCCCAGCAGACCACTCCAAAAGTGATGGCTGATGCTACCACCGTGTCGTAGAAAGTTTTCATTTATTTATTGAGGAAAATGGTCCAATATTAAATATCTGAGTGGCAAAAGTTTGTGAACCTTTGATGTCTTTGTATGTTTATGTATTTGGTGTGACACAACCTTTGCAGCAATAACTGCAACTAAATGTTTCCAGTAACTGTTGATCAGTCCTGCACATCGTCTTGGAGAAATTTTAGCCCATTCCTCCATACAGAACAGCTTCACCTCTGGGATGCTGGTGGGTTTCCTCACATGAACTGCTCACTTCAGGTCCTCCCACAACATCTCAGTTGGATTAAGGTCAGGACTTTGACTTGGCCATTCCAAAACATTAACTTTGTTCTTCTTTAACCATTCTTTGGTGGAACAACTTGGGTGCTTAGGATCATTGTCTTGCTGCATGCCGCTTTCTCTTTGAGATTTAGTTCATGGACAGATGTCCTGACATTTTCCTTTAATATTTGCTGCCATCATAGGTGGTGTTAAGTCTTTTTTTTAGGGGTGCTGTAGCACCCTCAAATTTAAACTCAGCACCCCTAAATATTGGAGTGACAAAAGTTGTGATTATAAAATTTTAGTTCGTTTTTGACGAGCTGAAATAGCAACAAAAACATATTCAGTACTTTGTCATAACCCCCCCCCACACCCCCGCCATGCAGATGGTATGAGCCCTCCTCTCACACACGTTCTCTCCCCTGTACCTGCACATGCTGCCCTGGCGCGCACATACAGAGATGTCCCTCCCTATCTCAACTGCGGGAGGCTGCTGCAGCTTTTCTACAGGTAACAAACTCACAATAATGTATGACGTCAGCCTCAGCTGGAATATTCTGCAACGTTATGAACTGTCTTTGGCTGACATTTTTTCTTTTATTTTTACAAAGTCACTTTAGCTTCATAGAGCCCCCCATCTTTGGAATGACTCTGTTATAGTCCTGCATTGTACAGTGGGTATGTTTCATGTACCTTTTCGGGTCACCATCTCTTCATCTATTATGTATCCAAGTTATTTAGCAGTTTTACTTTCCATGGGTAATCCCTTTGTCTATTTGCTATGTATTTCTGTCGTTTTGGTCGCCCAATATCATGCTGCTGTTAAACTGTAATTTCCCAGTTTGGGATCAATAAAGTACGTCTATCTATCTTAATGTACCTGTGCCCCAAATTAGAACCCCCAAATCTCTTAATGACTTTTGGCCTGTAGCCGTAACTTCACTTGTTACGAAGGTCTTTGAAAAAATAGTTAAGAATGACATTTTGTGTGAATTTGAGGGAAAGTTGGATCCCCTCCAATTTGCTTATAGGGCAGGCAGAGGTGTGGAGGATGCTGTAGGCACCCTACCAAGTCCTGGGGCATGTGGATATTGGGAAATCTTCTATATGACTGCTTTTTATTGACTTTTCTTCTGCTTTTAATTGCATCCAACCTCATATTTTAGCAGATCGACCCACCTGTTTTTATAACATTAATCCTGGTTTAGTTTGTTGGCTCACTGATTTTTTAACTGTTAGGTCCCAGAAGGCGAGAGTCAATGGAGTTTTATCCAATGTTCTTTTATCTTCCACTGGCTCCTCCCAAGGATGTGTTCTTTCACCACTTTTATTTGTTTTATACACAAATGAGTGCCGAAGTCAACATGAGTACAGGGCCATCATTAAGTTTGCAGATGATTCTGTAATAGTGTACTTGCTTAATGATGTAGACCTTGTCCCCGGTCCAGCGGTGGATTTTATTGAGTGGTGTAAACTTTCCTTTTTGGACATTAATGTGACCAAAACTAAATAAATGATTATTGATTTTCGAAGAAACCCTTCCCTTGTCCACCGTCAGTATCCATGGTCTTATTATGGTCTTGTACTTATTCACCACTGTTGAAGTGGTGAATAAGTACAAATACAGTGGGGCAAAAAAGTATTTAGTCAGCCACCAATTGTGCAAGTTCTCCCACTTAAAAGATGAGAGAGGTCTCCGATTTTCATCATAGGTATACCTCAACTATGAGACAAAATGAGAAAAAAAAAAAATCCAGAAAATCACATTGAAGGATTTTTAATGAATTAATTGGTAAATTCCTCGGTAAAATACGTATTTGGTCAATAACAAAAGTTCATCTCAGTACTTTGTTATATACCCTTTGTTGGCAATGACAGAGGTCAAACGTTTTCTGTAAGTCTTCACAAGGTTTTCACACACTGTTGCTGGTATTTTGGCCCATTCCTCCATGCAGATCTCCTCTAGAGCAGTGATGTTTTGGGGCTGTTGCGGGGCAACACTGACTTTCAACTCCCTCCAAAGATTTTCTCTGGGGTTGAGATCTGGAGACTGGCTAGGCCACTCCAGGACCTTGAAATGCTTCTTACGAAGCCACTCCTTCGTTGCCCGGGCGGTGTGTTTGGGATCATTGTCATGCAAATGAAAGACCCAGCCACGTTTTATCTTCAATGCCCTTGCTGATGGAAGGAGGTTTTCACTCAAAATTTCGCAGGTCCTTCCTCCCTACGGCTGTCAGACTGTATAACCTAAGCAGGGCTGCTCACAGAGATAGCAAAAGGACGTGACAACCTAATAGTATTGAATGCAAAGGATGCAATAGACTTACACAATGGTCCCCTCCGGTATACAACTAGGAAAATACCGGTCGCTATGGAGGGTGAGAATATGTATGGGTACATAATCATACCATGTAGGATAACTAAGTAGACGGTTGTGCTGTTTCATTCCATCTAGCTACAATGCTCTGCACTGTGTGTGTTTATATATTTATTCCATCTAGTAACAATGCTCCACGCTGTGTTTATATATTTACATATTTATTCCATCTAGCTACAATGCTCCACACTGTTTATATATTTATATATTTATTCCATCTAGCTACAATGCTCCGCACTGTGTTTATATATTTATATATTATATATTTATTCCATCTAGCAACAATGCTCCACACTGTGTTTTTATATTTACATATTTATTCCATCTAGCTACAATGCTCTGCACTGTGTTTATATATCTACATATTTATTCCACCTAGCTACAATGCTCCGCACTGTGTGTTTATATATTCATATATTTATTCCGTCTAGCTACAATGCTCCGCACTGTGTGTGTTTATATATCTACATATTATTCCATCTAGCTACAATGCTCCGCACTGTGTTTATATATCTACATATTTATTCCATCTAGCTACAATGCTCCGCACTGTGTGTTTATATATTCACATATTCATTCCATCTAGCTACAATGCTCTGCACTGTGTGTGTTTATATATCTACATATTTATTCCACCTAGCTACAATGCTCCGCACTGTGTGTTTATATATTCATATATTTATTCCATCTAGCTACAATGCTCCGCACTGTGTGTGTTTATATATCTACATATTTATTCCATCTAGCTACAATGCTCCGCACTGTGTGTTTATATATCTACATATTATTCCATCTAGCTACAATGCTCTGCACTGTGTGTTTATATATCTACATATTATTCCATCTAGCTACAATGCTCCGCACTGTGTTTATATATCTACATATTTATTCCATCTAGCTACAATGCTCCGCACTGTGTTTATATATCTACATATTTATTCCACCTAGCTACAATGCTCCGCACTGTGTTTATATATTCATATATTTATTCCATCTAGCTACAATGCTCCGCACTGTGTGTGTTTATATATCTACATATTTATTCCATCTAGCTACAATGCTCCGCACTGTGTGTGTTTATATATCTACATATTATTCCATCTAGCTACAATGCTCTGCACTGTGTGTTTATATATCTACATATTATTCCATCTAGCTACAATGCTCCGCACTGTGTGTGTTTATATATCTACATATTTATTCCATCTAGCTACAATGCTCCGCACTGTGTGTTTATATATTCATATATTTATTCCATCTAGCTACAATGCTCCGCACTGTGTGTGTTTATACACTACCGTTCAAAAGTTTGGGGTCACTTAGAAATTTCCTTATTTTTGAAAGAAAAGCACTTTTTTTCAATGAAGATAACTTTAAACTAATCAGAAATACACTCTATTCATTGCTAATGTGGTAAATGACTATTCTAGCTGCAAATGTCTGGTTTTTGGTGCAATATCTACATAGGTGTATAGAGGCCCATTTCCAGCAACTATCACTCCAGTGTTCTAATGGTACAATGTGTTTGCTCATTGCATCAGAAGGCTAATGGATGATTAGAAAACCCTTGTGCAATCATGTTAGGTCTGCAATGCTGTAATTGCTGCAAATGGAGGATTCTTTGACGAAAGCAAAGTTTGAAGGAAAAAATTATTATTTCAAATACAAATCATTATTTCTAACCTTGTCAATGTCTTGACTATATTTTCTATTCATTTTACAACTCATGGTGGTAAATAAATGTGACTTTTCATGGAAAACACAAAATAATTGTCTGGGTGACCCCAAACTTTTGAACGGTAGTGTATATCTACATATTTATTCCATCTAGCTACAATACTCTGCACTGTGTGTTTATATACTCAAATGTTTATTCCATCCAGCTACAATGCTCTGCACTGTGTTTATATATTTATATATCTATCCCATCTAGCTACAATGCTCCGCACTGTGTCATATATATACTGTATATACAGTATATATACAGTATATATATATACATATATACATACAGTTAGGCCCAGAAATATTTGGACAGTAACACAATCTTCATGATTTGGGCTCTGCATGCCACCACATTGGATTTGAAATGAAACAACTACAACGGAATTGAAGTGCAGACTTTAAGGTTTAATTCAAGGGGTTGAACAAAAATATATGATTAAACATGTAGGAGTTGTAGCTATTTTTATACAAACGCTCCTCATTTCAGGGGCTCAAGAGTAATTGGACAAATAAACATAACCCTAAGTAAAATGTTACTTTTCAATATTTTGTTGAAAATCCTTTGCAGGCAATGACTGCCTGAAGTCTGGAACCCATGGACATCACCAAACGCTGGGTTTCCTCCTTTGTGATGCTTTGCCAGGCCTTTACTGCAGCTGTCTTCAGTTGTTGCTTGTTTGTGGGTCTTTCTGCCTTAAGTTTTGTCTTGAGCAAGTGAAATGCATGCTCGACTGGGTTGAGATCTGGTGATTGTCTCAGCCATTGCAGAATATTCCACTTCGTTGCTTTAAAAAACTCCTGGGTTTCTTTTGCAGTATGTTTTGGATCATTGGTGAAGCGTCGTCCAATCAACTTTACTGCATTTGGCTGAATCCGAGTAGAAAGTATATCCCTATACACTTCAGAATTCATCCAGCTGCTTCTGTCTTTTGTCACATCATCAATAAACACAAGTGACCCAGTGCCATTTGAAGCCATGCATGCCCATGCCATCACACTGCCTCCACCATGTTTTACAGAAGATGTAGTGCTTTGGACCATGAGCTGTTCCAGTTCTTCTCTAAACTTTCTTCTTCCCATCATTCTGGTACAGGTTGATCTTAGTCTCATCTGTCCAAAGAATGCTGTTCCAGAACTGGGCTGGCTTCTTCAGGTGTTTTTTGGCAAAGTCAATTCTGGCCTTTCTATTTTTGAGGCTGATTCATGGTTTGCACCTTGTGGTGAATCCTTTGTATTTACTCCCATGAAGTCTTCTCTTTATGGTAGACTTAGATACTGATACACCTACTTCATGGAGAGTGTTCTTCACTTGACTGGATGTTGTGAAGGGGTTGTTCTTCACCATGGAAAGGATTCTGTGATCATCCACCACTGTTGTCTTCCGTGGACGTCCAGGCCTTTTTGAGTTCCCAAGCTCACCAGTGCACTTTTTTTTTCTTGGAATGTACCAAACTGTTGATTTGGCCACTCCTAACATTTCTGCTATCTCTCTGATGGATTTCTTCTTTTTTTTCCAGCCTCAGGATGGTCTGTTTCACCTCCATTGAGAGCTCCTTTGACTGCATGTTGTATATTCACAGCAACAGCTTCCAAATGCAAACGCCATACCTGGAATCAACTCCAGACCTTTTAACTGCTTAACTGATGACACGTTAACGAGGGAAGAGCCCATGCAGCCTTGTTACTTTTTTTGCAGCCTTCTGAGTCAATTGTCCAATTACTTTTGGTCCCTTGAAAAAGAGGTGGCTACGTATTAAAGAGCTGTAATTCCTAAACCCTTGCTCCAATTTGGATGTGAATACTCTCAAATTACAGCTGAGAGTCTGCACTTTAAGCCCTTATTGATTGTATAATTGTATCCTGAATATGTTTTTGTAAACAGCTAAAATAACAAAACTTGTGTCACTGTCCAAACATTTTTGGGCCTAACTGTATATATATTTATATTTATATGTTCATATGTATACTTGCTGCTCTTGTTTTTTCTCTTACCTTCTGATTGTTGCTCTGAGTGTTGCTATCCCTGTGCTGTTGCAATCCTGGAATTTCCCCATTGTGGGACTAATAAAGGCTTATCTTATCTTAAAATCTCAAGATACATGGCCCCATTCATTCTTTACTTTACACGGATCAGTTGTCCCGGTCCCTTTGCAGAAAAACTGCCCCAAAGTATGATGTTTCCACCCCCATGCTTCACAGTAGGTATGGTGTTCTTTCTCCTCCAAACACGACAAGTTGAGTTTTTACAATAAAGTTCTATTTTGGTTTCATCTGACCAAATGACATTCTTCCAATCCTCTTCTGGATCATCCAAATGCTCTCTAGCAAACTTCAGATGGGCCTGGACATGTACTGGCTTAAGCAGGGGGACACGTCTGGCACTGTAGGATTTGAGTCCCTGGCGGCATAGTGTTCGAATACCCCACGCCACGACCCTAATCACCGCCGAAGGATAGAAGGTGGTCGGCCTTCCCCATCACACCGATATACCCCCTATGGAAGGAAAATGGGCAATTCTGCTGCTGATCATAACAGGCTTCAAAGATCCACTCAAGGTAATCAGCAAAATGAAAGGAATTATCAGAAGGCCCAAAATCCAGCATTCAGAAAAGATGGCAACAGACAACATTGGTGAATCGCAGAGACTGAATGTAAAAGCCATATTAAATTGCATATGCCATGCTATGTGATATTTTCTGTATGATTAGTAAAACAAATGTATGCTCATTGAGTTAAAAGTACATGTAATGTATGTAATCACCTGAAATGATGAATGTAATCAAACTGTATGATTGTATGTACCTTTTAACTGCACAAAAGAAGGTTTTATGCAAAACAGATTGTGATAAGTTGGAAAGAACCCTGTTTACTGGAAATGTGTTAGAAATGAGGAAATGGGCACAGATGTCCAGCAAACTGAGGTATTTTGGTAATGGAAAATGCTGAGAGGCTAGCGGGAAAGGCCGTGAGTCATGAGCGCCTGATCAGTCACATGGTTTACGAGAATTGACTAGCCTGAACATGTGCAGAAATGAAGTAATGGTTATATAAATGTAACTTTAAGCCAATCATAAGAGGCCAAGAAAGCCTAGGGTGAGTTTGGGACCAATCAGAGAACTTGGGCGAAGGTTATAAAAACCAAGCCTATTTTGCCCCAAATGTTCACTTTCTCTGCGGTCTTCAACGAGGCAACATCGGAGCAGCGGACTGAAGAAGGGGAACGCCAGAAGAGAAGTGATCCAGTTTTCTGCCTCAATTCTTCAGCCTTTAAACAACTTTTACATCAGCTGCCTAAAGTGTTATTATAACACTTATGCAGAAAGAGGAACAAGCTACAGCTGCTGTCCCCAGCTCTCAGCCAGGACGCTGTGAGTCATCGGGCATCGCGGAGCAACGGCGGGAGAAAGCAGAAGCTCCCCCGGGCTGGAACACCACATCGGAGTCGACTCATCGCTTCTTCCCGGCCAAAGGCGGCCACCGTTCAGCCTGAGGAGGAAACATCTGTCCGCGGTGGTCTTGTTCCTTCCCTGCCTTCCCTATCTCCCCTCTCCTTCCCTGCAAGAGGGGCTTCAATGAAAGAAGACCAGCGATCACACATCCTTTATCCCAAAACTCACCCTTCAGCTTCCTTAGATATAACCAACAAATTAACCAGGTGTTTTTTATCAAGTTTTATTTTAAAGATTTTGATCTATTTTGATTTTTACTCTGATTTTTTTAACTTTTTGATGATTTACTGAACATTTTATTGGGTTATTTTGAAACTTTTTTGAGTTTAAATCTCTTTGATCAAATGACTGATTTTTTTACAATTTTCAACTTTTTAATCAAGGTTTTGCAATCAGGGTTCTGGGTTTAATTTTTAATTTTCATTCTTTTTATTATGGACTGTTCAATGCAATTTATCCTGTTTTGGCTGAGCTTTGCTGATTTTTAATAAATGCCACGGCATATCAAAGACAGTATGGGACTCTGTGGGCTTATTGATTCAGTGTCCATCCTCATGGGGTGATTTTTGACATTTTTCAAGCTTTAAAAGGTTTTCCCTACTTAATGGTATTTAAAACAGATCCCCTATAAACCAATTTTTTTCCTGGTTTTAAACATTTACCCAGATTACCAAGAGCAATGTAAGACCATGAGAGGCTGTCGTTAATATTGGAGGTGTATTCCAGGTATCTGACTGGACAGGTCACTCAGTCAGAGGTCTGGTGTACAGGCAGTGGGGGTCCTCCAATAAATGAAGACAGTAGAGCTGGGTTAACTCTCAAGTCACCAAGCACACCTACACAGGCAACAGAATTTCCTATGAGGAAAATTCCTCTAGGAACTGCAAGCTGGTGAACCTAACCTCAATTCCTGAGGTCCAAGGTCAAAGGGTCTTCGTCACGGTAACGTCCCAGGGTGGGCCCCGAAGGAGCACCGGGGTCCACAAGCTGTTGGGTTCGAGTCGCCTGAGCAGCCAAGAAGAGTCCAGCAGTCAAGAGCGGCTGCTGTGCTGTTCAAGAGATCCTGATCTGAGGCGCGGGCAGGCAGGTGTCCTGCCTGGGTCTTGCTACAGTGTTGCCTGGGAGGGAGCACCACAACAGGTAAAAACCTATCAAGAAATTGGTAGGCAACGTGGGTGCAACAGGCTGCAGAGTTCTGTCAAAGAAGCTGACAGGGCTAGGAGCATCGACTCAGCCGGGCCTGACGAGGTCCGGGAGGAGGTGCAGTGACCTGGGTCTCCCCCCTCATCCCTGTGCCCCGATGCGCTAAGGGGAGGCTTTGAAGGGAAGACACAAGGCGACCTACAAGGAAGATGGCAGAAGGGTTCAACGCAGCAGAGGTCGGGGTATACCCTGACCTCAGCACACTGCAAGGCAACGCTCCTGTGGGCTCTGAGCAAGCAGAGCTCTACGGGGGATCTGGAGGCGAAGAAGACCAAGAAACAAGTCAAGGGCCACTGCCCCACAGGGGCACATTAGAGGTAAGCGAAGAATCAGCTGAAAGAAGACGAAGTGGGGCTCCAAGAATCCCCATCAAAGTGGGGGTTATGCTGCATACGGGTGATCCCCTCACCTGGAGCAGCAAAGTCTTGCAAGAAATGAGTCAAGAATACAACCAAAAAGGCTACACCAGCACCCCTGATAGTTTGGGGGAACTCCTCAGTGATGAGGTGAAAAGAAGAGGTCAAAGTCTTCTGGCAACAAACTATCACAACATCCCGCTGCTGGTGGTGAAGTGCCCTCCAGCTACTACCCGCAAAAAAGAAGTCGGGCAGTGGCTGGAGTGGTGGGTGCAGCGGCTAAGGCAGCTGGAGGAAGATCAGTATGAAGTGGTGAAGCTCTACAGCTCCGATCAAGCTCTAGATCCCCTGGTCAAAATGGTGGCCAGGGCAATGCAAGTTTCTTCATGTCGCATCAAAGAGGAAACTCCAGCAGCAAAAAGGTATGACGATTATGCTGACTATCTGCAAGAACTCCAACAATATGAAGAAATGTGTAAGAAGCGCCAACAGGTACAGCTTCTTCAAAGAACTGAAGACAGCGACAGTGACAGTACTCAATATACAAGTTCAGCCAGGTTAGACTTAAATTACTTCACAAAGCAACAAGAAGAGCAAGGTGAGCAGTCAGACCATTGACCTCCCTCCTCAGACAGTGAAGAGGAAAAGCAACTAGAGTCTAGAGCTGAATCTGGGGAGGAAGGGGACATAGTAGAGACACTTGAAAGAACAACAAACCAGTTAGCTACCTCGCTGGAAGAACTGCAAAAGCATCTGACTTCAGGGCGAAACCTGGGGAACAACAAAGAAGAAGAAAAACAACACAGCATGGGAGCAGCCTGGCAGGGGGATCGAATTCCCCCAACAACAGCAGTGAAGAAAAGGCCGGCAGTTCATCAAGAGCTGCTAGAGGGACTCAGGACGGTCTTGAAGAACACAAAAGGGCAGCACCACCGGTCTGTGAGTCCAGAAAGTTATCCAGCAGACACACCTAGTACGCCAGCAACAGTGGTAAGAGGTAACAAAAGTACACAAGTACAAGATGGGGGTCAGTCATCAAGATTCTATGACAGACCTTACCCCCTTTCAGATCACCGTCTTTCCCCCTACAACCAAGCCAGCAGGGGGTATGAGAAGAATCCCCACACAGCAGTTGCCCCTATCCTTGAAGATGAGAAGGAATCACTTCCCCCTCTCCCCGAAAGAGCCCAATTGTTCCTGTCAGCAAGGAAGATCAAGGCATTCAGGTTAGTGGCAAGACCCTGGCTGCTGGAGGCAGATGGGTTAGTGGTGTTCACTGACCACGAGTTGAAGATAAGAAATGCCCCCTTCAGAAAAGAGCTGCATGGAAGAATTGGTAAAAAGTGGCAAGAAGAAATCCAAGCTGTCAAGAAAAAACGCCATGATCAAAGAAAAGAAGAGTCAACAATAGGGGTGGTAAGTGGGGGTGATCTTTCTTACTACATGATCCTGCTGGTACCTATGCAAAAATATAAGAAAGGAGATGCAGTTGGGCTTCATCAATCGCTCATGGGCTCAAACATACTTAGAGCCCTCTGCAGAGCTGCAGACTTCCAGGTAAGGAGAGTAGTGCTGCCGCTACGTGGGTTAATCTCTGGCGCTCATCATTGGGGTGAAGCAGAAAAAGCAGTGAGGGCAGCAATAGACAAGTACATGGAGTGGCCGGGAAAAGGGCGCTCGCTGAGAGAAATAATCATGGTAGTTTCACCAGGACAAGACACAGAACAACGACTCAGAGAAGAAGCCGCCAAAAAGTCAAGAGAAGAAAAGAGTTTTGGCAGCAAAAAGGTACAACAAACTCAGACCTCTAAAGGTAAAGGTATGGGGGCTGAGCGGCAAGGCAGGTCAGGGAGTCAACGAAGAAGCTCATCACCTCAAAAAGCTGCCATCAGCTCAAAGCAAGAAAAGCCATTAACTTCAAGAGGTAGAGAGCAGCTAAGAGCAACAGATAGATCACATCGACAGAGCAAAGTGGGGGCATGGGTAGAGCACAGTCCAGAGAGTGACTCTGAAGAATCTCAAGCCAGTCCCAACAGGTATTATGTAGGTGAGACATGCAGAAGGGACTGGAGGCAGGAAAATGAAGATTCAGAAGAAGAACCTGACTCCCTGGAAAGGGAGCAAGGACAAATTGAGCAACACCACCCTAAAAGTGACACAGAAAGCGCTCTATCCGAGGAAGTACCCCTGCGAGAAATGCAAAAGCTCAGAATTAGTAGCCGCAGGTGTGACAAGAAAGAAGATCCAAGAGTAGACATTGAAAAAGCCTCAGAGAGATTAGCCCGTGATCTCAGCATTGGCCCCATAACAACAAAAGACCAGCGCAAGACATACATGCCTGAAGTCGACCAAGCTGATTTTGAAATTCCAGAAAGCTGGAGTCAGAATCAGAACACCTTCAAGACCCTGCCAATGACAGCTACATATGGTGAGTGGGCTAATTTGTTAATGATGCCATCATCTGCTAAAATAGACAAAGCAAAAGCTCTCACCAAGCCATTTAAAAAAGCCTTCTTTGAAATAACACATGATGTAATGGTAAGAAGAATGAAAAAAGCTGCAAGAAAGCACTCAAAAGAAGTGCTGGCAGAAGAAGAAATCTCTGCAGATGATGAGGAGGACGAGTCCCCTCAAAAGCAAAAAAGACAGGTAAAACAAAAGTTGCAAAGCACCAATCCTACTGTTGTGACGGCATCACATTTGCAACACGGGGCCTACAAAGACTTCAAGATTTTAAACACACTAGTCCCCCCACCAAAAACAAATCAAGCAGTGGTAGACTACCTTAAAGGTGTTTGGGAGATGGTGGAAGGTAGTACCACTAATGAATTGGCTAAAAAACTCTGGTTAAGCCGAGTCATTAACAGTAGGGTGCCCTTAGATGACTTAGTGCCAGCCAAAACTTATTATCTGAGAATGGTGCTGGAAGATGATAACGATGAAGACAGCTTGGTGGTGAAGATGCGGCAACAGCTAGATTCAGGTAGCACCCTCTCACATGTCTGGTATCTGGTCAAGATGGTGCCCTCAGTGGTCGCCATGGTGCTTCGCTGCGCCCTTTGTTTGTTTTTGTTTGTCAATTGTGTGTCTGCTTGCACTTATACCCGTGAAGAACTTCTAAATATCAGGACTTTCACTCCCACGGACCTAATCCCAGTTTTTTTAGCTCCTGCCGCCGATCTGGTTCATTGCTTGGCTCGAAAAGTGAGACGGCGGAAAAGAGGAAGACGAGCGGGCGCTCTCGTGCGGCTTCGCAGGAGAGGCACGCGCACGGCGTTGCCTGGCATATTTCTGTCCAATACCAACTCTCTCTCTAACAAGGTAGATGAACTGAGACTGCTGATGCGTTTTAAGGACCTCTCCTCCTCGGCTGCCCTCTGCTTTACCGAGACTTGGCTCAGGGAAAACACACCGGACAGCGCGCTGCACCTCGAGGGATTTCAGCTGTTTCGCGCTGATTGTGACACAGAGCTTTCCGGCAAGACCACAGGAGGCGGAGTCTGCTTTTACATCAACAGCAGCTGGTGCTCTGATGTAACAGTGATTTCCAAACACTGTTCTCCCGCCCTGGAATTTCTTTTTATTAACTGCAAGCCATTTTATTCCCCGCGGGAGTTCACTTCATTCATCCTCGTCGCTGTGTACATCACTCCCGACGCGGACACGCGCGAAGCTCAGCGCGTGCTCGCGGACCACATCCAACACACGGAGCGGATTTTCCCAGACTCTCTGGTTATCGTGGTTGGCGACTTTAATCAGAGCAATCTGAGCCACGATCTCCCCCGCTACAAACAGTTTATTAAATGCCCCACCAGAGGATTAAACACACTGGATCACTGTTACACCACAGTGAAAGACGCATATCGCGCTGTTCCCCGCGCTGCGCTGGGATTATCTGATCACGTGATGGTCCACCTCATTCCCACATACAGACAGAGATTGAAGCTCACTAAACCTGTCGTGAGCACTACGAAGAAACGGACCAGTGAAGCTGAGGAGAAGCTGGAAACGTGCATGGAAATAACTGACTGGGGCATGTTTAAACGAGCCACGCATGATTTGGATGAATACACGGACACTGTGAACTCATATATCCACTTTTGTGAAGAGGACATTCTTCCATCACGCACCAGGGGTGAGATTCTCTAATGACAAGCCCTGGTTCACAGCTAAGCTCAGACAGATCAGGAAGGAGAAGGAAGCAGCGCTGAAAAGTGGAGACAGGGACTGCTACAGGGAGGTTAAATTATCGGTTTAATAGAGAGCTGAAGAGAGCTAAATCTGTGTATTCTGAGAGACTCCAGCAGCAGTTCACTGCTAATGATTCGGCTTCTGTGTGGAGAGGACTGAGGCAGATCACCAACTATTGGCCTCAGGCTCCTAAAGGGTCAGGATGACAAAGCCCTTTGTCCAAGGACTGTCCCAACACTATGCCTGTTTTGAACACCTCGTCATCTGTGTCCAAACTCCCCCCCTCTCTCCAGCTCCACAGCCTCCCACAATCCCTACTTCATCAAAGGCACCACCCCCCTCCTCCCCCCCTGCCCTTATCATCAGTGAGCAGGACGTGCTCAAACAGTTCTCCAGACTGAACCCGCGCAAGGCCCCCGGTCCGGACGGCGGTGTCTCCCTCCCACCCTGAGACACTGTGCGAAACAGCTGGCTCCTGTCTTCACAGACATTTTTAACTCCTCCCTTAAGCTATGCCACGTGCCGACCTGCCTCAAATCCTCCACCATCATCCCTGTCCCCAAGAAGCCACGGATCACTGGACTTAATGACTACAGACCTATAGCGCTCACCTCTGTAGTCATGAAGTCCTTTGAGTGCCTGGTCCTGCCCCACCTCAAGTCCATCACCACCCCTCTCCTGGACCCGCTGCAGTTTGCCTACCGAGCCAACAGGTCTGTAGACGATGCAGTCAACCTGGCCCTCCACTCCATCCTGCAGCACCTGGACTCCCCGGGAACCTACGCCAGGATCCTGTTTGTGGACTTCAGCTCCGCATTCAACACCATCCGCCCTGCTCTGCTCCGGGACAAGCTGTCCCTGCTCAACGTGCCTGACTCCCTCTGCAGGTGGATCATCGACTTCCTGACGGACCGGAGGCAGCATGTGCGGCTGGGAAAGACTGTCTCAGACTCTACTAGCATCAGCACCGGATCACCCCAGGGCTGTGTACTTTCCCCCCTACTCTTCTCCCTTTATACCAACTCCTGCACCTCCAGCCACCAGTCTGTCAAGTTGATCAAGTTTGCGGACGACACCACCCTCATCGGGCTCATCTCCAACGGCGACGAGTCCGCCTACAGGAGCGAGGTGGCCCAGCTGGCGTCCTGGTGCAACAACAACAACCTGCAGCTGAACGCTCTGAAGACAGTGGAGATGATTGTGGACTTCAGGAAAGTCACAACCCTCTGCCCCCCCTCACCCTCACAGGCTCTCCCATCACCACTGCTGATCCTTCCGCTTCCTAGGCACTACCATCACCAGGACCTCAAGTGGGAGCCGACCATCAGCTCACTCATCAAAAAAAGCCCAGCAGAGGATGTTCTTCCTGCGGCAGCTGAGGAAGCTCAAGCTACACACCAAGATGTTAGTGCAGTTCTACACAGCCATCATCGAGTCCATCCTCACCACCTCCATAACCGGTGTGTACGCAGGAGGCCACTGCCAGGGACAGACTAAGGCTGCAGCGCGTCGTGCGCACTGCTGAGAAGGTGATCAGCTGCAAGCTCCATCTCTCCAGGATCTGTACATCTCCAGGACCCCGGAGGCGTGCTGGCCGGATCATAGCCGATCCCTCACACCCTTGGTCACGTACTGTTTGCCCCCCTCCCCTCAGGTAGAAGACTTCGGTCCATCAGACTAAAACCTCCCGTCACATGGACCAGCTTCTTCCCCTCTGCCATCAGACTGCTGAACACTAAGTGACTATTGACTCTCGTGCACTATGTACAGCAGCTCAACCAGTCTCATGTCAATCATCACTGTTTTCTTCCTGCATTACCGACTGCACTATATGGTTTCTCTACAGTATCTGCTGCTCGCTAATAATATTTTAACTGCTGACCAGTATCACTCACTCTTATTCTACACTTTATTGCATGTATAGTTTATTTCTTTTATTTTATCATGTTTAATGGTTGCAGCATTGCACCGAGGACAAATTCCTAGTTTGTGTACTACATGAACAATGGCAATAAATCTGATTCTGATTCTGATTCTGAAGTAAAGACATACCACCGACAAGATGGGTAATGGTCCTGAGGAAGCTCACCGAAGGCAGGAGGGGAGAGGTAACATTCCACAAGCTTCTGCCCTCCAACACCACAGAGAAACAACTTGATGAAAAGGTATCGCATTGGGACTTAGAAAGCAAGTTCTATGAGAAGAAAAGAAAACATGGTGAGCAACAGCAAAAACCCAGAAATAAACCACCTGAAAGAACTCCCCCCGCCGCAACCGTCCCCACTGGTGTCCAAGGCCCAAGCCGCTGTCTACGTCTGCACAAACTCCCCAGCTACAAGTTCTAAAGGTGAAGTAAAGAGGAAAAGTAATTATTTGCCACCAGAAGAGTATCAAAACTACTCCAGAACAAAAAGAGCCCACCGAGAGGAACATCAGAAGACCCTCTCGGGGGGCTAACAAAGTAATGGCCGCTAGGGGGCAGGTCATTTTTAAACGACGTCAACCAAGATGAAGAAATGTTTTACACGGACATCAATGGGGTCCGCTACTTGGTAGATACAGGAGCAGAGGTGTCAAGGACCTGCCAACCCATAAAAATAGAGGGACACCTAACAGTTGTATACTCGCAGACGGGCGGACTACAAAAATGCCATATGGGGTATGGAATGACATTGTATTTTTGAGAGGGCCCCATAACTTGATCTCCTACAGAGACCTAAAGGACCTGCAAGATCCTAAGGGTCGGAAGAAAAACTCAGAGCAAGAATACAACACCTGTCAGTCCATCAAGGTAAAAATAGACTTCAGTAATCTCTTGCTGTATTTGAGTAATCTGACAGATCAAAAAAGTGTACAAACCAGTTAATGTGCGATAGTAAGAGAGCAAAAAGTTGGAGGAGAGTGACCTCTCCCAGCAAGGTAAAGAAGAACTAAAGCGAATTCTTCAACCTGCAAATGTGCTATTTCAAAAATGATTGTGGGGACATGGGTGCAAAATATACCACACAATAGAAGTGGGGATTCATCCCGCAGTAAAACAATATCCTCTGACCCTGCAGGCTGTTGAAGAAATGGACAAAATAGTGAGAGAATTAAATTGCTTAAGGCATAATCAGAAAAGAGTCAAATCCCCCACCAACAGTCCCATTCAAGCAGTAAGAAAACCAGAGTCAGCTGGAGGAGGTTGGCGGCCAGTGATCAACTTCTAAAGCCCTCAACAGAAGAACAATAGCCAATAAAGCAATTTATGATAAATCCCACAAGGTACTCTGAAACACACAGTGAGAAAATTCAAATCCTGCATTGATCATGTCGAAATGGGTTTTTCTCACTAGATTTGGCAAAGAGTCACAAGTTACAAAACCTCATATCCACCCAAAAGGCCCATCTTATTTTATGTGCAGAGCCTCCCCCAGGGGTACAAAATTACCCCAAATGTGTTTCAAGCAGCATAATGGATAACTCGAGGTTTAAGGCCACAATCTACATTGCGACGCGTACAAGCAGATGACACAGAAGAAGAACACCTTAAAAAACAACAAAACAGTCATGACAGACTCACAACAGCAGGTAAAAACTTAACCTTTCCAAAATGTAGTTAGCCCGCTTCCAAGTAGACTACCTAGGTTCCAAATCTCATCTGAACTGGGGCTCTCGGAGGGTTACAGAGAGAAGTTGGAAAAAATCAGGCCCCCTACAACAGAGAATGAAATGCAGAAAATTTTAGGGCTTTGTAACTACGTCAGAGATCATGTTCCTGGCTATCAGAAATATGCTAGGCCTCTCTATGCAAAACTCAGAAAGACTGACAAAACTCCAAATGCAAAGAAAAAATGGGAATGGTCGGCAACAGATCAACAGCACCTGGAAGGTTTGCAGAAAGCCATTCAAAATGCAGTTACCCTAGAACCCCGAAGCCTCACCACCCGCTTAGTGGCCGAAGTAAGTTGTGATGAAGATGATGTGATTGTCACTGTGGCAAATGAAAATGGTGGGCTAGTGGCCCTTTGGATCTACACTCTGTCATCAGTGGAGAAGAAATATCCCCTAGAAGAGAAAGAGTTGGCTGTAGTGGCTAAATATTGGAGTCATCTTAAAGAGTTAGCTCAAGGACAAGGTATCAAGATAATCACACAAAGTCAGGTGCACAGGTATCTGACAAAAGCCACAGTGGAAAGCACAAAAGCCACAAATGCAAGATGGGGCCGCTGGGAAGATCTGCTACAAGACCCCGATCTAGAAATAGGCCCTAAAAGACCAGTCCCTAAGAAAACAGCAAAACCTGACAAAGACAAAGAGCATCTACCAGAATGGACACTCTACACAGATGGGTCTAGAAAAGGGCCAGATGACAAAGCATACTGGGGCTTTATCCTAAAAGAGGGAGAGAAAGAGAGGTGGAGAAAGAAGGGTAAAGTGCCCGGTACAGCACAAACCGGAGAAGTAACAGCGGTTCTGGAAGGACTGTTAGAGTTGGAGAAGAGAAAGGTAAAAAAGGCAACAATAATCACAGACAGTGACTACTGTGCACGAGCATTGCAAGAAGATTTAACCATTTGGCAAGAAAATGGTTTTGAAGGAACAAAAGGAAAGCCGGTGGCACATCAAGACTTGTGGAAGAAGATTGCAGAAATCAGATTAAATATGGAGCTGGAGGTAGTGCACCAGAAAGCTCACAAGAAGACAGGTCCTCACTGGCAAGGTAACGATGAGGTTGATCGTTATGTGCAGATGAGGAGAGTCATCCTAGTACAGGGGTGTCCAACCATGTGCCATGGAGAGCCAAGACCCTGCAGGTTTTACCTCCAACCAGTGTCTTCAACAGCAGATTTCAGTGAACTTCTTCCCACTGATTGCTGATAAGTGAAAACACCTGCTGAAGAGACTGGTTGGAGGTAAAACCTGCAGGGTCTTGGCTCTCCATGGCACATGGTTGGACACCCCTGTCCTAGTAGATCAGGAAAGCTGGGAAGATACACCCAAGGGAAGGGTGGTCCCAGAAGGTTCTGTGCAGGGAGTAGTGGCTGCAGTGCATGAGTCACTGGGTCACGCAGGTACAGTCCCTACACGAAGAGAGTGGTGAAATTGCAGCTCTGGGTCCCTACACATCGCATCCGTCAAGTCCTCAAGAACTGTGAAGTATGTGGGAAATACAACGCAGGTAGGAGAGGGCAGAGGGTGGATGGGTTGACAATAAAAGCACTGTGCCATGGGGTTCAGTATGCATGGATGTAGCTGGGCCAATGGGGGTGAACGGCAAGAAGGGTGAGAAGTACATCCTAGTCTTAGTCGACTCTGTCTGGTTTCAATGATTACAAAGCAGTGCGAAAAGCAAATGGCAACAGTGTGGCGACAATGTTGGAAGAAACCTGTAAATGCTTGGGGGTGCCAAAAGAACTGAGAACGATAATGGCATCTCACTTTCGCAATGCACAGGTAGATCAGTGGTGTCAGCGGTTCGGGGTAATAAGGGTTTATTCCCCTCCATACACTCCACAGGCAAATGGGGTGTGGAAAGAACAATAGGGCTGGTGAAAAGTTGGATTGGAAAGAATGAAAACTCAGAGAATGGAGTACAAAGCTGTTAGAAATGGCTAACAAATGAATGACAGACCCCTGCACAAGGTAGGCCCTCCCCCGCTCAAGAGCTAAACCAACGCCCCTTCACATCAGGAAGTGGGCGGAGCCCTGAAGATAAAAAGGGGCCACAGCAACCTAAGGTGCCTTTTCAGGTGGGTCAACGAGTGTGGATCAGAGCACATCAGCCTACAACCGCTGCAGTCAAGCCAAAGTACGATCGAGCTGACAGAGTCAAGCAAGTTTTGGATAGTAATACTGTCCTTTTGGAAGAAAACGGGATCCAAGGAGTGGAGCAATTGAAGCCAATCTCTATTTAAGAGAAAACCAGAAGCTGAAGATGGCTAGCAACACCTGTACGATACCTCCCTTCATCGAACTGGCAACGGTGAAGGGCTTGATCGTCATGAGAAGAGCTTTATATAGCTTTTGGGTAGGCAAAGCCTTAGCTTTATTGTATTATGCCAAAAAAGGTTATTTAACCCCAGCAAAAAAACCCTAATCTGGTACCAAGCGGAAAATGTGTGTGATATGCCTACAGCCTTCTCAGTGCAAGATAATATGGGAAGGCCCAGCTTACAAGAAACCGAAGAAGATTTCTGCTGATCAAAATGAGCTTCAGGAAATGCTCTGGAAGCCGGTTCAGATCCTAGGTGGCCACATTTGCGGCCAATGTCGGGTGGGAACTTTACCCAGGATAATGGTCATGATGCAGTGGGATTATCGAGAGAGTGCCGGAGCATCACCTAGCGGGTGCACTTGCCAGTGGGACGGACAATATCTCCATCCCTGCCTCAGTTGTAAGATGACCTGGCACGAGGGTATCTATTCATGGCAGGGAAAGCAGAAGGTTGGCAGGAGGATGTATAGTCCGTTGCAAGCATTTTCACCAAACCAGGAGCAGGTGTGGAGAACAAGAAGACAGAAGGGGAAGACACAGATCAAGCAAGTGCATCCAGTTCATCTATAACACCATCTGCACCTTGGCTTCCCCCGGTCCCTCAGCTCCGCCGGCCCTAGGGTTTGACCCAATCAATCCGGGAGTTTTTAGGGTCAATCTTGCTGTAGGCCTAACACACCTGGACACAGCAATGTGCCTGGGATGGCCCTACAATCCTTATGCTGCACCACAGATGTTGGCACCCTGGGCACTATACAATATCCACAGTATTCAGGGTGTACTGTGACCCGAACCACCCTGACTACACACCTTCCAGCATATCTTTCTGAGCACACCAGGAGGAAGCACGTAGATATGGCTTTGAAGGGCCATGGCAGCTCACCACATGGGCTACATTGATTAAGGAAGTTATTGGGAACCCCCATCTCCCCATTCAAGGGCTTGACTCAGTCCCTAAAGAGAAAGACCTCCGGGCGACGACTCTTTGTACTTGGATAACAGATTGATGTTGTGAAGCCTGTAGGGTCATAGATTAGCCAAAACTGCCACATTCGTCGTGACACCTGAAGGTTGGATGAGAGGGGGTCGGGCACAGATACCGGGCACTTTGGTTGGTCGAGCCCCAGAGCCGATTCGGCCAGAAGATACACGCAAGATAACTTTGACGGTGTCCATGGTGACTGTGCCCTTGAGGGGTATCTACTCAGTGGGTGCTGAGATTCGAGTCATCGACGAGCCCGCATGGCAGAAAAGCTCTAAGACCACTGAAGGGAAGGGTCGGCTTGGAAAACTTCTGGCAAGAGCTAAAGAATGGCCCTTATTCCAGAAGAAGAAGTCGGGACTGATTCTCCACCCCTGTAGGCTCCACATTCATGCTGCTAATACAAAATCTACCTCAAAACACACATACAACATAACCACAAATGCATTACATTACATATACATACATAACATACCAAAATACACTTTTTCACGTTTACATGCAACATACACTCATTGAAGCATCATACATACACATACATAAACATGCACATTTTCTTTTTATTATTTTGAGTTATTGGAGCTGCACTATTCAAGCCAACCGAGGGGTGGCCACACCCCCTCGGGGAAGAAAAGCAGAAGTGATGACGTCACTAGTGCAGCATAAAAGTCTTGCCTGTCTTCATGGGTGTTCACTTAAGTCAAGGAACGCCACTGAATACAACCTCAAAGTCTACTACCTCAGAAGATGGGTCGAAGAAGAAAGAAAATAACAGAAGAAGAATTATATTGTGAGATCCTAAGAAGGAAACCCAAGAAAGGGGAGCCTCAACAAATGAGTGCAAAGAGCTTTGTCTTATTCTTGGCTCAAGCTCACAACCATAACCCATGGTATGATAGCAGTCCTCGCCATATTATACTGGTTGGGTTATGAGCCATGGGCCCTCAACCCATACCAAGGGCTCAGTTTGTTACCACCAAGAGATTTCAACAAACCTGCTGGCAGCAGAAAGAAGAAGAATTTACATCGCACCGCTCAGCAACAACACTCAGTTCAACTTAACCGAGATGCATACAGCAGATAACCAACCTCAGCTTTGAAGATTGCGAGAAAACAAATGAACGGCACTTTATGGTTTGAAGACCCAGCTCAACATCACAGGTGCCCATCCTGAGAAATGGGCAATTGAAGATTTGCAAGACCTCTCAGAAGAAGGGGGTCTATTAGGCTACTCATCCTCACAAAGAAACAAACAATCAACGTCCGATGCAACTGGATAAAGCCAGAAATGTATTCTTCAGCATGGTACTGCACCTGGAGTTGCAGACCCGTACCAGGTATGAATAGAACAGGGTACTGGGAGTCTGAAGTGGTTATTGCACCAGCCCATTATCGCAACGAGACCTGCGAGGGAATCTTCCCAAATTATGGGCCCTTCTGGGGTAATTATATCCTTGAATGTCCGGGTACAGACCCACCTAAGAAAAGAACAAAGAGGGACGCGCATCAACTAACAAGACACCTCCAACACCTCACCTCGCGCTCTAACTCCAACCCCAGGAAAGCCCCTCCGTAACAACACTGCAAAAACACCATTGCCAGAAACAGTCTTAAAATTTACAGAAGAAATTGTGAACAACTTCAAGCCTGTTGCTAAAAGAAGACAAACAGATACGACCGAAAGCTGATTAATTATTGTATGCAAGAAAAAAGAAGCAAATTAGCCCCATGTTTTGGAACTTCGGGCAAATGCCCCAGTGGTAAGCATTATATGGTTATCACTAGGGTGTACAAACCCTCTGGTTAATACCTGGCACATCCCTTAAAACAACACCACAGGCATACCATGAAGACTGGTTAAACGACACCTTGCCTTGGCTGTGGATGTACGACTTAAACTACTTCCAAGCTACATTTGCACCTAGTATGCCTGTTAGGCCACAAGGCCTTGGTGAAGTTCGCAAATCTTTGTTCTATGTGCAAAAGTTACCAACTCCAGATGACCTATTCAGTGTTCCAAAGAAGACTTCAAAAAGATTGATGAATGTGTGGTAAACAAGATATTTGACACACTCAGTGGCACTGAATGGGTATATGACAAGAAATCGCCCAGATGCCCCTTGGCAAGTATGGGACCGCGTCTGGAGTTCATGGGTGATTGCACATCACTGAAGAAGAATAAAACAGTCAAAGGTATCCTGCAATCCTGGCATGAACAATGGAAACGAGAAGAATGGAGAACATGGTGGGGTATGGAGGAAGAAGAAGCAAAGAAATGGGTCCTGCCATGTCTCTCTCAATCCTCAAATTATTGGGTAAAATATCAGTTTCTGGCAACAGTGTACTCAAAGCATCGAAGTATTCTGCCTTGGTCATTCTACACCATCAATTACATTAGCCCAACACCATGGAAGATGGTCTGTGACGAAAAGAATACCACCTGCACAATTAGCTTGTCAAGGGGGCATTGTGGAGAAGTCTGTTTTTGGGAACAGGACTGTAACGACTATTATGAGGGACAATATGAAACTTACGGGTTGCAAACAGGTCTGGAAGAAATTAATGGGAAATGGAGCAGAATACCTCCTGAAAGAGGTGGGGTGTACCAAAGCAATTAATGGGGCATAACATGCACATGAGGAAGCAGATTCTAGGCCCTAATTATCCCTCAAGTTGTAGATGATCCACAGTTCTTTGTGCAGAAAGCTACGCCTTCAGAAAAAGTATCTGTGAAGGTAAAGAAATAGTGGGTTATGAGTGGTTGGGCAAGAATGGCATCTACAACAATGGTACCTGTCACTCTCCTGCTGAGCATGGCTCGTTGTGGCACAGGGAAAAGTGAACATGAGTGTACTTTCCTAGAAATAGCAGGAAAAACAATTAAGGGGGACTGTGACCTACTGTTCTACAAGGAGCAGCTGAAAGTAGTTGAAGAAGGGCTACCAGTCGTCGCTTCCTGGCTGGGAACATTGCTCAGCTGGGTATGGCCCTATCTTTTGCTGGGATATAGGCTGCTGATGCAGGAATAATCCTACTGGTGGTCATCAAAGGTAGTGCCCGAGCTGCTGTAATCATCCATCTTTCGTCAAAGAGGGCGCTGAGAGAGAGGGGGTGGCAGAACTCGCCCATTAAAAGAGGAAGTATTGATAAAACTTCCACACCCACCAGTTTGCAGACTTCATTTGGTCTTCGGCTGGCGACCATTAAACAACCAAATACCCCCCACTCCTCAGTCTTATCAGAATCAACTGGCACAGCACAGCCTACTGCAAGCATGTCTACAGGAGCACAACAACAGATGATCTCTACACTTCATGAGCACTCCATACAAAGTGAGTACAGCATCTTCACCTGCGTGGGTCACTGAAATGACAAAGGCCAAGATACAGTTTTGGGTACTGCAAGCTATTTGGGCATGCTTCTCTTTCACCGGAGCCTGGTCTAAGCGGCATGTCCTAAGAATAGTAACAACTTTGGCAGCAGTCCGCATCGTCTTGGTCAACATCATATTTGGCAAATATGATTACTCTGACTCTGTTCGTCACCTACATGCTGGGTCGCATTACACCACAATGTGATTCCGAAGGTTTGCCCGCGCAGTGGTGATCCTCGTCTGGGTTGCTATCGACATGCTTGCCATCTTCTACCAGGCCGTTGAGATAATGGATGTGATTTGGGTAGGATTAATGGCAGCTGCATTACTGGGTCGTCAAGTATGGCTAGTATTGAAGCTGAAAAAGAGTGGCCGTAAAATCTGGGTCAATAGGCTGGCAGCTGTTGCCTTTTGGGGAGGTGATTTGGGGTGTCGTAACAACAATATGGTGGATGAAACTCATCTGTGGCTCAACTATGATAGCATGGATGATGACCTATGCAGTATCTTCCCCAGAAAGTGGAGGGCTACATAAAAGACATTGCCAAAATGAACGCAAAGCCAAAGCCTGAACAGTCTGTAACTGAAGTTAAGAACGCTGATTCAACTTAAAGGGGAGAGTAAAACCTCCCGAAGATTTGCTTACAGCTAACCAGCAAGCCTGCTAAATTGCCTAATAGACTTTTCCAATTACAAGATGTACTCTGTGTTTCACCTGTGTTGCAGGATGGGAAAGTCACCTGCTGTTCTGTCACACTTCGCTGGTGATGTCAAGTATTATGGGACATTATGGGAGCTTTGTGGTGTCCTAATTGTTGTCCAGGCCCACAACAGTCCCACCAGTAACTCTGAGGGTCTCTTCAGTCGAGAGGAATACATCCCTATACCTTTGATTGCACACACGGAATACTCCCTATACCTTTGATTGCACACCACATGAGATGGTCCTAAGGACAACAGGGAAATTGCTTTATGACACTTCGAATCAAGGGCAAGTGCAGTGGAAGCCCATCAGGTATAGCAATGGCTTCTACTATCCCCTGTTCCAGAAATTATGGGAGCTCCAAGATGGTTCCCTTGCATATTCTGCCCATTTCACGCATAACGACGCTTGGGTGGCTTACATCCAAGTTGCACCAGTACAGCCTCAAGCAAGTGACAACATGTACAATGAAACTATAGATGCTCTTTCACAGCTGACGCAGGCACTAGGTGAGGAGCCAGTGCCGCCACAATCCTTGGGGTCCCGATCATCTTTGACCCAAGTTTCAGCAAAAACAATGACCTCCACACCGGGGGATGTGAGTCTTCCAGCTGCATCCCCACAGGTTGATCAGCCATCATCTATGCAGCTTACTTCATCGGATGGTCAACCGCCTACTCCAGGAGATGATCTTCTTATAATAGATGAAGCTGTGGATGAGCCTCCTGAAACGCCTCTACAGGGAGCAAATACAGCCTCGTCTCATGGGCATCACACATCGCCAGCAGCACACCACAACTCAACTCCACGTGAGGATGTCCTTTCTCTCACAACAGAAGATGAAGGGACTCTTATAGAACTTACTCCACAGGTGCAAAAAGGTGAAAATCATCAGAATTGCCCAACCGAGGGGTGTTCGAATACCCCACGCCACGACCCTAATCACCGCCGAAGGATAGAAGGTGGTCGGCCTTCCCCATCACACCGATATACCCCCTATGGAAGGAAAATGGGCAATTCTGCTGCTGATCATAACAGGCTTCAAGATCACTCAAGGTATTCAGCAAAATGAAAGGAATTATCAGAAGGCCCAAAATCCAGCATTCAGAAAAGATGGCAACAGACAACATTGGTGAATCGCAGAGACTGAATGTAAAAGCCATATTAAATTGCATATGCCATGCTATGTGATATTTTCTGTATGATTAGTAAAACAAATGTATGCTCATTGAGTTAAAAGTACATGTAATGTATGTAATCACCTGAAATGATGAATGTAATCAAACTGTATGATTGTATGTATCTTTTAACTGCACAAAAGAAGGTTTTATGCAAAACAGATTGTGATAAGTTGGAAAGAACCCTGTTTACTGGAAATGTGTTAGAAATGAGGAAATGGGCACAGATGTCCAGCAAACTGAGGTATTTTGGTAATGGAAAATGCTGAGAGGCTAGCGGGAAAGGCCGTGAGTCATGAGCGCCTGATCAGTCACATGGTTTACGAGAATTGACTAGCCTGAACATGTGCAGAAGTGAAGTAATGGTTATATAAATGTAACTTTAAGCCAATCATAAGAGGCCAAGAAAGCCTAGGGTGAGTTTGGGACCAATCAGAGAACTTGGGCGAAGGTTATAAAAACCAAGCCTATTTTGCCCCAAATGTTCACTTTCTCGGCGGTCTTCAACGAGGCAACATCGGAGCAGCGGACTGAAGAGGGGAATGCCAGAAGAGAAGTGATCCAGGTTTCTGCCTCAATTCTTCAGCCTTTAAACAACTTTTACATCAGCTGCCTAAAGTGTTATTATAACACTTCTGCAAAAAGAGGAACAAGCTACAGCTGCTGTCCCCAGCTCTCAGCCAGGACGCTGTGAGTCATCGGGCGTCGCAGAGCAACGGCGGGAGAAAGCAGAAGCTCCCCCGGGCTGGAACACCACATCGGAGTCGACTCATCGCTTCTTCCCGGCCAAAGGCGGCCACCGTTCAGCCTGAGGAGGAAACATCTGTCTGTGGCGGTCTTGTTCCTTCCCTGCCTTCCCCATCTCCCCTCTCCTTCCCTGCAAGAGGGGCTTCAATGAAAGAAGACCAGCGATCACACATCCTTTATCCCAAAACTCACCCTTCAGCTTCCTTAGATATAACCAACAAATTAACCAGGTATTTTTTATCAAGTTTTATTTTAAAGATTTTGATCTATTTTGATTTTTACTCTGATTTTTTGAACTTTTTGATGATTTACTGAACATTTTATTGGGTTATTTTGAAACTTTTTTGAGTTTAAATCTCTTTGATCAAATGACTGATTTTTTTACAATTTTCAACTTTTTAATCAAGGTTTTGCAATCAGGGTTCTGGGTTTAATATTTAATTTTCAATTTTCATTCTTTTTATTATGGACTGTTCAATGCAATTTATCCTGTTTTGGCTGAGCTTTGCTGATTTTTAATAAATACCACGGCATATCAAAGACAGTATGGGACTCTGTGGGCTTATTGATTCAGCGTCCATCCTCATGGGGTGATTTTTGACATTTTTCAAGCTTTAAAAGGTTTTCCCTACTTAATGGTATTTAAAACAGATCCCCTATAAACCAATTTTTTTCCTGGTTTTAAACATTTACCCAGTTTACCAAGAGCAATGTAAGATCATGAGAGGCTGTCGTTAATATTGGAGGTGTATTCCAGGTATCTGACTGGACAGGTCACTCAGTCAGAGGTCTGGTGTACAGGCAGTGGGGGTCCTCCAATAAATGAAGACAGTAGAGCTGGGTTAACTCTCAAGTCACCAAGCACACCTACACAGGTAACAGAATTTCCTATGAGGAAAATTCCTCTAGGAACTGCAAGCTGGTGAACCTAACCTCAATTCCTGAGGTCCAAGGTCAAAGGGTCTTCGTCAGTAGTGTGTTACTGATGGTAGCCTTAGTTACTTTGGTCCCAGCTCTCTGCAGGTCATTCACTAGGTCCCCCCGTGTGTTCCTGGGATTTTTGCTCACCGTTCTCGTGATCATTTTGACCCCACGGGGTGAGATCTTGGGTGGAGCCCCAGATCGTGGGAGATTATCAGTGGTCTTGTATGTCTTCCATTTTCTAATAATTGCTCCCACAGCTGATTTCTTCACACCAAGCTGCTTACCTATTGCAGATTCAGTCTTCCCAGTCTGGTGCAGGTCTACAATTTTGTTTCTGGTGTCCTTTGACAGCTCTTTGGTCTTGGCCATAGTGGAGTTTGGAGTCTGACTGTTTGAGGTTGTGGACAGGTGTCTTTTATACTGATAAAGAGTTCAAACAGGTGCCATTAATACAGGTAACGAGTGGAGGACAGAGGAGCCTCTTAAAGAAGAAGTTACAGGTCTGTGAGTGCCAGAAATCTTGCTTGTTTGTAGGTGACCAAATACTTATTTTACCGAGGAATTTACCAATTAATTCATTAAAAATCCTTCAATGTGATTTTCTGGATTTTTTTTTCTCATTTTGTCTCTCATAGTTGAGGTATACCTATGATGAAAATTGGAGACCTCTCTCATCTTTTAAGTGGGAGAACTTGCACAATTGGTGGCTGACTAAATACTTTTTTTCCCCCACTGTATCTAGGAACATTAACTGAAAACAAACTTTCTTTTGACCACAATGTCGATCCTATCTGTGCAAAGGCCCACCAGTACATGTATTTTTATCGCAAACTTAGGAGTTTTAATGTTGACACTTTTTTATGAAAATGTTTTATTCTTGTTTTATTGAGTCTGTTTTAACCTTCTCTTTTGTTAGCTGATTTGGGTTACTTATGTTGAAGAACAAGAAGAGGTTGGAACACACTGTGAAAATGTGCAACAAAATTGCTGGCACAAACTTAGTCAAACTTGGTCCCTTATACAGTAGTAGAGCCATGAAGAAAGCTCAGGTTATTTTGGCTGACAGCAGTCACCTTTTAAGGGTGGAGTACAAGATGCTGCCATTAGGGAGATGGTATGATCTGCCCAAATGCCGAACAAATAGTTTTAAACGTTCATCTGTCCCTGCTACAATTGGCCTCCTGAATAGCAATATGTAACTCCCATGTAACTCCTGTCTTTGCAGTATGTGGATCTTGGATGTGTAGCATCAATCCCTTTGGCTCCAATCTATAAAATCACTCTTCACCTTAAAGAAACTGTTTCACCCAAAAGTCTGGTCAAGAATTGTTTCCTTCACCTGAGAACCACAGTTTGAAAAAACATTCCATGGTAAAAGGGACGATAAGGAACAGTTTAGTCTGCAATCATAAATCCTGGAACTTCCTCCCCAACCAGTAAGTTTTATGCTTCAAGAACTGTTTGAAACCTTCCAGATACCTTGGAACACATTCCACAGGTCTCAAGAAATTATCCACAGCTCAACATTACCCCCTGGTGGACACTTCCAGAATATGTCTGCTGTTGCCTCTGCAAGCTGAACTGGGGTTAATGAATGATATTACTTCCTTTTAACAAAAAACTCACAATTCTCATATTATTTTCTTTTACAGGACACCTGGAAAATCAAGCGGAACGCTGACGTACCATTCTGGTTTGAAATGTTTCATCAATCATTGGTTTAAATATACTGCATGTTTGAAAATGCTTAAATGAACCTTATGCTAATGCATGTCAATTATAGAAGGACAAGTTTATCAAAGTGCATGTTCAATGTAGCAAGAATGAAAATTAGTCTTGAATCACTGAAGCTAGTCAGATTTTATGTTAAGTACATCATGAATTTCCAGTTAAAATTGTGTACGTGTACCAAAACTCTGCTGTCTTCTGACTGTATCAGCCAACCACGGGCTGCCCCGGTTAGATGACGCCCTTCTTTCATCCTATTGGTCAGCTATAGACAAAGAACTGCTTGCTGATTGGCTCTTAGCCCATTTGAATCTATTATGGTAGCCGAAAATTGGTCTGTCTTGCTGCCAGTCATATCTTTATCATTCTAGGAGCATGACCCTTAAAAAGAGGAGAAAACGCAATAACAGCAGAGTTTTTAAGAGTTGTTTTTGTGTCTGAACCTTGTCAAGTCCTGTGCTAGTTTTCTTAAATCGTCTTTCGTCTTAAATCATAATTTTCTCCTTGGTTCGGTTCAGACCAAACTGCGTCATGTTAAATCCCCCGAGACTTACATCAGAACATTCTCTGTTCTTATTGGTCAGATTTTTTTGCCGCGAGAACAGGAAAGGTAAATACAGGAAGGATGACTACTGTATCTATGCATTTCTGGGGAGAAAAAAAGACAAATCATAGCATAATCTACGGGGGATTTTCATCGCCCTGGTTATCATTTATTACATACATGCATATATCAGTTTTGGCAAATCGTACAGTTTGAAAATGAAGCGCTGCTATGGATGGGAAATAACATGATAACATTCATTACTCCTCCAGAACCGTGACATGCTCAGCCACAGATATTTTCAAAGATCTTTCAGGTATGTACAATGACATAAAATGTTTTACATTTTGTCGCTGGTCCTGTTTTAGTGTGGTCGCCTTTTCACCTGCAGGACCACACCAGAGTTCGCCATTTGATTCGAACAGAGACCACTGCTTTAAGGTGGTCTCGGTATGGTTGTTACCTCCGCCAAGGAGGTTATGTGATCATCGGCGTTGGTTTGTCTGTCTGTCTGTTTGTTTGTTTGTTAGCAAGATAACTCAAAAACCTATGGACGGATTTTCATGAAATTTTCACAGATTGTCAGAAATGGTGTATCCTACAGATGATTACATTTTGGTGGTGATCCGGATCACTGTCCAGAAGAAAACCGCAATTACGGAAAATGCCATTTTCGGGAATAACTACTGAACCACTAATCATATCATTGTCAATCCAGTTGCTAGTCATATGTTTTCATGGTCAAGGAATCTGAAAATGTACACACAAACACTGTATGGGGGGAAATGTGGCCGCCATTACGGAAAATGCCATTTTCGTGAATAACTACTGAACCACTAATCCTATCATTGTCAATCCAGTTGCTAGTCATATGTTTTCATGGTCAAGGAATCTGAAAACGTACACACAAACACTGTATGGGGGGAACTGTGGCCGCCATTACGGAAAATGCCATTTTCGTGAATAACTACTGAACCACTAATCCTATCATTGTCAATCCAATTGCTAGTCATATGTTTTCGTGGTCAAGGAATCTGAAAACATACACACAAACACTGTATGGGGGGAACTGTGGCGCTTGGCGGAGGTCTGCGCTCTCCGAGTGCTTTTCTAGTTTTGGTATGCACTTGAGTGCGATTACCGTGTTCTCACCAGACAAAATGAATTGCACTAACGGAGAAAACTAACTTGAGTTTGATTGAAATGAACTAAAACCTGAAAGTGTGAAAGCATATGCTTTTGGGATTATGTTTACCTTAACTCATTTGAAATGGCACCACGCGAACGTGCAGCACACACACACACAAAAAAAACAAACACAGTACAAGCGCAGCTTCCAGCAGCATTTAGACAGCCTCTCCAGGGGTTTTCAGATCGAGCCAAAGCAATAACAAATGCCGCTGGGTTTTTTTACAGCAGCAGATCTAAGGCCGTATTCAGTTGTTAAGAACACCGGGTCTAAACACATGCTGAAAGTAACTGAGCCCTGGTCTGAAGCTCCTTGTTGTGCCCACTTCAGCCAGAAAATAACACCATCCTTTTAAGAAAAAGCTAAATCTGTTAATGCTGCCCTTGAGGTCAGTGTTTTTCAGGGGTGCCCTGGTATGTTTAGATTTTTGTGGGACATTATTTAACTTCTTAATTGTCCAAAAAATTGCAAATAATTTTATGTTGTTGTGCATGGGTGCCTTCAGAAGCTATAGACAACAGTGACAAATTACTGACCAGTCAACAAGTGAAATTAGATAATTATTTTCCCACAGAAACCTGAACATACCAGAGCACCCTGGTTAAAAACAGTTTCAGGCAATGAGAAACTTTAATTTCCTAAAAACAAAAGAATAATTCAGACTATTCAAACTTCTATTGTTGCACTTGTCTGCATCATTCATTTGATAAAAAGAGAATTTGTTTTATTGTATAAATTTTATTTACTGGAGAATTTACTGCTGGCAGTTTACAGGTTTGTTTTTTTTTTTGTCAAAGCTGTTCCTGCTTATACAAAAGATAAGCAGTTTTATGTTTTGCATTTTGTTTCCTTACTGTACCCAAAATCAACTGAGCTGTGACTTTAAATCAAGGTACGTACCGAACCGTGATTTTAGCCTACTGTTACACCCCTACTATGTAATAGAAGGGGTGTGGCCTATGAGACCATCGGGGAGGTTGTTCATTTAGCAGCCTGACTGCTTGAGGTTAGAAACTTGAGGTGTGCAACTTTCTCCATTCTTAGATGCATTGAATTGCAGGCCTTTGCAAAGATGCAACACATTATTGCTTGAGATCTCACCACCTGTGCTGTTTGTCAGACTTCTGCTTGTTAATAGAAGAGTACAATAAAGTTACGTTACAATGTTGAAAACTGCTGTCCGAACAGTCAGGAGCTCATTAGCTGCATCATGGTGAAGGGAAGTATTAAAATTCACCTTTCATTTTGAAAGTGGATGTTTTGGGGCATTTTGGATTTTGTGGACTGGGTGGGAAGCATGAGCTGGACAAGACACACGCTGCCTGCAGGACACCGGCACTGTTGGATGCACCATTACGTTTAGCGTTCCCTTTCATGGGCTGTGCTGGAGGCCAAAGCACCAGAGTTACGTATCTCATACCCATCTTCTAGGAAAATAAACCCACCAGGTCCCTTCCCTCAAAAGTCTGCCAACTAAATAAAGTCACTGACCAAGTGAGAGAAGGAGTCGTGAGTAAAACCTTGAAAAAAAAACAAAAAACTTCTAGATTTTTGCTTTTAAACACACTTGCCTTCGTTCATGGTCTTTTGTGTTGATGAACTGAGATTACTGGGTATAGATTTTTGCATTTATTCTACTGTGTTATTTTATATTGTGTGCTTTCTGCGGTTTGTGTTTAAAAAAAAAAAAAAAAAAAACTTCCACAGGTGTAAAAACCATTAGAACTGACTGGAACCCCAGTCAGTAAACTGTCAGTATACTCACAAACCATTACAATGTGACTGAAGAGAAGCAGCTGTCTAAGCTCTTTCTAAATAAAGACTTCACATTAGACATATTTTGTTAATTGATAAAAAAAATAGTCATGAAGTAAAGCAAAGACAATATTTTTTAACTCGACCCACACAGAAACTCAATGCTTTCATAAATTACAAAAATAATGGCTGAAATCTAAAAAAGGCATTAAATAGAAAAAAACTGAAGCTGCAACAGAGATGCATGAAGACGCATCATGAATTGTTCTGCATTTCAATCGCTAATGTCTGAATCCTAATTGAATCAAATCATAAGACCACTGAAGATTCAAACCGCTAGTAGAAACTGTGGGCCAGTCTAGTGGGTTTGGTGTGGGTGGACCTAGATCTTCTATTGTGATAGCTGTGGTGTCCGTTTGGCCTGTCCAAGTGGATGCCATCAGCTGCCATGGATTGACAGTCTGAGATA
Source organism: Pholidichthys leucotaenia (assembly GCA_020510985.1). NCBI lineage: Eukaryota > Metazoa > Chordata > Actinopteri > Cichliformes > Pholidichthyidae > Pholidichthys > Pholidichthys leucotaenia. The sequence continues at coordinate 396,821,908 of CM035838.1, read as the reverse complement.
TGAAGCTATTATTGTTGCAAAACTATTTGTAAGCATACGCACAGTTCCACAAATGCGTGCAAAGTTCCACAAATGCATGCACAGTTCCACAAATGTGTGCAAAGTTCCACAACTGCGTGCAAAGTTCCACAACTGCGTGCACAGTTCCACAACTGCGTGCAAAGTTCCACAACTGCATGCAGTTCCACAAATGTGCGCAAAGTTCCACAAATGTGTGCACTGATCCACAAATATGTAAAAAAATTTGCAAATGTGTACACAGATCCACAAATATGTAAAAAGATTGAGAAATGTGTCAAAAGATTTTGTATTTGTGTACTTAGTTAAAAACGTCTTGAAAAGACTACAGCTGTGTCTCAATTGGCTGTCAATGTACACGTGACTTTTGTCACAGTTCCAGCGTGTCCGGATCTGCAAATGTGTAGACAGATCTACAAATGCTAGCAAGCTGGGTTTTTAGGCACTTTTCCATAATCACAGTTCGTTTTTACTTGTTTCGATTCTCCACTACTCGTTTCTCCCTCGGTTGTTGATCCATTACAACCCTGTAAAGCCGCGTAAATTCGGTAGTGGGTGGGATTGAGGCGGCGCCACACTCTGCTGACGTCAAGCACGCGACCAAATCCTTCACAACAAAGAAAATGGCGGATTACAAGCGGAGGATTTCCACGTTGGTTCTTCTCTGGCTTTTGAACACAATGAATGTGTTTAACCGGAGAAGAGAGTTTTACAGGAGAAGACAACGTGCATTGAGAGAACACACGTTGGAGCAGTACCGGAGACTCACGTTTGCCATTGGGGAATATGAAGCAGCGGAATATGAAGCAGAGAGCTTAATTGCCCAGCACATGATTCACATCAGGCACATCCAGCACACGAGGAAACAGTTTTTGGTAATTTAATCCTTTCTATTATCATTTTATCGTCATGTCATTGTTGTGTACAGCATTTTGATGTCGCCAGGTTATCAGTATTAATATGTATGCTGTGTGTGTGTTTTAGTTGGCTGCGTTGTTGCAAAATAAACGCTGCAGACCATGGACCTGGGCAGTAAACCGTAGCTCGCAGTGGTGGGAGAATATTGTGCCCGGCTTCTCAAGCACACAGTGGTTGCAGAACTTCTGGATGTCCGAGGACACTTTCACCTACTTGTGCCACAAGTTGCGTCCATGCATGGAGCTTCAAGACACGACATTCCGCCAGTGTGTGCCTCTGAGGAAGAGAGTGGCCATTGCACTGTGGAGGCTTGCTACCGGTTCAGAGTACCGCACTATTGGACATCTCTTTGGTGTCAGCATCACAACGGTGTGCAGGTGTGTGCATGACTTTTGTGCAGCAGCCGAGTCATTGCTGGTTCCAGATCAACTCCATTTTCCTGATGAAGTGAGGTCCACGGAAATGTCGGTCTACATCGAGAGTCAGTGGGGGCTACCAATGTGCGTTGGTGCCATTGATGGATCACACATTCCCATCATAGCACCAAGAGAATATCACACCGACTACTTTAATCGTAAAGGCTGGCACTCTGTACTCCTTCAAGGTGTGGTTGATGGAAGGGGGTTGTTCTGGAATGTGTTTGCAGGGCTGCCTGGGAGCATGCACGATGCTAGGGTGCTGAGACTGTCCACACTGTGGGATTTAGCCAGTCGGGGAAACCTTCCCACCTAAACTCAGGAACATTGGTGCGCTAAGTGTGGGCTACTTCCTCCTTGGAGACTCTGCTTATCCACTGCAAAACTGGCTGTTGAAAACATTCAATGACACCGGACGACTGACTGAAGAACAACACACGTTCAACCAGACCATCAGTAGAGTACGGGTGGTTGTGGAGAATGCTTTCGGCAGGCTGAAGGGAAGGTGGCGCTGCCTTCTAAAACGGAATGAATGTGACCTCGCACTGGTTAAATCGATTGTGTTGACTTGTTGTGTACTGCATAATCTGTGTGAGAGTCATGGAGAGGCCTTTGACACTACATTGGATGATGCAGCAGATGAACAAGTGGTGGTGGCAGCGTCACAGGGAGTAGAGGAGCAGGGTGGAGATATACGAGATGCTGTGATGCAGTACTTGTCTAGCAATAATTAAACTTTTCATTTGTTCAGTATTCATGTGCATACATATGTCAAACGTGTGTTTTTTAAATAAAATTTGGTGCACTTTTCATCTACATCTCCTCTCTTTTTCATAACGGTTAACTGTTAAGGGACAGCTAATTAAATGCTAAAACCCTGGATTTGACCTTGGAATTATATGAGGATACTTGTTATATTTCCAGTTTATCCTAGCCCTATTTTACTTACAAAATAATTGGAATTATTTTAAAAAAAGCCAATCCAACAGCAGTAAAATTCTTGTTTTTAATTTGAGTATCATTTTCCCATTGATTGGTATTTATAAGGGATATGTGTTCAGGTATGGGTAATTACACGTTAAAACACCTTATAAAAATGACTACCAAAAAAATGCAGCAGCTAGACAACTCGCTTTTGGTTTGATGGAATTGCAAATTGACCTTGGAATTATATGTGGAAAATTGTTATATTTCCAGTTAATCCTAGCCCAGTTTTTCTTACAAAATAAATTTAACAATTTTAAAGAAAGGCAATCCAACTGTAGCACCATTTTGTATGTTGAGTGTCATTTTCCAATCTATGTGTTCAGGGATGGGTATTTACAAGCTAAAATACCTTAGAAAATGACTGCAAAAAAAAAAAGCAGCAGCTAGACAACTCACTTTTGGTTTCATGGAATTGCCAATGAACCACGAAGTTTTATGATGAAACTTTTGTTATTCCTATTAAATACTGTGACATTGTCAGACTGGCCAACACCAAATTATAATTTTCTTTTTCAAACCTATGACACTTTGGATGTATTGAATCAGAAAATCATAGGTTTATCATATTCATGTCAACGTTTACAAATACAAAAATGTTATATTTGGGTTTACATGTATGTGTATTTCCCCTTTATATTATAATAGACTCCTTATAATGTATTGAAATTCTCTGAATTTGGAATGACGATAGAATATTCCATTTACATGTACTTACCTTTTACCTACTTCAACTTTTACCTTCATCAGTGTGTACTGCTGAATGTAAAGTACACCTGTGCCACTGTTTACAATTTAACTTGAAAACTGTACACAATGTAGAGAAATGTATACAGCGGTGGTAATTTTTATTAACTTTAACAATAACAATTACATTACCTTTAAAAATCTGGACACCTTTATGGATGAACACTGGCATTTGGCTCATATGAGGCAATGGAATGTGTATGTAATTATTCGGCTTTCTCATTTAGTTATAACAGACAAACTGTGGGGATCATGAAATGATGAGACTGGATAATTTCTCAGTATGGTTTATTCATCTCAAGTCCCCAGCTCTCTCTCTCTCAGTCAGGAAAAAAGAGAAGGAGCTGCGGTAAACCCACATACATTTATACCCACACATCAAACACAGAATCACACAATCAAGTCAAATCCTTCTATTTACACTTAATCACTTCAAAGTCCTCCTTGCTCTTCTGTCTGACCCCAGGAGGTCAGACAGTCCTTTCAGGCTCCAGATCCTCTGACTTCCTCCCAAGTCCGCAGGTGGTCCAGACTCATTGTCCATCTGAGGCGTGATGTCAATACACACCGCAAGCTTAAAGTTCTATGCTTGGGTCTCTGCAGTGAAATATGTGAGCTACATAATGTTACCATTATGGGCGCTACATCACTCCCCCCCAAACGCCAAAGAATGGACACACCCGATAACCGTATCCTAATGGCAATACAGCATATGTCACCCCCCACCTGCGGAATTTACAGCACGGCCTACACAGTTTGATCGAAACACACATCACTCTGCCCGTAGTCTGGGCTTCAACCTCCTCCCAAACTTGCTGTACGCAGGTTTCACAGCCTGTGTTGTGCCGTCCTGCGGCGAATCTGTGGAATGAGGGGGAGAAAGGTTATTTGTCCCCTGCGGGGGCTCCAGGGGCCGTTCCCTGGGTGGTCTGCCACGTCGAGGCATCCTCACCGGTCGTACAGATTCGTCATGCAACACAAAGACAGGCTTTAATCTATCAATACTGATTGTTTCTTTCCTGCCCCCCAAATCTAGCACAAAATATTTCTCCCCGGTTTCCAGCACTCGAAATGGACCGTCATATGGTGGGCGGAGACTGTGTCGCTGAGCGTTCTGTAAAGCCTTGGGAACAAAAACACGTGGAAAAGTGTGATGAGCGGGGCCGGGGAGCATTTCTGCTCCCGTGCCATTCAGAGGTCCCCGCATCGGGGGGCGCCCTGGTGCCGCATGGGCTGGTAGGAACTCGCCGGGCAGCCTGAGAGGTTGCGCAAAAACCAATTCTGCGGGTGAGGCATCTAAGTCCTCTTTGGGTGCCGAACACAACCCCAATAAAACCCATGGTAGTTTGTTTACCCAATCTGCATCCGTGAGCAACGCTCTGAGGGCTGCCTTCAAAGACCTGTGAAAACGCTCGCATAAACCGTTGGCCTGGGGATGATAAGCGGTAGTGCGGTGGACTGCCGCTCCTAAGCCGCTGGCCATTGCTGACCACAGCTCTGACACAAATAGAGGTCCCCTATCGGACGTAATATCAGACGGAACCCCAAACCGCGCTACCCAGGCCGTTAAAAAAGCGCGAGCCACCTCTGCCGCTGTGGTCGACGTTAACGGGACCACTTCCAGCCAACGTGTGGTTCGGTCCACCATTGTCAAGAGATGTGTGAACCCTTGTGACGGCGGCAGGGGGCCCACTAGGTCTACGTGCACATGATCGAATCTCTTAGCCGGAATGTGGAACGGTTCTAAAGGGGCCTTCGTGTGCCTGTGGACTTTGGCCCGCTGGCAAGCCATGCAGGCTTTCGCCCACTCTTTCTTTGCGCAGGCTCGGCCACACAAGCTTCTCTGCTACCATTTTCATCGAAGCGCGTACTCCCGGGTGCACCAGGGAGTGCACCGCGTCAAAAACGCGACGGCGCCACGCGGCCGGTGGATACGTCGCAGATTAGAGAGGGTGAACCGGTTTGTAAACTTTTGCTCTCCAGCCTTAACCCTGTTGGTCCAGACAGGAGCGCGCGCACGTCTGCGTCTCCGCTCTGCTCCGCTGCCATGGCTGCATAATCTATCCCCACGTGAACAGGGGCCGCGTGCGCGTCCGCGCTGTTACCCCGCCCTGCGTCTGCGGTAGTACAACCCGCTTCCGCGCGGACAGGCACTGTTACCGCGCATGAGAGACAGTCCGCTACTAAGTTGAGTTTACCGGCTACGTGCTGAATATCGGTGGTAAATTCCGAAATTGCGGCCAGCTGTCTCTGCTGCCATCCTGACCACGGTTCTGAAATTTTGGACATTGCAAAAGTGAGCGGTTTGTGGTTGACAAACGCGGTGAAACGTCGCCCCTCCAGCCAGAACTGGAAATGGCGAATGGCCAGGTGGAGCGCTAGCAGCTCCCTGTCAAACGCGCTGTATTTCCGCTCAGCATCGCGCAAGGACCTGCTGAAAAAAGCGAGCGGTTGCCAAACCCCGGCGACTTGCTGCTCTACAATGGCCCCTATGGCCACATCTGACGCGTCGGTGGTTAGCGCTATGCGGGCTGATGGGTCTGGGTGAGCCAGCAGCGCTGCGTCTGCCAGTGCTTTTTTAACCTCTGTGAATGCGCGCTCCCGCTCCGGGGACCACTCGATCGCATTGGAGGGCTTCTGCTTTTTAAGCGCGGCGTATAACGGTTGCATAAGCTGCGCTGCGTGGGGTATGAAACGGTTATAAAAATTTACCATTCCTAAAAACTCTTGCAACGCTTTGACCGTTTGTGGCTGGGGAAACTCCGCCACTGCGCGTACTTTGGCCGGCAGAGGGATTGCTCCCTCTGGGGAGACGCGGTGTCCTAAAAAATCGATTTGCGCTACGCCAAAATGGCACTTGGCTGGGTTGATTATCAACCCGTGCGTTCCCAACCTCTGAAAAACCTTGGTGAGGTGTTTTTCGTGTTCCTCCTCGGAGGCACTGGTGACTAAAATATCGTCCAAGTAGACAAAAACGAAAGGGAGGTCGCGCAACACGGCATCCATCATTCGTTGGAAAGTTTGCGCGGCGCCTTTAAGGCCAAAAGGCATGCGTAAAAATTCAAAAAGTCCAAACGGGGTTATTACCGCTGTTTTGGGAATGTCCTCTGGTCGAACCGGGACCTGATGATAACCGTGGACCAGGTCTATTTTAGAAAAAATGCACGCCTTCGCCAAGTGCACTGAGAAATCCTGGATATGCGGAATTGGGTAGCGGTCCTGCGCTGTGGCATTGTTTAACCTGCGGTAATCACCACAAGGTCTCCACGAGCCATCAGCCTTAGGCACCATATGCAGCGGGGAGGCCCAGGCGCTCTTCGAGCGGCGAATTATGCCCAACCTTTCCAGGTTGGCGAACTCCTCGAGCGCAATGGAGAGCTTAGCTGCATCCAAGCGCCGAGCTTTCGCAAAAACTGGTGGGCCACTTGTGGTGATAAAGTGTTCCACCCCGTGCTTCGCAACCTTAGCTGAAAACGTGGGAACTGTGAGTGCTGGGAACTGGGTTAGAAGAGTGTGAAACTTACCGCCTGCTGTGGCGACGTTGGTCTGTACTGGCGGCGGGGACACTCGAGCTGTACAAGGGATAGAACAAAAGGAGAGTGCATTTACTAGGCGTCTATTAACCAGATCCACTAACAAGCCATGTGAGCACAAAAAGTCAGCGCCTAACATGTTGAAACTCACCGCCGCTACTATGAAGGTCCATTCATAGGTGCGGCCGTGCAAGGACAGGCGTAGAGTCCTTTCCCCGAATGTTTTGATCGACGAGCCGTTCGCCGCTGTTGCTCCGTCTCCGCGGGGCCCCGCCACACGATCCACATAGGTCGCGGTGATGAAACTCCTCTGGGCTCCGGTGTCCACGAGGAATTGCCGCCTGGAGCCCGCGTCTGTTAGATAAAGCAGCTTGTTCTATTCACCGAGAGTCGAAGCTGCTAACGACCCCCGGCCCGGGCGTTTCCCTGTTTCTTGACTGCACGGCGGGATGCATCTGTGCGCCTTCTCAGCGAAGCGTCGATGGTAAAAACAGAGGCCGTCCCCTCCTCTGCCTCGGGACCGCGCCGCTGCCGTCGTCGCTGGGGTTGCTCCTGCTGCCGCCGGCTCCTCACTGCCTCCGGCCGCCGCGCCGAGATCTGCTGCTGCCACGGAAGTCTCCTGCTCGTCGCAGGCGTCGAGGAGCCGCTGCGCTTCCCTGGCCAGCGTACGGAAGTCTTGCTGGTTCACACACCTCATGCCAGACAGGGTACCCCTCATGTGTGCTGGGAGGGTCCTCAAGAAGATGTGCTTGAACAGAAACGCATCGTTGTCTGTCCCGATCAGCTGCAGCATGTCCTCCATGAGGTCGGACGCTGTGCGTCCTCCTCTGTCGCGCAGGTCCAGAAGCTGCCTGGCCCTCACCTCGGCTGATGGCACAAAACTCTCTATGAGGGCGGCTTTCAGCGCGTCGTATTTGCCAGCAGCGGGCGACTGCTGCACCAGGCTCTGCACACATCAAGCTGTGCGGCTGTCGAGTCTTGCGATGACATTATGAAACTTGGTGTCATCTGCTGATATTCCTCCAAGCACGAACCGCGATTCCGCGTGTTGGAACCATGAGTGCGGGTCGTCTTGCCAGAACTCGGGGAGCTTAATCGAGCCTGTGCTCGTGCGGTCGGTCTCCGGTGAATCCGGGTCAGGGTAACGTTCTCCCGGCATCGTACGTCTTGGTCACCAATGTGGGGATCATGAAATGATGAGACTGGACAATTTCTCAGTATGGTTTATTCATCTCAAGTCCCCAGCTCTCTCTCTCTCAGTCAGGAAAAAAGAGAAGGAGCTGCGGTAAACCCACATACATTTATACCCACACATCAAACACAGAATCACACAATCAAGTCAAATCCTTCTATTTACACTTAATCACTTCAAAGTCCTCCTTGCTCTTCTGTCTGACCCCAGGAGGTCAGACAGTCCTTTCAGGCTCTCGCTCCAGATCCTCTGACTTCCTCCCAAGTCCGCAGGTGGTCCAGACTCATTGTCCATCTGAGGCGTGATGTCAATACACACCACAAGCTTAAAGTCCTTCTATGCTTGGGTCTCTGCAGTGAAATATGTGAGCTACATAATGTTATCATTATGGGCGCTACACTTTTATCCAAAAAAGTAACAATTTAATAACATTAGAAATATTCCCAAAACATCATTAGAAACGGGGATTTTTCAGTACTTCAACAAGACTCCCAAAATGGTTTAGGAAAGCTCGGTTGAAATAAGCCGTCTAGGTCAGCTCATCCCTTCTGAATGAGGCTTCCTGATCCTGGGCTGACTGCAGGTTTGCTGCAAGCATTCGTAGCTCCTGATGGTGTCTTTCGCGCTGTTCGTGGAGCGGTTCGTGGAGCTATTGATGCTGTTCGAGCATCCTATCATGGGCCAGCATCTCATCAGCATGACTCTGGGCCATCACTGATGCCAGGTCAGCGAAGCTGTTGCACCTTCTCCTCTTGGCTACATGAAAGACAGAATTTTTTTTATTTTTAGATAATGCTGGCGCAAAACATGTAAAAAAAAACCAAATATGGAATTAAACTTGTGAAAGCCTGTGGTGGGACGCTTCTTTGCTGTATCTAAGCTCAGCTGTCATGTTGCTGCCCCTCATTAGAGTTGACTGTGCAACTTCTGGGTTGCCGTGGTTAGGCTACATCACCTTCATTCAGAAAATGATTAATTTGAAAAACTTTTTGATTGGATGGGTTATTTGTAAAAGAATTTCTTTGTACTGTGGCCTCAGAAATCAGAATGGGTTAATACTGTTCGCTGAAGCATGTTGATTTGAAAGTCGGAACATGTGCTTTTTTTTTTTAAAATACAACAGTATTTCCACCACCACCGGCCATAAAAAAAAAAGGGTACTGGGTTGTTATGAAAACACCCCTGCATCTAGTGTTTTTTGTAAACGTAAAAAGACATTTTAAATTCCTTATTATGCGTCTATAGAAAATAACATTAATCACATTAAAACAAACGGGTGGTAATTTTCAGTTGTGCCTTACCAGAACTTGCCCGGGACATGACGGATGGTGATGGAGCTGTCGATATTGTGGACAATGGTCTCGACACCGATTCTGTTCCCCAGAGAGACGCCAGAGTGTCCGGGCGGACCTGTGAAGCGGACCCCGGGGATGTGTGAAGTGATTCTAGAAGGAAAATGCACACAATAAAGCTCACCAAAAAAAGTGCAACATGTACAGAAAACACCAAACTTTTTAACCAGAATACAATAATAAGTTTCTTTCAGTGTTTTGTTCACGTGAATACTGAAATAAAAGCGTGAAGCTGCTACCTCGCAGCAAACTGCGGAGGTAGCCGGCTATTACTTAGCTGGCTAACCCTCATCAATAACCATTGCCCAAAATCGAACAACTTTCTTTATTGCTTAAAAGAAGTGAGCCTTTGACCGAAAGGACCAATTGGCGAAAAGACAGACAATATTAAAACAACACTCACCGTCAACGGTTTCCAATTGCGTGGCCGTGTCGAGCACATTGTCTCTGCCATTGCTAGCAGGCCGATGTCCGTAGATAGCGTCCATCTGCTCGTACCACTTCCACTCCTTCCTACTCGCACCACTGCGTCCGTTATGGTCCTTTATGGCCCGATAATTGCTCTTCATTTTTTTAGTTTTTTACGACAGTTTGGCAGTCCGGATGTACCCTTGGGCTGCCATTTGGTCGGACACCTCCTGGTATATTTTTTCATTGTGAGTTGCCCCGTCCAACTCGCTCTGGATGTGGTCGTCGGCTACGAAGGACAGAAAAGTGCGCAACTCCTCGTTTGTCCATGGAATAAACTTGCGCGTGGACATCGTTAACACAACTGTGAAGCCGCTCACCGTGGTTACTTGCTGAAATTACAAATGGCGGTCGTGTAGCTTCGACAGAAAACAGAAAACGGACGCTTTTGTGACATTACGCCCTGACCAATCAGGGGCTAGCAGTCGATTGACGTCAAATCACATCTCGCTTTCTCTTGTTTATCCCCTGCCCCTTAACTGGCACGAAAATAGTGTCTGTTAAAGCAAGCTGGTTACTGTGGAAAGAGCGAGAAAGTGAATAAAGTAGAAGTAAGTAAAGCTAAGGTGATACTAGTGGAAAAGTCCCTTTTGTTACCCTGAGCTCAACCTGACAGACTGCCTGCAGGGCTTTGTTCTTTTCCGCCTTAGACTGTGCTCAGGAGCTAATTCTATCCTTTACCACTAATTGGCAGTAACACTCTTCATTGATAGAGGGGATGCATTGAAACAGAATTCTTGGCAGTCATAGGACAGTGACCATAGCAACATAGCACTGAATGGCAATCATGTGACAGCTTTATTTTGTATGCAGTAAAACACAAAAATCACACAAAATATTTAGTCACAGCAATGCACACAGTACTTATTTTTTAACTTTAAATGTTAATACCACACCATTTACTTGACTGTCGTTATGTGTGTGTAAAGACCAAGGAGCACATGGTTAAGTGAAGAACTGATTCAGAACCTTGAATTCAGGGGTGTCCAATCAAATGCCACGGAAGGCCAAGACCGTGCAGGTTTTCTCTTCTACCCAGTCTCTTCAGCAGGTGTTTTCACTTATCAGCAATCAGTGGGAAAAAATTCAGTAAAATCTACTGTTGAAAACACTGGTTGGAGGTAAAGCCTGCAGGGTCTTGGCCCTCCATGGCACATGATTGGACACCCCCGCTTTAATTATTTATTTATTTAATTTATTGCCAATTAATTAAGATACAATGATAAGATTAGCTTTCCACAATACAAGCAGGTACTCTGTGTACTGCTGTGACTGAATATTGTGTCTATTTTTTGTGTTTTACTGCATGCACCCTAATGCTGCCGCTCATTTTTGCCACTCAATGTTTCGTCTACAGACAAAAAGTGCCACTGCCGACTAGTGGTAAAGGGTACCAATAGCTCCTAAGCACAGTGTAAAGGTGTGTTCACACTAAACGTGAACGGGCGACACAAATCCATACAAAGTGAATGGGAAGACGTGCAGTCGTGTCCACTAGCTAGCTGCTAGCTTTGAGATTCTGCTGTCACCAGAGTAAAAGTATCACCACTGCAGAGTAAACTAGTTTGAAAATGAAACTCACTCACTGGGAGACAGGAGGACTGGGAACTCTTCAGTTGAATCGGAATTTTGGAATTTATTTACCCACGGTTTTCAGCCACGGACGTCCTAGAAAGCCAGCAATGTAAACACCCATCATCTGTGAAGTTCTGGAGGCTTGAGATAACAATTTCAGGTGAGCCCCTGGTCGGATAATGTAAACCTAAGCATGACGTTATTTTGGGAATTTCCACAGCTGGTTAAACACAGCAGCGGAAGTTTTAAATACAACTTTGCCTATCTGCATCTCTATTAATATCTGTTGAAGTGTTTACATTGATTTACAATGTAATCGTGCCGCACCAAAAATTCGCCTGTTTGCATTTGGTGTGAATGCACCTTAAGGCAGAAAGGAACAAAGCCCGGCAGGCAGCCTGTCAGCCTAAACTCAGGGTAACAAAAACTCAGCTTACTGGCCTTTGTAGATCTATCTACACATTTGCGGATCCAGACACATGCCAGAACTGTTGCAGAAGTCACATGTACTTTGACAGCCAATTGAGACACAGCTGTGGTCTTTGTAAGCCATTTTTAACTAAGTATACAAATACAAAATCTTTTCACACATTTCTCGATCTTTTTTTTTTTCCACAATATCTTTATTGAACCTTTTTTTTTTTTTTAACAAACATGATACAAACAATCAAACACTAACACTAAAGTACTACAAAAAAAAAAAATGCACTAAAAACACCAACAACCACCAACAAAATCAAGTCTTCAACAATGCTCCTCTGTTTAGTCTAGACAATCCAATACATAAGTATACATATTATGTTCACCAGTTTGGAATTTACAAGGTCCACACACATCATTCACCTTCTTCTTCAAGAGTTATGTTTAAATTTTTTACATAATCAATAAAAGGTCTCCATATATTCTCAAACACAATTTCCTTTGATTTTAGTATATATGTTATTCTTTCTAATGGAAGGTTTGTTAACATCTGTCTTAACCACTGAGTCACATCTGGTCTATGAGTCTTTTTCCATAATAGTGCAATACATTTTTTGGCATTAAGCAAACTGAGGTCTATGAATGTTCTTTCACTTTTATTAAAATTATGCTTTTCTGGGTACAGACCCAACAAAAACAGTTTAGGATTCAATATGATTTGTTTTGAGATTATTTTTTCAATTGTTACCCTCACCTCTTCCCAAAACATTCTTATTAATCTACATTCCCATAAACAATGAAATAGGGTTCCTTTACTTTCCATGCATTTTGTGCATGTATCTGGTATATTTTTGTTATATCTATTTAACTCCTCCGGTGTAACATACATCCGCATTAACCATTTGAAATGTATCAATTTAAGGCGTGCATTTATTGATTTGGTTTGAGCTTCTGTACAAGCCAATTCCCATTGTTCCTCTGAAATTTCAATTTGCAGATCTTCTTTCCAGTAGTTTAATCTTTTCAGTGAATTTTCACTTGAAGATAGTGTCAATGAGTTATAAAACTCTGAAATAATACCCTTTCTTTTACTATCTTTCATCATCATTTTTTCCAAGGATGAATAAATAGGTCGAGTGAGAGCTTTATTTTGATTTGATCGAATAAAGTTTCTAAGTTGAAGATATTTAAAAAAATGTGTTCTATTGAGATTAAATTTGATCCTCAGCTCTTCAAAAGACATTATGTTGTCTGCACATGGCAAATATAAATCCTGAATCTTTTGTATCCCTTTTAAATTCCATACTTTAAATACAGCGTCCGTTCTCCCTGGTTTAAAATATTGATTACCCCATATTGGACTAAATTGTGACAATAACTGTGGTTCTTTTAAATAGTTTTTAGCTTCACACCATATTTTGATCATATGCTTTACAAATGGATTTTTAACTTGTTTTTGTAATTTTTTTGCCGAATCTGAGTATATGAATATGGGAAGAGGTAAAGGTAAATTGTATGATTCCATTTCAGTCCAGTGAGGGAGATCATTTGATGAAAAATAATATGTCATAGACCTCAGTTGTGCCGACCAATAATACAACATAAAATTTGGACATTTCAGACCTCCACGATCAAATGGTAAATATAATAAAGACAAACGTAATCTAGCCCTCCTGTTGTTCCATATAAATTCCACTAACTTTTTTTTTATTCTTGAGAATAGATCTAAAGGTGGTGATAAGGGAATGTATTGAAATAAATAAAGTATTTTAGGTAAAATATTACTTTTAAGTATATTGATTCTCCCGATCATCGACATTGGTAGTGACATCCATCTCTGAGTTAACTCACTGATATCTGACATTAAGGCTTCATAGTTGACACTGGCGACTGATTCTAGCTTAGGCATAATTTGGATTCCTAAATATTTAAACTGATTTACAACATTGAATTGATTTACCTCAGGGGCTGGGTAATTTCTCTGGGTCTCATTTAGCATTAATATTGAAGATTTAGTTTTATTTATTTTATATCCTGATATTTCCCCAAAATTCTTTATTAAATTCAACAAGGTTGGAATTGATTTTTTTAGATTCGACATAAACAAAATTATATCATCGGCGTACAGGGAGATTTTATGTTCTGTTGGTCCAACTTTAATTCCATATATTTGTGAATGTAAACGTATCGCTATCGCTAAAGGTTCAATTGCCATAGTAAACAGTAAAGGTGAAAGTGGACAGCCTTGTCGACATCCTCTATTGATTTTTATTGGTTTTGAAATATTGTTATTTGTTAGGATTTCTGCTGTAGCATTATTGTATATTATTTGAACCCATTTTATGAAATTATTTCCAAGTCCAAACCTTTGTAGGACTTCAAAAGAAAGGGCCATTCAACTCTATCAAAGGCCTTTTCGGCGTCCAATGATAGGAGAGCTGTATCCGGTGCTTCTTTATTAAAATAAATAATATTAAATAGTCTTCTTACATTATGGAAGCCTTGTCTACCCTTTATAAAGCCATTCTGATCTCGATTAATAATATTTGGTAAAATTTCTTGTATTCGTCTTGCTAAAATTTTACAGATTATCTTAAGGTCGGCGTTTAATAGGCTTATTGGTCTCATATTTTCACATTTATTAGAGGGCTTACCTGGTTTTGGCAGCAGTATAATTAAGGCATTATTTATGTATGATGGTAAATTATTATTTTGAAATGCTTCTAAAACCATTTCCAAAAAAGGTTTTATTAATTTATTCTTAAATTTTTTATAAAGGTCAACTGGAAGACCATCTGGTCCTGCACTTTTTCCTGATTTCATATTATCAATGGCTAGCCCAACTTCTTCTTGACTAATTTTAGACTCCAATATCTCCCTGTTTTCATTTGGAATACACGGTATAGATAGTTCGTTCAAAAACCCATTTAGTTTTGTTAAATCAGGTTCATTTTTGGTATCATATAATTTTTCATAGTAATCTCTAAAGGCTCTATTAATTTCTAAAGGATCTATAACTACCTGTCCGTTACTTATAATACTGGTAATTGGTGTTTTAATTTCCAATTGTTTAATCTGCCATGCTAATAATTTTCCTGATTTTTCACCTTGTTCATAAAAAGATTGTTTCAATCTTAGAAGACTCGAGGCAGCTCTATTCGCTGATTTTTTGTCGTATTCAGCTCTCAAAATCAGTAATTCATTCTCCAACCTTGGGTCACTTCCTGCATACACTTTTTCCTGAAGATTTTTTATTTTATGTTCCAATTTAGCTCTCTCCTCTCGAGTCTTCTTAGATTTTGATCCTGTATAACTAATAATATGTCCCCTAATAAAAGCTTTGAAAGCCTCCCACTTTACACATGCTGATGTTTGTGTAGTATTGATGTCAAAGAACTCGTCTATCTGTTTTTCTATATACTTGACAAATTCCTCATCCTGAAGCCATTTATGCTGAAATTGCCATCTACCTGATTCCTTTGTCAATTTTTTATCTACATATATTAGACAACAGGGTGCATGATCAGAGATCACGATGTTATCATAAAAGCAGTTTTGAATCTTGGACCTTAATTCTGTGGAAATCAAAAAATAATCAATACGTGAGAATGTCTTGTAGGTACTGGAATAACAAGAATAGGCTTTAACTTGTGGTTTCATTTCTCTCCATATATCTAACAATCTCAATTCTTTCATAAAATGATTAATAGTCATCCTACATCCAATGTGCGTACAATCCAGTCCTGTTGATCTATCCACACCTGGATTCAATGTACAATTAAAATCCCCTGCTATTATATGTTGCCCTGTAAGTGATGATAAGATGAGAAATAAATTAGCAAAGAACTTCTGATCATCTATATTGGGACCATATAAGTTCACAAGATTTATATTTTCTAATAGCAAAGAACCTTGAATGATTACATATCTTCCAAATTTGTCTCCAATTACATTTTTCACTTGAAAAGGAACTGATTTATGTATAAGAGTCATAACTCCCCTGGCTCGGGATGAAAATGAAGAGGTGAATACACTTCCCTGCCATCTACTCCTAATTCTTTTAACATCCTCCTCTATCAGATGAGTTTCTTGTAAAAACACAATTCTTGAACCCATGTCCTTTATTTTATTCATAACTTGTTTAAGTTTTTTTAAATTTTGTAGACCTCTGCAATTCCATGAAGTTAAATTAAGATTAACACTTTGGTCCATGATCAATAGAGAGTTTGGGATTACCTTGCAGTGTAAACATGCTCATACAGAGAAGCAAAAACATGAGTGGTTGAACATTCATCCTACAAACTACACACAAACAAATTTCCCCTTCCCACACTTGTGGCAAACCCCCCAAAATCAAAAGAAAAATTCTGTCTCCCGATATAGCCATCGACCGTTCCACACCCACGGGGAACAGCCTAAGCCACTCCTTCATCCTCCCAATCACCCTAACTCTACTGCTTTTAATGACGTAACATTAACTCTCCTCTGTAGTTTTCCAACTTAACTCCAAAATTTTTAACAACTTTGTACATCATAGTTTTTTTTTTTTGTTTGTTTTGTTTTTGTTTTGTTTTTTTAATATATAATACAATCTATATTTTGTAAACTTACTATTTACTTCAAGTCAGTCAGATGCCTGTGCAAATGCTTAATTATTCTACCTTATATTTTGTTCATGCTTAGCTCCCACCAGTCTCTTCTTCTTCTTTGATCTTCTTGATGAACTCCTGCGCCTCCTCTGGGGTCTTGAAGATGTGGGTTCTGCCCTCATACGTGGTCAGCAGTCTCGCAGGATAGATTACACCATAACGAATCCCAAGGTTGCGCAGCTCCTTACGTATGGGATCAAACTGCTTCCTCAATTGCTGGATTCCTGTGGCCAAATCTGGGTAGAACCGCACCTGCTGGTCCTGGTGTTTAATCTCTCCTTTAGCACGTGCAGCGTTGAAGATCTTCATCCTGTCTCTGTTGCTAAGAAACTTCATAATTAAGGTCCTCGGCGGTCCCTTATCTCTCCGTGGGCCAATACGATGTGCTTTTTCCAGAACCACTGCTGATTGCAACTCCTCGCTGCCCAGCACCTCCGGAATCCACTTTTCCAGAAAGGAACATACGTCCCGACCTTCTGATTCCTCTGGAAGACCCACCAGCCTCAAATTATTCTGTCTCGACCGAGATTCCAAATCCAAAATATTATCTTCCAGAGATTTTTTTTTTTTTTCCAAAGTGCGCACCTTTAATTGAAGACGGGTGACGTCATCTTCAGCACTAGCGAGACGGAGCTCCATCTGCGCCGTTCGTTCTACACAGTCACCCAATTCCTTTCTTATTCCTTCCAACGCTGTCATAATCCCATCAAATCTAGAGGAAAAGTCCGCTCTCATTGAACTCATGGCAGCCATCAGCGCATCTGCGCCATTCCCCGCAGATATCGCACCGTTGCCAGCCTCCTCCGCCATATATGGAGTTTTGTTTGCTGCGTCACAGACCTGAAAGTCCGTTAATTTGGACTGTTTCGGCGGCTCGCTTTTTCCTTTTCCTGGTTTTCCAGCCTTAGGCTTCGCCGACATATCCTCGCCCAAATGCTGGGATACGTTCTGTCCCAAATGAGAGAGTTATTTGCCGATTTTTTTTTCTCCAGGAGCAGAGCAGAGCGAGACACGTCCGTCCTACGTGGTAGCCATAACCGGAAGTCCATTTCTCGATCTTTTAACGTATCTGTGTACACGTTTGCAATTTTTTTTTTTTTACATATTTGTGGATCAGTGCACAAATTTGTGAAACTGTGCATGCATTTGAGGAATTGTGCATACGTGTGGAACTTTGCATGCATTTGTAGATCTTTGTACGCATTTGTGGAACTGTGCACAAACCGCAGCTCCGGAGCCACATGTGGCCCTTCAGCCCCATGCTGTGGCTCCCTGCAGTTATATCTGAAAACATATGGCAATTAATGAAGTTCATTTTAATTATTTTATTTTTCAAATTATTGTTTATGATACATCTCTCAATGGAAACACATACTAACTAACTAACTAACTAACCTGCACTTATATAGCGCTTTTCTAGTCACAAAGACCACTCAAAGCGCTTTCATTAATACTAACACTCTATTCAAGGGCCTATAGGAAACAAATATCTAGGGACAATTTAGAACAGCCAATTAACCTAACATGCATGTTTTTGGCATGTGGGAGGAAACCGGAGAAATCCCGGAGTAAACCCACGCAACACGGGGAGAACATGCAAACTCCACACAGATCACTGTTGGTCGGGGGCTGGGATCGAACCCACGATCCCCACAATCCCCCGGCCAAGGGTAAACTGTGCTGCCGCAGTGCTAACCACTGCGCCACCGTGCAGCCCAATACCTTCATGAACGTAAAATATATATTTTTTAAAATTATTTATAATGGTGTCAACCATACGTCAAACCATACGTCACATCCAACAGCGGCTCATATGCATCGAGAGCATCTGGGCCTCTCTGTGCAGCGCATGTGGGGAGCATGGAGAGGAGCAGCTTCCTGCTTATCCTCCCCATCCTCGGTAAGACAAACAGATCCAGAAAAAGTCAAATCATAGAGGAAAATAGAGAGTTTAATTCTGTGTGGACAGATTCATTTGCGTTCATGCGTGGTTGTTATGTGCAGCGGATTTCTCCACAAGAACACAAACAAGGACAAAAATAGCCACCTCATTAGTGTCTACAGGTCCATAAACAGTCTTAAATGTGATCATCTAAAATCAACACCTTAATTGTCCTTAAAAATGAGAACTAATTCTTGAATTCCTGCTCAATAGCCTTAAAATTAGTAGCCTGGGCCATGAAGGCTGGCAGACATGATGGAAGTCTGAATTAGTGTGAATTTCTTTTCACCATCACAACTCAATACTTCCTTAGATATGTCAAAATAAAAGCCCTTAATAACAATTCCATTTTAAGAATGGGTGCGTCTCTGATATGTTTTTATTATGAAATGCTGTCAACCGGATATACTTGCCTAAAATAGGATGCACACCTGACAGTTTTCCCTCACATGGTGTAAATAAAGAAAAAAGAGAGAGGAGAGAAGATTCTCTGACAGTCATGTCGAGGTGAGCCTTTTAATTTAAGGATGTTTTCAGCTTTTTGTCTGTAGGATAACTGCTAGTTTGTTACCTGTGGGTTTTTGGACAGTGAATTATAAGTGCAGAATGTATCAATGCCACACATTTATTTTTTTTAAAATTATAACCAACAATTAGCTCAGCAAAAGAAGGTATTTTAAAATGATTTTTTCCACTCTGCTGGAATTATTTCTAATTGACTTAATTTGCACCAAATGATTTTAAGTTTTTTATTTAGAAAGTTGTTTAGAATTCTTTTTGTTTCATTCCAAAATAAATAAAGAAGAATATCAGACAACCAATCCACTAGTTGTCAAATTCAGAGTATGGACAACACGAGAAGGATAGAGATTTATATTATATTAATACATTTGAAGAAGGAGCATTATGAAGAAACATAAAAAGGACTAAAAGTAGCTTCTTCAACATAAAATGTTCATCTACAATTGATTAAAATATCAGGAACTAAAGCTGTGTGATCACTGTTGAAAGTAGAAGATGAATGATATTGTTCAGATTTAAACAATTTATGGATGTGCTGATAATTAAGTAATTAAAATACAACTAAAATACAAATTAAAATGCAATAAAATACAAATGAAATACAGTAATACAGTTAAGATACAGTTAAAATATGATTAAAATAAAACTAAGATACAAAAAATACACTCTATGCAGTCAGGTGGTAACAGCCTTCAGTCAATCTTGGATTAAAAAATACAAGATTATTAAATTAAAAAAATACACAAAAAAAACCCCTATAGTCAGATATTCTGATATAGTCTTTTCAGCACAAAACAATTTGTAATATATTTGTAATTCTTTTTATTTCATGAATGAAGCCATATACAGTGATGCGAAAAAGTGTTTGCCCCCTTCTTGATTTCTCATTTTTTTGCATATTTGTCACACTTAAATGTTTCAGATCATCAAACAAATTTAAATATCAGACAAAGAAAATACAAGTAAAAAAAATGCAGTTTTTAAATGAAGGTGTTTATTATTAAGGGGGAAAAAAATTCAAACCTACCCTGTGTGAAAAAGTGATTGCCCCTAAACCTAATAAGTGGTTGGAGCACCCTTAGCAGCAACAACTGCAATCAAGTGTTTGCAATAACTGGCAATGAGTCTTTTACAGCGCTGTGGAGGAATTTTTGCCGTCTCATCTTTGCAGAATTATTGTAATTCCGCGACATTGGAGGGATTTTGAGCATGGACCACCTTTTTAAGGACATGCCACAGCATCTCAATCAGATGCAGGTCAGGACTTTGACTAGGAGACTCCAAAGTCTTCATTTTGTGTTTCTTATGCAATTTTGAGGTGGACTTGCTGGTGTGTTTTCCATCATTGTCCTGCTGCAGAACCCAAGTGCGCTTCAGCCTGAGGTCATGAACAGCTGGGCAGACGTTCTCCTTCGGGATTTTTTGGTAGACAGCAGAATTCATGGTTCCATTTACCACAGCAAGTCTTCCGGGTCCTGAAGCAGCAAAACAGTCCCATGCCATCACACTACCATCACCATATTTTACTGTTGGTATCAGAATCAGAATCAGAATCAGGTTTATTGCCATTGTTCATGTAGTACACAAACTAGGAATTTGTCTCGGTACAGTGCTGCAACATTAAACATGATAAGATAAGAGAAATAAACTATACATGTAATAAAGTGTAGGATAAGATTAAGTGATACTGGTCAACAGTTAAAATATATATTAGCCAGCAGCAGATACTGTGGAGAACTATATAGTGCAGTCGGTAATGCAGGAAGAAAACAGTGATGATTAACATGAGTCTGGTTGAGCTGCTGTACATGGTGCACGAGAGTCACTTAGTGTTCAGCAGTCTAATGGCAGAGGGGAAGAAGCTGTTCATGTGACGGGAGGTTTTAGTCTGGATGGACCGAAGTCTTCTACCAGAGGGGAGGGGGGCAAACAGTACGTGACCAGGGTGTGAGGGATCGGCTATGATCCGGCCAGCACGCCTCCGGGTCCTGGAGATGTACAGATCCTGGAGAGATGGGAGCTTGCAGCCGATCACCTTCTCAGCAGTGCGCACGACGCGCTGCAGCCTTAGTCTGTCCCTGGCAGTGGCTCCTGCGTACCACACGGTTATGGAGGTGGTGAGGATGGACTCGATGATGGCTGTGTAGAACTGCACTAACATCTTGGTGGGTAGCTTGAGCTTCCTCAGCTGCCGCAGGAAGAACATCCTCTGCTGGGCTTTTTTGATGAGTGAGCTGATGGTCAGCTCCCATTTGAGGTCCCTGGTGATGGTAGTGCCTAGGAAGCGGAAGGAATCAGCAGTGGTGATGGGAGAGCCTGAGAGGGTGAGGGGGGGCAGAGGGGTTGTGACTTTCCTGAAGTCTACAATCATCTCCACTGTCTTCAGAGCGTTCAGCTGCAGGTTGTTATTGCTGCACCAGGATGCCAGCTGGGCCACCTCTCTCCTGTAGGCGGACTCGTCGCCGTTGGAGATGAGCCCGATGAGGGTGGTGTCGTCCGCAAACTTGATCAACTTGACAGACTGGTGGCTGGAGGTGCAGGAGTTGGTGTAAAGGGAGAAGAGTAGGGGGGAAAGTACACAGCCCTGGGGTGATCCGGTGCTGATGCTAGTATAGTCTGAGACAGTCTTTCCCAGCCGCACATGCTGCCTCCGGTCCGTCAGGAAGTCGATGATCCACCTGCAGAGGGAGTCAGGCACGTTGAGCAGGGACAGCTTGTCCCGGAGCAGAGCGGGGCGGATGGTGTTGAATGCGGAGCTGAAGTCCACAAACAGGATCCTGGCGTAGGTTCCCGGGGAGTCCAGGTGCTGCAGGATGGAGTGGAGGGCCAGGTTGACTGCATCGTCTACAGACCTGTTGGCTCGGTAGGCAAACTGCAGCGGGTCCAGGAGAGGGGTGGTGATGGACTTGAGGTGGGACAGGACCAGGCGCTCAAAGGACTTCATGACTACAGAGGTGAGCGCTACAGGTCTGTAGTCATTAAGTCCAGTGATCCGTGGCTTCTTGGGGACAGGGATGATGGTGGAGGATTTGAGGCAGGACGGCACGTGGCATAACTTAAGGACTTATGATGGTCCTTTTCTGAAATGCTGTGTTACTTTTATGGCAGATGCAATGGAACATACACCTTCCAAAAAGTTCAACTTTTGTCTCGTCAGTTCATAGAGTATTTTCCCAAAAGTCTTGGGGATCATCAAGATGTTTTCTGGCGAAACTGAGATGATCCTTTATGTTTTTTTTACTCAGTAGTGGCTTTCATCTTGAAACTCTGCCATGCAGGCCATATTAGCCCAGTCTGTTTCTTATGGTGGAGTCATGAACACTGACCTCAACTGAGGCAACTGAGGCCTGTAATTCTTTGGGTGTTGTTGTGGGGTCTTTTATGACTTCTTGGATGAGTCATCGCTGTACTGTTGGGGTAATTTTGGTCAGCAAGCCACTCCTGGGAAGGTTCACCACTATTCCATGTTTTCGCCATTTGTGGATAATGGCTCTCACTGTGGTTTGCTGGACTTCCAAAGCTTTAGAAATGGCTTTATAACCTTTTCCAGACTGATAGATCTCAATTACTTTGTTTCTCATTTGTTCTGGAATTTCTTTGGATTGCAACATGATGTTTAACTTTTGAGGGTCTTTTGGTCTACTTCATTTTGTCAGGCAGGTCCTATTTAGAATCAAGAATCAAGAAGAATCAACAACTTTATTTGCCATTTGTACTCAACCATACAGTTTAGGCACATAGGAATAAACTGTGCAAAGCAATAGGTCAATAAATAATTAAAAATAGAATACGCAAATAAAAAAACAATGCTATCCTGATTTTAAAACACAATTTATAAGTACCCAATAAATTACTATAAAAAGAGGCCACTGTAAATTGCAGTACTTTCCTATTTGGATTGTGCATTTGACTGTTAAAGTCCTTTACCCAACATTCACCATCAGTTTAACTGCGGCAGGGAAAAAACTACTATAAAAACGTGCTTTACAGGTATTTAAGTGATTTCTTGATGGAGAACAGATGAGGCAGTAATCAGGCCTGGGTGTGGCTTGAGAAATTGAACTCGGCTTTCCAAAAATGTGATAAACCACAGTTAATTTATGTTTTAATGGGGGAAGGGGGGTGTCACTTTTTTAAACAGGTCCATGTAGGTTTGGATTTTTTTTTACCCTTAACTCTTCAGCTGTCCCAGTCGCCGTATGGCGACTGGAACGGTTAAAGGGTGGTCAAGGCCCCTAGTGCGAAAGAGTGGTAAAAAAATTTTGTCAATAAAATAGTTCAGATTTCCAAGGCTATAACTTGAAAGTTGCAAGAGATAATGGCTTACTGTCAATTAGAAAGATGTAGAATATGATCCAAAGTTTCGGATAGGAATAAATTTATGCATCTAATTTGCATAATGTCGCGGCAGCTATATAAATTATATAACTCAGTCAAAAGTGGACTTTGGACACATTTACACAAAGAATGGTTCATTTTTTTGACACCGTTTTGTCTACAGGGGTATGTTTTTATCTAATCTTCAAAGTATATGAACCAGAAAATCAATAAAATGAAAAAAAAACAAAAAAACAAAAACATATTTGTCTCTCACCTGTTTGGGGGGGGGGGGGGGGCTCGCTCACGTGACCGGTTCGTTTTCGTCTATTGTGGTTGATGTTTTGCGTTTGCTCGGTCATTTACACTCTCTACCACATCTACAATTTCGTTTGTATCACGCGGCTATTTTTCCTGTTTGATGCATTTTTCCTGTGAGAATCCATGATGATCGTGGGCATCGCCATCTTGGTGCTATGAGCTCAGTTTTTCGCCCACGTTTTGCGTTTGGTCGGTCATTTACACCCTCTACCACATCTACAAACTCATGATTATCCCAAGTGAATTTCATTTGTATTAACTGGCTATTTTGCCTGTTTCATGTAGTTTCAGTCAGAATCGCCGCTGCCATGCCTGATCATGGCGGCGACCACATTGGTATTGCCAGCTCAAAGCAGAAAAACGAATTAGAATAATGAGGATTTCTTCTTCTTTGCTGTATTACATGTAAGCCATGATTCCTCCGGTGCGTGTCTGCCACCTTCCGAACTGTCAGATCAATACAGATCAGTACAACTTCTCAGTATAGCCGGGGGACATCAAAAAGTTGACAAGTGCAGTTGCTGCGCTGTGCCACCAGGGGCGCATGACCCGTCCATGCAATGTGGACAGTTAGAGGGTTAATAATAAACACCATTTAAAAACTGCATTTTGTGTTCACTTGTGTTATCTTTGTCTAATATTTAAATTTGTTTGATGATTTGAAACAGTTAAGTGTGACAGACATGAAAAAAAGAGAAATCAGGAAGGAGGCAAACACTTTTTCACACCACTGTATAAAGTTTGACAGTTTTTTCACTGTTGTAGTACGAATTCATTAATGGAGTGTTTCCTCTGGCTTCAAGACTTTGGCGCGGTGGCAACATATTTTTCCGGGGGGAGGGAGGCAGAAAACACATGACACTATTGTAACCGGAATATGTTAATTTTATACTATTGATTTCTTTTTTTTTTTAAATCTTGCACAGTAACTTTGCATATGGAACTTACCATTTGAAGTATTGCACAACCAAGGCTTCAATGATGGAATATTGGGCCAGTTGGGGTCCCACCCAGACGTCCTGTGTTTGGATGTTTTAGTGGTGTCATCTTTCTCTCCTTCCTCTGCTCTCACCTCTCCTGGACCCTCTGCCTGAACACTTTCCTCTCCTTGGCTCCTCTCTTCTGTCTCATCTTACCCTCTCTGAGCCCTGTCTAATTCAGATTCTCTCTCTGTCTATGGTGGTATACAGACAGGTTAGAAAATATCAAGTGTCATGTTTTGTTCTGCAGAATTTTTTTTGGTCATGATTTACATAAATGACAAAAAATGTGTGGGGGGGGTTTATTCTAGAGTCTCTTTTTTTCCATTGAGAGAGTAGGGCAGGGGGGAAAAAAAACATTCACAATGGTAATTTACTCATGCATACGTAAATATGATCAGAGGTGGGTATAGTAGCCAGAAGTTCTACTCATGTAAAAGCAGTGCTTTGAAATTAATAATTAAAAGTAGACAACCAAACATCTATAGTTGAGCTAAGGGGACAAAGAGCACCCACTTAAAAACCTGAGTAATGACTTCAGTCTTGAAGGTTTCAGTTTTTTCTCCAAAATTTATAATGATTTTCTTTTGGTTTTCTACTTTTCTCTGTAAGTTTACATAAATTTGAAACCATTTTCCTCAAATTTGTAATTTCCTCTTGTAAAATTGACTTTTCTTGTTCATTTGAGACTTTATTATAAATTTGTGGATTATTTTATGGCTAATTTCTGTCTATTTTTTAAAATAAAATTACTGTTTGTTTTTAATAAATTTGAAACAGACTGTGGTAATTTTTTTTTTTTACTTTTTCCTTATAACAATTTACATTTTTGACCATAATTTTCAAAAGCAAGATAAGAACAATAATTTAATTCTGATTTCAAAGAAAAAATATTAATAAAATTGTATTTAATGAAATAAATTAAATGACCAAAGATGCAGTTATTTGTTATATTTCTATATATTTGTAGTTTTTTTTTTTTTTTTTTTTTTTTTTTTAGAAATCTCACCACTCAGACAGCAGGAAAAACCTCCCTTATTTTAAACTCCAAATGTTGGCACATTTAGTTTGTCTGAAGGTTCCTGACGGATTAAAGTCATTGACTTTGTGAATTTCAGTCATCTTAACTTGCCAGGTACATAATAATGAACATCCATCCATCCATCTTCTACCGCTTTTCCGGAGGTCCGGGTCGCGGAGGCAGCAGTTCAAGCAGAGAAGCCCAGACTTCCCTCTCCCCAGCCACCTGCTCCAGCTCTTCAGAGGGGATACCAAGGCATTCCCAGACCAGCTGGGAGACATAGTCTCTCCACCGAGTCCTGGGTCTGCCCCGGGGGCTCCTCCCAGTGGGACGTACCTGAAACACCTCAAGTGGGAGGTGTCCAGGAGGCATCCTAATCAGATGCCCATACCACCTCAACTGACTCCTTTCAATGTGGAGGAGCAGCGGTTCTACTCTGAGCCTCTCCCGGATGACTGAGCTCCTCACCCTATCTCTGAGGGTGAGTCCAGCAATCCTACGGAGAAAGCTCATTTCAGCTGCTTGTATCCGCGAGCTCGTTCTTTCGGTCATTACCCAAAGCTCGTGACCATAGGTGAGAGTAGGAACGTAGATTGACTGGTAAATCTTTGCCTTACAACTAAGCTCCCTCTTCACCACAACAGATCGGTACAACGTCCGCATCACTGCAGATGCTGCTCCAATCCGTCTGTCGATCTCTCGCTCCATTTTCCCCTCACTCGTGAACAAGACCCCAAGATACTTAAACTCCTCCACTTGGGGCAGGAGCCATTAGTTAATTAATACTAACTGAGGTAAAGGTAAAAACAGCTCCTGGCAAATAAAGGGTGAGCAAATTAAAGATAGAAGTACATGGTGATAATACACCTATAAGCTGGTTGCCAACTGCCAATCAAATCTAAAAGAAGAAGAAGAAAAACAGCTGCTTTTCATGCTTGGCTGAAATAAAAACAGAGTGGTAAATATTTTTTGTCAATAAAATAGTTCAGACTTCCAAGGCTATACTTGAAAGTGGTAAGAGATAATGACTTACTGTCAATTAGAAAGATGTAAAATATGATCCAAAGTTTCAGATAGGAATAAATTTACACATCTGATTTGCATAATGTTGCGGCAGCTATATAAATTCCATAACTCAGTCAAAACTGGATTTTGGACATATTTACACAAAGAATGGTTTGTTTTTTGACACCGTTGTCTCTACAGGGGTATGTTGTTATCTTCAAAGTATATGAACCAGAAAATCAGTACAATGAAAAAAAAAAGAAATTTGTCACTTACCGGCAGCTGACGGGACTCGCTCGCTGCCGTGGTCGCTGCGTTTTCACCTATCGTGGTCGTTATTTTGCATTCTGTCAGTCATTTATGCTCTCTACTACATGTACAAAGTCTTATGATTATCCCACATAAATTTCACTTGTATCCCACGGCTATTTTCCGTGTACGAAGCCGTCTAAATGATGGCGCACGACGACAGATGGCAGCCATATTAGCTTTCTGGGCTAAAAGGATGAAAACAGGAAAAGGGAATGAGGAGTTCTTCTTCTTTGGTGTATTACGTGTCATCCATTGAGTCCTCCAGCGTGTGTCTGCAACCTTCTGAAACTGGCAGATCAGTACAAATCAAAACAAATCCTCAATGAAGCCGGGGATGTCAGAGTGAGATGACAGGTGCAGCGCTGCGCTCTGCCACTAGGGGCACGCGAAATCTCACTCTAAGGGTTAATTAAAAAGAAGACAAAATGAATAAACTTGAGCGCCGAACCACACCTATTAGCTACGTGACTCTTCCATTATTGCTTCCGTTACCAGCGGGTTAAAACCATGATAAATGCCTTCACTGCTTACATACCTCTTCTGCCTTTTTTTTCCCGGCATTTAAAGCACTTTATTAAGCTCATGCTTCTCTCGGACAGTGACACTAGTAGCGAGAAAATCTGACTGGCGACCGGAGCGGTCACGCGGGTGCGGAACTTCTGAACTCCGCACAGATGACGGTCATGCGCGTTGTTCGTGTGCACTTGCGGACCATCATTCCTTCATTTTTTTTCTTAAATTTATATTTCCTCATAGACTGGTGGGAAATTTTCAAGCATGGCGGGATGCCACCGGGAAATGTTACCAGAAGAAACCCAGTTAATGCCACATAATATTCAGACCTACGGATATAAAAAAAACTTTATAAGCAACATACAGTCATGGACAAAATTGTTGGGACCCCTCTGTTAATGAAAGAAAAACCCACAATGGTCACAGAAAATCTTGAATCTGACAAAAGTGGTAATAAATAAAAATTCTATGAAAATTAACCAATGAAAATCAGACAATTCTTTTGAATTGTGGTTCAACAGAATTACTTTAAAAAACAAACTCATGAAACAGGCCTGGACAAAAATGATGGTACCCCTAGAAAAGATTGAAAATAATGTGACCATGTTCAACCAAGATGTGCCCTCTAATTAACATCACAGGTGTCTACAAACTTGTAATCAGTCAGTCGGCCTATTTAAAGGGTGACAAGTAGTCACTGTGCTCATGAACAGGCCTGGACAAAAATGATGGTACCCTTAACTTAATATTTTGTTGCACAACCTTTTGAGGCAATCACTGCAATCAAACGATTTCTGTAACTGTCAATGAGACTTCTGCACCTCTCAGCAGGTATTTTGGCCCACTCCTCATGAGCAAACTGCTCCAGTTGTCTCAGGTTTGAAGGGTGCCTTCTCCAGACGGCTTGTTTCAGCTCCTTCCACAGATGTTCAATAGGATTTAGATCAGGGCTCAGAGAAGGCCACTTGAGAATAGTTCAGTGTTTCGCTCTTAGCCATTCTTGGGTGTTTTTAGCTGTGTGTTTTGAGTCATTATCCTGTTGCAAGACCCATGACCTGCGACTGAGACCAAACTGTCTGACACTGGGCAGCACATTTCTCTCTAGAATAACTTGATAGTCTTGAGATTTCATTGTACCCTGCACAGATTCAAGACACCCTGTGCCAGATGCAGCAAAGCAGCCCCAGAACAAAACAGAACTTCCTCCATGTTTCACAGTAGGGACAGTGTTCTTTTCTTGGTATGCTTCATTTTTGCGTCTGCGAACATAGAGCTGATGTGCCGTGCCAAAAAGTTCCAGTTTTGTCTCATCTGTCTATAGGACATTCTCCCAGAAGCTTTGTGGCTTGTGGCTTTTTTATGATTTGTTTTCAACAGTGGTGTCCTCTTTGGTTGTCTCCCATGAAGTCCACCTTGGCTCAAACAACCACGGATGGTGCGATCTGACACTGATGTACCTTGACCTTGGAGTTCACCATGAATGTGTTTAGAGGTTGTTCTGGGCTCTTTTGTTACCATTCGTATTATCCGTCTCTTCCATTTTTCATAAAGTTTCCTCCTGCGGCCATGTCTACGGAAGTTGGGTACAGTCCTGTGGATCTTAAATTTCTGAATAATATGTGCAATTGTAGTCACAGAAACATAAAGCTGATTGGAGACGGTCTTATAGCCTTTACCTTTAACATGCTTGTCTATAATTTTCTTTCTAATTTCTTGAGACAACTCTCTCCTTTGCTTCCTCTGGTCCATGTTTAGTGTGGTACACACCATGTCAACAAACAGCACAGTGACTACTTGTCACCCTTTAAATAGGCTGACTGACTGATTACAAGTTTGTAGACACCTGTGATGTTAATTAGAGGACACATCTTGGTTGAACATGTCCCTATGGTCACGTGTGGCGGTTTGGTGTAAACCCCCACAAACAGACCGGACAGACACAGTGCTCGGCTAGAGCAATTAACAGAACAGTGAAATGTGTGTATTAATGTCTACAGGCAGCCCCGCTTCTTCTGGCTCTCTACTGTGATGTTAATGTCACCTTTCATGCATTGTGTTCATGCGCCCTGTCCTTACTGTGACCTAGAGACTGAGAGCAATATGTAGATGTGCCTTGTAACCTCTTTGTTCCGCTGCTGGAGCAGAGTCTAGCAAATCTGCCTATTGTGATGTATGTCTCTCAAATGCAAATGTCTCATGCCTGTTCTGCAATCTCTTTAATCATACCAACTGCTGGGGAATGCTCTTTGATGTACTGTTGTAGTTGGGTATATATGCTGCAACTCTGTAACCCAAACCCTCTCTCACTCTCACTCTTCAACTGCTGCTGGACACACGTACATTGCGTCCCTCTGCTGAGAGCCGCTGAGCTCGCTCCCAGCGCGCATGTACTGCGCCGGGAGCAGAGCTTGTGACGGCGGTATGATTCAATAAACTCTACTTAAAACTCTGAACGCCGCCTTATTTCATGCCGCCGCAGTCACATTATTTTCAATCTTTTCTAGGGGTACCATCATTTTTGTCCAGGCCTGTTTCATGAGTTTGTTTTTTAAAGTAATTCTGTTGAACCACAATTCAAAAGCATTGTCTGATTTTCATTGGTTAATTTTCATAGAATTTTTATTTATTACCACTTTTGTCAGATTCAAGTTATTTATGTGACCATTGTGGGTTTTTCTTTCATTAACAGAGGGGTACCAACAATTTTGTCCACGTGTGTAACTTTTATTTTAAAGGTCAAATTGCTGTTGTGGCCCTCAGCAACTTCTATTTTAGTTGGAGATTGGTAAAATGGCTCTTTGGTTGGTGAAGGTTGCAGACCCCTGCTCTATACCATCCATTAGAATTTTCTGTAATCCTACTAATAAAAAATGTCATCAAAAACAGAAGTTGCTGCACCACAGCAATGTAAAAGTGTGGATGATGACGGACCACAGGTGTACCCATACCTGTCCTTCCTGGATAGACATCTGCTTCCTCCTGGGGGACATGGCGGTAAAAGAAGTTCAGACGAGCGTGTTGTGTGGTCACTGCTGCTCCAACACCAGAGAAATGATGGGTTCTCAACCAGAAGAACCAGGCAAAGTGTTCACTGGGTGAGAAAAAAAAAGTATTAAGAGAATGAAGACATTTCCCCATGCTATTTTGTCTTTGTTATGAGTAACATTGGATTTTGGCTTTGGAAGGTGAAAACTTGAAAGAAAAAGGTTGTAAATTTACTTGAAAAAGGAAGCAAAGTTAAAAACAAAGTAAAATGATTTGCAAATCCTTTTAAACCTATATTCAGTTGAGTATACTACAAAGACAAGATATTTGTGCTACTTCCGGGGCCGCTTCACCGTGTGCGACCCAGCAATCACCCAGTGTACATTTTGTCTTTAAAGTGTTTTTTTATCCAGTTTTAATCGGGTTTTTAAACATCGGGTCTACTTGATTTTCATGTTGTCTGTGAGAAAACTTCAGTGATCGAGCGATGCGGTTTATGGGAACACGTGTCATGTGTTTTGTACTTTATGTGGCGATGCTACTTCTGTGCTTCTCCACCTGTCATGGTGTGGAGCAGGAATGCTGGACACCAGAGAAAATCACTCTCTGGCTGTGACTCAATTCAGGTGTTGCAGCCTCGTAGACCGCGGCCCTGGAGGCCAGAACACTCCAAGGTTGGGTAGGCTGCATCTAAAGGCTGATTTTTGGCTGTTAAATGAGACGGTCTAGTGACCAGGAAAGAATATGTACTGTGGATTTATAACTACTGACAATCTCACTTTGTCCCTTCTCCCTGCCTCGTGAGTTCAACAGTTTTTTTAAATGCTAGTGTAAAGTCATGTGAAAAAATTAGGACACTCTGTATAAGCCTGTTTTTTTTTATAACATATTTAGACATATGGATATTTAATATCAATGTTAAAAATACTGGGAGATTCATGTAATACACCTAAACAATTAAAAATGAATTAAAGATTTTCAAATTTTCTGTAAAATTTAAGTCTAAAAAAATAGTGAAGAATAAATTAGGACACCCCCCCACATTCATTCCCACTTAAAATGCCTAAAATAAATGTTAAAAAAATGCAAATAAAAAGAAAAACAAAGTTGGATATGTGAACATTTATTAATAAAGAACTGAATATTTAATGAGGTGTCCTAATTTTTTCACAACTGTATAATCATCCACATGTCAATGCGTCAGCTGCTGTTCAGCTGATTGCTGATGTCACACAAACTTGACACACTTTGTCCAGAGGAACCAAAATTTATTCTTGGAGATTTTAACCACTGTAATTTTGTAACATCTTCAACCTGAACCTGAAGCTGGGGAGGGTACCACAGTTGTGAAAAACATCTTGTGTGGTACCTGTACCAAAGACTTCCCGCCCCAAAGATCTGAACAGCTACAGATCAGTGGCCCTGACGTCTCACATGATGAAGACCCTGGAGAGACTGCTCCTTGCTCACCTCCGCCCCCTGGTGGGGCCAGCGATGGATCCACTCCAGTTCGCTTACCAGCATGGCATTGGGGTGGAGGATGCAGTGATCTTCCTCCTTCACCGTTCCCTGTCCCACCTGGAGAAGCCCAGGAATGCGGTGAGGATCATGTTCTTTGATTTCTCCAGTGCTTTCAACACCATCCAACCGATGATCCTAAAGGACAAGCTGCTGTGCGCAGGGGTGAACCAGCACCTGTCATCATGGATCCTGGACTACCTCACTAACCGGCCACAGTTTGTGAGAACCCGGGATTGTGTGTCCGACACGATCATCGGCAGCACGGGGGCCCCCCAGGGATCAGTTTTGGCTCCCTTCCTGTTCACCCTTTATACTGCGGACTTCTCACACAACACATTGCCATCTGCAGAAGTTCTCTGACGACTCTGCGATCGTCGGCCTCATCTCCAACGGAGATGAAGCCGAGTACAGAGGACTTATCCAGGACTTCGTGGACTGCTGCCATCGGAACTGCCTCCAGATCAACGCGAGGAAAACTAAGGAGCTGGTGGTGGCCTGCGGCAGGCAAGGACAACCCCTCACAGCACCAGTGAACATCCAGGGAACAGACATTGAGATGGTGACATCCTATAAGTACCTGGGTGTTCATCTGAACAATAAACTAGACTGGTCACACAATACTGACGCACTCTACATGAAGGGACAGCGCAGACTGTTCCTACTGAGGAGGCTCAGGTCTTTTGGTGTACAAGTGGTGCTCTTGAAGACATTCTACGACACAGTGGTGGCATCAGCCATCACTTTTGGAGTGGTCTGCTGGGGCAACGGTATTACAGCAGCCGATAGGAAGAGACTGAAGACTAATCAAGAAAGCTAGCTCTGTCCTGGGGCAGCGCCTTGACCCAGTGGAGGAGATAGGAGAGAGAAGGATGGTGGCTAAACTGTCATCTCTGCTGGAGTCCGAGTCCCACCCTATGCAGGACATACTGAACGCACTGAGGAGCTCATTTAGCAGTAGACTACATCATCCTAGATGCGCGACCAAGAGGTTTCGCAGGTCCTTCCTACCTACGGCTGTCAGACTGTATAACCTAAGCAGGACTGTTCACAGAGATAGCAAAAAAACGTGACGACCTAATAGTATTGAATGCAAAAGATGCAACAGACTTACACAAATGGTCCCCTCCAGTATACAACTAGGACAATATCAGTCGCTATGGAGGGTGACGATATGTATGGGCACATATTCATACCATGTAGGGTAACTAAATAGACAGTTATGCTGTTTATTCCATCTAGCTACAATGCTCCGTACTGTGTGTATATATATTTACATATTTATGTGTACATATGTACTGTATATTCACTGCTCTTATTTTCTTATCTTCTAAATCATTACTCTGAGTGTTGCTATCCCTGTGCTGTTGCAATCCTGGAATTTTCCCATTGTTGGACTAATAAAGGCTTGTCTTATCTTATCTTAATTTGAATACTTCATTGAAAACATATGAACAGTATGTGACTTGTGCTACAACAGAAAAAAGCACCAGGATTGAACTTTGTTATGGGTCTGTAAAAGAGGCTTCTAAATCACTGCCCATGCCTTTACTGGGAGCCTCCTATCATAATAGTGTCTAACTAATGGCAGTGTACACACCTTCCTTCAGACGTCTAGAAAGGAAAGAGAGGGCAGTGAAAACCTGAACAGAAGAGAGTATTTCTTCACTGTACGCATGCTTGGAGTGTTATGATGCCAGGCATCATAAGAGTAAAATGTCTGGCATCACCAAACATTTTACACAGGTGGTCCTCAGGAGAAAAAAACATGTCTTAAGGGAAGTAAGAAACGAGATAAGGAAAGCTAAAACGCGCTACAGACAGAAAATAGAAGAGCAGTATAGTATGGGTGATCTGAGAACAGCCAAGCAGACTCAAACACATGGCCAATGTGACTCAACATTCCTGTAATACCAGGCAGCCCATTTATGTAAATAACGTGGATGATTTTAATTTGCCAAATGCTTTTAACTCATTTTTTGCACAAGGTCCAACTTTCTCAAGGATATTTCTTCATAAAGGAAATATTTTGAACCAAAAACAGTTGTTTTAGTAACACAAAAACAAGTGACATCCTTGTTCAAAAAGGTGAACATTAGAAGAGCTGTTGGCCCAGATGCCATATGTGGATGCACAGCGTGTTACTGTGCAGACCAGTTGAGTGAGGTCCCCCCCCACACACACACACACTTTTTCAAATGTGTGCAGATAGTGCCCTGATACCAAAACTATGGAAAACATCTACGATAATACCAGTCCCTAAAACAAGAAACCCAAGAGATCTGAATGAATTCTGACCAGCTGCACTTACATCTCTTGTGATGAAAACCTTTGAGAGGATCATTAAAGATAATGTGGTTTCCTTAATTAATGACCAGCTAGATCCACTACAGTTTGCACATCAAGTTGGCAAAGGGGTGGACGACGCAAAGCTTTTTATTTTACATAGAACACACAAACACCTTGAAAAGCCTAAATCTCATGTCAGGCTTTTATTTGCAGATTTTTCTTCTGCTTTTAGTAAGATGCAGCCACATATTTTAATTGATTGATTGACTTGTTATTTTAGGTTACCTGATCAAATTTCATTACTGCTTTTAAAATTTTTAAATGACAGGGTTCAGCCGGTCTGCGTTAATGGTCTTATGTCTGATCTTACCATTTCAAGGATGAGTTCCCCTCAGGGCTGTGTCCTTTCACCTCTGCTTTTTATCATTTATACTGACAGCTGCAGATCCTCTCAACAGGACAGCTATCTGGTGAAGTTTTCTGATGACACAGTCCTGCTGTCTCTTCTTCAGGAATCACACACTGATCATGGCTCTGCCCTGTCTTCATTTGTGGAATGGTGTGACAAGAATTTCTTGGATTTAAATGTCACTAAAACTAAAGAGACGATTATTTTCTTTTGGAAAGACACAGGAGAGCCTAACTCTAGTATTATACATGGAGAGGAAGTCCAACTAGTGGAGACCTACAAATATCTGGGAACAGTGTTTGACTCTGAGATGAAGCTCATGGCCAACACAGAGGCAGTTGTTAAGCGTGGACAACAAAGAATCTACTTGTTGCAGAAATTGAACTCTTTTAATGTTCCTAGGATAATTTTATGTAGATTTTAATCCCTCCTGTATTATTTTATTGGGCGTCAACTTTTTATTTTATTTGTTAGTATAATGGGCTCTCTGTGAAGAACAAGAACAGCTTAATACAGTCATAAAGGTCTGTTCCAAGATCACTGAGTTCATCTGGATAATATAAGCTCACTGTGGAGTAGACATGTGTTACAGAAGGCTAGCACTATCATTAGCCAGTCTGACCATGTTTTAAATAGTGAATTTGTTTAAATGCCCTCAGGCCGACACTACCATGCACCCCGGAGGATGTCTGGCCGTTATTCCAATTCCTTTATTCCTTCAGTTATTAAGCTGTTGAATGCCCAGTCTTAAAGGGGGTTGTGTGTTTCCCCACACACAAAGAACGCAAAATTAAGAGCAAAATGACAAAATCAAGTTGCAACTTTAGAAAAAAAAAAATTGCACAAGAATAAAGATGGGATTAGATACAGATCTTAAATTAATCCTACACTTGGTAAATCAGGAACTACATTTTTTGTCATAAATTTGTGACTTTTTTTCTTGTAACTTTTAGGGTTTTTGTTTTACACTCCAATTCTGCTGAAGTTGGGACATTTTTAAAAGGCAATTAAAAGCAAAATAAAATGATTTGGAAATCCTTCTCAACCTATATTAAGTTGAGTATACTACAAAGACAAAATATTTAATGTTCACACTGATGAACTTTTTTTAAAGGGGTCATTGACTGAAAAATGGTGTGTTTGTATGTTTTAACTGTCGGAAATGAGTGCACTGGTCAGCTAATTATCCAAAAATTTTCAAAACAGTCAATTCTCTTAAAAAAACACAGCCTTAATCTCGTTTTACTTCCCTAGAAACGTTTTTTACTTTTTTGTGGAAACTGTTAACATCATGTTTAGAAAAAGCCAATCCACCGCCGTCCTTGAGACCAGCGCCATATGAGAGTTGCGACACTCTTTGATCTCGCCGCTGCCCTTTCACGTGGTTCAGGAAGCGCCAAGAAGTTCTAAACAATGGCCTTTCTATAATGGTGTGTGAATGGCAGTTGTGACAATCTTAGTATTAACAGCATTTTTTTTAGCCGTATTAGGTAAATATTAAGAATACCTATCAGTAGGTACATTGTGTAAACTTATAATAAACACATTATATGGATTATGATATAAAGAGCAGCTTTAGAAAGACTGTCAAAGTATGTTTTGGAGGGAAGGACAACTGCTGATTCACAATGATGAAAGATGCAGTGTAAATATCACTGCCAACTGTGTGTAGCCTTACCTTATATTAAGGCTTCAGTGGACTGATTACTGAATTATCAACTTTTGAGTAGTGTTTTTTTTTTTTTGTTTTTTTTTTGTTTTTTTTTTTGCAAGATTAGGCAGAATTATCTGAATTGAAAATATGTAGAAAAAAAATTGCTGTCAGTAAATTTAATGTGATTTAGCTGAGTTATTAGGGGTTGTGAACTTTACTCTTAAACCTTTTAAGTTAGGAAAGATTTTCGGTGGGTGAATGTAAATATAACACATTTGTGCCTCTCAGCAAATTTGAATATTATGAAAAAGTTTTTTTATAATTCAAAAAAAATACTTTCATATTTTCAATATTTACTACAGGCACAAAGAAATATTTAAGGCCTTTTTAAAAATCCAATTCTGATTATAGTTTTTGAGATTAAAAATACAAATCATGATATTCTATTTACTGAGATGTACTAGTACAAAAATTACACTGTCTGAAAATCAGTGACAAAGCAGGGTGGAAAATATTAAATAAAAGAAGAGGCCTTTGTAACACAATGTCAAGGTGCAACAGTCTGTTATATGAAAATATTCAATGTATTACAAATGCCATGAAAGTTTTTTTTTTAAATAAAATTAATAAAAATGCAAAGAAATGCTCTTATTTTCTCATTATTCAGTCTCTGAACTTCTGCCTGACAAATTACTGTCAGCTAACACAGTGAGCAGCATGTTGGCACCATTGCCTCCTCTTCCAGGTGGTGACTGGGGTTACATAATTGAATTTATTAAATAGAAAATAACAGCACCAGTGATTCAAATAAAAGCAATGTGGAGCCCATAGTTATAACCTATGTAACTCACATGTGGCTGGCTGAATTCAACCAAGAGAGACTGTGAGCTAGCCATGTGTATTGACTTCACACCTCAAGAGGAAGACATGTTTGCACCCCCTGGGGACTCAGGAGAGATGAGAAGATTACCCAGCCTGACCTTTGGGGGTCGGAAAGGAGAACAGAAGGACTCTGGGTGTTCTATTAGAGATGAAAGGATGTAGCTGAGTATTGTGACTTTTGTGTGTGATGTATTGTTAGAAGATGAATGTATAAATGTATGTGTGTGACTGCGTCCTTCCTCTTTTCACTCCGATCAAGAGAGGACGTAGGATGAATGGGGAATTAAAGCAGTTACTGGAAAAATCATCCGGTCTCCTCAATTCTTGACTCCTACAATTGGTGACCTACGCATGAATCTGAGCACGCCGAGGCTGGAGGACAGCCTCGTGATCGATATGGAAGAGCTGGGAGACAGCCGCTCAGACCCGGATTCACCGGGGAATGCCAGCAGGGGCACAAGACTGATTAAGCTCCCCGAGTTCTGGCAAAGCGACCCGCACTCGTGGTTCCAGCATGTGGAGTCGCGGTTCCTGCTCGGGGGAGTTTCAGTGGATGACATTAAATTCCATAATGTCATCGCGACGCTCGACAGCCGCACAGCTCGGTGTGTGCGGAGCCTGGTGCAGCAACCACCCGCCGTCGGCAAATACGATGCGCTGAAAGCCACCCTCATCAGGAGCTTCGTGCCGTCGTCTGAGGCAAGAGCCAGGCAGCTACTGGACCTGCGCGACAGAGGTGGACGCAGGCCGACTGTCCTCATGGAGGACATGCTGCAAATGATCGGGACGGACAACGACGCGTTCCTTTTCAAACATATTTTCCTGAGAACCCTCCCAGCGCACACGAGAGGTTCCCTGTCCAGCAGGAGATGTTTGACCCAGCAGGACTTCCACGACCTGGCCCAAGAGGCGGAGCGGCTCCTCAACGCCTGCGAGGAACCAGAGGCTTCCGTGGCAGCGGCAGACCTCGGCGCGGCGGCCGGGGGCAGTGTGGAGCCAGAGACGGCAGTGACCACCCCAGCGGCGACAGCAGCGGCGAGATTCCGTGGCAGAGGAGATGACGGCCTCTGTTTTTACCATTGACGTTTCGCTGGGAAGGCGCACAAATGCATCCCGCCCTGCAAGTTCAAAAAGCAGGGAAACGACCGGGCCGGGAGTCGTTAACAGCTTCCACTCTCGGCGAACGGAACAAGCTGCTTTATCTGACAGACGCGGGCTCCGGGCGGCAATTCCTGGTGGACACCGGAGCCCAGAGGAGCTTCATCACTGCCACCTATGCTGATCGGGTCGCGGGACCCCGCGGAGACGGAGCGACAGCGGCCAACGGCTCCAGCATCAAGACGTACGGAGAGAGAACCTTGTCTCTGTCCTTCCACGGCCGCGCCTATGAGTGGAATTTCATCGTGGCGGCAGTGAGCTTCAATATGTTAGGTGCTGATTTTCTGTGTTCACATGGTTTGTTAGTTGATCTGGCCAACAAACGACTAGTAAATGCACTCTCTTTCTGTTCTATCCCTTGTGCAGCTCGGGTGTGCCCACCACCAGTTCAGACCAACGTCGCCACAGCAGGTGGTAAGTTTCACAGCCTTCTACACCAGTTCCCAGCACTCACAGTTCCTACTTTTTCAGCTAAGGTGGTGAAGCACAGGGTGGAGCACTTCATAACCACGAGTGGCCCACCCGTTTTTGCGAAGGCTCGGCGCTTGGATGCAGCTAAACTCTCCATTGCGCGCGAGGAGTTCGCCAACCTGGAAAGGTTGGGCATAATTCGCCACTCGAAGTCCGCTTGGGCTTCCCCCCTCCACATGGCACCTAAAGCTGACGGCTCGTGGAGACCTTGTGGCGATTACCGCAGGTTGAACAATGCCACAGCGCAGGACCGGTACCCGATTCCGCATATCCAGGACTTTTCAGTGCATTTGGCGAAGGCGCGAATTTTTTCTAAAATAGACCTGGTCCGCGGTTATCACCAAGTCCCGGTCCGAACAGAGGACATCCCCAAAACAGCCGTAATAACCCCGTTTGGGCTTTTTGAGTTTTTACGAATGCCTTTTGGCCTTAAAGGCGCCGCACAAACCTTCCAACGGATGATGGATGCAGTGTTGCGCGATCTTGCTTTCGTTTTTGTCTATTTAGACGACATTTTGGTAGCCAGCACCTCCGAGGAGGAGCATGCAAAACACCCCACGACAGTTTTTCAGAGGTTGGGAGAGCATGGGTTGATAATCAACCCGGCCAAGTGCCATTTTGGAGTGGCACAAATCGACTTTTTAGGGCACCGCGTTTCCTCGGAGGGAGCAGTTCCTCTGCCGGGCAAAGTACGCGCGGTGGCAGATTTTCCCCAGCCTCGAACGGTAAAAGCGTTGCAAGAATTTTTGGGGATGGTGAATTTTTATAACCGTTTCATACCCCACGCAGCGCAGCTTATGCAGCCCTTGTACACCGCGCTCAAAAAGCAGAAGCCCTCCCATGTGATTGAATGGTCCCCGG
Organism: Pholidichthys leucotaenia; assembly: GCA_020510985.1. Taxonomy (NCBI): domain Eukaryota; kingdom Metazoa; phylum Chordata; class Actinopteri; order Cichliformes; family Pholidichthyidae; genus Pholidichthys; species Pholidichthys leucotaenia. The sequence goes on along the minus strand of CM035838.1, from coordinate 396,782,476 downwards.
AGCGGGAGCGCGCATTCACAGAGGTTAAACGGGCACTGGCAAACGCGGCACTGTTGGCCCACCCAGACCCGGCAGCCCGCATAGCGCTAACCACGGATGCGTCAGATGTGGCCATAGGGGCCGTAGTGGAGCAGCAGGTTGCCGGGGTTTGGCAACCACTCGCATTCTTCAGCAGGTCCCTACGCGATGCTGAGCGAAAATACAGTGCGTTTGACAGGGAGCTGCTGGCGCTGCACTTGGCTATTCGCCATTTCCAGTTCTGGTTGGAAGGGCGGTGTTTCACCGCGTTTGTCGACCACAAACCGCTCACTTTTGCCATGTCCAAAACTTCAGAACCGTGGTCGGGGCAGCAACAGAGACAGCTGGCCGCAATTTCTGAATTTACCACCGATATTCAGCACGTAGCCGGTAAAATCAATGTGGTTGCAGACTGTCTGCCACGCGCGGTAACAGCACCCGTCCGCGCGGAAACGGATTGCGCAGCCGCTTACCCAGAGCGCGGTAACAGCGCGGACACGCGCACGGCTCCGGTCCACGTGGGAATAGATTATGCAGCCATAGCGGCGGAGCAGAGCGAGGATGTGGACGTGCGCGCGCTCCTGTCTGGACCAACAGGGTTAAGGCTGGAACGCAGAAATCTACAAACCGGTTTCCCCCCGCTTATTTGCGATGTATCCACGGGGCGACTGCGCCCGGTGGTGCCAGCCGCGTGGCGCTGCCGCGTTTTTGACGCCGTGCACTCCCTAGCGCACCCAGGGGTGCGCGCTTCGGTGAAAATGGTGGCGGAGAAGTTTGTTTGGCCGAGCCTGCGCAAGCACGTGAAGGAGTGGGCTAAAACCTGCATGGCTTGCCAGCGCGCTAAGATTCACAGGCACACTAAGGCGCCCTTAGAATCGTTCCACATTCCAGCTAAAAGGTTCAATCATGTGCACGTGGACCTCGTGGGCCCCCTGCCCACTTCACAAGGGTTCACGCATCTCTTGACAATGGCAGACCGAACCACTCGTTGGCCGGAAGTGGTCCCGTTAACATCGACCACAGCGGCAGAGGTGGCACGCGCTTTTTTAACAGCCTGGGTAGCGCGGTTCGGGGTCCCGTCAGATATTACGTCTGATAGGGGACCTCAATTTGCGTCGGAACTGTGGTCAGCAGTGGCCAGCGGCTTAGGAGCGGCGATACATCGCACGACTGCTTACCATCCCCAGGCCAACGGTTTATGCGAGCGTTTTCACAGGTCTTTGAAGGCAGCCCTCAGAGCGTCACTGACGGACACAGATTGGGTAAACAAACTACCATGGGTTTTATTGGGGTTGTGTTCGGCACCCAAAGAGGATCTAGATGCCTCACCAGCAGAATTGGTCTTCGCACAACCGCTCAGGCTGCCAGGCGAGTTTTTACCCAACCACACGGCACCAGGGCCCCCCCCGATCCGGGGGTCTCTGAGTAACACGGGAGCAGAAATGCTCCCGGGCCCCGCTCATCACTCTTTCCCGCGTGTGTTCGTGCCCCAGGCTTTACGAGACGCAGAGTTTGTTTTTGTCAGGCACGATGCTCAGCGGCATAGTCTCCGTCCACCTTATGACGGTCCATTTTGAGTGCTGGAAACCGGGGAGAAATATTTTGTGCTAGATTTGGGGGGCAGGAGGGAGACGATCAGTATCGATAGATTAAAGCCTGCTTTTGTGTTGCATAACGAGTCTGTATGGCCGGCGGGCGTGCCTCGACGCGGCAGGCCTCCAAAGGGGCGGCCCCGGGACCCCCCACGAGGGGCAAATAACCCTTCTCCCCCTCACTCCACAGATGCACAGCAGGACGGCCCAACACAGAGCAGGAGACCTGCATACAGCAGATTCGGGAGAAGATTGAAACCTAAGCTGCATGCAGAATGATGTGGGTTTTTTTTTTTTTTGGTCAGGTTGTTTGGGTTGCTGTGAGATTCTGTTGGGGGGGTGACGTGCTGCATGACTGCTGTATGACTGTATGTGGGTGCCCAGACTTTCGCGTGGAAGGGGGGAGTGATGTGGAGCCCATAGTTATAACCTATGTAACTCACATGTGGCTGGCTGAATTCAACCAAGAGAGACTGTGAGCTAGCCATGTGTATTGACTTCACACCTCAAGAGGAAGACATGTTTGCACCCCCTGGGGACTCAGGAGAGATGAGAAGATTACCCGGCCTGACCTTTGGGGGTCGGAAAGGAGAACAGAAGGACTCTGGGTGTTCTATTAGAGATGAAAGGATGTAGCTGAGTATTGTGACTTTTGTGTGTGATGTATTGTTAGAAGATGAATGTATATATGTATGTGTGTGACTGCGTCCTTCCTCTTTTCACTCCGATCGAGAGAGGACGTAGGATGAATGGGGAATTAAAGCAGTTACTGGAAAAATCATCCGGTCTCCTCAATTCTTGACTCCTACAGCAAGACTTTTTTTCTGTTTTTCTATCCATCCATATTGTAACATCACAACTGTGGAAAATGAATATTTTCCTTCAATGTCAGAGAAGGATTTGACTTCATAAATTGTATTTTGATGCCAAAAACCATAAAATCCTAAAGTGTTCACAGATCAGTTTCTCAACATGATTTTCTGTGCAGCTTCTGGATGCACAAATCACGCTGAGAAAGTGATCCAGATGTTTGGGTGCCAGTAGACACAGAAAGGAGAAAAAATGTCTGAGACAAGTTTGCAGAAACAACATGACTCTAATGAAAGCGTAAAACAGAAAACTTTATGCAGTACATTTATTTCCACTAAATATTTCCATCTTTAAGCTCAAACATTTATGACTGCACATACTATATACTGTGATTTTTTTTTTATGTTGAAGTAAAACAATGATATTAATGAGGAAATTAAACTGAATCAATGTGCAGGCCCATTCTAAGATGGAGTAATTCACAAGAAACAGAACTGACAAACTCAGACCAAGGACTGATGCTGTCCTCCCGAACACAAGACGAGGAAGAGTTCAACAGTGACCATGGCTATATGTACTTGAATAAACTGGTTATGATTGGATTTCTGGAGTTATCTGATTATTCAAGTGGCCATGTAACTATGGTCATTAACTCCAGTGCTTAACCCTCCAATAATCCATTTAATCAGGGCATGTAAACACAACAAACCCGATTATTGCCATTATCAGTTTACTCCCAGTAATTGATTTATTTTGACCATGTAACCGGGGTCAGTGATGTGTGTACCAGAGCCTCTACTGCATGTGATGAGAGACCACATGTACTGTTCTCAAAATAACTTTGGTATGAATATGAGTTACAAAAATTAACCAAAATATCTGAATTCAATGAATTTGTCACACCCACCTGTCCTGTAACACGAACACATCCATGTTGTCATTTCGGAGGTCGAAAACTTCTTTAGAATTAATTTAGTTTAGTGTCAGAGTCATTTAACTATTTCTACACAATACTGTGTTCCATTTTACTCTGATAGCTTAGCCATCATCAAACCACAGCTCCTACATCATTCCACTGTTCCAGCTGCCCCACAAACTCTTACTGTGATATCACTGCTCACAGTAGTGAAGACTCCACCAGCCCCAGTGGTCACTGCTCCAGTCTCCAACAACCCTCTATCAGCTGCAGAGAAATGAGAGAAAAAAACATGTCACTGTACTTGATGATTCCTGCCCAAATAGGAAGGTTTTTCTCACAAATCTGTGCCTTTGATCTTTTAATTCTACTACTTTTGTTTATTCCTCCTAAATTTGAATAATGTTTACATAAATTTGCTACTTTTGAGGTTTTTATATTGAAATAAAAAATAAAAAATGTTTTAAAATAACATTACTTTTTTCGTATAAATAATTTTTATATTAAATGTACAACTTTTTCAAGCACATTTTTAGTTTTGATGCATACATTAGAGAGCAATTTGGAAAACTTTAGATTTTTCTCTTAAATGTGTTCACATGAGGAAAAAAATACACGTACCATCTCATACAATTCAAATTATATATATATAAAAAGTAAACAGTCAAAATTAACTGTTTACTGGATGACAATAGAAGAAATTAGAAAAGAAAACAGATATTCTTCCTATATGTTAATAGTTCAGTTAGGTTTTTTTAATTTCAAGTGAGCTATTTGGTACAAGAGAATATTTTACATTTATAAATATGTCAGTTGTTTTCAAAATATTTTTGATTGGTTTTAGCACTGCACAACTTCCATTACTTCCAATTCATTAAGTTGTGTAGATCTGAAATGTTTCCACTTTGTTTACAACTGCATTAAAAATTAAACCAGTTTTTATCCCCAGTACCTTTCTTACCATGTTTCTCACAACGGTTTGTTCAAATAATTAGACTATTTCAGCAGAATCATAAAATATTAATAGTGCTAATTTATGGATGTTAAAATAACATTGGCATTATCAGGGTTGACACAAATGATGAGGACTTTTGAGGATGTAAAGAACTGTATTTGGTAATTTCCTACCTTGCTCCACGTTTCCTCCTTGTAGAAAGCAGGTTTGCTGGTAAACATGTCAGTCCTCTCATGGGTTCATGTTTTCCTCTATAAAAAATTAGAACAATTTCATTTTTGTCAGCTGTCTTTTAAATCCACCATCATAGTCCTGTTATACTGCTAATGCTACGGCAATACTATGGACATGATAATAAGTCACATCTGCTCTGTCACAGGTTTTCACTTCATGTTCCATCATGTACTACCACCCATCTCTAATGTCTTTCAGACACTGCGCCTTCACCCAATAACTATACAACAGATTTTTTAAATAAGGGCTGACCCGGCTACCTAGTTGAACTAGCACAGGTTAATAACAATTCTAAGTTTAGGAGCTTTTACTGCAAATAAACAAGAAAAAAGCTCACAAACTAAAACAAGATCACAGACTACAGAATCTACATGTTAACTTAAGTGGTAGAATGACCAAAACAATGGCCATTCATTAACTTATCCGGGATTATTAAGCAGACACTCTGTGAAATGAATGGTGTCTATGGAGAAAGATTCAGTGACTGGAACTATTCACAACTCCATGACCCATGTGACTTTCGCCTTCAACAGTTTCTATAGAAGTCTACCACAGTGTGACAGGTCTCATATTATACTGTATGTCGATGCTTGATACCAGCTCACTGCTCTATTATTGGCCCGCCTATCCGTCGTGTATATGGAAATGGTGCTAAAGGTAGCCTATTAGCCCCTGAGCTATTAGCCCCCAAGCTAAAACCGGTAACAGGAAGCTTGAACCAAGTGCGGCTTATATCATCTGACACCATCATCTGCAGTACGGGGCCCCCCCAGGGAACAGTTCTGGCTCCCTTCCTGTTCACCCTCTACACTGCTGCCTTTTCACACAATACACCACACTGCCATCTACAGAAGTTCTCTGATGACTCTGCGATCATTGGCCTCATCTCTGATGGGGATGATGTGGAGCACAGATGACTTATCCAGGACTTTGTGGATTGGTGCCTGCGGAAATGCCTCCAGATAAATGTGAGGAAAACTAAGGAGCTGCTGGTGGATTGCCACAGGTGAGGACAAACCCCCCACAGCACCGGTAAACATCCACTTAACAGACACTGAGATGGTGGCATCTTACAAGTACCTGGGTGTTGACCTGAACAATAAACTGGACTGGTCACACAACACCAACGCGCTCTTCAAGAAGGGGCAGCATAGGCTGTATGTACCTCCTGAGGAGACTCAGGCAAGGCGCACTCTTGAATACCTTCTATGATTCGGTGGTTGCTTCAGCCATCACATTTGGAGTGGTCTACTGGAGCAGCGGCATCACAGCAGCCAACCAGAAGAGACTGAACAGGCAGATTAAAAAAGTCAGCTCTATTCTGGGGTGCCACCTTGACCCAGTGGAGGAGATAGGAGAGAGAAGGATGGTAGCTAAGCTGTCATCTCTGCTGGAGTCCAAGTCCTACCCCATGTGGGACACGCTGAACACACTGAGGAGTTCATTTAAGGCACTTTTCCACTAGGGTCAGTACGGTATGGTTCGGTACGGGACGAGATGGTACAGTTCGGCCCGCTTTGTGTTTCCACTGCACTAGGTCCCATATGAAGTGGGTGGGAATATAGTTACAGGTAGGCGGCGCAACCCTCTCCCTCCCGTTACGTAAAACCAGCGTAATTGGCGTAAAACAAGTGTAACGTTACGCAAAACACAAGCTGGCAGGATACGCGGTGTCTGCCTTCTCTGTCTTTTTTGCCTGAATAAATGCAAAAAAGGAGAACAGAAAGCTGCCTCCATCTCCAGCACCGTCTTTGATGTGGTACAGCGGTCGCAGTCGATTTCCCCAGAGGCTCCAAATTTTATTCTTGGGGATTTTAACCATGTGTCTCTAAAAAAGATACTTAAAAACTTTTATCAGTATGTCTCCTGCCCACAGGGATGACAACAGGAAATTCTGATTTCAGCTGAAATCTAATTTGGATGATTGACTTATGGGGGGGCGCAGCCCCCCTGAAGCTGAGAGGTTTTCAGTAAAACAGAAGTAATTTAGACTGAAAAAAATTATTTAAAAAAAAATTAAATACTAGACTTAGATAAATCATTAAATTTAATGAAAAGTTAACTTACTTTTTCTTCAATGTTGTCTCACTGTCTTTAGTCCAACATATTTAACAGTTCTCTAAGAGTTTATTACACTATTTACACTGGTCACCAAGTCACTTCTAATGTGAAACTTTCTTCCTTTTGGCAGCAAGCTGTGCCAGTCTCTGAACTTTGAACTTCATCTCCTTTTCTGGTTTCTTCAGAAACTGTCCGAGTGTTTCTGTTACCTCGTTGAACTTTGAGCCAATTTTCACCTTTACCGTCACTTTTGTCTCAAGCCAATTCCATCGGAACTTATTTTTGACACTTTTGTCTATTTCTAGCACTGATGACTTCTGATCCTTCGATAAAAATGTCATAATTCCGCTGAAAACAATACCGAAAGCTCAGAATTCCAAGACAAACCAGGGATGTGATTTGGGGTTGGGGAAATTATCTTAAAATTTAGCAGGGGGTCTGGAGGACACAGTCCCCCAGCGGGGTCCGGGGCAGAGCCCCGTTGGGGGGGCAAGGGGAGGGGGCCCAAAGCTCCTGGGTTTTTATGATTTTTAAGTACCAGAACTGTGCTTAAATGACATAAAACAAACAGCTGAATGTCACTTATTACTGTATAATATTGACTTATGTTCCAAGAAGATAGCATTCCTAAAATATTCCAACAAGCATTATCTATCACATGCTTTAACACTCGATCAAATCAAAATCAGTTAATTTTATCTATTCCATAATAGAAATAAAATTCATTCATACCATTACTTTTTATAATTTCAGCATTCATTTCAGATCACCAGTTTCAATCTCCATTGAGTCTTGAGCAGTTCATTTTGCACAATCACTGATGTAGCCAAGTCTTGGAAATATTCAAAAGTTATGAGTCAATGTCCACTGTGCACTGTCAATTTCAAACTGTTTGGAATCATAAAAGTAATCTAACTAAATTGTTTTGCAATTTTTTTTCTCCTCAACATCAATGTCAGGGCACTGCAGGAGTTTTTGGGGATGGTTAACTTTTATAACCGTTTCCTCCCCCACGCAGCCCAGCTCATACAGCCGTTGTATGCCGCACTCAAGAAACGGAAACTGGCAGACAGAGTCGACTGGACACCTGAGCGGGAGCAGGCGTTCTCTGAGGTTAAAACAGCTCTGGCAAACGCTGCACTACTGGCGCACCCACACCCGGCGGCTCGGATAGCGCACACTACCGACGCCTCGGACATGGGCATAGCGACCGTCGTGGAGCAATGCGTTGCCGGTTCTTGGCAGCCGCTCACCTTTTTTAGCAGGTCTTTGCACGACAGTGAGCGTAAATACAGCGTGTTCGACAGAGAGTTACTGGTTCTCCACCTGGCCATACGCCACTTCCAGTTCTGGCTGAAAGGGCGCACCTTCACTGCGTTCGTGGACCACAAGCCGCTAATGTACTTTATCTTCCTGGAAGATAAAATAAAGCGGAATTCGGCAAATTAGCGGAAAAAATCACATCCCTGAGAACACGCCGCCATGAATTTTTGACAAAGCATACCACGAGCCATTTGATTGGTCCAATCGTTTGCAACTATCCAATCGCAGGGCTGTTTACAATACAGCAGTAGCTTGAGTATAAAACATCCGGGTTATCGCGGGAGACTTGACCCGGGGAAGCGCCGAGCGCTTATGTAATCGTGTTGATTTTCGCTAAAATCAGTAACAATAAGGTATCCTACCCCCCCTAAAATTTTCTCAACGGATTTAGACGATTCACAGAAATGATCAATTTGAAAATAAATCGGTGGAAATCCGCGGATCGGTAGAAAATTGCCATCCCTGTGCCCAACCAAGCAAAAAAAGACACTGGACCTGTGCTATGGATCCATAGAGAGGGCCTACAAATCTATTCCCCTTACTTAGGATCCTCAGATCACAACTGTGTACATTTGCTGCCCACATATAAAACTGCTCTCAGAAGAGACAAGGCGAAGACCAGAGACATAAACGTGTGGACAGAGGATTCAGTGCACTGCCTCCAGGAATGCTTTAACTGTACGGACTGGGAGGTGTTCACACTGTCCTGCGGAGATGATTTGGACTCTTTAGTGGACGTAACATGCTCATACATGGCTTTCTGCAGAGACATGATCGTTCCACGTAAACGTGTCATAATATATCCCAACAACGAGCCATGGGTTACAAAATCAGTTAAATCCTGCTTACAGAGGAAAGTACTTGCCTTTAAACAGGGGGTTGTTTCTGAGCTGCAGGTTGCCACAAAAGAGCTGAAGGACGAAATTTTGAGAGCAAAACAGAATTATAAATCAGAGTTGGAAAGCAAGATGGCAACAAAGAAGCTTGGTTCAGCCTGGGCCAGTATGAAAACTATTGCAGGCCTTCAGAGCACAGAGAGCAGTAATTGTGTGTTTTTAGATGGTTTTAACTCAGACACAGAGCTGGCTAATGCTCTTAATTGTTTTTATGGTTGTTTTGACTCCTTTGATTTTAGCACAGAAACCCAAGATTTGAAACTGAAACTCAAAGACAATCAGCACTTTAATATTGAGGTGCAGGGCATTAAAAGGGCGTTCTGTGCTGTAAAAGTGAACAAAAGGCAGGGCCCTGATAATATATGTGGGCGATTGGAAAAGTCCTGTGCACATGAATTGACAAGGAGGCTGTCAGGGTGGGACCCCAAACGGTCCAATATTCCAACATTCAAGCCTTGGTTGTACAATACTTCAAACTGTAAGTTCCATATGCACGGCAGTGGCTCAGGAGGTAGAGCGGGTCATCCAATAACTGGATGGTTGGCAGTTCCAATCCTGCTCTCCCCAGATATCCTGCCGTCGTGTCCCTTGTGTTTTACAGACACAACATGTGCCTAAGGTCTGGAAAGATGCTGTGGTTGTCCCTGTTCCAAAATCCAGCTGTCCTAAAACGGTAAATGATTTTAGACCAGTTGCTTTGACTTCAATTTTAATGAAAATTTTTGAAAAACTGGTCAGATTTGAGGTCCTAAAGCAGACTGAGCAGACATTGGATCCTTTGCTGTTTGCCTATAGACCTCACAGAGGAGTGGAGGATGCCACTGTCACTCTGCTTAACATGCTTTTTAAACATCTGGATTTTAATGGGACACACGCCAGGCTTTTATTTGTGGACTTTTCTTCTGCTTTTAATACAATCCAACCTCATATTTTAGTTGAAAGGCTCCTGCAACAATTTGATTTGAGCAATAATCTGGTGGGTTGGATTCTAGATTTTTTAACCAACAGGACACAGAGAGTAAGGGTCAATGGTACATTGTCTGACCAAAAGTGTTCTTCTACTGGCTCTCCTCAGGGGTGTGTGTTGTCACCACTACTCTTCATCCTGTACACAAACATGTGTCACAGCAGACATGACAACAGACACATTATAAAGTATGCTGATGATTCAGTAATTGTCAGTCTCCTCCAGGATGGTGAGAGTGGCCACGGCCCAATAGTTGATGATTTTGTTCACTGATGTGAGGATTCCTACCTGCAGCTGAATACGACAAAAATTAAAGATATGATTATTGACTTTAGGAGGAAAACTCCCAGGCACGGAGTCACTGTACTAAAAGGCCAGACCACTGAATGTGTGCAACCCTACAAATGTCTTGGGACGATTACTGATAGTAATTGAAACTTTGAACTGTGAAAGGGTGTGCAAAAAGGGTCAGCAACATTTGCATTGTTTAAGGAAACTCGTGCACTTCCAAATTTACTGAACCATAATGACAATGTTTTATCGGGCTTTTATTGAATCTGTTTTATCCTTTTCTTTAGTGTCATGGTTTGGTCAGATAAAACTGAAACAGAGGAAATCCTTGGATCAGGTAGTTAGATGGTCCAGTCGTTTGCTTGGTGAGTCACAGCTGAGCCTGACATCCCTGTACACCAGACAGGTACAGAGGATGGCTATCTCCATTTTAAATGATGACTCCCACCCTCTGCACTGCCACTTTCAGCTTCTTCCCTCCAGACGGAGGTTTGTTGTCCCAAAATGTAAAACCCAGCGCTACAAAAACAGCTTTGTTCCTGCTGCTGTCAAAGAGTTGAACAAGATGTAACAATATCCATCCATCCATCCATCCATCCATCTTCTACCGCTTTTCCGGAGGTCCGGGTCGCGGAGGCAGCAGTTCAAGCAGAGAAGCCCAGACTTCCCTCTCCCCAGCCACCTGCTCCAGCTCTTCAGAGGGGATACCAAGGCGTTCCCAGACTAGCTGGGAGACATAGTCTCTCCACCGAGTCCTGGGTCTGCCCCGGGGTCTCCTCCCAGTGGGACGTGCCTGAAACACCTCAAGTGGGAGGCGTCCAGGAGGCATCCTAATCAGATGCCCATACCACCTCAACTGACTCCTTTCAATGTGGAGGAGCAGCGGTTCTACTCTGAGCCTCTCCCGAATGACTGAGCTCCTCACCCTATCTCTGAGGGTGAGTCCAGCAATCCTACGGAGAAAGCTCATTTCAGCCGCTTGTATCCGCGATCTCGTTCTTTCGGTCATTACCCAAAGCTCGTGACCATAGGTGAGAGTAGGAACGTAGATTGACTGGTAAATCGACAGCTTTGCCTTAGAACTAAGCTCCCTCTTCACCACAACAGACCGGTACAACGTCCGCATCACTGCAGATGCTGCTCCAATCCGTCTGTCGACCTCTCGCTCCATTTTCCCCTCACTCGTGAACAAGACCCCAAGATACTTAAACTCCTCCACTTGGGGCAGGAGCCTGTCCCCAACCCGGAGAGGACAATCCACCTTTTTCCGGCTGAGGACCATGGACTCGGACTTGGAGGTGCTGATTCTCATCCCAGCCGCTTCACACTCAGCGGCAAACCGTCCCAGCAAGAGCTGTAGGTCATTGCTGGATGAAGCCAACAGGACAACATCATCTGCAAACAACAGAGATGAGATCCTGTGGTCACCAAGCATGACGCCCTCCATTCCCTGGCTGCGCCTAGAAATCCTGTCCATAAAAATTATGAACAGGACCGGTGACAAAGGGCAGCCCTGGCGGAGTCCAACTCTCACTGGGAATGACTCCGACCGAGTGTTGGCAATGCGAACTAAACTCTCACAACGGTCGTACAGAGACCGAATAGCTCGTAACAACAAGCCCGATACCCCATACTCCCGAAGCACCCCCCACAAAAATCCACGAGGGACGCGGTCAAATGCCTTCTCCAAGTCCACAAAACACATGTAAACTGGTTGGGCAAACTCCCACGAACCCTCAAGAATTCTCGAGAGGGTAAAGAGCTGGTCCGATGTGCCACGGCCAGGACGAAAACCACATTGCTCCTCCTGAATCCGAGGTTCGACCAACGGCCGGACTCTCCTCTCCAGTACCTTGGCATAGACCTTCCCAGGGAGGCTGAGGAGTGTGATCCCTCTAAAGTTGGAGCACACCCTCCGGTCCCCTTTTTTGAAGAGAGGAACCACCACCCCGGTCTGCCATGCCAAAGGCACTGCCCCCGACCTCCACGCAATGTTGCAGAGGCGTGTCAACCATGACAACCCAACAACATCCAGGGCCTTGAGGTACTCGGGGCGAATCTCGTCCACCCCCGGGGCCCGGCCACCAAGGAGATTTTTAACCACCTTGGCGACCTCAGCCCCTGTGATAGGCGAGTCATCCCCCTCGTCCCCAAACCCTGCTTCCTCTGTGGAAGGCGTATCAGTGGGATTGAGGAGATCCTCGAAGTATTCCTTCCACCGCCCGACGATATCCCCAGTTGAAGTCAACAGTGTCCCATCCGCACCATACACAGTGTGGACGGGGAGCTGCTTTCCCCTCCTGAGCCGCCGAACAGTTTGCCAGAATCTCTTTGAAGCCGACCGAAAGTCTTGTTCCATGGCCTCACCGAACTCCTCCCATACCCGGGTTTTTGCTTCAGCAACCACCCGAGCTGCACTCCGCTTGGCCTGCCGGTACACCTCAGCTGCTTCGGGAGTCCCACAAGCCAACCAAGCTTGATAGGACTCCTTCTTCAGCTTAATGGCCCCCCTCACCACTGGTGTCCACCACTTGGTTCGGGGGTTGCCACCACGAGATGCACCGACCACCTTGCGGCCGCAGCTCTGGGCTGCCGCTTCAACAACAGAGGTGGAGAACATGGCCCATTCAGACTCCATGTCTCCAGACTCCCTCGGAATGTGGTTGAAGTTCTTCCGGAGGTGGGAGTTGAAGACCTCCCGGACAGGGGCCTCAGCCAGACGCTCCCAGCACACCCTCACTATACGTTTGGGTCTACCAGGTCTGAATGGCTTCCTCCCCTGCCATCGGATCCAACTCACCACCAGGTGGTGATCAGTTGACAGCTCTGCACCTCTCTTTACTCGGGTGTCCAAGACATACGGTCGCAGGTCTGATGATACGATAACAAAATCGATCATCGACCTGCGGCCTAGGGTGTCCTGGTGCCAGGTGCACATATGGACACCCTTATGCTTGAACATGGTGTTCGTTATAGACAGACTGTGGTTAGCACAGAAGTCCAATAACTGAACACCACTCGGGTTCAGATCGGGCAGGCCGTTCCTCCCAATCACCCCCCTCCAGGTTTCACTGTCGTTGCCCACGTGCGCATTGAAGTCCCCCAGTAGGACAATGGAGTCTCCAGGAGGAGCACCCTCCAGCACCCCAGTCACAGACTCCAAAAAGGGTGGGTACTCTGAAACATCATTTGGTGCATAGGCACAAATGATGGTCAGGACCCGTTTCCCAACCCGAAGGCGCAGGGAAGCAACCCTTTCGTCCACCGGGGAAAACTCCAATATAGAGGCAGCAAGGTGGGGCGATACAAGAATACCTACCCCTGCTCGTCGCCTCTCGCCCGGGGCAACTCCAGAAAAGGCCAAGCTCCAGCCCCTCTCCAGGAGACTGGTTCCGGAACCGGAGCTGTGTGTTGAGGTGAGGCCGACTATATCTAGCCGGTATCGCTCAATCTCGTACACCAGCTCAGGCTCCTTCCCCACCAGAGAGGTGACATTCCACGTACTAAAAGCCAGTTTAGAAAGCTTGGGATCAGTCCGCCAAGGTCTCCGCCTTTGACTGCCACCTAATCCACATAGCACCGGACTTCCATGATCCCTCCTGCAGGTGGTGAACCTACTGGAGGGCGGACCCATGTAACTCCTTCGGGCTGAGCCCGGCCGGGTCCCATGGGTGGAAACCCGGCCACCAGACGCTAGCCTTCGAGCCCCTCCCCCAGGCCTGGCTCCAGGGTGGGGCCCCGGTAACCCCATACCGGGCGGGGTACACTGAATCCTTGATATACAATTTATCATGAGAGTCTGTTGGATCGTTCTTCGTCTGGCCCTTCACCCAGGACCAGTTTGTCTTGGGAGACCCTATCAGAGGCAAATTGCCCCGGACAACATAGCTCCTGGGATCACTGGGGCACGCAAACCCCCCCACCACGATAAGGTGACGATCCATGAGGGGGATGTAACAATATATTGTACAATATGTTACAATATGTAACAATATATTGTACATAATTTAGTTATTTATTAATTTTTATTTTACATGCATTTATTTTTGTAGGTTTTAAATCTTTTATTGGGTTTTAGACTTTTATTCAGTTTTTAATCTCTTTGACTTAGTTTTTAAACTTTTTTAATATGACCCTTCTCTCTTACCTGTTTTTTTCTCTTATCACTTTGTCTTATGTCCTGATTGGTGGAGCCTTGAGTACTTTCATGGTGTTTATAGTCAGCTTCATGTGTGCCTGTGTTTGTGTTCATGTTGAATGTAATTGTGGTTTGTAAATATGTGTCAAAGTATGTCACCTGACTGCAAAACAAATCTACCTACGGGTACAAATAAAGTAACATGAATCTGAAAACATCAAAAATTTGAACAAAAACGCCAGAAAACATTTTCTTTGTATTTCAAAGTCCTTGCTTTTTTAAACTGTCTCTTGTCTTGTAGCATTTTATCTATTTATTTATTTTAAATTATTCCAAAGCGGCTATGCTATGCTAGTTCAGTTAGCTGCTGTTAGCGCGGCTCACCGTCGTTTTAAATCCTTTTAAAGCAGAACCAGAACCTTCTCCGGGTCACAATAATGTCGCCTCACAAACATTCCTCACATCTGTTGGTGAGACACAAAAGTCTTTTCAACTGTTTTACTCACCAAATCTCGAATCCCCATGTCACAACATCACCTGTACGCTTACAGTTCCGGTTGCAACGCATGCGCACTTTGACTTCACGGTCTGACGCTCAATACACACGCGTGTTCAACGTGTGACGTATTTCCTGTTTACGCCAATAAATTGATTTGGTTGAAGACTGTTGACGTTTAAAATGTCATCTTTCACTTTTTACCATTTGTTCAAGGCTACTTAAAAGGAGAGATCAGGTCTGGTGTTGGACGATCTGAGTGGAACAAACTCCATCGGGTGTCCAGTAAATTTACCCTGAAAGGTAAGTTTTAGTTAATATACTCCTGAAGAAGTTGCCACAATAGTTATGTATTTTTCATTGACAAATTTATTTTACAAATTAATGAATAGCCTTCAGATTTTCATGTCTTATTTTCGAACTTTTCTTTTTCTGATTTATCAAAATTATCATGTTTTGAAAAGTGATCATGTGTAACTTAGTTCGGTTTGACTTGCAGTTGCATTTTGTTTTACATTTCTGATTTTTATTTATCATTATTGCACAGAGTGTCTTAGTGAACATACAACTGAACTTTATTTAGCGCACATTGCTATTTATACTCCCCACCGTAGCCCGCCCAACATCATTCCGTTCCCCATCCCGGCGGTGCTACGGCAAACCCCAAAGGCCAATTTCAATACACAACAACCTCCCATCCACCCACCCACACACACACACACACACACAAGGTTGAACAAACTATAACACAATGAACGATTCTCTGTTTTTACAACACAATAATTACACAAAACAAAGATTTCCATATGTACATATAAACAAGTCCATCAGTGAGTGATATCGTCCATAGCTGATATCGTCCATAACAGTCCTTGCCACATAGTCCTCCAAATAAGCAGGCCTCCGACACACTCTAGCCGGGCGTCCCCCACTAGGGGACACTGCCCAGGAACCGTCGGAACCACCTGTGAATCCACACCTGGCATGGCTGGCCAATCCAAAGACCTGTCAAAATGTCCTACAGCATCCGAACTCCAGCCAGGTACCGCACGCCTCAGCCTACTGGCGTGCCACCTGGACCCATTGTCCAGTTCAAACGTGTCTGGGCCCCTTCGACTCCTCATCTCCCGCAGCCCCGTCCACAAGGGCTGGAGCTTGTGGGCCCTGACGGGGTGTCTAATCCACACCTGATCCCCCTCTTTCAGGCCATGGTCTCTCACCCGGTGCTTCCTGTCGAACCATCCCTTCATCCTCCACTGCTGGTCTGAGACTCTTCTCCTTAGCGTCGCATCACTCGTCCGGGGCACCGCTCTCAGAGTCTCCATCCGATTGACTGGCAGCGACAGCTCCCGCCCCAGCATGAGCTTCGCTGGGAAACAGCCCGTTGTTGCGTGGACCAACACTCTGTAATCGAGCAGCGTGTTCTGGAGCACCTTCGGGAACAAGATACTGTCCGCCAGATGAGCCCTCAGCCCGTTCTTCAGGTTCTTGTTAAATCTTTTGACCCCTCCATTAGCCTGGGGGTGGTAGAATGCTGTTTTAATATGTTTCACCCCTTTGGCGGTCAAAAAGTCCTCAAACGTCCCTGAAGCAAATTGGGGCCCATTGTCCATCGTGATTCCCCACCGAGTGAACAAGGATGCCAGGAATCCCGTGACCACCTCCGTCATCACCGAGCTGGTGGGCAGCACCTCCGGCCATTTAGAGAACAGATCATACGCCACCACCAGGAAACGACTGTTGAACAGCGCCGCATGAAATTCACCAGAAATGTCCAGCTCAGTATACTTCCACAGACCCTCTGGAAACTCAACAGGCCGGAGTGGTGGTGGTGGTGGGGGTCTGCCTGTCTTGCCACTCTCCAAACATGGCACGCAGTTTTTAACCATGGCCTCTATATCGCCAGCAATGCCGGGCCACCAGACCAACCTCCTACTCCTCTGCTTCACCCGTACCACTCCCAAATGACCATCATGCAGCATGTCCAGGACCCGAGCCCTCAATGCAGCAGGAATCAAGGCGCATTGGCCCCTGGCCACGCAAACATCATTCCAACAGCTCAACTCGTCTCGGAAACAGTGAAAAGGAGCCAGTCCGCTCGGCACCTTTGCTGGCCATCCCTCTCGAACCACCGTGCACAACTGTGCCATAACCGTGTCCCGTTCAGATTCATCTTTGAGTTCTTGTGGGGAGACCACACCCTGGAGAGTTCCGCACAGGGCGTTCACCAGATCTTCTTCGGCAGTACCAACATCATCCTCGACCACCTGTGAAGCCTCCACAGTGGCCCACGAGAGGAGGTCCGCCACTATGTTCTCTCTGCCTGGGATGAACTTAGTGGCGAAGACATAGGCTCTCAGACACTCCAACCATCTATGAAGTCTCAGCGGCATATGTCCCAATGCCGACGTCTCCAGCAGTGTAGTGAGTGCCCGATGGTCAGTCCTCAGGGTGAAGCGGCATCCGTAGAGGTATATGTGCCACCTTTCGCACGCCCAGACATAGGCCAGTGCCTCCCTCTCGCCCACCGCATACTTCTGCTCTGCCGGCAAGAGGGACCTAGATGCAAATGCCACTGGCCTTTCCACTCCACCCTGTATTTGGGACATGACCGCGCCTAACGCTGTCCCAGATGCATCACAGGTCACCGCCGTCTCCATTTCAGGGTCAAAATGTGCTAGCACCGGTGGGGAGGTGAGCTGCTGCTTCAACTTCGAGACCGCCGCTGAGCATGCCGGAGTCCATGGGAGTGGACTCCGGCACCTCGACACCGTCCAGCTGTAGCACATACCACTTCAGGCATCCTCTTCCTCCTTGTGCCACGCACACCCGGCCAGCTCCCCGCAGGTCTTCACCAACTCGGTCCGAGAATTTAACACGGGCTCGTCCACGCGCCACAGGCCGCCTTCTCTTCCTCTTCTTCAGGCGACGCCGAGGCCTAGTTAGCACATTAGCCGGCACCTGTGACGCAGAGGTCCAGTCCTCCGGCACTCCACCCGTAAAGGCACCTAGTCCCCGCAGGGACACATGACAGATGGGGGCACAGGCCTGGAGGGTGAGAGCCAGCAAGAGCGGGGAAGAAAAGAAGAAATAAAACCAAGATGGATACAGGGAACAAATGGGACAATTACACAGTAGGAGAAAAAAACCACAGAAATACCCCATAAACCCACAGGCAGGATAATACACCCAAAACAAGGAACACTAAGCCCATCGGCCATGAACAGAAACTCGGGTCAAAAAGCCAAGATACATAGCTCCTCGGGAAAAAAAACAAAAAAACATCATCCTCCACAAGGGAAAGGGGGGGGAGGGAAAAAATACACTACAAACATTGAAACCCTGCAGTTTGACTCCATACACACAAACAGTACAGGCAACGAATGCACATTTAAACAGAGGAAAAAAAACCAAAAAACACCCGCTAGGAAGCGGTGACATACCATTTCGTACATATACAATTTCACACGTAAGACCCCCGTACATCCCAAAAGGTTACAGGAGGACAGAAATGCAACTGAAGGATGAGGGGAGTCTAAACCCCACGGCATGAAAGCCGAAAGTTCGGGGGGCCACCCTGCGTCTAGCGTCCATATCGCTGGCAGGGGGAGAAGGAACAGTTCGGGCGGCCTACCCCAGTCCCATGCCAGGAAACACGATTGCTCTGGCGGCCAGGCCAGGTCGCCGAACTGACATGAAAGTTTGTCAGGTGGCCGACCCAGAATGCCAAACTGGCGAAACAGCTCATCAGGCGGCCGACCCACATCACTCAGCTACCAGAACCATAGGGGAGAAATTGAAGACGGCCTCCCTGGAGAGGGGGAAGATGAGGGAGAGACGGGCCGAATATTAGGAGCCCCAACGGCCCCCGGTGGAGATGAGCTGGGAAGAAGGTTTTGAGGATGATGATGATAAGCCAGTCCAGTGTCAGGTGGCAGAGGATCTGCGGCTCCCTCACTGACCTTGGACCAAACCGGCGCTGCACCCCCGTTGGACCCCGACCGGGTCAGCACGGCACCCACGACGGACCCCGCTTGGGCCGGAGTAGCAACCGCGATCGACCCCGATTGGGTCTCGTCAGCACCCACGTCGGACCCCGACTGGGTCGGCGCAGCACCGATAACGACCTCCAACCCCGAACCCGGGACCTCCAGCACAGTGACTGGGATAGACTCCGCTCTGGTGACCCTGGGAGAAGGCTCGGGAGAAGAAAAGGAACCGGGATCAGGATCACCGGTAGTGACAGAGCTCAGCGAGACGAGCTCAGGTGCAGCGGATGGCTGCCCCTGGCTCGTCTCCCCGAGAGACAGGCGAAAATGCTCTAAAATAGAAAGAAGGAAAACAAAGTAGAGCACTTGCCTGTACTCGAGTTCTGTTGCCGTCCAGGACTTCGACGATCCGGGCTGAGACGGAAGAAGATCGTCATCTGGCTCCCACTCAGCTGCGTCGGGCTCCGCAGCTGGCATGATGTTCTCCGCAGCCTGTGGATCCTCCAGCGCAGGCTTTCACGCCAATAACCCGCACGGCGTGGTGGCAGGGGACCCTCAACCCGCTGGATCGAACCATTCCAGTGTGGAGACCTAGGGATGCTTTATCGTCGGCGCACGCTTCAGGCTGCAGTCCGCTCCTCTCCTCTGCCCATGACGTGGCTGCGGGGCTGGAACCAGGCTCTCCAGAACCGCAGGCCCCCTCCTCGTCCGGCAACGTAGGCCTGGCGTCATGGACCACTCAGCGGAGGGAGACACAGAGGCAACAGGTTTAGTAATTACAGCTACAGCAGGTGGTAGGAGCTCGGGGGACCGCGAACCCCGTACTCCGCCCCCAGGAGTCAGACAAGGCAGATCACAATTATGATGGAAAGAATGAACTTGCACTTGCCTGTCTCCCGGAGGGAGGACGGTGCCTGCTGTAGGGGACGTTGTTCCTCCCTCTCCCCACCGGATGGTGACAGAGGGCCCCCTGGAAGGACAAGGAGGAGCCGCTCACTATGGATCAAGGACGGGGCTCGCCGAAGCAAGACCCTTGGCACGCACAGCAGCCGGGGAAGACGTTGAGGAGGAGGGGGCGACGGCTGAGCCAAACCGGGCACGAAGAGCTGACGGGACAGCAGGGGAAGATGACACGGGGGAAGAGGCTGCGAGGGTTCCCTCCAGACGAGATGCAGGAGTGGCAGCTGTCTGGGAGGTAGAGTCCTTGTGATGACCCGGAACAGGATCCGGACGGGGTTCCTGCTGAGGTTTACCTTGGCCGTGGTGCCGACGTCGTCGACGGCCCCCGGTTGGCGCAAACTCCTGGACTGGATCGAGGACAGGAACGGGATCCCAAAGTGGGGAGCAGGGATGCCTCCTCCTCTGCTTCCTGCTGTAGTCCTCCTCCACCATACGGAGAATCTCGCACTGTGTGGTGATGTCGGCCCTCCTAGCGTCGACTTCAGGATGGTCGGCGTAGCGAGGGAGATGATTAAGGACATCCTCAGCGCAGTCCAGGTACCAGCGTACGTCGCTGTGATAGTCGAGGAGGGAGGCGGCGATGAGCGTTTCATCTACGAATTCCAAGGCGTCCGCCAGCTCGTGACCTGGACTCCGAGCGCGGCCCCTCCGCAACGGCATTCTCTCAGCATGCAGTCACCCAGACAGGGAAGAACAAATGTCCAATTAATGCAGACTCACCGGGAATGGCGTCTCGGTTTGGCGCCTCCGTTTAGACACCCTGGCGGCAGTCTACTGTCATGCGGTGGCCCTCGCGAGCCACCATAAGATGCCAAAAGTTGCCGGTGAGGTTTGCATAGATGTTTTAATCACAAACGCAAGATGACGCACAAGTAATAGAAAGTATTGAGCCACGGGGGGCTAAAAAACACTACAACAACAAACAGACGACGATAGGGAATAACGGGTACATAAGGAAGCACACTTACAATCCCAGAAGTGGAAAGGTCAGCGTGAGAACAGAGGGATGCTCGCTCACGTCTGACAATGAAGAGGTTTTTGACGAGACTGCTGCACATTTCGCTCCCAACTGCCCTCTTAAGTAGGGGGCCGCTGATGAGGCGAAATGTGAAACAGCTGACAGCTTTGACAGCCGGAAGCCCCTCCGAGCGCTGTCACAATAAAAGCTTGGAGAGCAAAAGGGGCACACAGCCGCCAGATGGCCAGAAATGGTGCATGGCTCGAGCGCGGACGAGATCGGCGCTCGAGCCATAACAGACATACTGTGCCTATTGGGGATGTTTGAGGAATTTTTCTTTGACTTTAGGCATGTATACATAATTTGTTGTGTGAAATTATCGGATGTGTGCCCTTTGCGGGATGGATGTTTGAAAAAAAAATGGCAAGAGTGTGAAAATGATGGCCCCAACACTGTTTGTGTTGTGTTTGCTATTGTGTGTACCCGGGTTATGGGTGGGTGTGTTGGGGTGGGGGCCGCCGATCAGTGTGTATGTAGAAAATTGTTTTTATTGTGTATAGTATTTGGGGATTGTTTTGGTTTTAGGAGCACAGCTTTATTTTTGTTGGACTATATTAATTGAGGGCAGCAGAATAATCTGACCGGCCGTGCTGAGGTGGCCAGCAGTCTACCTGGCCCCTCTAGTTTGTGTTGTATGAATGGATAGGTTTGTGTATTCATTTTTGTACATATATATATTATTATTAATGTGTGAGTCGGGTATAAATTTGGGAGGGCTGAATTAGTGTGCCTGGCATTTTTTTAAAGAGGGGGGAATGTCAGGTAGTAATATGGTGGCCAGGTCATCTGGGGAATGGTGTGCGGTGGCGGACCGCTTTTCCGGTGATGGCGTCACCTGGGTTATAAAGGGCACAGCCGAAAGAGGCTAGCTCTCTTCGGCCATTGACCCCTTGCTGGTAACAGTGCCTGTATTACTTGACGTGGTTCCTTTAATAAACGACGTTCTACTACATCCACGGCCTCCTTATTTACACCAGGATTCATACATAGCAGGTATAATTTTGCATTGGCTCACGGCGGTGGCAGTGGCTCGGGAGGTAGAGCAGGTCGTCCAATAACCGCATGGTTGGCGGTTCAAATCCCACTCTCCCCGGATATCCTGCCGTTGTGTCCCTGGGCAAGACACTTCACTCCCAATTGCTCCTGGTGGGTCTGGAAGCACTATGTTAGGTAGTATGTCGCCATCAGTGTATGAATGTGTGTGTGAATGGGTGGAAAGCTAGCTCTGTCCTGGGGCAGCGCCTTGATCCGATGGAGGAGATAGGAGAGAGAAGGACGGTGGCTAAACTGTCATCTCTGCTGGAGTCCGAGTTCCACCCTATGCAGGACATACTGGATGCACTGAGGAGCTCATTTAGCAGCAGACTACATCATCCCAGGTGCACAACCGAGAGGTTTCGTAGGTCCTTCCTACCAACGGCTGTTAGACTGTACAACCTAAGCAGGGCTGCTCGCAGAGATAGCAAAAAGACGTAACAAACTAATAGTTTTTTTTTTTGAATGCAAAAGATGCAATAGACTTACACAATGGTCCTCTCCGGCATACAACTAGGAACATACCGGTCGCTATGGAGGGTGAGAATATGTATGGGCACATAATCATACCATGTAGGATAACTAAGTAGACGGTTATGCTGTTTCATCCCACCTAGCAACAATGCTCTGCACTGTGTGTGTTTATATATTTACATATTTATTCCATCTAGCTACAATGCTCAGCACTGGGTGTGTTTATATTTATATATCTATATATTTATTCCATCTAGCTACAATGCTCCGCACTGTGTTTTTATATATCTACATATTATTCCATCTAGCTACATTGCTCCGCACTGTGTGTGTTTATATACTTGCATATTTATTCCACCTAGCTGCAATGCTCCGTACTGTGGGTGTTTATATATTTACATATTTATTCCATCTAGCTACAATGCTCTGCACTGTGTGTTCATATATTCATATATTTATTCCATCCAGCTACAATGCTCTGCACTGTGTGTCTGTGTGTGTGTGTGTATATATACTGTATATATCTTATAGTAATATGTACATATGTACGTATATTAGCTGCTCTTGCTTGCTTGTTTTTTTTTTTTTTTTTCTTGCCTTCTGATTGTTGCTCTGAGTGTTGCTATCCCTGTGCTGTTGCAATCCTGGAATTTCCCCGTTGTGGGACTAATAAAGGCTTATCTTATCTTATCTTATCTTATAGCAGGATCTGTAAAGCGCTTTGGTTATCAAGAGATGAGAATAAAAGTGCTATATAAGTGAATACCATTTGCATTGAGGGATATGAATGAAAACAGAAATTTTCAGTTGCATCTGCTTTGCTCTATGAAGTCACTTTAGTTGAAATTGTGCAATGGTTATTGTTTTAAGGCATGGGCAGAGATTTAAGATAAGATAAGCCTTTATTAGTCCCACAATGGGGAAATTCCAGGATTGCAACAGCGCAGGGATAGCAACACTCAGAGCAACAATCAGAAGGCAAGAGAAAAAAAGAAACAAGAGCAGCAAGTATACATATGTACATATAAATATATATATATATATATATATATATATATATATATATATATATACAGTATATACACACACATAGTGCGGAGCATTGTAGCTAGATGGAATAATATGTAGATATATAAACACACCCAGTGCGGAGCATTGTAGCTAGATGGAATAAATATGTAGATATATGAACACACAGTGCAGAGCATTGTAGCTAGATGGAATAAATATGTAGATATATAAACACACCCAGTGCGGAGCATTGTAGCTAGATGGAATAATATGTAGATATACTGTATAAACACACAGCGCGGAGCATTGTAGCTAGATGGAATAAATATGTAGATATATAAACACACCCAGTGCGGAGCATTGTAGCTAGATGGAATAAATATGTAAATATATAAACACACACAGTGCAGAGCATTGTTGCTAGATGGAATGAAACAGCACAATCGTCTGCTTAGTTATCCTACATGTTATGATTATGTACCCATACATATTCTCACCCTCCATAGCGACCGGTATTTTCCTAGTTGTATGCCGGAGGGGACCATTGTATAAGTCTATTGCGTCTTTTGCATTCAAAACTATTTGGTTGTCACGTCTTTTTGCTATCTCTGCGAGCAGCCCTGCTTAGGTTGTACAGTCTGACAGCCATTGGTAGGAAGGACCTGCGAAACCTCTCGGTTGTGCACCTAGGATGATGTAGTCTGCTGCTAAATGAGCTCCTCAGTGCATTCAGTATGTCCTGCATAGGGTGGAACTCAGACTCCAGCAGAGATGACAGTTTAGCCACCGTTCTTCTCTCTCCTATCTCCTCCACTGGGTCAAGGCGCTGCCCCAGAACAGAGCTAGCTTTCTTGATCAGTTTGTTCAGTCTCTTCCTATCGGCTGCCGTAATGCCACTGCCCCAGCAGACCACTCCAAAAGTGATGGCTGATGCCACCACCGTGTCGTAGAATGTCTTCAGCAGCGCCCCTTGTACACCAAAAGACCTGAGTCTCCTCAGTAGGAACAGCCTGCGCTGTCCCTTCTTGTAGAGTGCGTCAGTATTGTGTGACCAGTCTAGTTTATTGTTCAGATGAACACCCAGGCACTTATAGGATGTCACCATCTCGATGTCTGTTCCCTGTATATTTACTGGTGCTGTGAGGGGTTGTCCTTGCCTGCGGCAGTCCACCACCAGCTCCTTAGTTTTCCTCGCGTTGATCTGGAGGCAGTTCCGATGGCACCAGTCCACGAAGTCCTGGATAAGCCCTCTGTACTCAGCTTCATCTCCATTGGAGATGAGGCCAACGATCGCAGAGTCATCAGAGAACTTCTGTAGATGGCAGTGTGTTGTGTTGTGTGAGAAGTCCGCAGTATAAAGGGTGAACAGGAAGGGAGCCAAAACCGTTCCCTGGGGAGCCCCCGTGCTACCGATGATCGTGTCGGACACACAGTCCCGGGTTCTCACAAACTGTGGCCGGTTAGTGAGGTAGTCCAGGATCCATGATGACAGGTGCTGGTCCACCCCTGCGCACAGCAGCTTGTCCCTCAGGATCATCAGTTGAATGGTGTTGAAATTACTGGAGAAGTCAAAGAACATGATCCTCACCAAATTCCCGGGCTTCTCCAGGTGGGACAGAGAATGGTAAAGGAGGAAGATCACTGCATCCTCCACCCCAGTGCCATGCTGGTAGGTGAACTGGAGTGGATCCATTGCTGATCCCACCAGGGGGCAGAGGTGAGCAAGGAGTAGTCTCTCCAGGGTCTTCATCATGTGAGACGTCAGGGCCACTGGTCTGTAGCTGTTCAGATCTTTGGGGTGGGAAGTCTTTGGTACAGGTACCACACAAGATGTTTTCCACAACTGTGGTACCCTCCCCAGCTTCAGGCTCAGGTTGAAGATGTGCTCCACAATCCCACACAGCTGGTCTTCACAGGACTTGAGGAGCTTCGCGCTGATGCCGTCTGGTCCCGAGGCCTTCCTCACCTTGATCTTCTTCAGCTCCATCCTCACCTGGGTCTTAGTGAGGGTCAGATTGTGGGGCTGTGTGGTAGGAGTGGGGGGGTATTGGTGGAGTGGGGTGTGGACAGCAGGTCTCGATGACTTTAGAGGCAGCAGTCATTGTTGTGCAATCGGCGGGGGGGATTGGTCAAACCTATTAAAAAACAGGTTCAGATTGTTCGCCCACTTCCTGCCCCCCGTGGCCTGGGGGGAGGTATTCTGGAGCCCAGAAATGGTTTTCAGGTTTCTCCAGACCTTGCCGATGTCGCTCTGTTGCAGCTTGTCCTCCATCTTCTTCCTGAAGCTGTCCTTGCCTTCTCTGATCTTCCTCCTCAGCTCCCTCTGTACGGACTTCAGCATCTCCCTGTTCCCCGACCTGAAGATCCTCTTCTTCTCTCTCAGAAGTGTTTTTGTCCCAGGGTTGATCCAGGGTTTGTTGTTCGAGCAACACCGTATGGTCTTGGTGGGTACGGTGTTGTCCACACAGAAGCCGATGGAGTCTGTGATGGTGTGAGTGAGGCCATCGATGTCCTCACCATGTGGATTGCAGAGCTGCTCCCAGGCAGTGATTTCAAAACAGTCCTTTAGCGCGTCCATTGCCTCCTCAGACCATAACTTCACTGTGCGCATGACCGGAGGTTGTCTGTGTACTAAGGGTTTGTACACCGGCAGAAGATGAACCAAGTTGTGATCCGATCTCCCGAGTGGGGGGAGTGGTGATGAGGTGTACGCCTCCTTAGTATTTGCATAAAATAAGTCCAGTGTTTTATTGTCTCTAGTGCGGCATGTGACATACTGGGTGAGCGTGGGTAGAATGGGGGACAGTGAAATATGGTTGAAATCACCTGAGATGAGGAGAAGAGCATCTGGGTGTTCTGTCTGCAGCCTGCCAGTTACTCAGTGGATGACATCACGCGCTGTCCCAGCGTTCGCCGTCGGATTTGCATAAATGACAATGCAGATCACGTGTGAGTATTCCCTCGGGAGATATGTAGGCCGTATGCTAACAGCTAGCAACTCAGTGTCTTTGCTACAGTGCTGTTCCTTAACCATGATATGTCCCGGTCTGCACCAGTTGTTATTGACATACAGTACATTATCACTCCTCCGCCCCTTGTCTTCCCACTGTCTGGTGTCCGGTCTGCCCGTATTGCGTGGAAACCCTCCAGTTCGATGTTAGCATCTGTTGCTAGTTCTGTTAGCCACGTCTCAGTATACAACATCAAACTAGTCTCTCTGAAGATGCTCTCGTAGTGGGAGATAGCCGCTAGCTCATCAGTCTTACTGAGTAGTGATCGAACATTCCCCATAATAACGGATGGGAGGACAGGTCTGTACCTTATATTCCTCGCCCACCGTCTTACTCCAGCTCGACATCCACGCCGTTTCCGTCTTATTTCTCCCGGTATGTTGAGTTTTTGCGTTAGCATTGTGGGCCGGTTAAGTGCTAACAGTTGGTCTCTATTGTACTGCCTCCTGCAAGAAACAGTGGCACCGTCCGCTGGCTCAGGAGACATTTGGGCGATCTACGTCTTTGGATAGAATAAAGGTGACGCTGGATCAGAAAGATTGGCAAGAGAGCCAGATAGTAAATAGAAATAGGCAGAAATTGATCTGCTGTTGCAAAAAGGCAGCCTACTCATGTGGCACCGGAAGGAATGTATGCTGCATGTTTGCTTTTTCCACCGCTCCAGATGATACATGCCGTTCCCACACTTCACTATGGCACAATGTGCACCTGGCATAACGGAGATTTAAAGCTTAAAGCAGACTTTAAGAGCAATTGTTCAGGTGTGACAGTACTGTCGCTATACAAAAGCAAGGCGGCTAGTGGAATGTTTGGTAGTCGTGAATTTTGAACTCACATAGTCTGCACATGCGCACTCGTAATGCGAAAGTCGCTTATTCTGTGTTCTGATAATAAAGAGTAGTTCACTGTTCAGTTCAGCACGGCTCCTGTCTCGTATTATTCATACCTAACATTTGGTGACAAGAATAATTATGGCAGTGTATGGGCTACCTTAACCCCTATTGCCATTTCTAGAGTACACAGTGTTATGTATATAATATGATATATAGTAATGTATGATGTAGTAAGATGGCGGCCTTGGGTGTAGTGGGAGGTGACGATCCGCCTTTCAGTGGTAGCGTCACCAGGGGTATAAAAGGCAAAGGCAGAAGAGACTGCACTTACTGGCTGGCTGGCACAGCTATTGACGCCGCCGAGGACACAGTCCAAGGACAGATAATTTTTTCACACATAAGAAGTTGTTCCGAACTCCTTATAAGAACTCCTTACACAAAGATATAGAGTGATGATGGTCAAGTCAGTGGCGGTAATGCACCTGTAAGCTGGTTGCCAACTACCAATCAAATCTAAAAGAAGAAGACTCCGCACCTAGGACACAGTCCAAGGACGGATAATTTTTTCTCACATAAGGTGTTGTTCAGAACTCCTTATGTGAAGATATAGAGTGATGATAATCAAGTCAGTGGCAGTAATGCACCTGTAGGCTGGTTACCAACCGCCAATCAAATCTAAAAAAAGAAGACTCCTTCTCTTCACTGTTGACCCCTTGGCCTGTATGGAGCATCTGTGAGTCTGGTTCTGTTATAATAAAGTACGTTAAACTGCACCCTCAGCCGCCTCCTTATTTACCGGGATATGGACACAACACACGGTGTTATGTCCATAACCAGTGGACCAATGATGAGGCCGAAGGTTCAGTATAACGTAGCTTTATTAATGAACTCATACAACACGAAGGCGCTCCCGTCAAGGCAGAGGCGCTGGTCGTAAAGAGACCGTGCCTCTTCCAGGTAAGCCTTTTATACCTTGGGTGGCAGCAGAACCGGAAAGGTGTAGCGGTCACCCATGACACATGCAGGGTTTTTTTTTCTTTTATAGTTATTTTAGCGAGGGCTAGAGAATATGTTGGATAGATTAGTCTAGAAATTAATTCAGTTTTTGTCAATAATGATCTTCCAAATAGCGTTAAATCTCTCTGTAACCAATTATTAAGGATTCTTTTAGCTCTCGCAGTCGCTTCTGAAAATTATCATCACTTCCCGTTTCTAAGTTTTTGATATATATATTCCTAAGTATCGTATTTCTTTTTTCACTGGAATATTGTACAATGTGTTTTCAGAGATGTCATGAATACTCAATAATTCACATTTATTAATATTTAAATGTAGTCCAGAAGCCTGGGAGAATAATTTTACAACCTCCAATGCGACAGGTATTTGTTCCTTATTTTTCAGAAAGAGTGTCGTGTCATCTGCTAGCTGACTAATTACTAATGTTTTCCCATCTATAGTAATACCTTCCACATTGGAGTTTGCACCAGAAGGGTCAACAACTCTGCAACCGTGGTGAATAACAGAGGAGAAAGACTGCATCCTTGTCTTATTCCTTTTCCTATTTTGAATCTAGGACAAGGACCTTCAGGAAGGGAAACACTGCTATTAATGTCTGTGTGGAACATCTTAATTAAATTTAAAAAAAAAATTTCACCACACCCAAAATATTTTAATGTGTCATAAATGAAAGGATGTTTTGCAGAGTCAAAAGCTTTTTGAAAATCTAAGAACAAAATGTAGGTATCCTCTTTTACTAGATCACTGTAATCAGTGAGATCCAGAACCAATCGGATATTATTATGAATTGATCTACCTTTCAAGAAACCGGATTGTGAATTACTTATGATCTTTGAGAGCCTGATTTTAATCTTGACACTAATGCCATAGTAAGGATTTTATAGTCTGTATTAAGGAGAGGAATTGGTCTTAAATTATTTAACATTATTATTATTATTATTATTATTATTGTTATTATTATTATTATTAGTAGTAGTAGTATTTAACATTCTTTTATCTTTTCAAGTTTAGATATTAATTTTATTATGCCTTGTTTCATTGTTGTCATTAGTTCTTTGTTGATAATACTTTCTTCAATTGCATCAAAAAGAAACCCTTTTATTTCTTCCCAAAAATACTTATAAAAATGAGCCGTTAATCCATCTGGCCCAGGTGAACGGTTTGAGGCAATTTTTCTAATAAGGTGTTGCTGGAAAATAATAGTGGCCACACAAAATATTGACACTCTGGGCACAATTTGGACATTTTCACTAGGGGTGTACTCAGTTTTTGTTGCCAGCGGTTTAGACATTAGTGGCTGTGTATTGAGTTATTTTGAGGGGACAGCAAATTTACGCTGTTTTACAAGCTGTGCACTGACTACTTTACATTGTATCAAAGTGTCATATCTTCAGTGTTGTCCCATGAAAAGATATAATAAACTATTTACAAAAATGTGAGGGGTGTACTCATTTTTGTTAGATACTGTATGTAACTAACAATAATAAATGTATTTCTGTCAGAAATGTTAATTACTGTTCATATGTAACTAACCTGAATAAATGTATTTCTGGCAGAAATATCTATTGATGATATGTAGGTAACAATAAATGTGTTTCTGGCAGAAATGTCAAATACTGCTCATATGTAGCTAACACAAATAATGGATTTCGGACAGAAATTTCTTTTGATAATGATATGTTGGTAACAATAAATGTATTTCTGGCAGAAATAATAATTACTGTTGATATATAGCCAACCTGAATAAAAGTATTTCTGGCAGAAATATCTATTGATGATGATATCTAATTACCTGAATAATATATATATGATCAGAAATGTCCATTTATATTGATATCTAGGTAACCAGAAGGAACAGATTTCTGGCAGTTACTGATGTCATTGTCAGTTGCTGATCTTGTGCAGGTAACTACAATAAATGTAATTAGTTTGCTTTGTTTACTTCGTTTATTGAACAGGGACCATGTACAGCTGTATTAATCATAGAAGAAAAAGTGCTTTGTACATTGTTAAAATTTTGTGTCAATTACTGATCTTATATGATAACAATGAATGTAATATGTCAGAAATATCAATTCCTAATCATATAAAGGTAACATAATACATGAAATGTCAGTGGACTGATCATTTGTAAATAACCGGAATCAATACATTTTTAACAGAAATGTCATAGTCATAGTGCAGTTAGCAGACTTTTTTCATAAATATCAATACTGTAGTAAGTGGTAGCTAGCAAACAATATTTATTTCAGCAATTGTATTATTTTTCTTTTTTTTTTCCTGAGATGCACACCTTCTAATGATAATTTCATTTTTCATTTCAGTGAAATGGAATCTTACTGGTTGAAGATGTTTGAAAATTCTCTCCGCAGAGAAGCAAATCCATTTGTCAAAAGGACAGTACATATTGTACCTCCGAATGAGACAAGGGATGAATTTATGCTGCGACATCTAATGGTGTTACAAAATAACAGGATTGGAAAATTCTCATCAGTCAAAAAAAAGGACATCAGACCAGATCCAATGGCGTTGTGAGAGGGCTAACAAATGTAAAGGGAAATCAGATGGAGATCCCACAACCACAAGGGCCAACAGCTGTGCGGCCTATGTGTCATTTACCTTTGTCAGAAAAAATACATTTGGCAGCTGTATTGTGCACCTACTGGACAAGCACTCTGGACATATCAACAGTCCAAAAGAAGATTCTTCAAATCAGATCAATAGTGATTTGATTAACTACATTTATGCTTGTTTCCAGGTGGAGCACTCAAATGCAGAAATCCTCCTATAATGCAAAGACTGGGCAAAGGCCCAAGGACAGATGGACCTTAGAGGCCGACAGTACTTGTCACAAATGGCTCTTGCGAGCCATTAATAAGAGCCTCGGGCCAACCAGTGAGTTTGCGTAGTTTATTAATAAAGGAAAGCACAAAGGAAAAGAGCCTCGTGGGGCAAAACACAAATAATACAAGAGGTACACTTACGGATCACGATGAGGGAAGAGAGGAGGGCTGGAGCCGGATGTAGGGACTCCAGCCTATTCCACAACGGGAGGTAAGTGTGGATAGTGTGAGGTCGCAGCCCTGAGCAAACAGGGCAGCTCCCTTATGTAGGGGTTGAGAGCTCATCCTCTGATGAGTGGTAATTGGCCTCCAGCCGTCCCGTGGTGCTTGGTTTCTGACAGCTGGAAGCACCGCCGAGACGCTGTCAAAACAAAGGCCTGGCTGAGATGATGTATGGCCTGAGCGCGGACGACATCGGCGCTCAGACCATGACAGTACTTTGTTACAAATGAGGACATCAGACTGTTAAAAAAGAGCTTTCTTGCACAGATCAGAATGGATGGCAATGACTGTATTGGCGTTGATCGTTTGATTAAAACAGAACTGAAAGAGAGTGTGATTTTCTATCAGCCTCTTTCACATGGTGAGAAGCAGCCACTGATGATTGTTTTCTGTACACCTTGGCAAATTAAACAGTTAAAAAAATATGGCCTTGAGATGATCTATCTTGATGATACCTACAAGGGAATCAGACAGTATGGATTTGCATTTGATGCAGCTGTCATCAAATTAGACCAAGGTCGAGGTGTCCCTGCTGCTTTCTTCATCTTGAGCGAGGAATCATCAGAATACTTGACACTTTGTTTGCAGAAGTTGCAAGAGGCTGCCAATCCATTCCAGCCAAGGAACAGTAATTAGAAATACCAATCAAGTGGTATTTAAATTTGTATTTATTTCTCTCATGTCAAATCCTTAATAAATGCATTGCTTTATATTTCTACTGTCATCTTTTGAGAGTGAAATTATTTTTTTACAACTCTTTTTGAAGGTAAAACCATGTTGAATAAACCAGCCGTAAAGCTGGGTTCACATTATAGCATTTGGAATGACTTTTACAGACGTTTTGAAAAATCAGACAAATGAGTCCAAACGTTGGTGAAATTACGTTCACAAGCAGTTTTTTTTTTAAATCCAGTGCACACCAACTTTTAGGAACGTTAACGGAGCTTTTTAAGTCCACAGCCTTGCTTGCCCATGGATGAGAGCTTTTCACTACAATTCAGAAATGATGCCAGTCTTTCTCTTTGACCAGGAGTTGAAGAATTGTAAAATTTCCTTCAGTTATATTATCGTTCATCTGAGCTTCTCTTTTAAACCAAGAAACAGTGAGCCCTTCATCTTGGCCTGAGTTCTGTTAATCTGCTCTGGTGAATGCAAAATTGCAGCATGGTGGCCTAGGGGTAGAGCATCCACCCCACAACCAGGAGGCCGGGGTTCAAATCCCAGCCGGGTCATGCCAAAGACCAGGTAAAAGTGGAACTTTCTGCCGTCCTGCTTGGTGCTCAGGGATAAAGAAACAGAGGAGGGAAAAACACAATATACAACATACTGTTGGTGGGCAGAGAGGCGTGGCGACCCCTGTCCTGTACAAGCAAAGAAAGGAAGAAATTCCCAAGGAGACTTGAGCAAAAAAAAAAAATAAATAAAAAAATTGTAGATTTAATTCTAAACAACTGTCAAGATATTTTCATTTTGAATCATTCTTTTAAAAGAATGACAGTGAATGAGGTAAACATTGTAAAAACTGTCATCATCAACCCAATCACCTGGAAAACCAGGTGCTTCAGTTCCTTGAAAGCAGAAATATAAAGGTTGAAGTAAGTGCAATTTCAGCCTGTCATACTTTACCCATAAAAGATAATAAACCAAAGAAATCAATTGTGATACGCTTTGTGAACAGAAGGGTAAAGACATACTGGGGCAGGCCAGAAAGCTACGGGGAACAGAAGTTTACCTAAATGAACATTTAACAAAGACTAATGCTGAAATAGCATGGCATGCACGGATGCTGAAAAGGCAAAATAAGATACAGACAACATGGACAAGAAATAGTAGAATTTGGATCAAACTAAATGGAATACCTGAGGAAGCAAAGACCATAATAATCAGAGATCTTACTGACTTAAATAAATATAGATGAACACTGATTAAGAAAATTAAGAGACTATGATAATCCATATCCACACACGGCAAGAATAGTTCTTTTGTGACATACCATGTCAATGTACTTTAAAAAACAAACAAACAAACAAACAAAAAAAAACTTATGACTGACTCGAGTAGCCATCAATTATCCCCAGTTGGAGGAAGTCATTTGACACAGCGAGAGGAAATTCAAACTCTGAAAATATGCCATTATACTGAACATAAACTACAAGAGATGGAGAATGATATTGATCCTGATAACCACTTTTTCAATAATATTCATAATCATTGTGAATATTACAATGAAAAGCAATTCAAAAGTCAAGTGCAACTAGATGGTAAACTATCAATAATACACTTCAACAGGAGAAGTCTTAACAAAAACTTTCCACAGATTCAGGACTATTTAAAACAGCTAGACAGAAAATTTACAGCTATGGCAGTCTCTGAAACTTGGCTTAATGAAGAGCAGGCTCCTCGGATGGCAATAGAGGGATATCAAATGTTTCATATTAACAGATCTCAGAAAAAGGGTGGTGGTGTTGCACTGTATATTGATGACCTGTATAGGTGTAAGCTTGTAAATGGAATGTCCTTTGCACTACCAGGGATTCTGGAATGTGTTACTGTTGAGATTGACCAAGATAAAACAAAAAAAATCTAATTATAAGTTGTATATATAGAATGCCGGGAACTTGCATTGAGACATTCAGAGATAAATTAGTCAAGCTGTACAATAATATTACTAGTAAGAAAATGGTTGTAATTTGTGGAGATTTCAATATTGATTTACTAAATCCATTTCAACAAAATGTAATTACAGAGTTCATGAATTCTATGTACAGTATGAGTCTATATCCCACAATAACACATCCCAGTAGAATCAAAGTTCATACTGCTACACTTATTGACAACCTGTTTGTTAATATTATTGATAAGAAAATAGAAAGTGGATTATTGATAAATGATATAAGTGACCATTTGCCAGTCTTTGCACTTATCCATGGCCACACAGGGGCCAATACAGAAAAATCTTTAAAATCTTTCAGATACAAATCACAAAATGCAATCAGTTCTTTTAAAGAAGACTTGCTGAAGCAAGACTGGACAAAAGTCTATGTATCAGATGTAAATGAAGCCTATGATACATTTATGAACATTGTAACCACTCTTTATGAAAAGAAAATTGTCCATTAGTAAAGAAAAAGCTAAAACATAAATTTGTCAACAAGCCATGGTTAACCAAAGGATTACAAAAGGCGTGTAAAAAGAAAAATTTATTATATAAAGCTTTTCTAAAGAAAAGGACAAAAGAAGCAGAGCAGCGGTATAAAACATACAAAAATAAGTTAACATATATAATGAGATGTAGAAAAAGAGACTATTACAGTAAAGAACTGGAGAAAAACAGAGACAATATTAAAAACACATGGACAATACTTAACAATATTCTTGGAAATAAAAATAGAAATACAAGCTACCCAACCAATTTTTCAAAAAAAAAAAAATAATAAAACGACTCAGAGTGTGAATGCAGTCTCACCTGCAGATGAATTTAATAACTTTTTTGTTAACATTGGTCCTAATTTGGCTCAAGAAATACCCATTATGGCACCTACAGGTGATACAGTAAGCAAAAACACTGCTATAAAAGACTCCATTTTCATAAAGAACACAGACAAGAGAGAGGTCATTGAAACTGTTAAATCGTTTAAAAGTAAAACATCTACGGACTGTGATGGTATTGACATGCTCTTAGTCAAAACTATTATTGAATGCTTAGTGGAACCACTGACATATACTGTATTTGTAACCTGTCTCTCCAAACAGGTATATTTCCCAATGCAATGAAAATAGCTAAAGTAATTCCGATATACAAGACAGGTGACAGAGGGGAATTTTCAAACTATAGACCAATTTCACTATTGCCGCAATTTTCCAAGATACTTGAAAAAATATTCTGTGAGAGAATTGACAACTTCATAATGAAGAATAATTTATTGTGTGAGCAGCAATATGGGTTCAGACACAAGAGGACAACTGCATTTGCTCTAATGGAATTTATAGAAAAAATATCAACTGCCGTTAAAAATAAAGAGTATTCAGTTGGAGTATTCCTGGATCTTAAAAAAAGCATTTGATACAGTGGATCATAATTTATTATTAAAGAAACTACAAAATTGTGGTATTGGGGGGTAGCACTGTCTTGGTCATGTAGTTACTTAAAGAATAGATATCAGTATGTATGTGTTGGTAACAAAAACTCACAGTTACTGAAGGTTACTTGTGGAGTCCCACAGGATTCAGTTTTGGGGCCACTGTTACTCAATATGTATATAAATGATATATGTAAAGTCTCGGAAAAAATGGATTTAATATTGTTTGCCGATGACACTAATTTATTATGCAGTGGAAGCAATTTGGAACAACTTTTGGATACACTCGGAAAGGAATTAGGAAAGCTTAAACTGTGGTTTGATTCAAACAAATTAACACTCAATTTAAGTAAGACAAAATTTATAGTTTTTAACAACCATCACAACAACTTAGTATCTAAACTCATTGTAAATGGTGTAGCGATTGAAAGGGTATCCGAAACTAAATTTCTTGGAGTAATAATTGATAATAAACTGTGTTGGAAGTCACATATTAATTATATTAGGGAGGGAGAGAGAGCTTAGACTTTCTGCTGCACATTCACCAACCACAATGCTCCACACTGTGTATCTATATATTCTTGTCGGCCTCCGTCAGTCTATGATGACCATGGAAGAGAATCCTAAACGTCTACTCTGCTGGAACAGCACCGCCTGTGGCTGAACAGGCCGATGCGCGAATGACAGTCCCTGTCACACAGGTCTCACTTGTGGGTGGTCTCCGTGCTGCTGGGTCTGTGGCGGTTCTTCCTGCGGGTCCTTTTTTCATCTGCTGCAGCAGTCAGTCTCTCTTCACCCGCCTTGAGCTGTCTAGTCAGGGTGCCTCTCCATTTGGAGCGGTCCATTGCAAGGTCCTCCCAGCGCTCTGTGTTGATATCCAGGGCCTTCATGTCTCTCTTGCAGACATCTCTAAAGCGCAGCTGTGGGCGGCCAACATCTCTCCTGCCAGTTGCCAGTTCTCCGTAGAGGACGTCTTTGGGGATTCTGCCATCCTCCATATGGTGAACGTGGCCTAGCCAGCGGAGCCTGCGCTGCCTGAGTAGAGTGAACATGGAGGGAAGGCCAGTGCAGGACAGAACTTCTGTGTTGGGCACTTTGTCCTGCCAGGATATGTCCAGGATGTGGTGAATGCAGCGCAAGTGGAAGGAGTTCAGTCTCTTTTCCTGCCGGGCGTATGTTGTCCACGTCTCACTCCCATAGAGCAGTGTGCTGATGATGCAGGCGTTGTACACTGCCATCTTCGTCTTGACAGATAGTTTGGGATTCTCCCACACTCGTGTGGTGAGGCGAGCGAGTGTGAAGGCTGATTTTCCAATCCTCTTGTTGATCTCTGTATCAAGGGAGAGGTTGTTGCTGATCGTGGACCCCAGGTGCGTGAACTGATTCACGACCTCCAGCTTGTAGTCATCGATGGTGATGGCTGGTGGTGCTTCCGTGCCTTGCACCAAGACGTTAGTCTTCTTCAGGCTGATGGTAAGCCCGAAGTCTTTGCATGCCTGGGAGAAGCGGTCCATCAGGCTCTGAAGCTCCTGCTGTGTGTGGGTTGCGACTGCAGCGTCGTCTGCGAACAGCATGTCTCTGACTAGAGCCTCGTGTACTTTGGTTCTGGCTTTCAGGCGGGCAAGGTTGAAAAGCCTGCCGTCAGATCTTGTGTGCAGGTAGATTCCCTCTGTTGCTGTGCTGAAGGCATGCCTCAGGAGCATAGCAAAGAAAATCCCAAAGAGGGTTGGCGCAAGTACACAGCCCTGTTTCACTCCGCTGCGTATGTTGAATGGCTCTGAGACGTTGCCATTGTGCTGCACTATCCCCTGCATGTTGGTGTGAAACGATTGGATGAGGCTTTGCAACTTTGGTGGGCATCCTATCTTTGGCAGGATCTTGAAAAGGCCCTCTCTGCTGACCAGATCGAACGCTTTGGTGAGGTCGATGAAGGCGACGTACAGAGGCATGTTCTGTTCTCTGCATTTCTCCTGGAGTTGGCGGATGGAGAATATCATGTCTACTGTCGATCGCTCAGCGCGGAAGCCACACTGAGACTCGGGGTAGACACGTTCGGCAAGCTTCTGTAGACGAACGAGAACAACTCGTGCGTAGACTTTGCCAACAACGCTGAGGAGGGAGATGCCCCTGTAGTTGTTGCAGTCGCTTCTCTCCCCTTTGTTTTTGTAGAGGGTGATGATCTTGGCATCCCTCATGTCCTGTGGTACGGCACCTTCCTTCCAGCACTGGCAGAGGACGTCATGCAATGGCAGCAGTAGGGCGGTCTTGCAGTGCTTGATCAGGTCAGGGGGTATGCCGTCGTTGCCGGGTGCCTTGCCAGCGGTCAAGCTATCACTGGCCTTGCTGAGTTTGTCGATGGTTGGCTCGGCATCAAGTTTGTCCATGAATGGCAGGCAGTCGATGGCATCAAGGGCTGACGGTGTCACGGTGTTCTGTCTAGAGTAGAGGTCGGAGTAGTGTTCCACCCATCTCTCCATCTGCTTGTTCTTTTCTGTGATCATCTCCCCAGTGGAAGATTTGAGGGGGGCCTTCTTGCTCTGAGCCGGACCAAGTGCTTTCTTGATGCCATCGTACATACCACGGATGTTCCCTGTTATGGCAGCGGTTTGAATGTCTTGGCTGAGCTGAGTCCAGTACTCGTTGGCACAGCGCCGAGCAGTCTGCTGACTTTGCTTCTCGCAGCCCTGAGAATCTGGAGATTCTTCTCATTTGGGTACTTCTTGTACTCAGCAAGTGCTGAGCGCTTGGCTTCAATGACGGGGGTCATCTTGGTCAACTTGGCATCAAACCAGTCCTGTGACTTCGAGGTCTTCCTCCCAAGGTAGCCAAGGCTGTGCGGTGGATGGTGTTTCGCAGCTCTTCCCACTTCTGCTTTGCAGATTCTCCTTCTTGTGGTACACCAAGTTCCTTCTCAAAGGTGGAGGCGAACTGCTCAACAAGTTCTGGTTGAGCCATCTTGCTGGTGTCAATCCGTGCCTTTCCAGGCTGTCTAGCACGATGGAATTTCTTCAGCTGCAGCTTGACCTTGCAACACACCAATGAATGGTCTGTGTCGCAATCTGCACTCTGGAACGAACGGGTGATTAGCACGTTCTTCAGTGAGGTGCGCCTGGTCAGGATCAAGTCCAGCTGGTGCCAGTGCTTTGAGCGTGGATTTTGCCAGGAAACCTTGTGTTGGGGCTTGGTCTTGAAGAACGAGTTTGTGATGCACAGATCGTGATATGTGCAGAACTCGAGCAGCCGCTGTCCATTGTTGTTCATTCTGCCCACGCCAAAAGGTCCAAGACAGGAGGGCCAGGAGTCATGGTCAGCACCCACTCTGGCATTGAAGTCTCCAAGGAGAATGAGTTGTTCAGAGTTGGGGATGATCCTGACAGTTGTTGCGAGATTCTCGTAGAACTCGTCTTTTGCCTCTGGTGTGGCTGTCAGTGTTGGGGCATACACACTGACGAGGGTGACTGGGTCTTGAGTGGTGTTCAGGCGGAGGGTGAGGAGTCATGCAGAGCCAGTGTTGCCCGGTTCCACCATCTTCAGCAAGGTGTTCTTCACTGCGAAGCCCACTCCGTGTTCCCTGTGTTTGTCACTGCCCTTTCCCTGCCAGTAGAACGTGTAGTCGTTCTCTCTCAGTGTGCCTGCGTCAGCCAGCCGTGTTTCCTGGAGAGTGGCGATATCCACTCCCAGTCTCTTCAGCTCATTATTGATGATAGCAGTCTTCCTGGTGTCGTTGATGTCCTTGAGGTTAGCAGTGAGTCCTGTCATCATAGTGCGGACGTTCCAAGTTCCCAGTTTTAGAGTTGGTCTCTTTTGTTTTATTGTCTTGCCTGGTGCGAAGGTTCTCAGCCTGCTGTTCGGACTTCTCCTTATCCCCATGCACCCAATGAGGAAAGCAAGCTGTGGCGGGACAACACCTTATTGGCTGGGGGCTGCCCAGCTTGAGGCGGGTGGTAGTTGTCTAGTGAGATCTGATGATCCCTCCCACCGTCGAGAACAACCCCTGGCGCCGCGCTCTACGCCAATTGAGCGGTGGCTTATAACCGGTAACTGTCATTCCCCGTGTTTTGTCTACGCCAAAGGCGAAGCTGGAGTGTCCTCTCCAGTGATCCGGTGTTCTACCTTCCAGCGTTAGGCGTTGGTAGGATTCAAGCCTGGGCAGGAAGATATGGAGGACAAGATGTTGCCCATGCAGCATGTCCCCCCTCTCCACGTCACTGATGAATCCAAAGGAACAGCAGGGCTGCTACAGTTTGGCACCAGCGCTGTTGCAGGAGCTGCCAGAACGATGTTGAGCACAACATAGAACTGCCTTAGGGGCTCCGACTCCGGATTTTTCCTCAGGGTTGACTCCCGAAGCCTTTCCCGTGACCGGGTATGCCGCAAGGCAGCGGAGGTTTGAAATCAAGGCTTACCTTCCCCTAGATGGGCTACCTTCCCAGGTTGACGAGCCACCATCTACCCGAAGCATCTGGTTTTAAGGCACCAGAGATCCGCCCTCGCCCCTTCTCCTATTAGTAAAAGCAGTTCCGCCGGGCTTAGAGACTAAACCACACGGGCAGGCTAGGAGTTGGACTTAGTTGTCAGAGGCTTTTCGAGACGCACGCCATAAGGAGCATTTTATGAGCACTGGGAGCTTAACCCCAGTGCCGCTCCTGGCTATGACAACCTTGGAACCGTATATATATATATATATATATATGTATATATATATATACTGTATATATATATATACACACACACACAGTAATATGTACATATGTATACTAGCTGTTCTTCTTTTTTTTCTTGCCTTCTGATTGTTGCTCTGAGTGTTGCTATCCCTGTGCTGTTGCAATCCTGGAATTTCTCCATTGTGGGACTAATAAAGGCTTATCTTATCTTATCTTATTAAAGGTAAAATATCGAAATCAATTGCAATACTACACAGAGTGAAATATTTGCTGAATCAACCCACATTATATACTTTGTATCATTCATTAATACTCCCATACATGACATATTGTACTGAAGTATGGGGAAATACATATAAAACAAACATATATCCAGTCTTTATGCTTCAGAAGAGAGTTATTAGAATAATAAACAAAGCTGCTTACAGGGAACCAACAAACCTACTTTTTCTTAAATTAAAAGCTCTCAAGTTGAAAGATCTGGTTGACTTTAAAACTGCAGAAATAATGTTTAAAGTGAAGAATCTATCACTGCCCGCAAATATCCAAAAGTTGTTCCAAATAAGGGAGAAACAATATCATTTCAGAGGAACATGTATATTTCAAAAACCTTCAGTGAGAACTACCACCAAGCAACACTGTGTTTCAGTGCAAGGAGTCAGATTATGGAATGATTTTGGACCTGAATTAAAATCATGTACAACACTTGGACAATTTAAACAAAAACTAAAGGAAAAAAATACTCCAAACATATATACAAGATGACATGTAAAATCACATAAGGATTGTCATATCCAGTCTGTGTTGTGTTGTTGCTTAGTTTTTTTGTTACATTTCTTAGCTTTGTTCTGAATTGTAATCGCTCTTGTTTTGTTTTTCTTTTGAATTCTTGGATGGAATATGGGTGGGCAATGTAAGCTGCGGCTTCAGCTATCACCCATTTCGGATAACTTATGGTGAACTGTATAATCAGAGGAGTTATTGTTTGATTTGACCTTGTTGGATTTTTTTCTCCCTTTGTTATATTGTTCGGTTTCTTTTTTTTAATCTTTACTTTTAATCTATCCGAAATAAAGATTCATTCATTCATTCATTCCTCTAAAAAAAAATAAGACAAAAATGCCTATCTGTAGATGCTAACAGTAAGTCCCCAATTAAAATGTGGATGGAATAAAAAAACTCTCTAGTACATCATCATATAAATGAAATGATCGGTGATTATATTATGGCTGTTACAACTCTCCAATAAAATAACATGAAATCCCATTAAATATTATTTACTTTTTGACATCACATCAGCGCTTTTTGATTCCCCACAATGGAAGCCAATGTCACGGCTGGATTATTCTGTAATGTGTGCCTCTACGGGGCGCACAGAGATAAAGACGAACCCAGGTGCCGAATGGCGTTTTTATGCAGTTTATTAGCAAAGAACATAAAGTGTCCCAAATATAGCTGTCCACACAAAAAGAAAAACAAGGAACACTTAACAGCCAAGCCTCTGAGCAGGGAGTGCTCAGAAGAAGGCTTCAGAGGTTGACAACAAAAATGGAAAAACAGGAAACGCTTACAACTCAAGCCTCTGAGCAGGGAGTGCTCAGGAGAAGTCAACTTCAGAGGCTGGTGAAGTGGAGAATACAGAAGTTGGAAAAGGCAGACAAACAGTCTTGACATCCAGTCTAACCGCACTGACACTGAGGAAAGCCAGTGCTTAAATACATCACAGTGAATGAGTTGCAGTTGTGAGCCATTGAGTGAGCAAGCCTGAATGATTAACTTCTCCCAGCTGAACTGACTGAGAGCAGATTGGGGCAGTGTCTGGGAAAGGGGAGGCTCAAGTGAAAACAAACCTAACATATACTGCTGCACGGTGGCGCAATGGTTAGCACCGCGGCAGCACAGTTGACCCTCGGCCGGGGGATCGCGGGGATCGTGGGTTCGATCCCTGCCCCTGGCCAACAGTGATCTGTGTGGAGTTTGCATGTTCTCCCCGTGTTTGCGTGGGTTTACTCTGGGATTTCTCCGGTTTCCCCCCACATGCCAAAAACATGCAGGTTAGGGAGTTAAGGGGCGCTTGCGCACGCAGCGACCGGCAGCTGGTGGCTTGTCACCGGACTGCAGAACAAATCTACCTACGGGTACAAAATAAGTCCAAAAAAAAATATATATATACAGGAAACTAATAGGATGAAACTAATCAGATAAACAATACTGGGAATAAAGTGAGGATCTGAACTCAGAGAAAACCTGAGTTCAGCTACATGACAGAGCCCTCCTTTTAAGGGGTGGACACCAGACACCCTCAGGTAACATCCAAAAGAACCCCCTGCCCCTGAGAGAAAGAAGTACAT
This sequence comes from Pholidichthys leucotaenia, assembly GCA_020510985.1. Lineage (NCBI taxonomy): Eukaryota > Metazoa > Chordata > Actinopteri > Cichliformes > Pholidichthyidae > Pholidichthys > Pholidichthys leucotaenia. The sequence continues at coordinate 396,740,272 of CM035838.1, read as the reverse complement.
TAAAAAGCCACCCTGGGAGGGAGGTGGGGGAACAGGCTAGGAGGGAAAAAAACCACACCTGCGCTACACCAGGGCCCCATCAGTAAAACACAGAATTACGTGATTCACTTCCGCCTCCAAAGAGAGCAGACGCCTTTTTGCTTCTCTCTTGCTTCTGACTCCCCTCCCCCCCCAACTAACTGGATCCCAGCTTGCTGTTGTCTGTCTGCGTCTAACTGCTGACCGTCGAAAGAAATTATGGAATTAATAAGCTGGGCTTTGAACGCAATTGACACTATTTTTTCAACAAGGAAAAGTGCTCCGGGGAAAGCTGTTTGCCCCGCAGGGACGGCTCCAGCGGGCTATTTACGGGAGACAAGTAATTGGAAGATCTTGTGCCTGACTAATCTCTCTATCGAAGATATTGAAGATTTGTATGTCTTCGTAATAATGGTGATTGGGATCGTTCTGATTGGAACTGGGATTGTCCTGGTGTACTGCAAATTGCTGAAGATGGATACAACCTATCAAAATGCTGGCCAGGCGAGGTGCATCCATCAAATTGAAAAATTGGAGAAGACCCTGATAGCGACAAATGGAGAACTGTCTCGGAAGGTGGATTACATCATGATTACGCTTAGGTCTATCCACGACGGACTCAACGCCCCGCAATGAAGGATTAAGTACTGAATCTACAGAAGAAAATAAAGTTCCTTCTCTGTGATCAGTTCTATTTGGCTCAATTTCCCTACAAAAATTCCTCCTGACTGTCTGCAGTCTGTTTTTTCAAAACACTGAGCACAAGGCCTTGGACAGCAGCTGCTCGGATAATTGCCAAGGACGATTGCCAGTAGCCAGACAAAACATCTCCTGCCAAAGTGTCCTTGTTGTTCTTACTGATACAACACTTGCTTCAACAGTGCACTCATATTGATCCACAAACTGAAAAATAAGATTCACTCACTGCTCTCTTTGTGTCCTGTGAAATCTTGGTCCGCTGATGTGCATTGAGGGCTTTTTTTTTTCCTTGTAATCATAATATTGATCATGTGACCAGTATTCTGAATCAATGATTTTTTTGCTCCTTCCTATTGTATTATTTCTTATGCTACCTGTACCCTCCTGCTGACAGGCGCGTTTCAGACGCAAGCTGCGGCATGGAAATGCAGGTTCATTTTCTGTGTCAAGTCAAATTCTCTCATATGTTATCAGTGATCTGTTAATGTACTTGGCAATAAATCTTTTTCTGATTCTGATTCTGATTCTGAATTATGCCCCCCTCCCCCCGGCCCAAAGAGTTCACAAGTTCAGGGGGCTGACCAAAGTCTAAGGCCCGGCGGATGGCTAGGTGGAACAGTTCAGGTGGCCTGCCAAAGTCCCAGGCCAGCCGGATGACCAGGTGGTATGAATCAGGTGTCCTACCGGAGAATATGGACCACCCGACCCAGCGGCTCAGTCTTTCTAGTGTCCGGCCCAAGTGTTTAAGCCCCCTAAACAGGAGGGGCAGCCTGGGAGGTGGCTCCCCACTGGGAGACCCACTGGGGAAGAGGAGAGCCGAGGAGGGGGAACCACAACGTCTTTAGGTAGAGGAAGGAGAGGGGCCACGACGGTGTCTGGCTGAGGAGATGTGGGGAACACGATGGCATCTGGCTGAGGAGAGGAGGGGACCATGACGGCGTCTGGCAGGGGAGGAAGGGGGACCAAGACGCCCTCCGTGGTCTCGAACAGAGTTAAAGTTGCACCCATGGGGGTCCCGGTCTGGGACACTGCAGCACCCTCAGTGGCTCCAGGCTGCAGCACTGCAGCACCCTTGGTGGCCTCAGAATGAGACAATGTAATACCCGCGGTGGCTCCAGGCTGGAGCTCTGCAGCACCCATGGTGGGCCCTGACTGGGCCAACGCTGCACCCTCGGAGGACCCGGGCTGGGACGGAACATCCGTGATGACCTCAACGGGGAAAGCTGGACCCTGGATGACCTCCGAGGGTGAACCTGGATCTACAGAGACCTCTGGCGGTGTTGGACCCTCTCCAGAAACCCTGGGAGAGAGCTCAGAAACAGCACAAAGAGAAGAGGGATCAGGGTCGCTGACAGTGGCGGAGCCTGGCGAGGCGAGCTCAGGTGCAGCGGCTGGCTGCACCTGGCTGTCTTCACTAAGAGCCAGGCAAGATTGCTCTAGAACCAACAAGAGAGAAACTTGCCTGGGCTTGAGCTCCACCGCCGTCCAGAACTTCAACGATCCAGATGATGATGGCTCTTCGGGGAGAGGGGAAGCTGCACCCACGATGGACCCAGCCTGGGCCAAGGCTGCACCCATGGAGGTCCTGGGCTAGGACGGGACCCCCGCGATGACCTCCACAGGGGAAGCTAGACCCTGGACGATCTCCACAGCGATGGAAGCTGGACTCAGGACATCTTCTGGCGGTGAGCCTTGATCCATGAAGGCTTCTGGCTGGAATGGATCTTCCCCGGCAACCCTGGGAGAAGACTCAAAGACAACAGACAAAGGAACATGGTCAGGGTCGAGGTGAGTTCAGGTGAGTTCAGGTGCAGCTGATGGCTGCACCCGACTCTCCTCACAAGGAGCCAGGTGAGATTGCCCCAGGACAGACAAGAGGAAAACAAATGAGAGCACTTGCCTGATCTTGAGCTCCACCGCCATCCAGGACTTTGTCGATCCAGACGACGACGTCTTGGGCCTGGCTTCTTGGTGGTCTGGCTCTGATTCCCACTCTGCTGTCGTGGCCTCTGCAGCAGGCATGATGGTTGTAGCAGTCATGATGCCCCCCCAGCAGATTCACCCACGCTGGTAATTCCTCCAGCATGGCAGCTGGGGGTCAGCTCCGCGCTGGCCCAGGATTAGGATCTTCCAGGACCCCAAGCTCCTCCACCATCCAGCGGCTTCGTTCAGGGGCCGGCGGACACTCAGGGGAAAGTTGAGGAGATATGGAGAGAACAGTTGGCAAAGTATAGGTTGCAACGGGTGAAGAGAACTCAAATGACTGTGACCCCTTAGTCTCTCTACCAGGAATCAGGCAAGACAAATTATTATTGCAAAGAGGAGAAATAAATGTCACTTGCCTGCCCTCCTGGTGTGTGATGTTGCTTGCTGCAGCTAGAGGTATGTCATCCCTCCCCGTGTGTACAGTGAACCTGGGCCCCTCAGTGGAATGTGAGGGGCCACTCCTGTGGACACGGGAGTGGGCGTACCCGGGGAAGTCCTGGAAGACCTCTCAGCGACAGGAGGGAATGTCAAGGCAATGGAGAATTCAGCAGCAGCGGAGAGGGTGCAGGCTGACGTGACAGCCAGCGGAAAAGAGGAGAAGAGGGGCTCTGCCGTGGAAGTTGTTGGGCTCGACATCTGAGGAATGGCTGCTGATGAGGAGGACGGCTTCCTCCAGCGGACCAGCACAGGATGACACAGTTCTCGTGAAGTAGACTTCTCCAGGACCTCTGGTTCCTCCATCATCTGGTGATTTCCTTCCGGGACCAGTGGAGACTTGGGTGAGACAGGATAAATCAGGTGGAGAAGCGATAACGGCAGCTGATAATGGAGACCCAGTGAACTGTAAAATCTGAGTCTCCTCATCGGGAATCAGGCAAGTAGTTTCAGGAGAGAGCGAGAGAGTGAATAAATAAGAACTTGCCTGAATTCCTGGGGGGTGATGACATCAGCTGCCATCCCAAGGTCGTGCTCAATCTCCCCTGGAGCTTGAGGAAGTTCAGCTGCAAAAATCTCCTCCCTCAATAAAGGAGGGGTTGCTGGCTGAGCGGTGGTGGAGTCTCTCTGCCGCAATTTCCGGGTACGGCGGTGACGAGTGGGAGAAGGAGACGTTGGCTCACCATGGTGGAGAGGCTTCGAGATCTGGGAACGCTCGATCACCGGCTCCAACTCTGGCTCCCTCGGAAGAAACTCCTCTGCTTCGTGGATCAAATCCAGGAGAAGCCACAGCTTCACGTCCAGGAGGAGATCTGTCTCTGCCAATAACACCTGTCTTCGCTCTTCCAGCTCTTCGGTGCATGGAGCGGGCCAGGGTTCAGGAGGAGGAGGCGAAGCTGCCACGGGAGAGCTGTGAGAGGCAGGAGGCTTCCTTCTGCGCGAGCGCTTCCTCTTCGTTTGGATCGGCTCAGGCGTTGGAGCGGCCTCCCCAGGCTCATCACTTGGACACGGGAGGGTGTATATGGAGAGGAGAATGTTTGTTGCCTCCAGGTGATTCCCAAGGCTGGGCCATGTCTCCATCATCTGCGCTGCGCCGTCCCAAGCCTCTCAGACCATCTCGGGAGTGCAGGATACCTGTGTCCATGACAGTATGTCCTCCAAGACGCACAGCAAGCACAGCTCCACATTGTCCAAGTTGGACATAGTGCTCCAGAAAACATGTAGGTGGAAAATACATAAAAAAGGTGAAAAACGTGCAAAAACACCACAGCTGGTTTCCAATTCTGGTGTTAAATTCTGTCATGGCTGGATTATTCTGTAATGTGTGCCTCTATGGGGCGTACAGAGATAAAGACGAACCCAGGCGCTGTGGTGTTTTTGTGCAGTTTATTAGCAAAGAACATAATGTGTCCCAAATATAGCTGTCCACACAAAAAGCAAACATAAGGAACACTTAAGAGCCAAGCCTCTGAGCAGGGAGTGCTCAGAAGAAGGCTTCAGAGGTTGACAACAAAAATGCAAAAGCAGCATCTTTTTTAGGACACCCCCACATTCATTCCCACTTACAATGGGAATGAATAAAAGTTAAAAATGCAAATAAAAACAAAAACAAGGTCAGACATACAGTAGATATGTGAACATTTCTTAATAAAGAACTGAATATTTAATGGGGATTCCTAATTTTTTCACATGACTGTAGGTGAGCTCTGCATAACTTAGCCCAGTGCTCAGGAACTTTTAAAAACTGAGCACAACTTTCACCGTGTGTTTCCAAACGTCGGCAAATTTTCAGCATGCTGAAAATTTTCAAAGAAATTTTCAAGGAACACAACGTTTGCCAGCAGAGCCAGACGTTTACCAAAACGTCAGTAGAAGTTGGTCCAAGCGTTGTAGTGTGAATCCACCTTTAAGCATGTAGCTCTGGTGGAGTCCTTGGTTATCATTTCAACTGCTTACTTTGTAATAGTCAGCTATTGTCCTAATTTTATATGTTCTAGTCTATAGATGAACACAAATATCATTACACAAATCATGAGACATTTCTTTATTTTACTTGAATATATACCAGTTATATAGTTTTGTTACCACAAATGGCGTTTATATTCCAAAACAAGTTACAGGTACTAGCTGTGATATTTTATAAACATCTTTTTTTCCACAGTAACGTAACACCAGTGTCCAGGGATCCTTAAAAGTTCTTAAACATTTTTAAAATAAAACTAACTAAATTTAGGCCTTAATTATCCTTAAAATGACAATTAATCATTAAATCTTCATTTCTGAGTTCTTAAAAATACCCCAGGGATGATGAAAGCATAAGCCTAAACTGCTTTCTTGTTTGTGGGTTTAAATCCTCAGGAATTACAACTCTTTCCACTGTAAATTTGAAAGTTTTTTTCTTGTGAAGTTGCAACTTTCTTCTAAGTATTCAACTTTCTTGTAGATTTGTGTTTTTTTGGTAAATTGCAGTTATTGATTGTATTGGGAGACACTAGTTTCAGATATTTTACTTGAATATAAGTGCAGGTTAGTTAGTTAGTAGTTAGTTGAATAACTTAATTATAGTGGCAACAATCATGGGGAAGTTCAAATTTATTGTGAGCTGGATTGATGACCCCAAATTTGTAGTAATTTCAGTTACAGTAAATATTGGTCAAGGTTAACTGTAATATGAACATAGATTTTTTTCCATTTTGCAGATACTGTATGGGGTCTTAAATTTGATGAAGTGGCTTTAAAAAGGTCTTAAAAAGTCTAACATTTAACTTCCTCATAGCTGCAATAACCCTGAACAGAAAAAGGATGAATTTTTGCTTTTTGGATGAAAAATGACAACAATATTCATTTCAAGCCCTCACTTGTTTCTCTTTACAGGTGTGTGATGGCTGATCGTGACATGAAGGAGATCAAAGCAATACGCAGTGTGTTTCCACATGCAAAAACACTGTTATGTTGGTTCCATGTTCTTCAGGTAATGCACAAAATTCCGTACTGTCATGATTGGTAATGACTAACAGCGCACGTGCAGGGAGTGACACCAAAGAAAACACACAATGACACAGAGAAGAAAATTTTGATTTGAATTTTATTAATGCACAAAGGAAAGCTTTGCAAAGGAAAAACACCACTCGCCAGAAGAAGACCTAGCCTGTAGGGAGAGACGAGAGCAGGGAGACTGAAAAAGTTAAAATAGGACAACACTCACGTGGGAGGAAATGAGAGCTTGGCAGAGGAACCCAGCACTTATGGTGAACCAGGGGGAGTTGCTGGAAGGCAGGAGTAGAGCTGGATGAGGTGTCTGACCAGGTGAAGACGGCTGCTGACGTGGTGATGGTGATGAGGCAGGTGAGCGCACAACAACCCCGGAGACGCACCACGAAGGAGGTAGCAACCTGAGGAGGAGAAGACAAAATATTCATGAGGTTTCTTCGAGTTGAAGAATTAAACTTACTTGCTGAAACTGGTAGTATTCCCAACGAGCCAGCGCCGAAGCATAGAAGTGAAGTTCTATTTAAGCGCTGGCGAGGCAGAGGAAGCAGGTGCGTCTCATCACACAGGTGAGGACGATTGCCTGCGGAGTAGAGGAAAGTTGAACAGGACGGGAGAGGGAGAGTGCACTCACCGGACCATGACACATATTTGAAATAGTGTCCAAATTGTGATATTAATCAGTCAAAAGAGAAACCATTTTACTCTTGTGTCATCTTCATAAAGGGGGCTGGAACACATAAACTGTCCTGATACACCTCCGGCAAATGAGGAAGGAATTGGACTCGCAGTATGGGCAGAACTCCAGTGTAACATTGTTTATTGGTGAAAGAAAATCAGTGCAGCTTGGTGGCTGTCAAACACAAAAAAGTCAAAAACTGAACACTTACAGTGAACGTATGATGATGAGGAACCGAAGGGAATGCTCTGCAATGATGCCACGAGGAGAAATGAAAACAGCAGGTATATATAGGGGCAGAGAAATTAACCAATATTACAGCACAGTGTGCAGCATTGATGACTATAGCAGGTTCATCAATATCACCATGTTGATATTTTCATGATACCACATGACCCTGAGTGTAATATTGCTTTTATACAAAGGTTCTACAGATGTAATTTAAAAGTTGGTAATAAAAACTATGAATCACAGTTGCTTTTGTTTTTTTAATGTTCTGTAGTTCCACCAAGACTAGCACTGCTAAGCTAATTTTTTAAAATCTATACGGGAATGTCCACTAAGAGGCAACCTCTCTTTTTCAAGGATCCCCTGTTCACACTCACACATTCACACCTGGAAGTTGCCCAGTACAACCACACTGACCTGTGGCCACTGAGCAGCTCCACTGAAGCAGTTCAGGTTAAACATTTAAAAATAATAATGACAAATACTTTGCAGATTTTGAAATTTACACTTCTCACGAAAAAAAGATCAAATATTTTACACAAAGTCCATTTTATGACATATTTATTGACAAAAATGATTTAAAAAAAAATCACCAGGCGAACTATTATAATTATAGGACTCAAAGGGATTTATTAACTAACACAGGACAGCTGAGTAACTAATTAGGGTCAAATGAAAACACACATGAGTAGCTGGAGGAATGGGGGGATGACGGGAGAGACTAGAAAACAATAGCTGAAATAAGAAACTAAGGATACACAAACTACTAATGATAACAGAATTGTGCCAATAGTTCAAAATAACAGAAAGAATGGACAGAATGTCCAGATCATAACATAAACTGACTCATTTTCTTTGGGTGTACAGTGATTGCATTTACAGTGATTGCATTTATTAATATTTTTCTGAAGATGTCCATTATGTAGCTTAGTTGTTGCTGCAACCTGTAATATTAGTGATATTCTCATTCAGTCCACAGTGACCCATCTCTTTTTATTTACACTCTGTCTGGCTATACGTTTGACAAAATATTCTGTTTCCTTTTGAAAAGGCTGTTCATCGCTGGATACTACGATTGGAGGGCTGCAATAAAACACCTCAACTCCGCAATGAGGTCATTAGCTTCATGATCCTGCTGAAACAGTGTGCATCTGTAATCTGTAACTGGTAATTAATAGCTCATACTGTTTTCTTTGCACAGGTTTTGTCTTTGTTACGTCTTCAGCATTGCTATTTGAACTCAACCTACAAAGCCATAGCTTTGTTAAGTTATAAGCCCTACCCTACGAGGTTGGGGTTTTAAAGGTTTTCTTCAATATTTCTGAAATAAATTGCCTGTGTCATGAACCTGGGCTTGATGGTCTCAAACCCAGTTCTGACGCTGTGGCTATTTTTTACTGTGTTGTGTTTTGTATGCCTATTTCCATCAGGCGCGCTCAGGCCGCCTTGGGGTCCATTCGGCTCTCTGACAGCTCAGCCACGCCTCCCTCCTCCTGTCAGTTTCACCAGTTGTTTCCACTCAGTCCCTGTCACGCCCATGCACTCATTATTCACACCGGCAATCTCTTCTCTGATTAGGGTTGGCATTATTTAAGCCCTGTTTCAGTGGGAAGAGATCGCCGGATCACTGTACATTGTACACAGTCGCTGTTCCTCGCTGTGTATGCTCGCCTCCACTCTCTGCATTGTATTTTCAGCCTGACTGCTTAGTCTTCTGCTAACACTACCTGACATTAGTTTGCTACCTGGTGTTGCAGCTCTTCCTGTTTCTCCTGCTCTCACCAGACAGCACGGACTGCCTCGGACCGCTCTTCATTTTTGTTCAATAAATTGCACGCATTATACTCTGCACATGGGTTTTAATTCCTTCCTCCGTGCGCAGCGCAAAAGCGCATGGGGAATCATAACAGAATGAGCCGGCCAGAAATAGAAAACCCAGCAGAGTAGTGGTGTGTTTTTTCTTTTTCACCTTTTTTCCCTTTTTCTCTGAGCTACGCCATGATGGTCTGGACTGACAAGCAGCTGAGAGCGCAGGACCTCTTGGAACAGGTTCTCTTTTCTACGCAGTAGCCACGGTCTCCAGAGGATGTTCGGCTGGTGCGGATCACCGCTGATGACATTATGCGGCATCATCCCGACCTCATGCTAATTCCGAGGATGGACAACATCCTCTCCGTCATCTTCTCCCAGCCAGACGTGGAGTCAGAGAGGGATTCTCCGACGCTGGAGCCGTCCGCGCCACGAAAGAAGTGCTCACGACGGAGGAAGCCCCTCTCCTCTCACAGCTCTCCCGCTCCAGGTCTGCCTCCACCTCTTGAGTCTGGGTTCGCTCAACTCATGTTTGTGATGACAGAGGAGGAGAGACTGGCTTTGTTAGCCCAGATAGACCGCCAGATGGAGAAGGAACGCCGCAATAGGGAGGATCTTAGACGTGCCACGCTGGCCGAGACTGACCATCCCTGGGAGGACCAGAGGAACTTGGTCAGGCCGTTTGTTCCCCCTGCAGCTACTTCTCCCTCAACCTTCACATCTGCCAAAGTGGAGGAGACAGTTTTTCCCTCTTCCTCACTTTCCCCTGCGCCCGTCTGGGAGGCTCCTCCGCCACCTACCGAGGAGTTCAGGCCTAGGGTGGATGTAAAGAGGAGAGGAGACACCCTGGACACCGCTGGGAACATCAAGAGCCAGGAGAACAGGCAAGTTCTTTCTCATTTAATTTCTACTTTTGATGAACAATTTTGCCTGTCCCCTGGCCAGGAGACTCGGGGTTTGCAGTCCCCTGAGTACTCTTCTCCAGCGACATGTTATAACTCTTCACCTGACCACTCCAAATCCTCTCTGTGTGCTCCTACGAGTTTGGCAGCCCTAGAACCAAGTCGCGAGAGGGGGGAGGAACCTGAGGCTCTGGAGGATCCAGTTCCAGGGTCTGCGGTGAGGCAATCCCCGGCCTCCACGCCGGATGGGCCGTTGCCGTGGAAGTCGGTGCACGGGGGCATGGAGACAGCAACCCCCATCGTGCCTGCTGCGAGGGCTGCCGCAGCAGAGTCACCCAGCGGACCAGACCTCCAGCCGACTGGGCCCAAGACATCATTACCGGGATCGATGGAGTCCTGGATGGCGGAAGAGCTCGAGTCCAGGAGGGTGCTCTCATTTGTTTCTCTCCCCTGTAAATTGGAGCAATCTTGTCTGGCTCTTGGTGAGGAGAGTCAGGTGCAGCCCTCAGCTGCATTGAATCTTGCCTCGCCGGGCTCCGGTGCTGCCGGCGACCATAACCACTCTCTTCCTGTCATCCCCGAGCTCCTTCCTAGGGTCACCAGAGAGGATCCGCCGCTACCTGGGGTGCCCGCGGACGACAACGATGTGAGTCCAGCCACCCCGGTGGAGGCCGACGTGCATACAGCACCTCTTGGACCTCCAGAACCAGCACACCCTAGATTGCTGGAGTCCTGGATGGCGGCAGAGCCCAAATTCAGGCAGCTGTGCTCCATAATGTCTCCTGTGCCTATGTTGAAGTCACCCTGCCCGACTCATGGTGAGGAGGGCCCGGGGCAGCTCGCTGCAGTCCCCAGGCTCACCTCACTGGGCTCTGCTGCTGCCGGTGACCCTGACTCGGTCTCTTTCTCTCTCCCTCTGGTTTCGGAGCTCCTTGCCAGGGTCATCGGAGAGCAGCCAATTCCATCAGAGGCTGCCGAGGATCCGGGTTCAGCGCCGGAGGTTGTGGAGAGCCCTACCTCACTCGCTGGGAAGGTCACAGCGGGAGCAATGAGGTCCCCGATGGGACCACCGCAGGCGCAACGGTGCTCCAGCCAGAGCCCACCATGGGTGCTCCAGAGCTCCAGTCGGTAGCCACCGCGGGTGCAGCAAAGCTCCAGCCGGAGTCCATTGCAGGTGCAGCAGAGCTCCAGCTGGAGTCCACCGTGGGTGCAACAGAGCTCCAGCTGGAGTCCACCGCAGGTGCAGCGGAGCTCCAGCCTGAAGCCACCACGGGTGCAGCTGAGCTCCAGCTTGGAGTCATCACGAGTGCAATTGAGCTCCAGCTTGGAGATACTGCGGTGCAGCTCTGTCCCGGACCGAGACCATCGCGGGTGCTACTGTCCCACAGCTCGGAGCCACGGGGGGGGGGGGGGGGGCTCCTTCCTCGTTACAGTCTTATGATGTTGGGGCTCTCCTTCCTTGGTCTCCCCTTTGGTTGGTCCTTCCCGTGGGGAGACCTCCTCCCAGGCTGCTGTTTCTAAGCTGGTGGCTGAAAATTTCTGTTTTCATTCATTCCCCTCAATGCAAAATTGTTCCATCAGTTGAATGCACCACCACTGACAAATTACTGCCATATCCCACTAGAAAAAAAGTGAAATTAAAAAAAACAAAAAAACACATGACAGTACACTGATAAAATATTTAAAAAGGGAAAATATGACTTACCTCAGTGAACTCAGAGGCAGAGAGCATACTTTATAAAAACAAAAACAACTTTAAAATACAATGAATGTGAGGAATGAAAGCTGTCAAGACTTCAACACATTTACCATTAATAATAACAATAATAATACATCAGTCTTATATAGCGCTTTTCTAAGTACTCAAAGATGCTTTACAAAGCAGCATAGGGACAAACATACAGACAACGGGTAAACACATACACATAGGTACACATAGGTAGAAGAGGCAGTCAGTTTTTTATAGGTAGATTTGAAAAGATGGGTTTTGAGTTGACTTTTAAAAGAGGCAAGTGTGTTGGCAGACCGGATGTGAAGGGGCAAGGAATTCCAGAGGGAATTCCTTGCCCCTTCATTAGCATGAAGACACCACAAGAACGTCCTGAAGTCTGTTGAGGAAAGGCCTGAAGGCCTGAAGGCATAAAAAATGTATCATTACTAGAAAGAAATGACACAGACCTAACTATGTCTATACAAACACACACACACTTACCTTTAATCTAATTAAAAGGCACAACTGTTCAACTTTTATATTCTGATTATTTTCGCAAATTTATAAGTTGACACTGACTTCAGGGTCACTTCCTGTCTTCTCAGTCCAAGAGCCTTGAGAAATTGAGGCCGCAATTTGTCTAACAATCCAAAAAGAAAAAAAAATAAGTACACAAACACATCCTGTAAACACACCATCAATTCCATCGCCTAAGAACGAGGCAACATATGGCAGACAGCATCTGGATGGTCCATCTTCCCCTCAAGAGTGGGATACTGGTGGTCTCCAAAAAATGTCTTGTTGGTTGGTGCATCTGAAAATACACAAATATGATTCTAGTTATAATTCTTTGTATTAATTTTGGACCCCCTGTTGAAATCAGAAGATTTGCATAGAGACAACATATCTAACTCCCTTACTCTTCAGTCTGTGGTCGGTCCATAGTCTTGATACATGAACTGTTTGGAATGTGGAACCCTTCCTCAGTGTGGCCACCCCTTTGGCACTGATGTTTGTCACTGTAAATGGACCTTGGTGCTGGCTTGATAGAGGAGCTAATGTCCGCCGCTTTTTGGGATCCCATGAAACCAAAACATCATCACCCTCATGCACAGAAGATGCTCTCACAAACTTTGGCTTTGGATCTCCAGAGGTCTTCTGCTGCCTGGTCTGTGCCTTCTCTATGCTGCACAGAACCTGTAAAAAAAAAAAAAAGACCCAATAATTTACGTTAAGGAATATCAAAACTGAATTTTCAGGTGTCTTCCCTTTACAACAAACCATTTCATTTAAATGTTTAAGCTCTGTTATTTTGGCATCTAAATCCTCTTCTGGATCAGCCACTTCAAAGTCATCTGCCATGGGGCAGCATTCAGAACTTCAGGCGAGTGAAGGTGTCAGTGGAAGAACAGGAAATATGGACTATGCCTGGTCCAACTCTAATCACAAAGAAGCTCCCATAAATAATCTAGATAATAGAAAACATCTAATTTTTAGTAATGTAAATGTTATTTGAACATATATAGTTGGTTTACTGTAGAAAATTTGACTTATAAAGTCACTGAGCTGCTTTGCAGTATTGATGCCGTACACCACAGCAAGTAGGTGAAGGTCCCAGTCATCATGATTTTCACTGACATATTTTCGGCGTGCACGCTTGATGTTTTGATTGGTCCTTTCATCCTATAAATTTAAATTAATTTATTAAGTCAATCAAAATGCATGTGTGATCCCACAACAACAGAGCTGAGTGATAAAACATGCCAAGTATTACCTGGCCGTTGGTCTGAGGATGGGAGGTGCTGGATGCAGCGGGCTTGATTTTCAGCACCTGAAAATACTGTCAGTGAGCTGCAGAAGAATGATTCACATCACTTCCAACATGTTGAAGTGGTCAAAGCTTTGAAATATAAAGCACAGAGTTGAATAAAGTAAAAATTCTGCAATCAGATCCAAGTTTTTAAAACATCACCCAACTGACAAATTCCTTTCACTGGTCGGGAATGATTTTCCTGACCATCCCAAATGTATACAGCTTCCTAGTTATAGCTGCTGAGACCTCACTTGCAGTTTTTCATTGCAGAGGCTCTGCAATCACCCATTTGGTGTAGAGGTCAGTCATAGTCAGGACATATTTATTGTGGCGTGCCGTTTCAGGCAGTGGTCCAATTAAATCAAGTCCAAGCACCTCCCAGACTTCTTTTACCTATTGAAAATATTATAATTAGCATGTTGACTGGCATTCCTGCTCACTATGGCAAAAAAGGTAATAGTATTACCTTAATGGAATGTAAAACAGGGGGGACTTAAAATGCATCATAATTGTTAAATATACACTACCGTTCAAAAGTTTGGGGTCACCCAGACAATTATTTTGTGTTTTCCATGAAAAGTCACACTTATTTACCACCATGAGTTGTAAAATGAATAGAAAATATAGTCAAGACATTGACAAGGTTAGAAATAATGATTTGTATTTGAAATAATAATTTTTTCCTTCAAACTTTGCTTTCGTCAAAGAATCCTCCATTTGCAGCAATTACAGCATTGCAGACCTAACATGATTGCACAAGGGTTTTCTAATCATCCATTAGCCTTCTGACGCAATGAGCAAACACATTGTACCATTAGAACACTGGAGTGATAGTTGCTGGAAATGGGCCTCTATACACCTATGTAGATATTGCACCAAAAACCAGACATTTGCAGCTAGAATAGTCATTTACCACATTAGCAATGTATAGAGTGTATTTCTGATTAGTTTAAAGTTATCATCATTGAAAAAAAGTGCTTTTCTTTCAAAAATAAGGAAATTTCTAAGTGACCCCAAACTTTTGAACGGTAGTGTATCTTATGCCTAATTCAGTACTGTTTACCTGTTGAAATATATATTTAACGGCTCATATGCTACAATATGGCACCTGATCCATGTTTTGCCACGACACCACTGGCTGGAGCAGATAAATTCCATGTCTCAACAGTCTCTCCATGATTTTGACATAGATCAGAAGCTAAACACTTCCACAGACATTATAGCCACTTCATGTTCGTGAAGTTGGGGTCACATCACTGTGTTGAACGTTAACCCCCAACATTTGAAGCGATATTTTTGCCACAAGAGAGCCATCTGAAACACACACGCACACACAGAATACATATTTTAGTACCTAATATTGATAACTTGCCGACATTACAATGTTGTACGGCGGACTTAAAAGCAAAGTAGCATTAGCAATCATTAGCTTACCGTCATACGTAATGTAGTTGGTATCCTCATGTCTTCTCCTTTATACTGCTCTATGGTTTCCTAAACACTCAAGTACTTTTCCAGAGTGTGTAGTTTTGCCGCCTCTGCTTTCTGTTCTCCTTTTTTGCATTTATTCAGGCAAGAAAAGAAAAGAGAACGCAGACGCCTCGTATCCTGCCAGCTTGTGTTTTGCATAACGTTACAGTTATTTTACGCCAGTTACGCTGGTTTTACGTAATGGGAGGGAGAGGGTTGCACCGCCTCCTTGTAACTATATTCCCACCCACTTCAAATGGGACCTAGTGCAGTGGAAAAACAAAGCGGGCCGAACTGTACCGTCCTGTCCCTTACCGAACCGTACCGTACTGAACCTAGTGGAAAAGCACCTAGTCTCTCCAGCAAGTCCTGGGTCTGCCCTGGGGTCTCCTCCCAGTGGGACGTGCCCGAAACACCTCAAGTGGGAGGCGTCCAGGAGGCATCCTAATCAGATGCCCATACCTCCTCAACTGCCACCACATGGAGGCGCCAACTCACTGAACTGTCTTCTACATTCCTCCCCTGAAGCTGCTTTCCTACCTGTGGAGCACTTAACATAACACAATAACACTGTGTAATTACCTCAAACTCTACCATAACACTGAAAAATAATCAGTAAGTTTTATCACTTAACATGTCTCAAAAATAACAACAAGAACCCATAATCACTCAGTTACAATTCTTTTTTCATTCAGCACTCATAGACCTTCAAATAACTTGGTTTGGTCACAGCCCTATGTGACCATTGCACTGGTGCTACCACAGGTTGTGACAGCCTTGCTGTGTCTGGAGGTGGAATGTCAGACACTGATGGATTTGCTTTGTCTGGAGCAGGTTTTGTGACGTATGGAGTATTTCCCTCTGAAATACAGCTGTTCCCTACCAGAGTGGAAGTCTGTGACTCTCCAGTGACTGCTGTGGGTGAAACAGACAGTCCCAGTGGTTCTGTAACCTTTGTTTCACTACAGTCCTCTTCCTCAGGCTTTGCCAGTATCTGGTCCACATGTCTGCATACAATGTTGCCACCTCCTAACATGACCTTGTAAGACACCAGTCCTGTGATCCTAGTTATGAACCCAGGAATCTACTTTGGACCATGACTGAAGTTTTTTGTGATCACAGTGTCTCCCTACTGGAAACCTCTAATTTTAAGCAGCTTGTCATGATGTTTCTTTTGGCTGTTTTGTTTTCGCTCAGCCCTTCCTCTGTGATCTGGATGAATTGGATCCAATGTTGACCTTAACTTCCTTCCTTGCAATATTTCTACAGGTGACAGCCCCATGGTGGACTATGGTGTAATGCGGTAATTAAATGGCACCCTTGGCATTTTAGTGGCGATGCTGCCCTCGCCTGCATTTTTCATCATTGACTTGAATGTCTGGACCGTAGGGCTGCAACTAAAGATTATTTGAATGTCTTGGCTGAGCTGAGTCCAGTACTCGTTGGCGCTGTGCCAACGAGTACTGGACTCAGCTCAGCCAAGACATTCAAACCGCTGCCATAACAGGGAACATCCGTGGTATGTACGATGGCATCAAGAAAGCACTTGGTCCGACTCAGAGCAAGACGGCCCCCCTCAAATCCTCCACTGGGGAGATGATCACAGAAAAGAACACTACTCCGACCTCTACTCCAGACAGAACACCGTGACACCGTCAGCCCTTGATGCCATCGACTACCTGCCATCCATGGACGAACTTGACGCCGAGCCAACCATCGACGAACTCAGCAAGGCATTGATAGCTTGGCCGCTGGCAAGGCACCCAGCAACGACGGCATACCCCCCGACCTGATCAAGCACTGCAAGACCGCCCTACTGCTGCCATTGCATAACGTCCTCTGCCAGTGCTGGAAGGAAGGTGTCGTACCACAGGACATGAGGGGCGCCAAGATCATCACCATCTACAAAAACAAAGGGGAGAGAAGCGACTGCAACAACTACAGGGGAATCTCCCTCCTCAGCGTTGTTGGCAAAGTCTACGCACGAGTTGTTCTTGTTCGTCTACAGAAGCTTGCCCGACGTGTCTACCCCGAGTCTCAGTGTGGCTTCCGCGCTGAGCGATCAACGGTAGACATGATATTCTCCATCCGCCAACTCCAGGAGAAATACAGAGAACAGAACATGCCCCTGTGCGTCGCCTTCATCAACCTCACCAAAGCGTTCAATCTGGTCAGCAGAGAGGGCCTTTTCAAGATCCGGCCAAAGATAGGATGCTCACCAAAGTTGCAAAGCCTCATCGAATCGTTTCACACCAACATGCAGGGGATAGTGCAGCACGACGGCAACGTCTCAGAGCCATTCAACATACGGAGCAGAGTGAAACAGGGCTGTGTACTTGCGCCAACCCTCTTTGGGATTTTCTTTGCTATGCTCCTGAGGCATGCCTTCAGCACAGCAACAGAGGGAATCTACCTGCACACAAGATCTGACGGCAGGCTTTTCAACCTCGCCCGCCTGAAAGCCAGAACCAAAGTACACAAGGCTCTAATCAGAGACATGCTGTTCGCAGGCTTCGGGCTTACCATCAGCCTGAAGAAGACTAACGTCTTGGCGCAAGGCACGGAAGCACCACCAACCATCACCATCGACGACTACGAGCTGGAGGTCGTGAATCAGTTCACGTACCTGGGGTCCACGATCAGCAACAACCTCTCCCTTGATACAGAGATCGACAAGAGGATTGGAAAATCAGCCTTCACATTCACTCGCCTGACCACACGAGTGTGGGAGAATCCCAGACTCTCTGTCAAGACGGAGATGGCAGTGTACAACGCCTGCATCATCAGCACACTGCTCTATGGGAGTGAGACGTGGACAGCATACGCCCGGCAGGAAAAGAGACTGAACTCCTTCCACTTGCGCTGCATTCGCCACATCCTGGACATATCCAGGATGTGGCGAATTCTCTATAAAGGGCAGTCACATCTGGAACACAATGCCAAATGTAATTAAAATAATAACGGACTTTAAAACATTCACTAAAAAGGTTAAAAACTGGCTGAAAAATAAACAAGAATGTACTCATGTATGAATTGATTGTCTGCAAAGTGAGAGTGAATGAAGGGAAGGAATGAATGTGTTTGTTTATAATGAGTGACGAAGGGAGGGAGGCCTGAAATAGGCAAATGTGAATCAGGTTGTTATATTTGTGTATTTATAATATTTATAATATTTATAATTGTGTATTTATAATCTTTTTGCATTGATGTATGTGGTTATTGTGTATTTTCTTTTTCTTTTTTTTACTTGATTCTCTTTTCTAAAGCCCATCCAGGGACAAGAGTTGCAAATTAGCTAATAGCTATACACTCTATGTGCAACACATCAGATTGATTGTCATTGATTAATTGTCTATGTTTATTGCACTGTCCCTGTCAAATAAACTAATCTATCTATCTATCCTGGCAGGACAAAGTGCCCAACACAGAAGTTCTGTCCCGCGCTGGCCTTCCCTCCATGTTCACTCTACTCAGGCAGCGCAGGCTCCGCTGGCTAGGCCATGTTCACCATATGGAGGATGGCAGAATCCCCAAAGACGTCCTCTACGGAGAACTGGCGACTGGCAGGAGAGACGTTGGCTGCCCACAGCTGCGCTTTACAGACGTCTGCAAGAGAGACATGAAGGCCCTGGAGATCAACACAGAGTGCTGGGAGGACCTTGCAACGGACCGCTCCAAATGAAGAGGCACCCTGACCAGACAGCTCAAGGCGGGTGAAGAGAGACTGACTGCTGCAGCAGATGAAAAAAGGACCCGCAGGAAGAACCGCCACAGCTCCAGCAGCACAGAGACCACCCACAAGTGCGACCTGTGTGACAGGGACTGCCATTCGCGCATCGGCCTGTTCAGCCACAGGCGGTGCTGTTCCAGCAGAGTAGACGTTTAGGATTCTCTTCCATGGTCATCATAGACCGACGGAGGCCGACGGAATTCAAATTACAGTGGTTAAAATCTCCAAGTATAAATTTTGGTTCCTCTGGGCAAAGTGTGTCACGTTTGTGTGACATCAGCAATCAGCTGAGCAGCAGCTGATGCACTGACGTGTGGATGACTGTACAGTCATGTGAAAAAATTAGGACACACCATTAAATATTCAGTTCTTTATCAATAAATGTTGACATATCCAACATTGTTTTTGTTTATATTTGCATTTTTTTAACATTTATTTTAGCCATTTTAAGTGGGAATGAATGTGGGGGTGTCCTAATTTATTCCTCACTATTTTTTAGACTTATATTTTACAGAAAATTTGAAAGTCTTTGATTAATTTTTAATTGTTTAGGTATATTACACGAATCTCCCAGTATTTTTAACATTGATATTAAATATCCATATGTTCAAATATGTTAAAAAAAACACAGGCTTATACAGGGTGTCCTAGTTTTTTCACATGATTATACACTAGCGTATAAAACAACTGTTGAACTCACGAGGCAGGGAGAAGGGACAAAGTGAGATTGTCAGTAGTTATAAATCCACAATACATATTCTTTCCTGGTCTGTCACAGTTTTACAGTACCATTGGTTGACAAAAGCACACTCCTCCTCCTCGGCTTTTCCTGGTGATCTCTGAGGACCGATCCAGACGAAGTGGGCTTCCAAACCCAATTACTGTCTGGTCTTCATCACGGTCCGACTCATTGAGCCATGATTCCGTGAAGGCAAGTAGACAAGTTTCACTGATTTCAGGCTTAAACATAGCCCATGGTTCTAGTTCATCGATTTTATTCCTGATAGACTGTCCATTTGACAGCAGGATAGTCGGAAGTGGGGGCAGCTTGCGGCAGTCATTTAACCAGAGATTCTTTAGTCTCCGGCATAGACCGCCTCTTCTTCCTCTTCTCCGCATTGTGATACACCTGTACAGCTCCCTTAGGATACTGGCTGGTATCACCCCGGCTTTAGAGGTCTGAAAGGAGAGAATAAAGTCCCGACAGAGGCTGTGTCTCAAGTGGGGTACTGCATCCTCCAAGTGCACATTTCAAGGCCAGATAAGTCACTGTGGTGTGTCAAAGGCTGTCCCATTTCGAAGGCTCCTTTACATGCGGCTGACAAATGCAGCCTTCAAAACCCTGAAAATGGAGGATGTATGAAGAGTATCCTTGTGGCCCTGACATATCCCAGCATTCAGTGCATGACTCAGACTGGCTTTTTTTTTTTTCGGCTCAGGCAGAAGTGGACTGAAGTCAGAAACAGTTCAAAGTAAGTTTTTTGCTTGAATTATGCAGCAGTTTGAACATGAAAACAACAATAATCCGGAAAACGGCAGCATCTGATTATTTAAGCTCATGTTCCGTGACATTATATTTTTCTGATGTGCTTTATGCTTCACTTAATGTATTACATAAACATGTTGAGCGGTTATTTTTTCTGAAGTCAAACCTTTTTTCCCCCATAAATGTCAGTTAATTAACCAATGTCAGTAATATAAAAATACAGGATGACGTGGTTGAAATAACTTGATGGCGGCGCGTGCACAACGCGAGGCTCAGCGTCTTCTCAGATTTTGTGGATTAGCAGTGTTATTTCTGCTCATTTCGGGTATGTTCGTTCAGAACACCTTCGCTTTCACATCTTACACCGGAAATGAGCTTTTGGACATTGGATTACAAAATAACGATAACGATATTTTTATCAGCAACCTACGTCTCATCCCTGAGCTCCGGAGAATGCCCAACGCTCGGCAGGCTTCCCGGCCGACCGGAAGTGCTCGCAGGCGGTGTAGAGACCGTAAACAAAGGCGGGGGAAGCGCAGTGGGCTAAGAGCTAAGCTAAAGCTAACACCGTACCGGCTTTCTCTACCCAGTATTTTCCTCACTAATGTACGGTCACTGGCGAACAAAATGAATGAACTATGGCTTCGGCTCACCAACATTAAGAGACTTATGAACTGCAATATCATGATTTTCACGGAAACATGGCTACACAGTGGAATACCTGACAATGCTATTGAGCTAGCCGGCCTACACACGCTCCGGGCAGACAGAGCAGCAGATGACTCCGGTAAGACCAGAGGTGGGGGTGTGTGCATTTATATTAACAAGGCTTGGTGCACGAACTCTGTCACTGTTGAGAGACACTGCTCAGCTAACCTGGAGTTTCTCATGGTTAAATGTAGACCTTTCTATCTGCCACGCGAGTTCACTTGTACCATCATAACAGCCGCTTACATTTCTCCGGATGCTAATGCTAACCTTGCTATGAAAGAACTGCATGCAGCTATTAGCAAACAACAAACTGCACACCCAGAGGCAGCATTTATTGTGGCGGGTGATTTTAACCACTCTAACCTCAAGACAGTGCTTCCTAAATTCTACCAGCATGTCTCCTGTCACACAAGAGGGGACAAAACATTGGACTATGTTTACACCAATATTGTGGGAGCCTACATAGCAACTCCCCTCCCCCACCTAGGTCAGTCTGATCACTTATCCTTGTTCCTTACCCCCAAGTATGTACCGCTCATCAACCGGGTGAAGCCATCAGTGACGACCATCAAAGTGTGGCCAGAGGGGGTTGACTCTGTACTCCAGGAGAAGTTTAGGAACACAGACTGGAGTATGTTCACCTCTCAGGCTACCTGTGGCTCCCATATAAACATCAACTCTTACACCCACTCAGTCCTGGACCATATCAACACCACTATTGACAGTGTCACCACGGAAAGACAGATCACCACGTACCCAAATCAGAAGCCTTGGATGAACAGAGAAGTGCGGCTTCTGCTAAAGGCACGTAACAATGCCTTTAGATCTGGTGACGCACAGGCCTACAGTTCATCCAGGGCAGATCTGAGAGGGGCATCAAGAAGGCCAAGCACAGCTACAAGCTGAAGGTGGAGGAACATTTGGGGACTCTGACCCCCGATCGCATGTGGCAGGGCATCAAGCTATCTCTGATTATAAGCCCAGCAACTCCATACCTGTAGCCATGACTGTGCCCTTTCTCAATGAGCTAAATGACTTCTATGCTCGTTTTGACAAGGACAATAACGAAAAGAACATCAATTTCCCACCCTCTGACGACCTCCACCACCTCACACTCACCCACACCGACATCCATAACGCACTGAGTCATGTCAACGTACATAAGGCTGCTGGCCCTGACGGCATTCCTGGGCGTGTGCTGAGGGCATGCGCTGAGCAGCTTGCAGGGGTCTTCACAGACATCTTCAACCTGTCCCTGGCCCAGGCCGTGGTACCAGCGTGCTTCAAGACCACTTCAATAGTACCAGTGCCGAAACATTCAACACCATCGTGCCTAAATGACTATCGCCCTGTGGCACTGACACCCATAGTCATAGATGAAGTGCTTTGAGCGACTGGTCTTGGCACAGCTCAAAAAAAATGCCTGCCCCCTACCAATGGACCCTCACCAGTTTGGCCTACCGGAGCAACAGGAGTACAGAGGATGCGGTTTTCTACTGCGCGACACTATGTACTCTCTCACAGCCTGGATGACAAAACACCTACGCAAGAATGCTGTTTGTTGACTTCAGCTCAGCATTCACACATGTTATCCCCTCCAAGTTGGATCACTAAACTTGGGGACCTGGGAATCAGTACCTCCACCTGCAACTCAGATCATGGATTTTCTGACCAACAGACCCAGCATGTTAGGTCAGGCCCCCAACCGTCTTCTGTCATCACACTCTACACTGGTGGTACCGCAGGGCTGTGTGCTCGCTCCATTCCTATACTCCCTCTTCACCATGACTGCAGGCCTATGTATGGATCCATGATTCCATCATAGGTTCGCAGATGACACCCGACGGTTGGATTCGGACTCATCAGGGACAACGATGAGTCAGATTACAGGGCAGAGGTTGAGCACTTGGCTACTTGGTGCGCTGACAATAACCTGCTCCTTAACACCAGCAAAACCAAGGAGCTCATAGTGGACTACAGGAAGGAGAGGGGAGAGACACATGACCCCATCCATATCAATGGCATAGCTGTTGAACATGTCCCCAGCTTCAAATTCCTGGGGACCCACATCTCGGAGGACCTGTCCTGGTCAGTTAACACCACCAGCCTGATCAAGAAGGCCCATCAGCGCCTCTTCTTCTTGAGGACACTGAAGAAGAACCATCTGTCAACTGACATCCTGGGCAACTTCTACCGCTGCGTGATAGAGAGTACCCTCACCAACTGTGTCACAGTCTGGTATAGGAGCTGCTCCGTCGCTGACCGTAAGGCACTGCAGCGGGTGGTGAAAACCGCCCAACGCATCACAGGGACTCCACTTCCAGTTATAGAGGATGTCTACAGGAAAAGATGTCTGCGCCAGGCATGCAGCAGTCATAGGACTCCAACCCTCCTGCTCATGGACTGTTCCAGCTTCTCCCCCTCCAGAAGGCATTTCAGAAGCCTTCGGACTAGAACCAGCCAGGTTTAGGAACAGTTTCTTTCCAACAGCTGTCACGTTATTGAACTTAGTTCCCCGCTGACTCTCTTACCATCATCTCTTACCATCCTCCCCTGTACATAATACCATACTGTTAATTACCCGTGTATACTGCACTGCTGCCCTTGCACTTCTGATTGGATGCTAAATTGTGTTTCGTTACCTTGTATTCATACATATGTAATGACAATAAAGTTGAATCTGATCTAATCTAATCTGATAACTTTTAAAGTCCTGCAGTGACATCAGGATGTTGATATTTTTTTTTTTTTTTGAGAAGCGTCCCGGGTTCATCGCCGGAACGGTTTCTGAGTCAGCGGGTCGAGTGTCCCCTGCCCCCATGCCATACGGGTCATCGGCTGTGGACATCAGCACAGGAGGAACCTCTGGCTGCAGACGCTATCTTGCCACGCTGCGGAGCCCGATGCAGCTGAGTTGGAGCCTGGCAGACAAGATGTCGCCGCCCTGAACCTGGATCGACCGAAGTCCTGGGTGGCAACAGAACCCGAGTGCAGGCAAGTGCTCCCTATTGTGTCTCTGTCTCTGTTTCGAAGCATTTGTGCCTGCCCTCTCGGGGAGGCGAGTGAGGAGCAGCCACCTGCTGTGCCCGAGCTCGTCCTCGCTGGGTTCTGTTGCTACCGGTGATACTGATCCAGTTTCTCTGTTGCGTGTGAGCTTCATTGCAGTGTCGCCGGCATGGAGCCAGTCAGGGTCACTGATTGGAGGTTCCAGGTTCGGGGGTGGAGATTGTCCAGCAGAGCTGCACTGACCCAGTCGGGGTCCGTTGTGGAGGCTGCGGTGGC
This sequence comes from Pholidichthys leucotaenia, assembly GCA_020510985.1. Lineage (NCBI taxonomy): Eukaryota > Metazoa > Chordata > Actinopteri > Cichliformes > Pholidichthyidae > Pholidichthys > Pholidichthys leucotaenia. The sequence goes on along the minus strand of CM035838.1, from coordinate 396,716,325 downwards.
CCCAATCGGGGTCCGACGTGGGTGCACCAGAGGCCCAATCGGAGTCCACCGCAGGCGCGGTTCTGGCCCAATCGCGGGGCCGGACGGGAGTGTGCCCGAGCCCCAATCGGGGTCCATCGCGGGAGCTTGCTTTGGCCCAATCGGGGGTCCGACGTGGGTGCAGCCGGGACTCACTCGGGGTCCAGCGGAGATGCAGCGCCGGTGTGGTCCAGCGGACGGTGGAGGAGCTGCCGACCCTTCACCGTCAGACGGAGTTCGGGCCTCAATCTTTGCCTTCTAGTCCTCTATTGAGTCGTTGCACCCGGTGCATCATCGCCAGGGGCCGTGGGGGTCCCTTCTCGCCTCCGCCCTGGCTCTCTGAGCTTTGTCTCTGCCAGGGAGGTGGCGTGGGCTGTTTTCCCCAGTACTGGTGGCTGAGGGACGCGGGTTGTGCTGCCTGAGGAACGCTTTGCCGGTTCGGCGCTTTGGGTCGGCCACCGACGTGTTATGTGTTTTGCTGGGCGACCTGGTTCGGCCTCCAGAGGGAGTGGACGTGCTGGGTTTTGGACTGTGATGAGCCGCCCGGTCGAGTCCCGCCCCCCATGACCGCCCATCGGCCGTTGGACGCGCGGAGACCACCTGACCTGTTCCTGTGGTGCCTGATCTCCGCCGATCGGCATGAACTGTTCGGGGGGGGTGGGAGGTTACTTTTTTGGTGAGGGTGATCCAGTAATTGTTCTGGGTTTTTTTTTTTCCCTTGTTCCCTGTGTGTCCTTGTAATGGTTATTTGGGTATCTGTGGGTATTTGTGGGTTGCCCTGCAGTTGCCTTATTTTGTTTTGTGTGCAGTTCAGATTGACCCAGTAATTGTTTTGTTTTGTTTTTCCCCTTGTTATTCTGTGTGCTTTCTGTACATGGTTATTTTTGAAAGTTCACTTGAGCATTCACACAGGTGAGAGGCCACTTTCTTGTGAAATATGTGGGCAAAGATTTAATTTGTTTTTCTTGCTGTCCGGTGCTGGTTGCTTTAATTGTATTCGGGGGCATTTAAATGTGTTCTGTGTATTTGGTATTTCTTGCCTGGTCTGTTTTTGTTATTGCACTGATTCTGGGTTTGGTCCTCTCTCCCTCTGGACCTACCCCAGCCGCCCACCCTGGAGGGGGTGGGGGGGGCAGGGTTGGTCCGTGGGCATTCTGGAAGCCCGCCTTGGAGGGAGGGTACTGTTACGACCCGAGCGCCGGTCCTATCCGCGCTTGGGCCACGCATAGCTCGCTGCCGGCCTTGACAGCTGTGGTTGTATTCTGCCTCACCCGGCTCTTATTGTAAAGGCGCTCGGTGGGGCTTCCGCCTGGTCAAGGGCCATCAGCTGGCTGTCATTATCTGCTCGTTAGCGTTCGCCTTTACAAGGCGGGCGCTGACAGCAGTCCAATTGCAGGAGTATCGTCAAACCTCGTCGAGTTGGTCGTCGTATGTTCGTCAGACCTTCATGTCAGGTTTGTTTTATTCTTGTCATGTCATAGTCTAGCTCGTAGTGACTGGGGTTAGCCCTACGAGCCCTCTGTATCTCATAGCGTGTGTGTTTTGCCCTAGCGGCTCACAGTTTGTGTTACATCCTGTTTTGTTAATAAATAGCATCATTGCAAACTCATCGGTGGACTCTTGCCGTCTTATGGTGATCCGCAAGGACATGACAAGGGACATCTGTAATAATTTGATTATGCTGATTTTAAAAATGTTCATCACATCTGAAGTGGAAATCAGATTTCTCAGATTTTTCTCCTTTTTTCTGGTTTATCTGAGGTCCATGGTGGAGAACCTGCAGGAACCGAGGATCAGCTGTCGAGGGAACGGGCTGACACAGGATTTATAAAACTGATATTTGACTGAAATACCACAGTAAAAGAGATTTGATGAATGTTTTATTGATTGTGATATTTTAGCAGTTTACTTTGGCAAACCTGAAACAAGCTAAATAAAAATATTGTATGTGTACTGTTAATAGAAAAACTCTATCAGTGATATAGTTTTTTTTTTTTAAAAAGTGATTTTTGCAAGATAATTCCAAAAGAGACTCTTAAATTATACACACAGAGTGAAACATTTAAGCCTGATCCAATATTGATGATAATGATTATAGCTTTTAAAACTAGAAAGGCACTCATAGAGCGCATACCTCCACCAAGGCTCCTTCCGTTTCTCATGGATCACCTAAAATGTAATGGGTTGTGTGTAGGCCTATAGCCACTTGTGGTCAAAATTGCATCAAAGCCTGTCCATCAGTTTTGGAGTATTGTTGCTAACACACTGTGAGAAGATAAGAGCCTTGGCTGAGGTATGCATTCTCAGATCCTCACCAAAATGTAATGGGTTCCTCTCTAGCCCAAGAACCACCTCTGGTGAAAATTTCATCCAAATCCATCCAGTAGTTTTTGTGTAATCCTGCTGCACAAATACAAACAAAGGCCTTGGTGGAGGTATGCACTCTCAGATCATCACCAAAATCTAATCATCTGTTCCCCGTGCCATTACACACCTTTCCTGAAAATTTCGTCAAAATCTGTTCATAAGTTTTTGAGTCATGTTGGTAACAGACAGGACAGACAAACCCCCGGTAAAAACATTACCTCCTTGGCGGAGGTAATTAAATGACAAATCATGATCTTCTAATTTACTGAGATGCACTGGTGCAACTGAGATGAAGCTGAAGATGGAATCTGTTCTACTGCTGCTGCTGAACATCATTGAGGATCATCATCCTACAGTACAGGACTGTGGTCTGCTTTAGGACATTAAAAACTAAATGCCAGAGCTGATACAAGGCAGAACATCTAATTATTTAGCTACATAATGGTCAGGAAATTAAACAGTAAACCATTTTATTTTCTACTGGTCATGTAATAAGAATATATTTTAGAGTTCAGTCTAACTGGTATACATATTTAAAGTAATAAAAATAAATTTGTCGTTTTAATTTACAGTACCTTAATTTTACCTGCTGACTTTAACGTGCGTTAAAGTCTTATTTTATCTGTCATAGTCCGCTGTGTCTGGTGAAGATTCTCAAGTAAAAAGTAAAGAAAATACAATAATGAAGATAAAAAATAAAGCTCTCTCTCTGTAAAAAATGTCAGCAAAAAAAAAAAAAAAAACTCAACTGACACTGTCATGGTTGCTTGGCAACAGGGTAGTGCGTGGTCACACAAACATACATCCTCCAAAGACTAGACCATCTCATTTAACAGCCAAAAATCAGCCTTTAGATGCAGCCTATCCAACCTTGGAGTGTTCTGGCCTCCAGAGCCGTGGTCTACGAGGCTGCAACGCCTGAATTGAGACACAGCCAGAGAGTGATTCACTCCGGTGCCCAGCATTCCTGCTCCACACCATGACAGGTGGAGAAGCTCAGAAGTAGCATCGCCACATAAAGTACAAAACACTTGACACGTGTTCCCATTAACCGCATCGCTCGATCACTGAAGTTTTCTCAGTGCTCTCTCCTTTTTTCTTTACCTTATACACCACTGACTTTCAGCACAACACAGAGTCATGCCACCTGCAGAAATTCTCTGATGACTCAGCTGTTGTGGGGTGTATAAGAGGAGAGGAGGGGGAGTACAGGGCACTGGTAGACAGATTTGTGGAGTGGACAGAGCAGAATCACCTGAGGTTGAAGGTCAACAAGACCAGAGATGGTGATTGACTTCAAGAAGAGGAAGATGCCTTCTCAGCCACTGCAGATTAGGGGGGAGGATGTGGGAGTGGTTGAGGAGTACATATATCTGGGTGTCAGGATCAGCAGTGGGTTGGACTGCAGATCCTGTGATGAGCAGACTCTACTTCCTGAGGAAGCTGAGATCCTTCAACGTGTGTAGCAGGATGCTGGAGAGAGAGGCAGGGGCATACCTATAAACACTCTATTGTCATTTTTTGACAGGTGCCATGACCCTTTTGACCCCTGACTCTCCACCCCTTTGACCCTGACCCCCCCCCCGTGACCTAATTAAAGTGTCCTGAACTTCTCATCAAATTGAGTGAAATTGACAGCTCTATTGTTCATATAGGGGTTAGGGTCATAATGGGGTTATGCATAATTGGGTTTTTTTTTAGTGATGACATGAAGTTTTGACAGATTGTGATGTTATTCTATTGTTCGTATATGTTTTAGGGTCATAATGGGGTTATGTGTAATTAGGGTTTTTTTTATGTTGACAAGACGTTTTTTGACAGATTGTGATGTTATTCTATTGTTCGTATATGTTTTAGGGTCATAATGGGGGTTATGCGTAATTAGGTTTTTTTTTATGATGACATTAAGGTCTTTGACGGATAGTCCAAGCACACACACAACCACCACGCACACACGTGCGCTAAAAATGCTTTAAAAAGCACAGACACCACTGTGAACATCAGACCGCCATCGGCAAAAAACCCCACATCACCATGAGCAACCCAAAGAGAAACTACGCCGCCAGACATATCGTGCTTACCTCTCCGAAGTTGGGTCCGGATCCTTCAAAGTCTCGGGGTCCTCAGTCCAAAATTAAAACCTTGGCCATCGAACCAGCGGGGGAACGGCTCGCTCCAACCCCGGAATCTCAACAACCCAAGCAGACCCTAGAGGCCCTGGGGCCCATACAATGCGCAGAGACCCCGGACCCTCCGCTTTCCGTGGATCTTCCAGACACCGACTATATAGACTGTCCTAAAACTCCGAGTCCCACGAACATCGAGTGTGAGTGTGCGGGGTGTCAGATCCCACACTCTTCACATACATTATCGGGCCATAATTCACCATCAGCACCAGTAACATTGCCAGAAGATCAACCTGACGGGTGAATGAGCAATGTGTCCTTCAGACTTGTAAAATCAGCCATGCTTCATTTGCTCAGCAAAACTCTGGAGGAGTACCAGCATGAGAAATGTCTGGGATGTCATATTAATCACCCCAGTCAGAGGCAGCACCAATGCTTGGATGTGATCACCGAGGGTTTCTACCAGGAAAACTTTCACTGGTTGATGGGGAGACTCTACACACTGGGGTTTATTCCAGCCAGCCGACGCCTCTTACAACTCCACAACATTCAGGCTGACGATCAACAAATCAAAACTACGGCACAGACTCTCCTGTTGGATCTCAGTCCGACCAGAGTCATCCACGAACCCGTCAATGATATGTACAAGAAACTGGTTGGAGAAAATAAGATTGACCCGGCACATCTTCAGAGCTGTGGATGAATCCTTTGTTTTGGGACAAGAACAAAATTGTCGATAATGGAGAGTTTCATCGAGAAACTTTGGAGCAAGTTTGAGACCCATCTAAACTCTCTTTACTTAGCAGATCTCTTGTATCGTGTTATTGATAGCAGAGTAAAAAAAATATAACGGTGTAAGGGGCAACGTGGAGTGTGAGAGACTGGAGAACCTGTTTTGAAAAAAGTACGGACTTATATCCACCGCACACCGTGGAAAAGACTGGTACGAGTCTGTGTGACTGAGTGCAACTCCAACTTTTCCCACAGTTTTAGAGAGATCATTAAAGAAATGGGGATTGACCCTCTCTGACCTAGTCATCTACTTGCATTTTATGCTTTGTTTGTTGATGTTACCACAGAACGTTTGCAAGCCAGACACCCCTATCAACGTCTTTGGTGAACTCCTGAAAAGTACATGGCGTCATTCGTAATCTGTAGATCATTCTGTCACTAACTCAAGACTGTAGCTATTATAAAACACAGGTGCTAAGTTTCTGATACATTTTGTAGCGTTAGATTTCTCTTTGTTTTTACTTGTCAACACATTTTAACCTGTGTCAGTGTTAGTTTTAGGTTATTTTTAAGAAATTGTTTTTTAAATCTTTGATCAAAAGTGTTTTTTCACACATACATCGCTACGTTGCAACTATGGTATAAAGATGTTTAATTAAAAGAAGCTGAATAAAGATCCTCTGTCCTGTCTTTTTTTTTTCCTCATTCTGATTTCATCTTGTCAGAGACACGCTTCATGAAAACGGTGTATTACAACCCCGCACACCCAGGTAGCTTCAGAGGTGTAGAATGACTCCGCAGGGGCGTGCAAGATGAAATGGGGAGAAGGTCGGGTCAAAAAGGTCAAAAAGTTTTTATCTGAACAGGATGCCTACACCTTACACAAACCCGTGAGAGTACATTTTCCTAGAAACAGAGTTTTTGTTTCACGACCGTAAAACCAATTCCAAGCCTATCTATGCAATATGCAGGCTTCAGCTGGATATAACGACAGCTACAATTATTTATTAACAGTTATAGATGTATTTTCCAAGAAGGTGTATGTACGGGCTCTGAAGAGAAAGACGGCCGCTGAGGTGGTACGGGCCTTTGAATCCATTTTTGAAGAAAGCCAAACACCCGTCAAACTACAAACCAATGCAGGAAAAGAATTTTTCAACAAAAGTTTTGAGGCTTTAATGGAAAAACATGGTATAACACATTTTTCCACAGCCAGTGATCTCAAGACCCTCTGTGATCGAAAGGTTTAAATCGCACGTTAAAGGCAGAATATGGAGGTATTTTACAGCCAACAACACACTGCAGTACCTCGACGTCTTACAAGACTTGATGGTGGAGTACAATCGAGCTTATCACAGCAGTATTAAAATGGCACCTACGCAGGTGACCGCCGAGAACACGAACCAAGTGTTTCAAAACCTGTACGGCACACCCCAAGCTCGACAGAGGGACTGATTAAAGATGAATTTTAAAAAGGGGGACTCCGTCAGGATATCAGAGTTGAGGGGAGTATTCGATAAGAAATATGAACAGAGTTTTACGGATGAAGTGTTTACGGTGTCCGAGTGCATCCCCAGCGACCCCCCTGTCTACAAACTGAAAGATTATGATGGAGAACCGATTCGAGGTTCATTTTATGAGGCGGAGCTGCAAAAAATAACGCCGGACCATGACAGAGTCTACCATGTGGAAAAGATTCTAAAACATCATACGTCAAAGGTGAAAAGCAGGTGCTGGTTCGATGGAAAAATTGGCCCGAGAAATTTAACAGTTTAACATCGGGTCAAGGCCTCCGATTTAAAAAACATATAGACATTCGCATGCACCCCCGAGCGCAGTGCTTATGAGCATTCCATCATGTACGGATCTAAAGATGAGGGGGTTTTCATCACCCTACCTTCCAACACCAGTTTTGATGTTTTTAAAGACAACAAAAGTTCCAGTTTTCGCGTGGATTTGGCGCAACATATCGATTTAGAAGGACCATGGGAGGTTGCTTTGATGGAAATTTCATACCCACACACTTGGTATAACCTTCCTCAAAAAGATGCCTACTTTTATTGGAGAACAAAACCACGAGAACCAGAAACAGATACTAAAGTGCATTATCAAAGGATTACAGGTGGTTATTACAACAATATAAATCGGTTCAGGGCTGAGCTGGAGGGCTTCTTTCAAAAAATTAATTCTGATATTTATATGGTCTACAGCAACATTCAGAAAAGAATGGATTTCCAGAGTGGAGGTCAAATGCACGTAGGCTTTGACGCGCCGGTGGCTTACATGTTGGGTGTCGAACCGGGAGAATGGTTCAAGTTTGATTGGAAGTTGGTAGCCTGTCCAACCGATTTGAAGGCCGGATTTTATCACATGTACTGTTACAGCGACATGGTATGCCCTCAATTAGTGGGGGACTCTTACGCAATGCTCCTGAGAACGATCAGTATCGAAGGAAAGTACGGTGACTTTATCACAAAGCATTTCAACCCACCTTATTATTTACCTGTAGTAAAACAGCACATTGAAACCATCCACATGGAGATAAAAACGGATCAAAACAAGCCGGTGGAATTTACCTACGGGAAGACTATCGTGACGCTCCACTTTAGACCTAAACCTTGATTAAACAACATATATAACACGTCCATCCACACACGCGGGCATCATTTGGTCTACAACAGCCATTGTGCAGCGGGTATCAGTGTGTGATTGGATGCATTAAGTTACATCGTCTCAACAAAACAAAATGACTCTTGTGGGTCTGAGGGGGGATCCCCACTGTTTTCTACATTATTATGAGAATCAAGTAGGGGGTGCTTTACCTGGGTTTTACGGTGCACCCGTTATGTACGGACGAGGTATCCGTTCGCTGTTTTCAAGACTGTTCTGTTTTGTAGCCCCTCTGGTGAAGAAAGGTTTCACCATCGCGAAACCACATCTTAAAACGGCAGCTAGCGGCATCGCATCAGACGTGTTTAACCAAGCAGTGGGAAAAATGATGAACAAAGACTCAGGACAAGAGGGCTTGGGGGGTATTATGATCTTGTTATGCAGATCGAGGAAGCGACCCCTCAGCGAGTGTGTCTCATCGCTCTCCCATAAACGCACCAGTCCTAAAAAGAGAAAATCAGTTGGGAAAAGTAAGCGGGTGACGAGGAAGTCCAGAACTCTGAGCTCGGATATATTTTAAGCAAAAGTTTTTGAACAAACTAATCCAGAAAAAAAGCATGGCACTGTTACATCAAAAAATCTCCCGAATGCACCCTGGCTTAGTTGGATTTATATTCAGCGTCTATGACGCAGCTGTCTGTGGAGGATAAAATCTACACGGAAATTTCCCCGGTGTCGGCCATCACCGATGGAGGTCCTATTGTAGCGGTTTGATTAAACCCCCACAACACACAGACAGAACACAGAGACAGTCAGCTCGCACTCCTGGGTTTTCCCGCTGCATGCTGCGTTTACAGCCTTGAAGTTAAAGTGTTCATGCATTTTGCCCTTACTGTGCTTCTTCTGAGCATCTTACATATGTAGATGTGCTTTGAGGTAAATCTCCACAAAAAGACTGGTCAAACACAGCGCTCGCTAGAGCAAGTTAACAGAACAGTGTAATGTGTATTAATGTCTGCAGGCAGACGCGGTTTCGTCTGGCTCACCTCTGTGATGTTAATTGTTGCCTTTCATGCATTGTACTCATGCGTCCTGTCCTCACTGTGACCTAGGGACTGAGATCAATATGTCTCTCAAATGCAAATGTCTTATGCCTGTTCTGTTATCTCTTTGATCATACTAACTGCTGGGGTATGTCCTTTTGATGTATTGTTGTGGTCGAGTATATATGCTGCAACTCTGTAACGCAAACTCTCTCTCTCTCACTCTGATCCTGCAACTGGTAGGGCACAAGCTTTGTGCCCGCCTCTCTTCCTCTCCTTCTCTGAGAGCCGTGGGCTCGCTCTCGGCTCTCATGCACGGCGCCGGGAGCGGAGCTCGTGACGGCGGTATGATAATAAAACTCTACTTAAAACCTCCAACAACGCCGCTTTATTTCATGCTGCCGCACTATGAAGTTTTTCATCCCCGGAGATGGGGAGAAGTACCTTGATATGAATGACACCCTGCTGCACCTCCGTGTGAAAATTACCAACGCGGACGGTACAAACTTGGCAGACGGCGCGGCGGTGGGTCTCATCAATTACCCTCTAAATACAATTTTCAGTCAATGCGACATGATCCCGGGGGATAGATTGATTTCGCAATCCAGCGTCACACACCCCTACCGAGCCTTAACTGAGACGATCCTGAACTATTCCGAGGACACGCTCAACAGCTAATTTAGCGCCAGTCTTTTTTACAAAGATACGGCCAGAGCTGTAGATTCTATCGTGACCGCGGACGGCCCTAACGTGGGTTAAAATAAAAGAGCCAGTTTTACCGCCAATTCTCACGAAGTGCACCTGCTCGGTCCTTTTCACGGAGACATATTTTTTTGCGAGAGGCTCATGCTGAACTCTGTCGATTTGAGAATCAAACTAACCCGTGCCAATGATGCTTTCTGTCTCACGGGACCCGGCGATTCCGCTTTCCATTTGAAAATATTGGGGGGGGGGCATCTCTATTTGTTAAAAAAGTGTCCGTGTCCCCCACGGTCAGATTAGGCCACGCCGCAGCCCTAATGAAAGGCAATGCACTCTACCCCCTCTCACACGTCAATGTAAAAGCATACTCCATCCCACAAAATTCTAGGATGTGCAACCAGAAGAATCTGTTTCTGGGGGCCATTCCCAAATACGTGGTTCTGGGTATGGTGCATCACGAGGCTTTCAAGGGGAGAAGAGACTTATCACCTTTCAATTTTATTCACAATGATGTGGAATATCTGGCTCTCTGTCAGGACGGTCGACAGATCCCCGACAAGGCTTTCCAACCTCAGTTTAATAACCAACTCTATGTTAGGGAATTTTACAACATGTTCCTGGCGACCTCCCAGTATCGCCCCAAAGGCCTGAACAGCTACAGACCAGTGGCCCTGACGTCCCACATGATGAAGACCCTGGAGAGACTGCTCCTTGCTTACTTCCGCCTCCTGGTGGGACCAGCGATGGATCCACTCCAGTTCGCCTACCGGCATGGCATTGGGATGGAGGATGCAGTGATCTTCCTCCTTCACCATTCTCTGTCCCACCTGGAGAAGCCCGGGAACGTGGTGAGGATCATGTTCTTTGACTTTTCCAGTGCTTTCAACACCATCCAACCGATGATCCTGAAAGACAAGCTGCTGTGCGCAGGGGTGGACCAGCACCTGTCATCATGGATCCTGAACTACCTCACTAACTGGCCACAGTTTGTGAGAACCCGGGACTGTGTGTCCGACACGATCATCGGTAGCACGGGGGCCTCCCAGGGAACGGTTTTGGCTCACACAACACAACACACTGCCATCTACAGAAGTTCTCTGACGACTCTGCGATCGTCTGCCTCATCTCCAACGGAGATGAAGCTGAGTACAGAGGATTTATCCAGGACTTCGTGGACTGGTGCCATCAGAACTGCCTCCAGATCAACGCGAGGAAAACTAAGGAGCTGGTGGTGGACTGCCGCAGGCAAGGACAACCCCTCACAGCACCAGTAAACAGTAAACAGTAAAGTAAGAGTGGTCTCCTGGGGCAGTGGCATTACAGCAGTCCCACCCTATGCAGGACATACTGAACGCACTGAGGAGCTCATTTAGCAGCAGACTACATCATCCTAGGTGCGCAACCGAGAGGTTTTGCAGGTCCTTCCTACCTACGGCTGTCAGACTGTATAACCTAAGCAGGGCTGTTCGCAGAGATAGCAAAAAAAAACGTGACGACCTAATAGTATTGAATGCAAAAGACGCAATAGACTTACACAATGGTCCCCTCCAGTATATACAACTAGGACAATATCGGTCGCTACGGAGGGTGACAATATGTATGGGTACATATTCATACTATGTAGGATAACTAAGTAGACGGTTATGCTGTTTATTCCATCTTGCTACAATGCTCCGCGCTTTGTATATATATTTACATATTTATGTGTATGTATGTATGTATATCCACTGCTCTTATTTATATCTTCCGGGCTGCACGGTGGCACAGTGGTTAGCACTGCGGCAGCACAGTTTACCCTTGGCCGGGGGATTGTGGGGATCGTGGGATCGTGGGTTCAATCCCAGCCCCCGACCAACAGTGATCTGTGTGGAGTTTGCATGTTCTCCCCGTGTTGCGTGGGTTTACTCCGGGATTTCTCCGGTTTCCTCCCACATGCCAAAAACATGCATGTTAGGTTAATTGGCTGTTCTAAATTGTCCCTAGATATTTGTTTCCTATAGGCCCTTAGAATAGAGGGTTAGTATTAATGAAAGCGCTTTGAGTGGTCTTTGTGACTAGAAAAGCGCTATATAAGTGCAGGTTAGTTAGTTAGTTAGTTAGTTGTTATGTCCGTGGGTTTCTACTTTAGATTACCACTCGGAGGAACAAACACAAAGACACACACGGCTGCAGGTCATTAGCTTGCTCGTTTACTCAAGCATACGCACACATACACGTTTTGGTTCAGTTCAATGAGCACACTCTTATACTAGTGGCGATGCCACAGGATACAGCGCCCACCAATGGGGTGGCATATGCAAATGCAACTCATACAACTCATACAACTCCCATACATCACATCTCCTCCCCACTAAATGTTGTACCCACCCCCAAGATACACAAAACACACAACTTTTATTATTTTAAAAACACACACTAGCCTTGAGGCTGGGAGTAGACGATCCCAAACCCCTGAGTCAGTCAAGGGTTTATTCTGCCCTTTTGGTGAGACGTGACTCTCTCATCTAACACATAAAAAAGGTCTCTTATTCAAAAATGTCCAATATATGCCTCTTAAAAGTATCTTAAACAAAGTTTATGGAACATAACGCTCTGGTGGTCTAGTAATACGAGAAGGATATCTCTTACCAGTCTCTGGAGGTGATGTGGTGTTTCCCTCTGAGGTTACCTGGGGTAATGGTGAGGGATCACTCACAGGAACCGGAGTAGCTAGTTCTGGAACAGTCTTTTCCAGCACAGGCAGGTCTGCTGAGATGCACGACGATGCAACTCCGCCGTCGTCTGTAGAGGTATCCAATTCAACAACCCTGGCCAGCATCTGGTCCGCGTGTCGCCTCCAGTGCTGCGATGCGCCGATGTCGATGGTGTAGGATACAGGGCCAGCTTCAGCTGAAACAACCCCTGGTATCCACTTCTTCTCTCCTCTCCCGTAATTCCGAACAAGAACTGAATCTCCCACCTTGAACGTTCTGGCTTTTGCATGCATTCCTCGATACGCACACTGTGCCTCTTGTGCTTTCTCTACCTCTGATGTCACGCTAGGCTTCAGCAGGTCCAATTGAGATCGCAACTTGCAATGCATGAAAAGCATAGATGGGGACTCCTTCGTTGTAGAATGTGGAGTGTTACAGTACGTGAGTAGAAAGGCATCCAGTCGGTGTTGTATGGAAGTGGTTCCAGTGGAACGCTTCAGTGACTGCTTGAATGTCTGTACAAAACGTTCTGCAAGACCATTTGTTGATGGATGAAATGGTGCAGAGCGAATGTGCTTTACTCCATTGCCTTTCATAAAAGTATCAAACTCGTGTGAGGTAAACTGAGGACCATTATCGCTCACTAACACCTCTGGAAGCCCATAGCGACTAAATAACCCTCGGAGCACCTGGATGGTATTAGCCGTTGTAGTGGAACTCATAAGGTGTACCTCAGGCCATTTTGAATGGGCGTCTACAACCACCATAAACATTTGGCCCTGGAACGGCCCAGCAAAGTCGACATGAATTCTCTGCCACGGGGATCCAGGCCAGGTCCATGGGTGGAGTGGTGCTGGTCCCAGTGCTTTCTGTGTAAATTGACAGGATTGGCATGTTTTTGAGACCTGTTCAATTTGAGTGTCAATTCCGGGCCACCACATGTAATTGCGGGCAACAGCTTTCATTCTAACAACACCTGGGTGTCCAGTATGCAGTTCCGACAGCAGTCGTGATCTCAATTTTGAGGGAATGACAACATGCACACCCCACATAAGGCAACCTTGCTGGAGTGTCAACTCATCCCTCCGGCTGATGAATGGCGCCAATGTGCTGGCCACATCCTGGACCCTCGGAAAGCGACCTGTGGAGACCATCTCCAGGACTTGAGCAAGGACAGAATCACCCCTGCTCTCTCGGCAGATTTCTCGACAGTTCACAGGTAAGGCTTCTAGGTGTTTAATGTGAAAACTGTACACAGTACTGATTCTCTCTCTTGATAATGTTGGTAATGGAAGGCGTGAAAGCCCATCCGCATTTCCATGACGAGCTGCCTCTCGGTACTGTATGGTGTAATTATGGGCAGCTAGCAGGAGAGCCCACCGTTGCATTCTAGCAGCAGCCATAGATGGTGTGGCTTTGCACGGACTCAGAATAGTGGTCAATGGGCGATGATCTGTAAGGAGTGTAAACTGCCTGCCATACAGGTAATGATGGAATTTACGAACTCCAAATATAATGCCAAGAGCTTCGCGCTCAATGTGGGCATAATTGCGTTCTGCCTTATTCAGAGTCCTTGATGCAAAAGCTATGGGCCTCTCTTGTCCATTCAGGAAAATATGTGAGATGACACTACCTACACCATAAGGTGATGCATCACACGCCAGCCGAATGGGAAGTTGTGGATCATAATGGGTTAACACGATTTGAGAGAGTAACTGCTCTTTTGCCTCTTTGAAAGATGCAGCACATTCAGATGGCCATTGCCATTGTTTTCCTTTGCACAGCAGCGTATTCAGTGGGCTTAGGATAGATGACAAATTGGGGATAAATCTGCTGTAATAATTAATTAGCCCCAAGAAAGAACGTAACTGACTCACGTCTGTAGGTGCAGGAGCCTCCACAATTGCCCTGACTTTCTCTGGTGCCTTGTGTAGACCCTGGGCATCAATGACGTGACCCAGATATTCCAGTGAATCCTTAAAAAATTCACATTTTTCCTTCTGTACTCGCAAACCGAATTCTTCCAAGCGCCCTAGGACTGCATCCAGATTTTTCAGATGCTGCACACGATCCTGTCCACTGACCAATATATCGTCCAGGTAACAGTGAACGTTTGGCAGACCCTGGAGGACTTGGTCCATGGCACGCTGGAATATCGCTGGTGCTGAGGTAATTCCAAATGCCAGCCTGTTGTAACAAAACAGACCCTTGGATGTGGTTATTGTGAGATATTTTCTGGAATTTCCCTCTATCACCATTTGCAAATAGGCATGAGATAAGTCCAGTTTACTAAAATGTTGCCCCCCCGAAATTGATACAAATAGATCTTCAATGCGTGGAATTGGGTATTTCTCCACACACAGGGCAGGATTAACTGTGACTTTAAAATCCCCACATATCCTAACATCTCCGTTCTTTTTCACAACGGGCACAATGGGTGTTGCCCTTTCACGGAATTTGACAGGGGATATAATGCCCTGCTCACACAATCGGTCAATTTCAGCCTCCACTTTTGGCCTAAGGGCATAGGGAACGACTCTCGCTTGACAGAACCGTGGCACATGATCCGGCTTCAGCGCTATGGCTACTTCCATGCCTTTCAGAGTGCCTAATTCTTTCTTAAAGATCTCTGCATGTCTTTGTAGCACGCCCTCTAGCGTCTCCTCCTGGACCGTCTTTATTTCTCCCCAGTCAATTCGAATCCTCCGCAGCCACTCCCGACCAAAAAGTGGGGGTGAACTTCCCCGAACCACATACAGTGGTAGTCTAGCCCACTGCTTATTCATCCTCACTGAAACGGTGATGACACCCTCTGCTGGAATCACCTCGCCCGTATATGTTTTCAGCATTATATGGGTTTGGCGCAAGGGCAAGTCCTTAAAGTGTGCATCATACAGTTTTCTTCAAATCAGAGAAACGGCAGCACCGGTATCTAATTCCATAATAATCCTTTTACCTTCAATTTTTGGTTTAACACTCATGTATGACAAATTACTCTGCTGAGACACCATATGCAGGCTCACTTCAGTGTCTGTAGTGCTACCATCACTAGATATTTCTTTTACATCCAGTTGGTGCACCCTTTTTTTCTTTTTAGCTTTATACTCCACTGGTTTCTCCTTATTTACAGTCTCTTTGTTCCTGCACATTTTCAAGATATGTCCTCTCTTACCACATTTATGGCATTTTTGCTCCTTATAAAAACAATCGCTCTCTTTGTGGTTCATTTTTCCACAGCGCGAACATTTCGTGTGTTGTTTGTCATGTGGTGACAGTACATGCACTTTCAGTGCGTTGCTCAGCTGATGTGTCTCGCGAGCTACTGTCTCCATTGACACGGCTAGTTCCACTGCTTTGGAAAAAGTAAGCTTCTCCTCCGTCAGCAATTTTTTCTGGATAGCTTCTATATTCAGTCCACAAACGAGCCTATCCCTCAATGCATCCTGCAGGTGCATACCAAACTCGCAGTGTTCAGAAAGCTTTTTAATGACTGCTATATATTGCGTCACAGTTTCTCCCTCTTGTTGGTTCTGTTTATGAAAGCAAAATCTTTCAGCAATCACAATTGGCTTTGGGGAAAAATGGTCTTTCAAAACTTCCGTGACTTGAGCATATGTCTTAGCCTCTGGCTTATCTGGAGCTACGAGGCTACGTAAAAGTCCATATGTTGACGCACCAATTACACTTAAGAAAACAGCAAGCTTTTTCTCCTCTGCAATACCATTTGCCGTTACAAAATACTCAAACCTCTCAACGTAGGTTGTCCACTGCTCCACCGACTCGTCGAATGGGTTAATGTGTCCAATAAATCCAGCCATGGCGTGCAGTTAGCGAGCATTTAGCAATCTTGTCACCTGGCGTCCTGTCACCTGGCGTCCTATCACCCGGCGTCCTGTCACCCGGCGTCCTGTCACCTGGCGCACTGTCACCTGGCGCACTGTCACCTGGCGTCCTGTCACCTGGCGTGCCGCGCCCAGCCAAACTCCCACCAGGACAAACGTTCCTCTTCCTCCGTCACTCGCAGTCACTACCGCGGCGAAACTTGGAAACCTACAGTTATCCTCGTCGCCAATGATGTTATGTCCGTGGGTTTCTACTTTAGATTACCACTCGGAGGAACAAACACAAAGACACACACGGCTGCAGGTCATTAGCTTGCTCGTTTACTCAAGCATACGCACACATACATGTTTTGGTTCAGTTCAATGAGCACACTCTTATACTATTGGCGATGCCACAGGATACAGCGCCCACCAATGGGGTGGCATATGCAAATGCAACTCATACAACTCATACAACTCCCATACATAACATCCGTATCTTCTTAATTATTGCTCTGAGTGTTGCTATCCCTGTGCTGTTGCAATCCTGGAATTTCCCCATTGTGGGATTAATAAAGGCTTATCTTATCTTATCTTATCTTATCTTATCTTATCTTATCAGCAGAGAGGAATTTAACAATGGGTACATCCTGTTTGTGTTTAATCTCGCCCCTGGGGACGACAACGACGCCCTGTCCGCCATGTCCAACGGTAATTTAAGACTGGAGATGAGATTTAGAACTGCCCTTCCCTACACCACGATGCTGATAGTCTACACCTGTTACGATTTTATTCTGGAAATTAACTCAAAAAGAGAAGTGCTGGTGGACTATTACTAGAAGCATGAATAATACTCAACTGGAGAGTCTTTTGCATCGTCTGCTGGGAGATGTGTTTTGTGGCGTGTGGCCCTCCGATCAGCTACCATCGTTGACCCCCGTCTTTAGACCCCCGGCCTGCTTTGTCATCAACACACATCCTGCACACATGCCCGGAGAGCACTGGTTAGCCATCACCCTCGAAAAGGACGGCAAAGCCACCTTTTTTGATTCTTACGGGTTTACGCCCAATTTTTTTTACTATTCCGACAGCGTCTTGAAGTTCTTGGAGAAGCATTCACAAAACATCAACTACCACAACGCCCAGTTACAGCATCAGCTATCAACGACTTGCAGTCAACACTGCATCTATTACCTGACACATTAGACCTGCGGATTATCTTTTGAATGTGTACTGTCATTGTACAATGAAGATGTGATGAAAAATGACCTGATGGTGCACAATTTTGTGAGAAAATATCAAGATTGTATCAAAAGTAAAATTGGTGCACCCCCGAAACAGGGGTGTTGTTCTTTACAACTGTTTAAAAACTGTCTTGTGTAGAAGCTTAGGATATAGAGTGTATGATTGACAACTGTGTTACTAATACCATGAATAATTACCCTTTTTGTGATTTTGAAATGTATGATGAATAAACGTTTTATTGTTAAAAAAAACAGGAAAAGATGTATGGTTTACAATTATATCTAATCTCAAATTTCTCTTCTTAAGGAGTGGTCCATCAAGTGGAGAGTTTCTTTTGTCTTCTATTCCTCCTCGTTCTAGTCTCAAATTCAGACTCTCCTTTTCTCACGGGGGTGTGTGATCCAGGTTGGGGACAGCAGAAGTTTCTTTTTTTTTTCTCTCCGGCATGGCGTACGTCTCCAGGTTTTTCAAAACCCACAGCGACGATGTTGCTCACATTCATCTTAAGAAGTCGATATTGATCACGCGCTTGTGGGTTGCTCACAGCCGATAAAGGAATATTAAGTTCAGACAGAGTGTTTAAAAATTTCGACCAACCCACAGGTGCAGGGAGTTGGTGTTTTTTATAAGGGAGTGAGAGGTGTTTGAATAAATCAGTCATATGAGATCCTTTCAAGGCCTCGCCCTTGTAAACAAACTCCCCCTTTGAATTCCACCCCCCCATAACTCTGGGGTAATTTCTTCAGGATGTATTCGGTGTTCTTACGATCACACGTGGGGAGGTTTTGCAGAAACCTGTTCAACTGTATCGTCAAAATCTAACCATCACGTTTGCTGCAGGGTGATGCGGGAGCACCCGCAGCGGATAATGCGTGGGTACCATCAGAAGACGAGGCACAAGCACGTTTGCTCTCACCACCCCCACAGACACCCGATAAGGATAGACAGTCAGGCTCCTGCTACAGAGTCAGCGTTACCCGCCGTCGCTCGTTATGATCCTGTTTCATAAGCGTGACGTATCTCTGCAGTAGAGTGTCGTACTTTTTAATTTTCTCATAAGCACTCAAGCATTGCTCGTTTAATATGGCTCTCATTCTGGAATCCAAATCATCCTCTGCATTTTCTCTGACGGTTGTCGGTCCTGTCATACGGTTTAACTGTTGAGGTGTGAGCAGAAACATCTTCTGGGCCTTCTTCAAAGTCATCTTTTTATTTTTAATTTCTTCTCACAAGTCCGCCAATAAGATCCCCGATCATGGGCACCACAGCGGATAGCAGAGGCAATAGAAAACCGCCCGACTGTTTTTTCAGAACCTGGTGTTTGCGTTTTAAACTAGTTTTCTTATCGGCCAACAGTCTGATCATTTTTTTCCGACTGCTAGCTTCTTGAACTGACAGTCGGACGATGGAATGCTCCCTTTTAAAAGATTCAGAGCGATCTCACACAATGTTTGAATAAAGTCCGGAGAGCTGTGGAGGAGAATATCCCTGCCCTTTTTGGGGGAGGCGTGGTACAGCGCCATGAGTAAAATATCATTCCTCTTCATACGTGCAGACATGATAAACTAGGCTGATGTTTTGGGCACATAGACGGTCGACCTCTCGTGAGGAAGTAGACCCGTCCTCACCCTGTATTGTTCTGGACAGGAGGGTGTGAGGTCTACTATTAAATAGCCATGGGGATCTCTGGTGGCATCTTCAAAACTCTCTAGGAAGAAGACCTTTTGTGATGGGAAGGTTTGACGTGCTAATAAATCTATTTGTAGTTTATCCCGTGGGTTTTTAAACATCACTAGATAATTGCTGTTCAGACTAATGGTGCGACTGTATTTACCCTTATGGAAGACGTTTTGCGTCAGCATCATGACGCTCATGTTTCTATGATGCCTGTACTGGGTAAAAATTCTTACTACTTCAGGATGGTCAGAGGCTTGAAAAAAGGTATCGTCCAGAATAATCAAGTGTTTCTGATCAGGAAGAAACAGGTTTTCATCTTCAAAAGAATCAGGGAGTCCTTGGACAAATTTTATTCTTTTATTCACCTTCTGCAGTTCACTGTACATAGGCTGATGACACGTATAAATCCATACAATGTTTTCAGGTACAATATTACAACATGTTCACAGTCTTCCAGTACCTTTGAAACAAAATAAGTCTTGCCACAGCCGCTCGACCCCACCACCAAACATGAAAATGGAAAGGTGAACCTAGGATCAAAATCAGTCTCCTCTATATCCTGGGTAACATGTGACCTTTTTTTCCTTGAAAAAAATCTAATAACCAAAAGGCAGAGTGGTCCCGTCCCTGAAGAGACGTCTTTTATCATACACAACTCTGAACTTTTTCTGAAATGACAAGTTTGTCAATACAAACCCCCTTTAATCAAGTCCTATGTTGTAATGCAGCGTCTCAATCACTCTCTCTCCTGAATTTGTCATGTGATCCTCCACCAAATCTCTGACGCTGTCAAAACTGACACGCTCGCAACATGATCGGGTTTGCGTGATACCTTTGACCTTCATGACGACCTTCTTTTTGTTCCTTGTTTGGTAGGCGTAACTCTTGGGGCCTGCGGATACAAATTCCTGAATGGTATTCCCGTCCAACTCATCCGTCAAATCCCCCAGATAATTACCCAACTCCAGAGGCGTCTCAATGTTCTTTACCACGTAAATTAAACTATCCGTGTCGATGTAAAGAACCCTCTCTTGCAGTTTTTCCAGATAACCATACAGCTTCAAACACGCATGGGCTGTGGTAAAAGCGGCTATAAAGATGTTATTAGTTTTACCGGGGGGTTAGAATGCAACGTTCGTTATATTTCCACCTAAGCAGTGCTTTGTCGTCATCCAGAACATTAAAGTATTCCACCTTGTATTTACCCGAAAACAAGTAGTTGAAAAACTCTTCAGGTTCTGAGATCACAACGGTCTGAATCAGATTATCTCTCTGCGCAAATTTCCCCCAAAGCGAGTTCAAAATCAGTTTTGAGATGCGGCAGCAGAGCGGATTCTCTTGTATTTTATCAGCGTCTAACAGAAAGCCTTGATGACGGTGATAGTCCCTGATGTATCTGTCCTGGTCCTCCTGATCGGTGACATCTGGGGGGTAACCCGATGTTTCCTGTTTTTCTTTTAGAAATTTGTGTATGTAATCTACAAACATCGTGTTGCTACTTTGATTAAAATGCCACACTTCTGTGATTTCACCCACCCTGTACCCCAGCTCCAGGGCTTTGTTAAACTCCACAGTGACCCAGATCGCTGTCAATGCTTTCGCCTCGTCGCCGTGCGCACAAACACCATTTTGATGGTTGGTTTCCACGCACGTTCGACACAGTGGAAAAGTTAATTTACCTCCTGAACTTTTGTAGGGTAGAACGAGAAAAAAGAGCCCACGGGGTGGGTGGACCGTAGCTCTGATTAAGCCGAAATAGCTTCGAGGATCCCCAAAATCTTTGTAAATGATGGTGGGGTGGCCTAGAGGGTAAAAGCATGTGCTGTTAACATAGGGGTACAGAGAAGTGACATCTACATAGTGCACTGTTTCATCCGACCCTGTGGTGTGTCTCAGCTTTAGAGAGCTCGTCCTGCCTCCGTAAAGGGCCCGGTCCGGTAAGAGGGGCTCGGGTGGGTTAAACATTTTCAGAAACTGTTTCACCTCCTCGAATGATTTTTTGATCTCATCCCACTCGTGCTCCCTCATCACTGTAACACGGACACCGTGCATCGAGCATAACGCCTGCAACCTCTCCTCACTGTTCAAATGCAGCTCTCCAAATGTAACACCCCTCAGAGGGCAGATCTCCGTGCTTTTAAAACAACAAACACAACCATGGAAATAGCAGCCATTGAACTCATAGATGTGCTTCAAACCATCGATCTCCGTGTAGCTGTCTACAAAAAAGGGCCCCATCTGTTTTTCCCCCCTCTTTAAAGCATGCTGGATGAATATTTTCTGACTGTTCATAATCCATTCTAACCATTGGATCGAGGCGTGAGAAAATCTTTTACACTGACGTCTGTAGTTGTTGGGGCATGCGATGGCGAGGGTCTTAGGGGCCAGGTAATTGGTGAGAAACACTTTCATACAGGTCGATGCTATCGTGACACTAGAGAAAGGGTCCACACCCGTGTCGATGAGGAAACGCTCTCTCAATTTAACGCACCCTGTGGCTAGAATGTCCACGTCATTTTTACAATAACGCAGAGCCTCTTGTTTAAAGTCAAACGACCCGTCTTTGACCCCGTCGTACCACTCGTCGATCTCCGCTCGCTCGGCGACCATCATACGTTCTACGCCAAAGTCGGACGATGGTGGGTAAGGACCTACATAATTTAGACGCTCCGCGGCAGAATATCCGTGGGGGAAGACCCCCTTTCTCACCTCACTAAAACCTAAAGTTTTAGGCATCGCACTCAGACGCATAGGTAGGAAGGATACCGAGTCAATGAATTTAAGGTTATAATGAGGTTCCTGAAAGCTTAGGATCTTACTGCCCATCATGAGAATTTGTTATGGTATTATACTGTCTTTGATCATACTGTTCAAGATCAGGTAACCGTCAAACCCTCTGGCGTTATGTACTATGAATACATTACACCTGTACTTTTCGCGCCTGAAATGCAAAAGAAACTGTTTTACGCAGTCTGTACCGTAAAAACACTTTTCTTCACCTTTCGATGTTTTACCGTACAGGAGAAATGGTGCGTGCTCCTCTCTGTCGTCGACAAATGTTTCAATGTCGTAAATAAGCACCTCGGGGTGTTTAACCTGCGGGGGGAGTGGCTGAATGTAATCATGATCACTGATGATCATCAGCTTCGGAAGCTTGTTGTAATTGCACCCCACAAATTTTACATTTTAACTGGCTACAGCGGTGTGGGGATGTACCTGCGGTTTTACTAATATAACATGAAAAGTTGCAGAGGGTACATTTTTTTATCATGTCACAGATACTCCTGTAGGGTGCGGTTACAGCACCTCGTGTGGCCTCTTTGTGTCTGGCATAACAGGCTGGAGAGCGACACTTTCTGCGACAGTCTAAACATTCTGCGGGCCTGAGGTCTTCCGTAGGGCAGACGGGGTCATTGCAGACCTGACAGCATCCTTTACAATAGTATGAATACGGGTTATTAAAATCCTTGTAACAGTAGTTACAAACGGATGTTGTACCTATGAAAGCTGTGAGATTTTTTTATACCGTAGTAATGGTTTTGCAATAAGAACAGGAACAAAGGTCTTAAGCAATCACTATAGTCTGTCTCAAAATGCAAGAGGGGATGACTGTGACATGTTCTGTAAAACATCACCATTTTACGTCCTACAATCCATTTGAATTTAGCTATATCGCTAAAAGTGACGGGTGTCTGGTCACCCAGACCCGCCTGATTTTGCAATGTCTAACCCAAAGCCTTACAAGCGCGGTCATCTGAATGGGGGTTCATCAGGTGTGCTAAGCTAGTAGTGAAACAGAGTTGATTCTTCTCGCTACATGTAACGTACAAATTATGTCTTTTTTTATCGATAATTTCACAGTCTAACGTTTTTGCTAGCCTGCGTTTACCACTGCCTCTGGGGTTAGCACCACCTGTAGGATTAATGCTAAACCCTCATCCGTATCGATGCTATTGCCTGACTGCACTACCCGGTCGAGCACACCCTCAAAAGCCAGTAAAATATTACCCCCGTCGTCGTCGACTGTAACGAGGATGTTGCTCCTCGCGTTTTCACTGACAACTTCTAGCTGGATTAGTTGTTGCGTTCCGTGTGTGATCGGGAGTCCTCGGCCAATTCTCTGAGAATGCCCATCACATCGTTATAAAAGTCTGCGATGTTGGGCACGTCACACAGGTAGGTGACGCATCATTCTCACCGAGTTAAATTGTGAGAATATTCTGACCTCCCCATGCCTGGACGATGCCGCGTCCCGGTCATGAGCGTCAGAATGCAGCCCGGCACCCTGTTGCATTTTAGGGGAAAGTTCTAGCTGTTCGGTGGAGGTTGAAGGGGTCACGAGTGATTGATGATTTGTGGGTGGGAGGTGTGGATGGATTTGATTCTCAAATATATGTTCTAGATGATAAAGTGCATTGCTGGTGATGACATTATTGTTGTTGTTATTGTTGCCCGTTTGTTTTGGGGGTGTTGTTTCACCTATTTCATCCACACTGTCCTGTAAATCAACCTGAAAGGGCACTGGAATACGAGCTAATTCATCCACAGCCCTGTGCATTTCATTCGTTCCAATTAGAGACTGATGTAAATAGGCTAAATCGTCCATCCCGTAATCATAGTCTGTTACCCACTCTGATAGCCTTTCACCCCCTCATCCCCCGATTCAACGTGGTCTGACTCTGATTTTTCATTCATGATAGCTTATTACAGTTTGTCCAAATACCCTGGATATAGAGGAGAAAAAAAAAGATTACATTACACTTTTTCACACACAGCCAGGACGGAGGTCATGAAACTCTGCATGGCCCTGCACAGTGATAACACGGTGGTCAGACGCTGTTGCACCCCGGTTCTCGTCCCACACACACAGCGCTGAAGGGCTCCTTCAGGAGCGCTGTCAAACAGGATCTCTGGAGCAGACAGGATGGCCAAATTCGGTGCTTGGTTTAATTCTGAAAAACAAAAACCCATCAGCATTACTCACGGTGGTTCTGTATGTACATATGTTTTATTTCAAATCAAGTTGGTGGATGGTCGAAGGTTTATTATATATATATATATATATATATATATATATATATATATATATATATACTGTATATATATATACTGTATATATATATATATATACACTACCGTTCAAAAGTTTGGGGTCACTTAGAAATTTCCTTATTTTTGAAAGAAAAGCACTGTTTTTTTCAATGAAGATAACTTTAAACTAATCAGAAATACACTCTAATATCTAATATACATTGCTAATGTGATAAATGACTATTCTAGCTGCAAATGTCTGGTTTTTGGTGCAATATCTACATAGGTGTATAGAGGCCCATTTCTAGCAACTATCACTCCAGTATTCTAATGGTACAATGTGTTTTCTCATTGCGTCAGAAGGCTAATGGACGATTAGAAAACTCATGTGCAATCATGTTAGCACAGCTGAAAACAGCTTAGCTGGTTAGAGAAGCTATAAAACTGACCTTCCTTTGAGCAGGTTGAGTATCTGGAAAAAATTATTATTTCAAATACAAATCATTATTTCTAACCTTGTCAATGCCTTGACTATATTTTCTATTCATTTTACAACTCATGGGGGTAAATAAGTGTAACTTTTCATGGAAAACACAAAATAATTGTCTGGGTGACCCCAAACTTTTGAACGGTACTGTATATATATATATACATATTTAAAAGAACCTCGGTTGACCAAAGTGGTAGATGTACAATTAATTACGACAAACATTTTTAAAATAATAAAATATGGGGTCACCCAGACAATTATTTTGTGTTTTCTTTTTTTTTTTATATTTAGATTCCTTTATTAGTCTCACAATGGGGAAATTATAGGGCCTCCACATGAGTGGATGAGGCAGCCACTGGTGCGGTGCCCAACCCTTTCACCATTCACACCTGGGGCCACTTTAGAGTCTCCAATTAACCTAACTTGCATGTTTTTGGCATGCAGGAGGAAACTGGAGTAATCCTGGAGAAAACCCACGGAGACATGGGGAGAACATGCAAACTCCACACAGATCACTGTTGGTCGGGGGCTGGGATCAAACCAAGGATACCCCGGCCAAGGGTGAGCTGTGCTGCCACAGTGCTAACCACTCTGCCACCGCGCTGCCCAAATATGCTGCATTTATTGATAGATGCTATCCTTTGTGTTATTATTATTGCTGTTATCCTGTCTTAGTCTTCTTCTTGTGTTTACTTATTGTGACAGTGCCCTGATTTCCCGTGGTTGTTCTTTTGTGTTGTTAATTATTCACGGCTGTGTCTGATTGTGTTAATCACCGGCTGCTCCATATATACAGCTCTCACCTCACTCTCAGTGCGGCTATCTACTGTTATTTTCACAACTACTCTCACATGCAAAGCAAACTGTTTTTTCCTCCAAGCTCGGCACAGTTTAGGTTCATCTCATTTATCCTGCCATGCAGTTTGTGTTGTTTTTCCAGCCCTCGTGCTTTATTCTATTATTTTGGTAATAAAACCATGTTTGAACTTCGCCACGCGATTTGGTCCTCTTCTCCGCCTCGAAGGGGCAAATATGACAGTAACTTGCTCTATCACACTTGTGAAATAGTCTCAAAGGACAATAACTCATTATATAATATATATTATATAATCAATAAGTCATTTTTAAAGCATGACTTGCATGGCATGGCAGGCAGAATACAGAGTTATTGTCCTTTGAGACTATTTCACAGGTTGGACAGAGCAAGTTGCAGTACTATATTCACAATTTAACCCTAAAGAACTAAATCAAGTCATTTTTAAAGCATGTAAACTATTTCAATCAACATTAAGACCCTTAATCAATTTTTGGCAGGTGAAATACAGAGTTAGGCTGCATGTCCACCAAATGCGTTTTTTTCAGCTCTGGGCTGCTATTTTCCATTCATTCTCTATGTAGCCCAGCGTTTACAGCGCTGACCGCCCACGGCGCTGAAACGTTCTCGGCGGTGGCCATTTTTTGTCGCAGCGCTCAGAGCACTCAGAGTTGAAAAATGTTCAACTTTTCAGAGACTGCAGCTGAGCTCGTCAATATCAGACCTTAAGCAACCAATCAGAACTGCTGCATGGGCAGGACATAGGACACCAGTATTAGTCTGTACTCAGACTCCTGCTTTCCGTGTCATCATTTTTTACATCCAGAGCTGCAAGAAAACGTTTCCTGTCCATTGTTATTTAGAGACTGCTATTAAAAAATCAGTAGAAAGTCTGACAATCGGAAACGCGGAAGTGTTGAGCTGAGAGTGACAAGCTGTTGCTGGGATACAGGGCACAGACATTTTGTCCCAGAGTGCAGCGTACAAACACTGAAAAAAAAAAGCTCATGGTGGTCGGTCGACAAAAAATGCATTTGGTGGACACGCAGCCTTAGGCAGTCTTAGGCTGCATGTACAATGGGACACAGAGCCTTTAGTAATCAAGCTCCTCTCCTGTGGAACCAGCTGCCAATCTGGATTCGGGAGTCAGACTCGATCTCTGTTTTTAAGAATAGGGTTAAAACCTTCCTTTTCAATATAGCCTACAATTTGGGAGGGATCATGTGTTTCTGAACCTCCCTTAGTTATGCTGCTAATAGGTTTAGACAGCTGGGGGACCTCCAATAATGCACTGGGCTTCACTCCTTTCTTCACTCTCAGTGAATTTTTTTTTTTTTTTGCTGGTCATTAACATCTGTTTGTTCTCTCCCATAGATTGAGTCCCCATCATGCTGTTTGCTCTCTACATGTCTGTTCTTCTCATCTTCTCTATCCCCTCATCCCACAGCCAGTTGCAGCAGATGACTGTTCCTCCCTGAGCCTGGTTCTGCTGGAGGTTTCTTCCTGTTAAAAGGGAGTTTTTCCTCTCCACCATCGCCAAACGTTTGCTCACAGGGGATCGTCTGATTGCTAGGGTCTTTCTGCAATTTAGGGGGTTTCCCCTACAGTTGAAAGTGCTATGAGATGACTGTTGTTGTGAAATGGTGCTATTGTAGGACCTTGAGGAAGTCAGATTATTTACCATCTCAGATGGAGACAGTGAATAAGCATGGGAGAACAATGCCCAGGGGGTTCCTGGCGAGATAACAGGAAGGAGTCAGGGACATAGAGGGTTGAATGCAGTGAAATGTAAATGTCATGCTGTGTGATGAGAAATGCCATGAAACATGTGAAGAGAGAGTTGAGTTAACAGAGGAGAGCTTGTTGAAATGATTCAGTCTGTTCTGTGCTTGTGAGATGTGAAGTGTGTAATAAACCGTCTGTCCATGAATCTGCCTCTTATTTCACACACTCCACACTGGTGACCCTAGACGAATTATGGAACACGAGGCAAGAACCCCGGAGCCGGCCTGGTCGGGAAACCCCAGTGACGCAGCAGCCATCCCACAGACAGCCCGGACTGGAGCCCCCAGCAACACGTGTGCGGTTTCAGTCAAGCTACCGGACTTTTGGCAGCACAACCCGTGCTCTTGGTTCCACCACATCGAGGCCCAGTTCGCCCTCCGGGGAGTAACGGCAGACAACACCAAGTTCTACCATGTGGTAGCAGCGCTGGATGATCAGCCTCCAGCCCACAGCAAATACGAGGTGCTCAAGGCTGTACTGACCCGGTGCTACACGATCTCGGAATGTGAGAGAGTGGAGAGGCTCCTGGGGCGGACCAAGTTAGGAGATGGTTCGGCCGACAACCTGACAGAGAAGATGCTGGCGTTAATGGGCACGGACAACGGGCACTTTCTGTTTGCCCACCTTTTCCTCCAGAACCTTCCAACGGAGGCAAGGGCGGTTCTGGCCAATTCGCCGTCGCTGGCAGCGCGTGACTACTGTGCGCTAGCCCAGGAGGCAGACCGGATCATCCTCACCACCCGGGCGATCACTGTCAAAGTGTCGGCGGCAGAGCGCAGCGAGACGACCAAAGGAGGCGAGGAGCCACCGACGGTAACGGCAGCAGGGGCCAAGGAGCGCCAGAGAGACACACTCTGCTTCTACCACCGCCGCTTCGGAGAGAACGCGCGCAGATGCGCTCCACTGTGCCAGTTCAACCGCTCGGGAAACGCCAAGGCCGGCAGTCGGTAGCAGCTGCGACCGCCGGTGAAGAGAACAAGCTGCTCTACGTGATGGACTCGAGCTCGGGGAGACGCTTCCTCGTCGATACTGGAGCCTAAAAGAGCATCATCCTGCCATCCTACGCTGACCGGCTGGCAGGACCTAGCGGCCCCGGACTTGTGGCAGTAAACGGCTTGGAGATTAAGACGTTCGGTGAGAGAACACTGGCCGCTCGTACAAGTGGACTTTTATCATAGCAGCACTGTGTTGCCCTATCCTGGACGCTGATTTTCTGTGTGCGCATGGTTTACGTGTGGATGTTGCTAACAGGACGCCTGGTTAATGCACTGTCCTTTGAATCTCTCCCCTTTATAGCCGAGGGACCCGGCCAACAGCACAAGCCAACGTCACAGCTCCAGGCGGTAAGTTCCACGCACTGCTCACTCAGTTCCCAGCACTCACGGTTCCGACGTTTTTGGCGGCCACCGCTAAGCACGGGGTGGAGTACTTTATCACCACCACCGGGCCGCCCGTTTTCGCAAAACCTCGGTGCTTGGACGCAGCTAAACTGGCCATAGCGTGCGAGGAGTTCGCCAACCTGGAAAGGTTGGGCATCATCAGGCGTTCGAACAGCCCATGGGCATCCCCACTACACATGGTCCCTAAGGCTGAGGGCTCGTGGCGACCGTGCGGTGATTTCCACAGGTTGAACAATGCCACAGCACACAACCGCTACCCGATTCCCCACATACAGGATTTTTCCGTTCACCTCGCCAGAGCATGCATTTTTTCCAAAATAGACCTGGTCCGCAGTTATCACCAGGTCCCAGTGCACGCGGAGGACGTACCCAAAACAGCGGTAATAACTCCGTTCGGTTTATTCGAGTTCCTGCGCGTGCTATTCGGGTTAAAAGGCACGGCACAGATGTTCCAGCGCATGATGGATGCAGTGCTGCATGATCTCCCGTTCGTGTTCGTCTACCTGGACGATATCCTGGTAGCCAGTGCGTCCGAAGACGAACACAAAACCCACCTCAGGATGGTTTTCCAGAGGTTGGAGGAGCACGGGTTAATAACAAAACCCGGCGAAATGCCAGTTCGGCGTGACGGAGATTGATTTTTTTGTCTCTCCGGAAGGAGCGATCTCATTGCCCGACAAAGTGCGCACCATAGCGGATTTTCCCCGGCCTCAGACGGTCAGGGCGCTGCAAGAATTTTGGGGGATGGTGAACTTTTATAACCGTTTCCTTCCCCACGCGGTGTGGCTCATGCAACCATTGTACGCCGCGCTCAAGAGACAGAAACCCAGGGATGGGGTCGAATGGACCCCGGAGCGAGAGTGGGCGTTCTCGGAGGTTAAAGTAGCCCTGGCAAATGCCGCACTGCTGGCGCATCTGGACCCGGCGGCCCGGATAGCCCTCACCACCGACGCTTCAGACATGGCTATAGGGGCTGTCGTGGAGAAGCGTGTCGCCAGGGCTTGGCAGCGGCTCGCCTTTTTCAGCAGAACTTTGCGCGACAGTGAACTTAAATACAACGCATTCGACAGGGAGTTGCTGGCCCTCCACCTGGCCGTACGCCACTTCCAGTTCTGGCTGGAAGGGCGCAGCTTCAATGCATTCGTGGACCACAAGCCACTAACGTTCGCGATGGCCAAGGTTTCAGAACCGTGGTCAGGCCGGCAGCAGAGACAGCTGGCCGCGATCTCAGAGTTTACTACCGATATTCAGCATGTGTCAGGTAAACTGAATGTGGTGGCGGACTGCCTCTCGCACGCCGTGGTGGCCCCAGCCTACGTGGGGATAGATTACGCAGCCATGGCCGCGGAGCAGATTAGCGATGCAGACGTGTGCGCGCTCCAGTCTGGACCAACAGGGTTAAGGCTGGAGAGCAGGGTACTGCAAGACGGCATGCCCCCCCCCCCAATCTGCAATGTCTCCACGGGACGCCCGCGTCCAGTGGTCCCGGTTGCGTGGCGCCGCCGCGTGTTTGAGTCAGTTCACACTCTGGCGCACCCAGGAGTGCACGCGTCGGTCAAAATAGTGGGAGAGAAGTTCGTGTGGCCGAGCCTACGGAAACAAGTAAAAGAGTGGGCTGCGGCCTGCGTGGCGTGCCAATGAGCCAAGGTACACAGACACACGAAAGCTCCCTTGGAGCCGTTTCGGGTACCATCTAAGAGGTTTGACCATGTTCACGTGGACCTCGTGGGCCCCCTCCCGCCATCACAGGGGTGCACGCACCTCCTGACAGTGGTGGACCGCACCACGCGCTGGCCAGAAGCAGTCCCGCTGGAAGCAACCACGTCCGCGGACATAGCACGCGCTTTTTTAACGACATGGGTGGCGCGTTTTGGAGTCCGACAGGGGCCAACAATTTGTTTCCGACCTCTGGTCCACGATGGCCCGCAGCCTGGGTGCTGCAATTAATCGCACAACCACGTACAACCCACAGGCCAATGGTTTATGCGAGTGTTTTCATAGATCACTGAAAGCAGCACTCAGGGCTTCACTGACGGATACAAATTGGGTAGACAGGCTGCCATGGGTTTTATTGGGGTTGTTCTCTGCACCAAAAGAGGATTTGGAAGCTTCCCCGGCAGAGCTTGTTTTTGCGCAACCCCTACGGCTGCCCGGGGAATTTCTACCAGATAATCCCGCGCCGGACAGCTCCCCGTCTCAGCTTTTGCAGCGGAGCACAAACACAGGCACACTGCCCGGCCTGGCCCACCACTGTTTTCCGCGTGCTTTCGTACCTAAAACTTTGAAGAACATGGAGTTCGTGTTCGTCAGACACGACGCCCACCGCCCGCCATTGCGCCCACCCTATGATGGACCGTTCAGAGTGTTGGAAACAGGGGACAAGCATTTTTTGCTAGACTTGGGAGGTTGGCGGGAGAAAACTGGCAGAGACAGACTCAAACCCGCCTTTGTAGCAGCGGACGAGCAAGTGCTGTTGGCTAGGGCCCCTCGGCGTGGAAGACCCCCACGGAGAGCTCCCCAGGGAAGCGATTCACCAGAGCAGCCACACGGACAGAGCGAAGTCCCCCCCCCCCTCGCCACGGCCCACCCGCAGTCAGACACACTCCCAGCAGCCCCCCACCGGCACAGCAGCGCCACGGAGGCGGTAAACCCCAGTTACAGCAGATATGGGAGGAGACTGAAGCCAAGAGAGCATGTGGACTGATGTTCTATCTAAGATGCTGGGGGGGCGTTGTAGGACCTTGGGGAAGTCAGATTATTTAGCATCTCAGATGGAGACAGTGAATAAGCATGGGAGAACAATGCCCAGGGGGTTCCTGGCGAGATAGCAGGAAGGAGTCAGGGACATAGGGGGTTCAATGCAGTGTAATGTAAATGTCATGCTGTGTGATGAGAAATGCCATGAAACGTGTGAAGAGAGAGTTGAGTTAACAGAGGAGAGCTTGTTGAAATGATTCAGTCTGTTCTTTGCTTGTGAGATGTTAAGTGTGTAATAAACCGTCTGTCCATGAATCTGCCTCTTATTTCACACACTCCACACTATATAAATAAAGTTGAATTGAATTGAATTCAAATGCGTTTTTTCCACTCTGGGCGGCTATTTTTCATTCATTCTCTATGTAGCCCAGCATTTACAGCACTGAGCGCCCACAGTGCTGAAACGCTCTCGGCGGTGGCCGTTTTTTGTTGCGGCGCTCAGAACGGCATCGAGTCAAATTTGAAAATGCTGGCTAAAAGTAACTGTAAATACTCCACAATTGTTAATCATGCCGGCATTAATGACATCCGACTCCGGCAGTCGGAAGTCTCAAAACTTAACGTGGAATCGGTGTGTGACTTTGCAAAAACAATGTCTGCCTCTGTAGTATTCTCTGGGCCCCTCCCCAATCTGACCAGTGATGACATGTTTAGCCGCTTGTCATCCTTCAACCGCTGGCTGTCTGTGTGGTGTCCTGCAAACGATGTGGGCTACATAGACAATTGGAGCTCATTTTGGGGAAAACCTGGTCTTATTAGAAGAGACGGCATCTATCCCACTTTGGATGGTGCGTCTCATTTATCTAACAATCTGGCATCTTTTTTATCCAAATTTCCAAAACCTTGACAACTCAGAGTTGGGACCAGGAAGCAGAGTCGCAGTCTTACACGCCTCTCTGCAGCTCCTCTTCATCCACCACCCCTCAACTTAGCCCCTGTCTTCCCCATCAGAGAATCATTGTCTGCTCCCTCCAAAGTAAATCAAAATATAATGTATAAGCATCCCAAAGTGATTAAACAAAAGTTAGGTAAAACTCAACTTAAACATGAAGCCTCTAAATTGAATGATTTGGCCTCTGTTCCTCCTCATAATTTAAAGATTAAATATGGTTTGTTAAATATTAGGTCTCTAACTCCCAAGTGTCTGTTAGTTCATGATCCGTTAATTGATCATCAGATTGATTTAATATCCCTCACAGAGACTTGGTTAGGGCAAGAAGATTATGTTTGTTTAAATGAATCAACTCCCTCTGGTTATTTAACCTGCCAAAATCCCAGAAGTTCTGGTTGTGGAGGAGGAGTAGCAACAATTCACCATTTCAAATTACTAGTTAATGTAAAGCAAAAAACACGTTATAATTCCTTTGAGGGCCTGGTCCTCAGTATTGGGCATTTTAGCAATTTTAGGCTAAACACAATTTTATTTGCCATAGTTTATCGTCCTCCATCAGCCTACTCATGTAATGGTCTGTTCCAGTGCCTATTCCCTTCAGCTGTGCACACACCTGCTCCTCATCATGTCTTGGGCTATATAAATCACGCTGCCCTGGGATCAGTGCCGAGTCGTCTGTCTATACTCCATGAGACCTTCTCTTGCCTTCATCGTTGTTCCTGAGTTCCAGCCTCAGCCTACCTTAGTCCTCGTTTCCAGCCTCCTGCCCACCGGCGTCTGGAAGAGTCTCCCTCCAGCTCAAGTAAGCCTCACTCATTCCTCTAATCCCTCTCTCAGTCCCCTGTGCACAGGTGGAGCTCCGTGGCGGCGGACCTCCTTCCTTCCTGGCGGAAGCTTCCTAAGCTGCACTACTCACCCTTCACACATCCACCTCCTTCAGCCGCAACGGGATCGGTGAACACTGTCCTCCTGGCCATAGCCGCCGAGCTGAACCTGAACCACTCTACATCTCTGCAAACAGAAAGGCTTGGACTAAACTACACATTCCCACCTGTGATTACCTCTAACTGTCCCTGCTTCTGTTTATCCCTAGGGTTGCCAGGTTGAACGGTGTTCTGCTATCCCCCAGCGGCTACAGACTACACACCCATGCACTCACACACACTCATTGTTAATAAACTTAATTGTATCTATCCTCGAGTCAGAGTCTGTTCACTGGGTCTATTCACCATGCCAACTCAGAGTATTTATCCAAATTTGCCAAGTTCTTAGCTGATTTAGTGTTGAAATCTGATATAATTATAGTAGGGGACTTTAATATACATGTATATGTAGATAGTGATTGCCTCAATATGGCATTTAATTCAATATTAGACTCAATGGGGTTTTCTCAGAAAGTAAGAAATTCTACCCATTATCTCCACCATACGTTGGACCTTGTTCTGACATATGGCATAGAAATAGAAAATCTGGTATTGTCTCCTCATAACCCTGCACTGTCAGACCATTGTCTGTTAACCTTTGATTTTACTATTTCTATTTGGCTCCTAAAGAAAAATATTACTACAGTAGATGCCTCTCAGATGATGTTGTAACCAAAATTATGCAGATTGTTTCCTCTATGCCATGTGTCAACACAACGAAAATAAGCTATAGACAGCTTGCTCCTTCTGTAATTGATAGTATGGTAGATAGTGTTACAGCTTCTCTGCATCAGACTCTAGACATGGTGGCCCCTTTAAAAAAAGAAAAAGTCTAATCAGAGATTTCTAACTCCTTGGTTCAACACAGAAACTCGTAGCTTAAAACAGAAGACTCGTCAATTAGAAAGAAAATGGCGCTCCACTAATTTAGATGAAATCTATTTAGCTTGGAAAAATCATCTTTTAATTTATAAAAAATCTCTTAGAAAAACTAGAATGAGTTATTATTCTGCATTAATAGAAGAGGACAAGAATAATCCCAGGTTTCTTTTCAGCACTGTAGCCAGGCTGACAAAGAGTCAGGAATCTGTCAATCCTAGCATTCCCTTAGAGCTTACTAGTCAGGACTTTATGAACTTTTTCAATAATAAAATTTCATCTATCAGAGATAAAATCAGTCAGATTCTTCCCACCGTTAACTTGAATATAGTAACTACTATAGTAACTACTTTTTTTTTTTTTTTTTCCGGTTCCGGTTCCGCCGGACCGGTGGCGCCACACGAGTAGGCTGCCTGTTGCAACAGCCTTTTTTTTTTTTTTTATTTTCCTTCTTCTTTCTACACCTTTCACTCTGTATATATATCACGGACGCACGGATCGCCCCGGGGGTCTCCCGGGTCGGCGGACGGAGCCACGGTTTGCAGCGGGAGACGCTACAGCGGGGAAGAGCTAGTGCTAGCTAGCACTTGGCCGCCGCCCGGTGCTAATGGGAAACTCGACATACCGGGAGCTGTAGCGAAAACGATGCGGGTGCCGGGCTGGAGTTTAGGCGGCGTGCAAGAAATATAAGACAGAATAATAAAGAGCAATGGCAAGAACCAAGCAGACGGAGGAAGGAGGAAGAAGGAGGAAGAAGCCCCCCAGGATGCAGCTAGCCACCAGGGCTGCTCGGAGAGGCGCTCCGGCCACCGGCAGAGTGAAGAGGCCTCGCCGTCACAGGCCCGTGGCTCTGAGAGAGATCCGTCGCTGCCAGAAATCCACGGAGCTGCTCATCCGTAAGCTGCCCGTCCAGCGCCTGGTGAGGGAGATCGCTCAGGACTTCAAGACCGTCCCGCGTTTCCTGAGCTTCGCCGTCATGGCTCTGCAGGAGACCAGCGAGGCCCACCTGGTGGTCTCTTCTTTGCTAAGGGAGTCACCATCATGCCCAAAGACTTCCAGCTGGCCCGCTGCATCCGCGGAGAGAGAGCTTGGACTTTCTGCTGCACATTCACCAACCAACCATAATGCTCTGCACTGTGTGTCTATATATATATATATATTTATAGTAATATGGACATATGTTTAGTAGATGTTGTTTTTTCTTGCCTTCTGATTATTGCTCTGAGTGTTGCTATCCCTGTGCTGTTGCAATCCTGGAATTTCCCCATTGTGGGACTAATAAAGGCTGATCTTATCTTACTACAACTCCTTCAATTGATATCTGTTTGGATGAGTTTACTCCAACTGACCTTTTAGAGTTAGACAAAATAATTTCCTCATCCAAACCTTCAACTTGTCTTTTAGACCCTATTCCTGCCAGGTTATTTGAAGAAGCCTTACCCTTTATTGGTAGCTTTATTCTTCAAATAATCAATTCTTCATTAACTTTAGGCCATGTACTGCAGGCTTTTAAAACTGCTGTAATTAAACCTGTACTCAAAAAGCCAACGCTGAATCCAGGAGTTTTAGCTAACTATAGACCAATCTCTAATCTCCCTTTCATTTCAAAAATCTTAAAAAGAGTTGTTGCTACGCAATTATTTGACTACTTGCAGGGAAATGGTTTATTTGAAGAGTTTCAAGAAACAGCCTTAGTGAAGGTACTAATGACCTCCTTATCGCAGCTGATAATGGACTTGTTTCTGTACTTGTCCTTTTAGACCTCAGGGCAGCATTTGATAATATCGATCATGATATTCTACTTGATAGATTAGAACACTATGTTGGACTTAATGGAACTTTGTTGCAGTGGTTTAGATCTCATTTATCTGATAGGTTCCAGTTTGTTCATGTCAGTAATGAGTTTTCTTTCAACTCAAAGCTCAGTCATGGAGTCTCACAGGGATCTGTGCTAGGCCCTACTCTTTTTAGTCCATGTATGCTTCCGTTAGGCAACATTATTAGAAAGCACTGTATACATTTTAATTGTTATGCAGATGACACACAATTATACCTGTCAATGAAGCCAGATGATAGTAATCAATTAGCCAAGTTAGAGGCCTGTCTTAAGGAAATCAAAGCTTGGATGACTTGTAATTTCCTGCTATTAAATTCAGATAAGACTGAAGTCATTCTTGTTGGTCCAAAAACCCTTAGAAATACCTTTCCAAGTCAAACTTTTAGTTTGGATGCAGTTACTCTTTCTCTTAATAGCTCTGTGTGGAACCTTGGAGTTATTTTTGATCAAGATCTGTCTTTCAATTCACATATTAAATTCGTTTCTAAGACTGCCTTCCATCATTTGCATAATATTGCCAAGATTAGGAGCATCTTGTCTCAGAGTGATGCTGAGAAACTGATCTACACTTTTGTTAGCTCTAGGTTAGATTATTGTAACTCTTTATTATCAGGTTGTCCTAAAACATCTTTAAAAAGTCTTCACTTGATCCAAAATGCTGCAGCAAGAGTTTTAACAGGTACTTAGAAAGAGAGATCATATCTCTCCGGTTCTGGCCTCCCTTCATTGGCTTCCCATAGAGTTTAGAATTAAGTTTAAAATCCTTCTTCTCACTTTCAAAGCTCTAAACAATCAGCCCCCCCCCTTTTTTTACCTTTTTGTTCTTATTAAAGACAAAAATAGAAAGGAGATGTTTTTACCTTCTTTACATGTTTCGACTGTTCACGAACAGTCGAAACATGTAAGTCCATATCATTCCAGTGCAGTGCAACGAATGCAAAAAAAACCAAACAACCTATTTGATATTTTTCTTATATTGTTAAGTCTAAGGAAGCAAACTGTTACTATTTTTTTATTTATTATTTTACTTCATGCAGCCTTCCATCTAGTAACATATATAAACATCAGATCTGTGACATTCATCCATCCATTCATCCATCTGCCTCCACTTAATCCTTTTCGGGTCCCGGTGGGGGTGGCTGGAGCCTATCCCAGCATCTTTGGGTGAGAGGCAGGGTACATTCATACATGAGAAAACATACCTGGTGCTCTTGTCTGTCCTGTGTCTGTACTACTGATCACACGAACAGTCCTTTTCAGTTTTCAATGCATGATCTATGCATTGCTGTTGAAGCCACAGATTCAGCTGTGCTTATTTGTGAGAAGCCTCACACCATGAACAGCAACAAGTACCAGAACTACGCAAACATTCAAAAATACAATAACTAAAGTGCTGAAATTATCTGCCACTTGACTGCAAAACAGGTACAGTGGGGTAAAAAAGTATTTAGTCAGCCACCAATTGTGAAAGTTCTCCCACTTAAGAGATGAGAGAGGTCTCCAATTTTCATCATAGGTATACCTCAACTATGAGAGACAAAATAAGAAAAAAAAAATCCAGAAAATCACATTGAAGGATTTTTAATGAATTAATTGGTAAATTCCTCGGTAAAATAAGTATTTGGTCAATAACAAAAGTTCATCTCAGTACTTTGTTATGTACCCTTTGTTGGCAAAGACAGAGGTCAAACGTTTTCTGTAAGTTTTCACAAGGTTTTCACACACTGTTGCTGGTATTTTGGCCCATTCCTCCATGCAGATCTCCTCTAGAGCAATGATATTTTGGGGCTGTCGCTGGGCAACACAGACTTTCAACTCCCTCCAAAGATTTTCTATGGGGTTGAGATCTGGAGACTGGCTAGGCCACTCCAGGACCTTGAAATGCTTCTTACAAAGCCACTCCTTCGTTGCCCGGGCGGTGTGTTTGGGATCATTGTCATGCTGAAAGACCCAGCCACATTTCATCTTCAATGCCCTTGCTGGTGGAAGGAGATTTTCACTCAAAATCTCACGATACATGGCCCCATTCATTCTTTCCTTTACACGGATCAGTCGTCCTGGTCCCTTTGCAGAAAAACAGCACCAAAGTATGATGTTTCCACCCCCATGCTTCACAGTAGGTATGGTGTTCTTTCTCCTCCAAACACGACAAGTTGAGTTTTTACCAAAAAGTTCTATTTTGGTTTCATCTGACCATATGACATTCTCCCAATCCTCTTCTGGATCATCCAAATGCTCTCTAGCAAACTTCAGACGGGCCTGGACATGTACTGGCTTAAGCAGGGGGACACGTCAGGCACTGCAGGATTTGAGTCCCTGGCGGCGTAGTGTGTTACTGATGGTAGCCTTTGTTACTTTGGTCCCAGCTCTCTGCAGGTCATTCACTAGGTCCCCCCATGTGGTTCTGGGATTTTTGCTCACCGTTCTTGTGATAATTTTGACCCCACGGGGTGAGATCTTGCGTGGAGCCCCAGATCAAGGGAGATTATCAGTGGTCTTGTATGTCTTCCATTTTCTAATAATTGCTCCCACAGTTGATTTCGTCACACCAATGACATGTTTCAGGACCCAGGAGACAGACACTGACACGAGCAGATAGTGACAATAATCTTTATTTAATTGTGAGTGAGTGTAATGCGAGTGTGAGTGCGGGGATATCATTCTGGTCACTGGAGCTGAGCGACCTGGACGGAGACCCGGCAACCCTGGAACAGATAAGCAGAGACAAATTACTAATGCTCCACACTAGCAAAGAGCTGCAGATAACAAGGCTTACTTGAGAGCAGCACTGGCTTCGCTCTGCTGAGTTCCAGCGGCCGGGCAGCGTGGAGGTGAAGGCGTCCGTGACCGTGCTGGGGTTACCACCCGTGGCTGTGACAATGACAGTCCTGACGATGACACCGGCTGTGACAATGACAGCCCTGACGATGACACCGGCTGTGACTCCACAGACCGGGATGACGATGATCCTGACGATGACGCCGGTTGTGACTCCACAGACCGGGATAACGATGATACAGATGATGATGCAGACAAAGACGAGGTTAGTGACTCCACACACAGTGGCAATGACGACACAGCGGATGCTGATGACAGTGATTCCACCGATAACGTTGGCCAATACTCCTGTAATTGATACAATAATAGTTCTGGCAATTGAGGAGCAAGACGTACCGGTAGGCGTGGTGGTAGCGAGCCGCTACGAAGACGTGATGGCTTACCCCGTCAGCTGGGGACGCAGGTCCGCCGCCAAGGTGGTCCACCTGTGCACAGGGGTAAAGGTTTGGCGTTGAGTAGCAAATGGTGCGCTTACTTGCTTGACGCTGGGAAGAGTTCCTGGATGCAGCAAGTGAAGCTCTTGACGAGACAAACGAGGTTTCAGACGAGACAAACGAGGTTCCAGACGAGACAGACAAAGTTCCTGACGAGACAGACAAAGTTCTTGACGAGACAGACAAAGTTCCAGACGAGACAAGAGATATTCTTGACGAGACCAGAGAGCGGAGTGCAGGTTCATTCTCCGTTGAGGAAGACAGACGACTCCGTGCCGGGCTGTCAGCAACACTGGCTTTTAACAGCCGTTGATTCACACCTGTTGGTCTGTGCGCAGCTGGGGCTAAAGACACTAATGACGGCCCAGAGGCCGCCATGACAGTACTCCCCCCTCTAGCAGTGCCTCCAGGCATCTGCCCAATCCTACCCGGATTTGCACGATGAAAATCGCGAATCAGCTGTTTATCCAAGATCAACGCTGGGCGAATCCAAGAGCGATCCTCCGGTCCAAAGCCCTCCCAGTCCACCAAATATTGAAGATCATGGCCCCGCCTGCGGACATCCAGGATAGCAGTCACCCCCCAGGCCGGATGGCCATCGATCATCCTCGGGGGCGCGGGAGTCGCTGGAGCAGGACACAGGGGATCCGAGACGTATGGTTTGACCTGGGAGACATGAAAGGTAGGGCAGATATGCATCGAAGAGGGGAGAGACAAGCGCACAGACACAGGGTTAATAATACGATTGATGGTGTAAGGACCAATGAAGCGCTTAGTGAGCTTCCGCTTTTCGGCCGGTACACCAATATTCCGGGTTGACAACCAGACCTTCTGACCCACCTTATAGTCCGGGGCGGGTCTCCTATGCCGGTTGGCCACCTGGATATTGCGTTTTGGTAGTCTTCAGCAAGGCTTGGCGGGCGAGAAGCCAAACTCGCCGGCAGCGCTTGATGTGTGCCTGGACTGAAGGAACCGCTACCTCCTTTTCCTCCTCCGGGAACAGCGGAGGGTCAAAACCGAAAGATGCCTTAAACGGAGAGACGCCCGTAGCCGTGGAGATCGTGGCGTTGTGAGCGTACTCAATCCATGGAAGGAACTTGCTCCAGGAGGATGAGCAGGAGGAGATGACACAGAGTAAGGCAGCCTCCAGCTCCTGATTAGCCCGCTCACACTGGCCATTGCTCTGAGGGTGATAACCAGAGGAGAGGCTAGCTGTGGCTCCCAGTGCCGCACAGAAGGCCTTCCAAACCTGTGATACAAACTGAGGTCCCCGATCTGACACAATGTCAGCAGGGATGCCATGAAGACGGACCACATGTTGTACAAGAAGATCCGCAGTTTCCAGAGCCGAAGGCAAACCCCGAAGTGGCACAAAATGGGCTGCCTTCGAAAACCGATCCACGATGGTCAAAACCGTGGTGTAGTCATCTGAAATGGGCAAACCAGTCACAAAGTCCATAGCTACATGAGACCAGGGGCGTGAAGGAACCGGCAAAGGGTGTAGCAAACCCGCCGGGGGAGATGACGTCGTCTTCCCGGTGGCGCACTGAGCGCAAGCCCGGATGTAATTAACAACATCCTTCCATAACCCTGGCCACCAGAAGGTCCTTTGGAGAAGATCCACGGTCCGACCCACTCCAGGATGGCAAGCCAACTTGGAAGCGTGACCCCACTCAATCACCTTGCCCCGGATAGCGCGTGGAACAAACAAGCGGCCCGGGGCCCCCTCCCCCCCCGGGATCCGGCTCGGTCTTCTGAGCCTGGCGAACCGTCTTGCAGATTCCCCAGGACAGGGCGCCCACGACGCAGGAAGGCGGCAGGATAGGGGTCTCCTGGTCCTCAGAGGATGGTGTGTCAAATTGCCGTGAGAGAGCATCCGGCTTACCGTTCTTACTTCCCGGCCGGTACGTGATGGAGAAGTTAAAACGGCCGAAGAAGAGGGACCAGCGAGCCTGGCGTGCATTCAGGCGCTTCGCCGTCCTGAGGTACTCCAGGTTGCGGCTGAGCAGCCCCCTCCAGCCAATGTCTCCATTCCTCCAAGGCGAGTTTTACTGCCAGTAACTCCCTGTCTCCGATGCTGTAATTCCTCTCTGCAGGAGTGAGACGGTGAGAAAAATAAGCACAAGGGCGAATCTTACCGTCCTCAGGAGAACGTTGGGAGAGTACTGCACCAACTCCCGAATCAGAAGCATCCACCTCCACCAAGCATTGCAGCTTCGGATCCACCTGAGTAAGGACTCGGGCCGAGGCGAACTCCCTCTTGAGTGTTTCAAACGCTTCAGCTGCCTCCTTACTCCAACAAAACGAGATCTTAGGGGAGGTGAGAGCAGTCAGGGGACGGGCAATATTGCCAAAATTAGGCACGAACCTCCTATAGAAATTAGCAAACCCCAGGAAACCTTGAAGCAGCTTTCTGGAGGTGGGTGCAGGCCAATCCACAACCGCCTTGACCTTGGCTGGGTCAGGGAGCACCTGGTTCCGAGCTATAATAAACCCAAGGAAGGAGGTTTGATCAGTGTGGAACTCACATTTTTCAGCCTTGACGAATAGTTGATTCTCCAGGAGGCGCTGCAGTACCCTGCGCACATGCACTCGATGTTCCTCTAGTGTGCGGGAGAAAATGAGAATATCATCGAGATAAACAAAAACAAACGAGTTCAGAAAATCCCGTAGCACATCATTTATCAGTCGTTGGAAGACGGCTGGAGCGTTAGTTAACCCAAACGGCATTACCAGGTACTCAAAATGTCCGCTGGGGGTCCGAAAAGCCGTCTTCCACTCATCTCCTTCCCTTATGCGCACTAGATGGTAGGCATTCCTAAGGTCCAATTTAGTAAACCGGGACGCCCCCTGGAGGGAGTCAAAAGCAGTGTTCATCAGAGGCAAGGTATATTTGTCTTTTACCGTTATTTCATTCAGTCCCCGGAAATCGATACAGGGGCGTAGAGAACCGTCTTTCTTCCCAACAAAAAAAAATCCAGCTCCCACTGCCGAAGACGACGGGCGGATGATACCAGAGGCCAAGGACTCCTTAATGTATGTGTCCATAGCCTCGCGCTCCGGGGCTGACAGGCTGTACAGGCGGCTAGCAGGAAGAGGGGCCCCAGCCTTTAGGTTGATCACGCAGTCATAAGGGCGATGAGGGGGTAAGGACAACGCCCGAGATTTGCTAAATACTAGCCCCAAGTCGTGATAGACCTCTGGCACTTTGGACAAGTCCGGTGGAGATGAATCAGGCAGAGGCACCTTGACAGATGGGGCGCATGCCGCCGATTGGAGGCAGGCACTAAGGCAGAACGTACTCCATGCCGTTACTCTCCCAGCTTGCCAGTCAATGGTGGGGTTATGTAGGCGCAGCCAGGGGTACCCCAAAATAACGGGCGAAGAAGAAACAGGCAGTACTAGAAACTGAATCTCCTCCCTGTGATTTCCTGATACAATAACTGACACGGGAACCGTCTGATGAGCAATGGTGGTCAAAGACGCTTTAGACAAGGTGATCAGTTTGACAGGGGGATCTAGAGTCTGACAGCTAAGGCCCATCCGGGTTGCCAGGTCTCTAGAAATAAAATTTTGCTCAGCTCCAGAATCTACTAACACCAATGTGGAGTATTCTGTATGTAAATGGATGAGTCTAAGAGGTAATCGACAACAAGTGAGGGGTTCTTCTGAATTATTGCCCGTGAATCCCCCTACTGCGATCCACGGGCCTTTCCCTTTTAACTTATTTGGACATTCAAAAACCCCATGTGACTCTTTCCCACAGTAGAAACAAAGGCCCAGATCCCTGCGGCGTTGTTTCTCAGCTGCTGACACTTTAGACCGGCCAATGATCATAGCTTCCTGAACCGGAAGTTCCTCTGACGCGGGTAGAGCGAGAGGAGGAGAGTTGGGGAGGCGAGGGCGGGGTTTAACCGAACGGGAAGTAGAGCGCCGTTCAGCCGCCCGCTCCCTTAATCTGCTATCAAGACTAACCGCTAGGGCAATCAAATCCCGCAAATTATCCGGTTTGTCCCGTGCCGCTAACTCATCCTTTAACTCCTCGTTAAGACTACGTAGAAAAATACCACATAATGATGGCTCCCCCCACCCAATCTCTGCAGCCAGGACCCGGAAATCAATAGCGTAATCAGCAGCTGATCTTTTTCCCTGTTGTAAGCTCAGAAACCGTTCTGTCAACACCTCCCCTCTATCCGTATGATCAAACACAGACAAAAATTCATTCACAAACTCCTGGTAAGTAAGCAAGGAATAGCTTGGTTTCGCCATTAAAGAATACGCCCAATCCAAAGCTCTTCCTGCTAACAACTTTATGACGTAGCCAATCCGGCTAGAATCAAGAGTGAAATCCCCCGGAACACGAAGAAAAACTGACTCACATTGTAATATGAATCCACGAGCTTCCCCGAGTTTTCCGCTGAACCGGGCAGGGGTGGGAATAGGGGTGAGGCGAGAAGACGAGGAGATATTAGCTTGACCAGATGCTAAGCCCACAGAGGCAGAACTGTCTACGGTGGGGGGAAACGTCTGGTGTCCCTCCAGACGATCCAGCCGACCATTCATTGCAGTTAAGTGATTTAAGACTACTGTCTGTTGGTGTGCAAATAAATCTACCCGGGCGCTAAGAGTGTTGATTTGGCGTGACAGTGAACTGTCCGCTGGGTCTTCGTGACGGAGTCGTACTGACATGTTTCAGGACCCAGGAGACAGACACTGACACGAGCAGATAGTGACAATAATCTTTATTTAATTGTGAGTGAGTGTAATGCGAGTGTGAGTGCGGGGATATCGTTCTGGTCACTGGAGCTGAGCGACCTGGACGGAGACCCGGCAACCCTGGAACAGATAAGCAGAGACAAATTACTAATGCTCCACACTAGCAAAGAGCTGCAGATAACAAGGCTTACTTGAGAGCAGCACTGGCTTCGCTCTGCTGAGTTCCAGCGGCCGGGCAGCGTGGAGGTGAAGGCGTCCGTGACCGTGCTGGGGTTACCACCCGTGGCTGTGACAATGACAGTCCTGACGATGACACCGGCTGTGACAATGACAGCCCTGACGATGACACCGGCTGTGACTCCACAGACCGGGATGACGATGATCCTGACGATGACGCCGGTTGTGACTCCACAGACCGGGATAACGATGATACAGATGATG
Organism: Pholidichthys leucotaenia; assembly: GCA_020510985.1. Classification (NCBI taxonomy): domain Eukaryota; kingdom Metazoa; phylum Chordata; class Actinopteri; order Cichliformes; family Pholidichthyidae; genus Pholidichthys; species Pholidichthys leucotaenia. Next base: position 396,672,054 of record CM035838.1, on the reverse strand, counting down.
ATGCAGACAAAGACGAGGTTAGTGACTCCACACACAGTGGCAATGACGACACAGCTGATGCTGATGACAGTGATTCCACCGATAACGTTGGCCAATACTCCTGTAATTGATGCAATAATAGTTCTGGCAATTGAGGAGCAAGACGTACCGGTAGGCGTGGTGGTAGCGAGCCGCTACGAAGACGTGATGGCGTTACCCCGTCAGCTGGGGACGCAGGTCCGCTGCCAAGGTGGTCCACCTGTGCACAGGGGTAAAGGTTTGGCATTGAGTAGCAAATGGTGCGCTTACTTGCTTGACGCTGGGAAGAGTTCCTGGATGCAGCAAGTGAAGCTCTTGACGAGACAAACGAGGTTCCAGACGAGACAAACGAGGTTCCAGACGAGACAGACAAAGTTCCTGACAAGACAGACAAAGTTCTTAACGAGACAGACAAAGTTCCAGACGAGACAAGAGATATTCTTGACGAGACCAGAGAGCGGAGTGCAGGTTCATTCTCCGTTGAGGAAGACAGACGACTCCGTGCCGGGCTGTCAGCGACACTGGCTTTTAACAGCCGTTGATTCACACCTGTTGGTCTGTGCGCAGCTGGGGCTAATGACACTAATGACGGCCCAGAGGCCGCCATGACAACCAAGCTGCTTACCTATTGCAGATTCAGTCTTCCCAGCCTGGTGCAGGTCTACAATTTTGTTTCTGGTGTCCTTTGACAACTCTTTGGTCTTGGCCATAGTGGAGTTTAGAGTCTGACTGTTTGAGGTTGTGGACAGGTGTCTTTTATACTGATAACGAGTTCAAACAGGTGTCATTAATACAGGTAACGAGTGGAGGACAGAGGAGCCTCTTAAAGAAGAAGTTACAGGTCTGTGAGAGCCAGAAATCTTGCTTGTTTGTAGGTGACCAAATATTTATTTTACCGAGGAATTTACCAATTAATTAATTAAAAATCCTGCAATGTGATTTTCTGGATTTTTTTTTTCTCATTTTGTCTCTCATAGTTGAGGTATACCTATGATGAAAATTGGAGACCTTTCTCATCTTTTAAGTGGGAGAACTTGCACAATTGGTGGCTGACTAAATACTTTTTTGCCCCACTGTATGTGGACTATACATCCGGTGGCTTATCACCAGACTGCAAACCAAATCTACCTACGGGTACAAATAAGTAACAAAAAAAAAAAAAAAGAATTTAGAACACTTTTAAAAATGCTATTTTAAATGCTCCACTATTCCACTCTTGCTGACTGATTTAACACTACTTCAGCCGATACAGGAAGTTGCACCCATAATCCTTTCTACAGCAGCGCCCTGAGGAATTAGGTGGATAGAGACTTTGGATTATTATAAATGCCAAATTTCCTCTGCAATAAATATTTATATTGTGACCTTGCAAGGGTTCGCACAAATAATGAGAGAGAATTGTGATGCAACAGGCTTTATTCTTCACACACTCACTACACAGAACGGAGGGGAGGTCATTCACACAGACCCTCCTCTCACTCAGGGTGACACAGACACATGATCTATCACACACAGGGAAAACAATGCTATCACAACTGGTCTTATAACAGTTATAATGGCACAGCAATAACACTTAGAACACACAGATAATTACAGTCCTTGAATCCTCCACAGCGCAAAGCATCTTGGGAGAATCCCCGCCCCTTCCTCACAGCCCCGATGTTACACTGCCTCCCCTTTCCCCCGGGACTGGTTTCTGTCCCCAGAATAATAAAGTCCAACTGAAAAGTCCAATACGAATCCGTCCAGGGGTCGGGGCAGCTGCCGTTGTTGGCGACCAGCATGCACGGGCCCGTTAGTGTCCATTCACACCTCGACCAGGATATCCGGTCAGGATGAAGCCTCTGTCTTGGCCACCCGTTGGACAGCTGGCTGGGACAGGGCGAGGCGGTCACAGTGAAGCACCACCACCCAATTCCTCTTCTGCAGCCTCACCCTGTACATTATATCCAACAATCTCTGTAGGGCCATGCACAGTCCCGACCAATGGCTCGCCAGCTTTGGCGACAGTCTCTTTTTGCGCTCCGGGCAGAAAACCCTGTCTTGATCCCCAGGTGCAAAGTTCCTTCCCTGCGGGAGTCATATGCTCACTTCTGCCGACTTCCTGCCACTGCCAGGGCCTCTTGAGCCAGTTCGTGGATCATGTGGAGATGTTCTCTCAAGCAAAACAAATAATCCAACCCTGGTTTGCCCTATACCTCCTGCTCAGGCGGGGGGGGGGGCCAAGCACCAAATCCAGAACCAAGGGCAGATGCAGATCCCAATCTCGCTGTCGCTGGTCCACTAGGATGGCGAGCTGAGTGGTCACAGTCCGGTTAAAACGTTCGACCAGGCCGTCGCTCTGTGGGTGCAGCGGGGTGGTTCGGGTCTTCCGGATGCCCAGCCGCCTGCAGACCTCTTCAAAGACCTCTGCCTCAAAGTTCCATCCCTGGTCACTGTGCAGCTCCTCCGGCATGCTGAACTGACAAAACATCTCATCCACCAGCTTTGATGCTTTGGTGGCAGCGCTCTGATCAGGGACCACAAACACCTCTGGCCATTCGGTGAAGTAATCCATTGCGATCAGCACATAGCAGTTTCCCTGATCCGTGGTCAAGAAAGGGCCCAGAATGTCCACTCCCACCCGCTCTACGGGTGCCCCGACCCAGTACTGCTGCAAGGGAGCGTGGGATTGCTGAGTCGGCCCTTTCTGAGCCATGCAGGTGTCACAGCAGTGGACATGGAGCTCTACATCCTGACGACACCCCGGCCAGTAGAACCAGGCCCAGAGAGGCTGCAGAGTTTTCGTCACCCCAAAGTGGCCTGCCCCCACCGACCCATGGACTAACTGTAGCACCTTGGGGTGGAGCCCTCGGAGAACCAGTAGCTGCCAGATGTGATGCTGCCATGCTGGAGCCTGCCACCGCCGATAAACAACCCCCTCGTGACAGTGGAGATTGACCAACTGGGAATGTAGGGCCTTGGTCTCTGGGTCCAGCGCAGACACAGTCTCCAGTCTCCACGTCCAACCACTGCCAGACCTGGAAGATGACCGGATTTCCATCCTGCTCACTCCGAAGCTTGTGCCTGCCGAGGGCCTCTGTGACGTCATTGCTGGGGAAAGCTGGTTGATTGTCCGAGGAGGAGCTGTAAGCCGCTGTATTATTCCTGCTCACAGTGGTCTGGAGAGCAGCAGCCTATGAGATGGCTTGTGCATGGTCCTCTGCCTGCTGGCAGTGGCAACAGTCCTCTGCAGCACAGGGACCCCGGGACAGCGTGTCAGCATTGGCATGGAGATGGCCTGCTTGAGGCACAATGTGAAAATCATAATCCTGCAGAGCCTTCAGCCATCTTGCTAACTGTCTATCCGACTTTTTAAAGTTCAGTATCCAGGTCAGGGAGGCGTGGTCTGTCTTGAGCTGAAACCTGCCCCCGTACATGTACGGGCAAAAATGGCGAAACCCCTGGATGACTGCCAACAGCTCTCTGCAAGTGACAATAATTCCTTTCAGCTCTGCTGAGAGTGCAGCTGAAAAAAGCAACTGCCTGCTCTCTGTGTCTCCCTCCTGGAATAACATTGCCCTGATGCCCTGGTTGCTGGCATCTGTGTCCACGATGAAAGGGCCGTTTGGGTGGGGATACTTCAGCACGGGGGTGCCGATGTGCGCCAAACAAAGCCGGGAGAAAGCAGCAGCACAGTCTTCACTCCACTTGAACATGTGGGCCTTCTGTGTCAGCTGATGCAGTGGGCTGGCGATGGTGGCGAAATCCTTCACAAACCTCCTATAATAAGAGGCCAGTCCGAGAATGCTCCGTAGTTCTCCTACATCCCGCGGCACTGGCCAGTTTTTCACTGCCGACACCTTCTCTGGATCAGTGGCGACTCCTGCAGTGCTGACGATGTGGCCCAGGAAGGTGGCCAAAACAAGTGGCATTTCCACGGGTGCAGCCGCAGCCCTTCCCGGCGGACAGCGTCTAATACTTCATGGAGGTTGGACAGTGTGCCATCAAAGTCAGCTACGTGAACCAGCAGGTCATCAAGATAAACAATGCAGCGGCTCCGGGGCATGTGAGCCAGAACTCGCTCCATCAGACGTTCAAAGGTGGCTGGGGTGTTGCAAAGTCCAAACAGCATCACCTTGAACTGCTACAGTCCCTGCCCGATGGAGAAGGCTGTTTTCTGGAGGGCCTCCAGTGACAGCTTTACCTACCAGTAGCCGCTGTGGAGGTCCAGCAAGCTGAACCAGCTGGAGCCAGTGATGTAATCCAGCACGTCATCAATGCGGGGCAGAGGGTAGGAGTCCTTACGGGTGACGTCATTCAGGTGCCAGTAATCCACACAGAGCTGCTACGAACTATCCTTCTTCTTAACCAGAACCATCAGTGCTGCCCAGGGGCTGCTGAAGAGCTCAATAGCATCCGCCTCCAGCATTTTCTGTATTTTTTGTTCTGCCGCCGCTCGCCTTGAAAAAGGCAGACGTGGGGGCGGAGCTGGATCAGCCTGGTCTCACCGGTTTCGATCTGGTGCTACACCAAGCTGGATCAGGTGCACTCCTCATCCCTGACAATGAAGATATTGATACAGCAGTCCAACAGCTCCCGCAGCTGGTGTCTCTGCCCTGATTCTAATCCTCGGAAGCTCTGGTGGAAGAATTCCTCAACTGCCTGCTGTGTTTCTGCTGATGCAGCGAACCGCTCTGCTGCCCCCCCCCCACGCCCTGCTGTCTCTGTCCCTGCTTTCTCTGGCAGCAATGGTGCTTCCTCTGATCGTGCTGGTGGCGTTGCTGTGTTCAGTTCTTGTAGTGATCCGCCTGGTTCAGTCTGTTCTGATGGCCCCTCGATCATGCAGGCCCCCTGGCTCCTCATCTGGCTCTCGCCACAGTGTGTGATGGTCCTATTCCCCAGCAGGGGAGACGAGCTGGCGGTGTCAATTGTTGCGCCCCATGCTGCGAGCAGATCCAGTCCAATGATGCAGGGGTCTTGGATGTCAGCCAGCCAGAATGGGTGGTTTGTGTTCTGACCGGCCACCCCCACCACAAGAACTCACCGCTCTCCCAGTCTGGCATGCTCACCAGTGGCTGTGGTGATGCACCGCCCGGTGGGTTCCCACCCCTGCAGTCCGGCTTCATCCGTACCGGGCAGCACTCCGGGTCAGACCAGGGAGATGGAAGAACCAGTGTCGATCAGGGCCCGGAGTGCCGTGCTGTTCAGGCTGCACTGCAGGTACGTCCCTAGTGACTGTCCAATTCGGCTCAAACGTGGTGATAGTCCATCGGGAAAAATGTCTGTGAGAGGCAGTAGGTCCCCGTCCATGCCACCTCGCTCCAGTTTAATGCCGGCAAGGGGGCGGGCCGTCACAGGGTGGATGCCAGGCAATAACACATGATGTTATTGCCTGGAGTGGAAGCTTCCACTGCTCCTCGCAGCGGAAGCATCCCTCCTCACGCTGCCATTGTCGTCCTCTTGCTGGCCACGAAGCTGTGGTCTGGCGTGTGAGTGTTGGCAATACGAACCAAACTCTCACAATGGTCGTACAGAGACCGAATAGCTCGTAACAACAAGCCCGATACCCCATACTCCCGAAGCACCCCCCACAAAAATCCATGAGGGACGCGGTCAAATGCCTTCTCCAAGTCCACAAAACACACGTAAACTGGTTGGGCAAACTCCCACGAACCCTCAAGAATTCTCGAGAGGGTAAAGTGCTGGTCCGATGTGCCATGGCCAGGACGAAAACCACATTGCTCCTCCTGAATCCGAGGTTCGACCAACGGCCGGACTCTCCTCTCCAGTACCTTGGCATAGACCTTCCCAGGGAGGCTGAGGAGTGTGATCCCTCTAAAGTTGGAGCACACCCTCCGGTCCCCTTTTTTGAAGAGAGGAACCACCACCCTGGTTTGCCATGCCAAAGGCACTGCCCCCGACCTCCACGCAATGTTGCAGAGGCGTGTCAACCATGACAACCCAACAACATCCAGGGCCTTGAGGTACTCAGGGCGAATCTCATCCACCCCCGGGGCCCGGCCACCAAGGAGATTTTTAACCACCTTGGCAACCTCAGCCCCTGTGATAGGCGAGTCATCCCCCTCGTCCACAAACCCTGCTTCCTCTGTGGAAGGCGTATCAGTGGGATTGAGGAGATCCTCAAAGTATTCCTTCCACCGCCCGACGATATCCCCAGTTGAAGTCAACAGTGTCCCATCCGCACCATACACAGTATGGACGGGGAGCTGCTTTCCCCTCCTGAGCCGCCGAACAGTTTGCCAGAATCTCTTTGAAGCTGACCGAAAGTCTTGTTCCATGGCCTCACCGAACTCCTCCCATACCCGGGTTTTTGCTTCAGCAACCACCCGAGCTGCACTCCGCTTGGCCTGCCGGTACACCTCAGCTGCTTCGGGAGTCCCACAAGCCAACCAAGCTTGATAGGACTCCTTCTTCAGCTTAATGGCCCCCTTCACCACTGGTGTCCACCACTTGGTTCGGGGGTTGCCACCACGAGATGCACCGACCACCTTGCGGCCGCAGCTCTGGGCCGCCGCTTCAACAACAGAGGTGGAGAACATGGCCCATTCAGACTCCATGTCTCCAGACTCCCTCGGAATGTGGTTGAAGTTCTTCCGGAGGTGGGAGTTGAAGACCTCCCGGACAGGGGCCTCAGCCAGACGCTCCCAGCACACCCTCACTATACGTTTGGGTCTACCAGGTCTGAATGGCTTCCTTCCCTGCCATCGGATCCAACTCACCACCAGGTGGTGATCAGTTGACAGCTCTGCACCTCTCTTTACTCGGGTGTCCAAGACATACGGTCGCAGGTCTGATGATACGATAACAAAATCAATCATCGACCTGCGACCTAGGGTGTCCTGGTGCCAGGTGCACATATGGACACCCTTATGCTTGAACATGGTGTTCGTTATGGACAGACTGTGGTTAGCACAGAAGTCCAATAACTGAACACCACTCGGGTTCAGATCGGGCAGGCCGTTCCTCCCAATCACCCCCCTCCAGGTTTCACTGTCGTTGCCCACGTGCGCATTGAAGTCCCCCAGTAGGACAATGGAGTCTCCCGGAGGAGTACCCTCCAGCACCCCAGTCACAGACTCCAAAAAGGGTGGGTACTCTGAAACATCATTTGGTGCATAGGCACAAATGATGGTCAGGACCCGTTTCCCAACCCGAAGGCGCAGGGAAGCAACCCTTTCGTCCACCGGGGAAAACTCCAATATAGAGGCAGCAAGGTGGGGCGATACAAGAATACCCACCCCTGCTCGTCGCCTCTCGCCCAGGGCAACTCCAGAAAAGGCCAAGCTCCAGCCCCTCTCCAGGAGACTGGTTCCGGAACCGGAGCTGTGTGTTGAGGTGAGGCCGACTATATCTAGCCGGTATCGCTCAACCTCGTACACCAGCTCAGGCTCCTTCCCTGCCAGAGAGGTGACATTCCACGTACCAAAAGCCAGTTTAGAAAGCTTGGGATCAGTCCGCCAAGGTCTCCGCCTTTGACCGCCACCTAATCCACATAGCACCGGACCCCCATGATCCCTCCTGCAGGTGGTAAACCCACTGGAGGGCGGACCCATGTAACTCCTTCGGGCTGAGCCCGGCCGGGTCCCATGGGTGGAAACCCGGCCACCAGACGCTAGCCTTCGAGCCCCTCCCCCAGGCCTGGCTCCAGGGTGGGGCCCCGGTAACCCCATACCGGGCGGGGTACACTGAATCCTTGATATACAATTTATCATGAGAGTCTGTTGGATCGTTCTTAGTCTGGCCCTTCACCCAGGACCAGTTTGTCTTGGGAGACCCTATTAGAGGCAAATTGCCCCCGGATAACATAGCTCCTGGGATCACTGAGGCATGCAAACCCCCCCACCACGATAAGGTGACGATCCATGAGGAGGGGCGCACTTAAACAGCGCTGGAAAAACCTCTCCACTCTGAAGGCTGGTTTCAAATCTCTACACTTTCACACCTCCAAATACCCGGCGTAGTATGCCGGACAAGTAAACTGTAGATGAACTTCCACGGTTTGGGGTAAAACGTTGTCGTGTGCACGGGCCCTTAGTCTGGTGGTGGTTGTTTTAATGTTCCTGTACCGTTTTCCAGAAGGAAGTGGTACAAACAGTCTGTTGCCTGGGTGGGTGGGGTCCACTGTGATAAGATCAGATAAGATAAGCCTTTATTAGTCCCACACGGGGGAAATTCCAAGATTGTAACAACACAGGGATAGCAACTGTCATGTGCTCCTCATGCAGTATTACGCAGCGCACCGAGGACTGAGGAGAAATGACAGATTTAAGTGCAGGTTACACCACAAGCACATTTATTGAACAGAGAACAAACAGACTGTTCAAAATAACACAATTGCTAAGGTTAACTTAGAGTGCTCCAGGACGTTCAACAGACATGGGAGAATAAACTGGGCAACTGTGCCAAAACGTAGCAGCATAACTGCAAGGAGAAATGCAAACAGTTTAAACTCACAGTCCTGGGGCTGTCCGAGTAGTCCAAGTCATTCCAGTGAGCACACACACCACGGATAAATACACTGAGGGGAACAGCAACAGTATAGCTCCTGATATCCCCATAGGACAATACATCCATATGACAATAAACAATGGTCCAGCAATGCTTGACTGGTGAAGGCCACTTAAGTACAAGCATTGCTGGCACAACAAATTGGATGCACCTGGGCGAGGAGTGGAAAAGCCATCACTGAGGAGAACCAGCTGGCTGTAATGAGAGAGGGGGTGTGGTCGGACGGGCAAGTGCCAGAAAATGCCCACACGAACGTAGGTCAAAGGAGGCTGCCTGACAGCTGCCGGCCAGAACAGTAGCTACAGGTACGGAAAAAAGAACAAGTGACAAATAAGCTACAAGGACTCAAAAAATAGCACAATACACAAATAAACAGACAAACTGAGCCACAGAGAACGGTCAGAACCAAGCCTAACAAAACCGGCTCGGCTCATGACAGCAACACTCAGAGCAATAATTCAGAAGATAATATAATAAAGGCAGTCAATATACATATGTACCCAGAAATATACACAGTGCAGAGCATTGTCGCTAGATGGAATAAAAAGCATAACAGTCTATTCAGTTACCCCGCATAGTATGAATATGTACCCATACAGCATATTTCTTATTTGAATCAGCCTAGTTGTCACCCTCTGTAGCGATTGATATTGTCTAGTTGTATAATGGAAGGGACCATTATTGTGCAAGTTTGTTACGTTTTGTGCATTCAATATGAACTCTACGAGCAGCCCTGGTTAGGTTATAATGTCTGACAGCCGTAGGTAGGAAGGACCTGTGAAACCTCTCGGTCGTGCACCTAGGATGGTACAGCCTACTGCTAAATGAGGTCCTCAGTGCGTTCAGCATGTCCTGCATGGGGTGGGACTCAGACTCCAGCAGAGATGACAAGTTAGCCACCATCCTTCTCTCTCCTATCTCCTCCACTGAGTCGAGGCGCCACCCCAGGACAGAGCTAACTTTTTTGATCAGTCTATTCAGTCTCTTCCTGTCAGCTGCCGTGATGCTGTTGCCCCAGCAGACCACACCAAATGTAATGGTTGATGCCATCACTGAATCGTAGGTCTTCAGAAGCGTCCCTTGTACACCAAAAGACCTGAGCCTCCTCAGGAGGAACAGCCTGCACTGTCCCTTCTTGAAGAGTGCGTCAGCATTGTGTGACCAGTCCAGTTTATTGTTCAGATGAACACCCAGGTACTTGTAGGATGTCACCATCTCAATGTCTGTATCTGTGATACACCTGGCCCTCTTCTAGATCAACTGCAAAATTATGAGGGGGAAAAAGGTGCATGTTAAAAAAAGTTAAAAAAAAGTTTAAAAAAGAGATGGTCCTTTTTATGTGATTATCAAAGCTGTAGAATTTACAGAAAATGTGTATTGTTACATAATACATCATGATATACAGTATATGATATAATAACACAGGGTTACAAAAATAATTTTTTTGTAAGTTGTCTATGTTTTTTCAGCTGATTTAAGACAATTTTGCACCGCTGAATCTGAAAATGACACCCGTTTCTCTCGATCAGGTGCTAAGTAAAAACCTGTACTTACTTAGTACTTACTTAGTACTGTGCATGTACTTACCTTTATATAAAGGCAAGTACATGTAAATTGAATGCTACATCATCATTGTTCAAAACCCAGAGAATTTCAAGACATAAAAAATAATTTTGCATCATATAACCGGAGTGGTGGCTCAGTTGGTAGAGCATCCGCCCCACACCCGGGAGGCAGGGGTTCAAATCCCGGCTAGATCATGCCGAAGACCATATAAAAGCGGAACTTCCTGCCGTCCAGCTTGGTGCTCAGCAATAATGGATTGGAGGAGGGAAATCTGTGGCGGCGCCTTGCACGGCAGCGGCCCTCTGATTCTACATATGGGGTGTGTGTGATTAACACTGTACATAGGAAAAACACAATTTCGTTCTACTGTACATGATTGGTTGAATGACAATAAAGGGTGATTTAATTTGATTTTAATATAAAGTGAGAATACCCGTACATGTAAACAAAAACGTATAAAACAACATGTGGCCATAATTCAAAAAGTTGACCTGATTGAGCAAAACCAATGTGATTTTTGGATTTAGCACATCAAAATTGTCCTAAATCAGCTAAAAAAAAACTTAGACAATAAATTTGGTGTTGACCAGTGTAATATGATATAATAATATAAGATTACTTTTATCATAAGTGTTCTGCCCACTCTCATTTCTCCAGATCAGACAGGATTTGTAAAGAATAGGCACTCCTTTTTCAATATTTGCAGACTTTTTAACATCATGTATTCCGCTTGTCGGGGTCCTTCAGAGTGCATTCTGTCTTTGGATGCAGAGAAGACCTTTGTCAGAGTTGAATGGAATTGTCGCTAGAAAGTGCTAGAAAGATTTGGATTTGGGATAGCATTCATTTCTTGGATTCAATTACTATATTCCTCTCCATCACCTATAATTAGAACAAACAATGCCCTAAGATGCTGGGATAGGCTCCAGCCCCCCCCCGCGACCCCAAACGGATTAAGCGAAAGAAGATGAATGAATGAATGAATGAATGAATGAATGTGAACTCTAAGCCTTTCAACCTATATCGTGGAACACGCTAGGGATGTTCCCTTAGCCTTCTTCTTTTTAGTCTAGCTATTGAACCGCTGGCCATAGCTACAAGATCTAAAAACTTAATCACAGGCATTAATAGATGTGATATAGATTATGACTTCATGCTGATGACCTTCTATTATATATACCCAGAGCTAAGTTTACCATTCCTTCTATTTTTAAAGCTTTTACAACAGTTTGGGGAAATATCAGGATATAAAGTGAATTTTCATAAAAGTGTGCTATTACCAATAAATATGGATATATCCTCTTTGGAGAAATTGAAAGTACCTTTTAAAACCGTTACAGATCATTTGACCTACCTGGGAGTTACAGGGACAAAGAATTTTTCTGAACTTTTTAGCCAAAACCTTGGGAAATTATTAACTATAACACAACAAGAACTATCTAATTGGTTGTCTCTTCTGATTTCGCTCATGGGTAGAGTTAATGTTGTTAACATGTCAGTGCTTCCCAAATTTTTATATATGTTTCAAAGTCTAACGTGGGTACAGCTCAAGTTGCATGCTTGTGCTCCAGCCTCATTACCAGCTTTAATAGGAACAACTATGCCTTTGCCCTTGAACCTACCTGACACTAACCCTGTAGTGAACCACTCACTCAGAATTTATTCACAATTTAGAAAATACTTCTACCTGGAGAATGCATGTCTTTGTAGTCCAATTGCGTCAAATTCCTTTCTACCTTCACTGCAAGATAAAACATTTGACATGTGGCATAGGCAGGGGTTGAAAAGTTTGAATGACCTTTTTATTGGTAGCATCTTTGCGTCTTTTGAAGAGTTGTCTGAGAAATTTAATCTACCTAATTCACACTTTTTTCAATATCTTCAGGTTCAGTATTACACTAAGAAGTTGATCCCAGAATTTCCAATTAAACCTCTAAACAACATTATTTGTAGAAGAGCTTGGAATAACGAGGCGATGCAACTTATAAACCAAAGTTTATTATCAGCTTCGCTCCTCTAACAAGTCTCATCTCAGTGCAGAGGCAGAAGTAGAAAGAGGCAGAACATATTCAGCTCTACATACTTATACCTACACATAACAAAAGACATGCATATCAAAGCTGACATCCCACATTATCTTAATCCCCCTCCTTTGTCTCCGTATCCCTCCACCTGGCCTTGGGAGGTCAGGGCGATCGATCTGGTCTCCACCGCAGTGCCTCGGATGCTCTTTGATCCCCGCTGGCGGTTGAGACCTCTTGTCCTGTTCTGAGGTGTGAAGTCGCTTTACATATGTAATCACCAAACATTCTCACATGCTTATACATATGTAGGTTATGGGATATATGATTAATATAGACCACATTATTGACAATATTATGTTTTAAAATCTGACTAAAAGAAGTAGAATATCCTATATTATTCATTCATTCATTCATTCATTCATTTATTCATCTTCTTCCGCTTAATCCTTTTCGGGTCGCGGGGAGGGGGGGGGGGGCTAGAGCCTATCCCAGCATCGCCAGTCCATCGCAGGGCCAACACAGAGAGACAGACAACCATTCACTCTCACAGTCATACCTAAGGACAATTTAGAATCCCCAGTTTTGATGCCAATTAACCTAACTTGCATGTTTTTGCCATATATTTCGTCGTCGGCCTCCATCGATCTATGATGACCATGGAAGAGAAACCTAAACGTCTACTCTGCTGGAACAGCACCGCCTGTGGCTGAACAGGCCGATGCGCACCAGTGTTCTACCTTCCAGCGTTGGGCGTTGGTAGGATTCAAGCCTGGGCAGGAAGATATGGAGGACAAGATGTTACCCATGCAGTATGTCCCCCCTCTCCACGTCACTGATGAATCCAAAGGAACAGCAGGGCTGCTATAGTTTGGCACCAGCGCCATCGCAGGAGCTGCCAGAACGATGTTGAGCACAACAGAGAACTGCCTTAGGGGCTCCGACTCCGGATTTTTCCTCAGGGTTGACTCCCGAAGCCTTTCCCGTGACCCGGTGTGCCGCAAGGCAGCGGAGGTTTGAAATCAGGGTTTACCTTCCCCTAGATGGGCTACCTTCCCAGGTTGACGAGCCACCATCTACCCGAAGAATCTGGTTTTAAGGCGCCAGAGATCCGCCCTCGCCCCTTCTCCTATTAGTAAAAGCAGTTCCGCCGAGCTTAGAGACTAAACCACACGGGCAGGCTAGGAGTTGGACTTAGTTGTCAGAGGCTTTTCGAGACGCACGCCGTAAGGAGCATTTTATGAGCACTGGGAGCTTAACCCCAGTGCCGCTACTGGCTATGACAACCTTGGAACCTGGCATATATTATGAAACAAATATTTAATTTTAATACTTCATCTCATTCCAAAATCAAATTGACATGGGAGACAGACCTCCAAATGGAGGTGGATGAGGAAACTTGGCTCAGTATTTTAGGGAAATACATTCTTCATCTATATGTGCTCGACATTCATTAATTCAATTTAAAGTGGTACACAGGGTACACCTCTCAAAATCCAGACTGGCCAAAATATATACGAGAAATATATCCGAGAATCAGCCCCATGTGTTGTTTTATTATCAACAGGTCAGTAAAAAATGCCACTAAAGAAGGAGGAAATGGAAGAGATTAAAAAATCTCCGAACTTCTTGTCAGAAGAACTGACCAAAGTGGCCAATCAACAGCTTAAACTATTAGGGCTAATGGAAGAAGTCCGAGAATTGAAATTAACAATTAAGGAAAAAGACAAAAAAATTGCAGACTTGAAGCGACGCATCGAGGATCTTGAACAATATTCTTGTATGGATGATCTAATTATAAGTGGACAAGACATTAAATATAGATAGATAGATAGATAGATAGATAGATAGATAGATAGATAGATAGATAGATAGATAGATAGATAGATAGATAGATAGATAGATAGATAGATAGATGTACTTTATTGATCCCAAACTGGGAAATTACAGAAATATCAATCATATGCCAATGTTACAGCAGGAATGAGAGGTGAGGAGGCTCCCCTTAGTGAATCAGTCTCCCTGGAAAACCAAGTGCTTCAGTTCCTTGAAAGCAGAAATATAAAGGTTGAAGTAAATGCAATTTCAGCCTGTCATACTTTACCCAGAAAAGATAATAAAACAAAGAAATCAATTGTGATGTGCTTTGTGAACAGAAGGGTAAAGAATGACATACTGAGGCAGGCCAGAAAGCTACGGGGAACAGAAGTTTGCCTAAATGAACATTTAACAAAGGCTAATGCTGAAATAGCACGGCAGGCATGGATGCTAAAAAGACAAAATAAGATACAGGCAACATGGACAAGAAACTGTAGAGTTTGGATCAAACTAAATGGAACACCCGAGGAAGCAAAGGCCATAATAATCAGAGATCTCACTGACTTAAATATATAGATGAACACTGATTAAGAAAATTAAGAGACTATGATAATTCATATCCACACACACGGCAAGAATAGTTCTTTTGTGACATACCATGTCAATGTACTTTAAAAAAAAAAAAAACTAAGCAAAACAAAAAAAAAACTTATGACTGACTTGAGTAGACATCAATTATACCCCGTTGGAGGGAGTCATTTGACACAGAGTGAGGAAATTCAAACTCTGAAAATATACCATTATGCTGAACATAAACCAAGAGATGGAGAATGATATTGATCCTGATAACCACTTTTTCAACAATTCAAAAGTCAAGTGCAATTAGATGGTAAACTATCAATAATACACTTCAACAGCAGAAGTCTTAACAAAAACTTTCCACAGATTCAGGACTATTTAAAACAGCTAGACAGTAAATTTACAGCTATCGCAGTCTCTGAAACTTGGCTTATTGAAGAGCAGGCTCCTCTGATGGCAATAGAGGGATATCAGATGTTTCATATTAACAGATCTCAAAAAAAGGGTGGTGGTGTTGCACTGTAAATTGATGACCTGTATAGGTGTAAACTTGTAAATGGAATGTACTTTGCACTACCAGGGATTCTGGAATGTGTGACTGTTGATATTGACCAAGATAAAACAAAAAATCCAATTATAAGTTGTATATATAGAATGCCGGGAACTTGCATTGAGACATTCAGAGATAAATTAGTCGAGCTGTACAATAATATTACTAGTAAGAAAATGGTTGTAATTTGTGGAGATTTCAATATTGATTTACTAAATCCATTTCAACAAAATGTAATTACAGAGTTCATGAATTTTATGTACAGTATGAGTCTATATCCCACAATAACACATCCCAGTAGAATCACAGTTCACACTGCTACATTTATTGATAACCTGTTTGTTAATATTATTGATAAGAAAATAGAAAGTGGATTATTGATCAATGATATAAGTGACCATTTGCCAGTCTTTGCACTTATCCATGGCCACATGGGGGCCAATACAGAAAAACTTTAAAATCTTTCAGATACAAATCACAAAAGGCAATCAGTTCTTTTAAAGAAGACTTGCTGAAGCAAGACTGGACAAAAGTCTATGTATCAGATGTAAATGAAGCCTATGACACATTTATGAACATTGTAACCACTCTTTATGAAAAAAATTGTCCATTAGTAAAGAAAAAGCTTAAACAGAAATTTGCCAACAAGCCATGGTTAACCAAAGGATTACAAAAGGCATGTAAAAAGAAAAAATCACTATATAAAGTTTTTCTAAAGAAAAGGACAGAAGAAGCAGAGCAGCGGTATAAAACATACAAAAATAAGTTAACATATATAATGAGATGTAGTAAAAGAGACTATTACAGTAAAGAACTGGAGAAAAACAGAGACAATATTAAAAATACATGGACAATGCTTAACAATATTCTTGGAAATAAAAACAGAAACACAAGCTACCCAACCAATCTTTCAAAAAAAAAAAAATTCTGTGAGATAATTGACAACTTCATAAAGAAGAATAATTTATTGTGTGAGCAGCAATATGGTTCAGACACAAGAGGACAACTGCATTTGCTCTAATGGAGTTTATTATTCTAATAGCTCTCTTCTGAAGCATAAAGACTGGCTATATGTTTGTTTTATATGTATTTCCCCATACTTCAGTACAATATGTCATGTATGGGAGTATTAATGAATGATATAAAGTATATAATGTGGGTTGATTCAGCAAATATTTCACTCTGTGTAGTATTGCAGTTGATTTGGATATTTTACCTTTAATATACTTAATATGTGACTTCCAACACAGTTTATTATCAATTATTACTCCAAGGAATTTAATTTTGGATACCCTTTCAATCTCTACACCATTTACACTGAGTTTAGATACTGAGTTGTTGTGATGGTTGTTAAAAATGATAAATTTTGTCTTACTTAAATTGAGCTCCACCCGTTGAGGTGGTATGGGCATCTGATTAGGATGCCTCCTGGACGCCTCCCACTTGAGGTGTTTCGGGCACGTCCCACTGGGAGGAGACCCTGGGGCAGACCCAGGACTCGGTGGAGAGACTATGTCTCCCAGCTGGTCTGGGAACGCCTTGGTATCCTCTCTGAAGAGCTGGAGCAGGTTGCTGGGGAGAGGGAAGTCTGGGCTTCTCTGCTTGAACTGCTGCCTCTGCGACCCGGACCTCTGGAAAAGAGGTAGAAGATGGATGGATGGATGATGGATGGATAAATTGAGCATTAATTTGTTTGAATCAAACCACAGTTTGAGCTTTCTTAATTCCTTTCCGAGTGTATCCAAAAGTTGTTCCAAATTGCTTCCACTGCATAATAAATTAGTGTCATCTGCAAACAGTATTAAATATATTTTTTCTGAAACTTTACATACTGTATATCATTTATATACATATTGAATAACAATGGCCCCAAAACTGAACCCTGTGGGACTCCGCAAGTAACCTTCAGTATCTGTGAGTTTTTGCTACCAACACATACATACTGATATCTGTTCTTTAAGTAACTACATAACCAGGACAGTGCTAGCCCCCTAATACCATAATTTTGTAGTTTTTTTAACAATAATTTATGATCCTCTGTATCAAATGCTTTTTTTTAAGATCCAGGAATACCCCAACTGAATACTCTTTATTTTCTACAACAGTTATTTTTTCTATAAATTCCATTAGCGCAAATGCAATTGTCCTCTTGTGTCTGAACCCATATTGTTGCTCACATATTGAACATATTGAACTACATATTGAACTACATTGTATGTTGAAATTAATAATAAAGAAATGTGAAACACAAAAAGATTACTTATATCATGATATGAAATTGTTTCCATATCAGACAGCCCTAATAGCAGGTAATTTGAAGGTGAAATTAGTCGGTGTTTTCAATCAATGGGATGACAATCAGGTATGAGTGGGCACCCTGTTTTATTTAAAGAACACTGACCTATCAATCTGTCAACACATGTGGAAGTGTATCATGGCATGAACAAAGGAGAATTCTGAGCACCTCAGAAAAAGGGTTGTTAATGCTCATCAGACTGGAAAAGGTTACAAAGCCATCTCTAAAGAGTTTGGACTCCACCAATCCACAGTAAGACAGACTGTGACAAATGGAGGAAATTTAAGACCATTGTTACTATCCCCAGGAGTGGTCGACCAACTCAGATCACTCCAAGAACAAGGTGTGTAATAGTCGGCGAGGTCACAAAGGACCCCTGGGTAACTTCTAAACAAGTGAAGGCCTCGCTCACACTGTCTAATGTTAATGTTCATGAGTCCACCATCAGTAGAACACTGAACAAGGACAAAGCCACTGCTCTCCAAAAAGAACATTGCTGCTCATCTGCAGTTTGCTAAAGATCACATGGACAAGCCTAATGGCCATTATTGTCATTATTATCAAAAATGTCCTGTGGACGGATAAGACCAAAACAGAACTTTCTGGTTTGAAAGAGAAGCATTATGTCTGCAGAAAGAAAAACACTAAATTACTGAAGAAAAAAAACCCCTTATTCCATCTGTGAAACATGGTCAGAATCAGAATCAGAATCAGAATCAGATTTATTGCCATTGTTCATGTAGTACACAAACTAGGAATTTGTCTTGGTGCAATGCCGCAACATTAAAGACATGATAAGATAAAGAGATAAACTAAAAAAACTAAAAAAAACTAAAAACATGCAATAAGTGTAGAATAATAAGTAATAATAATAATAATAATAATAATAATAATAATAATAATAATAATGAGTAATACTAGTCAAAGCAGTTTTAAATAAATTAGCAAGTAGCAGATAATGTGGAGTACCACATAGTGCAGTCGATAATGCAACAGAAAAACAGTGATGAATGACATGAGTCTGGTTGAGCTGCTGTACATAGTGCACGAGAGTCAATAAGTCACTTAATGTTCAGCAGTCTGATGGCAGAGGGGAAAAAGCTGTTCATGTGCCAGGAGGTTTTAGTCTGAATGGACCGAAGTCTTCTACCTGAGGGGAGGGGGGCAAACAGTACGTGACCAGGGTGTGAAGGATCAGCTATGATCCGGCCTGCACGCCTCCGGGTCCTGGAGATGTACAGGTCCTGGAGAGATGGGAGCTTGCAGCCGATCACCTTCTCAGCAGTGCGCACGACGCGCTTCAGCCTTAGTCTGTCCTTGGCAGTGGCTCCTGCGTACCACACGGTTATGGAGGTGGTGAGGATGGACTCGATGATGGCCGTGTAGAACTGCACTAACATCTTGGTGGGTAGCTTGAGCTTCCTCAGCTGCCACAGAAAGAACATCCTCTGCTGGGCCTTTTTGATGAGGGAGCTGATGGTTGGCTCCCATTTGAGGTCCCGGGTGATGGTGGTGCCCAAGAAGTGGAAGGAATCTGCAATGGTGATGGGAGAGCCTGTGATGGTGAGGGGGGGCAGGGGGGTTGTGACTTTCCTGAAGTCCACAATCATCTCCGCTGTCTTCAGAGCGTTCAGCTGCAGGTTGTTGTGGCTGCACCAGGACACCAGCTGGGCCACCTCTTTCCTGTAGACGGACTCGTCGCCGTTGGAGATGAGCCCGATAAGGGTGGTGTCGTCCGCAAACTTGATCAGCTTAACAGACTGGTGGTGGTGGTAGTGTCAAAGTCGGGCCTGTTTTGCTGCATATAGGCCAGGATGGCTTTCCATCATCAATAGAACAATGAATTCTGAATTATGCCAGCAAAGGCAACAGGAAAATGTCAGGACATCTGTCCATGAACTGAATCTCAAGAGAAAGTGGGTCATGCAGCAAGACAATGATCCTAAGCACACAAGTTGTTCTACCAAAGAATGGTTAAAGAAGAATAAAGTTAATGTTTTGGAATGGCAGAGTCAAAGTCCCAACTTTAATCCAACTGAGATGTTGTGGAAGGACATGAAGTGAGCAGTTCATGTTCCTCTAGGAACTGCAAGCTGGTGAACCTAACCTCAATTCCTGAGGTCCGAGGTCAAAGGGTCTTCGAAAGAGGAAACCCACCAACATCCCATAGGTGAAGCTGTTCTGTATGGAGGAATAGGCTAAAATTCCTCCAAGCCGATGTGCAGGACTGATAATCAGCGACTGGAAATACTGAGTTGCAGTTATTGCTGCACAAGGGGGTCACACCCAATACTGAAATCAAAGGTTGACAAACTTTTGCCACTCACAGATATGTAATATTGGATCATTTTCCTCATAAAGGAAAAGCAAAATACTTTTGTCTCA
The DNA here is from genome assembly GCA_020510985.1 of Pholidichthys leucotaenia. Taxonomy (NCBI): domain Eukaryota; kingdom Metazoa; phylum Chordata; class Actinopteri; order Cichliformes; family Pholidichthyidae; genus Pholidichthys; species Pholidichthys leucotaenia. The sequence goes on along the minus strand of CM035838.1, from coordinate 396,652,310 downwards.
TTTATTTAACTTGGTTTTCTTTATCTACTTTTAAAGATAAGATATAAGCCTTTATTAGTCCCACAATGGGGAAATTCCAGGATTGCAACAGCACAGGGATAGCAACACTCAGAGCAACAATCAGAAGGCAAGAAAAAAAAACAAGAACAGCTAGTATACATATGTACATATTACTATATACAGTGTATATATATATACAGTATATATATATATATATATATATATATATATATATATATATATATATATATATACTGTATATATATATATATACACACTACCGTTCAAAAGTTTGGGGTCACCTCAGACAATTTTGTGTTTTCCATGAAAAGTCACACTTTTTTTTACCACCATGAGTTCTAAAATGAATAGAAAATATAGTCAAGACATTGACAAGGTTAGAAATAATGATTTGTATTTGAAATAATAATTTTTTCCTTCAAACTTTGCTTTCGTCAAAGAATCCTCCATTTGCAGCAATTACAGCATTGCAGACCTAACATGATTGCACAAGGGTTTTCTAATCATCCATTAGCCTTCTGACGCAATGAGCAAACACATTGTACCATTAGAACACTGGAGTGATAGTTGCTGGAAATGGGCCTCTATACACCTATGTAGATATTGCACCAAAAACCAGACATTTGCAGCTAGAATAGTCATTTACCACATTAGCAATGTATAGAGTGTATTTCTGATTAGTTTAAAGTTAACTTCATTGACAAAAAGTGCTTTTCTTTCAAAAATAAGGAAATTTCTAAGTGACCCCAAACTTTTGAACGGTAGTGTATATATATATACTGTATATATACAGTATATATAGACACACAATGTGGAGCATTGTGGTTGGTGAATGTATTTAGGACATATTTATGCAGAAAATTCTAAGGGGTTCACAAACTTTCAAGCACCACTGTATATAAATAGCAGAATTTGGTTCACATAGTAATCAATTACTTTGTGAAATGCTGGAAAGTAATTGTAAATGCAATTGATTGGTTTTGAAAAGTAAGGATAGTTTTCAAATAATTTTGGTATATTTGCTTCCATCAAGCATTACATGTTTTCACTGTCTGTCAAGCTGATAGACATTTAGGCTTCCACAATAATGAATGCTTGGAATACGTTTTTGAAATACTTTTCCACAGCACTGTATGTTCACAGCCTCTATTTCTTTCTTTGTTGCTACAGGAACATGAAAGTAAAAATGGAGTGAAACCTCAGCAGCTTCAAGAGGTTGAAGATCCTCCAACCACAGCAAACAAAGCTGAATCAGAGTGACAAGAGTGGAAAAAGAATACAGTGGGAACGCCACACTGGGGATAAGCAATACTTTTCTTGAAGAATGTGTGAGGTTTCACACTGTTGTGTCACTTAAAACTGCATAAACTGATCCACTAGAGTTAAGCAATTTGTGTGTGGTCAGTGTGGAAAGGCCTTTACTGAAAGGAGTCACTTAAGAACAGATGAACTCATCCACACTGGAGTTAAACAGTTTGTGTGTCAAGAGTGTGGAAAGGCTTTTACTCAAATGGGTCCCTTAAAGAGGACATGAAACGCTACATGTTTTAATCACTATTTAAAACCTGGACCTATATACTAATGTCAGAATCTTGAAACTTTAGAGTGATCGTATGTTGGTTCGTTACCTCAAATAAGATTCATGACACAAGTATATTCCTCATATGAGCTCTTTACTTGCAAGGAGTGCAATACCTTTAACAGAAAATGCAGCACTGGCAATAAATAAATCAGGAAGTATTTATACATAGTCAGTCACACAAAAATCTACTGGATACAATTCACAGTCATAATATGAGTATACAAAACATTGGCCTGGACTGAAAACAACATGGCCTTGCAGGTGTGCCCCAGACTCCAAGTTAATCATAGTCACAGCATTTCATAGGAAAACAAGATTAATTCTCCCTCACTCCCAGACCCCTTATCATGCACATAGTCTGGTCTGGTGAGACACTTTGACTTCTAAGCACATCTTAATGAAGGACACTCAATAGGTCCACTTATTACCCAGAAACAATACAGTATGCTATAAACTCATAGAAGATGCATGCAGTATACATTTTAATCATATAAGATGGTTATGCAATGATAATGATAATGATGTTAGTAATAGCAATTATAAAATGATAAACAATGATGTATTTACAATTTTCTGACAACTAATAATATATTATAGGTAACATTGTAAGTGCAACTGGATTTAAATAATAAGTCATCAAAGGAGTGGTGGCTCAGTTGGTAGAGCATCCGTCCCACACCCGGGAGGCAGGGGTTCAAATACCGGCCGGGTCATGCCAAAGACTATATAAAAGTGGGACTCCCTGCCATCCAGCTTGGTGCTCAGCAATAATGAAATGGAGGAGGGAAATCTGTGGCGGCGCCTTGCATGGCAGCAGCCCTCTGATTCTACATATGGGGTGTGTGTGTGATTTACACTGTAGAAAGGAAAAACACAGTTTCGTTCTACTGTACATGTATGGTTGAATGACAATAAAGGGTAATTTAAAATTCTGTTTTTATCATTTCAAAATTGCCATATTGCCCGAGCCTCGGTCGTGACATCACTAGGTTGGTTGGTCAGGAGTGCCTGCATTAGATTATCACTTACAGTCAGCTTGTCAGAAGCTCAGTGGAGAAAAAGGAAAACAAAAGGAAGAATCATCAGAAGGGGGGTCATTTTTGTGTTGCACCTGGCCACAGCAATGAATTTTATAGGGTCAAAAATGAGGGAAAGACTGTCCATTTTCATTCATTGCCACTGAAACAGACAGCTGTTCTTCACCGGTGGCTAGCTGCACTCAAACGGGTCAACCCTCCAGTTAGCCGCAATGCTGGGATTTGTAGTGAGCATTTTACAAATGAGGACTATATAGAGGAGAGAGTTTTTGAGTCAGATAAACTCGTGGTTCCCCACAGCAACAAGCTAAAAGCAGATGCAGCCCCATCTGTGTTTGATTTTTCTTCTTATCAAGCCAGGTGTACAGATCGCCCAACACAGGGTAAAAGTACTGAGGTAGATGTGCGCCATGAAGAAGGAGCCCAGCGGCCATTTCACCAGGCAGAGCAGAGACAGGTAAAATAAATACATAGATGTGCCTACTGTACATATTCAGAAAATGCCACATAATATATACTGTACAAACATTTTTCTCTTGATGATCTGTCAGGTTTAAGTTAAGGCATTTTAGTTTTTCAGTGTACACCCAAAACATTTACCAGATAATACTCATAAATGTGCAGCCAATCATAAAAAGCAGTTCAGACTCAGCTGTCTTCCCTCGACACCCCAGGACTCCTAATATCCACAGATTAAAAAAAAAAGTGGCATTTTGGCATATTTCCTCCTGGTAAAAAGTAATCCATGTGCAGCAGTCACTTCCATGTCTGTTCCTCCTGGATACTATCAGATCTTAGCAGCTATTTGGCAAATAACTGCAAAAAAAAAAAAAAAAAAAAAAAAAGGAAAAACAAAAAAGTATGGTATCCCCTGATGCTGAACAAGCTCATAATCCATCGGTACTTCAAGGGGAATAAACCAGTGGTAACGACACTTGTTTACTTCTGGTATTTAACTGGATTGGTAGAGATTAGACTTTTTTTTTTAATACAACCCAGAGTTTAAATAAAATGGATTTATGGACTAAAAGAATGAAATCTGTACATAAAATTTTAAAAAGAAATTGAAATACCTTTTGATAAGTTTGGGAAATTCTAGCAGTGTTCCTCCTGGAACTGCTCAAACACATTTCCTCAAATATTATTACAACCAAGGCAATTATTTCCAGAACATTTACAGTCTAAATTGCTCTGTTTTATACCTTAACACATTGATTTGTATTGAATGTTTAAATGTTTGACAGAAACTACAGCTTATAAACCTTTTATTTATTGAAAATTTTGAATTTATTAAAACGTGGCAAAAATTGATTATGAAGATTGATCTTTTTCCTGATTTATAATGGACCAAACTTAAGTGTATGAAAAAAATCCCAACAGTTCTTTTTTTTATCATATTTTATTTGAGATTCAATGTCATGATAAGGTAATCCATGGAACTTTACTATTAAAACATACACACATAGTTATATTACATTCACAGTGAAATATTTCGAGCCTTTTTTATAATTATGGCAATAGCTCTGGAAAATAAATGACAAATTTTGATATTCTAATTTCCTGAGATGCACTGATTAACTGCATTGTACTACTGCCCCCTGCTGTTTTAAAGGAGTAGCAGGTCAAAAACTTTCATCTATCTCAAAACTCAATTTTAGCCGAAATATCCTGCAAAAATTTAAATGTTCATACATAGAGGCTGGGAATAGAGTGTGCTGAGAAATGATTTAAAGAAAGGGGGAAGAGACAGAAAATCCTGTTCTGAATTACATTACAGACTTTTCTTTATTTTCATAGGTCAGAGAATCATGCATGCAATTACTACGCAGCAGAAGCAGCAGCAACAGCAACAGCATACAAGAGAGGGAGAACGACAGCGAGATTAAGGAGCAGGTAGATGTAGAAAAAGTAAATGTTGGTACACAAACAGAAGAGTGTTGGCTGGAAAAAACACTGGCAACAGCAAATTTCAGGAACAAAGGGACAATGACAGATGACATTGGATTTATACAAATGATGACACATGATCATCCATATGGAAAAGCAGCAGAGGATGTCGTACCACCATCATGGCAACCTCTTCCCTGTCAGAGTCCTGAGCTGGAGTCATCTGATGGAGACTCAGTGGAGGAAGTTTGTAGTGTTGAGGTGGACGAAGACTTCCACATGAGTGACTGTGAGAGCATCAGCAGTGAGAGTGATGCAGCAGATGCAGACCTAAAAACATTTCAGGACAGAAAAAGCATAGTAAGCATTGAAGAACTCTTAAAGATTTTCTGTATCTGCCACTTTGAAGGTTGTGGTAAATGTTTAGTCCAGTCACCAACATCTAGGAAAAGTGGATTTGGCATGATAATAAAAACTGAATGTATCAGTGACCATGAATTCATTTGGAACTCACAGCACTTGGTCAGTGGAACTATGGAGTGCAATGCTGCCATCCCTGCAGCCAGTTTTGCCACTGGGAATTAGTGCAATGCGTTGTAGAAGTACAGTATGTGACACTAGTGGTCGTGAATCTATTGCTCAGAGAGAATGGTTTAACATACAGAAAGCATATGTCATCCCTGAGGTGGTTGAAGTATGAGAAACACACATTAAAGCAGCGCTAGCAGCAATAAATGACAAAGCACTTGTGAGTGGTAACTGCAAATACAACAGCCCAGGCCATAATGCAACATTTAGCACTTATTCTGTTCTTGACATGGAGGTGAATCTGATGGGGGCCCAGGAGACTGTCAAGGTCACAGAGGTCAAAAACAGCTACTGGCTGGAGGTAGGACTGGAGAGGTGCCTGTCAAAGCTCTCAGTGTATGGAGTCCCAGTGTCTGTAATTGCCACTGACTGCCACCCATCAGTGCAGAAGGTCCTGCAAAACAAATACAAAGAGATACAGCATGAGTATGATCTGTGACACATTGTAAAAGCTGTAAAAAAGAGGCTGTTAAAAACCCACTATGAGGAGCTATATGAATGGATAAAAATGATCACAAACCATCTCTGGTATTCAGTTCGTACCTGTGAAGGAAATGTCAGGAGGCTCCAGGAGATGTGGACCTTTGTTCTTCACCACTGGACATGTGGTGAGACAATGACCAGGTGTGAGCACCCTCCATACACTTCTTTTTTTAATATTTTATTTTTTACCCATGGAGGACCTGACAGGATGGGGAATAGGGAAAGGAAGTGTGTGGAGGGGGAAAGAAAAGGGAGGGGACCAGACAAAAAGACAAACAAACCAACAACTAAAACAAACAGAAGACAAACTGCTTCTTCCACTGAAGATGTCTCATCACAAGTCTGGTATCCGCACCTGTTAAAGGAGAGACATTTGTGCGTGTGCGTCTGTGTGCGTATATATGAGAGCGTGCGCAAAATAAGTGTGTGCATGTGAGTGGTTTGTCAGGAAACATACAAAGAGGGGGGCCGGTCGCAGCAGCCCCCCCCCCCCCCCCCCCCGGGACCCCGAGCAGGCAAGACAGTGCCACAAACCCCCACAGGGCACAAATGCCTGAGGTCAGCAAGCCCCAGGAAAGCTAGGCATCCACCCCCAGAGAGATGATTGAGGGAGGCCAGGCCGCCAGGCCGCCGGTGCGGCAGGCCCACACTCCCAAGCCCGCCAACCCCCCATCCCCCCAGTGGGGCCCATGCCAGTCCCCGGGCCCCAGGCACCAAGAGGCCAGCGATTGCACACCCTGGGCCGGAGACCGGCCCGCGTCCCCTGGTGCAAGCCCCCCCCCCCCCCCAGGAATCCCCACAGCACGTCCGCCCCCCCCCTCAGCGCCACCACCGCTCACTCTGGGGACCCCCATGCACAAAGAAGTCCCCCCCACCCAGGTGAGGCCACATAGCCAAGAGGCACTACCCCCCCAATCCAGCACCTCTCGACTCACAGACACACTCATCCCCTCACCTTCAGACCCTCATGCCCCCATACACACCCACATGCACTTCCTCACGCTCACTCACCCGGACCCACCCATTATCTCTCACTCCTGTACCCGTTCAGTCTCACTCCCACTCGCCCTCAGGGTCACCCACACCAACTCACTTTCACCCACACAAGCACTCTCACTCACACTCCAACCTACTCACATCCATTCGTGCTCTCCCTCTCACACTCACCCACCCTCATTCACCCTTATTTCTTACAGCAACTGTAATGCAGATGCAGCGAGCCTGAATGCGCACCAGTGCCCGGCAGCGGCCGGGGAGACCGCTGGCACAGGCCAGCGGCCACTTCCCCCCCGACCCACTCCAGGGTGGCCCTGGCCACAGAAGCAGACCCCCACCCCCAGCGCCCACCCAAGCGACTGATCAGCAGATCACCGCAGGTGCCCCGAGATGCCACCCACAAACGCAAAGTGCTACACAAAATCATCTCACCATCACTACCTTCATTCAGTTCAATTCAATTCAATTCAATTCAATTCAATTCAGTTCAATTCAGCTTTATTTATAATGCGCCACATAACAACAAAAGCCGTTTCATGGTGCCACAGTGCAGAAAAAAACCACACAGTCACAGAAAGACCCAGCAATCAGACGATCCCCTATGAGCAAGCACTAAGCGACAGTGGAGAGGAAAACCTCCCATCTGGAAAGAAGAAACCTCTAGCAGAACCAGGCTCAGGGAGGGGCAGTCGTCTGCTGCGACTGGCTGGGGATGAGGGGATAGGGAGGATGGAGAGGACAGACATAAAGAACATAGCAGTAAGATGCCAAGTACAATATTGGAGGTCAATCAGCAGTATGGATCAGATAACAATAGAACAAGAGTGGGGTTAAAAGACACAAAAACCCTCCTTAAACGAAAGCTACTGTATATTAAAAAGGAAGGATTTTACCCTGTTCTTAAAAACAGAGACCGAGTCTGACTCCCGGACCCAGAGTGGTAACTGGTTCCAGAGAGAAGGAATTGGTAGCAGAAGGCTCTGCCTTCCACCGTACTTTTGGAGATTCTGGGCACCACAAGTAAGCCAGCATTTTGGGAGCGTAATGCTCTATTAGGATGGTAAAGTAATATCAGATCTTTTATATATTGGGGGGGGCAGATTGTTAAGAGCTTTGAAAGTAAGAAGAAGGATTTTAAACTTGATTCTGAATTCAATGGGAAGCCAATGAAGGGAGGACAGAACCGGGGAAATATGATCTCTTTTTCTAGAACCAGTTAAAACTCTGGCAGCAGCATTTTGAATCAACTGAAGATTTTTTAAAGATACTTTAGGACAACCAGATAATAGTGAATTACAATAATCTAATTGTGAACTGACAAAGGCGTGAATCAGTTTCTCAGCATCACCCAGAGACAAGATGCTCCTGATCTTGGCAATATTGCGCAGATGATATAAGGTGGTCCTAGAAACAGTTTTAATATGTGAATTAAAGGACAAATCCTGGTCAAAAATCACTCCAAGGTTCCTCAAACAACTGTTCAGAGTGAGAGTGGCCGCATCTAAATTAAGGGCATAATCTGAAAAGGAATTTCTAAGATGTTTTGGGCCAACAACAATGACTTCAGTCTTATCAGAGTTCAATAGTAAAAAATTACAAGTCATCCAAGCTATCATCACTCCCTCACTCTTGCTTACTCTCTTATTCAGTCCCACTCTCACTCCCTTGGTTGTATCTATACATTCAGCAGCACCCAGTGATTTTGACAACATGACGGGTCCCAGGTCCCCCGCTGGGCCCCCAAGCCCACAGCAGGAGGAGGATAACAGGGGTGGGGGAAGACCCTCACCCCCGCCCCCCGCACAAAACATGGTAAGTGTATGTCGGTTGTGTGATATGATTGTGTGTAAATGTGTGGACTACCATAGTGCAGTTAAAATTGGGGGGATGGTGGTTGGAGCACCACTAGCCACTGCGATAGGCAGCGGGCCCCCCATCCCCCCAAGCCCTCAGTGTCTAAAATGCAACGAAAATTGAGGTGAGGGCAGCCCCGCTGCACAACAGAGGTATCCTCATCGCTGACACAGTGTGGCACACCCCCACTACAAAGCCCTAAATGTATGCAAGAAGATGTATATTCTACCCAGAATCGGGGGTGGGGTGGGGGGATAAGACTGGGAGGGAGGCGGTCCAAAAACGAAGCTGTCCCCCCCTGAGAAGCCAGCTTGCAAACTGGTTCAGGAGGCCACCCTCTGCCCCCAAATCCCAACTCAGGGCGAGGGCTGCCAGGCCGAGAAGCCCAGGACCCACCAGCATTGCACCCTGGTCCTCCCAGCACCACAAACATGATGGGGCAGCCATACTCATTCCCACTCACCTTGCACACACAAACATGCACAACAACAATAGTCACAACAGTGAACAATGGAACTGACCCACACAGCACCCCACTTGCCAAACGACACCCCCGAGTGCCCACGCAAGCTCACCAACCACCCACCCCAGATGCACCAGCCACAGCCACCCTGGAACAGCCTGACGGCAACACGGTCACCAACCTGCACCAACAGCCCCCACAACACATACCCACTGCCAGTGACACCAGGGGCAATGCGAAAAAGCGCCCCACCCCACGACACAACAGCAGGGCAGCCGGGACATGCACTCCCCAAAACGCCAATCGCCATGTCACTAGATGGACTGCCCCACCCCCGCCACCCAACAAAGTTCTCCTACCCATACACACATCCTCCACCCCCACAGGTAACCGCATCCATACACACACACACACCCGCCCATCCTCATGTGCACACATACACACATACTCACCATCACACATGCCCACCTACACCCCCACACAGCCCCACATGCCCACATACAACACACACACCCACTTCCGCACCCGCTCACACACACTCCCCCACTCACACCCACTCTCACACACATACACACACACACACACACCTGCACACCCACACCCGCAGGCCCAAGAGGATGAGGAGGACAACCCAGGATGCAGGCACCTGCCTCAGGGTACTGCCAGGGCCCCAGGGAGGACACAACCTTGCCGTGCAAGGACGCACCGTTGTTGGCCCGCACCACCGACACACACCCGAACTCGGCCAAGGGGGGGAATGCCCCCCCCAGCACCAAGGGCCCAGGGCCAGACCCAGCCCCTCCCGGGAGATGAGGCCAGCCAGCCAGGGGCCACAGCCCACCCCGCAGCACCCAATTCCAACCAACCCCCCCGGGCCAGACACATGGTCACCCCGGAACAAGCCCCCTGGACACTGGCCCCTCGTGGTCGGGGCACAGCCAGCTGCCAGAGATGCCAAGGGGAGTGAGCCACTGCCCACCACCCCTCAGGTTATAAAATTAATAAGCGGGGACCAGAGAGAATTGAGTTCTGCCAGTTGATTATTTGAGGAGGCAGACATTCTCTCCAGGCTAATATAATGTAACAGTAAGTTATTATAGCGAGTTATGTGTAACCCTTGCCTTATGTTAATTAGGTAAGGGAAATTATTAAGTGTAGACCAGTTGCTAGGTTCGTAAGGGTTACAATAGGAAATTAAAATGAGTGTGGAATGAAATAGCTGGAGGCAAGAAATGAGCAATACTGGTTGTTATTTGTAGAGGTAAAGAGAACAATATATACAAACAATTTACAACTATACAAATATAACAACGGCCGGCATGAAATAAAACCCCAAAAATGTCCTACTGAGCCCAGTGTTTGTTTGTCCTTTTGGTTTAGTCGTTTGACCAGTCAAGATATCTTGTATCTCCAGACTCAGGTTTCTTTTCCTCTTCTAAAGCGGTGGCTTGAGTTGTTACCACTTCGAATTTTGTGCACTGGAGAGAGGAAGGATGTTCTTCAATTGAGATCTTGGTCAGATCTCGGTTCAGTCGCGGTTCACTCTCGGTTCAGGGCTTGGGTCAGGCTCGCCATCTCCATTCGGAGAGAATCCAGGATCCAGAAGGTTCTTAATCAGCAACCAAAAAAAACCTAGCCAAGATGAGGTATCAGTGTGAACACAGCAAAAGTCACAGCCTCACGACCTCTCAAGCTCGTGCTCCCATCAACAAGAAGAGGTATCAGTGTGAACACAGACCGTCCACAGCCTCTCTCGTCTGCTCTCAGATCGTAAAAGACCGAAAACCGAGTGCGCGCCTGCTGCCTCTGCTCGGAAGGCAGGGCTAATATTGCTCTTAATGAATGAAAAGACCACAATCGCCCAACGTGACCATGAAACGGGAATTTAAAAGTTGGATAATGAGGATCACACTTCCTCCTCCCAAAATAATCGTTTTTCAAAATAAAATCACACAATTGTATTAATACAATTGACATCTGAGAAAAAAAGGGTCATTTTCTCAGCTGGGTAACGTGCATAAATTATTTCTTGATTTCCAATTCATGAGGATAGTTTTCCTTGCGATGCATAAGGCGGTGAGAACCATGTGTGACATCCTTGCCTCTATATTTAATTCACTTAAATCACCTAATATGCAAAGTGTGGGTGAGGATGGGACACAATACCCAAGGCATGCCGACAGGTCCTCACATGTCTTCTGCCAGAACTTTTGAACCGGTGCACAGGACCACATAGCATGCATATAGCTATCTGGGATGTTGCTGGTGCAGTAGAAGCAGATATTTGTATGACTCGGGCCCATTTTGAACATCCTTTGTCCTGTGTAATGACTTCTATGTAGAACTTTATACTGTATGAGTTGTAAATAAGAGTTTTTCATCATCTTAAAAGTGTTTAAACATATTTGTGTCCAGAAGCTTTCCTCCTTACTGATCGATAAGTCTGTCTCCCATTTTGATATTGGAAGAGATACTGACTCATCCAGTTTTGATAATAGTCCGTATATTTTCGATATCAATTTAGGGGAATGAAGATTTAGAAACTCTGCCACCTTAACTGGTACCTCTAAATCAGTCTGATTAAGATTGAATTTTGCTTTTATTATGGATTTAAGCTGTTGGTACTCAAGAAACTTTTTATCGCTGATATCATACTGTGACACTAATTCCTAAAATTGGATAAAATTTCCACCTTGAATAAGATGCTCGAAGTTTTTTTATTCCCTTCTCTTGCCATAGTGGAAAGTTTAACGTCCTCTTTTGTTGCAGGATATCAGGATTATTCCAAATGGGTGTGAGTTTACAAGGGAGAAGCGAAGACACCGTTATTTTTTAAAAATTTCCACCAAGCTGTCAGAGAGGAGCTGATATTAATGCTTTTAAAACAGTCACAGCGTTTAATACAGGGACTCATAAAAGGTAAGTCAGAGATATTTAGTGACCCACAGAGAGCCTGTTTGTCATAAACTTCCCCATGCGCTCCTCATAGTGCATGGAGGAAGAGAAGGAGGAATGAGGATTTAAAAGTGGGAGTTACCACACAAACATTTATTGAACATACATAGGACAACCATATACAGTGGGGAAAAAAAGTATTTAGTCAGCCACCAATTGTGCAAGTTCTCCCACTTAAAACATGAGAGAGGTCTCCAATTTTCATCATAGGTATACCTCAACTATGAGAGACAAAATGAGAAAAAAAAAAATCCAGAAAATCCCATTGTCTGATTTTTAAAGAATTTATTTGCAAATTATAGTGGAAAATAAGTATTTGGTCACTTACAAACAAGCAAGATTTCTGGCTCTCACAGACCTGTAACTTCTTTAAGAGGCTCCTCTGTCCTCCACTCGTTACCTGTATTAATGGCACCTGTTTGAACTCGTTACCAGTATAAAAGACACCTGGCCACAACCTCAAACAGTCAGACTCCAAACTCCACTATGGCCAAGGCCAATGAGCTGTCAAAGGACACCAGAAACAAAATTGTAGACCTGCACCAGGCTGGGAAGACTGAATCTGCAATAGGTAAGCAGCTTGGTATGAAAAAATCAACTGTGGGAGCAATTATTAGAAAATGGAAAACATACAAGACCACTGATAATCTCCCTCGATCTGGGGCTCCACGCAAGATCTCACCCCGTGGGGTCAAAATTATCACAAGAACGGTGAGCAAAAATCCCACAACCACATGGGGGGACCTAGTGAATGACCTGCAGAGAGCTGGGACCAAAGTAACAAAGGCTACATCAGTAACACACTACGCCGCCAGGGACTCAAATCCTGCAGTGCCAGACGTGTCCCCCTGCTTAAGCCAGTACATGTCCAGGCCCATCTGAAGTTTGCTAGAGAGCATTTGGATGATCCAGAAGAGGACTGGGAGAATGTCATATGGTCAGATGAAACCAAAATAGAACTTTTTGGTAAAAACTCAACTTGCCGTGTTTGGAGGAGAAAGAACACCATACCTACTGCGAAGCATGGGGGTGGAAACATCATGCTTTGGGGCTGTTTTTCTGCAAAGGGACCAGGACGACTGATCCGTGTAAAGGAAAGAATGAATGGGGCCATGTATCGTGAGATTTTGAGTGAAAATCTCCTTCCATCAGCAAGGGCATTGAAGATGAAACGTGGCTGGGTCTTTCAACATGACAATGATCCCAAACATACCGCCCGGGCAACGAAGGAGTGGCTTCGTAAGAAGCATTTTAAGGTCCTGGTGTGGCCTAGCCAGTCTCCAGATCTCAACCCCATAGAAAATCTTTGGAGGGAGTTGAAAGTCCGTGTTGCCCAGCGACAGCCCCAAAACATCACTGCTCTAGAGGAGATCTGCATGGAGGAATGGGCCAAAATACCAGCAACAGTGTGTGAAAACCTTGTGAAGACTTACAGAAAACGTTTGACCTCTGTCATTGCCAACAAAGGGTATATAACAAAGTACTGAGATGAGCTTTTGTTATTGACCAAATACTTATTTTCTGCCATAATTTGTAAATAAATTCTTTAAAAATCCTTTAATGTGATTTTCTGGATTTTTTTTTCTCATTTTGTCTCTCATAGTTGAGATATACCTATGATGAAAATTGGAGACCTCTCTCATCTTTTAAGTGGGAGAACGTGCACAACTGGTGGCTGACTAAATACTTTTTTTTACCCCACTGTACAATGGCAGGGCAGCTCGGGCTAACAAAGAGTTCTCTTAAGAATGCTAGGCTGCACAGGGAGAAAGCGTAGCAGTTGTGCCGCGCAAGGAAACGCTACCAGCATAGCGGAACAACCGCACAAAGAAACGCTAGAGTTACTCACAGCCTAAGCAATCCAGGTCCTCCAGTAGATCAGCGAGCATAATCCTTCAGTGACTGACGGTCACACGACAAAGAACCACGGTGTGACTCGTACAATGATCCAGCGGTGTTTGTCCAGCAAAGAGCTGCTTATGAACAAATGCCGCTGGCGTGGCAAATTGGGAACACCTGGGCGAGGCGCGGGAAGGATGATTACCGGGGCTGGAAACAGCTAATGGAGTCAGAGGGAGAGCGAGGGGGCATGGCTGGACCGACAGACTGTCAGCAACGTGAGAGAAAGTAGGTCACAATGCTGACTAACAGCTGCCAGTCAGGCAGTGGCTGAGGATATGGAATACAGTACACACATACACCAAAATGCACATAACCAGTACACCAAAACCCACAAACAGATTGAGGCCGAGTCAGGCAAAGCCAAGCCGGCTTGGCTCGTGACACTGTTCAACATCTAACCATGGGTTTCCTCGTGGGGTTGATTTTGTCCATTTAGAAACAAACTGCAATCTATTGGCTAAGAAGTAATTTAAAAAATTTGGTAGATCTAAACCTCCGCACTCTTTTGCTTTTTTGAAGAGTTTGCAAACTGATCCATGATGGTTTATCCTTCCATAAAAATTTACTTTTACTTGAGTCTAAAAACTTAAACCAGGCCATAGATGGTTGGGTAGGAATCATTGAGAATAAATAGTTGATTTTAGGAAAGACCATCATTTTAACAGTTGCGACTCTTCCCATTAGTGATATAGGTAGTGTCCTCCAGCGCATAAGGTCATCTTGTATTGTTTTTAAAAGGGGAGTGTGATTTAGTCGTAATAACTCTGGGAGCCTGGGGGAGATATCTATTCCTAAGTATTTAATATTACCTGATTGTATTGGAACAATGGATGTATTTGAGAAATTACAATTTATAGGTAAAACTGTTGATTTACCCCAGTTAATAGAGTAGTCTGATAATGATGAAAATTGATCAATGAGCATCACTGTCTGAAGAAGAGATCTTTGTGAGTTCATAAGGAAAATCAATACATCATCAGCATAGAGACTTATGTTCTTTTTCTCTAGTTTGAATGCCTCTGATATCAACATTTTGTCGTATGGCTGCTGCTAATGGTTCAATAAAGATGGTAAAAAAAAATGAGTGAGAGTGGACAACCCTGCCTAGTACCTCTCTGGAGATTAAAGCTTTGGGAGGTCTGATCATTTGTTCGGACAGATGCAGTTGGACAGCTATATAGTGGGGTTTTTTGTTTTTTGTTTTTTTGGTTTTTTTTTTGTATTTTGTATACTTTATTGATCCCCAGAGGGGAAATTAGGGAATCCACCTGGATGGATGAAGCAGCTACGGTACATTTTAATCCAGTTTATGAAAGATGAGCCAAACTCAAACTTATTTAACACCATAAAAAGAAATTTCCAATTAACTCGGTCAAAGGCTTTCTCTGCATCTAGAGATAGCATTGTAGTTTCTAACTTATTGATTTTACAGTAGTCTATTAAATTAAATAGCCTGCGTGTTGACATGATTACTAGACCCAGTAAACAGACACAGGCTCAAGGATAGATACAATTATCTTTATTGTGTTAACCTGTGTGTGTGTGTGTGTGTGTGTGTATGTGTGTGTGTGTGTGTGTGAGTGTGTGTGTGTGTGTGTGTGTGTGTGTGTGTGAGCGTGAGTGAGTGCGTGTATGTGAGTGTGTGTGTCTGAGTGTGGATCAGGGATAACATGGCAGCTGGGGGTGAGCAGAGCGCCGTGCAACCTGGCAACCCTATGGACAGAGCAGAGACAGCAGGCATTAGTAATGCCCAGATGGAGACATGCGGGAATGACAGAGGTTTACTGTTCGCTGGGATGGTGACATGCTCAGGTTGGCCCGAAGGCTCCAGCCAGGAGTACAGCGCCCAAAGCTGCAGTACCGCTGACGACGAAGAGGGAGCTCAGTCCGCCACTCAGGAGGGAGGATTCCGCCGCCACGGAACTCCACCTGTGCACAGGGGATGAGCGAGGAGAAGGTGAGTAACAGGATGGCTTACTTGGTTACAGAGCATAGCTCCTTCCAAGAGAATAGGAAGCGAGAGGTGAACCTTGTTGAATGATGTAGTCAAAGTTTATCTCAGAAGATAGGCAAAGACGAGCCTAGTCTCGATGAGCTAAGATGATCAGACGGCTCCACGTCGACCTGAGGACAGAGTGGGGTTAAATAGCCCGGTAGTGATGGAGAGCAGGTGTGCGCGCAGCTGTGGCTCATAATCAGCTGGAGTGAGCAATCACAGTACTCCCCCCCCCCCCGAGGGGCGTCTCCTGGAGCCCAATCCAGTCTACCTGGGTGCATCCGATGGAATTCCCTGATCAGCTGATCATCCAGCACGAAGGATGGATGCACCCAGGACCTCCATTCTGGGCCATACCCCTCCCAGTCCACCAGGTACTGAAGGCCGCGACCCCGATGGCGGACATCCAGGATGGCGTTGACTGTCCACGCTGTGTCGCCATCAATCACCACAAGTGGAGGTGGAAACCTGGGAGGGGGACACAGAGGGCTGGAAAAAAAAGGCTTAATTTGGGAGACATGAAAGGTAAGACAAATGCAGAGGGAGGGGGGGAGAGCAAGGTGCACAGCCACAGGATTGATTATACGGTCTATGGGGAAGGGACCATTAAACCGTTGAGACAACTTCTTTGACTCAGCTTTGAGGTTAATGTGCTTGTTAGAAAGCCAAACCTGCTGACCCACCTGATAGGAAGGGGCTGGCGTCCTATGGGGATTGGCTGCCGTGGTGTTGCGCTCTGCCGTACGACGAAGTGCAGTCTGGGTCGCCCTCCACAGTCAATGACAGCGCCGCAGGTGAGCCCAAACGGATGGTACCGCGATGTCCCTCTCCTCTTCGGGAAACAGCAGGGGGTTGTATCCCAGGGAGGTCTCAAATGGGGACATGTCAATAGCTGAGGACACGGTGGTGTTGTGGGCATACTTGATCTAGGGGAGATGGGCACTCCAAGATGCTGGATTCGCAGTGGCGACACACCGCAGCGCAGCCTCCAGTTCCTGATTAGCACACTCGCACTGCCCGTTGCTCTGTGGGTGGTAACCAGAAGACAAACTCACTGTGGCTCCCAGGGCGTTGCAGAACGATCTCCACACCCGGGACACAAACTGAGGACCCCGATCAGAGACGATGTCCGTGGGGATGCCGTGCAACCTCATGACGTGGTGGACGAGTAGATCAGCTGTTTCCCTAGCCGTAGGCAGCCCCTGTAGGGGGACAAAGTGGGCGGCCTTCGAAAATCTGTCCACGATCGTGAGGATGACGGTGTGATGTTAGATGGTGGGAGACCGGTAATGAAGTCAAGGGCGACATGGGACCAGGGTCTGCCAGGAATAGGAAGAGGATGGAGCAACCCAGCCGGAGGCGATGAAGATGTCTTCCAGGTGGCACACTGGGGACAGGCACGGATGTACTCAGCGACATCTTTCCGGAGCGATGGCCACCAGAATGTCCTCTGGAGGAGTTCCACTTTGCAAGCCCTTCCTGGATGACACGAAAGCCTGGAGGAGTGACCCCAATCAACAACCTCACCCCGCACGGAGGAAGGAATGAACAACCTCCCCGCTGGACCCCCGCCCGGATCTGGTTCCGCCTCCTGTGCTCTAAAGACCCTTTCCTTGATACCCCACGAGAGGGCGCCCACGACACAGGATGATGATGGGATCCTGTGACACCTCCGCAGCATCCGAGGAGAACTGCCTGGACAGTGCATCCGGCTTCGTGTTCTTAGCCCCGGGACGGTAGGTGATAGTAAAATTGAATTGTCCAAAAAACAGGGACCAGCGGGCCTGACGGGCATTCAGGCATTTAGCCGTCCTCATGTTTTCCAAATTCTTATGGTCCGTCCAGACGATGAATGGCTGGGCGGCCCCCTCTAACCAGTGACGCCACTCCTCCAGGGCAAGCTTGACCGCCAGGAGCTCCCTGTCCCCGATGTCATAGTTATGTTCTGCCGAGGACAGATGGCGGGAGAAGAACGCGCATGGGCGGCTCTCACCATCGACCGGAGAGCACTGGGACAGCATGGTTCCAACCCCCGAGTCCGAGGCGTCCACCTCCACAAGGCATTGAAGGACGGGATCCACCTGTGTCAAGATAGGAGAGGATGAGAACTTAGATTTCAAAGCGGAGGACACCGCTTCAGGTTCTGCTGACCAATGAAAAACCACCTTGGGGGAAGTGAGGTGGGTCAAAGGAAGAGCAGTGATGATGTAGTTTTGAATAAAGCAGTGGTAAAAATTGGCGAACCCCAGGAATTGCTGGAGCTGCTTTCTGGAGGTGGGGGTGCGCCAATCTACCACCGCCTTTACCTTGCCTTGATCAGGGATGATCTGATTATGCGAGATGATGAAGCCAAGAAACAACGTTTGGGGGGGGCATGGAACTCGCACTTCTCGGCCTTCACATAAAGCTTGTTTTCCAGGAGCCGCTGCAGAACCCACCTCACATGTACCCGATGCTCGTCTAAGGACTGCGAGAAGATCAGGATGTCATCCAGATATATGAAGAAGAACGAGCCCAGGAAATCCCTCAAAACGTCATTAACCTCTTGCACTCCTGTGTACCGCGGACGGGCACGTCTCTGCGTCCTAGAGCACACGAGGGCACTGCGTCCAAGAGCGCACTGGAAAAAAAAAAAACTGCATTTCCTTCTTCCACTACAGACACAGCCGTGAACAGATAAGATAAGATAAGATAAGATAAGATAAGCCTTTATTAGTCCCACAACTGGGAAATTCCAGGATTGCAACAGCACAGGGATAGCAACACTCAGAGCAACAATCAGAAGGCAAGAAAAAAAAAAAAAACAAGCAAGCAAGAGCAGCTAATATACATATGTACATATTACTATAAAATATATATATACACACACACACACAGACACAGTGCAGAGCATTGTAGCTGGATGGAATAAATATATGAATATATGAACACACAGTGCAGAGCATTGTAGCTAGATGGAATAAATATGTAAATATATAAACACCCACAGTACGGAGCATTGCAGCTAGGTGGAATAAATATGCAAGTATATAAACACACACAGTGCGGAGCAATGTAGCTAGATGGAATAATATGTAGATATATAAAAACACAGTGCGGGAGCATTGTAGCTAGATGGAATAAATATATAGATATATAAATATAAACACACCCAGTGCTGAGCATTGTAGCTAGATGGAATAAATATATAGATATATAAACACACACAGTGCAGAGCATTGTTGCTAGGTGGGATGAAACAGCATAACCGTCTATTTAGTTATCCTACATGGTATGATTATGTGCCCATACATATTCTCACCCTCCATAGCGACCGGTATGTTCCTAGTTGTATGCCGGAGAGGACCATTGTGTAAGTCTATTGCATCTTTTGCATTCAAAAAAACTATTAGTTTGTTACGTCTTTTTGCTATCTCTGCGAGCAGCCCTGCTTAGGTTGTACAGTCTGACAGCCGTTGGTAGGAAGGACCTACGAAACCTCTCGGTTGTGCACCTGGGATGATGTAGTCTGCTGCTAAATGAGCTCCTAAGTGCATCCAGTATGTCCTGCATAGGGTGGAACTCTGACTCCAGCAGAGATGACAGTTTAGCCACCGTCCTTCTCTCTCCTATCTCCTCCATCGGATCAAGGCGCTGCCCCAGGACAGAGCTAGCTTTCTTAATCAGTTTGTTCAGTCTCTTCCTATCGGCTGCAGTAATGCCACTGCCCCAGCAGACCACTCCAAAAGTGATGGCTGATGCCACCACCGTGTCATAGAATGACTTCAGCAGTGCCCCTTGTACACCAAAAGACCTGAGTCTCCTCAGCAGGAACAGCCTGTGCTGTCCCTTCTTGTAGAGTGCGTCAGTATTGTGTGACCAGTCTAGTTTATTGTTCAGATGAATACCCAGGTACTTATAGGATGTCACCATCTCGATGTCTGTTCCCTGTATATTTACTGGTGCTGTGAGGGGCTGCCCATGCCTGCGGCAGTCCACCACCAGCTCCTTAGTTTTCCTCGCGTTGATCTGGAGGCAGTTCCGATGGCACCAGTCCACAAAGTCCTGGATAAGCCCTCTGTACTCAGCTTCATCTCCGTTGGAGATGAGACCAACGATCGCAGAGTCATCAGAGAACTTCTGTAGATGGCAATGTGTTGTGTTGTGTGAGAAGTCCGCAGTATAAAGAGTGAACAGGAAGGGGAGCCAGCACCGTTCCCTGGGGGGGGGCCCCCGTGCTACTGATGATCGTGTCGGAAACACAGTCCCGGTTCTCACAAACTGAGGCCGGTTCGTGAGGTAGTCCAGGATCCATGATGACAGGTGCTGGTCCACCCCTGCGCGCAGCAGCTTGTCCTTCAGGATCATCGGTTGGATGGTGTTGAAAGCACTGGAGAAGTCAAAGAACATGATCCTCACCATATCCCGGGCTTCTCCAGGTGGGACAGAGAACGGTGAAGGAGGAAGATCACTGCATCCTCCACCCCAATGCCATGCTGGTAGGCGAACTGGAGTGGATCCATCGCTGGTTCCACCAGGGGGCGGAGATGAGCAAGGAGCAGTCTCTCCAGGGTCTTCATCAAGTGGGACGTCAAGGCCACCGGTCTGTAGCTGTTCAGGTCTTTGGGGTGGGAAGTTTTTGGTACAGGTACCACACAAGATGTTTTCCACAGCTGTGGTACCCTCCCCAGTTTCAGGCTCATGTTGAAGATATACGTCACAATCCCACACAGCTGGTCTGCACAGGACTTGAGGAGCTTTGCGCTGATGCCGTCCGGTCCCGACGCCTTCCTCGCCTTGATCTTCCTCAGCTCCGTCCTCACCTGGGTCTTGGTCAGGGTCAGGATGGGGGGCTGTGTGTTGGGAGTGGGGGGGGTGTCGGTGGAGTGGGGAGTGGGCAGCAGGACTTGATTTCTTAGAGGCAGCAGTGGTTGTTGTGCAGACAGGGGGGAGGGCGGTTGGTCAAATCTATTGAAAAACAGATTCAGGTTGTTCGCCCACATCCCTGCCCCCCGTGGCCTGGGGGGAGGTATTCTGGAGCCCCGAGATGGTTTTTGAGGTTTCTCCAGACCCCGCTGATGTCGCTCTGTTGCAGCTTGTCCTCCATCTTCTTCCTGAAGCTGTCCTTGCCTTCTCTGATCTTTCTCCTCAGCTCCCTCTGTACGGACTTCAGCATCTCCCTGTTCCCCGACCTGAAGATCCTCTTCTTCTCTCTCAGAAGTGTTTTTATCTCAGGGTTGATCCAGGGTTTGTTGTTTGAGTGACGCCGTATGGTCTTGGTGGGAACGGATTTGTCCACACAGAAGCTGAGGTAGCCCGTGAAGGTGTGAATGAGGCCATCGATGTCCTCACCATGTGGATCGCAGAGCTGCTTCCAGGCAGTGGCTTCAAAACAGTCCTTTAGAGTGTCCATTGTCTCCTCAGACAAGATATGATTGACCTCTCATTCGACTAATAAGAGCCTTGAATTGGGTTTCTGAAACCTTGAAGAACCAATGACTGAAAACCTAGCAAGAAGGACCCGCCTACCAACGCTGCGAATGCAGTGAGCCAATTGAAGCACAGAAGTTCGAAAGCTGTGTTGTGTAAAGCTGGGTGGAGAGACTGACTGCTGCAGCAGATGTAAAAAGGACCTGCAGGAAGAGCCGCCATAGACCCAGCAGCACGGAGACCACCCACAAGTGCGACCTGTGTGACAGGGACTGCCATTCGCGCATCGGCCTGTTCAGCCATAGGCGGTGCTTTTTTTTTTATTATTACAGCAGAATAGACATTTAGGATTCTCTTCCATGGTCATCATAGACCGACGGAGGCCGACGACGAAGGCTGGGTGACACACACGTGTTCGCCAGTCTTTTTGAATTACTACTGTTATTTGTTTTGAAAAATCGTTCGCCAAAACCACAATCATGGAAGCGCAAAACTGCAATAATGGAATTATGTTTTGACCGGGTCGCGAGACCAGAACCACGAGTCCGTAACAAGCAGACCAGCGTCGCGTTCGTCTGACAATGAGGAAGAGAAGTTCACCAGATACGCTGCTGCTGTGAACGGGTAAGTGTTATAAGCTAAATTATTCTTTATCCCTGAAATTGTAATCAAAAATGACTTTTGACCGATCGGTAAATTACAGCTGTGCGGTGCACGAACTCCGAAGTCCGTGCGCCGCGGTACACGGTTCGTGCGCTGTGTCCGGACCGTGAACGCCCCCCCCCCGCTACTCTTCTGTAGCGAGGGGAGGGGTGCTGCGGTGACCGCGGTGACTGCGCAGCGGTCGCCACATCGCCACATGACTATTCCACCATGTAGCGATGGCCGATGTCCGTCCTCTGTAGCGGGGTGGTGGGGTGGTGGTAGGAGTTGTTATCTTCTACATTACAAATATTTTAGAATAATTTTTAGCGCACTGTAGGTTATTTTTTCTTGTAAAAAAAAAGCCACACATTTTTTACGTGGCATGCTTCTTTGTGTGTGGGGGCTTGTTTGTTCATTCATTCATGAATGAATGAATAAACCCCCCCCCCCCCACACACACACACATGGTTCTGAGTGTCACCTTTCATTAGAGCCCAAGATGAAGCTTCTATATTGAATCATTCAAAAGTTACAGACGTTTTTCCAAACTGTGCCATTTGGCACAATTTGGCACAGTTCAAAAATGCCTGGGAACTACCTGAGAACAAAGCTGTGTAATATATTCATTTTTTGTGGTATTGTTACAAAATTTTGACCTCAGCTGGATAATACTTGGTTCTACATTTCTGTTGCATTTTCCAACCCGGATCTGAAGCTGTGTGTTATTTGCAAGCATTTGTATCCAAAAAAAAACACCCAGGCCAAATTTATTTTCTTCAAGTTCAGTATGCTTAGATGACTGTTACTCAGTGGCCGGAGCACTTAGAGAGATTATGACTGTTTTGCCAAAAAATTCAAAGTGTTTTCTTTTAAATGAGACCAACCCCATGAAGATGCTGCTAAGGGTTGAAGAACAGCTTTTGATTTACTTTGGGCACATTATTTTTTGGCGTTTTTAGGGAAATTGACCGGAGTGCAAGGGTTCAATCAGGCACTGGAAGACAGCAGGGGCGTTGGTCAGCCCGAACGGCATCACCAAGTACTCAAAATGCCTGCAAGGGGTCTGAAAACCCATCTTCCACTCATCACCCTCCCTGATCCGCACCAGATGATAAGCGTTACGAAGGTCCAGTTTGGTAAAACAGGAGGCCCCTTGGAGAGAATCGAACGCCGTGTCCATCAGGGGGAGAGTGTACTTATCCTTGATGGTGATGTCATTCAGGGCACGGAAGTCGATGCAGGGTCTGAGGGAGCCATCCTTCTTCCCAACAAAACAAATTCCAGCCCCCACTGCTGAAGACGAAGGACGGATGATGCCGGAGTTAAGCGATTCCTTAATATTTGACTCCATCGCCTCCCACTCCGGAGCTGACAGGCTGTAGAGATGGCTCGACGGCAGCGGGGCTCCAGCCCGAAGATTGATGGCGCAGTCATATGGGTGGTGGGGGGAAAGAGACAGTGCTTGGGACTTACTGAATATGGCCCCCAGGTCGTGATACTCCGGGGGAACCCTGGACAGATCGGGAGGAGGAGTGGAAGGAGAAGACAGGGGCATGGACGGCGAGCAGGCAGCGGACTGCAGACAGGCATGCAAACAGAAGGAACTCCACGATACCACGCTCCCAGTGCGCCAGTCGATCGTGGGGTTCAATTCAATTCAACTTTATTTATATAGCGCCATTTCACAACAACAGTCATCTCATAGCACTATCAACTGTAGGGGGAACCCCCACTGTTGCAGAAAGACCCCAGCAATCAGGCAATCCCCTGTGAGCAAGCACTTGACGATGGTGGAGAGGAAAAACTCCCTTTTAACAGGAAGAAACCTCCAGCAGAACCAGGCTCAGGGAGGGGCAGTCATCTGTTGCCACTGGCTGGGGGGTGAGGGGATAGAGAAGAAGAAAAGAACAGACATGTAGAGAGCAAACAGCACGATGGGGACTCAATCTATGGGAGAGAACAAACAAATGTTAATGACCAGCAAAAAAAAATATTTCATTGAGAGTGAGAAAAGGAGTGAGGCCCAGTGCATTACTGGAGGTCCCCCGGCTGGCTAAACCTATTAGCAGCATAACTAAGGGAGGGTTCAGAAACACATGATCCCTCCCTAATTGTAGGCTATATCAAAAAGGTAGGTTTTAGCCCTATTCTTAAAAACAGAGATTGAGTCTGACTCCTGAATCCAGATTGGCAGCTGATTCCACAGGAGAGGAGCTTGATAACTGAAGGCTCTGCCTCCCATTGTACTTTTGGAGATTCTAGGTATTACAAGTAATCCTGCATTTTGGAAGCGTAGTGCTCTGTTAGGATAATACGGTAGTATCAGATCTTTTAAATAAAAAGGAGCCTGATTGTTTAGAGCTTTGTAAGTAAGAAGAAGGATTTTAAACTTAATTCTAAACTCTATGGGAAGCCAATGAAGGGAGGCCAGAACCGGAGAGATATGATCTCTCTTTCTAGTACCTGTTAAAACTCTTGCTGCAGCATTTTGGATCAGCTGAAGACTTTTTAAAGATGTTTTAGGACAGCCTGATTATAAAGAATTACAATAATCTAATCTCAAGCTAACAAAAGCGTGGATCAGTTTCTCAGCATCACTCTGAGACAAGATGCTCCTAATCTTGGCAATATTAAGCAAATGATAGAAGGCAGTCTTAGAAACAAATTTAATATGTGAATTGAAGGACAAATCCTGATCAAAAATAACTCCAAGGTTCCTCACAGAGCTATTAAGAGAAAGAGTAACCGCATCCAAACTGAAAGTTTGATTTGGAAAGGAATTTCTAAGGTTTTTTGGACCAACAAGAATGACTTCAAGTCTTATCTGAATTTAATAGCAGGAAATTACAAGTCATCCAAGCTTTGATTTCCTTAAGACAGGCTTCTAACTTGGCTAATTGATTACTATCATCTGGCTTCATTGACAGGTACAATTGTGTGTCATCTGCATAACAATGAAAATGTATACAGTGCTTTCTAATAATGTTGCCTAACGGAAGCATATATAAACTAAAAAGAGTACGGCCTAGCACAGATCCCTGTGGAACTCCATGACTGAGCTTTGAGTTGAAGAGAAAACTCATAATTTACATGAACAAACTGGAACCTATCAGATAAATAAGATCTAAACCACTGCAACGAAGTTCCATTAAGTCCAACATAGTGTTCTAATCTATCAAGTAGAATATTATGATCGATAGTATCAAAAGCTGCACTAAGGTTTAAAAGGACAAGTACAGAAACTAGTCCATTATCAGATGCAATGAAGAGGTCGTTAGTGACCTTCGCTAAGGCTGTTTCAGTACTATGATGGATTCTAAACCCAGACTGAAACTCTTCAAGTAAACCATTTCCCGTAGGGTGGTCAAATAATTTGCGTAGCAACAACTCTTTCTAAGATTTTTGAATGAAAGGGAGATTAGAGATTGGTTAGCTAAAGCTCCTGGATCTAGCGTTGGCTTTTTGAGTAAGGGTTTAATTACAGCCGTTTTAAAAGCCTGCGGTACATGGCCTAAAGTTAATGAAGAATTGATTATATGAAGAATAAGGCTACCAATAAGTGGGAAGAGTTCTTTAAATAACCTGGTAGGAATAGGGTCTAAAAGACAAGTTGAAGGTTTGGATGAGGAAACTATATTGTCTAACTCACAAAGGTCGATTGGAGTAAACTCATCAAGACAGACATCAATAGAAGGAGTTGTAGTAGTTACAGTATTTAAGTTAACTGTGGGAAGAATCTGATTGATTTTATCTCTGATGGATGAAATTTTATTATTGAAAAAGTTCATAAAGTCCTGACTAGTAAGCTCTAAAGGAATGCTAGGATTGACAGAGTCCTGACTCTTTGTCAACCTGGCTACAGTACTGAAAAGAAACCTGGGATTATTCTTGTTCTCTTCTGTTAATGCAGAGTAATAACTTGTTCTAGCTTTTCTAAGAGATTTTTTATAAATTAAAAGATGATTTCTCCAAGCTAAATAGATTTCATCTAAATTAGTGGAGCACCATTTTCTTTCTAATTGACGAGTCTTCTGTTTAAGCTACGAGTTTCTGTGTTGAACCAAGGAGTTAGAAATCTCTGATTAGACTTTTTCTTTTTTAAGGGGACCACCAAGTCTTGAGTCTGATGCAGAGAAGCTGAAACACTATCCACCATGTTATCAATTATAGAAGGAGCAAGCTGTCTATAGCTTATTTCCGTTGTGTTAACACATGGCATAGAGGAAACAATCTGCATAAATTTGGTAACAGCATCATCTGAGAGGCATCTACTGTAATAATATTTTTCTTTAGGAGCCAAATAGTCAGAAATAGTAAAATCAAAGGTTAACAGACAATGGTCTGACAGTACAGGGTTATGAGGAGACACTACAAGATTTTCTATTTCTATGCCCTATGTCAGAACAAGGTCCAATGTATGGTGGAGGTAATGAGTAGAATTTCCTACTTTCTGAGAAAACCCAATCGAGTCTAATATTGAATTAAATGCCACATTAAGTCAGTCACTATCTACATCCACATGTATGATAAAGTCCCCTACTATAATTATTCTATCAGATTTCAGCACTAAATCAGCTAAGAAATCAGCAAATTCGGATAAAAATTCTAAGTAGGTTGATGGGGGACGATAAGCTATGGCAAATAAAATTGGGTTTAACCTAAAATTGCGAAAGTGCCCAATACTGAGGACCAGGCCCTCAAAGGAATTATAACATGTTTTTTGCTTTACATTAACTAGTAATTTGGAATGGTAAATTGTTGCTACTCCTCCTCCACGACCAGAACTTCTGGGATTTTGACAGTTTAAATAACCAGAGGAAGTTGATTCATTTAAACCAACATAATCCTCTTGCCCTAACCAAGTCTCTGTAAGGGAAATTAAATCAATCTGATGATCAATTAACAGATCATGGACTAACAGAGACTTGGGAGTTAGAGACCTAATATTTAATAAACCACATTTAATTTTTAAATTATGAGGAGGGAACAGAGGCCAATTCATTCAATTTAGAGGCTTTATGTTTAATTTGAGTTTTACCAATATTTTGCTTTATCACTTTGGGATGCTTATGCATTATATTTTTATTTACTTGGAGGGAGCAGACAACGATTCTCTGATGGGGAAGTCAGGGGCTAAGCTGAGGGGTGGCGGATGAAGAGGAGCTGCAGAGAGGCGTGTAAGACTGCGACTCTTCTTCCTGGTCCCAACTCTGAGTAGTCAGGGTTTTGGAAATTTGGATAAAAAAGATGCCAGATTGTAGATAAATGAGAAGCACCATCCAAAGTGGGATGAATGCTGTCTCGTCTCATAAGACCAGGTTTCCCCAAAAAGAGCTCCAATTGTCAATGTAGCCCACGTTTATTTGCAGGACACCACACAGACAGCCAGAGGTTCAAGGATGACGAGCGGCTAAACATGTCATCACTAGTCAGATTGGGGAGGGGCCCAGAGAATACTACAGTGGCAGACATCGTTTTTGCAAAGTCACACACCGATTCTATATTAAGTTTCGTGACTTCCGACTGCCGGAGACGGATGTCATTAATGCCGGCGTGAATAACAATTGTTGAATATTTACAGTTACTTTTAGCCAGCATTTTCAAATTTGACTCGATGTCACCTGTTCTGGCCCCAGGAATGCATTTGACTATGGCTGCTGGAGTCTCTAGGTTCACGTTTCTGACTACAGAGTCGCCAATGATCAGAGTTTTTTCCTCAACGGGTGTGTCGCTGAGCGGGGAAAAACGATTAGAAACGTGAACAGGTTGGTGGTGTACCGGGGCTTTGCGACTAGGCTTCCTTCTCACCGTCATCCACCCAGTCTCCTCGCTGCTGAGGAGAGCCGGGGAACCGCTGACAGGGGGGCCTAAGCTAGCTAGCTCCGCTGCAGCTAAGGGGCGTCCGTCGTGATTAACTGGCACAGATGGTGTTTCAATGTAGCGGAGCCGGGATTCCAAATCAGACAACCTCACCTCGAGCGCCTCAAAAAGACAACATTTATTACATTTACCGTTATCACTAAAAGAGGCAGAGGTGTAGCTAAACATCTGACAGAGAGAGCACACCAGAGGAGGAGAGGAAAGAGAGCTAGTAGCCATAGCTAGTGGCTAGCTAGTGGCTGGACAGCAAACCACACAGGCAGACAGCAAAACAGGAAATGACGATACGTTACCACAAGGAAGTGGTTGTGAAGTCAAAGCCAGGGATAGCCCAGGATGACCGGAGAAGAGGAAACTGGTAACACAAATAGCCTAAGCTCCTCCCGATGGTTTCCCAAAACGATGACAGACACCGGGGCGGTCTGCTTGGATACCACTGCCATAAGGGCATTGGACAGGGCAATAAGTTGGAGGGGAGTCCTTAACAGATGACACGGGAGTCCCAATCGGGTTGCCAGTTCCCCCGAGATGAAACTCTGCTCAGCCCCCGAATCAATCAAGGCCTGAGTGACAATTTCCCTGTGATTGTGTATGAACCTAATGGGCAGTAGGAATTTAGTGAGGGAATTTAACTGTGGAGAGTCCGTGAGTCCCCCTACTGCAACACACGGACTCCCTCTTTTGGCCGAATGGGACAGGACCCTACTTCATGCTCCTCACTGCCACAGTAGAGACATAACCCTAACTCCCGGCGGCACTGTTTCTCCGCTAAAGATTACTTGGATGACCCTACAGCCATAGGTTCTGGCGCATCTGGGGGATCTAGGGAAGGCAGAGCCAATAGAGGGGGGCTGTAGGGAGCGACGAAACTGGGAACCAGAGCGACCGGAAGTCCTACGCTCGGCTGCCTGCTCCCTCAGCCTGTTATCGAGGCTAATAGTGAAGGAGATTAACTCGGTTAGCTTTTCTGGTTTCTCCAAGCGGGCCAGCTCATCCCGCAAACAAGGGCTAAGGTTTTTGACAAAAATGCCACACAATGAGGCGTCCTCCCATCCAACCTCCACAGCCACCACCCGGAAATCTACGGCATAGTCCGCTACAGACCTGCTACCCTGTTTTAGATTCAATAGCCGGGTGGTGAGCACACTATCATGGTCTGAATGATCAAACACCTCGTTGAATTCGCTGACAAATTGATTGTAAGTAAGATTAGCATTGCTTGCACTAGCCATCACAGCATAAGCCCAGGCTAACGCTCGCCCTTCCAATAGGTTGGCTATGTAGCAGATAGGGCTGTGATCTGTGGGGAAATCCCGGGGCACACGCTGGAACACTGTCTCACATTGAAGTAAGAAACCCCTAGCCTCCCCTAGCTAACCACTAAAGCGAGTGGGAGTGGGTACAGGTGTTAACCGGGGAGTGAAAGCCTGGCTAGGTGGCGAGCTAGCAGGAGCAAAAGTGCTACCTGAGGCCGGTGGGGGAGGCTGTGAACCTGACAACCTATCCAGCCTACCATTGATCTGAACCAGCTGAGAGAGGATAACCTGTTGCTGGTAAGCTAACTGATCTGCCCAAGCTTCTAAGTTGTTAACTCGGTGTGATAGCGCGCTGTCTACTGGGTCGTTATGTCGGAGCTATACTGACATGATTACTAGACCCAGAAAACAGACACAGGCTCAAGGATAGATACAATTATCTATATTGTGTTAACCTGTGTGGGTATGTGTGTGAGCGTGAGTGAGTGCGTGTATGTGAGTGTGTGTGTGTGTGTCTGAGTGTGGATCAGGGATAACATGGCAGCTGGGGGTGAGCAGAGTGCCGTGCAACCTGGCAACCCTATGGACAGAGCAGAGACAGCAGGCGTTAGTAATGCCCAGATGGAGACGTGCGAGAATGACAGAGGCTTACTGTTCACTGGGATGGTGATGTGCTCAGGTTGGCCCGAAGGCTCCAGTGAGGAGGACAGCACCCAAAGCTGCAGTACCGCTGACAACGAAGAGGGAGCTCAGTCCGCCGCTCAGGAGGGAGGATTCTGCTGCCACGGAACTCCACCTGTGCACAGGGGATGAGAGAGGAGAAGGTGAGTAGCAGGATAGCTTACTTGGTTACAGAGCGTAGCTCCTTCCAGGAGGATAGGAAGAGAGAGGTGACTCTGGTTGAACGACGTAGTCAAAGAAGATCTCAGAAGATAGGTGAAGACGAGCGTAGTCTCAATGAGCCAAGAGGATCAGACAGCTCCGTGCCGATCTGAGGACAGAGTGGGTTAAATAGCCCGGTAGTGATGGAGAGCAGGTGTGCGCGCAGCTGCGGATCATAATCAGCTGGAGCGAGCCATCATACGTGTATTATTAGCCGAGTGCCTACCCTTGATGAAACCTGTTTGATCTGGATGTATGATAACTGGAATTATTCTTTCCAGCCTTTTGGTGAGAGCTTTGCAAATTATTTTAAGATCAACATTAATAAGTGAGATGGGATGGTAGCTGGACGGAAGCATAGGTTCTTTTCCAGGTTTAAGGAGCAGGATAATACTAGCCAAATTCATATTTGGATTTTATCTTCTTTAATTTGGTTCACCATTTTAAAGAAAGTAGGTGCCATCACAGGCCAGAATTCTTTATAAGATTCTACTGGAAAACCATCTGGTCCCAGAGCCTTGTTGTTTGGGATGTGCTTAAGTGCTTCCTGGAGTTTGGGCACCAGAAGAGGTGCATCCAGAGCTGCAACCTGTTCATTATTTAATCGTGGTAAGTTAATATCATCCAAAAATGTATTTATCTCTGAGTCAGATGGGTTAACCTGAGATGAGAAGAGGTTTTCATAAAACTTTCTAAAGGAGTTATTTATTGCTTAAAGCTCATGGGTTATATTTCCAGTCATATCCTTAATAGAGTCAATAGTTGTTTTTTCTTTGTTCAATCTAAGCTGGTTCGAAAGATATCGTCCTGATTTATTACTATCCCTCCATACACTCCTGAAGAAGAGCGTATGCGGCCGTGGCTCCAGCCCAACTCTGCTGTTTTTGAGTATCTTAAAAAGATTGTTTTTGATAGGTTACTCCTACAAAAACTAGACAAGACAGCTAAAGGTGTACACACAGGCCAGCTTGAGAACCTCCATTCATCGTACACTAAATACGCTACCAAAAGGAAGAAGTTCCTGAAGGACAGCTTTGAGGTGCATCTTTGCGTAGTTGCACTGGACCACAACTGGAATGTAAAAAGAGAAAATGAAAAAACAAAAGAGGGTGAAACACAACACAAACACCAATTCTCCAAAGGGGCTCAGCAATGTGTGGTGTCTACAAGAAGGACAAGGACTATACCTTCAGAAAGGACATTGTGGCTGGAGTAATCCGCAGATCCAAGCCTGTGTCCATCCGTGAGGCACTCAAACAGTCAAAAATTGAGAAAACCACCCTGGCCCAACACAAGGGTCTTGAAAAGCCTGACAAAGCGCTTTCAGTGGCAAAACACCTGAGCAGGTTTGGACAATGAGTGTGAGGTTACTGAAAAATAAAATGGACAAAGAAAAAAAACAGAGTGCAAAAACAAACACTGCCCTCCACATTTTTATTTCTATAAATTCTTATGGTACAGCTTCATGCAGTTATTAAAGTGTTAAATAGCTGTTTTTGACTCACTATAAAATGTATGAAAATGGCAGGGCTGGGCAACATAGGTCAAAATTATATACCAATAAATTTATTTTATGTCAATGCAAAATATATGTCTCAGTGCAGTTTTAGATGTAAACTGAATGAGTCGCCACATTTTGGTTTTTTTTAATTACACATTATTAGTAAAACAAATTCATGATTGTGTGGCACAATACACAATATTTGGGGTTTTTCCTCACACCCAGAATACAGGGTGGAGAGGAGAATTATGACTGAAGGAGGAAGTGTCTCCGGGAGGTATCAAATGGGACAGTTAGTTCTATACACCTCCCAGGGAGAGGAAGATTAACCTGGAGCCAACCTGACAAAGATGTGCCTTTCACCCTCTGCCTCACCAAGCTGGCACCTTAAGAGGCAGAGGTGTGACTGTATTGTAACGAGACATGCTCTGTGATGTCTGTTTCAAGTTCTGTTATGTTAATGTGCCAGCATCCATGAATATTATATAAATGTGCTGCATTTCTCTTTATGTATGAGGGTCGGAAGTGCTGAGTCTCTGCATATGGAAATAAAAGTATGAAAAAGGGATGTACAGATACCCCGAGAGCGCAGTAGCTCAGCAGAGCTCAAAGCGTGTTTGCTGTGATGGAGAAATAATAAAGCCTTGTGTCATGCAGCTCGTGCCTTCGCCTATTCCTTTTTCTCCACAATTTCTTATTCTTTGTATGTTTGTCACACTTAAATGTTTCACATCATCAAATTTAAATATTAGTCAAAAATAACACAAATAAACACAAAATGCTGTTTAGTGTTTATTATTAAGGGAAAAAAATCCATACCTACACGGCTCTGTGTGAAAAAGTGACCCCCCCCCCGTTAAAACATAAATTAACTGTGGTTTATCACATCTTTG
Source organism: Pholidichthys leucotaenia (assembly GCA_020510985.1). NCBI lineage: Eukaryota > Metazoa > Chordata > Actinopteri > Cichliformes > Pholidichthyidae > Pholidichthys > Pholidichthys leucotaenia. Next base: position 396,620,080 of record CM035838.1, on the reverse strand, counting down.
GAAAGCTGAGTTCAATTTGTCTAGCCACACCCAGGCCTGATTACTGCCACACCTGTTCTCAATCAAGAAATCACTTAAATAGGACCTGCCCGACAAAGTGAAGTAGACCAAAAGATCCTCAAAAGCCAGAAATGATGCTGCCATCCAAAGAAATTCAGGAACAAATGAGAAACAAAGTAACTGAGATCTATCAGTCTGGAAAAGGTTATAGTGTCATTTCTAAAGCTTTGGGACTCCAGCGAACCACAGTGAGAGCCATTATCCACAAATGGCGAAAACATGGAACAGTGGTGAACCTTCCCAGGAATGGCCTGCTGGCCAAAATTACCCCAAGAGCGCAGTGATGACTCATCCAAGAAGTCACAAAAGACCCCACAACAGCATCCAAAGAACTGCAGGCCTAACTTGCCTCAGTTAAGGTCAGTGTTCATGACTACACCATAAGAAAGAGACTGGGCAAAAATGGCCTGCATGGCAGAGTTCCAAGACGAAAACCACTGCTGAGCAAAAAGAACATAAAGGCCCATCTCAGTTTTGCCAGAAAACACCTTGATGATCTCCAAGACTTTTGGAAAAATACTCTGTGAACTGACGAGACAAAAGTTGAACTTTTTGTAAGGTGTGTGTCCCATTGCATCCGGCGTAAAAGTAACACAGCATTTCAGAAAAAGAACATCGTACCAACAGTAAAATATGGTGGCGGTAGTGTGATGGTCTGGGGCTGTTTTGCTGCTTCAGGACCTGGAAGACTTGCTCTGGTAGATGGAACCATGAATTCTCCTATCTACCAAAAAATCCTGAAGGAGAATGTCTGGCTATGTGTTCGTGACCTCAAGCTGAAGCTCACTTGGGTTCTGTAGCAGGACAATGATCCAAAACACACCAGCAAGTCCACCTCTGAATGGCTGAAGAAAACCAAAATGAAGAGTTTGGAGTGGCCTAGTCAAAGTCCTGACCTGAATCCAATGGAGATGCTGTGGCATGGCCTTAAAAAGATGGTTCATGCTCGAAAACCTCTAATGTGGCTGAATTACAACAATTCTGCAGAGATGAGTAGGCCAGAATTCCTCCACAGCACTGTAAAAGACTCGTTGCCAGTTACTGCAAATGCTTGATTGCAGTTGTTGTTGCTAAGGGTGGCCCAACCAGTTATTAGGTTTAGGCGGCAGTCACTTTTTCCACAGGGCCATGTAGGTTTGGATTTTTTTCCCCTTGGTGTAGTGGTTAGCACTGTTGTCTTACAGCTAGAAGGTTCCTGGTTCGAATCCCCAGGCTGGCAGGGGTTGGAACCTTTCTGTGTGGAGTTTGCATGTTCTCCCTTTGCTGCGTGGGTTTACTCCGGGGGCTCCGGTTTCCTCCCACAATCCAAAGACATGCATGTTAGGTTAATTGGCTGTTCTAAATTGTCCCTAGATATCTGTTTCCTATAGGCCCTAAGAATAGAGGGTTAGTACTAGTGAAAGCGCTTTGAGTGGCATTTGTGACTAGAAAAGTGCTATATAAGTGCTAGCTAGTAGTAGTTAGTTAATAATAAACACCTTCATTTAAAAACTGCATTTTGTGTTTACTTGTGTTATCTTTGTCTAATATTTAAATTTGTTTGATGATCTGAAACATTTAAGTGTGACAAACATACAAAAAAACGAGAAATCAGGAAGGGGCAAACACTTTTTCACACCTCTGTATATGATTTTATTCCACTTATGTAATAGGAATAAAATTCAGCATGTAAATGAAATGATAAACACACAATTGTTCTATTTGTTTTCCACAGCAGTATCTAAATGATCTGAGTACAATTACTTTTCTTCTCTTGCTTGTCAAAACTTACTTTTGTACAAATGTAGTACAAACAATAAACAAAAAAGGAGGAACTTTTTGCCCTGCAAAACTATTCATTTAATCACAGAGGTAAAAATATTTCAGTTTCCTTCACGTACTGACTCGGCAATCCATGTCTATTGAGGGCACACGTGATTACAATTTGTTGTTTATTTTTCTTTTTCATGAGCCTGAGACAAAAAAGCAGTCACTTATTTGGGTTGCTGGTTCTTATTTTGAAACTTCACTTGCAGTTGCATTGATGTTTTCAATCCCTGCACACACAGACTATGCAAGTAGTTACTTCAAATCTACCCATCTATGCCCAGCCCTGATTCAAAGATTGTTGTTGCACTTGTTTGACTGTTTTAATAACCTTTGCATAACTTTTGTTTTAGTCTGCCTTGGTGATTTATAAATGTGTTATGTTTTCAGACAAAGTATGTTGACCAGTTTTGTGACGTTTATGACATTAAATTATGGATGGGAAAACAATAAATCAAGCAATGCCAAACACATGCAAGTTAGGTTAATTGGCATCAAACTGGGGATTCTAAATTGTCCTTAGGTATGACTGTAAGAGTGAATGGTTGTCTGTCTCTCTGTGTTGGCCCTGTCATGGACTGGCGATTTGTCCAGGGTGTACCCTGCCTCTCGCCCAAAGATGCTGGGATAGGCTCCAGCCCCCCCCGCGACCCGAAAAGGATTAAGCGGAAGAAGATGAATGAATGAATGAATCATACATGCCACACTCACCGAGTCATTCCTCGGTTTCTGTAATGTAAAGAAAGAATTTGAAGAAAAATGTGAATAACGATATGACAGAACACTGCTATTATTACCTGTTGTCTACCCACCTGTACTATGGTGACATATCTCACTCACCTTTTGATAAATCATGTTTCTCAGACACTAGTATGGAAAATGTGAATACAAGTGCCTCCAGAACTTAATGACAGCTTTATTTGCATTGTGAACAAAACACCTCACTTTAATCAAGCTACAGATTTAATATAGAATTCATTGTAATATTCAAAGCCTTGATAGACAGGTGATGGGAATATGGTCCTGATGGATGCCACCACACAAGCTGGAACAGATATCCTGTTCCTCCTGCCTAGATGTCTTCTGGCCCAAAGGGTGAACTGTCTGAATGCAGTTAACCTGAACAGACTGAAGAGAAATAGCAGTGCTACTGTATCTATCACTGGTTACCATAAAAGGACTTAAACACGTTTATGAGAACAGACAGATCAAGTGTAACAGCAAACACAATATTGAACTACCAGCTAAATCACTTTTTAAAAGCAGGCAACTTCTTACTAGTCTGCTAGTTAATTAGTAATCAAATGTCTTTAATTAATCTGTTTACACACTAAGCAGCTAACAATAGCCATCGCTACAAAGCTTCCACCTGGACTTCACGGGGAGACAGCATGGACACTTCCAGAACATCCATCTCACAACACAGAATTCCAAAAGTCTGGTTCATAGTATTACACCACAGATTTGCAAGCAAATGATCCAGACATGCCTTTTGGCAGCAGATGGGAGGGCAGCCTCCGGAGCTTTGAGGGTGTTCTGAGCTTGTCCAGGTAACATTTGGCAAAGTGCGTTTTGAGGTGTGTGTTACTGACATCATACCACATGACTGGGTCAGGAAGCCATACATGATTTTGCATGCAACATGGAATAAAGTGAGCAGTGATACACATTGGAAATCCCCGTGCCTCACATTTTGTGTTGTTGATGTTTGACTGTGTAAGGGATTTGTCACAGCCAATTTTCAGATTGAGCCAGCACCAAAAACAAGGACTTCCTATTTGGGAACAGTCTGATCTAATTTCTCCCAGATACATTTTTCACAAATAGTGGACTTTTATCATAACTGAAGTGATGGCCTAGTGGTAAAGCATCTGCTCTCCAATTGGGAGGCTGGAGTTCAAGTATTAGCTAGGCCAGTCTGGCAATTTTATTTTTATTTGCAAGGTGGAGGGTCTGTGTTGCTTCAAAGAGCTTGGATCATTATGCTGAGGCACTCTTGTGCCCTGCATGAGAATAAGGACAGAGACAAATGTACTGGGAGAGACAGAAACTTGTCTACCATACACTGTACAAACTTGCAGTAGCCCTCCTTTGCACACCTGCATCCTCTGTGCTCTGAGAAAGTATTCTCCAAAGCTGGAGAAATAATCTAAAAAAAAAGAAATCACCTTAGTCCACATTACTGTTGAAAAGTTATTTCTTAATAAAAATGGAATAAGTACCACAAGCACATTCCCTGTAGTCACTCGAGTTTTATTTCATTTTTCCCTTATGATCATTGATATTTCTTAAATGACAGTGCATTTATTGAAATGGAAAAAATACACATTAAACCAATAATGTCCTTGTAAAAATCTGCATGTTGTACACGTTTTGTCCCCTTGATGGCCTAGTACAGAAAATGAAGTTTCACATGAGGCCTCGTCTGCATGAACCATTTTGATGAAAGGACTTAAGTTCTATGGAAAGTCTCATCTGGCCATCACTATTGTTTACAGTCGGCATCGCAATGCAGCAGCCGTATGTACACCAGGTGGTGTTTCCCAGCCTCTCCGCACCTGCCTGAATTGACACCTCCTCCCGCTCCAATACCTCCCCATAAACCGCTGGAGCTCACTCTCCTCTCCTCATCAGCTCAAAGGCATAAGCCATTGGGTGTCTGGGAACATCTTCCACAGACCTTTCAGTCTCTTTTTCTGCCATAATTAACCAATAATAATTCCATAAGAATAATTCCATAAGAATGGAAAGTGTTGTCAGATGGAAAATGTTGAAATATCATACCAGTGGCTTAAAATGAGAGTAATTTGAGGAAAATTATCGTACACATAGTCAGAAATTTACTAGAAATAAAGCTGTAAATTCACAGAGAACAACTTGGACCCCCTGGTGGGCCGTTTTTGGCCCACAAGCAATATGTCTGGCACCCCTGGACCAGCCCATTAAAAATGCATATTTAGAGGATTTACTTCCATGAAATAGTTGCATATTACAACAGCATGTAAAAGAATAAAACAAAACAGAAAGCACAGATAAATGAAAGTTCACCTTAAGCTGTTCTCTAATGCAACAAATCACAGTCACTTTTTCTCTATGCGGAAAGAAAACATTTAAACTGCGGATATTAAATGCAGCTTCTTGCTCTAAAAATACTCATGTTTAACCAGGTAGAAGCTGTTTGGGGCTACTCACCGCTCGGACAACAGGTGATCAGGGCTCGTATAAGAAGTCGCCATGCCACGGCATTTCTTCCCACCAGGTTTCGGCGTGAACTGGGGCAGGACAGGAAACTGACCTGCAGAGGAGACGACAGCTGCGTTAGCTACGTAGGATCAGTTTATATTTATTTGCGCTAAAAAATATCTATCCATCATCACTATAAATTCAAGAAATCTCTGTGTGTCTGTCTGTCTGTCACGATCATAGGACATCATAGGACGGTCTGTGATGTCTGCATGATGTCCTATGATGATCCTATGATCTCAGGCTACATAGGACTCGCAATGCCGTCATATAGGCAATGCCACTGTCGTATAGGCAATGCCATCATATAGACAATAGGACTGGCTACCTATGATGTAGTGTTCTATGATGCCTGCCTTGATGTCTTTATGATGTTATATAGACCATCACTCATAATGCCTGCCTTAATGTCTTTATGATGTCATATAGACCATCACTCACCAAAGAAGAGATACTCATCACCCGATTATGAATAGGACACAGCACTTTAAACCACACCCACAATTCAAAAAGTACATAAACTGTGGAAAGGGAGTTGCCAGAAACAGGAAAGAAGACATACTCATCACCCGATTCAGAATAGGACACACTAATTTAAACCAGATGCTACATAAATGGAGAGCAATAGACTGAGGACAACTGCTGCACGTCAGGAAAGATCCCGTGAAGATGACACAGTTGAGGTTCGAGCAGTACCTCCCAGTCATGACTGTGTTGCATGTCAGAAAAGATGTCGTGAAGATGAAACACCTGAGGTTCCAGCATGTCAGGAAAGATCCCGTGAAGGTGACACAGCTGAGGTTTGAGCAGTACCTCCCAGGCATGACTGTGTTGCATGTCAGAAAAGATGCCGTGAAGATGAAACACCTGAGGGAACAACACACCCGTCTGAGACAGGAGGAGACCCTTCACTAGCATAGGGTACCACAGACAAGGGATGCACAGACAAACAGAAAATGTGTGGCAGTGCACCATGCACGTGCTGAGTCACTTGAAGCCCGAAATGCCCGCAAAGCAAGCAACGCTGCACACCAGGCAAGGCACAGACAAGCTGAGACCGAGGAGATGCAGAATAGTCAGCTGGCTGCCAATGCTGCACGCCAGGCAAGGCACAGAGAAGCTGAGACCGAATAGGACACACTACTTTAAACCACTCCCATTAAAACATAATCAAGTCAGTGGCAGTCATGCACCTTTAGGCTGGTTGCCAGGCTGGCTGGCCGGCTGGCTGGCCGGCTGGCTGGCCAGCTGGCTGGCATGGCTGTTGACGCCACCGAGAATGCAGTCCAAGGATGGATAATTTTTTCACACATAAGGAGTTGTTCGTATCTCCTCATAAGAACTCCTTAGACAAAGATATAGAGTGATGATAATCAAGTCAGTGGTGGTAATGCACCTGTAAGCTGGTTGTCAACCACCAATCAAATCTAAAAGAAGAAGAAGAAGAACCGCCAATCAAGAGAGGAACCGGCCTGGGTGGCTGACATCTTGGCAGTGGCAGTTGCCATGGCCAAGATATGTAGAGGGATGATATAGATTGAAGTGATGATATAGAGTACGAGGAGACGAAGAAGAGTGATGTCTGAAGATGGAGTTGAGGTTCGATTGGACACAGCAATGGTGATGGAAGGACTGCAGCTCCTGACCAGATAGAGTGATGATATAGAGTGAAGTACGTGGTGGTAATGAACCTGCAAGCTGGCTGCCAATCGCCAATCAAATCTAAAAGAAGAAGAAGAAGAACCATACCCATTCAAAGCAGTAAATCTGGAAATCTCACTCAGTAAGGCAAAAGGCACTCTATAAATTCAAGAAATCTCTGTCAGTGTGTCAGTCTGTCACCAGATTAACAAGGACACACTACTTCAAACAACATCCATTCAGAGCAGTACCCATGAAGAATGGCAGTCTACACTACAAATGTGTAAAATGCCAAGCAAAGCATCGATTTTCTCCGGGTGCTCCAGCTTCTGGGTTTCGACGGGCATGCACAGCTTTTCCTGAACAGGGTTGAAAGCCACTTTTTGCTCAGATCTATTTTCATGATCTGCCCATGAACTGGAACTACAACACACCTATCCCTCAACCAGTGGTCTGAACAAAGAAGAACAAGAACAAGAAGACCCACCAGATGGAGAGCAATACAGTGAGGAGAACTGCTGCACGTCAGAAAAGATGCCGTGAAGATGAAACATCTCAGGTTTGAGCAGTACGCCACAGACATGACTGTGAACAACACAGCCGCCTCAGACAGGAGGAGACCCTTCAGTAATGGGCATGCAGAAATACTTCCTTATACTTGGTTTCTACGGGCATGGACGGGTATGTACTTGTATTGATAAAACGAGTAACACATCTGATCAAATTTCAGTAACTGTAACACATTACTGAATTTTTAAACAGTAATTTCGTTACATAGCACGTTGCTGCAAAAGTAGTGGTGTTACAGTAACACATTACTCCCAACACTGTCGATCGTACATCATGCAGAGTGTAAAATTATTGTACAAATACGATAATTATCGTACGACTGGCAACGCTGTAGCTGGACCAACCAACCAAGTGACATCACGATCGAGGCTCGGGCAATATGATGATTTTGAAAAGTTAAAAACAGAATTTTGATGACTTATTTAAATCCAGTTGCACTCAGTGTTATACCTATATTAGTATATCCAATTGTGAAAAAATTAGGACACTCTGTATAAGCATGTGTGTTTTTTTTATAACATATTTGGACCTATGGATATTTAATATTACAACTAAACAATTAAAAATGAATTAAGAGTTTTTCAAATCTTCTGTAAAATGTCATTCTAAACAATAGTGAGGAATAAATTAGGACACCCCCACATTCATTCCCACTTAAAATGGCTAAAATTTAAAAAAAAAAAAGCAAATAAAAACAAAAACATGGTTAGACATTGCTATGTGAACATTTATTAATAAAGAACTGAGTATTTAATGGGGTGTCCTAACTTTTTTTGCATGGCTCTACGTCCAAGTTCTAAATAGTGATTAAAACATGTAGCGTCTGATGTCCTCTTTAAATCTCAGGCAGTGTGGAGAAGATTAGGAGAAACCCTGATTGCCATCATAAGGACATTGTGATGGTGCTGAGGGCTTCATTTCAGTGTGCAATAATTCAAGCATGACTACAACAAAGAGAGATGACACCTGAACTGCAACATCAGTCATACAAACGTTTTGTGGGCAACACTAGGACACAGCGGGTGAGTGCTCTCTCACACCCAGAAGCAGGAGGAGAGACAGAATAATGGACTGACGGGGGAAGTGTCTCCGGGAGGTATCAAAAGGGACAGTAGTTCTATGCATCTCCCAGGGAGGGAAGAATTAACATGGAGCCAACCAGACAAAGATGCGCCTTTCACCCACTGCTGCACCAAGCTGCCGCAGGAAGACACAGAGGATTGAATGTATTGTAACTTATGTTTTAAGCCGTTATGATAATGTTTCAAACAATTCTGTTGGTCATGCACCAATGCATAATGTGTCAGCCCCAATCTCTATGCATGATTAATAAAGCTATAAAGGCAGAATGCAGAGAGATCGAAGAAGGCTTCTTAGCCCCAGCGGACCTGCGCTGGGGGTCATGGCTGTACATGTTGTTAGAGGGCAAAATAAAGATTTTGTGTCGTCCTATGCTTGTGCCTCGCCTCCCATCCTTTCCTTTCCCTCTACACTGGTGACGTGAGATGAAGAGTCTACCCCGTTCACCGCACTGTGGAATCCGGATCACAGGGACCACCGGCATCCTTTTCATCCACATTGGAGCGCACTCGCCCATTCCTCTCTCCACTCTGGTGACCAGAAGGGCCAGGGAGAGTGAGCTGCACTGGGACCGAGACGCACCATGAAGGGCGAGACGAGCACACCCACAGAAACAGCCTGGAGGAAGAAGATCGGCGTCGTCTGCGTTGTTTCAGTCAAGCTCCCCAACCATGGCTTCACCTCCCGACAGCGGGGTTTCAGTGCACAGAAGCCTCGTGCGCACGCCGCGGGATTACGAGAACAGCACAACTTACAGCTATGTGGTCACTGTGCCGGACGTGCACGCCACGCACCAGGGACAAGCTGGCTCCAAGAACTGATATATCGTCCTCAGCCGCTGCACATCCCCGGGGACCAGGGCCGATCGCGACTCCCAGATCTTTTAGGTTTGCGCATCGCACCTAAAGGCATTGGGCATCCTCACCTACAGGACTTATATTTGTTTCTCTGCCACTGCACAGCCCCTGGGAACTGGACCAACAGCCTCCCCCGGATCCTTTAGGACTGCCCCTGCACCTAAAGCAGATTTGGTAATTTCCCTGACACAGTTTTAAGTTTTTTTCAGCCGCTACGCATCCTCTGGGAATTGGGCCGGTTGCTTTCCCCAGATCCTTTCAGGATGGAGCTCCGCACCGAGGAGGAGTGGACAGAACTTATTTTTTTGCAGCAGCTGCGGATTCACGGAAAGCTTATCGGAAAAGTCTTACCTGAGGCTTATCTCCTCAAAATTTTTACGTGGCCCGGAGACTTTTAACGTCCAGGGCCGGCCCGCCATTGTTTTCACCACCCCCCTCTTGCCCTTCACATTGCTTTGCCCACACCTCCTTCCCAAAAAGCCCGCCGATTACCAGCTTTGTTTTCGTCAAGCATGATGCGCACCGGACCCCGTGCGCCCACACACTACTAGGGGCGATCTTCGCCTTTAACCCACACACTTTGAGGCTGTCGCAGTTTTCTAACGTGGAGGTTCAAACAGTTCAGCAACCATACAAGGGTCGTTATATTCTGTGGATTAATTTATACTTTTTGCTTCGTGGAAACACAATGGAACGTGAGTTGAGGAATTAGAGGAAACGTTCTGCATCTCGGGGCCGCTCCAGCACCCAGTTGAAGAGTCGATCCCCAGATAAACGGTTCAAGAAGGAGGACCGAGACCGAAACAGGAGGGAGAGGTCCCGGAGTCGGGACCGTCGCAGGTCCCGGTCCAGAGACAGGAAGCGAGCCAGGCGTTCCAGGAGCAGAGACAGGAGGAGATCCAGAAGTCGAGACAGGTGCAGGTCAGGCAGCAGGAGCAGGGCTCAGAGGTCCAGATCAGGCAGCCCCAGCAAGAGCAGTAAAAGAGATGAAAAGTCAAAGAGTAAAGAGAGGGATGCCGACGAGCCAGTATCTGAAAAGAAGAAAGTCAAAGAGGAGAAAGAGGATGAGAAGGTTGAGGATCAAGACTTTGACCAGAACAAGCTGGAGGAGGAGATGAGGAAGAGGAAGGAGCGGGTGGAGAAGTGGAGGGAGGAGCAGAGGAAGAAGGCCATCAAGAACATTGGAGAGCTCAAGAAGGAGCTGGAGGAAATGAAGCAGGGCAAGAAATGGAGCCTGGAGGATGATGATGACGATGAGGAGGAGGGGTCAGCTGTGATGGATGGAGACGATGACGATGACATGGATGGGAAGGGTGAGAAGAAAGAGAAGGACTCAACAGATTTCATCAAAGAGGAGGGTGATAATGACAAGGAGACGCCGATGGAGCAGCAGGCCAAGGATGATGACGTGGATCCTCTGGACACCTACATGGAGGAAGTCAAAAAAGAGGTGAAGAAGTTCAACATGGGAGGTGTGAAAGGAAATGATAAGAAAGGAGCAATGACGGTGACCAAAGTGGTGACAGTTGTTAAAACCAAGAAGGGACCTCACACACACAAGAAGAAGGGAGAGCTGATGGAGAATGACCAGGATGCTATGGAGTACTCATCAGAGGAGGAAGAGGTGGATCTGTAGATGGCTCTGACGGGTTTCCAGACCAAACAGAGGAAGATCCTGGAGCCAGTCGACCACGGGAAGATCCAGTATGAATTGTACCGCAAAAACTTCTACGTGGAGGTGCCTGAGCTGGCCAAGATGACTACAGAAGAGGTGAACGCATGCAGGTTGGTCAAAGGGAAGGGTTGTCCCAAACCCATCAAGACCTGGGTACAGTGTGGAGTGTTGATGAAGATCCTTAACTCACTGAAAAAGCACAGCTATGAGAAGCCCACACCCATCCAGGCCCAGGCCATCCCGGCCATCATGTCGGTCTGAGACCTCATTGGCATCGCTAAGACCAGCAGCGGAAAAACAATAGCCTTTCTGTTGCCCATGTTCCGCCACATCATGGACCAGAGACCCTTGGAGGAGGGTGAAGGACCCATTTCTGTAATAATGACTCCAACCAGAGAGCTGGCTCTGCAGATCACAAAGGAGTGTAAGAAGTTCTCTAAACCACTGGGACTCAGGGTGGTGTCGGATGTTCATTGGAGTTATTGCCTGTGAAGTATTTTGGAATAAAATGAAAATTGCTGATTGCAAACCTGTTTGGAAGCCTCCATTCCTGATCTGGTGTGCCTTGAACACTCGCTATCTTACATTTGACCGCTCAACGTGTTGGAACCTGGGGCAAAGCAGAAAGTTTTTTTCCCCCCTCCCTCTTTCCCCCCACAGCCCTCCAATACACGTCACCAGCAGGATGGTTCTACTGGATCGACAACCCCCTGCTGCAGCTGCCATGAGCACCGACTTGAGCCCAAAGGACCGGGGGGTTTCAGCCCCTTCTGGGTGTTCGGGGTGGGGAGGGTGCTGTGTGGGGAACACTAAGACACAGCGGGTGAGTGCTCTCCCACACCCAGAAGCAGGAGGAGAGACAGAATAATGGACTGACGGAGGAAGTGTCTCCAGGAGGTATCAAATGTCACAATAGTTCTACGCATCTCCCGGGGAGGGAAGAATTAACATGGAGCCAACCAGACAAAGATGCCCCTTTCACCTCCTGCTGCACCACGCTGCCGAGGGAAGATGCAGAGGGGTGAATGTGTTGTAATTTATATTTCAAGCTGTTATGGTAATGTTTCACACAATTCTATTGTTTATGCACCAATGCATAATGTGCCAGCCCCAATCTCTATGCATGATTAATAAAGCTATAAAGGAAGAATGCAGAGAGATCAGAGAAGGCTTCTTGGGTCATGGCTGTGCATGTTGTTAGAGGGCAAAATAAAGATTCTGTGTCATCCTATGCTCGTGCCTCGCATCCTTTCCTTTCTCTCTACAGTTTACACATAATGCTTATACATTTTTAGTTCTAAGATTAGGCCAGTAAACAAGTTTATTGATCAATGCCAAATATTTTGAAATATTTGAATCTTCCAATTTCAAGATAACGACTGATTAAATCTATGATTGAACTTGAATTTTGATAATGTTTTGATTTTATGCTTTATGAGGACAAAAGCATAAAAACAGGGTGGAAATAATCAAAAAATGTATATTCACTGAAAAATTTTTCTCATTTAAACATTAATGTTAAATGAAGTTGTAAGTCAAAACTGTGTGAATCTCTGCAGGTGCTTTGAAGACCACTGGGAGAACTGAGTAATAAGGAACGGGAGTGAACCATGCCTGCATGTACCATGATCCCAGGCTCTTTTCAGAGGTCAAATAGGAACAGGCTCTTCTACAGTGGGCAGAAAAAGGTGATAGAAAAATTCCATATTATCTATACTATTGATATTAATAATGTATTACTATATTTGAGAAGTATCATACCTTCATATGCCATGTTTAATGTTTATATGTGCATTCCATATAGGATAAGTTTATATATTCTTGGCTTGTTTTTTTGTGAGCAATTTCAGAGAGTTCAGACTGAGGATTAGTACAGGATTACTACATGCGTAAAGAAAGATCTAAGCCATTTATCATAATCTCTTTGACATAACTTGTTTTGGGTCACAGGAATGCACAGGAACTCCTCAGCCTGTACAAATCAGTGGTAGATGGACATTCTGTTAGATTTATGGATCTCATGTCTTCATGACCCATGTCTCCAGAGTGTCTGACATCCACCTGGATAAGCTTAGTTATCAGGACTGTTCTGTTCTGTCCCTTCCCTTATCCTCATCCCTCTCCTTTCTCCTACCTATATATACGTATATGACTTAGAAGAATGGATCCTTTAGAGATTCTAGGTGTGTCTGAATGTCATGCCTTGTAACCTCTCCCCCGTGGTGGCCAGTGGGGTGATTTTGTAATAAATGTACATAAACTCAACTTTCCGCCTGATTATTTGACTTTGAATAATTTAAGCTCAAAATTATTCTAACATTTGGTGTCCGAACAGTGGATCCACATAGCTCCATCTTTCCGGCACCTCTGCTTGATCTCAGCAAGTGCTCAGCAGATAAAAAGACCTTCCCAGGCTGAGTGGGAAAAAAAAAAGGGCTCAGTGTTACTGCAATGAAGGCATTTCAGTCCGGGGCGCTGGAACTGACTGGGTGACGGATCTGAGAATCCGTTAGGCGGCTTGAATGTAAGTACATTTGTTGTTGTTTATGGATAAAAGATAGTGAGATTTTCTGGACCGATTGCACACTACTTATACTGAAAGGAGTGAAACTAGCGGCCTGAGTGCTAAGTTATTTCTACCCACGGTGAGCGATCTCGTAATAATCCCTTGGGAGGAACGAGGTCTTCCTCTGCAAACGGCGAGTGTCATTGCAAGACCCAGGGTGATTCTTAGAAATCCGCTACTTTCTACACTCTAAGTAAGTGCGTGAAGGTCCGAAGTGGCATGCAATGAAAAAAGGGAAAGATTCGTGGTCTCGTTCCTGTATGGAAAGAGAGTCATGTGATCCCAGAGAAGTAAATTTTCGGGGAAAGATTCGTGCCTCTTGTGACCACTTCTGCTTATGGTCCAGGGTTTGGGCCTTCAGCATTCGTGGGGAGGCTACGTGAACCCTGAAGGGAAAAGGTTTTTTCATGGAAGATTTGTGCCCTTTGTTGAAGACCCTTTGACCTTGTACCTCAAGATTGAAGTTAGGCTCACCAGCTTGCAGTTCCTAGAGGAATTTTTACTCATAGGAAATTCTGTCACATGTGTGTGTGCTTGGTGACTTTGAGAGTTAACCCAGCTCCACTGTCTACTATCTACCAGGAGACTTCCGCTACCTATATACCAGACCTCTGACTGAGTGACCTGTCCAGTCAGACACCTGGAATACATCCTTGGTATTAACAACAGCCCCTCATGGTCTCACATTGCTCTTGGTAAAATCTGGGTAAATATTTAAGATCAGGAAAATTGATCTATAGGAGGTCTGTTTTAAAAACACCTTAAAGAGTAACCTTTAAAAACTCATAAAAATGTAACACCCCTTGTAGAAAAATACCTTCTTGAAAAACAACCAGGAAAGATGGATCCTGAATCATTGATCTCACAAACTCCCATACTGTCTTTTAATATGCTGTAGTATTTATTGAAGGTCTGCAAAGCTCAGCCAAAACAGGATATACTTGCATGAAAACAGTCAATTAAATCAAAATGATGAAATTCAAAATCAAACCAAAAACTGATTGAAAAACCTTGATTCAAAAAGTTGGTAGTTGTAAAATCAGTCATTTGATCAAAAAGTGAAAGATTCAAAAAGTTGGTAGTTGTAAAATCAGTCATTTGATCAAAAAGTGGAAGATTCAAAAAGTATAAAAACTCAAAAATCACCAGGATCAGTCCAGAAAATCAAAATTTAAAATCAACCAAAAATATGAAAAATCTGAAAGAGTCCAATATAAAAGAAACCCTTTGAATCATAAAACCTGGTAAAAACATCTAATCAATTTGTGGATAAATGTCTAAAAAGCCTTGCTGGGGAGATTGAAGAAAAAAAAAAGATGATTAATTGCTGGTCTTCTCCTTCGATGCTCCGTCTTATCGGGGAAAAGGGGAAGAAAAGGCAAGGCAGGGAAGCTGACCGTCTTCTGTTCTTCCATCAGCTGGACCCGTGGTCTGTGAAGCCGTCAGCAGGGGAGGAGAAGGGGTGCCTTGACTTCCTCTTCTGTCTTCGCCCAAGTGTTACTTTCTCCCTTCTTGCAGCAGCAGATTTAAGGTTGTTAAAAATTGGAGAGTTGAGATGGTGTTTTGATTCATCTTCTTAACAGTGGTTTCCCTGTCTCTCCAATCTTCCGCGATGGGATGAATGGTGTCCCGGAGACCGCCGAAAATGAACATTTTGGGGCTTTTGAACAGAGTTTTTATACATTTTTAACACTCAACTCTGATTGGCCAGCAATCTCACGATAGGCTTTTTGGTTTCTGTGATTGGCTTAATGCTAACTTTTATATAACAATTACTTCATTCTGCACATGTCCCCACCCCCCCACCCCCCAAGTTTCAGTAAAGCCATGTGCTGCTCACCCCCCCCTTCCAGGAATCGGTCACGTGCTGCTCATGCACCGAGCTCGTGGCTGTCTGGTTTCGCTTATCTCAGCACTTGTCCCTCAAGTTCTGCTCATCTCATCATTTTCCATTACCAAAATAAATCAACTCGCTGTCCCAACCAATTTCAGCTCCTCATTTGTCACATGCTTTCCAGTCAATAGGTCTTGCAAAACATTTCACAATCTGACCCCACATAAACCTCTCGTTGTGCAGTTAAAATGTACATATAATCACACAGTTTGATTACACTCATTATTTTTGTTGATTACATACTTCTTAATCAATGAGTATACATTTACTTTACTGATTACACAGATATTACATTTCATGGCATATGCTTTCAATATTGCTTTGCATTCAGTCCTATGATTCACCAGCCATGTCTTCTCCCGTCTTTTCTGACCACAGGAGTGTGTGCCTTCTGATGATTTCATGACCCTGGATGACCTCCCTGTGATGTTTTCTGTATTCTTGGGCCATTTGAAGCAGGATTCCCCATTTTCTTTTCATAGGGAGTAAATCGGTGTGATTGGGAGGGTCTGCTGCTTTCAGCCTTTTTGCGGTTGCTGGGCTCATGTCGTGGGGTACTCGAACACCCATCAGTTGGGGGATCCTGCTGCCCCGCACCTTTATGGATCTGTGGAGTGGTATCCAGAAGAATGTCATCGTCATCAGCTGTAAGAGAAATAACATCTCGCAGAGTTGAACTGTGACGTGCTGCTGCTGGTGAGGTGTGATGCTTGCGAGATGAAACTGTGCTTGAGCTATGCAGATAAAGCCCATCAGGCGGCTCATCCCCAGCCTCATCTATTATTAGAAGCTGGCCTAGAGTCGGTGGTCGACCAGCTGGTGAAGTAAGCTGTGCAGAGGTCAGTTGATCAACCCATGGAGATGCAGTAGGAAGATTGACGACCCCCAAAGTGGCAGTCACAGTTGTTGCAGGAACCTGAGCCGCAGAGGACCGGGACTCCGAGAAATGTGGAGGTGTCGGCCCTTCGTTGAGTGCTTGCGTCAGCTGTGAAAGAGCACCCATAGCATCATTATAAAGGCTGTCACTTGATTGAGGCTGTGTTGGTGCAGCTTGGATGTAAGCCAGCCATGCGTCATTGTGGGTGAGGTGGGTGGAGAACGCCACAGATCCATCTGGAAGCTCCCAAGTTTTCTGATACAGTGGATAGTAGAAGCCATTGTTGTACTTGATAGGTCTCCACCATGGTCTGAGCTCCTGATTTGCTGTGTCGTGAAGCAACTTCCCTGTTATTTGTATGGGCCACCTCGAATCAGGTGCAATTGGGGGTATGGTGATGTCTTTTTCTTGACTGAAGAGACCATTCATGGGTACTGGCAGAATTGTGTTGGGGCCTGGGCAGCAACTGTTACACCACAAACCCCCAACGATGTCCCATAGGAACTTGACTTCAGCCAGGGGTGTATGACAGAACAGGCAGGCAACTCTCCCATCCCGCAACAGACAGGTGAAACACGGAGCACATCTTTGTAATTGGAGTTTTGGTAGGATAGCAGGCTTGTAGTTAGCTGTAAGCAAAATCTTCAGGAGGTTTTACCCTCCCCTTTTATGCAGAAGCACAGTTCTTGTCATCAGTTACAGACAGCAAAGGCTTCGGTGCTATGTTGAGTATGGCAATTTCTTTTATGTAGACCTCCACCTTTGTGGGGAAGAACGCCGCATAAGATATCATCCATGCTATCGTGGCTGAGGCACAGATGAGTTCTATCCACCACACCACTGTTAGGACCCCCCAAATCACTCCCCAAAAGGCAACAGCTGCCAGCCTACTGACCCAGATGTTGCGGCCACTCTTTTTCAATTTCATCACCAACCATATTTGACGACCCAGCAGTGCAGCTGCCATCAACCCTACACAAGCCACATTTACTATGACACAGGCAGAGTAGAAGATGGAGAGCATGTCGATAATTACCCAAAAGAGGATTACTACTGCGCGGGCGATGCCTTCAGGATCACACCGTGGTGTAATACGACCCAACATGTAGGTGATGAACAGGGTCAGAGTGTGATCGTATTTGCCAAATATAATGTTGACCAAGGTGATGTGAATGATTGCAGCCAATGTTGTCACAATTCTCAGGGTATGCCCCTTAGATCAGGTTCCAGTACAGCAGAAGCATGCCCAGATGGCTTGCAGTACCAAGAAGTGTATTTTGGCTCTTGTCAGTGCACTTTACCCAAGCAGGTGAAGGTGATGTACTCACTCTGTATGAACTGTCCACTGCAGTGTAGAAATCATCTACTGTTGTTGTTTCTGTAATCATGTTGCAGTAGGCTGTGCTGTGCCAGCAGATTCTGATGCCAAAGCTGAGGAGCGGAGGGAAGTTGAGTGTTGAATGGTTGTTAGCCCGAGTCCAAATGAAGTCTGCAACTGCGTGGTGCGGTTTTATAACTATACTTCCTCTTTTAGTGGGAGGAGTTTCCCTACCCCTCCTCTCTTCGGCACCCTCTTTCGACGAAAGATGGATGACACAGCAGCTCGGGCGCCACCTTTGATGATTACCAGCAGAATTACCTCTGCTATTAGCAGGCCTAATCCAAGCAACAGATAGGGCCATACCCAGCTGAACAGCGTTCCCAGCCAGGTAGTGACGACTTGTAGCCCTTCTTCAACTATTTCAGCTGCTCCTTTTAGAACCGTAACCACGGTCCCTTTAATCATCTTTCCCACCATTTCTAGGAAAGTGCACTCATGTTCATTCTTACCCTCGCCACAACGAATCCAGTGCTCAGCAGGAGAGTGACAGGTGCCATTATTATAGATGCCATTCTTGTCCAGCCATTCATAACCAATTTCTTCTTTTCCTTCACAGAGGCTTTTCCTGAATGCATAGCTCTCTGCAACATAGAACTGGGGGTCATCAACGACTTGTGGGATGATTTGACCCAGAATCTGCTTCCTTTTGTGCATGGAATGCCCCATAAGTGCTTTAGTGCACCCTACATTCTCAGGGAACACTCTAATCCAGTGTCCATTAATCTTCTTCCAGACAGTCTGCAAACCATATGTTTCATATTCTCCATCTTAGTAGTCTTCACTGTCCTTCTTCCAATAAGGGATCTGCCCACAATCCCCTCTTGATAGGCTGATGGTGCAGGTGGTCTTACTTGTGTCGCAGGTCATTTTCCATGGTGCTGGGCTCATGTAATTAATGAAGGTGAATGACCAAGGCCAGATGTCTCGATGCTTCGAGTACACTGTTGCCAGAAACTGATACTTCACCCAGTAGTTTGAGGATTTAGTGAGACATGGCAGGATCCATTTCTTCATTTCTCCTTCTTCCATTCCCCACCACATCAGATACTTGTCTCGCTTCCATTCTTCATGCCATGACTGCAAAATGCCTTTGATAGTGTTATTCTTCTTCAGTGATGTACAATCATACAGCCATGTATCCCAGACGCTGGTCCAAACTTGCTGCAGGGGGCATCTGGGTGATTTTTTATCAGCTACATATTCCATCCCATTGAGTGAGTTGAACATTTTGTCCACTACACATTCATCAATCGCTTTAAAGTCTGTCTGGGGGACTTTCAACAGATCATCTGGAGTAGGCAGTCTTTGCACATAAAACAGAGATTTGAGAACTTCACCCAGGCCTTGTGGCCTAACGGGCATACTGGGTGCAAATGTGCCTTGAAAGTAGTTTAATTTGAACATCCACAGCCAGGGCAGGGTGTCGTTCAGCCAATCTTCATGGAATGCTGCTGGTTCAGTTTTGAGGGCTGTGCCGGGTATTAGCACAGTTAGGGGTTTGCACACCCGAGTGATAACCATATAATGCTTACCACTGGGGCATTTACTGTTGATGTTCCAGAAACATGGGGCTAATTTATATCTTTTCTCTTGCATGCAGTAGGTGACCAACTTCTGGCTGTAATCTTTTTGAGCTTTGGAAACAGGCTTGAAGTCATTCATAATTTCTTCTGTAAACTTCATAGTCATACCTGGCAAGGGTGGTGCTGTAGTTGTTTTACTGGAACGGGGCTTCCCTGGGGTTGGAGTTCTGGCGACTTGAGGCGAAGGCATTGGATGTGTTGTGATGGCTGCTGTATTGTTGTGACCAATTACTGGAATGACCCTTCTCACTCTCTTCTTAGGTCTGTCTGTACCTGGACAGGTGAGGTTGTAATAACCCCAAAAGGGCCCATAATTTGGGAAGATCCCTACGCAGGTCTCGTTGAGATAATTGGCTGGTCCATGGACCACTTCAGCCTCCCAGTACCCAGTGTTGCTTTTACCTGGTACAGGTTTGCAGCTCCAGGTACAGTACCATGCTGAAGAATACAGTTCTGGCTTTATCCAGTTGCACCAAACTTGTATTCTTTGCTTCTTTGTGAGGATGAGCAGCCTTAATAGGTCCCCTCCTCCTGTGAGGTCTTGCAAATCTTCAATGGCCCATCTTCCAGGTTGTGTACACTACCGTTCAAAAGTTTGGGGTCACCCAGACAATTATTTTGTGTTTTCCATGAAAAGTCACACTTATTTACCACCATGAGTTGTAAAAATGAATAGAAAATATAGTCAAAACATTGACAAGGTTAGAAATAATGATTTGTATTTGAAATAATAATTTTTTCCTTCAAACTTTGCTTTCGTCAAAGAATCCTCCATTTGCAGCAATTACAGCATTGCAGACCTAACATGATTGCACAAGGGTTTTCTAATCATCCATTAGCCTTCTGACACAATGAGCAAACACATTGTACCATTAGAACACTGGAGTGATAAGTTGCTGGAAATGGGCCTCTATACACCTATGTAGATATTAAAACCAGACATTTGCAGCTAGAATAGTCATTTACGAAAGGGTATTATTTCAGAGTTTTATAACTCATTGACACTATCTTCAAGTGAAAATTCACTGAAAAGATTAAACTACTGGAAAGAAGATCTGCAAATTGAAATTTCAGAGGAACAATGGGAATTGGCTT
The DNA here is from genome assembly GCA_020510985.1 of Pholidichthys leucotaenia. Classification (NCBI taxonomy): domain Eukaryota; kingdom Metazoa; phylum Chordata; class Actinopteri; order Cichliformes; family Pholidichthyidae; genus Pholidichthys; species Pholidichthys leucotaenia. The sequence continues at coordinate 396,599,752 of CM035838.1, read as the reverse complement.
GTACAGAAGCTCAAACCAAATCAATAAATGCACGCCTTAAATTGATACATTTCAAATGGTTAATGCGGATGTATGTTACACCGGAGGAGTTAAATAGATATAACAAAAATATACCAGATACATGCACAAAATGCATGGAAAGTAAAGGAACCCTATTTCATTGTTTATGGGAATGTAGATTAATAAGAATGTTTTGGGAAGAGGTGAGGGTAACAATTGAAAAATAATCTCAAAACAAATCATATTGAATCCTAAACTGGTTTTGTTGGGTCTGTACCCAGAAAAGCATAATTTCAATAAAAGTGAAAGAACATTCATAGACCTCAGTTTGCTTAATGCCAAAAAATGTATTGCACTATTATGGAAAAAGACTCATAGACCAGATGTGACTCAGTGGTTAAGACAGATGTTAACAAACCTTCCATTAGAAAGAATAACATATATACTGAAATCAAAGGAAATTGTGTTTGAGAATATATGGAGACCTTTTATTGATTATGTAAAAAATTTTAAACATAACTCTTGAAGAAGAAGGTGAATGATGTGTGTGGACCTTGTAAATTCCAAACTGGTGAACATAATATGTATACTTATGTATTGGATTGTCTAGACTAAACAGAGGAGCATTGTTGAAGACTTGATTTTGTTGGTGGTTGTTGGTGTTTTTAGTGCATTTTTTTTTTTTTTTGTAGTACTTTAGTGTTAGTGTTTGATTGTTTGTATCATGTTTGTTAAAAAAAAAAAAAGGTTCAATAAAGATATTGTGGAAAAAAAAGAATAGTCATTTACCACATTAGCAATGTATAGAGTGTATTTCTGATTAGTTTAAAGTTAACTTCATTGAAAAAAAGTGCTTTCCTTTCAAAAATAAGGAAATTTCTAAGTGACCCCAAACTTTTGAACGGTAGTGTACCTGTGATGTTGAGTTTGTCTTCGAATCACAAAGTGTCATTCCATTTATCTCTCCATTCTTCAAAGCTGAGCTTAGATGTCTGCTGTTGCATCTCGGTTAAATTGAACTGAGTGTCATTGCTGAGCAGGGCGGTGTAAACTTTTCTTCTTTCAGCTGCCCAGCAGGTTTGTTCAAACCTCTTGGTGGTAACAAACTGAGCCTGGGTGTGGGTGAGGGCCAATGGTTCATAACCCAGCCAGTATAGTATGGAAACAAGCACTACCATACCGATGGTTATGACCATAAACTTGAGCAAGAGAATTAGGCAGAGCTTCTTGTTACTCATTTGTTGAGGCTCCCCTACTCTGGGTTTCTTCTTAGGGAACTCAGGTGTTGTTTTGCGTCCTGTTGATATCTTTTTTTTTCGATCCATATCTGATGTGGAGGACGCTGAGGCCTGTATTGAGAGATGCCCCTTGTCCAAGTGAGCATCCATGATGACAGACGTAGCTCTTATGCTGCACCAGTGGCGTCATCACTTCTCCTTTCCATCTTCGGGGGGTGTTGTCACCCCTCGGTCGGCGTAAACCAGTGCAGCTCAAAACAAAAATAAAATTACAAAAAATAGAAAAATATGTGTTTATGTCTAGTTGTGTGTGAAGCTCCTGTGGATGCATGCTAAACTTTCATCTGTGGGCTGTGCATGTAAGACTTGAGAAGTGTATGGAGCTATGCGTAAACCAATGGGTGATGTGTATGTAATGCAGTGTATGTGTGAATATGTTGTAAGAGTTCTGAGATGTAGTTTGTGCTTATACATGAGGAATCTATTCAGGCGATGGGGACGACGACTCACGTCTTCTTCTTTGGAATAAGGGCCATTTCATGGTCTTGGCCAGGAGCCTTCAAAGTCGACCCTCACCCTCAGTGGCCTTAGTGCTTTTCTGCCATTCAGGCTCATCGAAGACCTCGATATCAGCACCCACCGAGTAGATATCCTTCAATGGTACAGATACCATAAATACTGTTAACTTCACCTTGCGAGTATCTTCTGGCTGAATTGGCTCTGAGGCCCGGCCAACCCAAGTGCTGGGTATTTGCACCTGACCTCCCCGCACCCAATCCTCAGAGATAACTGTGTATATGGCAGTTTTTGCTTGAGTCTTTACCCTGAGGGCTTCACGGCATCAAGCAGTGTTATCCAGGCATACAGGGATGTTTCCCAGACGCCCTTCTCTTTGGGGACTGGATCAAGATCTTGCAGGAGGAGGTAGGGGTTATCAATAACTTCTTTAATCAATGTAGCCCATCTAACTAACTAACTAACTAACTAACCTGCACTTATATAGCGCTTTTCTAGTCACAAAGACCACTCAAAGCGCTTTCATTAATACTAACCCTCTATTCTAAGGGCCTATAGGAAACAAATATCTAGGGACAATTTAGAACAGCCAATTAACCTAACATGCATGTTTTTGGCATGTGGGAGGAAACCGGAGAAATCCCGGAGTAAACCCACGCAACACGGGGAGAACATGCAAACTCCACACAGATCACTGTTGGTCGGGGGCTGGGATCGAACCCACGATCCCACGATCCCCACAATCCCCCGGCCAAGGGTAAACTGTGCTGCCGCAGTGCTAACCACTGCGCCACCGTGCAGCCCAAGTGTGCAGCATCTAGTGCAGCATCTAGTGAGCTGCTATGGCCCCTCAAAGCCATGGTTGCATGCTTGCTCCTGCTGTGCTTCAGGAAGGTATGTTGGAAGTGGTGTGTAATCAGGATCCTTCGGGTCACAATACACCCTGAAAACCTGAGGATATTGAAGAGTACCCAAGGGTGGTGTCTGCGTTGGTGTAGCATATGGGTTGTAGGGCCATCCAAGTTGTATTGCTGCATCCAGGGGGGTTGGACCCTCAGTCAGGTCAGTCAAGGGGGCGCTGGCGCTGGTAGAGTAAAACCCTGGGGGCGGCAGAACTGATGGAAGTGGGGCATCAGGGTGCAGAGGGTGTTGCAGGCGAGCTGGGCATGGTTACTTTGCCCGGAGCAGTATTATGCACCATCACCTGTTCGCCATATGTTTGCCCCAGGGCTGGTGAAAGTGCTTGCAACGGACTCACCATTTTCCTGACTTGCCAACCCTCTGCCTTTGCTGCCATTAGAAGATTCCCTCGACTCATGGCGCTCTTACAGACGAGTCACAGTTGAAGATACCGCCCATCCCACTGACACATGCACCCCTAGGGTGATATACTGGCGCCATCTCGATGACCCCATTGCATCATGAACACCACACTAGGTAAGGTTTCTAGGCGGCACTGGCCACAAACATGGCCATCCAAAACCTTGACCGGCTTCCAAGTCATACCGTGAAGCCCAGCGGTGCAGATGGAAACCTTCATTGGTTTTCTGTAAGATTTGCCTTCCCATAATACGTCAAGAAGGGAGGGCTTCAGACATATCACACACAAATTCTTTGCTTGAGTCCACGTTAGGGTTTCAGTTTCTGGGAATAAGTAACCTTTTTTAGCATATTGCAGCAAATCCAGGGCTCTGGCAGCTCAAAACACATGTGATGTTCTTCTCATAATAATCAAGCCCTTCACCGTTGCCAGTTCAACAAAGGGAGGTATTGCAGAGGTACTGTTGGACATTTTCAGCTTCTGGTTTTCTCTTAAACAGAGATTGGTTTCAACTGTTCCACTCCTTGGATCCCGTGCTCTTCCAAAAGGACAGTATTGCTGTCCAAAACTTGCTTAACAATGTCAGCCCGGTTGTTACTTCGGCATAACTGCAGCGGTTGTGGGATGGTGTGCTCTGATCCACACTCATTGACCCACCTGAAAAGGCACCTTAGGTTGCTGTGACTCCTTTTTATCTTCAGGGCTCCGCCCCACTTCCTGAGATGTGAAGGGGCGCTGGTTTAGCTCTTGAGATGGAGGCTTCAAGATTGACAACTGTCATTCAGTTGTTGAGCCATTTCCCACAGCTTTGTGCTCCAGTCTCTGGAGTTTTCATTCTTTCCAATCCAACTCTTCACCAGCCCGATTGTCCTTTCCACCACCCCATTAGCTTGTGGGGTGTATGGGGGAGAATAAACTCTTATTACCCCAAACCGCTGACACCACTGATCAACCTGTGCATTGCGAAAGTGAGTGCTGTTGTCTGTTCTCAGTTCTTTTGGCACCCCCAAGCATTTACAGGTCTCTTCCAACATTGTAACCACACTGTTGTCGTTGGCTTTTCGCACGGCCTTTGCAATCATGTAACCAGACATGGAGTCAACCAAGACTAGGATGTATTTTTCACCCTTCTTGCCGCTTACCCCCATTGGCCCAGCCACATCCATGCATACTGAACCCCATGGCACAGTACTCTTTATTGTCAACCCATCCACCCTCTGCCCTCTTCTACCTGCACTGTATTTTCCACATACTTCACAGTTCTTGAGGATCTGACGGATGCGATGTGTAGGGACCCAGAGCTGCAATTTCACCAACTCTCTTCATGTAGGGATTGTACCTGCGTCTTGAGGCTGATGACCTCACTTGCAGTGAGCGGGTGGTGACTCTTTGGTGTGATGTGCCGTTTCATTGACCTTCTGCCCCATATTTTCCCGCATTTTCCATACCTTCACTCATCTGAGCCCGGGTCAGCTGTACTTCTTGGCTGTCAGAGTTCTTCTCCTTCTTCACCTTACAAGCAGCTTCCTCTTTCAGGTGCAGCTCCTCATCTTGTTCTGGTGAGATTACCATGACTATTTCATTCACCGAGCTCCAGTCTCCTAACCAAGTCATGTAGTCTTTCACCGCTGCAGTTACTGCCTTCTCCGCCTCACCCCAGTAGAGAGTGCCGGTGATCGCCCCTCGTAGTGCCACCACTACTCTTCTTTGCTCGAGACAGGAGGCTCGGTTGAGGGCTTCAGCTAATCTTGAAGCCATGAGCACCCGATGAACTTCAACCTTTTTACCTTTCTTGAATTCTTCAATGGGAACCAGCAGGATCATATGGTAGGGAAGGTCACCCCCACTCACCATCTCTATGGATCCTTCTTCTCGGCCTTCAACAAACCAAGTTTTTCTGACATCTTGGACTTCTGTTTGATAATCATCACCAGCTCTTTCATGAAGTTCTTTCCTGAAGGGGGCATTTCTTATTCTCAGCTTATGGTCAGTGAACACCACTAACACATCTGCCTCCAACTGCCAGGGCCTGGCCACCAGCTGATAAGCCCGAACCTTCCCTTTTGACATGATCAGATGACCTTCAGGGGGGAGTGGGAGGAGTGGAGACTTCAGGGTATCAAGATAGGATGCAACTTTTGTGTGGGGGTTTCTCTCAAACCTTCTGCTCGTGCCGTCGTTGGGGACAGGACTCTGAGCTTGAGGAGGGTGAGGCATGCTAGGAACCTTTGATGGCTGAGCCCCATCCGGCCCTTGTGCCTTTTCCCTACCTCTTACCACTGTTGCTGGTGTATTCGTTGATACTGCTCGAAACGGCACCGTGCTTGCTTGACCAGGACGCTGCTGTTTTCTGCTTCCTGCCAGAGCCTTGAGTTTCTCTAGGAGTTCTGGATTGGGTGCTGACACTTTCTTCACTGATGGGGGTTGGGGGTCTTGCTCCCCCTGCCAGTCTACTCTGGATCTTTGACACCCTTCTACCTCGTCCTCCATTCAACGGTGCTGTGGAGTCCACTGTTTCTTTAGTGCTTCTACTGAGACAGCTAACCACTCAGTTGTTCTTGCCAATGCTTCTATTGCGCCCTCTTCATCCGAAGAGGATGCTCTTGGTGTCTTCTGTTTTTCTTCGTCACTGTCTGATGGGGATAGTTGGTCTTCTGATCGCTCACCATATTCTTCATATGCCCCCGAGTGGCAGCGGCGGCTCAACCTCACCAAACTCGAGTAATTCGTCTCACTGTCGCTGCCATCTTGTCGTTGAAGAAGTTGTGGTCGTAGGTGAGCACTACACCTCTCGCCATACTGCTGAAATTCTTGCAACTGGGCAGTGCACTCACCAAACCTTTTCGCCGCTGGAGTGTCTTCCTTGATGAGACCTGCAGACACTTGCATTTCCCTGGCCACCATTTTGACCAGGGGGTCGAGATCTTGACCAGAGCTGTACAGCTTCACTACTTCGTACAGGTCTTCATCCAGCTGCTCTAGCTGCTTCACCCACCATTCCAGCCACTGCCCGATCTCCTTTTTCCGGGTAGCAACTGGCAGGCACTTCACCACCAGTAGAGGGATGCCCTGATAACTTGATAGCAGGAGAAGCTGACCTTTGCTCTTTACCTCAGCGCTGATGTCTTCCCCTGATTTCTCAGGGGTGATGTTCATGCCAGCTTGGCTGTAGTTGCAACTTATTTCTTGCAGGACTTTACTGCTCCAGGTGAGCGGGTCACCTGTATGCAGCATAACCCCCACTCTAAAATGGATTCTTGGAGCTTGCCTCTTTGTTGTCAATTCCTCTTTCCCATCCGGTGCTCCCTCTAGGGACTTCAGCACAAGATCTTCCCCAGAGGGACCCACTTCACCTTCGAACTCCCTGGAGAGCTCTGCTGGCACAGAACCCTCAGAGACACCGTCTTGCATACCTTCCATCTTCTCTGTGGCAGGGTCAAGGCTTCTCCTGCCCCCCTGCAACTCGATCTCTTCTTCCATCTTCCTTGTAGGTCGCCTTGTGTCTTCCCCTCAAAGCGTCCCCTTAGCGCATAGGGGCACAGGGATGAGGGGATCTACCCAGGTCACTGTACCCCCTCCCAGACCTCGTCAGGCTCAGCCGATTCGATGCTCCTAGCCCTGTCAGCTTCTTGGCAGGACTCTGTAGCCTGATGCACCCACGTTGCCTATCAATTTCTTGATAGGTTGGTACCTGTCGTGGTGCTCCCTCGTAGGCTACCACTGTAGCAGGACCCAGTCAGGACGCCGCCTACCTACGCCTCAGATCAGGGTGTCTTGAACAGCACAGCAGTCGCTCTTGATTGCTGGACGCTTCTTAGCTGCTCCGGCTCCTCGAACCCAACAGCTTTGTGGATCCCGGTGCTCCTTCGGGGCCCACCCAGAGACGCCACCTTGTTGAAGACCCTTTGACTTTGTACCTCAAGATTGAAGTTAGGCTCACCAGCTTGCAGTTCATAGAGGAATTTTCCTCATAGGAAGTTCTGTCACATGTGTGTGTGCTTGGTGACTTTGAGAGTTAACCCAGCTCCACTGTCTACTATCTACCAGGAGACCTCCGCTACCTGAATACCAGACCTCTGACTGAGTGACCTGTCGAGTCAGACACTGGAATACACCCTTGGTATTAACGACAGCCCCTCATGGTCTCACATTTCTCTTGATAAAATCTGGGTAAATATTTAAGATCAGGAAAATTGAGCTATAGGAGGTCTGTTTTGAAAACACCTTAATAAGTAACCTTTAAAAACTCATAAAAATGTAACACCCCTTGTAGAAAAATACCTTCTTGAAAAACAACCAGGAAAGATGGACACTGAATCAGTGATCTCATAAACTTCCATACTGTCTTTTAATATGCTGTAGTATTTATTGAAGGTCTGCAAAGCTCAGCCAAAACAGGATATACTTGCATGAAAACAGTCAATTAAATCAAAATGATGAAATTCAAAATCAAACCAAAAACTGATTGAAAAACCTTGATTCAAAAAGTTGGTAGTTGTAAAATCAGTCATTTGATCAAAAAGTGAAAGATTCAAAAAGTATAAAAATTCAAAAATCACCAGGATCAGTCCAGAAAATCAAAATTTAAAATCAACCAAAAATATGAAAAATCTGAAAGAGTCCAATATAAAAGAAACCCTTTGAATCATAAAACCTGGTAAAAACATCTAATCAATTTGTAGATAAATGTCTAAAAAGCCTTGCTGGGGAGATTGGGAAAAAAAAGATGATTAATTGCTGGTCTTCTCCTTCAATGCTCTGCGATGGGATGAATGGTGTCCTGGAGACCGCCGAAAATGAACATTTTGGGGCTTTTGAACAGAGTTTTTATACATTTTTAACACTCAACTCTGATTGGCCAGCAAGCTCACCATAGGCTTTTTGGCTTCTGTGATTGGCTTAATGCTAACTTTTATATAACAATTAATTCATTCTGCACATGTCCCCCCCCCCAAGTTTCAGTAAAGCCATGTGCTGCACACCCCACCCCCCTTCCAGGAATCGGTCACACGCTGCTCATGCACTGAGCCCGTGGCTGTCTGGTTTCGCTTATCTCAGCACTTGTCCCTCAAGTTCTGCTCATCTCATCATTTTCCATTACCAAAATAAATCAGCTCGCTGTCCCAACCAATTTCAGTTCCTCATTTTGTCACATGCTTTCCAGTCAATAGGTCTTGCAAAATATTTCACAATCTGACCCCACATAAACCTCTCGTTGTGCAGTTAAAATGTACATATAATCATACAGTTTGATTATACTCATTATTTTTGTTGATTACATACTTCTTAATCAATGAGTATACATTTACTTTACTGATTACACAGATATTACATTTCATGGCATATGCTTTCAATATTGCTTTGCATTCAGTCCTATGATTCACCAGCCATGTCTGCTCCCGTCTTTTCTGACCACAGGAGTGTGTGCCTTCTGATGATTTCATGACCCTGGCTGACCTCCCTGTGATGTTTTCTATATTCCTGGGCCATTTGAAGCAGGATTCCCCATTTTCTTTTCATAGGGAGTAAATCGGTGTGATTGGAAGGGTCTGCTGCTTTCAGCCTTTTTGCGGTTGCTGGGGTCATGTCGTGGGGTACTCGAACACCTTACCGGATCTGCATTATCGCCCATGGGACTTCCCCCGCTATGGTGAGCTATTGCAAGATGCCGGGGAGGAGGTCTTACTTTGGGCTTTAGGCACACAGCGGAGGGGTTAACGTGACCGTTGAAATATTTTATTTTTTAGTTTTAGATAAAAGTTACTGAAGTCTGGTTTGTTTTGTCTCTGTATAATCTGCTCTGGTGTGGAAAAAAAAAAAGTCTGTGTCTGTGTGTGTGTTTATCTATCTGTGTGTCCTAGGGTGAAAGAAATAGACAGAGAGAGAACTTGGGGGAAAAAATAGAAAAGGCTGTGTAACTACTGATTTGTGTGTAAAAACTTGGTAAAAGGGAGGAGAAAAAAATATATATATGGGTATTTTTTTTTTCAAAGTTTTGGGATTTTACTTTTTCTTTCAGTCTAGCTTTGTCGGTTTTCACTCTAATGTTGCGTACGTGATGAACTATTTGCATATTTTTAAAGCCAATATTTTCATTTCCTCCAGTTTTTTTTCTTTGGAAAATGAAAAACATTGAGCTATTTTTATTCAATTTTTTGACGTATCATTGACTTTTCTTTTTTTTTCTTTGACTGAAGCACAAGATAAGATAAGATAAGATAAGATAAGATAAGATAAGCCTTTATTAGTCCCACAATGGGGAAATTCCAGGATTGCAACAGCACAGGGATAGCAACACTCAGAGCAATAATCAGAAGGCAAGAAAAAACAAGAGCAGCAAGTATACATATGTACATATACAGTATATATAAATATATAGACACACAGTGCAGAACATTGTAGCTAGATGGAATAAATATATAAATATATAAACATAGAGTGCAGAGCATTGTAGCTAGATGGAATAAATATATGAATATATAAACACACACAATGCGGAGCATTGTAGCTAGATGGAATAAATATGTTTTGGCGCATGTATTTTTGCCTACATATGTATGAGTATAAAGTGAGATGCTTAGGATTGCATATGTGGATTGACCTCACGTCTTAGGATGGGACAATATGTCTGGACCGCCTGTGGATAACGGCAAGAGGACGGAGGTACCGGGATAAGGAGCTGAAAGGACTTCCTGACCTCCTGGGGCCAGGCGGAGGACTAAAGGACTCGGGGGGGAGAGTTATTGTCCATGCAGGGTTTTGACAGGGATGTGTGATTCTTCCTTTGATGTTGATGTATAAATGTGGGGGTTCTGATGCAGCTCTCTCTCTTCTGTTCTTGAGAGATCGCTGGGGATGTGAAAGCTACATTAAAACCTGAATTGAGAAATAATTCAGCCTTGTTATTTCACGCTCCCCACATTGGTGACCAGAGACGTGAGACTGCCGAGAAGCAAGTCCCCCGATCCAGACTCGTCGGAGTCTGCCCGAGCGAGCGCTGTCTCCATCAAACTTCCAGAATTCTGGCAGGACAACCCGGACTCGTGGTTCCTCCAGGCCGAGGCACAGTTCGCACTTGGGGGAATAACAGCAGATGACACTAAGTTCTACCACGTCATCGCAAAGCTCGACAACCGCACAGCTCGGTGCGTGCGGAGCCTGGTGCAGCAACCGCCCGCTGATGACAAATACGGCTAGCTGAAGACTGCCCTCATCCAATGCTTTACGCCCTCAGCCGAAGAGAGGGCTAGGAGACTCCTGGCTATGCACGACCGGGGCGGACGCAGGCCAGTCGACCTTATGGAGGATATGCTGCAGCTGAGGGACTCAGACAACGACGATTTCTTGTTTAAGCATATCTTCCTGAGAAACCTCCCAGTGCAGATGAGAGGGACCCTGTCCAGCATGCGTTGCGTGACCCAGCGGTACTTCCGCGCGCTGGCCCGGGAGGCACAGCGGCTCCTTGACTCCTGCGGTGAGCAGACAGCTACAGCAGCAGCGGCAGACCTCGGTGCGGCGTCCGGGAGCAGCAAATGGCCGGAGACAGCAGAACCAACCCCACCAACAATGGCAGCGGCGCGTTCCCGATGCAGCAGGGGAGATGGCCTCTGCTTTTATCATCGGCGTTTCGCAGAGAAGGCGCACAGATGTGTGCCGCCGTGCAACTTCAAGAGCTCGGGAAACTCCAGGACCGGGAGTCGGTAGCAGCCTCGGCTCTCGGAGAACGGAATAAGCTGCTCTACATCATAGATGCGAGTTCCGGGCGACACTTCCTCGTGGACACCGGGGCCCAAGTGAGTTTCATCACCCCGACCTATGCTGACCGGCTGGCAGGCCCCCGGGGTAATGGGGCAATGGCGGCGAACGGCTCGAGCATCAACATCTTTGGAGAGAAGACTCTGTTTCTGTCCTTACACGGCCGCACTTATGAATGGACTTTTATTATAGTGGCGGAGTGTTTCAATATGTTAGGTGCTGATTTTCTGTGCTCACATGGTTTGTTAGTTGATCTTGCCAATAGGCGGCTGGTAAATGCACTCTCTTTTTATTCAATCCCTTCTGCAGCTCGAGTGTCCCCGTCACCAGTGCAGACCAACGTCACCACAGCAGGCGGTAAGTTTAACACACTCCTCACCCAGTTTCCAGCGCTCACAGTCCCCACATTTTCGGCAACAGTTGCGAAACACGGGGTGGAGCATTTTATCACTACAGCTGGCCCCCCTGTCTTCGCGAAAGCTCGGCGCTTGGATGCCACTAAGCTCTCCATAGCGCGCGAGGAGTTCGCCAGCCTGGAAAGGCTGGGCATTATTCGCCGTTCGAAGAGCCCATGGGCCTCGCCGCTGCATATGGTCCCTAAAGCTGACGGCTCGTGGAGGCCTTGCGGCGATTAACGCAGATTAAACAACGCCACAGCGCATGACCGCTACCCAATCCCACACATTCAGGATTTTTCGGTGCATCTAGCGGGGGCGCGCATTTTTTCTAAAATAGACCTGGTTCGCGGCTACCATCAAGTTCCAGTCCGGCCTGAGGACATTCTTAAAACAGCGGTAATAACCCCTTTTGGACTTTTTGAGTTTTTGCGCATGCTGTTTGGTCTTAAAGGGGCTGCACAAACCTTCCAACGCATGATGGATGCCGTGTTACGCAATCTCCCTTTTGTGTTCGTCTACCTCGACGACATTTTAGTCGCCAGCACTTCCGAGGAGGAACACGAAAAACACCTCACTACGGTTTTTCGGAGGTTGGGAGAGCACGGGTTAATAATTAATCCAGCCAAGTGCCAGTTTGTCGTGGCGCAGATCGATTTTTTGGGGCACCGCGTTTCCCCAGAAGGGGCAGTTCCGCTACCGGACAAGGTGCGCGCAGTGGCAGATTTTCCCCGACCACAAACGGTCAAATCATTACAGGAATTTTTAGGAATGGTAAATTTTTATAACCGTTTCCTACCCCACACAGCGCAGCTCATGCAACCATTATATGCCGCGCTTAAAAAGCAAAAACCCTCCAATACGATCGAGTGGTCCCCGGAGCAGGAGCGCGCATTCTCGGAGGTTAAAAAAGCCCTTGCTGACGCTACACTTCTAGCTCACCCAGACCCAACAGCCCGCATAGCGCTCACCAATGACGCATCAGATTTGGCCATAGGGGCGGTTGTAGAACAGCAGGTTGCCGGGGTTTGGCAGCCGCTGGCATTTTTCAGCAGATCCTTGCACGGGGCCGAGCAGAAATACTGCACGTTTGACAGGGAGCTGTTAGCACTCCACTTAGCCATTTGCCATTTCCAGTTCTGGCTGGAAGGTCGGTGTTTCACCGCGTTTGTTGACCACAAGCCGCTCACTTTTGCGATGGCCAAAATTTCAGAACCTTGGTCGGGCCGGCAGCAGAGGCAGCTGGCCGCAATTTCGGAGTTTACTACTGACATTCAGCATGTAGCGGGTAAACTCAATGTAGTGGCAGACTGCCTCTCTCGCGCGGTGACAGCATCAGTCCGCGCGGAGGTAGATTATACTACCACAGCCGCAGGGCAAAAAAGCAGCGCGGAAGCGCACGCGGCCCCAGTTCACGTGGGGATAGATTATGCAGCCATGGCGGCGGAACAGAGTAGAGATGCGGACGTGTGCGCGCTCCAGTCTGGACCAACAGGGTTAAGGCTGGAGAGTAGAAGTTTGCAAACCGGTATGCCTCCTCTAATCTTCGATATCTCTACTGGGCGACCGCGCCCGGTGGTACCGGCCGCTTGGCGCTGCCGCGTTTTTGACTCGGTTCAGTCCCTGGCATACCCAGGGGTGCGCACTTCAGTGAAAATGGTAGCGGAGAAGTTTGTTTGGCCGAGCCTGCGCAAGCACGTGAAAGAGTGGGCAAGAACCTGCATGGCTTGCCAGCGGGCCAAAATTCACAAGCACACAAAAGCCCCCTTTGAACCGTTCCACATCCCGGCCAAGAGGTTCAATCATGTGCATGTCGACCTCGTGGGCCCCCTACCGTCGTCGCAGGGGTTCACACATCTTTTGACAATGGTGGACCGAACCACACGCTGGCCGGAAGTGGTCCCACTAGCATCGACCACGGCTGCAGAGGTGGCTCGCGCATTTTTGACGGCCTGGGTAGCGCGTTTCGGGGTCCCGTCGGATATTACGTCCGACAGAGGGCCTCAATTTGTCTCTGAGCTTTGGTCAGCAATGGCCAGCAGCTTAGGGGCGACAATTCACCGCACTACCGCGTATCACCCCCAGGCTAGCGTTTTCATAGGTCTTTGAAGGCAGCCCTCAGAGCGTCGCTTACAGATGCAGATTGGGTAAACAAACTACCATGGGTTTTATTGGGGTTGCGTGCTGCGCCCAAGGAGGATTTAAATGCCTCCCCAGCGGAGTTAGTTTTTGCACAACCTCTCAGGCTGCCTGGTGAGTTTCTTCCAGAGCATCCGGAGCCTGGACGTCCCCCGACTCTGGGGCCACTGAGTGGCACTGGAGCAGACATGCTCCCGGGCCCCGTTCATCACACTTTTCCACGTGTTTTCATTCCCAAAGCTTTAAAAAATGCCGAGTTTGTTTTTGTCAGGCACGAGGCTTCACGATCAGGCCTCCGCCCGCCATATGATGGCCCATTTAGAGTGCTGGAGACAGGTGATAAGCATTTTGTGCTAGATTTGGGGGACAGAAAGGAAACAATTAGTATTGACAGACTAAAGCCTGCTTTTGTGATGAACGACGAGTCTGTACGGGTAGCGAGGGCTCCTCGATGTGGCAGACCCCCCAGGGGACAGGTCCTGGAGCCCCCGCAGGGATCAAATAACCATTCTCTTCCTCAAGTGACAGATTCTTTGCAGGACGGCGCCGCAGGGACAGCGAGACCTGCTTACAGCAGATTTGGAAGATGTTTGAAGCCCAGACGGCGTACTGACTGATGTGTGATTTGATCATGTTGTGTAAATCATGCTGTTGATGTTGTCATATTTTGTGAACTATGAGATATTGTCCATTCTTCGACGTTTGGGGGGGGGGGTTATGTGGCGCATGTATTTTTGCCTACATATGTATGAGTATAAAGTGAGATGCTTAGGATTGCATATGTGGATTGACCTCACGTCTTAGGATCGGACAATATGTCTGGACCGCCTGTGGATAACGGCAAGAGGACGGAGGTACCGGGATAAGGAGCTGAAAGGACTTCCCGACCTCCTGGGGCCAGGCGGAGGACTAAAGGACTCGGGGGGGAGAGTTATTGTCCATGCAGGGTTTTGACAGGGATGTGTGATTCTTCCTTTGATGTTGATGTATAAATGTGGGGGTTCTGATGCAGCTCTCTCTCTTCTGTTCTTGAGAGATCGCTGGGGATGTGAAAGCTACATTAAAACCTGAATTGAGAAATAATTCAGCCTCGTTATTTCACGCTCCCCACAATGTAAATATATAAACACACACAGTGTGGAGCATTGTAGCTAGATGGAATAAATATATGAATATATAAACACACACAGTGCGGAGCATTGTAGCTAGATGGAATAAATATGTAAATATATAAACACACAGTGCGGAGCATTACAGCTAGATGGAATAAATATATGAATATATAAACACACACAGTGCGGAGCATTGTAGCTAGATGGAATAAATATATAAACACACAAAGTGCGGAGCATTGTAGATAGATGGAATGAAACAGCATAACCGTCTACTTAGTTATCCTACATGGTATGATTATGCACCCATACATATTGTCACCTTCCGTAGCGACTGGTGTTTTCCTAGTTGTATACCAGAGGGGACCATTGTGTAAGTCTATTGCATCTTTTGCATTCAATACTATTAGGTTGTCACGTCTTTTTGCTATCTCTGCGAGCAGCCCTGCTTAGGTTGTACAGTCTGACAGCCGTAGGTAGGAAGGACCTGCGAAACTTCTCGGTTGTGCACCTAGGATGATGTAGTCGGCTGCTAAATGAGCTCCTCAGTGCATTCAGTATGTCCTGCATAGGGTGGGACTCAGACTCCAGCAGAGATGGCAGTTTAGCCACCATCCTTCTCTCTCCTATCTCCTCCACTGGGTCAAGGCGCTGCCCCAGGACAGAGCTAGCTTTCTTGGTCAGTTTGTTCAGTCTCTTCCTATCGGCTGCTGTAATGCCACTGCCCCAGCAGACCACTCCAAAAGTGATGGCTGATGCCACCACCGTGTCATAGAATGACTTCAGCAGCACCCCTTGTACACCAAAAGACCTGAGTCTCCTCAATAGGAACAGCCTGCATTGTCCCTTCTTGTAGAGTGTGTCAGTATTGTGTGACCAGTCTAGTTTATTGTTCAGATGAACACCCAGGTACTTGTAGGATGTCACCATCTCGATGTCAGTTCCCTGTGTATTTACTGGTGCTGTGAGGGGTTGTCCTTGCCTGTGGCAGTCCACCACCAGCTCCTTAGTTTTCCTTGCGTTGATCTGGAGGCAGTTCCAATGGCACCAGTCCACAAAGTCCTGGATAAGCCCTCTGTACTCAGCTTCATCTCCGTTGGAGATGAGGCCAATGATCGCAGAGTTGTCAGAGAACTTCTGTAGATGACAGTGTGTTGTGTTGTGTGAGAATTCAATTCAATTCAATTCAACTTTATTTATATAGCGCCATTTCACAACAACAGTCATCTCATAGCACTATCTGTATTGATATGTGAAGTTCCTATAGAGTCACCACTAGAGGGCAGTATGACCCCGGCCATGACCTGACTATAAAAGGAGATGTACATGAGCCACTGTGTGGTTAGTTGTTAGTTGCAGTTGAAGTGACAAGTAAAAGTCCTAACTGACACCCGGTGTGTGCGCCTCGTCATTACATGTTCCAGGAGAACATTACAAGGTTCCAGGAGAACATTACATGGTACCAGGATAAAACTACGAACCGACGACGAAGATGAACGCTCTTCGACAGCCGGACGAGTTAAAGTTGACCGGTAACGTCAACGAGAACTGGAAAGCATTCAAAGTTTTGAACTTTATTCGCTTGCTATCGGTCTCCGTGACGAGGAGAGGAAGATAGCATTACTGCTAACAGTAGCAGGGCGAGCGGCGCTAAATGTGTTCAACACATTTGTCTTCACGGAAGAAGAAAAAGGCAACTTCGACGCCGTGATGAAGAAATTTGACGATTATTGCACACCGAGAAAGAATGAAACGTACGAGAGGTATGTGTTCAGAAAAAGACTTCAGAAAGAGTCAGAGTCCATCGAGCTGTATGTCACAGACCTACGGTTGAAATGTCAGTCATGCAACTTTGGAACATTGAGTGAGTCAATGATACAGGACCAAATTGTAATTGGGGTCCAAGACAACAAATTGCGGATGCAATTACTTAAAGAGACTAACTTAACGCTGGAGAAAGTGATACAGATTTGCCAAGCGTCTGAGAGTACAAAGGCACAATTAAAGACTTTTAGCAGCAAGGAAAAAGAGACTGCTGAGGTCGATGCAGTGCAGCGCGCGAAGCCGAAAGGAACGTTGCATGCAAGAAAAAGGGAGGCAAACCCAGAGCGCGCGCGCGGGAACTGTGAGCGGTGTGGAAGGCAACATGCGCCGAAGCAGTGTCCAGCATTCGGGAAGGAATGTCGCAAGTGTGGCGGAAAAAATCACTTCGCAAAGACCTGCTTCTCGAAGAAGAGGGTGCAACTCGTGGAGAAAAAGAGCGACAGCGAAGAGGATCAGTTTTACGTGGATGCCATCGAGGGAGAGACGAGCGCTGACGAATGGATAGTGTGCCTGGAGATGAATGGCACGGACATGTCACTGAAGCTCGACACAGGTGCGCAGGTAAACATCCTGCCAATGAAAGATTTTAAAAGACTGAAAAACAAACCGAAAATAAGAGATAAAAAGATTAATCTGAGAACATATGACGATAAGCCAATACCCACTAAAGGAATGTGCAGGGTTACACTGTCAAACAAAGATAAGACAGTGAATGCATTGTTTGTACTTGTTGATGGAAATAGACAAGCAATTTTGGGTTTAAAAACATGCGATCAGCTAGGTCTGATCAAAAGGGTGAATGTCATTGATACAGACAAGGTGACAACACGAGAAAATACAGAGGCTACAACAAGTAAGCACAAACACACTGACTGGGTGAAAGAATACAAAGAGGTGTTCAAAGGAATAGGCCGCCTACCAGGCAAACAAAAAATTAGGCTGAAAGAGAATGCAGAGCCAGTCATACATCCAGCAAGAAAAGTGCCAATAGCTCTTAAAAAGAGGCTGAGAGAAACACTAGACTCACTGATAGCAGACGGAGTGGTCAGAAAAATAGAAGAACCAACTGAATGGGTTAACTCACTAGTTATAGTGGAGAAGCCAAATGGAGATTTGAGATTGTGCATAGATCCAAAAGATCTAAATAGAGTAATACAGCGGGAGCATTACAGGCTACCAACAAAATCTGACATAACCAGCACAATGAGTGGAGCAAATTACTTCACAAAATTAGATGCCAAATCTGGGTTTTACCAAATAGTGCTCGACGAGGAAAGCGCTAAATTGTGCACATTTAATACGCCATTCGGAAGGCATTGCTTTCTACGAATGCCGTTCGGGATTAGCTCAGCCCCTGAAATTTTCCATAGAACTGTGCAGCAATTGTTTGACGGAATAGAAGGGGTGGGAGTTTTTCTTGATGATGTGGTAGTCTGGGGAAAAACAAAAGAGGAGCACGACGAAAGGTTGGCTAAAGTTCTCACACAGGCGCAAAAGTCAGGTATGAAACTGAATAAGAGTAAGTGCCAATTTGGGGTACAGGAGATTACATACCTGGGAGAAAAATTATCTGGGGCAGGCGTGCAACCAGATCTGGAAAAAGTGCGGGCCATAGCAGAGCTGCCAGTACCGCAGAACAAAACTGACTTGCAAAGAGCCTTAGGGCTAGTCAATTACATGGGGAAATTTATCCCAAATTTATCAGCTAACACAATAGCTCTTAGAAGCTTGTTAGAGACCAATACAATGTGGAAGTGGATGGCAGAGCATGCCAGAGAATGGGAGTGGCTCAAAAACAGTCTAATAAAGGAGCCAGTGTTAAAATTCTATGATCAGGACAAACTGCTAAAAGTGTCCACAGATGCGTCCAAAGCCGGCCTAGGAGCTGTGCTATTGCAAAAACATGACACAGAGTGGTATCCAGTCGCATACGCATCGCGCACCATGACAAGCGCAGAAAAAAATTACGCGCAAATAGAGAAAGAGACTCTAGGTGCAGTGTTTGGATGTGAGAAGTTTCATGAATATGTGTATGGAAGGTCAGTAATACTAGAAACAGTCCACAAACCACTGATTGCGATCTCACAGAAGCCACTGGGTGACGCACCACCGCGCATCCAGCGTCTAATGTTAAGATTACAGAAATATGACTTGAAATTTGAGTTTACACCAGGCAAGCAACTAATTGTAGCCGATGCGCTGAGTAGGGCTAGCTTGAGCAACACCAGCAGCACAACAGAGGAAGCTGTGCAAATACATGTAGACTCTATTAAGGCACACATGCCAGTGTCAGATGCAAAATGGACGAAGATAGTGAAAGAAACACAAAAAGATGAGAAACTAAAAAGAGTAATGGAACAGATACATCAGCCAGGACAGGTTATGATTAACAAGCCTTACCAACACTTTAAAAGTGAACTGTCTGTGTTAGATGGGGTTCTGTTAAAAGGTACAAGGATAGTCATACCTACCTCCATGAGATCAGAAATGGTTAAATTAGTGCATGAGGGGCATTTGGGTATTGAAAAGTGCAAAAGACGTGCACGTGATGTTTTGTATTGGCCCAGCATGCACAAGGACATTGAGGCATATGTGCAGCGCTGTGACATTTGCCAGCGCCACAGGTATCAACAGCCAAAGGAGCCTATGAGGCCCCATGAGAAGCCTCAAGGGCCATGGAGAAAAGTGGGCATGGATCTATTTCAGCTTAAGGGCAAGGACTATCTGTTAGTCATGGACTATCATTCCACCTACCCAGAGTTTGCAGGGCTGAGTGAGACAACAGCAGAAAAGGTGATTGCACATACAAAGACAATGTTCGCACGCCATGGAATTCCAGTGACTGTTGTAAGTGATAATGGACCACAATTCACGAGTCAGTGCTTCAAAGACTTTGCAGACACATATGGGTTCAAGCACGTGACCTCAAGCCCTCTGTACCCACAGTCGAATGGGTTAGCAGAGAAAGGGGTGCAAATAGTGAAGCGCATACTGAAAAAGGCTGCAGACAATGCAGAAGACCCACATCTGGCGATCCTGAATTACCGAGCATCACCACTGGAGAATGGACTGTCCCCAGCAGAAATGCTCATGAACAGAAAACTCAGAACGCGACTTCCATCAGCATCTCAAGTGATGGAAAAGAGAGATGTGAGGCGTGATGAGAGGCAAACTGAACTGTACAACAGAACAGCACGACCTCTGAGACCACTTGCACATGAGGACATTGTGCAAGTGAGATGTGATGGAGAATGGGGACCGCTGGCAAAAGTGGTCAAGGAAACAACTCCCAGATCATATGAAGTCATCACAGAGCATGGGAAAACAATGAGGCGAAACCGACGTCACTTACTGAAAGTGCCTCAGACAAAAATGAGAGTCACAGACAGTGAAACAAGCGACATGCTAATTTCCAGCCAAACCGAACAACCAGAAATGGCTGAGAACCAGAACATAGAGACAGACACTAACGAACAGACTGAGGTGACACAAAGGAGATGCTCACAAAGGCAAATTGTGAAACCGAAAAGATTGATTGAGGAAATGTAAGGAGTACTGAGATGAATGAAAAAAAAAATAAAAATGTGTTGATGTTGAATTGTAAACAGAGAAAAAAATGTGTTGATGTTGAATTGTAAACAGAGAAAAAATTGAACTTGTGATTCAGTGTACAAGGTTGAAAGAAATGTAAATAGAAATGGAGTTTATTTTGTATATTGAAATTTGAGAAAAAGTTTATAGTTGGACATGACCTTTACTAGAAAAAAAAAGGGAGATGTATTGATATGTGAAGTTCCTATAGAGTCACCACTAGAGGGCAGTATGACCCCGGCCATGACCTGACTATAAAAGGAGATGTACATGAGCCACTGTGCGGTTAGTTGTTAGTTGCAGTTGAAGTGACAAGTAAAAGTCCTAACTGACACCCGGTGTGTGCGCCTCGTCATTACATGTTCCAGGAGAACATTACAAGGTTCCAGGAGAACATTACACTATCAACTGTAGGGGGAACCCCCACAGTTGCAGAAAGACCCCAGCAATCAGGCGATCCCCTGTGAGCAAGCACTTGGCGACGGTGGAGAGGAAAAACTCCCTTTTAACAGGAAGAAACCTCCAGCAGAACCAGGCTCAGGGAGGGGCAGTCATCTGCTGTGACTGGCTGGGGGGTGAGGGGATAGAGAAGAAGAAAAGAACAGACATGTAGAGAGCAAACAGCACGATGGGGACTCAATCTATGGGAGAGAACAAACAAATGTTAATGACCAGCAAAAAAAATATTTCATTGAGAGTGAGAAAAGGAGTGAGGCCCAGTGCATTACTGGAGGTCCCCCGGCTGACTAAACCTATTAGCAGCATAACTAAGGGAGGGTTCAGAAACACATGATCCCTCCCTAATTGTAGGCTATATCAAAAAGGTAGGTTTTTGCCCTATTCTTAAAAACAGAGATCGAGTCTGACTCCCGAATCCAGATTGGCAGCTGATTCCACAGGAGAGGAGCTTGATAACTGAAGGCTCTGCCTCCCATTGTACTTTTGGAGATTCTAGGTATTACAAGTAATCCTGCATTTTGGGAGCGTAGTGCTCTGTTAGGATAATACGGTAGTATCAGATCTTTTAAATAAAAAGGAGCCTGATTGTTTAGAGCTTTGTAAGTAAGAAGAAGGATTTTAAACTTAATTCTAAACTCTATGGGAAGCCAATGAAGGGAGGCCAGAACCGGAGAGATATGATCTCTCTTTCTAGTACCTGTTAAAACTCTTGCTGCAGCATTTTGGATCAGCCGAAGACTTTTTAAAGATGTTTTAGGACAGCCTGATAATAAAGAATTACAATAATCTAATCTCGAGCTAACAAAAGCGTGGATCAGTTTCTCAGCATCACTCTGAGACAAGATGCTCCTAATCTTGGCAATATTACGCAAATGATAGAAGGCAGTCTTAGAAACAAATTTATTATGTGAACTGAAGGACAAATCCTGATCAAAAATAACTCCAAGGTTCCTCACAGAGCTATTAAGAGAAAGAGTAACCGCATCCAAACTGAAAGTTTGATTTGGAAAGGAATTTCTAAGGTTTTTTGGACCAACAAGAATGACTTCAGTCTTATCTGAATTTAATAGCAGGAAATTACAAGTCATCCAAGCTTTGATTTCCTTAAAACAGGCTTCAAACTGGGCTAATTGATTACTATCATCTGGCTTCATTGACAGGTATAATTGTGTGTCATCAGCATAACAATGAAAATGTATACAGTGCTTTCTAATAATGTTGCCTAACGGAAGCATATATAAACTAAAAAGAGTCGGGCCTAGCACAGATCCCTGTGAAACTCCATGACTGAGCTTTGAGTTGAAAGAAAACTCATTATTTACATGAACAAAGTGGAACCTATCAGATAAATAAGATCTAAACCACTGCAACGAAGTTCCATTAAGTCCAACATAGTGTTCTAATCTATCAAGTAGAATATTATGATCGATAGTATCAAAAGCTGCACTAAGGTCTAAAAGGACAAGTACAGAAACTAGTCCATTATCAGATGCAATGAGGAGGTCGTTAGTGACCTTCGCTAAGGCTGTTTCAGTACTATGATGAAACTCTTCAAGTAAACCATTTCCCTGCAGGTGGTCAAATAATTGCGTAGCAACAACTCTTTCTAAGATTTTTGAAATGAAAGGGAGATTAGATATTGGTTTATAGTTAGCTAAAGCTCCTGGATCTAGCGTTGGCTTTTTGAGTAAGGGTTTAATTACAGCCGTTTTAAAAGCCTGCGGTACATGGCCTAAAGTTAATAAAGAATTGATTATATGAAGAATAAGGCTACCAATAAGTGGGAAGACTTCTTTAAATAACCTGGTAGGAATAGGGTCTAAAAGACAAGTTGAAGGTTTGGATGAGGAAACTATATTGTCTAACTCACAAAGGTCGATTGGAGTAAACTCATCAAGACAGACATCAATAGAAGGAGTTCGTAGTAGTTACAGTATTTAAGTTAACTGTGGGAAGAATCTGATTGATTTTATCTCTGATGGATGAAATTTTATTATTGAAAAAGTTCATAAAGTCCTGACTAGTAAGCTCTAAGGGAATGCTAGGATTGACAGAGTCCTGACTCTTTGTCAACCTGGCTACAGTACTGAAAAGAAACCTGGGATTATTCTTGTTCTCTTCTATTAATGCAGAGTAATAACTTGTTCTAGCTTTTCTAAGAGATTTTTTATAAATTAAAAGATGATTTCTCCAAGCTAAATAGATTTCATCTAAATTAGTGGAGCGCCATTTTCTTTCTAATTGACGAGTCTTCTGTTTTAAGCTACGAGTTTCTGTGTTGAACCAAGGAGTTAGAAATCTCTGATTAGACTTTTTCTTTTTTAAGGGGGCCACCAAGTCTAGAGTCTGATGCAGAGAAGCTGAAACACTATCCACCATGTTATCAATTACAGAAGGAGCGAGCTGTCTATAGCTTATTTCCGTTGTGTTGACACATGGCATAGAGGAAACAATCTGCATAAATTTGGTAACAGCATCATCTGAGAGGCATCTACTGTAATAATATTTTTCTTTAGGAGCCAAATAGTCAGAAATAGTAAAATCAAAGGTTAACAGACAATGGTCTGACAGTACAGGGTTATGAGGAGACACTACAAGATTTTCTATTTCTATGCCATATGTCAGAACAAGGTCCAATGTATGGTGGAGGTAATGAGTAGAATTTCCTACTTTCTGAGAAAACCCAATCGAGTCTAATATTGAATTAAATGCCACATTAAGGCAGTCACTATCTACATCCACATGTATATTAAAGTCCCCTACTATAATTATTCTATCAGATTTCAGCACTAAATCAGCTAAGAAATCAGCAAATTCGGATAAAAATTCTGAGTAGGTTGATGGGGGACGATAAACCCCCACGATAAATTTTAGGTTAAACCCAAATAAAATTGGGTTTAACCTAAAATTGCAAAAGTGCCCAATACTGAGGACCAGGCCCTCAAAGGAATTATAACATGTTTTTTGCTTTACATTAACTAGTAATTTGGAATGGTAAATTGTTGCTACTCCTCCTCCATGACCAGAACTTCGGGGATTTTGACAGTTTAAATAACCAGAGGAAGTTGATTCATTTAAACCAACATAATCCTCTTGCCCTAACCAAGTCTCTGTAAGGGAAATTAAATCAATCTGATGATCAATTAACAGATCATGGACTAACAGAGACTTGGGAGTTAGAGACCTAATATTTAATAAGCCACATTTAATTTTTAAATTATGAGGAGGAACAGAGGCCAATTCATTCAATTTAGAGGCTTTATGTTTAATTTGAGTTTTACCAATATTTTGCTTTATCACTTTGGGATGCTTATGCATTATATTTTTATTTACTTTGGAGGGAGCAGACAACGATTCTCTGATGGGGAAGACAGGGGCTAAGCTGAGGGGTGGCGGATGAAGAGGAGCTGCAGAGAGGCGTGTAAGACTGCGACTCTGCTTCCTGGTCCCAACTCTGAGTAGTCAGGGTTTTGGAAATTTGGATAAAAAAGATGCCAGATTGTTAGATAAATGAGAAGCACCATCCAAAGTGGGATGAATGCTGTCTCATCTCATAAGACCAGGTTTTCCCCAAAAAGAGCTCCAATTGTCAATGTAGCCCACGTCATTTTTAGGACACCACACAGACAGACAGCGGTTCAAGGATGACGAGCGGCTAAACATGTCATCACTGGTCAGATTGGGGAGGGGCCCAGAGAATACTACAGTGGCAGACATCGTTTTTGCAAACTCACACACCGAGAAGTCCGCAGTATAAAGGGTGAACAGGAAGGGAGCCAAAACCGTTCCTTGGGGGGCCCCCGTGCTACCGATGATCGTGTCGGACAGACAGTCCCAGGTTCTCACAAACTGTGGCCGATTTGTGAGGTAGTCCCGAATCCATGATGACAGGTGCTGGTCCACCCCTGCACACAGCAGCTTGTCCTTCAGGATCATCGGTTGGATGGTGTTGAAAGCACTGTAGAAGTCAAAGAACATGATCCTCACCACATTCCCGGGCTTCTCCAGGTGGGACAGAGAACGGTGAAGGAGGAAGATCACCGCATCCTCCACCCCAATGCCATGCTGGTAGGCGAACTACCTTGTGTGGTACAGGTACCACACAAGATGTTTTCCACAACTGTGGTACCCTCCCCAGCTTCAGGCTCAGGTTGAAGATGTTCTCCACAATCCCACACAGCTGGTCTGCACAGGACTTGAGGAGCTTTGCGCTGATGCCGTCCGGTCCTGACGCCTTCCTCGCCTTGATCTTCCTCAGCTCTGTCCTCATTTGGGTCTTAGTGAGGGTCAGGTTGGGGGGCTGTGTGTTGGGAGTGGGGGGGTGATGGTGGAGTGGGGAGTGGGCAGCAGGACTTGATGTCTTCAGAGGCAGCAGTGGTTGTTGTGTAGTTGGGGGGGAGGGCGGTTGGTCAAACCTATTGATAAACAGATTCAGATTGTTCGCCCACTCCCTGCCCCCCGTGGCCTGAGGGGAGGTATTCTGGAGCTCAGAGATGGTTTTAAGGTTTCTCCAGACCCCACTGATGTCGCTCTGTTGCAGCTTGTCCTCCATCTTCTTCCTGAAGCTGTTCTTGGCTTCTCTGATCTTCCTCCTCAGCTCCCTCTGTACGGACTTCAGCATCTCCCTGTTCCCCGACCTGAAGATCCTCTTCTTCTCTCTCAGAAGTGTTTTTATCTCAGGGTTGATCCAGGGTTTGTTGTTTGAGCAACGCCGTATGGTCTTGGTGGGTACGGTGTTGTCCACACAGGAGCTGATGTAGTCCGTGATGGTGTGGGTGAGGCCATCGATGTCCTCACCATGTGGATCGCAGAGCTGCTCCCTGGCAGTGGTTTCAAAACAGTCCTTTAGAGCGTCCATTGCCTCCTCAGACCATAACTTCACTGTGCGCATGACCGGAGGTTGTCTGTGCACTAGGGGTTTGTACACTGGCCGGAGATGAACCAAGTTGTGATCCGATCTCCCGAGTGGGGGGAGTGGTGATGAGGTGTATGCCTCCTTAGTGTTTGCGTAGAATAAGTCCAGTGTTTTATTGTCTGTAGTGTGGCATGTGACATACTGGGTAAACGTGGGTAGAATGGGAGACAATGAAACATGGTTGAAATCGCCTGAGATGAGGAGAAGAGCATCTGGGTGTTCTGTCTGCAGCCTGCCAGTTACTGAGTGGATGACGTCACGCGCTGTCCCAGCGTTCGCCGTTGGATTTGCATAAATAACAATGCAGATCACGTGTGAGTATTCCCTCGGGAGATAGGTAGGCCGCATGCTAACAGCTAGCAACTCGATGTCTTTGCTGCAGTGTTGTTGTTTAACAGTGATATGTCCTGGTCTGCACCAGTTGTTATTAACATACATTATCACTCCACCGCCCCTTGCTTTGCCACTGTCTGGTGTTCGGTCTGCCCGTATTGCGTGGAAACCCTCCAGTTCAATGTTAGCATCTGCTGCTACTTCAGTTAGCCATGTCTCAGTAAATAACAAAAGGCAGCACTCCCGGTATATGCTTTCGTAGCGGGAGATAGCCGCTAGCTCATCTACCTTTCCTAATATCGATCGTACATTCCCCATAGCAACGGATGGGAGGGTGGGTCTGTACTTTATATTCCTTGCCCGCTGTCTTACACCAGCACGACACCCACGTCATTTTCGCCTTATTTCTCCCAGTATGTCAAGTTTTTTTGTTAGCACCGAGTGGCGGTTGAGTGCTAACAGCTGTTCCCTGCTGTACCGTCTCCTGCTATAAACAGTGGCTCCGTCCACCGGCTGGGGAGACATTTGGGGCGATCTGTGTGTCCGTGATGTATAAGGTGTGTAAGGTGTTGCTGGATCAGAAAGTAGAGGAAGAAAAAACTCAGAATTGAGCCGCTGTTGCAAAAAGGCAGCCGACTCGTGTGGCGCCGGAAGTAGAAAAAACAAAAAAACAGTGCACTTTACAGGGAAAAAGGACACAGGACTGACATTCTCCTTCCCCCTGCCAAAACAAAACCAGCCTCTTTTTTTTTTTTTGTACTTATTTTGTACCCGTAGGTAGATTTGTTTGACAGTCTGGTGACAAGCCACCAGCTGTCGGTCGCTGCGTGCGCAAGCGCCCCGTATCCCTAACCTGCATGTTTTTAGCATGTGGGAGGAAACCAGAGAAATCCCGGAGTAAACCCACGCAACACGGGGAGAACATGCAAACTCCACACAGATCACTGTTGGCCGGGGGCAGGGATCGAACCCACGATCTCATGATCCCCGTCATCCCCCGGCCGAGGGTAAAACTGTGCTGCTGCAGTGCTAACCACTGCACCACCGTGCAGCCCCTGAGACCCAGCCTCGTCATTGTCCGTACTCTCTCCCATTGAAATCAAAGAGGAGGCTGAACATCTAAGTTAAGTACAAATGCTTGCATCTTAATCAATGCTACAAACATGACAATGATGAAATTAACTGAACATTACTATATCATGCTGTCACTTAATAATGCCTAATCACTGAAGGCTTTATGTATACACTATATTACATGATTCAAAGCATAGAGGTTCAAAAGAGGTTGATAATTAATGTGTTTGTGCATATGATTTGCCAGAGACTACTAATTATCAAACAGAGGTCTTGGTAATTAGACCCTTTTGACTCCCTTCCCAGAGGGAGTCATCCCAAAGGGATTAATAAAGTTAAGTCTAAGTCTAAGTCTAAGTCTCTATTGTTGCTTCGTTTAAATAATACTATACTTACTTTTTAATAAATGACATATGCAATCTTATTTACATTTTGACCCTAGGCCTGTCCATGTAAAAAAAAAGGGGGGGGGGACGCAAGAGCAGGATTTGAGACAGTTCATGCAGTGACTTTTTCCCCTTCTAAAAGAACACAGCAAGATGAGAATGAAATTCCTGAAAACAGAGATTAGGCCTGCATTTCCAGTTACTAATTCTAACTACTGCATTGGTTTAAGGCTTCTAACATACTGTATGATACTGTCCTAAACTAGTGATTACCCATGTCAATTGGTGAAACATTTACTGATTCAAAGAGTATTTAGCGAATACTTGCTGTGAATAGCAAAAACACGTTCAAAATGTGGAAGCTTTAGGTGTAATTTAAAGGTTTTTCTGCTCTTCTTCATTCTTCATTTTTCAACAGGAAAGGGGAAGCATTCACAACTTTTTTTTTAGCTTTCACTAGGAATTAGATTTGCCAAATTAACAAGGAATCATAACATCACCATTACCTTTCAATTTAACCTTTCCTTGGTGACATATGCAATATGTAGTAAAATAATAATTAAAAAAACAATAATTCGCTGGTGTTTCTTAACATTACACATTATAATAAACAACTGGGATAAACATTTAAGGGACACAAAAAATAATGATTATCACTGGAACATTAGTAAAATCAATTTATGAGGTGGTAAAATTTGCACTCATGTTGATGTAAGTACTGAAGGTGCAGACGGGGAAGTCATCAGGTTTTCCCCAAATTTTTCTTTGCAGGATGGCACCGACATTTGATCTTTGTGGGAGATGGGAGGAGGCTGGATGGGCTCATTGGCTGGAGGGACCACAGGGGGAAGAACCTCTTAGTTGACAAGCATTTTTTGAAGCTAAGTAGAACAAATGACATTGCAAATGACATGAAGCATAACAATTTAAATGACTTTAAAAATGTAGTGTTTATATGACTTCACACTGCAGGATTCATCAGATACCACTCACCACATAATGGTGTGACAATATCACATTTCAGAAATGTGACAGTAATAAGGAATGTGTTTTCCCGATGCTCACCTGTGGCCGAGCTGGGCCTCAGGACTACAGTCCACCCCATAATTTACCAAGGAATGTATAAAAAGAGGAATTCCTTGTACAAAATTAAGCCAAATTCTAATCAGGAAAAATGTCCACCCTTCCATTGACTGAAGGAGTGTGACACAACCTTTCACAAGGATTCACTTACACAAATTCAACCTGTCTGTGTTCAACTGGACAAACTGAGCTTAGTTATCAATGCTAAATCATATCAAATCTGCACAGACAGCTATATTGCTTTTTCCTAAATGGAATTTGTAAATTACCTCAAGAGACGTCACAAAAGAAACCATGATTATTGAAACCTCATTTTGAAGGAGCTGTACTACTCACAAATTTTCATCTAAATTAACTGTGTGTAACACATAAAAGTGGTAACACGCTTCCTTCTAGTAAACAGACACTACTCATCAAGCAAATACCCTGTAACTTTGTTGCATGTGCATCTCCATGCATCAAAAGGGGGGTACCAAAGAAATTAATTAGTAAAAAATAATGAGCAATCCTTAGAAAAATAGATAATACATAAAAATTATCAATAGATGATCAATAATGAAGAGAAAAATATAAATGAAACCACTTTGTAATGAAATCACAACATTAAATAGGAGAAGTTAAAAGTTACATCAATAAATTTCCAGATATTTAAGGAAATATCTGTAGATTATTGTAAAGGAAATATCATGTTTATAAGGAACAAGATAAACTGATAAGGAAGAAAACCATGCAAATATATGAGAAAAGTTCCAAATGTGTAAGGAAAGTCCAACTTGTGAAAGTAAACTTATGTTTACTGTGGGACTTAATTTAGAATCTACTACAAAGACAATACAGATTCTTACTCAATTAAGGTGACAATGCCTTAGGGAGCTCAAAGCAAAACAATTTGATCTTCCCAGCATAAACTTAGTCTTTTCAAAACCCTTGCATGAATCTCATTGAACTAAATAAGAGTGAAGGTAAAAATGTTTAGAAATTATTTACACACTTATTGAATATACAAAGGCTTTACCCTACACTAATTTAAATATTGCTATTTATTTATATTGTTTATATTATTTTAACTAAAACAATATGATTTAAAATAGCTGAAATGATTTACTTAGATAATGGAAATGGAATACACTTTGTAAATCAAATCATGTCACATTTAAGTGCAGTTCCTAAATTATTAGTACCAAACACTTACCTAGGAGACCACTTAGCTTACCATCAACAATTTACAAGATTAGTATAATATTCAAAAAAGAAAATAGGGAGATTGTGAATGACAAACCCTATTATTGAAGCCATTTAACTTAGGTGATGAGGGAGGGTTTCTGGGTGATTATATGCAAAGAATGACTACTGACAGCGATGTCATCCATACTACCCTTCCCAGGAGGGACCATGTGATGAAGGAACCATGGGAGGTGCACCCATCTCTTGAGCAAACAAGGGGATCTGGTCATCAAGGGAAACTGGACCAAAACTCCCTAGCAAGGACAGCACAAAGGTTATCCTGCTGACCTAAACAGTCGTGGAAAGTGAAGGACGTGGCACTTGGGTGCATCTAATGTTTTACCCCACCTGAAACCCTCAGCAAGAAACTGCTTAATATTATATATATATATACAGTATATATATATATATATACACTGTGTGTGTGTATATTATATACAGTATATATATATATTTTAGCAAAATATCTTTATTGCTAAAATAATGCAGCTACTACAGTCTGTTTGTTTTTTGTTTTTAAGAAAGGCTATAAACAGAAATAACATAGCAAACATCATTTTGAATCACACCTGACACAACACATCATTCCACTGATTAGAAACATGATGTCACTCCTTACTCTGCAAATGCAAGATTAATTTCATCAGGGAACTCCTCTTTTTGAAGTGGGGATGTCCCCTTTTCAACAGTTTAACACTCTCTGAGTATGCAACGGCTTACAGTGGGTCTCTCCCCTGTACTTCTACCCTACTTGACCAACGAAGCGAGTAAGTGTTATACCAAGGATCTACATTGTCAAAGGTCATTGAGTCATTGGGCTTATTTGCATCTGACTGGACACTGGGCAGATCTGTGTACTCCATTTTGGCAACTGACCGTACCCTCATCATGTCGGCAGGGCAGGTGGGCAGGGTGAAGAGAGATGCTTTTCTATCACATGATGCCATTCATGAAGCATGAATGCAATTTCAGATGAAAAGTACAGGAGTGAGGTTTTGTTCATTGTTTCTTTGAGTGAGAGTAGAAACAAAATACCTTCGGGATTAAAACTTTAGACTACAATTAAAATTCGGGATTAAAATTGTAGACTACAATTATTTTCAAAATTATGGCAAAGGATAAAATGGTCCTTGACTAATTAAAACCCGTAGGGGTGTAGGCCCTATTATATATTATTATATTACTTCTATCCATGAAAATGGTCTTATTAATACCTCAGATACTCATAGAAGTTAGTGTTTCTCTTAATGGAGAAGTCTCATCATAAACTTGGTATTGATTTTTATAACCTTGTGGAGAGTGTAAATAACGAAACAGATTTATGCAGCAGACGACTTTATTCACTCTCACATCAGTCATACACAGAAAAAGCATGTCTCAATACACCAGGGGCTCTCCTTTCATATCAACCGCCCATTTCACATCTGCATGACATCTCACATCACAATACATTCATCCCTTCTCCCCCCAACTCCTTCTTCCTGCTACCTCACCATAATCTCCATACCTATTGTCCTTCTCTGTTTACTCTCTGCATCCAGTCTGAGATGATTAACCCAGCCTCTACACCCCCCCCCCAACAGAATCTCAGACCGAGTTTCAGTCCTCACGTCCTTTTGGCTTCAGCCTCCTCCCATATCTGCTGTAATGGGGGTTTACCGCCTCCGCGGCACTGCTGTGCCGGTGGGGGGCTCCTGGGGGTGTGTCTGTCTGCGCGTGGGGCATGGGCATGGCTGCTCTGATGAATCGTTTACCTGGGGAGTTCTCCGCGGGGGTCTTCCACGCCGAGGGGCCCGAACCAACAGCACTTGCTCGTCCGCTACCACAAAGGCGGGCTTAAGTCTGTCTATGCATATTTTCTCCCGATGACCCCCCCAAGTCTAACAAAAAATGTTTGTCACCTGTTTCCAGCACTCTGAACGGGCCATCATAGGGTGGGCGCAATGGAGGGCGGTGGGCATCGTGCCTGACAAACATGAACGCCGCGTTCTTCAACATTTTTGGCACAAAAGCGCGTGGAAAACAGTGGTGGGCCGGGCCTGGTAGCGTGCCTGTGTCTGCGCTGTGCTACAAACGCTGAGACGGGCAGTTGTCCGGCGCAGGATTATCTAACAAAAATTCCCCGGGCAGCTGCAGTGGCTGAGAAAAAACAAGCTCCGCCGGGGAAGCCTCCAAATCCTCTTTTGGTGCGGAACGCAACCCCAATAAAACCCACGGCAACAGGTCTACCCAATTTGCATCCGTAAGCAAAGCCCTGAGAGCTGCTTTCAGCAACCTATGGAAACGCTTGCATAACCCATTGACCTGTGGGTTGTACGCGGTTGTGCGATGAATTGCAACACCCAGGCTACGGACCATCACGGACCAGAGGTCGGAAACAAATTGAGGACCCCTATCGGACGTGTCCGACGGGATTCCAAAACGTGCCAGCCATGTCATCAAAAAAGCGCGCGCTATGTCCGCGGACGTGGTTGCCGCCAGTGGGACTGCTTCTGGCCAGCGTGTGGTGCGGTCCACCACTGTCAGAAGGTGCGTGCACCCCTGCGATGGCGGGAGGGGGCCCACGAGGTCCACGTGAACATGGTCGAACCTCTTCGCCGGTATACGAAATGGATCCAAAGGAGCCTTTGTGTGTCTATGTACTTTGGCTCGTTGGCACGCTACGCAGGCTGCAGCCCACTGTTTCACTTGTTTGCGCAGGCCTGGCCACACAAACTTCACTCCCACCATTTTGACTGACGCGTGCACTCCTGGGTGCACCAGAGCGTGAACTGACTCAAACACGCGGCGGCGCCAAGCAACTGGGACCACCGGGCGCGAGCGTCCCATGGAGACGTCGCAGATTAGGGGGGGCTTGCGGTCTTGCAGTACTCTACTCTCCAGCCTTAACCCTGTTGGTCCAGACTGGAGCGCGCACACGTCTGTATCGCCAATCTGCTCTGTGGCCATGGCTGTATAATCTCTCCCCACGCAGACCGGGGCCACTACTGTGTGCGAGAGGCAGTCCGCCACCACATTCAATTTACCCAACACATGCTGAATATCGGTCGTAAACTCCGAGATCGCGGCCAGGTGTCTCTGCTGCCGGCCTGGGCCAACCATGGTTCCAAAACCTTGGCCATCGCAAACGTTAGTGGCTTGTGGTCCATGAACATGGTGAAGCTGCACCCTTCCAGCCAGAACTGGAAGTGGTGTATGGCCAGGTGGAGAGCCAGCAACTCTTTGTCTAACACGCTGTATTTACGCTCACTGTCGTGCAAAGCCCTGCTGAAAAAAGCAAGCGGCTGCCAAGAACCGGCAACACGTTGCTCCGCGACGGCCCCTATGGCCACGTCCGAGGCGTCGGTAGTGAGCACTATCTGGGCCACCGCGTCTGGGTGCGCCAACAGTGCGGTGCTTGCCAGGGCTGTTTTAACCTCAGAGAACGCCTGCTCCCGCTCCGGAGTCCATTCGACTCTGTCTGCAGGTTTCCGTTTCTTGAGCGCAGCGAACAATGACTGCATGAGTTGAGCTGTGCGGGGGAGGAACCGGTTATAAAAGTTAACCATCCCCAAAAATTCTAGCAGTGCCCTGACCGTCTGAAGCCGGGGAAAATTCGCTACGGCGCGCACTTTGTCAGGCAAGGGTATCGCTCCCTCCGGTGAGATGCGGTGCCCCAAAAAATCAATCCCTGTAACGCCGAACTGGCATTTCGCCAGGCTGATTATTAACCCATGCTCCTCCAACCTCCAGAAAACCGTCATGAGGTGGGTTACGTGTTCGTCCTCGGACTTGCTGGCCACCAGGATATCATCCAGGTAGACGAACACAAATGGGAGCTCGCGCAACACCGCATCCATCATGCGTTGGAATGTCTGTGCCGCTCCTTTTAATCCAAAGGGCATGCATAAAAACTCAAACAAGCCAAACAGAGTTATTACCACTGTTTTGGGTATGTCCTCCGTGCGCACTGGGACCTGGTGGTAACCACAGACCAGGTCTATTTTAGAAAAAATGCGTGCTCCGGCGAGGTGAACGGAAAAATCCTGAATATGGGGAATCGGGTAGCGGTCGTGCACTGTGGCGTTATTCAATCTGCGGAAATCTCCGCACAGTCGCCACGATCCCTCGGCCTTAGGGACCATGTGTAGCGGGGCTGTCCATGGGCTGTTCGATCGCCTGATGATGCCCAACCTTTCCAGGTTGGCAAACTCCTCGCACGCTATGGCCAGTTTAGCTGTGTCCAAGCACCGAGGTCGTGCGAAAACGGGTGGCCCGGTGGTGGTGATAAAGTGTTCCACTCCGTGTTTAGCGATGGCCACCGAAAACATCGGGACCGTGAGTGCTAGGAACTGAGTGAGCAGTGTGTGGAACTTACCGCCTGGAGCTGTGACATTGGCTTGTGTTATTGGCCCGGCCCCTCGAGCAAAATTCTTAATGTCTGAGCTGTTTACTGCTACCAGCCCGGGGCCACTAGCTCCCGCTAGCCGGTCGGCGTAGGATGGCAGGATGATGCCCTTCTGGGCTCCAGTGTCTACGAGAAACCGTCTCCCCGAGTGCGAGTCCATAACGTACAGCAGCTTGTTCTCTTCACCGGTGGTCGCAGCTGCTGCCGACTGCTTGCCTTGGTGTTTCCCGAACGCTTGAATTGGCACGGTGGCACACATCTGCGTGCGTTCTCTCCAAAACAGCGGTGGTAGAAGCAGAGTGTATCTCTCTGGCACTTCCTGGCCCCCGCTGCTGCTACCGTCGGTGGCTCCTCGCCTCCACTGGTCGTCTCGCTGGGTTCCGATGCTGCCGCGTTCACTGTGAGGGCTCCGGTGGTGAGGATGATCCGATCTGCCTCCTGGGCTAGCGCACGGTAGTCACACGCGGCCAGCAACGGCGAATTGGCAAGAACCGCTCTCGCCTCTGCTGGGAGGTTCCGGAGGAAAAGATGGGCAAACAGAAAATGCCCGTCGTTCGTGCCCATCAACGCCAACATCTTCTCTATCAGTTCGACTGCCGACCCATCTCCTAACTCGGAGCGCCTCAGGAGCCTCTCTGCTCTCTCGCAGTCCGAGAGTGTGTAGCGCCGGGTCAGCGCGGCCTTGAGAGCCCCGTATTTGTCGTGGGCTGGAGGCTGTTGAAGCAGGCTCGCTACTTGCTGAGATGTGCGAGCGTCCAGCGCTGCGACCACATAGTAATATTTGGTGTCGTCTGCCGTTATTCCCCAGAGGGCAAACTGAGCCTCGGTGTGGTGGAACCAAGACCACAGGTCGTGGAGCCAAAAGTCCGGTAGTTTGACCGAAACAGCGCACGCGTTGCCGGGGGTTTCCGTCCGGGCCGTCTCTGGGATGCTTGCCTCGTGTTCCATAATTCGTCAAGGGGTCACCAGTGTGGAGAGTGTAAATAACGGAACAGATTTATGCAGCAGATGACTTTATTCACGCTCACATCAGTCATACACAGAAAAAGCATGTCTCTATACACCAGGGGCTCTCCTTTTATATCCACCGCCCATTTCACATCTGCATGACATCTCACATCACAATACATTTATCCACTCTCCCCCCAACTCCTCCTTCCTGCAACCTTACCATAATCTCCATACCTATTTGCCTTCTCTGTTTACCCTCTGCATCCAGTCTGAGATGATTAACCCAGCCTCTACAACCTCAGATTTTTCTTGTTTGAGTCCTTAATATGATGATGAGGATGGTGAGAGGGGCAAGGATGTTTTTGGCCTGAGGATGTTTTTTAAGGCCACAATATAATTTCAGGCTGTTTCATATTATTTTCTATGTTCTTATTTGACACTGTCTGAGATTACTTTTGGTCACATCACACATATTCACTTTTGATATATTCTATACACATTTTCAACTTGCAAAGACATATAGCAGCATGTAAATTCTTACACATATTAATTCATTCACTTTATTATTTTTCTTTTAATCCTGATGCTTTATTAAGCATCAAGGGGGGAATATGGCTTTTCTACAGTGGGCAGAAAAAGGTGATAGAAAAATTCCATATTATCTATACTATTGATATTAATAATGTATTACTATATTTGAGAAGTATCATACCTTTCAAATGCCATGTTTAATGTTTATATGTGCATTCCATATAGGATAAGTTTATATATTCTTGGCCTGTTTCTGTGAGCAATTTCAGAGAGTTTAGACTGAGAATTAGTACAGGGTTAGCACATGCGTAAGGAACGATCTAAGCCATTTATCATAATCTCTTTGACATAACTTGTTTTGGGTCACAGGAATGCACAGGAACATCCTCAGCCTGTACAAATCAGTGGTAGATGGACATTCTGTTAGACTTATGGATCTCATGTCTTCATAAGATAAGATAAGCCTTTATTAGTCCCACAATGGGGACTTTCCAGGGAAATTCCTTTCATGACCCATGTCTCCAGAGTGTCTGATGTCTGCCTGGATAAGCTTAGTTATCAGGACTGTCCCGTTCTGTCCCTCCCCTTCCCCTCATCCCTCTCCTCTCCTACCTATATATGAAGAATGGATCCTTTAGAGATTCTCGGTGTGTCTGAATGTCATGCCTTGTAACCTCTCCACCGTGGTGGCCAATGGGGTGATTCTGTAATAAATGTCCATGAATTCAACTTTCTGCCTAATTATTTGACTTTGAAAAATTTAAGCTCAAAATTATTCTAACAAAGGAAACTTGGATGTGACTGGTCAAACTCCTACTTCAGATGACTATAGTAACATGCTGCAACTTTTGTGTGAATCCTTTGTACAAAATCTGATGAAAGATTGTGTACCCCTTTGTAAATAAGCTTACACTACCGTTCAAAAGTTTGGGGTCACCTAGACAATTATTTTGTGTTTTCCATGAAAAGTCACACTTATTTACCACCATGAGTTGTAAAATGAATAGAAAATATAGTCAAGACATTGACAAGGTTAGAAATAATGATTTGTATTTGAAATAATAATTTTTTCCTTCAAACTTTGCTTTCGTCAAAGAATCCTCCATTTGCAGCAATTACAGCATTGCAGACCTAGCATGATTGCACAAGGGGTTTCTAATCATCCATTAGCCTTCTGACGCAATGAGCAAACACATTGTACTATTAGAACACTGGAGTGATAGTTGCTGGAAATGGGCCTCTATACACCCATCTAGATACAGTTGGGCAAAAAAGTATTTAGTCAGCCACCAATTGTGCGAGTTCTCCCACTTAAAAGATGAGAGAGGTCTCCAATTTTCATCATAGGTATACCTCAACTATGAGAGACAAAATTAGAAAAAAAAAATCCAGAAAATCACATTGAAGGATTTTTAATGAATTAATTGTTAAATTCCTCAGTAAAATAAGTATTTGGTCACCTACAAACAAGCAAGATTTCTGGCTCTCACAGACCTGTAACTTCTTCTTTAAGAGAATCAGAATCAGAATCCTTCTTCTTCTGGCATTCAGAGAGAGCAGACGCTTTTCTCCCTCCTCTCCCTCCTAATCCTCTCCCTTCTGATCCCAGCTTGCAATGTTGCGTTTTTGTCTGTGTTTAGTCGCTCTTCTTCTGCTGAATCTTAATCTAAATGGAAATTATGGATCTGGAAAGTGGCTTAAATGTGATTGTCACCACTTTAAAAGAAGATCGGGTCAGGGGGGACCCAAGGGGAAGACTCATGGACATTGGGAACTCATGCGTCTGTACGATTCGACTGGAGATGCAGAAGACATCTATTGGCTATGATCACAGGACTTCTACTTTGGCTTTTGGAGTTTCCTGTTGTTTCAGAAATTGAGGAAGGTGGAGAGCTGTTCAAATGCGGACCCAGGCAAGCTCCTTCACCAAATTCGACCAGTTGGGGAGTGCACGAGGCGGCATGGTGAACTGAATGGTAATTGATTCAGACGGTAGGAATACATCTTGAGTCGCTAGTGCTCTCCAGGGAATGTTTTTTAAGCCTGTACATGGAAATTATGAAGCACAGAATCGCATGAGAGAGGAAAATTCTATTCTCTGAGTGCACTGTGCAGATTTGACCTTGTTTTTTTTTTGGTGCCCTGTTTACATTCCTCCTCGATGAAGATAAGGTGGAAGAGGCGGCTCTGCTAACCCAAACAATCAACAAACAATTGCTGTTGTTTCAGCAGACTGAACTCTTCAAGGACAGTGTTACCATGTGTCTTCAAACTCTGCCATCTGCAAGCACGAGAGAGAGAGATAGACTCTGGACTTGCTTATAGATCACATGATTATAACATCCATCCACTGCCAGGAGGCGCCCTCTGCTGTTCACTAGCAACTGACACACCCACACTACACACTGCATACAACATCACATGACTGATACATACACTGACACATATACACAGACACTGTCTCTCTCAACTTTTGTTTTTGTGTGATCTATTGTCTGCTAATTGTGCATTGGAGAGTTTTTTTTTCTATGTAATCACAATTTTGGTCATAAAATGAGCTTTATTTTGATTAACAATGCTTTTTTCTCTCTGCCCATTGTGTCACTTCCCTTTCCCCTCATTCCCTTCTTTACCCTCTACTGCTGACAGGCACCTCCATGGCTGCCGCGTCATTGAGATGCATATATTCAGCGCGCCCAATGTCAAGTCAAATTCCTCGTATGTTTATGTTTTTTATGTAAACATGCTTGGCAATAAAGCTTTCTGATTCTGAAGATTTCTGGCTCTCACAGACCTGTAACTTCTTTAAGAGGCTCCTCTGTCCTCCACTCGTTACCTGTATTAATGGCACCTGTTTGAACTCGTTATCAGTATAAAAGACACCTGTCCACAACCTCAAACAGACTCCAAACTCCACTATGGCCAAGACCAAAGAGCTGTCAAAGGACACCAGAAACAAAATTGTAGACCTGCACCAGGCTGGGAAGACTGAATCTGCAATAGGTAAGCAGCTTGGTGTGAAGAAATCAACTGTGGGAGCAATTATTAGAAAATGGAAGACATACAAGACCACTGATAATCTCCTTCGATCTGGGGCTCCACGGAAGATCTCACCCCGTGGGGTCAAAATTATCACGAGAACGGTGAGCAAAAATCCCACAACCACATGGGGGACCTAGTGAATGACCTGCAGAGAGCTGGGACCAAAGTAACAAAGGCTACATCAGAAACACACTACGCCGCCAGGGACTCAAATCCTGCAGTGCCAGATGTGTCTCCCTGCTTAAGCCAGTACATGTCCAGGGCCGTCTGAAATTTGCTAGAGAGCATTTGGATGATCCAGAAGAGGATTGGGAGAATGTCATATGGTCAGATGAAACCAAAATAGAACTTTTTGGTAAAAACTCAACTTGTCGTGTTTGGAGGAGAAAGAACACCATACCTACTGTGAACCATGGGGGTGGAAACGTCATACTTTGGGGCTGTTTTTCTGCAAAGGGACCAGGATGACTGATCCGTGTAAAGATAGAATGAATGGGGCCATGTATCGTGAGATTTTGAGTGAAAACCTCCTTCCACCAGCAAGGGCATTGAAGATGAAATGTGGCTGGATCTTTCAGCATGACAATGATCCCAAACACACCGCCCGGGCAACGAAGGAGTGGCTTTGTAAGAAGCATTTCAAGGTCCTGGAGTGGCCTAGCCAGTCTCCAGATCTCAACCCCATAGAAAATCTTTGGAGGGAGTTAAAAGTCTGTGTTGCCCAGCGACAGCCCCAAAACATCACTGCTCTAGAGGAGATCTGCATGGAGGAATGGGCCAAAATACCAGCAACAGTGTGTGAAAACCTTGTGAAAACTTACAGAAAACATTTGACCTCTGTCATTGCCAACAAAGGGTATATAACAAAGTACTGAGATGAACTTTTGTTATTGACCAAATACTTATTTTACCGAGGAATTTACCAATTAATTCCTTAAAAATTCTTCAATGTGATTTTCTGGATTTTTTTTTTCTTCTTTTGTCTCTCATAGTTGAGGTATACCTATGATGAAAATTGGAGACCTCTCTCATCTTTTAAGTGGGAGAACTTGCACAATTGGTGGCTGACTAAATACTTTTTTACCCCACTGTATTGTACCAAAAACCAGACATTTGCAGCTAGAATAGTCATTTACCACATTAGCAATGTATAGAGTGTATTTCTGATTAGTTTAAAGTTATCTTCATTGAAAAAAAAGTGCTTTTCCTTCAAAAATAAGGAAATTTCTAATTGACCCCAAACTTTTGAATGGTAGTGTATTTCTAACTGCATCTAATCCTCTCATGTCTTTACTGTTTCAGTGGTTAAAATGAATTAATTTTAATCTACTCAACACCCCCTGACATCATACTTATTCCTATCCTAGGTTCCAGATAGGCCAAAAGCAAAGGAAGAGCCACCCATGAAAGTAAACAAGCCAGCAATCACACAATTTTTTTTTTTTGGCACACGGTACTGCATAGTGGACTCACCAGAGCAACGTAAGGAAGAGGAGGTGATTGCTCAATGGATAGGCTGCTCAGCACTCCCTGCACTCATCCTCCCAGTAAATGAGGATTTCATCATGACTCTGCAAAGCTGGATTCCCACCTGTATTTTTTGTTAGAGGAATTCTAACTTAAAAGAATAAGCTGAGGCAACAGCATTAGTAAGCTGAGGCAAAGTCAGAAGAGAAAAAGGGTTTATTCCTGCGCAGTGACAGTTTCACAAACAGAAGTGGAAAATGCATAAACATTCTGTTGAGATATCCAACTTATATACACTGTTTACTGTATCTAACTCTGAGCCACATGACTAAAGAAAGATACAGACACATGAGGTGCCTGCTTTGTCAGCAGAATCACAAAACATCACAAGTGTACAGATAATTTAAGAACACAGTATTTCTCTTTGACATATAGAAGGTCATGTCCCAGAGACTGACCGGTACTGAGTCTTAACTAAGGAGATACAGGGTCATGTGTTGACCTCAGAAGGCACATGCTGGTCACAAGATCAGTTATACAGAACAGTACACACTCAATTCAGAGAATCAGATACATACGGTGGAATGCAAATTCAGAATAATGATTAAATATCATGTCATCAGAATAACAATCAAAAACAGACTAGAAATACATTTTCTCAATTTTTCATCAGACAAGGGGAAGATAACCTATTATGTGAAATTTGAAATGCGTCTAAGAAAAAAGAAAATGTTTATTTTGTCTAATTTATGTTACATAAATCAGACTAAAATACAAATTTCACTGACTAAAACTAGACTAAAATGTCAACAGTTTTCAACTAAAACTAGACTAAAATGGTACTGATCGACTGACAAAAACTAGACGAAAATGCAGACTTTCAGTCAACTAAAAGGTGACTAAACTTAAAAAGAATGGATATGACTTAATATGATGAAAACTAAATGAGCATTTGAGAAAAGACTAAGACTAAAATAAAAAAAGAGCTGCCAAAATTAACACTACTGACCATAGCCACAGAGAAGCCAACCAAGGAACGGGCGGAGCAGTTGTCATTTTAGGTTCTTCAATTTATTTTATTTATCCATATAACAAGTGAACTAGAGATATTTATTCAGACAGACATTTGTTGAGAAAGAAACATCCTTACAATTTCAAGTTTTTTCTCAAGAACTTCTTGTAAAATTCAAACTTTTAAAACCCTGAAAATACATTACTAAAATTCATGCATTTTTAAGGATTTCCAGCACCCGTGACAACCCCGGTTGTGATTTGGCACAATGCAAATGAAGCTGATTTGAAAATAAATTAAGTGAACTGAGTTGATTGAGCAACAGCAACAGAGAAGAAAAAGTCAGACATGCAATCAAAACATGGACCATCTCTGCTTTCTAAAGGAAATGTTGTTGGTTCAGACATTTAAGGGATTTGAATCCAGTACAGCCTAATCTCAGGGACGAGGTTGTATTAAATGAAAATTGTCCTTCATTGACACATTTTTCAGCAATGACAGAAAATTCTGGAAGATCAATTGACAGATAACACTGAAGGTGATCTAATTAAAATAACCGTTAATAATAGATCATAACAGAATTTTTACAACCCTGTCTGTCAAAATGACAAAGTCTAGCACAACCTGTGTCTCAGGGTTTCGAAACTTGAACCTGTAACCACAGGAGGAGCTTCCTGTCTCACAAGAGATCAAAGTCTATGTGAAAGGTGTCTCACTTTTAACTCTACTGTGGACCATTCCATGTGATTTTAAGAGATTCAGTCCAGTAAAAGCCTTTCCACATTCAGTACATGGGTTTATTTAACTTTACTGTGGATGAGTTCATGTTATCCTAAGTTACTTTTCCTCATAAAGGCCTTTCCACACTGACCACACACAAACTGCTTAACACCAGTGTGGATGAGTTCATATTTCCTTAACGTACTCATCCGAGTAAAGGCCTTTCCACGCTAACCACACACAAACTGCTTAACTCCAGTGTGGATGAGTTTATGTCTTCTTAAGTGACTCATCAGAGTAAAGGCCTTTCCACACCGACCACACACAAACTGCTTAACAACAGTGTGGATGAGTTCATGTGTTCTTAAGCTAACCCTTTCAGTAAAGGCCTTTCCACACTGACCACACACAAACTGCTTAACTCCAGTGTGGATGAGTTTATGTCTTCTTAAGTGACTCATCAGAGTAAAGGCCTTTCCACACTGACCACACACAAACTGCTTAACTCCAGTGTGGATGAGTTCATGTGTTCTTAAGGTACTCATCTGAGTAAAGGCCTTTCCACACTGACCACACACAAACTGCTTAACTCCAGTGTGGATGAGTTCATGTGTTCTTAAGCTACCCCTTTCAGTAAAGGCCTTTCCACACTGACCACACACAAAATGCTTAACACCAGTGTGGATGAGTTCGTGTGTTCTTAAGCTACCCCTTTCAGTAAAGGCCTTTCCACACTGACCACACACAAACTGCTTAACTCCAGTGTGGATGAGTTCATGTGTTCTTAAGGTACTCATCTGAGTAAAGGCCTTTCCACACTGACCACACACAAACTGCTTAACACCAGTGTGGATGAGTTCATGTGTTCTTAAGGTACTCATCTGAGTAAAGGCCTTTCCACACTGACCACACACAAACTGCTTAACACCAGTGTGGATGAGTTCATGTGTTCTTAAGTGACTCATCCGAGTAAAGGCCTTTCCACACTGACCACAAACAAACTGCTTAACACCAGTGTGGATGAGTTCATGTGTTCTTAAAGTATTCATAAGAAGAAAGGCCTTTCCACACTGACCACACACAAACTGCTTAACACCAGTGTGGATGAGTTCATGTCTTCTTAAGCGACCCCTTCCAGTAAAGGCCTTTCCACACTGACCACACACAAACTGCTTAACTCCAGTGTGGATGAGTTCATGTCTTCTTAAGCTAACCCTTTCAGTAAAGGCCTTTCCACACCGACCACACACAAACTGCTTAACTCCAGTGTGGATGAGTTCATGTCTTCTTAAGCTACCCCTTTCAGTATAGGCCTTTCCACACTGACCACAAACGAACTGCTTAACACCAGTGTGGATGAGTTCATGTGTTCTTAAGCAACCCCTTTCAGTAAAGGCCTTTCCACACTGACCACACACAAACTGCTTAACTCCAGTGTGGATGAGTTCATGTTTCCTTAAGCTACCCCTTTCAGTAAAGGCCTTTCCACACTGACCACACACAAACTGCTTAACTCCATTGTGGATAAGTTCATGCGTTCTTAAGGTACTCATCCGAGTAAAGGCCTTTCCACACTGACCACACACAAACTGCTTAACACCAGTGTGGATGAGTTCATGTGTTCTTAAGTTGCTCATCAGAGTAAAGGCCTTTCCACACTGACCACACACAAACTGCTTAACTCCAGTGTGGATGAGTTCATGTCTTCTTAAGGTACTCAACTGAGTAAAGGCCTTTCCACAATGACCACACACAAACAGCTTAACACCAGTGTGGATGAGTTCATGTGTTCTTAAGTGACTCATCCGAGTAAAGGCCTTTCCACACTGACCACACACAAACTGCTTAACACCAGTGTGGATGAGTTCATGTGTTCTTAAGTGACTCATCCGAGAAAAGGCCTTTCCACACTGACCACACACAAACTGCTTAACACCAGTGTGGATGAGTTCATGTGTTCTTAAGTTACTCATCAGAGTAAAAGCCTTTCCACACTGATCACACACAAACTGCTTAACTCCAGTGTGGATGAGTTCATGTTTCCTTAAGCTACCCCTTTCAGTAAAGGCCTTTCCACACTGACCACACACAAACTGCTTAACTCCAATGTGGATCAGTTTATGTATTTTAAAGTTACCCAACAGTGTGAAACCTCTCCCACATTCTTCACAGAAGTATTGTTTATCCATAGTGTGGCGTTTTCTCTGTCTTCTTTTTCTGCTCTTGTCACTGTGTGATTTCACTTTGTTTGCTGCAGTTGGAGGATCTTCATCTTCCTGAAGCTGCTGAGGTTTCACTCTATTTTTCCTTTCATGTTCCTACAGCAACAAAGAAAAAGAAAAAAAAACAGGCTGTGAACATACAGTGCTGTGAAAAAGTATTTCAAAAAAGTATTCCACACATTCATTGATGTGGAAACCTACTTGTCTATCAACTTGATAGACATTGAAAACATTTCATGTTTGATGGAAATATCCATTGTTCAAATATAGCAAAACTATATGAAAAGTACAATTACTTTTCAGAAGCAATTGATTGCATTTGCAATTATTTTCCAAGATTTCACAAAGTAATTGATGAGTATTTGGACCCAACACTGCTATTTATATACAGTGGTGCTTGAAATTTTGTGAACCCTTGAGAATTTTCTGCATAAATATGACGTAAAACATCATCAGATTTTCACACAGGTCCTAAAAGTCATTGACGAGAACCTAGTTAAATAAATGAGGAAAATATTTTACTTTTTCATTTATTTATTGAGGAAATTGATCCAATATTAAATATCTGAGTGGCAAAAGTTTGTGAACCTTTGATGTCTTTGTATGTTTATGTATTTGGTGTGACACAACCTTTGCAGCAATAACTGCAACTAAATGTTTCCAGTAACTGTTGATCAGTCCTGCACATCGTCTTGGAGGAATTTTAGCCCATTCCTCCATACAGAACAGCTTCACCTCTGGGATACTGGTGGGTTCCCTCACATGAACTGCTCACTTCAGGTCCTCCCACAACATCTCAGTTGAATTAAGGTCAGGACTTTGACTTGGCCATTCCAAAACATTAACTTTATTCTTCTTTAACCATTCTTTGGTAGAACAACTTGTGTGCTTAGGATCATTGTCTTGCTGCATGCCGCTTTCTCTTTGAGATTCAGTTCATGGACAGATGTCCTGACATTTTCCTTTAGTATTTGCTGCTATCATGGGTGGTGTTAAGTCTTTTTTTAGGGGTGCTGTAGCACCCTCAAATTTAAACTCAGCACCCCTAAATACTGGAGTGACAAAAGTTGTGATTATAAAATTTTAGTTCGTTTTTGACGAGCTGAAATAACAACAAAAACATATTCAGTACTTTGTCATAGTTGTCCCCCCCACCC
Source organism: Pholidichthys leucotaenia (assembly GCA_020510985.1). Taxonomy (NCBI): domain Eukaryota; kingdom Metazoa; phylum Chordata; class Actinopteri; order Cichliformes; family Pholidichthyidae; genus Pholidichthys; species Pholidichthys leucotaenia. The sequence continues at coordinate 396,554,898 of CM035838.1, read as the reverse complement.
CACCCCCGCCATGCAAATGGTATGATCCCTCCTCTCACACACGTTCTCTCCCCTGTACCTGCACATGCTGCCCTGGAGCCCTGGCGTGCACATACAGAGATGTCCCTCCCTATCTCAACTGCGGGAGGCTGCTGCAGCTTTTCTACAGGTAACAAACTCACAATAATGTACACTACCGTTCAAAAGTTTGGGGTCACTTAGAAATTTTCTTATTTTTGAAAGAAAAGCACTTTTTTCAATGAAGATAACTTTAAACTAATCAGAAATGCACTCTATACATTGCTAATGTGGTAAATGACTATTCTAGCTGCAAATGTCTTGTTTTTGGTGCAATATCTACATAGGTGTATAGAGGCCCATTTCCAGCAACTATCACTCCAGTGTTCTAATGGTACAATGTGTTTGTTCATTGTGTCAGAAGGCTAATGGATGATTAGAAAACCCTTGTGCAATCATGTTAGGTCTGCAATGCTGTAATTGCTGCAAATGGAGGATTCTTTGACGAAAGCAAAGTTTGAAGGAAAAAATTATTATTTCAAATACAAATCATTATTTCTAACCTTGTCAATGTCTCGACTATATTTTCTATTCATTTTACAACTCATGGTTGTAAATAAGTGTGACTTTTCATGGAAAACACAAAATAATTGTCTGGGGGACCCCAAACTTTTGAACGGTAGTGTATGATGTCAGCCTCAGCTGGAATATTCTGCAATGTTATGAATAGTCTTTGGCTGACATTTTTTCTTTTATTTTTACAAAGTCACTTTAGCTTCATAGAACCCCCCATCTTTGGAACGACTCTGTTATAGTCCTGCATTGTACAGTGGGTATGTTTCATGTACCTTTTCGGGTCACCATCTATTCATCTACGATGTATCCAAGTTATTTAGCAGTTTTACTTTCCATGGGTAATCCCTTTGTCTATTTGCTGTGTATTTCTGTCGTTTTGGTCGACCAATATTATGCTGCTGTTAAACTGTAATTTCCCAGTTTGGGATTAATAAAGTACATCTATCTATCTTAATGTACCTGTGCCCAAAATTAGAACCCCAAAATCTCTTAATGGCTTTTGGCCTGTAGCCGTAACTTCACTTGTTACGAACGTCTTTGAAAAAATAGTTAAGAATGACATTTTGTGTGAAATTGAGGGAAAGTTGGATCCCCTCCAATTTGCTTATAGGGCAGGCAGAGGTGTGGAGGGTGCTGTAGGCACCCTATTCCACCAAGTCCCGGGGCATGTGGATGTTGGGAAATCTTTTATATGATTGCTTTTTATTGACTTTCCTTCTGCTTTTAATTTCATCCAACCTCATATTTTAGCAGATCGACCCACCTGTTTTTATAACATTAATCCTGATTTAGTTTGTTGGCTCATTGATTTTTTAACTGTTAGGTCCCAGAAGGTGAGAGTCAATGGAGTTTTATCCAATGTTCTTTTATCTTCCACTGGCTCCCCCCAAGGATGTGTTCTTTCACCACTTTTATTTGTTTTATACACAAATGAGTGCCGAAGTCAACATGAGTGTAGAGCCATCATTAAGTTTGCAGATGATTCTGTAATAGTGTACTTGCTTAATGATGTAGAATTGGAATTATTTTTGATCAGGATTTGTCCTTCAATTCACATATTAAATTTGTTTCTAAGACTGCCTTCTATCATTTGCATAATATTGCCAAGATTAGGAGCATCTTGTCTCAGAGTGATGCTGAGAAGCTGATCCACGCTTTTGTTAGCTCGAGATTAGATTATTGTAATTCTTTATTATCAGGCTGTCCTAAAACATCTTTAAAAAGTCTTCAGCTGATCCAAAATGCTGCAGCAAGAGTTTTAACAGGTACTAGAAAGAGAGATCATATCTCTCCGGTTCTGGCCTCCCTTCATTGGCTTCCCATAGAGTTTAGAATTAAGTTTAAAATCCTTCTTCTTACTTACAAAGCTCTAAACAATCAGGCTCCTTTTTATTTAAAAGATCTGATACTACCGTATCATCCTAACAGAGCACTACGCTCCCAAAATGCAGGATTACTTGTAATACCTAGAATCTCCAAAAGTACAATGGGAGGCAGAGCCTTCAGTTATCAAGCTCCTCTCCTGTGGAATCAGCTGCCAATCTGGATTCGGGAGTCAGACTCGATCTCTGTTTTTAAGAATAGGGCTAAAACCTACCTTTTTGATATAGCCTACAATTAGGGAGGGATCATGTGTTCCTGAACCCTCCCTTAGTTATGCTGCTAATAGGTTTAGTCAGCCGGGGGACCTCCAGTAATGCACTGGGCCTCACTCCTTTCCTCACTCTCTATGAAATATTTTTTTTTTTTTTTTTTTTGCTGGTCATTAACATTTGTTTGTTCTCTCCCATAGATTGAGTCCCCATCGTGCTGTTTGCTCTCTACATGTCTGTTCTTTTCTTCTTCTCTATCCCCTCACCCCCCAGCCAGTCGCAGCAGATGACTGCCCCTCCCTGAGCCTGGTTCTGCTGGAGGTTTCTTCCTGTTAAAAGGGAGTTTTTCCTCTCCACCGTCGCCAAGTGCTTGCTCACAGGGGATCGCCTGATTGCTGGGGTCTTTCTGCAACTGTGGGGGTCCCCCCTACAGTTGATAGTGCTATGAGATGACTGTTGTTGTGAAATGGCGCTATATAAATAAAGTTGAATTGAATTGAATTGAATTGAATTGAATGTAGAACTTGTCCCTGGTCCAGCGGTGGATTTTATTGAGTGGTGTAAGCTTTCCTTTTTGGACATTAATGTGACCAAAACTAAATAATGATTATTGATTTTCGAAGAAACCCTTCCCCTTTCCACCGTCAGTATCCATGGTCAGACTGTTGAAGTGGTGAATAAGTACAAATATCTAGGAACATTAACTGACAACAAACTTTCTTTTGACCACAATGTCGATCCTATTTGTGCAAAGGCCCACCAGTACATGTATTTTTATCGCAAACTTAGGAGTTTTAATGTTGACACTTTTTTATGAAAATGTTTTATTCTTGTTTTATTGAGTCTGTTTTAACCTTCTCTTTTGTTAGCTGATTTGGGTTACTTATTATGTTGAAGAACAAGAAGAGGTTGGAACACACTGTGAAAATGTACAACAAAATTGCTGGCACAAATTTAGTCAAACTTGGTCCCTTATACAGTAATAGAGCCATGAAGAAATCTCAGGTAATTTTGGCTGACAGCAGTCACCTTTTAAGGGTGGAGTACAAGATGCTGCCATTAGGGAGATGGTATAATCTGCCCAAATGCAGAACAAATAGTTTTAAATGTTCATCTGTCCCTGCTACAATTGGCCTCCTGAATAGCAATATGTAACTCCCGTGTAACTCCTGTCTTTGCAGTATGTGGATCTTGGATGTCAATCCCTTTGGCTCCAATCTATAAAATCACTCTTCACCTTAAAGAAACGGTTTCACCCAAAAGTCTGGTCAAGAATTGTTTCCTTCACCTGAGAACCACAGTTTGAAACCACATTGCATGGTAAAAGGGACGATAAGGAACGGATTAGTTTGCAATCATAAATCCTGGAACTTCCTCCCCAACCAGGAAGTTTTATGCTTCAAGAACTGTTTGAAAGATACCTTGGAACCCATTCCACAGGTCTCAAGGAATTATCCACAGCTCAACATTACCCCCTGGTGGACACTTCCAGAATATGTTTGCTGTTGCCTCTGCAAGCTGAACTGGGGTTAATGATTGATATTACTTCCTTTTAACAAAAACTCTCAATTCTCAGATTATTTTCTTTTACAGGACACCCTGGAAAATCAAGCGGAACTCTGACGTACCATTCTGGTTTAAATGTTTCATTAATCATTGGTTTAAATATATTGCATGTTTGAAAATGCTTAAATGAACCTTATTCTAATGCATGTCAATTATAGAAGGACAAGTTTATCAAAGTGCATGTTCAGTGTAGCAAGAATGAAAATTAGTCTTGAATCACTGAAGCTAGTCAGATTTTATATTGAGTACATCATGAATTTCCAGTTAAAATTGAGTATGTGTACCGAAACTCTATTGTCCATCTTCTGACTGTATCAGCCAACCACGGGCTGCCCCGGTTAGATGACGCCCTTCCTTTCATCCTATTGATCAGCTACAGACAAAGAACTGCTTGCTGATTGGCTCTTAGCCCATTTGAATCTATTATGGTAGCCGAAAATTGGTCCGTCTTGCTGCCAGTCATATCTTTATGATTCTAGGAGCGCAGCCCTTAAAAAGAGGAGAAAACGCAATAACAGCAGAGTTTTTAAGAGTTGTTTTTGTCTTTGTGTCTGAACCTTGTCAAGTCCTGTGCTAGTTTTCTTAAATCGTCTTTTGTCTTAAATCACAATTTTCTCCTTGGTTCGGTTCAGACCAAACTGTGTCACGTTAAATCCCCCAAGACTTACATCAGAACGTTCTCTGTTCTTATTGGTCAGATTTTTTTGCCGCGAGAACAGGAAAGGTAAATACAGGAAGGATGACTACTGTATCTATGCATTTCTGGGGAGAAAATAAGACAAATCATAGTGTAATCTATGGGGGATTTTCATCGCCCTGGTTATCATTTATTGCAGCGGGGTAAAAAAGTATTTAGTCAGCCACCAATTGTGCAAGTTCTCCCACTTAAAAGATGAGAGAGGTCTCCAATTTTCATCATAGGTATACCTCAACTATAAGAGACAAAATAAGAAAAAAAAATCCAGAAAATCACATTGAAGGATTTTTAAGGAATTAATTGGTAAATTCCTCAGTAAAATAAGTATTTGGTCAATAACAAAAGTTCATCTCAGTACTTTGTTATATACCCTTTGTTGGCAATGACAGAGGTCAAACGTTTTCTGTAAGTTTTCACAAGGTTTTCACACACTGTTGCTGGTATTTTGGCCCATTCCTCCATGCAGATCTCCTCTAGAGCAGTGATGTTTTGGGGCTGTCGCTGGGCAACACAGACTTTCAACTCTCTCCAAAGATTTTCTATGGGGTTGAGATCTGGAGACTGGCTAGGCCACTCCAGGACCTTGAAATGCTTCTTACGAAGCCACTCCTTCATTGCCCGGGTGGTGTGTTTGGAATCATTGTCATGCTGAAAGACCCAGCCACGTTTCATCTTCAATGCCCTTGCTGATGGAAGGAGGTTTTCACTCAAAATCTCACGATACATGGCCCCATTCATTCTTTCCTTTACACGGATCAGTCGTCCTGGTCCCTTTGCAGAAAAACAGCCCCAAAGCATGATGTTTCCACCCCCATCCTTCACAGTAGGTATGGTGTTCTTTCTCCTCCAAACACGACAAGTTGAGTTTTTACCAAAAAGTTCTATTTTGGTTTCATTTGACCATATGATATTCTCCCAATCCTCTTCTGGATCATCCAAATGCTCTCTAGCAAACTTCAGATGGGCCTGGACATGTACTGGCTTAAGCAGGGGGACACGTCTGGCACTGCAGGATTTGAGTCCCTGGCGGCGTAGTGTGTTACTGATGGTAGCCTTTGTTACTTTGGTCCCAGCTCTCTGCAGGTCATTCACTAGGTCCCCCCGTGTGGTTCTGGGATTTTTGCTCACCGTTCCTGTGATAATTTTGACCCCACGGGGTGAGATCTTGCGTGGAGCCCCAGATCGAGGGAGATTATCAGTGGTCTTGTATGTCTTCCATTTTCTAATAATTGCTCCCACAGTTGATTTCTTCACACCAAGCTGCTTACCTATTGCAGATTCAGTCTTCCCAGCCTGGTGCAGGTCTACAATTTTGTTTCTGGTGTCCTTTGACAGTTCTTTGGTCTTGGCCATAGTGGAGTTTGGAGTCTGACTGTTTGAGGTTGTGGCCAGGTGTCTTTTATACTGATAACGAGTTCAAACAGGTGCCATTAATACAGGTAACAAGTGGAGGACAGAGGAGCCTCTTAAAGAAGAAGTTACAGGTCTGTGTGAGCCAGAAATCTTGCTTGTTTGTAGGTGACCAAATACTTATTTTACCGAGGAATTTACCAATTAATTAATTAAAAATCCTTCAATGTGATTTTCTGGATTTTTTTTCTCCTTTTGTCTCTCATAGTTGAGGTATACCTATGATGAAAATTGGAGAACTCTCTCATCTTTTAAGTGGGAGAACTTGCACAATTGGTAGCTGACTAAATACTTTTTTGCCTCACTGTATGTACATGAATAAACTGGTTATGATTGGATTTCTGGAGTTATCTGATTATTCAAGTGGCCATGTAACTATGGTCATTAACTCAAGTGGTTAACCCTCCAATAATCCATTTAATCAGGGCATGTAAACACAACAAACCCGATTATTGCCATTATCAGTTTACTCCCAGTAATTGATTTATTTTGACCATGTAACCGGGGTCAGTGATGTGTGTACCAGAACCTCTACTGCATGTGATGAGAGACCACATGTACTGTTCTCAAAATAACTTTGGTATGAATATGAGTCACAAAAATTAACCAAAATATCTGAATTCAATGAATTTGTCACACCCACCTGTCCTGTAACACAAACACATCCATGTTGTCATTTTGGAGGTCGAAAACTTCTTTAGAATTAATTTATTTTAGTGTTCGAGTCATTTAACTATTTCTACACAATACTGTGTTCCATTTTACTCTGAACGCTTAGCCATCATCAAACCACAGCTCCTACATCAGTCCACTGTCCCAGCTGCCCCACAAACTCTTACTGTGATATCACTGCTCACAGTAGTGAAGACTCCACCAGCCCCAGTGGTCACTGCTCCAGTCTCCAACAACTCTCTATCAGCTGCAGAGAAATGACAGAAAAAAACATTGTCACTGTACCTGATGATTCCTGCCCAAATAGGAAGGTTTTTTTCATAAATCTGTGCCTTTGGTCTTTTAATTCTACTACTTTTGTTTATTCCTCCTAAATTTGAATAATGTTTACATAAATTTGCTACTTTTGAGGTTTTTATATTGAAATAAAAAATAAAAAATGTTTTAAAATAACATTACTTTTTTCGTATAAATAATTTTTATATTAAATGTACAACTTTTTCAAGCACATTTTTAGTTTTGATGCATGCATTAGAGAGCAATTTGGAAAACTTTAGATTTTTCTCTTAAATGTGTTCACATGAGGAAAAAAATACATGTACCATCTCATACAATTCAAATTATATATATATATATATATATATATATATATATATAAAGTAAACAGTCAAAATTAACTGTTTGCTGGATGACAATAGAAGAAATTAGAAAACAAATATTCTTCCTATATGTTAATAGTTCAGTTAGGTTTTTTAATTTCAAGTGAGCTATTTGGTACAAGAGAATATTTTACATTTACAAATATGTCAGTTGTTTTCAAAATATTTTTGATTGGTTTTAGCAATACACAACTTCCATTACTTCCATTTCATTAAGTTGTGGAGATCTGAAATGTTTCCACTTTGTTTACAACTGCATTAAAAATTAAACCAGTTTTTATCCCCAGTACCTTTCTTACCATGTTTCTCACAACGGTTTGTTAAAATAATTAGACTATTTCAGCAGAATCATAAAATATTAATAGTGCTAATTTATGGATGTTAAAATAACATTGGCATTATCAAGGTTGACACAAATGATTAAGATTTTGGAGGATGTAAAGAACTGTATTTGGTCATTTCCTACCTTGCTCCACGTTTCCTCCTTGTAGAAAGCAGGTTTGCTGGTAAACATGTCAGTCCTCTCATGGATTCATGTTTTCCTCTATAAAAAATTAGAACAACTTCATTTTTGTCAGCTGTCTTTTAAATCCACCACCATAGTCCCGTTATACTGCTAATGCTACGACAATACTATGAACATGATAATAAGTCACATCTGCTCTGTCACAGGTTTTCATTTCATGCTCCATCATGAACTACCACCCATCTCTAATGTCTTTCAGACACTGCGCCTTCACCCAATAACTATACAACAGATTTTTTAAATAAGGGCTGACTCGGCTACCTAGTTGAACTAGCACAGGTTAATAACAATTCTAAGTTTATGACCTTTTACTGCACATAAACAAGAAAAAAGCTCACAAACTAAAACAAGATCACAGACTACAGAATCTACATGTTAACTTAAGTGGTAGAATGACCAAAACAATGGCCATTCATTAACTTATCCGGGATTATTAAGCAGACACTCTTGTGAAATGAATGGTGTCTATGGAGAAAGATTCAGTGACTGGAACTATTCACAGCTCCATGACCCACGTGACTTCTGCCTTCCACAGTTTCTATAGAAGTCTACCACAGTGTCACAGGTCTCATATTAATGAATGAATGAATGAATTTATTTATTTCGGATAGTACATTACAGGTTAAAAGAAACTATAATATAACAACAAGGTCAAATTAGACAAAGACTCCTTCTACTATACAATTCCACGTGAGTTATCCGAAATGGGTGATGGCTGAAGCCGCAGCTTATATTGCCCACCCATATTCCATCCAAGAATTCAAAGGAGAAAAAAGAGAAAACAAGACAAGAGCGATTACAATTTAAAACAAGGCTAAGACAAAATATGACTGAGAGAAAAAGAAAACTGAGCTGGTCTAAGTTAAGCGGTTACTATTCAAAAACAAATCTAAGACATAGTGTCACAGAGAAAAAAGAAAAACTAAGCTATAACACAACACAGGCTGGAAATGTCAATCCTTATGTGAGTTTACATGTCGTCTTGTAAATATGTTTGGAGTATTTCTTCCTTTAGTTTTTGTTTAAATTGTCCAAGCTTTGTACATGATTTTAATTCAGGTCCAAAATCGTTCCATAATCTGACACCTTGCACTGAAATACAGTGTTGCTTGGTAGTTGTTCTCACTGTAGGCTTTTGAAATATACATGTTCCTCTGAAGTGATATCGTTTCTCCCTTGTTTGGAACAACTTTTGGATATTTGCGGGCAGTGATAGATTCTTCACTTTGAACATTATTATTGCGGTTTTAAAGTCGATCAGATCTTTCAACTTGAGAGTTTTTAGTTTAAGAAAAAGTGGGTTTGTTGGTTCCCAGTAAGCTGCTTTGTTGATTATTCTAATAGCTCTCTTTTGAAGCATAAAGAGTGGATATATGTTTGTTTTATATGTATTTCCCCATACTTCATTACAATATGTCATGTATGGGAGTATTAATGAATGATACAAGGTGTATAGTGTGGGTTGATTCAGCAAATTTTTCACTCTGTGTAATATTGCAATTGATTTGGATACTTTACCTTTTATATAATTAATATGTGGCTTCCAACACAGTTTGTTATCAATTATTACTCCAAGGAATTTAGTTTCGGATACCCTTTCAATCTCTACACCATTTACACTGAGTTTGGGTACTGGGTAGTTGTGATGGTTGTTAAAGACTATAAATTTTGTCTTGCTTAAATTGAGCGTTAATTTGTTTGAATCAAACCACAGTTTCAGCTTTCCTAATTCCTTTCCGAGTGTATCCAGAAGTTGTTCCAAATTGTTTCCACTGCATAGCAGGTTAGTGTCATCAGCAAACAATATTAAGTCCATTTTTTCTGAAACTTTACATATATCATTTATATACATATTGAATAATAATGGTCCCAAAACTGAACCCTGTGGGACTCCACAGGTGACCTTCAGTAGCTCTGAGTTTTTGTTGTTAACACATACAAACTGATATCTATTCTTTAAGTAACTTCTTAACCAGGACAGTGCTACCCCTCTAATACCACAATTTTGTAGTTTCTTTAATAATAGATTGTGATCTACTGTATCAAATGCTTTTTTAAGATCCAGGAATACTCCAACTGAATACTCTTTATTTTCAATGGCTGTTGATATTTTTTCTGTAAATTCCATTAAGGCATATGCTGTTGTCCTTTTGTGTCTGAACCCATATTGCTGCTCACACAATAAATCATTCTTCAGTATGAAGTTGTCAATTCTCTCATAGAATATTTTTTCAAGTATCTTGGAAAATTGCGGTAATAGTGAAATTGGTCTGTAGTTGGAGAGTTCCCCTCTGTCGCCTGTCTTGTAAATCGGAATTACTTTAGCTATTTTCATTGCATTGGGAAATATACCTGATTGGAGAGACAGGTTACAGATATACGTCAGTGGTTTCACTATACATTCGATAACAGTTTTGACTAGTAGCATATCAATACCATCGCAGTCAGTAGATGTTTTACTTTTGAACGATTTAACAATTTCAATGACCTCTCTTTCGTCTGTGTTCTTTATGAAGATGGTGTCTTTTACAGCAGTGTTATTGCATATTGAATCACCTGTTGGCACCGTAGTGGGTATTTCTCGGGCCAGTTTAGGTCCAATGTTAACAAAAAAATTATTAAATTCATCTGCAGGTGAAGCTATATTCACATTCGGAGTCGATTTATTATTTTTTGGAATGTTAGTTGGGTAGCTGGTATTTCTGCTTTTATTTCCAAGGATACTGTTGATTATTGTCCATGCATTTTTAATATTGTTTTTGTTTTTTTCCAGTTCTTTACTGTAATAGTCTCTTTTACTACATCTTATTATACTGTATATGTTAACTTATTTTTGTATGTTTTATACCGCTGCTCTGCTTCTTTTGTCCTTTTCTTTATGAAAGCTTTATATAATAAATTTTTCTTTTTACACGCCTTTTGTAGTCCTTTGGTTAGCCATGGTTTGTCAGTAGATTTGTGTTTAAGCTTTTTTTTAACTAATGGGCAGTTTTTTTCAAAAAGAGTGGTTACAATGTTTATAAATGTGTCATAGGCTTCATTTACATCTGATACATAGACTTCTGTCCAGTCTTGCTTCAGCAAGTCCTCTTTAAAAGAACTGATTGCGTTTGGTGATTTGTGTCTGAACGATTTTGAGATTTTTTCTGGGTTGGGCCCCGTGTGGCCATGGATAAGTGCAAAGATTGGCATCGACAAGCATCGACATATTATATGTCGATGCTTGATACCAGCTCACTGCTCTATTATTGGCCCGCCTATCTGTTGCTATTAGCCCCTGAGCTATTAGCCCCCAAGCTAAAACCGGTAACAGGAAGCTTGAACCAAGCGCGGCTTATATCATCTGACACCATCATCTGCAGTACAGGGGCCCCCCAGGGAACAGTTTTGGCTCCCTTCCTGTTCACCCACTACACTGCTGTCTTTTCACACAATACACCACACTGCCATCTACAGACGTTCTCTGATGACTCTGCGATCATCGGCCTCATCTCTGATGGGGATGATGCGGAGCACAGAGGACTTATCCAGGACTTTGTGGATTGGTGCCTGCGGAACTGCCTCCAGATAAATGTGAGGAAAACTAAGGAACTGCTGGTGGACTGCCGCAGGTGAGGACAAACTCCCCACAGCACCGGCAAACATCCACTTAACAGATACTGAGATGGTGGCATCTTACAAGTACCTGGGTGTTGACCTGAACAATAAACTGGACTGGTCACACAACACCAACGCGCTCTTCAAGAAGGGGCAGCATAGGCTGTACCTCCTGAGGAGACTCAGGCAAGGCGCACTCTTGAATACCTTCTATGATTCGGTGGTTGCTTCAGCCATCACATTTGGAGTGGTCTACTGGAGCAGCGGCATCACAGCAGCCAACCAGAAGAGACTTAACAGGCTGATCAAAAAAGTCAGCTCTATTCTGGGGCGCCACCTCGACCCAGTGGAGGAGATAGGAGAGAGGAGGATGGTAGCTAAGCTGTCATCTCTGCTGGAGTTCGAGTCCTACCCCATGTGGGACACGCAGAACACACTAAGGAGCTCATTTGAGGCACTTTTCCACTAGGGTCAGTACGGTATGGTTCGGTATGAGACGAGATGGTACAGTTCGGCCCGCTTTGTGTTTCCACTGCACTAGGTCCCATTTGAAGTGGGTGGGAATATAGTTACAGGGCGGCAGCGCAACCCTCTCCCTCCCGGTTACGTAAAACCAGCGTAATTGGCGTAAAACAAGCATAACGTTACACAAAACACAAGCTGGCAAGATACACAGTGTCTGCCTTCTCTGTCTTTTTTGCCTGAATAAATGCAAAAAAGGAGAACAGAAAGCTGCCTCCGCCTCCAGCACCGTCTTTGATGTGGTACAGCGGTCGCAGTCGATTTCCCCAGAGGCTCCAAATTTTATTCTTGGAGATTTTAACCATGTGTCTCTAAAAAAGATACTTAAAAACTTTTATCAGTATGTCTCCTGCCCAACCAGGTGAAAAAAGACATTGGACCTGTGCTATGGATCCATAGAGAGGGCCTATAAATCTATTCCCCTTCCTCCTTTAGGATCCTCAGATCACAAACAACTGTGTACATTTGCTGCCCACATATAAAACTGCTGTCAGAAGAGACAAGGCGAAGACCAGAGACATAAATGTGTGGACAGAGGATTCAGTGCACTGCCTCCAGGAATGCTTTAACTATACGGACTGGGAGGTGTTCACACTGTCCTGCGGAGATGATTTGGACTCTTTAGTAGACGTAACATGCTCATACATGGCTTTCTGCAGAGACATGATCATTCCACGTAAACGTGTCATAATATATCCCAACAACGAGCCATGGGTTACAAAATCAGTTAAATCCTGCTTACAGAGGAAAGCACTTGCCTTTAAACAGGGGGTTGTTTCTGAGCTGCAGGTTGCCACAAAAGAGCTGAAGGCCGAAATTTTAAGAGCAAAACAGAATTATAAATCAGAGTTGGAAAGCAAGATGGCAACAAAGAAGCTTGGTTCAGCCTGGGCCAGTATGAAAACTACTGCAGGCCTTCAGAGCACAGAGCGCAGTAATCGTGTGTTTTTAGATGGTTTTAATTCAGACACAGAGCTGGCTAATGCTCTTAATTGTTTTTATGGTCGTTTTGACTCCTTTGATTTTAGCGCTGAAACCCAAGATTTGAAACAGAAACTCAAAGACAATCAGCCCTTTAATATTGAGGTGCAGGATGTTAAAAGGGCGTTCTGTGCTGTAAAAGTGAACAAAAGTCAGGGCCCTGATAATATATGTGGGCGATTGGAAAAGTCATGTGCACATGAATTGAGTCCTGTGTTTCACTACATTTTCAATAAGTCCTTACAGACACAACATGTGCCTAAGATCTGGAAAGATGCCGTGGTTGTCCCCGTTCCAAAATCCAGCTGTCCTAAAATGGTAAATGATTTTAGACCAGTTGCTTTGACTTCAATTTTAATGAAAATTTTTTGAAAAACTGGTCAGATTTGAGGTCCTAAAGCAGACTGAGCATGCATTGGATCCTTTGCAGTTTGCATATAGGCCTCACAGAGGAGTGGAGGATGCCACTGTCACTGTGTTTAACATGCTTTTTGAACATCTGGATTTTAATGGGAAACATGCCAGGCTTTTATTTGTGGACTTTTCTTCTGCCTTTAATACAATCCAACCTCATATTTTAGTTGAAAGGCTCCTGCAAGAATTTGATTCGAGTAATAATCTGGTGGGTTGGATTCTGGATTTTTTAACCAACAGGACACAGAGAGTAAGGGTCAATGGTACATTGACTGACCAAAAGTGTTCTTCTACTGGTTCTCCTCAGGGGTGTGTGTTGTCACCACTACTCTTCATCCTGTACACAAACATGTGTCAGAGCAGACATGACAACAGACACGTTATAAAGTATGCTGATGATTCAGTTCTTGTCAGTCTCCTCCAGGATGGTGAGAGTGGCCACGGCCCAGTAGTTGATGATTTTGTTCACTGGTGTGAGAATTCCTACCTGCAGCTGAATACGACAAAAACTAAAGATATGATTATTGACTTTAGGAGGAAAACTCCCAGGCACGAAGTCGCTGTACTAAAAGGCCAGATCACTGAACGTGTATAATCCTACAAATATCTTGGGACGATTAGTGATAGTAATTTAAACTTTGAAGAGAACTGTGAAAGGGTGTGCAAAAAGGGTCAGCAACATTTGCATTGTTTAAGGAAACTTGCACGCTTCCAAATTGACCAAACCATAATGACAATGTTTTATCAGACTTTTATTGAATCTGTTTTATCCTTTTCTTTAGTGTCATGGTTTGGTCAGATAAAACTGAAACAGAGGAAATCCTTGGATCAGGTAGTTAGATGGTCCAGTCGTTTGCTTGGTGAGTCACAGCTGAGCCTGACACCCCTGTACACCAGACAGGTACAGAGATTGCTACCTCCATTTTAAATGATGACTCCCACCCTTTGCACTGCCACTTTCAGCTTCTTCCCTCCAGACAGAGGTTTGCTGTCCCAAAAAGTAAAACCCAGCGCTACAAAAACAGCTTTGTTCCTGCTGCTGTCAAAGAGTTGAACAAGATGTAACAATATAAGATAAGATAAGATAAGATAAGATAAGCCTTTATTAGTCCCACAATGGGGAAATTCCAGGATTGCAACAGCACAGGGATAGCAACACTCAGAGCAACAATCAGAAGGCAAGAAAAAACAACATCTAGTAAACATATGTCCATATTACTATAAATGTATATATATAGACACACAGTGCAGAGCATTATGGCTGGTTGGTGAATGTGCAGCAGAAAGTCTAAGCTCTCTCTCCGCGGATGCGGCGGGCCAGCTGGAAGTCTTTGGGCATGATGGTGACCCTCTTAGCGAAGAAGAGACCACCAGGTGGGCCTCGCTGGTCTCCTGCAGAGCCATGACGGCGAAACTCAGGAAACGCAGGACGGTCTTTAAGTCCTGAGCGATCTCCCTCACCAGGCGCTGGACGGGCAGCTTACGGATGAGCAGCTCCGTGGATTTCTGGTAGCGACGGATCTCTCTCAGAGCCACAGGCCTGTGACGGTGAGGCCTCTTCACTCTGCCGGTGGCCGGAGCGCCTCTCCGAGCAGCCCTGGTGGCTAGCTGTCTCCTGGGGGGCTTCTTCCTCCAGTAGATTTTACGGGCGGTCTGCTTGGTTCTTGCCATCGCTCTTTATTATTCTGTCTTATATTTCTTGCACGCCGTCTAAACTCCAGCCCGGCACCCGCGTCGTTTTCGCTACAGCTCCCGGTATGTCGAGTTTCCCATTAGCACCGGGCGGCGGCCAAGTGCTAGCTAGCACTAGCTCCTCCCCGCTGTAGCGTCTCCCGCTGCAAACCGTGGCTCCGTCCGCCGACCCGGGAGACCCCCGGGGCGATCCGTGCGTCCGTGATATATATACAGAGTGAAAGGTGTAGAAAGAAGAAGGAAGATAAAAAAAAAGGCTGTTGCAACGGGCAGCCTACTCGTGTGGCGCCACCGGTCCGGCGGAACCGGACCGGTGGAGGTCCATATAATGTACATAATGCACATAATGTAGTTACCTATTTATTAACTTTATTTTATATTTACTTATTTTTGTAGGTTTTTTAATTTGGGTTCTAAATCTTTTATTGGGTTTTAGATTTTTGAGTTTTTAACCTCTTTGACTAGTCTTTAAAGGGGACCTGTGGTGGTCGTGAAAAAAAAGATATTATATTGAGCCCCTGTCTCACGTTCTAGTTCAAGTTTAAGTTCAAGTTCCAGTTCAAAGCAATGCGATATAAATCCATTGCTGATGTGCTGGTTCAGCTATGTCAGCAAAACATGCGCGCAGCCATACTGGTGGCTACATGGCCTGCCAGGACGCTTCCTGTGACGTAATAGCGTGGATACTGCGATCTGGATCAATATTGGCTGAGCCTGGAGTGCCCGGATGAGCAGTGGCTTTCAGGATATTCAAATTCAAATTCAAACGTTTATTTCAAACTCAGGGTTCATATTAAATGCAGAACTAAAACGAGTAGAAAATAAATAAATAAATGCTTAAATTCAGCGGGTCGTCTCGTCTGATCTGAGGTCGTAACGGCCGCCAGACGGCCGGGGATTCGGCGCTGGGCTTTTCCCTCTCCGCTAAAAGTATATACAGATCAGCAGACACTCGGCGCTCTTGTAACAACAAAAACATACAATGCGATATGGATATCGCAACATGGCGGAATGTAAAGCCTTTGGATGTCTCAATAATAAGCGAAAAAACAAAGATAAACACTTCTTTTGTGTACCCAAACCCAGCTCACCTTTTCGGAAGATCGTAGCGGAAAAGTGGTTGCGCAATCTCGGAACAGGGCACTGACGTTTCCTTTAGGACGAAATTCCATTGTGTGTGAGGACCACTTCGTCACTTTCACCCTCAGAAGACCTTTCTGGCTCAAACCTGTAGCCATGTTGACCGAATTCTTCCTCAGAGTTCGACAATTCAGCCATAACAGAACAAAAACACTGACAAAAGCACCCTAGTTGCTGGTACAGGCGGAGTATTGACTTTTCAGTAGCAACGTAGTGACGTCACATCCGCATGTGTCATGGCTGCGCGCATAGTTTTCATTGGCTGGCCATGCCGGCGGTCGTATTTGCATATTTCTCTGATGGTAGATGGCTGGCAATAATTATTTAACCAAATAAATACTTTGCCTAATGTTTTCAAGTTGAATGCGTTTAGACGACCACAACAGGTCCCCTTTAACTTTTTAATATGACCCTTCTCTCTTATCACCTTGGTTTGTTTTTTTTTCTCTTATCTCTTTGTCTTATGTCCTGATTGGTGGAGCCTTGAGTACATTTATCATGTTTATAGTCAGCTTCATATGTGCCTGTGTTTGTGTTCATGTTGAATGTAATTGTGGTTTGTAAACATGGATGTCACCGGAGTGGTGGCTCAGTTGGTAGAGCATCCGCCCCACACCCGGGAGGCAGGGGTTCAAATCCCGGCCGTGTCATACCAAAGACCATATAAAAATGGTGCTTTCTGCCTTCTAGCGTGGTGCTCCGCATAATGGAATGGTGAAAGTAAAGTTACACACAGAGCTACCAGAGGACTGACCCCCCGCTGTAGCTTTCACTACTTACAGTAGCTGTGTGGCCTAGGGTCAGAGAAACGGAGATAGGCGCCGCCCATATACACCTTCAGGTGTGAAGGGATTAACAAACAAACATGGATGTCACCTGACTGCAAAACAAATCTACCTACGGGTACAAATAAAGTAACCTAAACCTGAACCTGAACCCGAGAGGCGGCAAGACAACACACTCTGGAAAAGTACTGGAGCGTTTAGGAAACCATAGAGCAGTATAAAGGAGAAGACATGAGGATACAAACTACACATATCAAGGTAAGCTAATGATTGCTAATGCTACTTTGCTTTTAAGTCCGCCGTACGACATTGTAATGTCGGCAAGTTATCGATATACGTCCTGGTGCAGCCACAACAACCTGCAGCTGAACGCTTTGAAGACAGTGGAGATGATTGTGGACTTCAGAAAAGTCACAGCCCCTCTGCCCCCCCTTACCCTCACAGACTCTCCCATCACCACTGCGGATTCCTTCCACTTCCTGGGCACCACCATCACCCGGGACCTCAAGTGGGAGCCGACCATCAGCTCCATCATCAAAAAGGCCCAGCAGAGGATGTTCTTCCTGCGGAAGCTGAGGAAGCTCAAGCTACCCACCAAGATGTTGGTGCAGTTCTACACGGCCATCATCGAGTCCATCCTCACCACCTCCATCACCGTGTGGTACGCAGGAGCCACCGCCAGGGACAGACTAAGACTGCAGCGCGTTGTGCGCGCTACTGAGAAGGTGATCGGCTGCAAGCTCCCATCCCTCCAGGACCTGTACATCTCCAGGACCCGGAGGCGTGCAGGTGGGATCATAGCTGACCCTTCACACCCTGGACACACACTGTTTGCCCCCCTCCCCTCAGGCAGAAGACTTCGGTCCATTCAGACTAAAACCTCCCGCTACATGAACAGCTTCTTCCCCTCTGCCATCAGACTGCTGAACACTAAGTAACTTATTAGACTCTCGTGCACTACGTACAGCAGCTCAACCGGATTCATGACAATTATCACTGTTTTCTTTTTGCACTACCGACTGCACTATGTGGAACTCCACAATATCTGCTGCTTGTTAATATATTTAAAAATTGCATAGATTAGTATTACTTATTCATATTCTACCTTTTATTGCATGCATAGTTTTTTATTTTTATCTTTAGTGCTACTCCATGTTTAATGTTGCAGCATTGCACCGAGACAAATTCCTAGTTTGTGTACTACATGAACAATGGCAATAAATCTCATTCTGATTCTGATATTAGGTACTAAAATATGTATTCTGTGTGTGTGTGTTTCAGATGGCTCTCTTGTGGCAAAAATATTGCTTCAAACGGTCGGTCTGAACGTTCAACACAGTGGTGTCACCCCAGCTTCAGGAACGCGAAATGGCTATAATGTCTGTAGAAATGTTTAGCTTCCTGTTTAACAAATTGCTCTGATCTGCGTCAAAATCATGGCGAGACTGTTGAGATGTCCTGGGATTTACCTGCTCCAGCCTGTGGTGTCGTGGCAAAACATGGATCAGTCAGGTGCCATATTGTAATATATGAGCCATTAAATATACACTACCGTTCAAAAGTTTGGGGTCACCCAGACAATTATTTTGTGTTTTCCATGAAAAGTCACACTTATTTACCACCATGAGTTGTAAAATGAATAGAAAATATAGTCAAGACATTGACAAGGTTAGAAATAATGATTTGTATTTGAAATAATAATTTTTTCCTTCAAACTTTGCTTTCGTCAAAGAATCTTCCATTTGCAGCAATTACAGCATTGCAGACCTAACATGATTGCACAAGGGTTTTCTAATCATCCATTGGCCTTCTGACGCAATGAGCAAACACATTGTACCATTAGAACACTGGAGTGATAGTTGCTGGAAATGGGCCTCTATACACCTATGTAGATATTGCACCAAAAACAAGACATTTGCAGCTAGAATAGTCATTTACCACATTAGCAATGTATCGAGTGTATTTCTGATTAGTTTAAAGTTATCTTCATTGAAAAAAGTGCTTTTCTTTCAAAAATAAGGAAATTTCTAAGTGACCCCAAACTTTTGAACGGTAGTGTATATTTCAACAGGTAAACAGTACTGAGTTAGGCATAAGATATATTTAACAATTATGATGCATTTTAAGCCAAACCAAATGGATCTAGGATTAAAAGTAATTAAAATAATGCAGTCACAAGGTCACATGGAGAAATATGTGGATTAACTGGAAATACATCGTATTGAGTATTGCTGACTACATGTAGATACTGTATAAATATATATTCTCTGCATCAATAGTGAACTATACTTGTATTCATATACCGTATTTTTGGGACTATAAGACGCACCGGATTATAAGGCACACTATCAATGAACGGTCTATTTGATCGTCTGATTTCATACATAAGGCGCACCGGATTATAAGGCGCATTAAAGCGAGGTAGTCGGAGCCGGGAAAAAAAAAAAAAATTGCGTGCATGGAAAGAAAATCCTATCTATAGTCATTATAGACACATATAGCGCGATTGTCTGCGAGTGTGAAGGACCTGTTCCATGAGCAGGCGGAACGTTTTTAGTCCGTAACTGTTTACATCGCCATATTGGCCAGAATATCGCTCGGTACTCGATACGGCTTGCTCTCCGGCAGAGAGCGAGCCGTATTTACAGCCGTAAATACGTATTTACAGCCGTATTTACAGCTCCCGTTCACAGCTAAACGAGAGCAGTTTCGATGCCGAAATTTCACATACAAATCCTAATATACGTATTCTATACACCATCGGCTTTTGGGTATCGACTACCTCGCGAGGTAGTCGGATCTGGGAATTTTTTTTTTTTTTGCGTGCATGGAAAGAAAATCCTATCTATAGTCATTATAGACACATACAGTATAGCGCGATTGTCTGCGAGTGTGAATGACCTGCTCCATGTGCAAATGTACGTTTTTGGTCCGTGGCTGTTTACATCGCCAGGATACTCGCTCAGTAATCGATACGGCTTGCTCTCCGGCGGCAGCCCCGAGATGTAAACAATGCAAACAAATGCCGGGACGCTTGAATTCTTTCGTCCCGAAAATATCATTTTTGAATATTAATTACAGCTAAACAGGAGCAGTTTCAATCCATGATCCATTGGCAGATAGTGGCGTAACTCGCTAGCAATTTAACTTTGAACGACCTGTTGACACCAATATAGCGGTTGGAGCTCTTTGGTTAATCCACCTGGAATGATGGCAAGCTCCGAATTAGTTTGCTTCACTTGGGTTTTGACAGTATCGGTGAGATGGGCGCGCATGGAGTGGCAGATCAATAGGGATGGAGATTTGTGGAAAAAGCCATCCAGCCATTATGTTGAAGCACATATTACTCCGCGAGGCTCCTGACTACCGTAATGCTCCGACAATCCATCAAGCGGTTCGGCTTCGTAACTTACCAAAGTCGTACTAAAACATTTTTGACATATTTTTGAGCGCCGTGTACCACATAAAATCGGTTCAAGGTCAGTAAGCACAACCAGAATTAATACATAAGGCGCACCGGATTATAAAGCGCACTGTCGATTTTTGAGAAAATTAAAGGATTTTAAGTGCGCCTTATAGTCCAAAAAATACAGTAGTATTGCCCTGGGAATTTTGACAATAAACCTTTGTACTTTTGCAGATGTCTATTTTGTTTTACAGTCTTCAGCAAATAATTGTTTTGGTTACTTTTCTTAAAAATGAGCCATTATTTTCAGTCACTGATAAATGGTTCGTACTGCTGACTCTTTTTCCACCGGTGTCTTAACAGACAAAACAGAAAATCATGATGCAAACACATAAATCAGTAAATTGTTTATTACAATCAGCAGCAAATTACAGAGTATTTAGAATGTGCAAAATTCAAACTGTAAAAAAAAAAAAAAACTGGAATGGGTCACACACGCCAGCCACGCTGCCTCACTGAGAAGCAACTGGACCAGCCCCTCGTACTGGTCCTGGTTCAGCAGATCTTCAGCCTGCATCTCTGTAAATAGTGAGACAAGGTCTGGTTTGGGTAGATCATTTTCCCTTTGCCTAGATGAAAGACAGAAATGGGTGGTGGATAATTAAAAAGTTTAAAACATATTTGAGAAATGAATGAATGAATGAATCTTTATTTTGGATCGATTAGATTAAAAGAAAGGAACAGAATAATATAACAAAAGGGAAAAAAACCCAACAAGGTCAAATTAAACAGCAACTCCTCGGATTATACAATTCAACATAAGTTATGTGAAATGGGTGATGGCTGAAGCCGCAGTTTATATTGCCCACCCATGTTCCATCTAAGAATTCAAAAAGAAAATAAAACAAGAGCGATTACAAATCAGAACAAAGCCAAGACAAAACATGACAAAAACTAAGCAACAACACAACACAGACTGGATATGATAATCCTTATGTGATTTTTACATGTCATCTTGTATATATGTTTGGAGTATTTTTTTCCTTTAGTTTTCGTTTAAATTGGCCAAGTGTTGTACATGATTTTAATTCAGGTCCAGAAGCGTTCCACAGTTTGACCCCTTGCACTGAGACACAGTGTTGCTTGGTGGTAGTTCTCACTAAAGGTTTTTGAAATATACATGTTCCTCTGAAATGATATTGTTTCTCCTTTATTTGGAACAACTTTTAGATATTTGTGGGCAGTGATAGATTCTTAGCTTTAAACATTATTACTGCAGTTTTAAAGTCAACCAGATCTTTCAACTTGAAAGCTTTTAATTTAAGAAAAAGTGGGTTTGTTGGTTCCCTGTGAGCTGCTTTGTTTATTATTCTAATAGCTCTCTTCTGAAGCATAAAGACTGGATATATGCTTTATATGTGTTTCCCCATACTTCAGTACAATATGTCATGTATGGGAGTATTAATGAATGATACA
Organism: Pholidichthys leucotaenia; assembly: GCA_020510985.1. Taxonomy (NCBI): domain Eukaryota; kingdom Metazoa; phylum Chordata; class Actinopteri; order Cichliformes; family Pholidichthyidae; genus Pholidichthys; species Pholidichthys leucotaenia. Next base: position 396,533,190 of record CM035838.1, on the reverse strand, counting down.
AAGTATATAGTGTGGGTTGATTCAGCAAATATTTCACTCTGTGTAGTATTGCGATTGATTTGCACATTTTACCTTTAATATAATTAATATGTGACTTCCAACATAGTTTATTATCAATTATTACGCCAAGGATTTTAATTTTGGATACCCTTTCAATCTCTACACCATTTACACTGAGTTTAGATACTGAGTTGTTGTGATGGTGTGAAATAACGTTATCAATAAAAGTTTAGCCACCACTGTGTCACCCTGGTTTCAAGTGTGGGTGGTGTTTTGTGCTTGTATTGCTAAAATATAAAAGGAAGCACTACAATGGGTCTCAAATATTTGTAATGTGTTCTTTTACTGGATGAGTTTAAAGATGAAATACTATAGACTACACATACTGTATAAACTAAATTCTAATGGTGACTGAACAACTCCCATTCCCCAAGGTGCAAGATACACTATGAGTACAACTCAAAGGAGCACAGAAATGATGTGATAAAAAATAAATAAATAAACAAAAATAAATAAACAAGCGGTTTACCTATAAGCAAGAGATTTGACTATAAATATGATGTGTTGTTTACCTGTCACAATACATTGCTGTCTAAAAGTCGCCATTCCGAGCAGATCCTGTTTGGACTCTACAATGACAAATACACACACCTTAAGTACATACACAGCACGAAAGTGCAACATGTAAAAAAACACCTTTTTAACCAGGATTACAACTAGCTTATTTCAACAGATATTGTCAATACAAAGCCTAGATACAATCACGGACGAAGCATTGAGCTAGGTCATCGTTTAAACACGATTAAGTTTTCGTCTGTCCAAACTGAGCTTTCCACTGCTGGGAAAAATAACGTAAAACATGAATATCACATCACTCACCGTCCTCTTATCACAATATCACGGCTTCAGCTGCTGAAGTTGGGTGCGTCGCGGCTGTACATTCAATTCAATTCGGGTGGCTGGGTCTAATTACCAGTGCGTCTCCATCTATTTTCTAGTGCGTCTGCTTGTGCTCCCCACTGCAAGCTCAGTCTGCTTCTGTCTGCATTCTCTCATCAGCCGAAACGCACAGAAAACTCTGCTGGACCGCGGTGTTGATTTCTGCTGATTTCTGTCAAGCCATTCTATCGTTGTTGTTTATAATATCACTTGTTCGCTAGCTCACGGACAAAAAATTGCAAATGGCAGCCAGCCGGCAATTCTGGAACGTCAGCGTAACGCCCACTCTCATGACGCTATGCCCGGACCACTGAGTGGCCAGCAGTGGCTTGACGTAACCGGGCCGGTACACTTCGGACCTGCTCTGGAGTAGGGCCGAAAAAATAGGACTAGTTCTAAAAAAACAACTGTAAGGACTTCCGGTGCCTAATGGAAAAGCGGACAAACCGTGCCGAACCGTACCGAACTGACCCTAGTGGAAAAGCGCCTTTAGTGGTAGGCTATGCCATCCTAAGTGCTCGAGGGAGCAGTTCCGCAGGTCCTTCCTACCTACGGCTATCAGACTTTACAATCTAACTGGTGCTGCTCATAGAGGTCATCCTAAATGTCACAACTTTGCACAGTAGAGCTCGTCCCCTCCAATACACACCTAAGACAATTACAATTATGATCAAAGGTGGCAACAACAGTGTTGCTTCAAATGTGAAATACACTGTCTGGGTACATATTTATATTCTGCTGGGTAATTTAACTAACTATAATGCTGTTGATACCATCTAGCTGCAATGCTCCTGCACTGTGCATATAACTGTGTACATATGTACTGTATATTTATTTACTGCTTTGGCTAACCAATTCTTACCTTATTATCTTATTTACTGTTGTTCTGAGTGCTGTTATCCCTGTGCTGCTGCAATCCTGGTGGTGGGCCAGGATGACGCGAGATGCGCAAACGAGTGTAGATCGGTGAACCAGCACTGCTCATCCAAGCTGGAAGGAGCCATTTAGAAGTTACCCAACTAATGGCTAACTGACGTAAGAGGGAGAGTAGAGTTGAACAGCTGAAGTCTGTTTCTTAAAGTGACAGGCTTCAAATTAGAGCATTTCATGAAAGCCAAGGGAAAAAAAAGCAAATTTGATTCATTAATTAAAAAATAAAGAAAATGTGAAATGTCACAAGCACTTCATTAAGCACAAGTGAGCTGATAAACTGTGAAAAAAAGGCGGTCAATGACCCCTTTAAATATTCAATCATGTTGAATTTGATTCCTGCAACACTTTCCAAAAAAGCTGGGACAGGGGCAACAAAACACTGGGAAAGTTGAGGAATACTCAAAATACACCTTTCTGGAACATTCCACAGGTGAACAGGTTAATTGGAAACAGGCGAGGGTCATGATCGGATCTAAAAGGAACATCCCCGAGAGGCTCAGTCATTCACAAGCAAGGATGGAGTGAGGTTCACCACTTTGTGAACAACTCTGTGGGCAAATAGTCCAACAGTTTAAGAACAACATTTCTCAACATACAGTTGCAAAGAATTTAGGGATTTCATCATTTACAGTCCATAATATTATCAAAAGATTAAGAGAATCTGGAGCCATTTGTGCATGTAAACAGCAAGGCTGAAAACCAACACTGAATGCCCGTGACCTTCAAATCCCTAGGGTGGCACTACATTAAAAAACTGACATCATTTGGGAAAGGATGCTACCACGTGGACTCAGGAACACTTCAGAAAACCATTGTCTGTTAACACAGTTCGTAGCTGCATCTACAAGTGCAAGTTAAAACTATCATGCAAAACCAAAGTCATATATCAACAACACCCACAAACACCACCAGTTGTTCTGGGTCCAAGCTCATCTGAGATAAACCACACAACATTTCCAGGTTGGGGCTGAGCGTTAACGCAACCAATCTGATATAAAAGTAGAAAACCGTGAGAAAATTGTTATAAATTTTGGAGAAAAACCTCAAACCTTCAAGACTGAAGTCATTACTCAAGTTTTTAAGTGGGTGGTCTTTGTACCCTTAACTCAACTAGAAATTTTTGGTTGTCTACTTTTAATTATTAATTTCATAACACTGCTTTTACATGAGTGGAATTTCTGGCTACTATACACACCTCTGATTATATAATTTAAGTATGCATGAGTAAATTACTATTCTGAATATTTTTTCTCCCCGTTCTCTTTCCTACTCTCTCAATGGACAAAAAAAAAAAGAAACACTAGAATAAAAATACAAAAAATGCATGCATTTCTGTCATTTATGGAAACCATGACAAAAAAATCTTGAAGGAAAAAACATGACACTTGGTATTTTCTAACCTGTTTGTATACCACCATACACAGAGAGAGAACCTGAATTAGAAAGGGCCCAGAGAAGGAAAGATGAGAAAGAAGAGAGGAGCCAAAGAGAGAAAAGTGTTCAGGCAGAGGGTTCAGGAGAGGTGAGAGCAGAGGGAGCAGAGAAAGATGACACCACTAAAAAGCCCAAAGGCAGGACATCTGGGTGGGACCCCAACTGGCCCAATATTCCAACATTCAAGCCTTGGGTGTACAATACTTCAAATGGTAAGTTTGATATGCAAAGTTATTGTGCAAAATAAAGAAAAAATAAATAGTATAAAATTAACATATTACAGTTGCAACAGCGTCTTGTGTTTTCATGTTCATTTAACCAATAGATGGGTCCAGCCACCTCAAATACTCTGGGTGACCGACCAGAAAACTGTTGTTTAACACAAAGGAAAGAAGTTATTGTTTCTACAAAGTCGAAATACGTCGAGGTTAATGTCCAACATACCCCAAAATTATTTTTAACACATACTGTAAGTAACACTCTTTAAACCCATGTGTAACTTATTTAACAGGTTTCTAACTTAAAGCTATCATATAATGGCGTATTTGCAGCATACAGAGCTCTGCTGCTGCCTGCTGCACACACACACACACAGAACACACGTACTTGTACATATAATGGGAACTGTCGGGATGTGTCTGAACATTTTCATGCTACAGGATAAGGATTTTTATCTTTGACTACAGTCTGTAACATCAAGCTGTCCAGTGTTGCTCTGATAAATACGCCAAAATGTCAACACTGGAAGGAGGTGGATCAATCAGCTGATCATGCTGGTGCACCAAAAAAAAAAATAACCGGTATAATTAACTGCTATAAAAACCTCCTAAATCAGGACAGTGACGTTTTTATAGTCACCTGAAAGAGGAGAATCTGCTTAATATAACAATACCAAACAAGTCTATGGATTTCTGTCCCCAGCTGATACTAAATCCATGTGTAATGAAGACAACAAGTAATCACAACTTCAACCATATTTCACTGTCCCCCATTCTGCTCACGTTCACCCAGTATGTCACATGCCACACTAGAGACAATAAAACACTAGACTTATTCTATGCAAACACTAAGGAGGCGTACACCTCATCACCACTCCCCCCACTCAGGAGATCGGATCACAACTTGGTTCATCTCCTGCCGGTGTACAAACCCCGAGTACACAGACAACCTCCGGTTATGCGCACGGTGAAGTTATGGTCTGAGGAGGCAATGGACGCTCTAAAGGACTGTTTTGAAACCACTGCCTGGGAGCAGCTTTGCGATCCACATGGTGAGGACATCGATGGCCTCACTCACACCATCACGGACTACATCAACTTCTGTGTGGACAACACTGTACCCACCAAGACCATACAGTGTTGCTCGAACAACAAACCCTGGATCAACCCTGAGATTAAAACACTTCTGAGAGAGAAGAAGAGGATCTTCAGGTCGGGGAACAGGGGGATGCTGAAGTCCGTACAGAGGGAGCTGAGGAGGAAGATCAGAGAAGGCAAGGACAGCTTCAGGAAGAAGATGGAGGACAAGCTGCAACACAGCAACATCGGCGGGGTCTGGAGAAACCTTAAAACCATCTCTGGGCTCCAGAGTACCTCCTCCTAGGCCACGGGGTGCAGGGAGTGGGCGAACAATCTGAACCTGGTTTTTTTTTTCCACAATATTTTTTATTGAACCTTTTTTTCTTTTTTTTTTCTACAAACATAACACAAACAATCAAACACTAACACTAAAGTAATTTAAAAAAAATGTACTAAAAACACCGACAACCACTAACAAGAACAGGTCTTCAATAATGCTCCTCTGTTTAGTCTAGGCAATCCATTACATAAGTATACATATTATACATTCACCAGTTTGGAATTTACAAGGTCCGCACACATCATTCACCTTCTTCTTCAAAAGTTATGTTTAAATTCTTTACATAATCAATAGAAGGTCTCCATATATTCTCAAACACAATTTCCTTTGATTTCAGTATGTATGTTATTCTTTCTAGTGGAAGGTTTGTTAACATCTGTCTTAACCACTGAGTCACATCTGGTCTATGAGTCTTTTTCCACAATAGTGCAATACATTTTTTGGCGTGAAGCAAACTGAGGTCTATGAATGCTCTTTCACTCTTATTAAAGTTATGCTTTTCTGGATGCAGACCCAACAAAAACAATTTAGGATTCAATATGATTTGTTTTGAAATTATTTTTTCAATTGTTACCCTCACCTCTTCCCAAAACATTCTAATTTTTCTACATTCCCATAAACAATGAAAAAAGGTTCCTTTACTTTCCATACATTTTGTGCACGTGTCCGGTATGTTTTTGTTACATCTATTTAACTCCACCGGTGTAACATACATCCGCATTAACCATTTAAAATGTATCAATTTAAGACATATATTTATTGATTTGGTTTGAGCTTCTGTACAAGCCAATTCCCATTGTTCCTCTGAAATTTCAGTTTGCAGGTCTTCTTTCCAATAATTCAATCTTTTCTGTGAGTTTTCACTTGAGGATAGTGTCAATGAGTTATAAAACTCTGAAATAATACCCTTTCTCTTACTATCTTTTGTCAAATTTTTTTCCAAAGATGAATAAATAGGTCGGGTGAGAGCATTATTTTGTCGTCGTCGGCCTCCGTCGGTCTATGATGACCATGGAAGCGAATCCTAAACGTCTACTCTGCTGGAACAGCACCGCCTGTGTCTGAACAGGCCGATGCGCACCGGTGTTCTACCTTCCAGCGTTGGCCGTTGGTAGGATTCAAGCCTGGGCAGGAAGATATGGAGGACAAGATGTTACCCATGCAGCATGTCCCCCCCTCTCCAAGTCACTGATGAATCCAAAGGAACAGCAGGGCTGCTATAGTTTGGCACCAGCGCCGTCGCAGGAGCTGCCAGAACGATGTTGAGCACAACAGAGAACTGCCTTAGGGGCTCCGACTCCGGATTTTTCCTCAGGGTTGACTCCCGAAGCCTTTCCCGTGACCGGGTGTGCCGCAAGGCAGCGGAGGTTTGAAATCAGGGTTTACCTTCCCCTAGATGGGCTACCTTCCCAGGTTGACGAGCCACCATCTACCCGAAGCATCTGGTTTTAAGGCGCCAGAGATCCGCCCTCGCCCCTTCTCCTATCAGTAAAAGCAGTTCCGCCGGGCTTAGAAACTAAACCACACGGGCAGGCTAGGAGTTGGACTTAGTTGTCAGAGGCTTTTCGAGACGCACACCGTAAGGAGCATTTTATGAGCACTGGGAGCTTAACCCCAGTGCCGCTCCTGGCTATGACAACCTTGGAACCAAGGTTGTCATTAACACATTATTTTGATTTGATTGAATAAAGTTCCTAAGCTGAAGATATTTAAAAAAATGTGTTCTATTAAGATTAAATTTGATCCTCAGTTCTTCAAAAGACATTATGTTATCTGAACATGACCCCATATTGGGCTAAATTGTGACAGTAAGTGTGGTTCTTTTAAATATTTTTTGGTTTCACACCATATTTTGATCATATGCTTTACAAATGGATTTTTAACTTGTTTCTGTAATTTTTTTGCCGAGTCTGAGTATATGAATATGGGAAGAGGTAAAGGTAAATTGTATGATTCCATTTCAGTCCAGTGTGGGAGATCATTTGATGAAAAATAATATGTCATAGACCTCAGTTGTGCTGACCAGTAATACAACATAAAGTTTGGACATTTCAGACCTCCACGATCAAATGGTAAATATAATAAAGACAGACGTAAGGACAGACTTGCTGCACGGTGGCGCAGTGGTTTAGCATTGTGGCAGCACAGTTTTACCCTCGGCCGGGGGACCGCGGGGATCATGAGATCGTGGGTTCGATCCCAGCCCTCGACCAACAGTGAGCTGTGTGGAGTTTGCATGTTCTCCCCGTGTTGCGCGGGTTTACTCCGAGATTTCTCCGGTTTCCTCCCGCATACCAAAAACATGTAGGTTTAGGGCGCTCGCGCACGCAGCGACCAGCAGCCGGTGGCTTGTCACCAGACTGCAAACCAAGTCTACCTACGGGTACAAATAAGTAACAAAAAAAAAAAAAAGTAATCTAGCCTTCCTATTGTTCCATATAAATTCCTCTAACTTTTTTTTAATTCTTGAGAATAGATCTGAAGGTGGTGGTAAAGGAATGTATTAAAATAAATAAAGTATTTTGGGTAAGATATTACTTTTAAGTATATTGACTCTCCCAATCATCAACATAGGTAGTGACATCCATCTCTGAAGCATCTCATTAATATCTGTCATTAAGGCTTCATAGTTGGCACTGGCGACTAATTCTAGCTTAGGCACAATTTGAATTCCTAAATATTTAAACTGATTTACAACATTGAATTGATTTACCTCAGGGGCTGGGTGATTTCTCTGGGTCTCATTTAGCATTAATATTGAAGATTTAGTTTTATTTATTTTATATCCTGATATTTCCCCCAAATTCTTTATTAAATTCAACAAGGTCGGAATTGATTTTTTAAGATTCGACATAAACAAAATTATGTCATCGGCATACAGGGAGATTTTATGTTCTATTGGTCCTACTTTAATTCCATATATTTGTGGATGTAAACGTACTGCCATCGCTAAAGGTTCAATTGCCATAGTAAACAGTAAAGGTGAAAGTGGACAGCCTTGTCGACATCCTCTATTGATATTTATTGATTTTGAAATATTGCTGTTTGTTAGGATTTCTGCTGTAGCATTATTGTATATTATCTGAACCCATTTTATGAAATTATTTCCAAGTCCAAACCTTTGTAAGACTTCAAAAAGAAAGGGCCATTCGACCCTATCAAAGGCCTTTTCGGCATCCAATGATAGGAGAGCTGTATCCGGTGCTTCTTTATTAGAATAGATAATATTAAATAGTCTTCTTACATTATGGAAGCCTTGTCTTCCCTTTATAAAGCCATTCTGATCTCGGTTAATAATATTTGGTAATATTTCTTGTAGTCGTCTTGCTAAAATTTTACAGATTATCTTAAGGTCAGCATTTACAGTGGGGAAAAAAAGTATTTAGTCAGCCACCAATTGTGTAAGTTCTCCCACTTAAAAGATGAGACAGGTCTCCAATTTTCATCATAGGTATACCTCAACTATGAGAGACAAAATGAGGAAAAAAAATCCAGAAAATCACTTTGAAGAATTTTTAATGAATTAATTGGTAAATTCCTCCTTAAAATAAGTATTTGGTCACCTACAAACAAGCAAGATTTCTGGCTCTCACAGACCTGTAACTTCTTCTTTAAGAGGCTCCTCTGTCCTCTACTCGTTACCTGTATTAATGGCACCTGTTTGAACTCGTTATCAGTATAAAAGACACCTGTCCACAACCTCAAACAGTCAGACTCCAAACTCCACTATGGCCAAGACCAAAGAGCTGTCAAAGGACACCAGAAACAAAATTGTAGACCTGCACCAGGCTGGGAAGACTGAATCTGCAATAGGTAAGCAGCTTGGTGTGAAGAAATCAACTGTGGGAGCAATTATTAGAAAATGGAAGACATACAAGACCACTGATAATCTCCCTCGATCTGGGGCTCCACATAAGATCTCACCCCATGGGGTCAAAATGATCACGAGAACGGTGAGCAAAAATCCCAGAACCACACGGGGGGGACCTAGTGAATGACCTGCAGAGAGCTGGGACCAAAGTAACAAAGGCTACCACAGTAACACACTATGCCGCCAGGGACTCAAATCCTGCAGTGCCAGACGTATCCCCCTGCTTAAGCCAGTACATGTCCAGGGCCGTCTGAAGTTTGCTAGAGAGCATTTGGATGATCCAGAAGAGGATTGGGAGAATGTCATATGGTCAGATGAAACTAAAACAGAACTTTATTGTAAAAACTCAACTTGTCGTGTTTGGAGGAGAAAGAACACCATACCTACTGTGAAGCATGGGAGTGGAAACATCATGCTTTGGGGTCATTTTTCTGCAAAGGGACCAGGACGACTGATCCGTGTAAAGGAAAGAATGAATGGGGCCATGTATTGTGAGATTTTGAGTGAAAACCTCCTTCCATCAGCAAGGGCATTGAAGATGAAACGTGGCTGGGTCTTTCAGCATGACAATGATCCCAAACACACCGCTCGGGCAAAGAAGGAGTGGCTTCGTAAGAAGCATTTCAAGGTCCTGGAGTGGCCTAGCCAGTCTCCAGATCTCAACCCCATAGAAAATCTTTGGAGGGAGTTGAAAGTCCGTGTTGCCCAGCGACAGCCCCAAAACATCACTGCTCTAGAGGAGATCTGCATGGAGGAATGGGCCAAAATACCAGCAACAGTGTGTGAAAACCTTGTGAAGACTTACAGAAAACGTTTGACCTCTGTCATTGCCAACAAAGGGTATATAACAAAGTATTGAGATGAACTTTTGTTATTGACCAAATACTTATTTTACCGAGGAATTTACCAATTAATTCATTAAAAATCCTTCAATGTGATTTTCTGGATTTTTTTTTCCTCATTTTGTCTCTCATAGTTGAGGTATACCTATGATGAAAATTGGAGACCTCTCTCATCTTTTAAGTGGGAGAACTTGCACAATTGGTGGCTGACTAAATACTTTTTTGCCCCACAGTAATAAGCTTATTGGTCTCATATTTTCACATTTATTAGAGGGTTTACCTGGTTTTGGCAACAGTATAATTAAGGCATTATTCATGTATGGTGGTAAATTACTATTTTGAAATGCTTCTAAAACCATTTCCAAAAATGGTTTTATTAATTTATTCTTAAATTTTTTATAGAGGTCAACTGGAAGACCATCTGGTCCTGCACTTTTTCCTGATTTCATATTATCAATGGCTAGCCCAACTTCTTCTTGACTAATTTTAGACTCCAGTATCTCCCTGTTTTCATTTGGAATACACGGTATAGATAATCCGTCCAAAAACCCATTTAGTTTTGTTAAGTCAGTTTCATTTTTTGTATCATATAATTTTTCATAGTAATCTCTAAAGGCACTATTAATTTCTAAAGGATCTACAAATGCCTGCCCGTTACTTATAATACTGGTAATTGGTGTTTTAAATTCTAATTGTTTAATCTGCCATGCCAATAATTTTCCTGATTTTTCACCTTGTTCATAAAAAGATTGCTTCAATCTTAGAAGACTCGAGGCAGCTCTATTCGCTGATTTTTTTTGTCATATTCAGCTCTCAGAATCAGTAATTCATTCTCTAACTTTGGATTACTTCCTGCATACACTTTTTCTTGAAGAATTTTTATTTTATGTTCCAATTGGACTCTATCCTCTCGAGTCTTCTTAGATTTTGAACCTGTATAACTAATAATATGCCCCCTAATAAAAGCTTTGAAAACCTCCCACTTTATACATGCTGATGTTTGTGTAGTATTGATATCAAAGAACTCATCTATCTGTTTTTCTATGTACTGAACAAATTCCTCATCCTGAAGCCATTTATGCTGAAATTGCCACCTACCTGGTTCCTTTGTCAATTTCTTATCTACATATATTAGACGGCAGGGTGCATGATCAGAGATCACAATATTATCATAAAAGCAGTTTTGAATCTTGGACCTTAATTCTGTGGAGACCAAAAAATCGTCAATATGTGAGAATGTCTTGTAGGTATTAGAATAACAAGAGTAGGCTTTAACTTGTGGTTTCATTTCTCTCCATATATCTAGCAATCTCAATTCTTTCATAAAATGATTAATGATCATCCTGCATCCATTGTGCGTACAGTCCAGTCCTGTTGATCTATCTATACCGGGATTCAATGTACAATTAAAATCCCCTGCTATTATATGTTGCCCTGTAAGTGATGATAAAATAAGAAATAAATTAGCAAAGAAATTTTGATCATCTATATTGGGACGGTATAAGTTCACCAGATTTATGTTTTCTAATAACAAAGATCCTTGAATGATTAGATATCTTCCAAATTTGTCTCCAATTACATTTTTCACTTGAAATGGGATTGATTTATGTATGAGAGTCATAACTCCCCGGGCTTGAGATGAAATGATGAGGTGAATACACTTCCTTGTCATCTTCTCCTAATTCTTTTAAAATCCTCCTCTATTAGACGAGTTTCTTGTAAAAACACAATTTTTGAACCTATGTCTTATTTTATTCATAACTTGTTTAATTTTTTTTAAATTTTGTAGACCTCTGCAAATAAAGAGGCTGAATTGCTTTTTAATTCAGGTTTATTCAAGCATCCATTACCAGCCTTCTCTCTCAATGAGCAAAAAGAGACTGAGTTACAACCAAGATTCACATTTATACAGTTTCACACAAAGGCTTTTCACACAACTGCATCACACAAAGGAGGGGTCACATATCCTCGTCAAAACTCCTTATTGACATTTGTCCCCTCTCCAGCCTTCAGTCCTCCACCTGCCTCCTGGAGTCGGAAAGTCCTTTCATCGCACCCCCGTCCTCTCGTTGTCCCCCCGCAGGTGGTCCAGACCTATTGTCCTCTTTGGTCGTGAGGTCAATCCCCATATGTCCTTTTATGCTTAAACATATGTAGGCACAAATACACAGCTACATAACCCCCCCCCAAACGATGAAGAATGGACAATATATTAAAGTTCAGTGAACATGCTACTATCAGCAGTACGTCCAACATCAAAACACTCAGTCTGTGCGCCGCCTGGGCTTCAACTGTCTCCCAAATCTGCTGTAAGCTGGCCCCGCCTTGCCTGCGGCGCCTGTCTGCTCCAGCTCTGTTGACTGAGGAAGAGGGTGGTTATTTGATCCCTGCGGGGGCTCCGAAACGCTCCCCTTGGGGGGTCTGCCGCGTCGAGGTGCCCTCGCTACTGGTACAGACTCGTGATTCATCACAAAAGCAGGTTTTAATCTGTCAATACTAATTGTCTCCTTTCTGCCTCCCAAATCTAGCACAAAATGCTTATTCCCTGTCTCCAGCACTCTATATGGCCCATCATATGGCGGTCTGAGTGTTGATCTTATAGCCTCGTGCCTGACAAAAATGAACTCAGCATTTTTTAAAGCTTTGGGAACAAAAACGCGCGGGAAAGCGTGATGAACGGGGCCCGAGAGCATGTCCGCTCCCGTGCCGACTAGTGGCCCAAGAGCCGGAAGAGGGGGTGGCTCCAGGTGCTCTGGTAAAAACTCGCCTGGCAGCCTGAGAGGTTGTGCGAACACCAGCTCCGCCGGGGAGACATCTAAATCCTCCTTGGGCGCAGAACGCAACCCTAATAAAACCCATGGAAGTTTATTTACCCAATCTGCATCCGTGAGTGACGCTCTGAGGGCTGCCTTTAAAGACCTATGAAAACGCTCGCATAAACCATTGGCCTGAGGGTGATAAGCAGTAGTGCGGTGAATCTTTGCTCCTAATCCGTTGGCTATCGCTGACCAAAGCTCAGAGACAAATTGAGGTCCTCTATCGGACGTAATATCCGACGGAACCCCAAAACGCGCTATCCAGGCCGTTAAAAAAACGCGAGCCATTTCCGGCCAGCGTGTGGTTCGGTCCACCATTGTCAAAAGATGCGTGAACCCCTGCGACGACGGTAGGGGGCCCACGAGGTCGACATGCACGTGATCGAACCTCCTGGCCGGGATGCGAAATGGTTCTAAAGGGGCTCTTGTGTGCTTATGGATTTTGGCCCGCTGACAGGACATGCAGGCCTTTGCCCACTCTTTCACGTGCTTGCGCAGGCCTGGCCTAACAAACTTTTCTGCCACCATTTTCACCGAAGCGCACACTCCCGGGTGCGCCAGTGAGTGGACCGAGTCGAAAACGTGGCGGCGCCACGTGGCCGGAACCACCGGGTGTGGACGCCCGGTCGATACGTCGCAGATTAAGGGGGGCGTACCGGTTTGCAAACACTTGCTCTCCAGCCTTAACCCTGTTGGTCCAGACTGGAGCGCGCACACGTCTGCATCTGCCCCCTGCTCCGCCGCCATGGCTGCATAATCTATCCCCACGTGAACTGGGGCTGCGCGCGCTCCCGCGCTGCTACTCTGCTGCGCGGTCGCGGTGGCCTGATCTGCCTCTGCGCGCGCCGGTGCCGTGACCGCGCGCGAGAGGCAGTCTGCCACTACGTTGAGTTTACCCGCTACATGCCGAATATCAGTGGTAAATTCCAAAATTGCGGCCAGCTGCCTCTGTTGCCGGCCTGACCACGGATCTGAAATTTTGGACATGGCGTACGTGAGCGGCTTGTGGTCCACGAAAGCGGTGAAACGCCGCCCTTCCAGCCAGAACTGGAAGTGGCAAATAGCCAAATGAAGCACCAACAGCTCCCTGTCAAACGCGCTGTATTTTCGCTCTGCTTCGCTCAAGGATTTGCTGAAAAAAGCCAGCGGTTGCCAAACTCCGGCAACCTGCTGTTCTATCATGGCCCCTATGGCCACATCTGATGCGTCGGTCGTTAGCGCGATTCGTGCCGATGGGTCAGGGTGGGCCAGGAGCGCAGCGTCAGCCAAGGCTTTTTTCACCTCTGTGAACGCGCGCTCCCACTCAGGGGACCATTCAATAGTATTGGAAGGTTTTTGTTTCTTGAGCGCAGCATATAGTGGCTGCATGAGATGCGCAGCGTGGGGTAGGAAACGGTTATAAAAATTCACCATCCCTAAAAATTCCTGCAATGACTTGACCGTTTGTGGTCGGGGAAAATCTGCTACTGCGCGCACTTTATCCGGTAACGGAACCGCCCCTTCTGGGGAGACGCGGTGGCCCAAGAAATCGATCTGCGCGACGCCGAATCGGCACTTGGCGGGGTTAATTATTAAGCCGTGCTCTCCCAACCTCCTAAAGACCACCATGAGGTGTTTTTCGTGTTCTTCCTCCGAAATACTGGTGACCAAAATGTCGTTGAGGTACACGAACACGAACGGGAGATCACATAACACGGCGTCCATCATCCGCTGGAACGTTTGCGCTGCCCCTTTAAGCCCAAACAGCATGCGTAGAAACTCAAAAAGTCCGAACGGGGTTATTACTGCTGTTTTAGGAATGTCCTCAGGTCGGACTGGAACCTGGTGGTAGCCGCGAACCAGGTCTATTTTTGAAAAAATGCGCGCCCCCGCCAGGTGTATTGAAAAATCCTGGATGTGTGGGATGGGGTAGCGATCATGTGCTGTGGCGTTGTTTAGTCTGCGGTAATCGCCGCACGGTCTCCAGGAGCCGTCAGCCTTCGGGACCATATGTAGCGGCGAAGCCCATGGGCTTTTCGAACGGCGAATGATGCCCAGCCTCTCTAGGCTGGCGAACTCCTTGCGCGCTATGGAGAGCTTGGCAGCATCCAAGCGCCGAGCCTTCGCAAAGACAGGGGGGCCAGTTGTAGTGATAAAATGCTCCACCCCATGTTTTGCGACCGTTGCTGAAAAAGTGGGTACCGTGAGTGCTGGAAACTGGGTGAGGAGTGTGTGGAATTTACCACCTGCTGCGGCGACGTTGGTCTGTACTCGTGGCGGGGACACTCGCGCTGAACAGGGGAGAGAGTAGAAAGAGAGTGCATTTACCAGCCGCCTATTGGCAAGATCAACTAACAGACCATGTGAGCACAGAAAATCAGCACCTAACATGTTGAAACTCACCGCCGCTATGACAAAAGTCCATTCACATGCGCGGCCATGCAAGCGTAAAGACAAAGTCCTTTTCCCGTAGGTGTTGATGCTGGAGCCGTTTGCCACCGTTGCTCCACTACCACGGAGTCCAGCCACCCGGTCAGCATAGGTTGGGGTGATGAAACTCACTTGGGCCCCGGTGTCTATGAGGAACTCCCGCCCGGAGCTCGCATCTGTGATGTAGAGCAGCTTGCTGTTTTCGCCAAGAGTCGAAGCTGCTAACCACCCTCGGTCTTGCCGTTTCCTGAACACCTGAAGCTGCATGGCGGCACACACCTGCGTGCCTTCTCAGCGAACCTCCGATGATAAAAACAGAGGTCATCTCCTCCGCTGCGTCGGGGCCGCGCCTCTGCCGCTGAACCATCACCTCCACCGCGTCGAGGCCGCGCCGCTGCCGTTGTTGGCAGGATTGGGTCTGCTGCCTCTGGCTCTCCGCTGCCTTGGGTCGCCGCTGCCGTCGTCTGCTCGCCGCAGGCGTCCAGGAGCCTCTCTGCCTCCTGGGCCAGCTCCCTGAAATCTTCCTGAGTCTCACAACGTGCGCTGGCCAGCGTCCCTCTCGTGTGCGCCGGGCGGTTAGTTAGGAAGATAAACTGGAAAAGGAAGCCATCGCTGTCTGATCCCCTCAGCCGCAGCATGTCTTCCATCAGGGCGGTGGGCCTATGTCCTCCTTGGTCGAGCAGAGCCAGGAGCCTCCTAGCCCTCACTTCGGCTGAGGGCGTGAAAAACTTGATGAGGGCAGCTTTCAACCTACCGTATTTGTCGCGGGCGGGTGGTTGCTGCACCAAGCTCTGCACGCACCGAGCTGTGCGACTGTCGAGCCTAGCGATGACATGGTGGAACTTGGTGTCATCTGCCGTTACCCCTGCGAGCGTGAACTGTGACTCCGCTTGTAGGAACCACGACTGTGGGTTGTCCTGCCAGAATTCTGGCAGTTTGACGGCTACGGCGCTCGCCAGGGCGGACTCCAGCAAGCCCGGAACTCGGAGATCTTCTCCAGGCATTCTCCACGTCGATGGGTCACCAATGTGGGAAGTGCAGAATAAAGAGGCTGAATTGCTTTTTAATTCAGGTTTATTCAAGCATCCATTCCCAGCCTTCTCTCTCAATGAGCAAAAAGAGACTGAGTTACAACCAAGATTCACATTTATACAGTTTCACACAATTGCATCACACAAAGGAGGGGTCACATATCCTCGTCAAAACTCCTTATTGACATTTGTCCCCTCTCCAGCCTTCAGTCCTCCACCTGCCTCCTGGAGTCGGGAAGTCCTTTCATCGCATCCTCGTCCTCTCGTTGTCCCCCGCAGGTGGTCCAGACCTATTATCCTCTTTGGTCGTGAGGTCAATCCCCATATGTCCTTTTATGCTTAAACATATGTAGGCACAAATACACAGCTACACTATGTCTTTTATTTTATTCATAACTTGTTTAATTTTTTTTAAATTTTGTAGACCTCTGCAATTCCATGAAGTTAAATTAAGATTAACGCTTTGGTCTATGATCAATAAGGAGTTTGAGATTACCTCGCAATGTAAACATGCTCATACAGAGAAGCAAAAACATGAGTGGTTGAACATTCATCCTACAAACTACACACAAACAAATTCCCTCTTCCCACATTCGTGGTAATCCCCCCAAAATCAAAAAAAAAAATTCCGTCTCCCGCTATAGCCATTGACTGCTCCACACCCGTGAGGATCAGTCAAAGCCACTATTTCTTAATCCTCTCAATCACCCTGACTCTACTGCTTTTAATGACGTAACATTAACTCTCTTCTGTAGTTTTCCAACTTAACTCCAAAATTTTATAGCAACTTTGTACATCATAGGATTTTTTTTAATATATAATACAATCTATATTTTGTAAACTTGCTATATGCTTCAGATCAGTCAGATGCCTGTGCAAATGCTTAAATATTCTACCTTATATTTTGTTCATGCTTCATGCTTAGCTCCCACCAGTCTCCTCTTGGATCTTCTTGATGAGCTCCTGTGCCTCCTGTGGGGTCTTGAAGGTGTGGGTTCTGCCCTTATATGTGACCAGCAATCTTGCAGGATGAATCACTCCGTGACGAATCCCGAGGTTGCGCAGCTCTTTACGGGCGGGGTCAAACTGTTTCCTTAATTGTTGGATTCCTGTGGCCAAATCTGGGTAGAACCGCACCTGTTGATCCTGGTATTTAATTTCTCCTTTAGCTCGCGCCGCGTTGGAGATCGTCATCCTGTCTCTGTAGCTGAGGAACTTCATAATCAGCGTCCTCGGTGGTGCCTTATTATCTCTCGGTGGGCCGATTCGGTGTACGCTCTCTAAGACGACTGATGACTGCAGCTCCGCGTTGTTCAGCGCTTCTGGAATCCACTTTTCCAAAAAGGAACATGGGTCCCAACCCTCGGTTCCCTCCGGGAGGCCCACCAGCCTCAGGTTGTTCCGTCTCGACCGGGATTCTAAGTCCAGGACATTATCTTCCAGACGTTTATTTTTTAATTCCAATGTGCGCATCTTTAATTGTAGGCTGGTGACGTCATCCTCAGCGCTGGAAATAAGGAGCTCCACCTGCGATACTCGTTCCATACAGGTGCTTATTTCCTTTCTCATTCCTTCTATCGCTGCTATAATCCCATAAAATTTAGTGGAAAAGTCTGCTCTCATTGAGCTAATGGCAGCGAGCACCGCACCTGTGCCGTCGCCAGCAGTCACCGCTCCACCGCTAGCTTGCTCCGCCATATCTGGAGATTTTTCTGCTTCGTCACGAACGTGAAAGTCCGTTAACTTGGACTGTTTCGGCGGTTCAGTTTTTCCTCCACCTGATTTCCTAGCCTTAGGCTTTACCGGCATTTCCTCGCCCAAACGCTGGGATAGGTTTTGTTCCAAATGAGAGAGTTATTTGCCGACTTTTTATTTTTAGGAGCAGAGTAGGGTGAAACACGTCTTCCTACGTGGCCGCCATAACTGGAAGTCCTGAACCTGTTTTTTAATAGGTTTGACCAACCGCCCTCCCCCCCGACTGCACACCAACCACTGCTGCCTCTAAAGTCATCGAGACCTGCTGTCCACACCCCACTCCACCAACACCCCCCCACTCCCAGCACACAGCCCCCCAACCTGACCCTCACTAAGACCCAGGTGAGGACGGAGCTGAGGAAGATCAAGGCGAGGAAGGCCTCGGGACCGGACGGCATCAGTGCGAAGCTCCTCAAGTCCTGCGCAGACCAGCTGTGTGGGATTGTGGAGCACATCTTCAACCTGAGCCTGAAGATGGGGAGGTTACCACAGTTGTGGAAAACATCTTGTGTGGTACCTGTACCAAAGACTTCCCGCCCCAAAGACCTGAACAGCTACAGACCAGTGGCCCTGACGTCTCACATGATGAAGACCCTGGAGAGACCTTGCTCACCTCCGCCCCCTGGTGGGACCAGCGATGGATCCACTCCAGTTCACCTACCAGCATGGCATTGGGGTGGAGGATGCAGTGATCTTCCTCCTTCACCGTTCCCTGTCCCACCTGGAGAAGCCCGGGAACGCGTGAGAATCATGTTCTTTGACTTCTCCAGTGCTTTCAACACCATCCAACTGATGACTCTAAAGGACAAGCTGCTGTCCGCAGGGGTGGACCAGCACCTGTCATCATGGATCCTGGACTACCTCACTAACTGGCCATAGTTTGTGAGAATCCGGGATTGTGTGTCCGACACGATCATTGGTAGCACGGGGGCCCCCCAGGGAACGGTTTTGGCTCTCTTCCTGTTTACCCTTTATACTGCAGACTTCTCACACAACACAACACACTGCCATCTACAGAAGTTCTCTGACGACTCTGTGATTGTCGGCCTCATCTCCAACGGAGATGAAGCTGAGTACAGAGGACTTATCCAGGACTTCGTGGACTGGTGCCATTGGAACTGCCTCCAGATCAACGTGAGGAAAACTAAGGAGCTGGTGGTGGATTGCCGCAGGCAAGGACAACCCCTCGCAGCACCAGTAAAGATCCAGGGAACAGACATTGAGATGGTGACATCCTACAAGTACCTGGGTGTTCATCTGAACAATAAACTAGACTGGTCACACAATACCGACACACTCTACAAGAAGGGACAGCGCAGGCTGTTCCTACTGAGGAGGCTCAGGTCTTTTGGTGTACAAGGGGTGCTCTTGAAGACATTCTATGACACGGTGGTGGCATCAGCCATCCCTTTTGGAGTGGTCTGCTGGGGCAACGGCATTACAGCAGCCGATAGGAAGAGACTGAACAAACTAATCAAGAATGCTAGCTCTGTCCTGGGGCAACGCCTTGACTCAGTGGAGGAGATAGGGGAGAGAAGGATGGTGGCTAAACTGTCATCTCTGCTGGAGTTCGAGTCCCACCCCATGCAGGACATACTGAACGCACTGAGGAGCTCATTTAGCAGCAGACTACATCATCCTAGGTGCGCAACCGAGAGGTTTCGCAGGTCCTTCCTTCCTACGGCTGTCAGACTTTATAACCTAAGCAGGGCTGCTTGCAGAGATAGCAAAAAGACGTGACAACCTAATAGTACTGAATGCAAAAGACGCAACAGACTTACACAAATGGTCCCCTCCAGTATACAACTAGGACAATATCAGTCGATATGGAGGGTGACAATATGTATGGGTACATATTCATACCATGTAGGGTAACTAAACAGACGGTTATGCTGTTTATTCCATCTAACTACAATGCTCCGCACTGTGTGTATATATATATTTATATATTTATGTGTACATATGTATATTCACTGCTCTTATTTTCTTATCTTCTAAATTATTGCTCTGAGTGTTGCTATCCCTGTGCTGTTGCAATCCTAGAATTTCCCCATTGTGGGACTAATAAAGGCTTATCTTATCTTAAGAAAAAAATCAAAGAAAATCAGCAGCACCGAAAACCTCCCATTTAAAAAAAAAAAAAAATGCTCCAGATTAGCAAGAGAAATTGGGAATAGCAGAGATGATGTGGGGAAATTATTTGATTTTGCCCTGTGCATTTTAACACAGTATTGAGAGATGGGAGAGCGTGGCTGAGATGCTGCCAAAGCGTACGTCACGCAAGACAGCTGCTCTGGAGAGGGGACGTCTTTCTGAACTTCTAAATACTTTTTAAATCACAACTTAACTTCGTGAAAATGCCATGAACACACGACCATGTGTGCAGGAATATTGTCGGAGCTGATGTACTTCCCTCTGACTGCTGCAATCCATTCCATCCCGTCCCTCTTTTTAAGCTCAGAGACCCGATTCTCTCCACTTTTCTTCCAAATCAGAAAGTTAAAAAAGCGTACACCATTATCAATCTTTTTCCATGCCAATCTTGAGAGCCGCTGTTGTATTTGATAATGCAGCAAACCTTCCCCATTCTAATGTTGCGTGGTATTCGGAGGAATAATGTGATTGAAGGGCCCACATATCATCCTGGATTTTATATGATGTTTTATATGTATATTTACATTTCCTATGTTTGAATAACATATTCCGTGTCATTTCAATAAGGCTGCGTGTCCACAGGGAAAGCAAAAATGCTCTCAATCTGTTTTTCTCAGCATTTTTCATGCGCTTATTAAAAAAAAATTCTGCCCAGTATCCTAGCAGCCACTTGACCTGTCACTCCAAGTGTGCCGGGGATTTCAAATTTGTGACCCATGCTGGCAAAATGAGTCACTTTGAGGCCATTTTCAAAACTGATGTAATGTTATTTCCATATTCTGTATTGAAAGACCTTCAAAATGATATTTAATTTGTAGGAAGTGTGCAAACACTGACCCAGAAAAAGACGATTTGTTTATATTTTGGCTAGGTTGAAAACTTGCGGTTGATCAGTCAAGAGTTACGTCTTCTGCAAAAAAAAAAATGAATTTTTAGAAAGTATGATTTCTAAGCTTTCCAATGATACCAGGCACTCATGGGGGTTTTCACGGGACTTGCCGCTAGCAAACAAAGAAAGAGTCATGATTTATGACTTCTTGTGCCTGTAGCTCGTAATGACACAATGTGCATTCCAACTCATTGTGCCAGCACAGGTCACATTTTGCTCTGAAACGCTCCACTCACTGTAATAAATCACATCAAACTGGTAAGAAAATACACGTCCCCCAAAGCTTTGGCTGTTAAATACTGATCATGGTGTAATTTAAAGCCAACTGTAATCGGCTGGTGAGAGAGGTGTGCAGCTGATGAGCGCTGCGGCGCTCGGAAAGTTGAACTTTTTTCAGCTTTCAGTGCCATGAGCACAGCGCTGACTGCTGAGAGCATTTTTGCGCTGAGGGCACCGAGTGCATTAAACGCTAGACTACATAGAAAATGAATAGAAAGGAGTCGCGGACAGCAGAAGAAAAAAAAAATTTGGTGGACACGCAGCCTAACCGCATTAATTGCTCACTTCTAAGCATCGATAGGTTGACCAGTTTTCCCACAATTCCTTGTGGTTTTTCCGTCGGGTGACATCAAGCACCCATTCCCTATATGCTGTCACCGTGCCAAGGTCTTTCAGCCAGAGGAAACACTGGTTTCTTATACATTATCTTCCATCTGCTGTGTTTTCTTTCTTCCATTCTCTCCTTTCATCCATTTTTCTTATCATAAAATCTGTGATCCAGGGTTTCCTTGCTCGTCTTCTCTGTTCATGTCTGATGTTCTCCGCCTTACTCTCAATTACTGCTCTCTTCAGGGGGTTCCACTGTACACTGATGTCTGTGTATGATGGTGCTCAATGTACGCCAGTCAAGTTCTCACACCATCACTTAGTTTCTCCTTCATCCCTCCTCTCAATTCATCCAGCTTCCATCGGCAGCAGAGGGTTTGGCTTCTTCAAGCGTTTCAGCTTCAATCTGGTTTTCATGGCAACAAGGTTATGGCCCGAGTCAGCTCTGCACCAGGGAAGGCATAAGCATTCTTTTCACTATTTCAGTAATGTTGCTTCACCATGACGTAATTCAACTGCATCCTTCTCAAGTCTCCAGGTGCTAACCAGGTGTAGATTCTACACTTATGATGCTTGCACCATGTATTGGTGATGCAGAGCTTATTCTTCTTGCAGAATTTACCAGCATTTGCCCTCGCTCATTTCTGTTTCCCAGACCATACTTGCCAGTCACTGACAGCGTGACTTGAGGCAGTTGGTCGAGATCCGTGGTCCATTTCTTGTGCTCATACAGATCGATCCCGTTTATTTCTTAATTTTTTAGAGGCAGCACTCCTTTGCTTCCTTATTCAGCTTCTCTTACTAAGGAATTTGAATTTTCTGTTTGCACCGTTCCATTGCACGCATGTCTGTTCACGTGAGCAGTTGCCTAGACTACAGGTAAACAAAGAAGCCAGACCATGACAATGGTGATAAGGGTCCAGAATGCAGCGCGGCATGACGTCAATGTCCATACTATATTGACCCGTAAATCGACAGCTTTGTGTCAGAGCTCAGCTGCCTCTTCACCACAACAGACCGGTATAACATCCGCATCACTGCAGATGCTGCTCCAATCCGTCTGTCAATCTCTCGCTCCATTCTGCCCGCACTCATGAATAAGATCCCAAGATCCTTAAACTCCTCCACTTGGGGCAGGAGCTCGTCCTCAACCTGGAGAGGACAATCCACCCTTTTCCAGCTGAGCACCATGGACTCAGAGGTGCTGATTCTCATTCAAGCCGCTTCACACTCGGTAGCAAACCAGCCACCACCAATCCATCATGAACAATCCTGATCACCCCCTCCACCACACACTAGGTAGGCAGCGAAGCACTTTCTCCAGTAGATTACTACAGCTTCGTTGTCGAACGGCCAGGTACAGGAAATCTTTCCTGCCACATGCAATTTCACTGTACAATAACTCACTATGATGTTGTATTCTGGTCATAGCTATGCTGCCACACTGCACCTTACAGACTAACTGGTACCTCACATTTCACTCAGCTCCTGATAGTCCTTCTTTGTGCAAAGGGATGATTCATGTGTTTATACGGGTCATCATCATATATTAAGCTATGATGTATATAGGTTCTATAGTCGTGTTAGTTTCTTTTTTACTTTCCATGGGTAATCCCTTTGTCGTGTGTGTTTCTGTTGTTTGGCTGTCAACTGTCATGCTGCTGTTACCCTGTAATTTCCCAGTTTGGGATCAATAGAGTACATCCATCTATCTATCTATCTATCCCAGTAAGACCTGTAGGTCATTGCTTGATAAAGCCAACAGGACAACAGCATCTGCAAACAGCAGAAATGAGATCCTGTGGTCACCGAACATGGCATCCTCCATTCCTTGGGCTGCGCCTAGAAATCCTGTCCATAAAAATTATGAGCAGTATCGGTGACAAAGGGCAGCCCTGATGAAGTCCAACTCTCACTGGAAACAAGTCCATTATATGGCATAAAAATAATCTGCATAAAAAAAACAATACACTTGGAGCAACAATACTAGGCAGACTCGGTGTTCCAGAATAGATTTCTGGCTAATCACAAGTAATATTGTTACCACGTCTTCTGATTGTGATATCTCCCTTTCCCTTCTCACTGATCATTGTTTTATCACCCTATCTATTTCATGTAATATCAATACATTAGAGCTGCAGCTCATGACTATTTTACAGCTCGGGTAATCACCCACTCTAATCAAAGATTACTCGAGTAAGCTGATACTTTTTAAAGAAACTTGCACTGACCAACATTTGTGGAACTTTCTTTCCTAAAACGCAGTAGTAACCATACCAAACACTCAATAAAACAGGTACACATTTATTGCAATGCTTATTGCAATGTTTACTTCATAGAATGTAACTTTAAAAGGTACGCTACCCCATAAAGTTCCTTTTGCTAGCCGCTAGCGGATATGTTAGCAGCTGGATGTTAACAGTAGTGGCTATATGTTCTTTGGTAATATATGCATAATTAGCGTAGCTGACTCCATTCTATTCCTCTTAATTTTAAATCTCATTCACGTACCTTGTCTCGGGTGCGCTGGCTGTGCATGATGTGGGATGCTTTCTGCCAAGACACTAACATCCAACGTTGTAGCATGCTAGCTCGCCGCTCAGCTTTACCATATACAGTATCTCACAAAAGTGAATACACCCCTTACATTTTTGTAAATATTTTATTATATCTTTTATGGGACAACACTGAAGATATGACACTTTGATACAATGTAAAGTAGTCAGTGTACAGCTTGTATAACGGTGTAAATGTGCCGTCCCTTCAAAATAACTCCGCACAAAGCCATTAATGTCTAAACCCCTGGCAACAAAAGTGAGTACACCCCTAAGTGAAACTGTCCAAATTGTGCCCAATTAGCCATGTTTCCTCCCCAGTGTCATGTGACTCATTAGTGTTACAAGGTCTCAGGTGTGAATGGGGAGCAGGTGAGTTAAATTTGGTGTTATTGCTCTCACACTTTCTCATACTGATCACTGGAAGTTCAACATGGCACCTCATGGCAAAGAACTCTCTGGGCGTCTTTCCACCAAACCGGTTCCAGTGCTTAACTGGAGCCAGAGCATCATTAGCACCAGTTCTTTGGTTTTCCACCGATTAAAGCCCCAGTCCCAGTCTCTCAAAAGTGGGGCTATCGTGGCCCCAACTCCTAGCTGGGCCAGCGGCAGCACCAGTTTACGTTGCTTATGTCCACAGCCGTGGGCGTGGTTAACTGACCAGCTTCAAAACATTACTGACCGCCATGTTGCTTTCCAAACAGCGGAGCACGCGACGGATTCCAAAACCAAACAGATTTAGAGCGAAGAGGAGACACATTTCTTGGCTCTATGGACATAAACAGAAGTACGAGATAAGCTGGAGGGGGCCACTCATGTGATGAACTGTTTTGGGGGATCGGCCAGCCAGCCGGACCATCGTCACTGCCGTGGATTAGTCCGAACAACAAACTGCTTAAAACACGCTGGTAAGTGTATTGTCTTTAAAATGCCAGACGTTAACGAATATATGTATACATATACAGTATATCCGCTTGTATTGATATGTAACAGCCAAAGTGCAAATTTTTTTTTAGTCACCCTTGTGACTATAGTATTTTTGGTTAGCTATGCTAACAAGCTAACAGTACTTTTCCTACGACCAAACGTTTGTCCTCGCCATAAAGAAATGAACAGGCCGTCTCTGCTGACAAATGTATATCACTTGTATTGATTTGTAACGGCCAAAGTGTGGATATTTTTAATATTTTTTAGTCACTCTTGTGACTGTAGTATTTTGGTTAGCTATGCTAACACGCTAACAGTGTAAAAAAAAAAGTGAAAAAACAGAGATAAGAGAGAAGGGTCATATTAAAAAGTTAAAGACTTTACATTTCATATGCATGAAATGTAAAGTTATTTAGGACAATGCAAATCACTATAACATTGTAGTGGTGGGAAGTGAAAGTACAAGTACTCAATTACTGCACTTAAGTTCATTTTTCCAGGTATTGGCCAATATATCAGGTATTTTTCACATTTTCTAAAGAACAAGCAGCAACAAACTTTAAATCTATGCACTTTTTCTGTGGAAAATGTTCCAAGTTGCCAGCTTCAAAAATGATAATGAGTTTATATTCTTTTGACAACGTACCACATGACATTCTATCAGTTCTGGACAAGATCATTTCTGGGAAAAGTACTTTTAATTTGTACACGTCACAGTCCTTCTCTTGTTACCCCTACAAGAATAAAAACTTGAATCAGTACTTTAACCAGAATAGATGACATACAAGTACAGAAGGGTAACCTTTCACAACTCTGTTGTTTGGAGGTACATAGAATATGTATTTATACAGTATCTTCATGTATATATGCAGTAAATCTATACATTTTTCCATGTAACCTTGTGAGTGCATTATTTTAATTGCTTTTAATCCCAGATCAAGTTTGTTTAGGGTTCAAAATGCATCATAAGTGTTAAATATATCTTGTTATACCTAACTAAGTACTGTTTATCTGTTGAAATATATATATTTACCGGCTAATATAAACCCATAACAATATGGCCCCTGGTGATCATTTTTTGGACAGCTGATCACTTTTTGGCATGACGTAACAGGGGACCTCCGTCTCGTAATGCGCCGTAACACCACCTATTACAGAAATGACATAAATATTATGTTTAAAAAGTGTCGTCAATGCTCGCGCTACAGACTTGATCTAACAACGGCTGATAACTGAAATATTGATAATTACCGCTCTCCTTAAACGTAGCCGCCATTCTCTGCCATTAAGAATAAAACTGTTTTTGGATGGTAATACAGGTTTGGAACTAGAAAAGCACTCGGAGAGCGCAGACCTCCGCCAAGCGCCACAGTTCCCCCCCATACAGTGTTTGTGTGTACGTTTTAAGATTCCTTGACCATGAAAACATATGACTAGCAATTGGATTCACAATGATTATTTGTTTATTTGACAGGGACAGTGCAATAAACATAGACAATTAATTAATGACAATCAATGTGATAGTGATAGGATTAGTGGATCAGAAGTAAAAGCATTGCCTCCTTGGCGGAGGTAATAAACTGAAGTGTTGCTGTTGTGTCCATCTCCTCCACTGAAAGCAGCACTCAGGGCTTCACCGACGGATGCAAATTGGGTAGACAGGTTGCCGTGGGTTTTATATTATTGGGGTTGCGCTCCGCGGCAAAAGAGGATTTAGAATCTTCCCCGGCAGAGAGCTCGTTTTTGCGCAGCGCCTATGGCTGCCCGGGGAATTTCTGCCAAATAATCCGGCGGCGGACAGCTGCCCGTCTCAGCTTTTGCAGCGTCGCGCAAACACAGGCACGCTGGCGGGCCCTGACCACCAGTGTTTTCCGCATGCTTTTGTGCCTAAAATGTTGAAGAACGCGGAGTTTGTGTTGGTCGCGTGCTTTTGTGCCTAAAACTTTGAAGAAGGCGGAGTTTGTGTTCATCAGACACGACGAGCAGCGCCCTCCATTGGGCCTGCACACATGTTGAAAATGGCCGTATCGCACAATGTTAAAAAATTCTTTGAAAAATTCCTGTATCCAGACGGTGATCCGGATCATCCCCAAAATGTGATCAGTTCTTCCTTGTACCATTTCCAACAACGCCTGAAAGTTTCATTGAAATCCGTGCAAAACTTTTTGAGTTATCTTACTAACCATCAGACAGACAAACAAACAGACAGACAGACAAACAAACAGACAGACAAATGCTGGCAAAAACATAACCTCCTCCAGGTAATAAAAGCAGCACTCCCAAAGACACAACAAACTCCTACATGTTGACAAGGTAGCGCTGCTACTTCTTCTTCTCTCGATTACTGGCGGATAGCAAACAAGTGAGAGGTGCATACCGCCACCTTCTGTCTTCTCTGGTGTTCTGCGGGGGTTGGGCGCTTCACACTACGTAATGACGTAGCCCTGACATAATCCCCGACTAAGCTCCATATCGGTGGAAAACCAACTGGTTCTTATGAGTCACTCCAGAAGAACTGGTGAAGCACTAGCACCAGCCCCAGAACCAAACTAGCACTGGAACCGGTTTGGTGGAAAGAAGCCCTCTGAGGATCTGAAAAAAAGAACTGTTGCTCTACATAAAGATGGCCTAGGCTATAAGAAGATTGCCAACACCCTGAAACTGAGCTACAGCACAGTGGCCAAGACCATACAGTGGTTTAACAGGACAGGTTTCACTCAGAACAGGCCTCGCCATGGTCGACCAAAGAAGTTGAGTGCACATGCTCAGCGTCACATCCAGAGGTTGTCTTTTGAAAATGGATGTATGAGTGCTGACAGCATTGCTGCAGAGGTTGAAGGGGCGGGAGGGTCAGTCTGTCAGTGCTCAGACCATATGCTGCACACTACATCAAATTGGTCTACATGGCTGTCATCCCAGAAGGAAGCCCCTTTTAAAGATGATGCACAAGAAAGCCCGCAAACAATTTGCTGAAGACAACCAGACTAAGGACATAGATTACTGGAATAATGTCCTGTGGTCTGATGAGACAAAGATAAACTTATTTGGTTTACATGGTATCAAATGTGTGTGGTGGCAACCAAGTGAGGAATACAAAGACAAGTGTGTCTTGCCTACAGTCAAGCATGGTGGTGGGAGCGTCATGGTTTGGGGCTGCATGAGTGCTGCCTGCACTGGGGAGCTACAGTTCATTGAGGGAACCATGAATGCCAACATGTACTGTGACATACTGAAGCAGAGCATGATCCTCATCCTTCAGAAATTGGGCCGCAGGGCAGTATTCCAACATGACAATGACCCCAAACACACCTCCAAGACGACCACTGCCTTGCTAAAGAAACTGAGGGTAAAGGTGATGGACTGGCCAAGCATGTCTCCAGACCTAAACCCTACTAAGCATATGTAGGGCATCCTCATTCCAAAGGTGGAAGAGCGCAAAGTCTCGAACATCTACCAGCTCTGTGATGTCGTCATAGAGGAGTAGAAGAGGATTCCACTGGTAACCTGTGAAGCTCTAGTAAACTCCATGCCCAAGAGAGTTAAGAAAGCGCTGGAAAATAATGGTACCACACAAAATATTGACAGTTTGGGCACAATTTGTACATTTTCACTTAGGGGTGTACTCACTTTTGTTGCCAACGGTTTAGACATTAATGGCTGTGTGCTGAGTTATTTTGAGGGGACAGCATATTTACACTGTTACACAAGCTGTACACTGACTACTTTACATTGTATCAAAGTGTCATCTTTAGTCTTGTCCCATGAAAAAAATGTAATATTTACAAAAATGTGAAGGGTGTACTCACTTTTGAGAGATACTGTACACACTGCACAATGTTTTCCTTTAATTTGAGCTTGAAATGATTCCAGACTTGACACTTTTGTCATTTTTTAAAATTTTCTTTATCTTTGCCAGCCCATCACTCTGCCACTCTGCCATGGCACCGTTAAACAAATCTGTGTTTTGTTTAGGTAGCATGACCGGAAGAAGGTCGCACCAGAAGAAGGCCATATAGACCTGAAGTATTACATTAAATGACACGTTGACGCATAAATTTTGGATCGAGAATTTTTTGTAAGCCAATTAGTCAAGTAATCGTTGCAGCCCTACAATACATTAAACTCAAAATCCTTAAACTGGAAATTTAATACCAGTCTTCTGAACTGCAACTCCCTTCGTGAAAGAATTCTCTCTTTGTTAAAAGAAATCAAGCTAGACTGTAATTTATCCCGTACAAGCAAATGGGAATGGTTTAAATACAATGTTAGAAGAATCGGCACACAAGAAGGGAAAAAAAAAATGGCATACTTACGGAAAAAAAAATTAAATTAAAAAAAAATCATATCTAAAATAAATGCAATATGTAACCCAACCAAACTTAATGATGTAAACAACCTCGAATTGCATCACGTACAGTCATACAGTCATAGTTAGATGACCTCTACAAAGAAAAAGCCAAAGGTACTCATATTCGTTCAAGGGCTAAATCAATCAATCAATCAATCAAACTTTATTTGTATAGCACTTTTCAAACATTAGATGCTGTGCAAAGTGCTTTACATAGATAAAAATAGTAGACACATTTAGTTATATATACTTATGCGATACATCCTCACCCCTTCCAACCCTCCCATAAACAAATCCACAAAATAAACACACACACACACACAGAGGCACATAAAACCACTCCCTACTTGTCTTACACACATAAAATAAAAGAGACATCACTAGGCACCATCCTGTGGAGCCTCCCACGCCGGGAGACCACACAGCCCATAAACACATAGCATGCCACAGAGGCCACCCCAACCACAACAGGCCAGGGCCCACACCACAGCTGTAGGCAGAGGCATAAAGCCCTCACCCACCCAAGCTACAGCGACCTACAAGACCAGCACCCCTGCAGACTGGCCAGGAAGCATCTGGCATGAGGGTCTCCACTGAGGAAACACGAGCTACAACACATTAAATACAAGCTAAAACTAAGAACACATAGAACAAAGGGAACTAAAAACCCATACTTATAAACTGAGCTAAGAACACATCAAAATAAGAGAATCTAAAAGCAAATGGAGCCAAGAAGAATGTAAAATAATTTAACCACTTGCACTCCGGGCAATTTTCCTAAAAATGCCCAAAAATAACGTGCCCAAAGTAAATCAAAAGCTGTTATTCAACCCTTTGCAGCATCTTCATGGGGTTGGTCTCATTTAAAAGAAAACACTTTGAATTTTTTGGCAAAAAAAACATAATCTCTCTACGTGCTCCGGCCACTGAGTTACAGTCATCTAAACATACTGAACTTGAAGAAAAAAAAATTGGACACTGTTTTTTTGGATACAAATGCTTGTAAATAACACACAGCTGTCCGATCCGGCTGGAAAATGCAACAGAAATGTAGAACCAAGTGTTATCCAGCTGAGATCCAAATTTGGTAACAATACCACCAAAAATGAATATTTTACACAGCTTTGTTCTCAGGCTGTTCCCAGGCGTTATGGAACTGTGCCAAATTGTGCCAAATGGCACAGTTTGGAAAAACGTCTGTAACTTTTGAATAATTCAATGTAGAATCTTCATTTTAGGCTCTAATGAAAGGTCACACTCAGGGCTGTGTCTGTGTGTGTGTGTGTGGGTGGGGGGTCGTTCCACCCCCCCGCTACCAAGGACCAAATTCGGCCCTCGCTACATGACGGAATACACTCTTTTTTTTTTTTTTTCCTTGCATGTTTTCACAGCGGCTCCCCCCCCCCCCCGCTACTGTGTGTGTGTGTGGGGGGGGGACCGTGAACGGACCGTGAACGCCCCCCCCCCCCTCGCTACAGAAGAGGGCCATCGCTACATGATGGAATAGACTGATATGCTTCCCCCCCGCGGACCGGGGAGCGTTCGGACTGTGCCCCCCCCCTTCTGCAGCGGGGGGGGGGGCGTTCACGGTCCGAACACGGCAAATGAACCGTTTATCGCGGCGCACGCACTTCGTATTTCGTGCGCAGTACAATTGTAATTTACCGATCGGTCAAAAGTCATTTTTGGATTACAGTTTTCAGGGATAAATAATAATTTAGCTTATAACACCTTACCTCTTCAAAGCAGCAGAGTCGTGGCGAACAGCTCTTCCCACGTGTCAGACGAACGCGACGCTGCTCCGCTCGTGGATCCCGATCAATATAATTCCATTATTGCCGTTTTGGTGAATGATTTACGACTTTTGTCGTCGGCCTCCGTCTATTCTGCTGGAATGAGTGCAGGTCCCACTTGTGGGTGTTCTCCATGCTGCTGGGTGAGCCTGGGTCTGTAGGAGATTCGTACAGAGTCCTTCTGCAGCAGTAAATATCGCTTCACCCAGCCAGAATTTCTGTGCTTCAATTGGCTCCTGCGTTCACAGTAGGCGGGTCCTCCTTCCTAGATTTTCATTCATTGGTTCTTCAAGGTTTCAGAAACCAATTCAAGGCTCTTATTAGTCGAATGAGAGGTCAATCAGATGAACTAATCTGTTCGCGGCTGTCTCTGCAGTTTTTTTTTTGAGTGGCGCTTGGACGCTACTACATCACCATCACCACCATCATGCGTCATGTGCACGAGGGCGCACGAGCGCGCTCTCGTGCGCCCTCGTGCGTCATAGGACGCAGAGACTTGCCCGCCCGCGGAACAACGGAGCGCAAGTGGTTAACATAAATGACTACTTCATAATAGTTAAACAGGTTTGTTAAAAGCCAAATTTAAAAAAGGTACAGAAAGAAACTAAGAGCACACAAAAACAAGAGGAACTAAAAAACATACTTAAAAACTGAACTAAAACATCAATAAGAAAAGATGAGAAAATCTAAAAACAAATGGCTCCAAGAAGTACATAAAGCAATGGAACATAAATGAC
This sequence comes from Pholidichthys leucotaenia, assembly GCA_020510985.1. Taxonomy (NCBI): domain Eukaryota; kingdom Metazoa; phylum Chordata; class Actinopteri; order Cichliformes; family Pholidichthyidae; genus Pholidichthys; species Pholidichthys leucotaenia. The sequence continues at coordinate 396,501,513 of CM035838.1, read as the reverse complement.
TACAGGTGCCTCTCAATAAATTAGAATGTCATTGAAAAAGTAATTCAGTTCAGAAAATGAAACTCCTATGTATATTATATAGATTCATGACACACAGAGTGATATATTTCAAGTGTTTATTTCTTTTAATTTTGATGGTTATGGCTTACAGCTCAATAAAACCCCAAATTCAGTTTCTCAAAAAAATAGAATATTATATAAAATTATTTTTAAAAAATGGATTTTTAATAGAAACATTGGCTGATGAAAACTGTCCAGGCACATACTTAATACTTGGTCGGGGCTCCTTTTGCATGAATTACTACATCAATGTGGTGTGGCATGAAGGTGATCAGCCTGTGGCACTGCTGAAGTGTTAAAAAGGCCCAGGTTGCTTTGATAGCAGCCTTCAGCTCGTCTCCATTGTTGGGTCTGGTGTCTCTCATCTTCCTCCAAACAATACTCCATAAATTCTCCATGGAGTTGAAGTCAGGCTAGTTTTCTGGCCAATCAAGCACAGTGATACCATGGTCATTAAACTCGGTTTTGGTACTTCTGGCAGTGTGGACAGGCACCAAGTCTTCCTGGAAAATGAAACCAGCATCTCCACAAAGCTTGTCAGCAAAGGAAAGCATAAAGTGCTCTAAAATTTCCTGGTAGATGGCTGCACTGACTTTGGACTTGATAAAACACAGTGGACCAACACCAGCAGAGAACATCGCTCCTCAAATAATCACTGACTGCAGAAACTTCACACTGGACCTTAAGTAACTTATGGGGCTTTTCCACTAGTACCTGTTTGGCCCTGTTCGGTTCAGTACACTACGTAGGCTTTTCCATTAGGAACTGAAACAGTTTCAGTCCCGATTTTTCAGACCTACTCCAGACTGGTTCTAACCATGCCATACTGACCTGAAAATGTGACATCAAAAGACTGCAGGCCACTGATTGGGCAGGGCATAATGTCATGGAAGTGACGTTTTTAGGCTGAACTACAGAATCACAAGCTGCCATTTGCAAAGATTCGTCCTTGAGCCAGCAAGCAAGCGTCAGTATAAACAACAATAGAATGGATCCACAGAAATCAACACCACGGTCTAGCAGAGTTTTCTGTGCCTTTTCAGCTGATGAGAGAATCCAGAGGGAACTAGACACCCAAAATGAATTTACGGCCATGGGAGCGTCCAACTTCAGCAGTTGAAAGCCGTGATATTAGGATATAGAGAATGGTGAGTGATGTGATATTATGCATCTTTACGTTATTTATCCCAGCAGTGGAACATTCACTTTGAACAAACAACATCACTGTCTCTTGTGTGCAGACAATGAGCTAGTTAGCCATCAATGCCAACTCTGTGCTCTGTGCTCTCCTTGTATTTTGCGCTTCTGTCAACAACATCTGATGAAATAAGCTAGTTATAATCCTGGTTAAAACAGTGTTTTTTTTACATGTTACACTTTTGCGCTGTGCTACATGTACAGTGCGGCAAAAAAGTATTTAGTCAGCCACCAATTATGCAAGTTCTCCCACTTAAAAGATGAGAGAGGTCTCCAATTTTCATCATAGGTATACCTCAACTATGAGAGACAAAATGAGAAAAAAAAATCCAGAAAATCACATTGAAGGATTTTTAACTAATTAATTGGTAAATTCCTCGGTAAAATAAGTATTTGGTCACCTACAAACAAGCAAGATTTCTGGCTCTCACAGACCTGTAACTTCTTCTTTAAGAGGCTCCTCTGTCCTCCACTCGTTACCTGTATTAATGGCACCTGTTTGAACTCATTATCAGTATAAAAGACACCTGTCCACAACCTCAAACAGTCAGACTCCAAACTCCACTATGGCCAAGACCAAAGAGCTGTCAAAGGACACCAGAAACAAAACTGTAGACCTGCACCAGGCTGGCAAGACTGAATCTGCAATAGGTAAGTAGCTTGGTGTGAAGAAATCAACTGTGGGAGCAATTATTAGAAAATGGAAGACATACAAGACCACTGATAATCTCCCTCGATCTGGAGCTCCACGCAAGATCTCACCCCGTGGGGTCAAAATTATCACAAGAACGGTGAGCAAAAATCCCAGAACCACACGGGGGGAATGACCTGCAGAGAACTGGGACCAAAGTAACAAAAAAGGCTACACCAGTAACACACTACGCCGCCAGGGACTCAAATCCTGCAATGCCAGATGTGTCCCCCTGCTTAAGCCAGTACATGTCCAGGCCCGTCTGAAGTTTGCTAGAGAGTATTTGGATGATCCAGAAGGGGATTGGGAGAATGTCATATGGTCAGATGAAACCAAAATAGAACTTTTTGGTAAAAACTCAACTTGTCGTGTTTGGAGGAGAAGGAACACCATACCTACTGTGAAGCATGGGGGTGGAAACATCATGCTTTGGGGCTGTTTTTCTGCAAAGGGACCAGGACAACTGATTTGTGAAAAGGAAAGAATGAATGGGGCCATGTATCGTGAGATTTTGAGGGAAAACCTCCTTCCATCAGCAAGGGCATTGAAGATGAAACGTGGCTGTATCTTTCAGCATGACAATGATCCCAAACACACCACCCGGGCAACGAAGGAGTGGCTTCGTAAGAAGCATTTCAAGGTCCTGGAGTGGCCTAGCCAGTCTCCAGATCTCAACCCCATAGAAAATCTTTGGAGGGAGTTGAAAGTCCGTGTTGCCCAGCGACAGCCCCGAAACATCACTGCTCTAGAGGAGATATGCATGGAGGAATGGGCCAAAATACCAGCAACAGTGTGTGAAAACCTTGTGAAGACTTACAGAAAACGTTTCACCTGTCATTGCCAGCGAAGGGTATATAACAAAGTATTGAGATGAACTTTTGTTACTGACCAAATACTTATTTTACCGAGGAATTTACCAATTAATTCATTAAAAATCCTTCAATGTGATTTTCTGGATTTTTTTTTTTTCCTCATTTTGTCTCTCATAGTTGAGGTATACCTATGATGAAAATTGGAGACCTCTCTCATCTTTTAAGTGGGAGAACTTGCACAATTGGTGGCTGACTAAATACTTTTTTGCCCCCCTGTACTTAAGTTGTATGTACTTTCATTCTAGAGTCCGACCAGCATCTTCTGTGACACTTGCAATGTTTAGCAGTACACAGCAATGTGTGATGACTGGTAAATTGCACATCCCATTATTTTTTTTTTTTTAGTGGTGGTGGACAAAGTACTCAAATCCTTTGCTTTTTAAGTTAAAGTGTAAGTAAAGTGCCAAAATTAAAGAAGCACAATTTCCACTTAATATGAAAGGGACTGAACTGAATTTATTTGATTGCGTGAATATTAATTACAGAATAATTGAAAATGAATGGCACATCTAATATTAGCCACTGTATAATAAACTGCTTGTTTCTGGGGTTTTTTGTCAGGTCACTTGTGTGATCCTTTATGACTTCTATTTATAATAGTGTATCTTGAACGAATGGGAGTTGTTCAGTCACCATTAAAATTTAGTTTATATGTGTAGTTTTGTCCATCATCAATATACTCAGGCAGTACCATAATAACAGAACACATTACAAATGCAGTGGTGTGAAAAAGTGTTAGCCCCCTTCTTGATTTCTCATTTTTTTGCATGTTTGTCACACTTAAATGCTTCAGATCATCAAACAAATTTAAATATTAGACAAAGACAACACAAGTAAACACAAAATGCAGTTTTTAAATTAAAGTGTTTATTATTAAGGGTAAAAAAAAATCCAAACCTACATGACCCTGTGTGAAAAAGTGATTGCCCCTAAACTTAATAACTTGTTGGGCCACCCTTAGCAGCAACAACTGCAATCAAGTGTTTGCGGTAACTTGCAATGAGTCTTTTACAGCGCTGCAGAGGAATTTGGGCCCACTCATCTTTCCAGAATTGTTGTAATTCAGCCACATTGGAGGGTTTTTGAGCATGAACTGCTTTTGTGAGGTCATGCCACAGAATCTCAATCAGATTCACGTGAGAACTTTGACTAGGCCACTCCAAAGTCTTCATTTTGTTTTTCTTAAGCCATTCAGAGGTGGACTTGCTGGTGTGTTTTGGATCATTGTCCTGCTGCAAAACCCAAGCGCGCTTCAGTTTGAGGTCATGAACAGATGGCCAGACATTCTCCTTCAGGATTTTTTTGGTAGACGGCAGAATTCATGGTTCCATTTACCACAGCAAGTCTTCCAGGTCATGAAGCAGCAAAACAGCCCCAGACCATCACACTACCATCACCATATTTTACTGTTGGTATGATGTTCCTTTTCTGAAATGCTGTGTTACTTTTACGCTGGATGTAATGGGACACACACCTTCTAAAAAGTTCAACTTTTGTCTTGTCAGTCCACAGAGTATTTTCCCCAAATGCTTGGGGATCATCAAGATGTTTTCTGGCAAAACTGAGATGAGCCTTTATGTTCTTTTTGCTCAGCAGTGGTTTTCATCTTGGAACTCTGCCATGTAGGCCAACTTTGCCCAGTCTCTGTCTTATGGTGGAGTCATGAACACTGACCTTAACTGAGGCAAGTGAGGCCTGCAGTTCTTTGGATGTTGTTGTGAGGTCTTTTGTGACCTCATGAATGAGCCATCACTGCGCTCTTGGGGTAATTTTGGTCAGCTGGCCACTGCTGGGAAGGTTCACCACTGCTTATTCTGAGAGACTCCAGCAGCAGTTCACTGCTAATGACTCGGCTTCTGTGTGGAGAGGATTGAGGCAAATCCCCAATTATCGGCCTCAGGCTCCTAAAGGTCAGGATGACAAAGCCCTTTGTCAAAGACTGTCCCAACACTATGCCCGTTTTGACACCTCGTCAACTGTGTCCAACTCCCCCCCTCCCTCCAGCTCCACAGCCTCCACGATCCCTACTTCATCAAAGGCGCCCCCCCCTCCTCCCCCCCGCCCTTGTCATCAGTGAACAGGACGTGCTCAAACAGTTCTCCAGACTGAACCCGCGCAAGGCCCCCGGTCCGGACGGCGTGTCTCCCTCCACCCTGAGACACTGTGCGAAAGAGCTGGCTCCTGTCTTCACAGACATTTTTAACACCTCCCTTAAGCTATGCCACGTGCCGACCTGCCTCAAATCCTCCACCATTATCCCTGTCCCCAAGAAGCCACGGATCACTGGACTTAACGACTACAGACCTGTAGCGCTCTCCTCTGTAGTCATGAAGTCCTTTGAGCGCCTGGTCCTGCCCCACCTCAAGTCCATCACCACTCCCCTCCTGGACCCGCTGCAGTTTGCCTACCGGGCCAACAGGTCTATAGACGACGCAGTCAACCTGGCCCTCCACTCCATCCTGCAGCACCTGGACTCCCCGGGAACCTACGCCAGGATCCTGTTTGTGGACTTCAGCTCCGCATTCAACACCATCCGCCCCGCTCTGCTCCGGGACAAGCTGTCCCTGCTCAACGTGCCTGACTCCTTCTGCAGGTGGATCACCGACTTCCTGATGGACCGGAGGCAGCATGTGCGGCTGGGAAAGACTGTCTCAGACTCTGCTAGCATCAGCACTGGATCACCCCAGGGCTGTGTACTTTCCCCCCTACTCTTCTCCCTTTATACCAACTCCTGCACCTCCAGCCACCAGTCTGTCAAGCTGATCAAGTTTGCGGACGACACCACCCTCATCAGGCTCATCTCCAACGGCGACGAGTCCGCCTACAGGAGAGAGGTGGCCCAGCTGGCGTCCTGGTGCAACAACAACCTGCAGCTGAACGCTCTGAAGACAGTGGAGATGATTGTGGACTTCAAGAAAGTCACAACCCCTCTGCCCCCCTCACCCTCACAGGCTCTCCCATCACCACTGCTGATTCCTTCAGCTTCCTAGGCACCACCATCACCAGGGACCTCAAGTGGGAGCCAACCATCAGCTCCCTCATCAAAAAGGCCCAGCAGAGGATGTTCTTCCTGCGGCAGCTGAGGAAGCTCAAGCTACCCACCAAGATGTTAGTGCAGTTCTACACAGCCATCATCGAGTCCATCCTCACCACCTCCATAACCGTGTGGTACGCAGGAGCCACTGCCAGGGACAGACTAAGGCTGCAGCGTGTCGTGCGCACTGCTGAGAAGGTGATCGGCTGCAAGCTCCCATCTCTCCAGGATCTGTACATCTCCAGGACCCGGAGGCGTGCTGGCCGGATCATAGCCGATCCCTCACACCCTGGTCACGTACTGTTTGCCCCTCTCCCCTCAGGTAGAAGACTTCGGTCCATTCAGACTAAAACCTCCCATCACATGAACAGCTTCTTCCCCTCTGCCATCAGACTGCTGAACACTAAGTGACTTATTGACTCTCGTGCACTATGTACAGCAGCTCAACCAGACTCATGTCAATCATCACTGTTTTCTTCTTGCATTACCGACTGCACTATATGGTTCTCCACATTATCTGCTGCTCGCTAATATATTTAAACTGCTGACTAGTATTACTCATTCTTATTCTACACTTTATTGCATGTATAGTTTATTTCTTTTATTTTATCATGTTTAAAGTTGCAGCATTGCACCAAGACAAATTCCTAGTTTGTGTACTACATGAACAATGGCAATAAATCTGATTCTGCTCCATGTTTTTGCCATTTGTGGATAATGGCTCTCACTGTGGTTTGCTGGAATTCCAAAGCTTTAGAAATGGCTTTATAACCTTTTCCACACTGATAGATCTCAATTACTTTGTTTCTCATTTGTTCCTGAATTTCTTTGGATCACAGAATGATGTCTACCTTTTGAGGATCTTTTGGTCTACTTCACTTTGTCAGGCAGGTCCTATTTAAGTGATTTCTTGATTGAGAACAGGTGTGGCAGTAATCAGGCCTGGTTGTGGCTAGAGAAATTGAACTCAGCTTTCCAAAGATGTGATAAACCACAGTTAATTTATTTTTTGTTTTTATTTTATTTTTTTTTTTTTGGGGGGGGGGCAATCACTTTTTACACACAAGGTCATGTAGGTTTGGAATTTTTTTTTCCCTTAAAAATAAACACCTTCATTTAAAAACTGAATTTTGTGTTTACGTGTGTTGTCTTTTGTCTAATATTTAAATTTGTTTGATGAGCTGAAACATTTAAGTGTGTCAAACATACAAAAAAATGAGAAATAAGGAAGGGGGGCAAACACTTTTTCACACCACTGTACATGAGACCCACTGTATTGCTTCCTTTTATATTTCAGAAATACAAGTACAAAACACCGCCCACACTTGAAGCCAGGGTGACACAGCGGTGACAGAGCGATGGCTAAACTTTAATTGATAAAAATTGCATATGTTGACTGAGTGACTCCATACTCGGGGATGCACACGCTCAGTTAAAAGTACTAGATTCCATTCAACTGAAGGTATCAACTCATTCTGATTGCTGAGGCCACAGTAAAAACAAATGATTTTAAACGTAACCCAGCCCTTGTAAAACCTACTTCACTGAAGTGCAGCTACATGAAAATTGTGGTTAAAAAGAACAACAACATACTTTTTTGGTCACATTCCACCACTGGCTGTTAGCAACAAGTGTATTTCCCAAATATGTTTTAAACTTGCTTTAATCAACCATCACCCATTTCTCTCTTTTCATCTAGACAAGAGGAGAACGATCCACCTCAAACTGGACCTTGGGTCACTATTTACAGAGATGCAGGCTGAAGATCTGCTGAACCGGGACCAGCTTGAGTGGCACATCCAGTTGCTTCTCAGTGAGGTTAGCGTGTGTGACCCATCAAAGTTTGTTTTGTTTTTTAACAGTTTGAATTTTGCACATTCTAAATAATCTGGAATTTGCTGCTGATTGTGAGAAACAGTTAAGTGACTTATGTGTTTGCACCATGATTTTCTATTTTGTCTGTTAAGACACCGGTGCGAAAGGAGTCAACAGTACAAACCATTTATCAGTGACATTGAAAATAATGGCTCTTATTAAAGGAAAAAGTAACCAAAAACAATTATTTTATTTAATGAAGACTGTATTGTTGCATGTGCCAGTGCAGAAGACCCTGCACACTTTAGTGATAGTACCAGTATTAGGGATGTGATTTGGGGTTGGGGAAATTATCTGAAAATTTAGCAGGGGGTCTGGGGGACATAGTCCCCCAGCGGGGTCCGGGGCAGAACCCCGTTGGGGGGGCAAGGGGGGGCAAAGCCCCCCGAAGCTCCTGGGTTTTTATGATTTTTAAGTACCAGAACTGTGCTTAAATGACATAAAACAAACAGCTGAATATCACTTATTACTGTATAATATTGACTTATGTTCCAAGAAGATAGCATTCCTAAAATATTCCAACAAGCATTATCCATCACATGTGTGGCGTTAAAAATATTTTTTAAATAAAGTCCAAAACATCTTCAGCAGGCAAAATGAAGAAAAGTGAACTCCTGTGGCAGATATAAGGCGTTTGATCGTGTTAATCACAGGATATTGTTTAGGAAAATGATTGACAGGGGGGTTCCCAAGTACTTAGTACGTATCCTGATTTACTGGTACGCACATCAGAAGATGCTGGTGAAATGGGGGAAGAGTCATTCATCCCCATTTGGTGTGAGCAGTGGTGTCAGAGAGGGCAGTATATTGTCCCCTATTCTATTTAATCTTTATATGGATGAGCTGTCAAAACAACTGAATGCCTGTAAAACTGGGTGTTTAATAGGGAATAAGTTCGTGAATCATTTTATGTATGCTGATGATCTAGTTATTCTCAGTCCAAGTAATGCTGGTCTTCAGGAGTTATTAAGAGTGTGTACTGCTTATGGAGAGGAAAATGACAAAATATAATACAAATAAGAGTTGTGTGCTGATCTGCCGCACTAAAGAAGATTAGTTAATGAAATTCCCTGTCTTTGAATTGGCAGGCAGGGAATTAATTGTCAGGGATAAAATTAGATATCTGGGACATTTTATTAATGATAGAATGACTGATGATGATGATATTTTCAGACAACGCTGCAAAATCTACATGCAAGCAAATATTCTTGCACGCAGGTTTGGTTTCTGTTCAGATGAGGTGAAACTGGTTCTTTTTAAAACCTATTGTACACCTTTATACACTGCTCATTTATGGATAAATTATAGGAAACAAAGTATGCAGAAATTACAGGTTGCTTACAATGATGCTTTAAGAATTTTACTTAAAAAGCTTCGGTGGTGCAGTGCTTCCGAGTTATTTGGCTCATCACATGTAAATACACTGCATGCAGTAATAAGGAATCTTATGTATAAATTCATCTGTCGGCTTGATGTATCTAGAAATGAAATCATTCAAGTCATGTCTAGCATTAAGCTCAGTTCTATTTGCTGTCAGTCACAGTTTAGAAGGCACTGGTACAGTAGTCTTTTTAAAGTCTGTACTGTCTTTGTACTTCTTTTAGTAGTTGTGTCTTATTGTTTTGTAACTGTTTTGTAACTTTTTGATTGTTTTTCTTATTATCTGTTTTCAACTGTCTTGTTTTATTTTATTTATTTTATTTTTGATGGACCATGAGTCTGGAATAAAGTCTTTGATTGACTGATTGATTGATTGATATAAAGGTCTACATTTAACCATGAGAAACTCCAGGTTAGCTGAGCAGTGTCTCCCAACAGTGACAGAGTTCGTGCACCAAGCCTTGTTAATATAAATGCATACTCCCCCACCTCTGGTCTTACCGGAGTCATTAGCTGCTCTGTCTGCCTGGAGAGTGTGCCGTCCGGCCAGCTTGACAGCACCGTCAAGTAATTCAATTCAGCTTTATTTATAATGCGCCACATCACAACAAAAGCCATCTCGTGGCGCCACACAAGTACTCCACTATGTAGCCATATTTCCGTGAAAATCATGATATTGCAGTTCATAAGTTTCTTATTGTTGGTGATCCGAAGCCGTAGCTCATCCATTCTGTTCGCCACTGACCCTACATTAGCGAGGAAAATGCTGGGTAGAGAAAGCTGGTGTGGTGTTAGCTTTAGCTTAGCTCTTAGCCCTCCGCGCTTCCCCCGCCTTTGTTTACGGTCTCTACGCTGCCTGCGAGCACTTCCGGTCGGCCAGGTAGCTTACCTAGCGTTGGGTGTTCTCCAGAGCCCAGGGATGAAACGTAGGTTGCTGATAAAAAGGTCATTATTTTGTAATCCAGTGTCCAAAAGTTCATTTCGGGTGTAGGATGTAAAAGTGAAGCTGTTCTGAACGAACAGACCCGAAATGAGCAGAAATATCGCTGCTAATCCACAAAATCTGAAGAGACGCTGAGCCTCGCGTTGTGCAAGCGCCGCCATCTGGTCTGAAAATTTTTGGAAGATAAAAAAAGCTGAATTCCGCGAATTAGTGGAAAAATCACATCCCTACAGTATATGGAGGAATTCTGGGCCAAATTAGCATCTGTATTTTCTAATAATGGGTTAGGGCAGGGGTGTCCAATCGACTGCCATGGAGGGCCAAGACCCTGCAGGCTTTACCTCCAACCAGTGTCTTCAACAGCAGATTCCACGGAATTTCTTCTACTGACTGATGATCAGTGAAAACACCTGCTGAAGAGACTGGGTAGAAGAGAGAACCTGCAGGGTCTTGGCCCTCCATGGCACATGATTGGACACCCCTGAGTTAGGGTTTAATGGGATTTAACATTTTAACACAAACTGCTTTATGTGTGTGATTTACACTGTAGATAGGATAAAGCACAATTTTGTTCTACTGTAGATGATTGGTTGTATGGTTGAATGACAATAAAGGGTGATTTAATTTAATTTATGATTTAATAATAATAATAATAATAATAATAATAAACTAGAGGGCACTCAGAGTGCATATCTCCGCCACAGCTCTGTCCCTCCCTCCCTTTGTTCTCTCCTCTGTTCTGTAGGAGGAAATATATGGAATATTAATAAATAATAATATGATCAAGTATGAATTATTTAATTTATATTGATGTATTGGAATCTGAGATCAAATCTCATTTCATATACATCAGAAAAGTTAATAACACTCGTAAGGGGCACCAGCTTCTATCTTTAAGAAGCAATTTAATCTTTAATTTCACTTTATACCCGTTTAATCACTCAATAAATTAATCAATAATCAGTCTCAAAAATTTTCCGTGAATTCGATACCTGGGCTTGAAACAGACTCAGAATGAAATAAATTTTCAACAACTTCTCTCATTTTTACAGATTTATTAAATGAAATGATTAACAGACATTGCAGTAATTTCATTAATCACAGAATCAATCTTGCAAATGACAGATTAACAACATCAATATTTTCGGAACCAGGGTTAAACTGAGAAACCAATTTCTATCAGTTTGTGTTAACAGATTATGGAAACAACGCAAATTTATGGAGAAAGTTTACTAATTATGTGAAAAAGTCCTTGATTCATCTTAAGAAAATAAAAACGGAATTTTACTGAAAAGAAGAGTTATGTTAAGGGCTTCTTTATTTGCATCTGATTAGATACACAAATTATTACCGAACCTCAGACGTTTAATTCAGCAGATGAATTAAAAGTTTGCAGCTCACGTGATCCTTGTTCGATGATGGTTCTGTCGTCGTCCTCATGAAGTTTTGAAGTGTTGTTCAGGGGCAAAACCCAGAATATTTGTCCCGCAAATATTCTCTTGACGATGAATGATATTCATGAGATCGTAAGTTGGATCTCGATGGTTGAAATGCTGCAGAAGCGCGCTGATTTCTCAGCTGCGCGTGATGTGGGAGCTGCGTTTTCTTCCTGGTAGACAAGCGGCTGCAGGTCTTCGGGAATAATTAATTAAAGATATCTGATCAGATTTCAAATTAGAAGAAAAAAAAACTTTTGGACTTTAGATAAAATAATAGCTCCTGTTGTGTGATTGGTCAGAAAAATATTATAAAAATAAAGTCAAGATTAAAGTTTACATTAAAATTAAACAAACAGTGATTTTACGGAAAGTTTAACAAAGAAAAAGTGATGAATAAAAATTGGAGTTTAACTCTGATTAAGAATTGAGCTCAAAGAAATAGGAATTCCTAGGCAATTAAGAGAAAAAGAAAAAGACATTAAGATACAAAGTTACATAAACAAATTACGAGTTATCTGCTCTGTGCTCGGAAAAACGACATGTGGTCGGAGTCTTTGTTCTTCCTTTGTTCTTCCTTGCTGTGTGTAGACAATAGAGAGAGACGGACCAGTGGCGAGAAAAGAAAAAGAGAAAAAAAAAAGCAGGGGTCCCTCTGTTATTTATAAGTTCTGTTGAGCTTCGCGGGCTTCCGGGATCTCAGCCAATGAGCGTCCTTCGTGGGCGGGCTCGATGAACTTTTAGTCCAATAACAGGCCTCGTCTGTGAGAGACCAATAGGATGAAGACGCTGGGGTTCTATGAAGACTGGTGAAACGTGATATCAGGAATACACACAGTTTTAAATACATTGGAATATACTGTTACACACTTATGTATAACTAAACTAACCTTAGTGTATCTTATAAGCAGTGCTTCTAAATCAACATGCAGGAATAAACATTCATTTGAACATTTTTAACATGCGTATATATATAAAATCAGATTAATGCATTTCACACATATTATTGATTTTCCACATTAAAGACATCAGAGTCCATTTGTCTTTCATAGTCCTAAAAAGAAGAAGGTTTAGAATTGAGTTTGTAATAATGTACTTTAAAATTCACTGGTTAAATCCAGCGTGTCCCAGAGTTTAAGGAAATGTTATTGAGTTGTGGGTCTGTGTGGCCAGGTCTGTTGCATGTTTATGGGGGCAATAAAAGCAAAGCAGGACATTGGGGAAATTCCTTAGGCTGGTTTTTAACAAAGGAATGGGATTTCAGCTGTGGCCTGGGGGAGAAAATCCATTTCTTTGTCTTACTCCTGGGTGAAACAAAAATGTCTTTAAGCAGAAGAATAATTATTGCTGAGCCAAAGTGAGATGATGCTACAGTCCCTTCGTCTGTCCATATCGCCATCCATCTGTACATTGCGATAGGACCTTGGCGGAGGTATGTACTCACAGATCACCTCCAATATCAATGAGTTCATCTTTGGGCCAAGGGCCACCTCTGGTGAAAATTTCATCCAAATCCACCCAGTAGTTTTTTTCACCGGAGTGGTGGCTCAGTTGGTAGAGCATCCGCCCCACACCCGGGAGGCAGGGGTTCAAATCCCGGCTGGGTCATGCCGAAGACCATATAAAAGTGGAACTTCCTGCCGTCCAGCTTGGTGCTCAGCAATAATGGAATGGAGAAGGGAAATTTGTGGCGGCGCCTTGCATGGCAGCGGCCCTCTGATTCTACACTTGGGGTGTGTGTGATTAACACAGTAGACAGGTAAAGCACAATCTCGTTCTACTGTACATAATTGGTTGTACAGTTGAATGACAATAAGGGTGATTTAATTAATTAGTTTTGAAGTATTTTTGCTAACACTCTGTGAGAAGATAAGAGCCTTGGCGGAGGTATGCATTTTGTGATTATCACCAAAATCTAATCATGTGTTCACTATGCCAATACACACCTTTCCTGAAAATCTAAATGAAAGGCGCTATACAAATGCAATCCATTATCATTATTATTATTATTAACAGATAGAAATGACAGCAGAAACAATGACTACATTATATGACTACATAATAATAAAAATAATAATCTATCTATAAATTCACAAAATCTTTGTCTGTGTGTGTGTTTGTGTGTCTGTCTGTTCCACGCATATCTCTTGAATCGTTTGTCAGACTGGCCTCAGATTTTAAACGTGGTTTCCTGAGGTTACGAGGGTGTGTATCCCTGAATATGGAGTCGCTCTGTCAAAATATGTAATTTTTATCAATTAAAGTTTAGTCACCGCTCTGTGACCACTCACTGTGTCTTCATGCCCTGGCTTCAAGAAGTGTGGATGGGGTTTCGGACTGACTCTGTGTTCATTGGATAATATACCGCATCACGGCCATGCTGACTGGACAATATGCAGCATCACGACCCGTCAGTCACCACAGTGTTCCCTGGACAAAACAAGGAAGTGAAAAATGACAAATTTGACTAGAAAAAGATAACACTGAAGATTTAATGCTTAAAAAAATTATACTATAAAGTTGCCGTGATTGCGTAGATCTAAAGGATAATTCGGCATATGTGGAGAACATGAGGTGCGTGAGCAGACTGGGAGAAGCATCAGTGGGGACCCGGGTCTGACAAAAAATACCGGTGTATCAACACAGAACATGCCGGGAGAAGCAGCAGCCTAACCGGTGTTATGCCGAGAACTGCTCACTTGCCAAGAAATGCATCCCATACTGTCAAAGTCAATACAACTATGCCGAGAAGTGCATCCCATCGTTGCAAGCAGGTGTTTAGGGCAACTCTACACTTTGAAGATACTTAAGTGATTACCCTTTTTACCGATCATGCATAAATGCAAACTCTCGACTTTGAAGACTGTAAAACATGGAGTTGGATCACTATGATTTCTAACCCTCTTTGAAACATTGAAATGTCTGGCAAACATAATTTAAAGATAATTTACAAGAGGTAATAACAATTTTTACTTCTTAAAATGTACAACGGGTACTTCTAAAAATGCACAAATGGTTACAAGCCTGGGTGTAGTGTTATATTTTATAGTTTTGGCGGATGGGATACAATTCTCAGCAAGTGAGCAATTCTCGGCATAACACCTGTTATGGAGTGACTTAACGACCAAACGCAGGTCACAAAAACACCCAAATAATGAAATAAATCATTTTCAGTTAAATATTTACTGACAAATGGGCAACACTGATGCAATGGTTGCAGTCAGACGGGTCCTTCTGCTGTGAATAATAACAGCTAGATGGACTTTATTGATGTTGGGTGTTTTGTAGTTAATTCAGGGTTTCCTCTGGTAATATTTCTCGGTGGCGACTCGCCGCACCAGAAATTTTACCGCCACACCAAGGAGATATGAATTTATTAAGAAAAATATATGAAGCAATGACTTTCCGCAAGCGCGCACACAAACAACACACATGGCCGTCATCCGCGTGGCGTTTAGAAGCACCCCGCCCACGCGAGTTTTCCAGTCAGTCAGCAAACAGTGTCTCACTAAGCGTGACTGTCTGACAAAAACATGAGTTTGTTAAAGTACTTTAAACGCAGAAAAAAATCAGAAGAGGTATGTAAGCACTGGAGGTGTTTATCATGGTTTTAACCTGCTGGAAACAGGAGCAATAATGGAAGAGTCGCTTAGCTAAGAGATGTGGTTAGAATTCAAAAGCAGTCTGCTTCATATGAAGGGAAAGGTAAGGGGGACTGATGAATTGCTGAGGATATATTTCACCAGCCACTACAATATTAAGTTATGTTCTGTAAGAATTGCAGGAATGAAGAGACTGGCAATTTCTCTCTTTTCTCGCATGAGCAGGCGTGCTGTTTTTATTCTCCAGCGGCAGTGACAAAAAGAAAGAGCTAAAAACGCTAGCTCTCTTAATTCTAAACTGAGGTCCTTCAGCGGCTGCCAAGAGAGGTGCCTGATGAGAAAGCCTGAGAGCACAACTATAACTGCCTAAACAGATTATTCTGTACATGAACACATATTGTGGTGAATTATGTCTTTAGAGTCCGCTACAGTTCCCTATTATGTACCTGGCAGGTTAAGATGACCGAAATTCACGGTCAATTAATCTGTCAGCAGCCTTCAAACAAACTAAATGTGCAAATATTTGGATTTCAAAATAAGGGAGGTTTTTCCTGCTGTGTGGGTGGTGAGGAGATTTATAAAAAAAAAATAAAAATAAAATTATAAATATAAAGAAATATTATAACAGAAATAACGGCATCCTTGGTCATTTAAGATAATTTATTCATTAAATACAATTTTATTATTTTTTCTTTGTAATCAGTTAAATTATAAGATAAGATAAGAGATAAGATAAGCCTTTATTAGTCCCACAACGGGGAAATTCCAGGATTGCAACAGCACAGGGATAGCAACACTCAGAGCAACAATCAGAAGGCAAGAAAAAAAACAAGCAAGCAAGAGCAGCCAATAAACACATGTACGTATTACCACAAAATATATACATATACACACACACACAGACACACAGTGCAGAGCATTGTAGCTGGATGGAATAAATATATGAATATATGAACACACAGTGCAGAGCATTGTAGCTAGATGGAACAAACATGCAAACATACAAACACCCACAGTACGGAGCATTGCAGCTAGGTGGAATAAATATGCAAGTATATAAACACACACAGTGCGGAGCAATGTAGCTAGATGGAATAATATGTAGATATATAAATATATAAACACCCACAGTACGGAGCATTGCAGCTAGATGGAATAAACATGCAAATATATAAACACACACAGTGCAGAGCATTGTTGCTAGATGGAATGAAACAGCATAACCGTCTACTTAGTTATCCTACATGGTATGATTATGTGCCCATACATATTCTCACCCTCCATAGCGACCGGTATGTTCCTAGTTGTATGCCGGAGAGGACCATTGTGTAAGTCTATTGCATCTTTTGCATTCAAAAAACTATTAGTTTGTTACGTCTTTTTGCTATCTCTGCGAGCAGCCCTGCTTAGGTTGTACAGTCTGACAGCCGTTGGTAGGAAGGACCTACGAAACCTCTCGGTTGTGCACCTGGGATGATGTAGTCTGCTGCTAAATGAGCTCCTCAGTGCATTCAGTATGTCCTGCATAGGGTGGAACTCGGACTCCAGCAGAGATGACAGTTTAGCCACCGTCCTTCTCTCTCCTATCTCCTCCATCGGATCAAGGCGCTGCCCCAGGACAGAGCTAGCTTTCTTAATCAGTTTGTTCAGTCTCTTCCTATCGGCTGCAGTAATGCCACTGCCCCAGCAGACCACTCCAAAAGTGATGGCTGATGCCACCACCGTGTCATAGAATGACTTCAGCAGCGCCCCTTGTACACCAAAAGACCTGAGTCTCCTCAGCAGGAACAGCCTGCGCTGTCCCTTCTTGTAGAGTGCATCAGTATTGTGTGACCAGTCTAGTTTATTGTTCAGATGAATACCCAGGTACTTATAGGATGTCACCATCTCGATGTCTGTTCCCTGTATATTTACTGGTACTTATTGCTCTGTTCTGACTGCAAAGTTATGATCAAAAATGTAAATTGTTATAAGGAAAAAGTAAAAAGAATTACCACAGTCTGTTTCAAATTTATCTAAAAAAACCCCCATCCATCCATCCATCCATCTTCTACCGCTTTTCCGGAGGTCCGGGTCGCAGAGGCAGCAGTTCAAGCAGAGAAGCCCAGACTTCCCTCTCCCCAGCCACCTGCTCCAGCTCTTCAGAGGGGATACCAAGGCGTTCCCAGACTAGCTGGGAGACATAGTCTCTCCACCGAGTCCTGGGTCTGCCCCGGGGTCTCCTCCCAGTGGGACGTACCTGAAACACCTCAAGTGGGAGGCGTCCAGGAGGCATCCTAATCAGATGCCCATACCACCTCAACTGACTCCTTTCAATGTGGAGGAGCAGCGGTTCTACTCTGAGCCTCTCCCGGATGACTGAGCTCCTCACCCTATTTCTGAGGGTGAGTCCAGCAATCCTACGGAGAAAGCTCATTTCAGCCACTTGTATCCGCGATCTCGTTCTTTCGGTCATTACCCAAAGCTCGTGACCATAGGTGAGAGTAGGAACGTAGATTGACTGGTAAATCGACAGCCTTGCCTTAGAACTAAGTTTCCTCTTCACCACAACAGACCAGTACAACGTCCGCATCACTGCAGATGCTGCTCCAATCCATCTGTCGATCTCTCGCTCCATTTTCCCCTCACTCATGAACAAGACCCCAAGATACTTAAACTCCTCCACTTGGGGCAGGAGCCTGTCCCCAACCCGGAGAGAACAATCCACCTTTTTCCGGCTGAGGACCATGGACTCGGACTTGGAGGTGCTGATTCTCATCCCAGCCGCTTCACACTCAGCGGCAAACCGTCCCAGCAAGAGCTGTAGGTCATTGCTGGATGAAGCCAACAGGACAACATCATCTGCAAACAACAGAGATGAGATCCTGTGGTCACCAAGCATGACACCCTCCATTCCCTGGCTGCGCCTAGAAATCCTGTCCATAAAAATTATGAACAGGATCGGTGACAAAGGGCAGCCCTGGCGGAGTCCAACTCTCACTGGGAATGACTCCGACCGAGTGTTGGCAATACGAACCAAACTCTCACAACGGTCGTACAGAGACCGAATAGCTCGTAACAACAAGCCCGATACCCCATATTCCCGAAGCACCCCCCACAAAAATCCACGAGGGACGCGGTCAAATGCCTTCTCCAAGTCCACAAAACACATGTAAACTGGTTGGGCAAACTCCCACGAACCCTCAAGAATTCTCGAGAGGGTAAAGAGCTGGTCCGATGTGCCATGGCCAGGACGAAAACCACATTGCTCCTCCTGAATCCGAGGTTCGACCAACGGCCAGACTCTCCTCTCCAGTACCTTGGCATAGACCTTCCCAGGGAGGCTGAGGAGTGTGATCCCTCTAAAGTTGGAGCACACCCTCCGGTCCCCTTTTTTGAAGAGAGGAACCACCACCCCGGTTTGCCATGCCAAAGGCACTGCCCCCGACCTCCACGCAATGTTGCAGAGGCGTGTCAACCATGACAACCCAACAACATCCAGGGCCTTGAGGTACTCAGGGCAAATCTCGTCCACCCCCGGGGCCCAGCCACCAAGGAGATTTTTAACCACCTTGGCGACCTCAGCCCCTGTGATAGGCGAGTCATCCCCCTCGTCCCCAAACCCTGCTTCCTCTGTGGAAGGCGTATCAGTGGGATTGAGGAGATCCTCGAAGTATTCCTTCCACCGCCCGACGATATCCCCAGTTGAAGTCAACAGTGTCCCATCCGCACTATACACAGTGTGGACGGGGAGCTGCTTTCCCCTCCTGAGCCGCCGAACAGTTTGCCAGAATCTCTTTGAAGCCGACCGAAAGTCTTGTTCCATGGCCTCACCGAACTCCTCCCATACCCGCGTTTTTGCTTCAGCAACCACCCAAGCTGCACTCCGCTTGGCCTGCCGGTACACCTCAGCTGCTTCGGGAGTCCCACAAGCCAACCAAGCTTGATAGGACTCCTTCTTCAGCTTAATGGCCCCAGTGATCCCAGGAGCTATGTTGTCCGGGGGCAATTTGCCTCTGATAGGGTCTCCCAAGACAAACTGGTCCTGGGTGAAGGGCCAGACTAAGAACAATCCAACAGACTCTCGTGATAAATTGTATATCAAGGATTCAGTGTACCCCGCCCGGTATGGGGTTACTGGGGCCCCACCCTGGAGCCAAGCCTGGGGGAGGGGCTCGAAGGCTAGCGTCTGGTGGCCGGGTTTCCACCCATGGGACCCGGCCGGGCTCAGCCCGAAGGAGTTACATGGGTCCGCCCTCCAGTGGGTTCACCACCTGCAGGAGGGATCATGGGGGTCCGGTGCTATGTGGATTAGGTGGCGGTCAAAGGCGGAGACCTTGGCGGACTGATCCCAAGCTTTCTAAACTGGCTAAACTGGCTTTTTCTAAAAAAAAAAAAAAACCCAGTAATTTTATTTTAAAAAACAGACAAAAATTAGTCATGAAATAATCCACAAATTTATAATAAAAGTTTCAAATGTACAAGAAAAGTCAATTTTACAAGAGGAAATTATAAATTTGAGGAACATGGTTTCAACTTTAGATAGATTTACAGAGAAAAGTAGAAAGCTATAAGAAAATTGTTATAAATTTTGGAAAAAAACCTCAAACCTTCAAGACTGAAGTCATTACTCAAGTTTTTAAGTGGGTACTCTTTGTACCCTTAACTCAACTAGAAATTTTTGGTTGTCTACTTTTAATTATTAATTTCAAAGCACTGCTTTTACATGAGTAGAATTTCTGGTTACTGTACCCACCTGATCATATAATTTAAGTATGCATGAGTACATTACTATTATGAATGTTTCTTTCCCTTCCCTACTCTCTCAATGGAAAAAAAAAGAAACACTAGAATAAAAATAGAAAAAATACACATATTTTGTAATTTATGTAAACCATGACAAAAATAATCCTGTA